>OZ023192.1:12125292-13526690 GCA_963995505.1 Hypericum androsaemum
AAAATTGTCTGTACGTTCGTTCTCATTGATGCTTCTAACTTTTTTTACAGATTCTTTTTCTTGCACAAGTGGAATTTTAAATCGTCTTAATAGCAAGTAATTAAACATGTTATTATTTGTGTTCGTGAACATATGTCGTCTAAATATAAAAAATTCCACTGACAGCCCACAACACCAGAGTTCTCTGACCATTCGGCCCACCATCTGGATGTTTGCTTTGTGCCAGCTGCTCCGGCCCACTCTCCAAAATTACGTCCATTTTTTTTACAGCTTCTTTAACCAATTCCATCGAGAAAGAGAATTATGTTTCCAATTTTAATAATTACTTTCTTATTTTTTTTAACCAAAACTAAAACTTAAGAATTGATTTAATTTCTTTACATTAATACCCTTTTCCAACCCAAAATCAATCAAACATTGACTTTATTTATGTGGCAACCTACGGATCCTCGATCTCGGTCAACTAAAACAAGCAAATTACAAGACCTACTTCCATCTTTCCTGGAAGCCAAATCAACTTGACCTTACCAACTCTCTTCACCAGTTTAACTACCGATGCCAAAATGCGAATTGCAACAATTTTAATTCATCATACAGGTCCTTGATCTTGCTCAACTAAAGAAACAGATTTTGAAAACAAATGCACTAATTACATGGAAAAAATTGAGGAAAAACAGAATAATGTTTAATATTGTTAGGAATTCAGTAACTTCGAGAACAAAATGCGCAAAGAACACGGACACAAGAGATTACGTGGTTCGGCCTAATGCCTACGTCCACAGGGAGAAAAGAGAACTTTTATTGATAGATCCAAGTCACAAAGCCTTGCAAAACTCTTAGGTCACATGCCTTTATATAGAGGCAAACCCTTGTACATCAAGTAATCTATTTAAGTCGAATTAGGAGTCCGAAACAAAATAGGAAAATAATTCCTCTTTTACTTATTCCTCGCCAAACTCAACAATCTCCACCTTAGCGAGAAATTATCCCGTGGACAAACTATGAAGCTCCATCCGAACTTCAACAAAATTCTACCTTGACGAAACACCGCCTCGTGAAAAGATGATATCTTGCAAGACCAATCAGACTCCGCCGACTCTACCTTGGACTATAAATACACCGCCATCAATAAGACCATCTCAACTTTCTCACCACCTTTGTTCAATCACTTGGAGCCAACTCCCAAGCTCGAGCATCCAAGCTTGCTTGGCGTCTTCTCTCCAACCTCCATTAATGTGACTGGAAATTCTGTGAGTACTCCTCTTGGTACACATTTTCGGCTTTCATCCGCTTTGTCTCCATAGTCAGATGCTGATGTTGATTACATGTCTAGTGTTCCATACTCCAGCGCAGTTAGTTCTCTGATGTATGCCATGGTTTGCACACGCCCCGGATTTGGCCTATGCTGTGAGTGTTGTTAGCAGATTTATGGAAAATCTTGGAGAAGGTCATTGGAGAGTAGTGGAGTGGGTTATGAGATACTTAAAGGGTACTAAAGGCGCGTGTCTAAAGTTTGGAAGTACCAGTGATGGAGTTATTGGTTTTGTTGATTCAGATTATGCTGGAGATCTTGATAAGCTCAGGTCCTTATCTGGATATGTCTTCACTCTTGGAGGATGTACTATCAGTTGGAGAGCTTTTCTACAGGCCACAGTTGTATTGTCAACCACTGAGGTGGAATATATTGTTATTATTGAGGGTGTGAAGGAGGCGATCTGGTTGAAAGGTTTCTTCAGTAAAATCTGTGAGGAGCCGTAGGTCAGTACAGTGATAGTCAAAGTGCTATCCATCTCATGAGGGATGCTATGTATCATGAGAGGACGAACCACATTGATGTGAGGTAACACTTCATTCGGGAGCTTGTTACTCAAGGTGACATTGTTGTGAGTAAGGTAGGTACCTAGGTGAACCCTGCAGACATGTTGACGAAGCCACTTTCTGGTACTAAGTTCGAGCATTGCTTGGACTTTGTAAGTTTTCGTGCTTGATGATGATTGTCCTTAGGGGCTGATGGTGAAGGTGGAACAACGTTGATGTTAGAGTAATAGAATTTGGTCCAAGGTGGAGATTTGTTAGGGTTTATCTCAAATTTTAGACAAATTAGTACTACTATTCCTATTTAGAATAGGGTAATAATCTCCTATATATATCGACCTGTGCCTAGGTCTTATTTGTGTAGTCGAGAGTTGTGAGGTTGAGAGAATTCTCATGGAGGCCTTATAACCTATTTGACTCCATAGTTGTTGACTCTCCTTTGCCCGTAGTTTTCTCCTCGTCTTGGGGTTTCCACTCGCATCTTCTCGGGCTTCTTACCCGTCCAAATAGCCAAGGCTTTGTGACTTGGATCCATCAATAAAATTTTCCTTTCTCTCCGTGGACATAGGCATTAGGATAAACTACGTTATATCTTGTATCTGTATTTTTTGCGTGTTTATTCTCTAGTAGCTAAATTCTTAACAAGTGGTATCAAGAGCTAAGGTTGAAGGATATCGGATCACGACGCGATGTTTGCTCTTGTGAAGTTCAATGGTTTATCGAATTTTGAGTTATGGCAAAGGCGTGTCAAGGATCTCCTCATGCAACAATGGATGATCATCGCACTCTCGAAGAAGAAGCTCGAGAAGATGGAGGAGCAAGAGTAGAAGGAGATGGAGGCCAAGGCGGTGACGACAATTTGCTTACGCTTGGCAGACGATGTGATGTATCACGTCATGGATGAGGAGTTACCAGTTGAGGTATAGAAGAAATTGGAGGCAAAGTATATTTTAAGTCTTTGTCGAATAAACTTTATCTTAAGCAAAAATTGTATGGGCACAAGATGGAGGAGGGCTCAGATTTGAGCCAACACATTAATATTTTCAGTCAACTTGTGAGCGACTTGAGAAAGGTTGATGTGAAGTTTGAGAAAGAAGACAAGGCATTGTTGCTCCTCAATTCCTTACTGGGCTCCTACAAAAATTTAGTTACAACTCTAACTTGGGGGAAGGAGTCCCTGGTGTTGGAAGATATCACAAGTGTTCTGCTATGATTTTATCAAAGGAGGAAAATTGGCGATGAACAAGTGGAAGGGCTGGTTGTGAGGGGTAGCCATGGTGGTCATAGTGATAAGGAAAAGGATCCAGGTTGAAGTCAAGGAGGTTCAAAGGAAATTGCTTCGAGTGTAGAGAAAAAGGGTACGTGAAGAAAGATTATCCGAGAAGAACTTGAGATTATGAGGGAAAAGAATCAGGTTCCGTAAATGTGGCCTCCTATTCGGACGGGTTCAGATGGTGATCTTCTTTCTGTTTTGTCAAGCCCAAAGCATTCTGATTCCTGGAGTTCGTGGCATGTTGAGGTTTCTACTTGGTGGAACAAAAGTTTGCCCTTTGTATGTTTTGGCTCGTAGCATTGGTTTGAGGCAAGAAAGTCCAGCAAAAAAGTAGTCTGATATTGCTGAGCATGGGGTTGACCAAAAAATAGAAGACGCTTCTATTGGTCGTCAGATTGCTTCGACAGGTGGACTTGCTAGTTGGGATTCAATGGAGGTTGGAGGAAAGACGCCAAGCAAGTTCGGAAGCTCGAACTTGGGGGCTGGCTCCAAGTGGTTGAACAAAAATGGTGAGAAAGTTGAGATGGTCTTATTGATGGCGGTGTATCTATGGTCCGAGGTGGAGTCGGCAGAGTCTGATTGGTCTTACAAGATCTCATCTCTTCATGGGGCGGTGTTTCATCAAGGTGGAGTTTTGTTGAAGTTCAGATGGAGTTTCATAGTTTGTCCACAGGATGATTTCTCGCTAAGGTGGAGATTGTTGAGTTTGGCGAGGAATAAGTAAAAGAAAAATTATTTTCCTGTTTTGTTTCGGACTCTTAATTCGACCTAAATAGATTACTTGATGTACAAGAGTTTGCATTTATATAAAGGCCTCTTACCTAAGAGATTTGTAAGGCTTTGTGACTTGGATCCATCAATAAAAGTTCTCTTCTCTCTGTAGACGTAGGCATTAGGCCAAACTACGCTATATCTTGTGTCCGTGTTCTTTACACGTTTGTTCTCTAGTTACTGAATTCTTAACAAATATTTATTTGATTTTTTTCTCTTTTTAAAAATCATATTTAACTAGTATATACATTAGTTAGTATATTGGTTGTCGGAAGCACGAGATGTAAACCAAAAATTGTGAAGATATTGATTCGGAAAATTTATCAATACCTATTTGATTAAGGACATCTTCCTTCTATATTCTCCTTTCAAATTAATCCCAACAAATTTTTTATGCTATTATTAAATAGTGATGCAACAACGAAGAAAAATTACATATCAGGCTATTATCCAAATTTACCTCACACAAAATGACATATAGTAAGATAAGCCATACACTAAATACACAACAACTGAATAAGTGACCTAACTTTTTTTTTCACAAAATTAATGAACTAAATAACATTGTAAATTATAATAAAGAAAAAATTATTTGAATACCTAGCGTTTGACGCTTTTTTTTATTAACTACTCCATAATTACGTTTTATGATATATTTTTCAAGATTCAACTTCTTATGAAAAATTCTTAATCATGTTTATTTCTTTTGCTAGTTTTACATAGACCACGTCAATATCACATTATGTTCCTCTCAACTATGTCATATCTCTAAGTTCCTACTTATATACCATATTCCCTCATATTCCTCTCCGACCCTCTGTATCGAGTTCTTTCTGCAGACCTTACCCACTACATAAAAGCAAGGTTTCGATCTTGGGACCTGCGGGTTATGGGTCCAACTCGCTTTTGTTGCACCACTCTGATGTTATTAATGTGTACTTGTTCTATATTTTTTTTTTGTGTGAGGATATCTGATGAGACAGGCACAATAATGTAGTCCAGGTTGGAGTATCATCTAGCAATGTATAGTTTTAGATGAGACAAATTATGTTTGTACCAGTATATCCCAACTTATTTCTCATCTTCAATATGATATATAGCTCGTCGTCAACACCAGGGGCATTGTTTAGAAAAAAACTAGCTTGAAAAAATTACCATGGTTAGAAATTTGTTGTCAAAAGTTTGAATTGAGATACCCTTGTAACAGAAATAGAAAAATGAAATCATGTGTTACTTATATTAAAACTACAAGATACCAACTTTTTCCTAATATAAAGCAGATATTTAAAGTTATTGAAAATTAAATCTTGAATAAATTTACATGAAAATTTGAAACTTATAGTATGATGAAAGAGGTCGAAGAAAAATGATATGTTAATCAATCTAAAATGTTATAGAATCGACTTCTAGACGAAATGAAATCATACCTAGCAAGGAAGGTCGCCAAGTCGTAAGAGTATGCGCTGTAACACCTGCTCTAAGCTTCGAGGCTGTGCGACGATCTTGTGCGTCCTCGAAGACTGCGATGGTCCACTTCTAAAGCTTAAGCGAAGAAATCTCATTCAAATCTGCAATTTTCCTTAGGGTGACCCAGTTGTACATACGGACGTACTCTCGGAGGCCAGAACGAAAATGCCAGATTTCGTCTTGGAGATCACAGACACGAAACTCA
The DNA here is from genome assembly GCA_963995505.1 of Hypericum androsaemum. Lineage (NCBI taxonomy): Eukaryota > Viridiplantae > Streptophyta > Magnoliopsida > Malpighiales > Hypericaceae > Hypericum > Hypericum androsaemum. Next base: position 12,130,824 of record OZ023192.1, read on the forward strand.
AAGCTGTCCAAGAATGATCCAGGGGCCAGATCCCCTGTTCTTGGAGCAGGAGCATGTTCCCCTGGTCCTGCCCCACCATCTTGTGCTCCAAATGTTAGAGCTTCATGCGATGAGCACAAATGCGGGCGAGAATATCTGACTCTGAGACATGTGGTTGAGACGAAAAAGTGATACTAAATTCAGGTTTCGATCCTGGGACCTGTGGGTTATGGCCTCACTACGCTTCCGCTGTGCCACTCTGATATTATAAATTTGTACTTGTCATATATATTTTAGGTAATCCAATGAAATCGAGACAACAATCCATTCAACTAGGAGTACCATCGAGTAGCGTATGGTTTTACATGAGACTAATTATGCCTATACCAATCGGGACAACACTGGCTTGAAAAAATTACCTCGTAAGGAATTTGTTATCAAAATTGTGAATTTGGGAAACTTTTCTTACCAAAATAGAAAAGTTAAAATCACAGGGTATTTAGTTAAAATAGTGTGAAATTATAAGATAGTAAATTGAACTTTTTCCTACTAACAATATGAAAATAGATATTTAAACCTATTGAAAATTAAATCTTGAATAATTTTTCATGCAGATTTGAAACCTATAGTATGATGGAAGAGATTGAAAAAGATAAAATGTTTATCAATTTAAATTATATTTAAAATTTTATACAACTTATGTTCTTTGTAAAAGTAAGTTATGTTATTAATTTTGATGTGTACTTTTTTTTTTTGAAAAAAAGTAGATATTATTCTATGAAACAATCTAGTTACAACAAATACAATTTAAGCAGTGTTATCAATCGCATTGAAAAAATTGATATCAGAGCCAGGTTTTGATCCTACGACCTTAGGGTTACGGGTCCACCATGCTTTCGCTTCGCCACTCTCATGTTATCAATGTATTTTTGTTCTATATGTTTTTTAGGTAATCCAATGAAATCGGGACAATTTCATTGTTTATACATCATCAAGGTAGCACCAATCACATAGGTAGAGTGATGCACTAACAAGTGTTATCACATTCATGATATCCGAATAACTTATTGTTTCATGAAGAGATGATAAATGTAACCGTTGATATCATATCCTACAATTTCAGTGGAAGTTATTAGCTTTTGAAGAGTAGCCATGTGAGACCATGAAATTGTGTGATGTCAGAAGCTACTATGAGTGATAATGTCACTAGGGGAGAATGAAGGAGGAGAGCAACATAAATGGAGCAGTTGTGAGGTCGAGGCTGGTGTTGGAGCCGTTACTATGCCTGTTGCAAGTAACATGAATGGGATAGTTGAGAAGCCGAAGGGGAGTAGCTCTTTTATAGCAACGAGGCCAATGGAGGAGGTTCTGGTGGAGAAAGGGAAGGACTGGAAGAAGATTAATGAGAAATTTGAGGTTGTGAAAATTGGCGGTACGGTGAAGGATGTGGAGAGAGGGAGGGCAATAGGTGGAGGAAGGACCACACTTGTGTTTAGGGTACTGCTTGAGAAGTTGGAGGAAATCAGAATTTCTGATTCAGTGGTCCCTCTATAGAGTTCCGACTTCTTCTTAGAATGAACATTTTTTTATTGAACGAGAATTGTGCACAAGATGGTGTCGCAGAAGCAAATTGAATCCAGATATATAAAAACTGGATGCTAGAGAATGAAGGAAAGATGTATGAAACAAATTTTTTTTGAAGGTATGGAACAGATATATTAGTGGCCAAGGGTTATTTTTTTTTCCTTCTCTTTTTTCGGAGTCTACATTTTTATAGTGCGAGTCAATTTTGATAGGAGTTTAAGCTATTGTAGTTCAATATTTTAAAAATAATTCGAAGAACGACCCGCTCAATGTTTGTACATTATACAAATAAGTTAAACCATGAATAACATATAAAATTTTCCCACTTTATTATTATTTTTTCATTTCAATACCAAACTTGACAAGCCCACACCAGAATTTTTGAATATAGTCAAACCCAACTCTTCAAATATTAAAATCCGATAATGCAAATAAATGTTCAACATGTTCTGATATTGCCCTTAAGGAGGAAAGATGCCGGTTCCAATTTAGAGGTGAGTTGTCTTCAAGGGTGGCGTAGAGAAACGCCCATCAATCAGACCAGAGGCAATTTGTCGATAAGCTGCTTCGGTTAAGTGAATTCCGTCCCAATTGGCGTAAGTGTTTGGATTGATGCATGTTGTGGAACCTGGCTGGCCGCAAATTAAGGAGTTGTTGAAATTGTATGGGCCTCCTCCTCCACAGCAAGCAATTAAAGATCCATCTAGGAACTGTTGGGTTTTATAAATACGAACCCTAGGTTCGCAGCAGCGGAAGATAAAACTTTTTCACCAACACCGAATCTGATCATGGCTGTATAACATAAAATCAAGATAACATCGTTAGAGGATGCTTACAGTGCGTTGTAGATCGATCCTCAACTACGGTATCCACGTAGTCCTCGTCTACGAATTCCTTGACAGTTGAAATCTTCGAGAATTCGCTAGGAGAATTCTTTATCGAAGAAACTAGAGAAAATATGTGTCTTGTATCTAGGTTAATAAATTTCTGTGTCAAAACCCTTGATACCCACACATGTATATATAGTAAAATAATTAACCAACTCCTACCCTTTTATGAGTAGGTTTCGCAGGAGGCAAGGTTGGAAGCCATTAGTAGCTTCCAACATTGACTTCCCTTTTGGGCCTCCAAGCCCATTCTATTATTTTCTTGACCCAGTCAATATGTCCAACATCTAATAGATTTTACTATACATATTAGTATTTAATTAAATCTAACTTAATTAAATAATTACAGTTATAATTCTATCTAATAGAATTATAATATTTCTCTATAGATTAAATATTCTTGATCAAATCAATATTTAATCTAACCAACTTCAATTCGTAAACCAAGACTACTTGTTGTGTGACCCATAGGCTCTCACATGTCAAGCGATTAGTCGAACCAATGGTCTTAATCGAACCCTAGACAATAGACCAGACAATCTCAACATATGAGGTACGTTGCGAGGATACTGCAACTACCTGTAATGTGAAGCTCACAGTGATACGGTCCTTTCATTCGCGAATACTCGATTAAGTCTTGAACATGATTAAGTGTCTATTCAAATAACTTAATCATATTATCTCATTCTACTAATTGATCATGTTGTCACTTTTAGATACCATTCCAAAAGTGACGTGCATTGGCCAATGACTAACGATCCAATTAGTTATGAGAAGACAAGTATTATCTCCAAGTCTATTTGAGGAATGAATCCTATTCTTGGCTCAACTACCACGCACATGCACTTCGTGATGTACCTAACACATGCCGTATCTACCCCGTCAGGAGTGCAAGCGTTGGTCATGGTCAAAGTCCATCACTCCGTATATGTCGTGCGTATTGACCTCAAATCGGAGGACTATTACACTACTCCACAAACTGATACTTCCGTAGACACGTAAATAGAATACATCAAACAGTTTCTCGGTCGGGCATGTCAATACTCTCGAAAGTATCTGTGCATCCATCATGAAATATCTAGTATCTCGTAGTTGTGAGAACCACTACATCCTCTAAGGATATGATGCAGATCGCACACCAATCTCAATCGCATCATCGATATCCCATTCTCGATGATCATTGATTGTGGCTGTTTAAGAACTATATTTATAGTCATCTGAGATCTCACATTCTCAATGAAAACATTAGTTCATGGGAACACTAACTTGAATATATACAAACAATCAAACAATATATTCAATGAGTGTAATGCCAAGTATTATTAATAATACTAAATAACTGAATGTGATCAAGTACAATGCCCTTACTAGGATTGTCTCTAGGACATATATACTAACAATCTCCCACTTGGCCTAGAGCCAATCACCCATATGTCTAACACCCAGATTCTCAAAGTGTCTGGCATGCTTTTGAACACTAAGTGGTTTGGTGAAAGGATCAGCCAGGTTATCCTCTGTGGGAATACTTTCTAATTCTATTTCCTTTCTCGCTATGATCTCTCGGATCAAGTGATAGCGTCTTTGTACATGCTTGTTCCTGTTGTTGGATCTTGGTTCCTTTGCTTGTGCAACCGCACCAGTGTTATCACAATATATCTTTATTGGGAAACTGGCACTCGGAACCACCCCTAGTTCTTTCAAGAACTCTAAAATCCAGACAGCCTCCTTCGCGGCTTCTGATGCAGCTATGTACTCAGATTCGGTTGTTGAATCCGCAATCGTATCTTGCTTGGAACTATTCCAGCTCACAGCTCCGTCATTGAGCATGAAGGCATACCCTGATTGTGACTTAAAGTCATCAAGGTCAGTCATGAAACTGGCATCGGTAAACCCAGTTACCACAAGTTCTGGCTGCCCACCATAGACTAAGAAACATTCTTTAGTTCGTCTAAGATACTTTAGAATGTTCTTAACAGCAACCCAGTGAGGTTCACCTGGGTTCTTCTGGAATCTACCAGTGATGCTGATAGCGTATGCCATATCGGGTCTAGTGCAAGTCATGGCGTACAAGATTGATCCAATCGCAGATGCGTATGGGATACCTTCTATGTAATCGATTTCTGCTTCTTCAGAAGGACAATCCTTCTTTGACAGCTTAATCCCATGATTCGCTGGCAGGTAACCTCTCTTAGAGTCCTCCATTTTAAAACGCTTTAGTACCTTATCTATGTATGTGGATTGTGATAGCCCCAACATCCTTTTAGATCTATCTCTATAAATTTTTATTCCAAGGATGTAGTAGGCTTCACCCAAGTCTTTCATCATAAAGGTCTTGGACAGCCAATCCTTCACGGATTGCATTAGCGGGATACTGTTTCCCAGAATCAATATGTCATCAACATATATGATAATGAAAATAGTCTTATCCCCTTGGCATTTTCGATAAACACATGGATCTTCCGCATTTCTAACGAAGTCAAACGATTTGATAGCTTCGTCAAAACGGATATTCCAACTCCTAGAAGCTTGCTTTAATCCATAAATGGACCTTTGTAGCTTGCATACTAATTGTGAATTTGACTTGGATACAAAACCTTCTGGCTGTGTCATAAACACACACTCCTCGAGGTTTCCATTAAGGAAAGCCGTTTTGACATCCATCTGCCAAATGTCATAATCATAGTATGCAACTATAGCAAGTAAAATCCGAATGGACTTGATCTTCGCAACTGGTGAAAAGGTTTCGTCATAATCAATGCCTTCGCATTGCTTATAACCCTTTGCCACCAACCTAGCCTTGTAGGTTTGCACTTTGCCATCTGCATCGGTCTTCTTCTTGAAAACCCATTTGCAGCCGATAGGTCTAACCCCTTCAGGCAATTCTACCAAGTCCCAGACTTGATTTGTATACATCGAGTCCATCTCAGATTTTATGGCCTCTAGCCACTTCCCTGAATTGATGTCTGACATCGCTTCAGTATAACTCTTGGGTTCGTCCTTGTCCGGGATCTCCACATCATCGTGTTCCTCCAAGAGGAAACTAAACTTGATGGGTGGACGACGAATCCTCGTAGACTTACGGAGTTGCATTTGTGCAGGCTGTTCATTCTGATCGTGAAGAGGTTCTTCTGCGATGATCTGATCAATGCCAGGAGAATTCTCAGGAGCTACGCTCTCAAGCGTTTCCTGAGCAGGAGATTGAACAATTTCCAAATTGTCCTCATTCAGTCTAATTGGGGTAGCTTGCATATGCGAGTTATCCCTAACTACGCTCCCACTGGCTGGAAGACTATCACCTAGTGAAAGACTCCCACCATGAGAATCACTGAATGCTCCCACTGATTCTTTATCGTGGTTATTCGACAAGTCTTCAGCCTCAGTATTACCTTGTGGTTCTTGAATTTCTTCAAGTTCTATCTTTTTACGACCTTGTCCTTTAAAGACATAGTCATTTTCAAGGAACGTCGCCTGTCTAGAAATAATAACCTTTTGTTTCTCAGGGAGATAGAAATAATATCCTCTTGTTTCCTTAGGATATCCCACAAAGTAACCTTTTTCACCTTTGGATTCCAACTTATCAGTGAGCATCTTCTTCACATACGCGGGGCAACCCCACGTCTTGATATGTGAGAATGATGGCTTCTTTCCACACCATAATTCGTATGGTGTACTTTCAACTGATTTAGATGGAATCCTATTCAGAATGTAGATTGAAGTTTGGAGTGCATAACCCCAAAGAAATGTTGGAAGAGAGGAGAAACTCATCATGGACCTTACCATGTCTAATAGGGTTCGGTTCCTCCTTTCGGACACACCATTCATTTGTGGTGTTCCCGGAGGTGTCCAATGTGATTGGACCCCATGTAACTTTAAATAATCCAGGAATTCATGGCTAAGGTATTCACCTCCTCGATCTGATCGAAGAGTCTTGATACTCTTCCCAAGTTGTTTTTCTACTTCTGCTTTATACTCTTTAAACTTCTCAAAGGCCTCAGATTTGTGTTTCATAAGATACACGTATCCATACCTAGAGAGGTCATCAGTAAAAGTGATGAAGTATCCGAAACTACCCCTTGCTAGAGTGGGTAGTGGTCCACACACGTCGCTGTGAACCAACTCTAACACTTCTTTGGCTCTTACCCCTTTCCCAGAAAAGGGTTTGTTGGTCATTTTACCTTTGAGACAAGATTCACAATTTCCATAAGACTGAAAGTCGAATGGGGTTAAGTAGTCTAACTTTCTTAACCTTGCAATTCTTTTCTCATTGGCATGACCAAGTCTACAATGCCATAAGAAGGTGGGATTTTCCTGATTACTTAATTTGAGCTTCTTGTTTTGCACATTAAGAACATCATGTCCACTATTCAACAAATATAAACCATTCTCAAGAGAGGCATTTCCATAAATAATACCATTTTTTTCGAAAAGTAGCAACTACTATTAGAAAATTGGAAGGAAAAACCTTCAATGTCCAACATTGGAATGGAAATAATATTTCTGGTAATGGATGGAACGAAATAACAATTATTAAGTTCCAGTCTATACCCACTAGGTAAGTCTATACTATATGTCCCTACGCGTTCGGCAGTAACTCGTGCTCCATTACCTACGCATAGGGCGACTTCACCCGGTCTAACCACCCTGCTCTTTGTGAGACCTTCCACATTTGTACAAATGTGTAATCCACATGCGGTATCTAATACCCAGCAGTCAGTTCTATTAGTGGACATATTTATCTCAATAACAAACATACCTGTTCCGGAGCTAGAGACACTCAGTGCCCTGTTCTCAGCAGCCAGAACTTTACAGTCTCTCTTCCAGTGCCCCTTCCTCTTACAGTGGAGGCACACATCCTTGTCTACCCGCTCTTTCTTTTGAATACCACCCTTAGGTTTAAGGAACTTTGGCTTAGAACTATTCTTAGCCTTATTCTTCTGCTTCTTTCTGCCTTTAATCGCAGAGCTAGAAGAGGTACCCACCATGAGCACATTCCTTTCCTTCGAAGAAGTACCTTCAAAAGTCTTTAGCATGTTATGCAGCTTAGGCCTAGCCGTTCCAAGCAACATGACACACTGCGCCTGCTTTGCATCATCCTAATGCTTCTTTTGAGCCTCTACGTCAAACGTAGCAAGTTCAAAAGAATCAGCCGCAGGGGTAACCGAGATGGTCGTGTCTAACACATACTCAATCATTTCTTGTCTTAGCATCAAATGCATGTTTCGGTGCCAATCCAGAAAGTTTGGCCTAGCCAACTTGTTTGATTCCAGTATAAATCTCAATGACATGTTAACCATTTCAACACACCTCAGGAAATAAGTTAAAACGGGAACTAAACACATAATTCCTATGATCATCATTCAACAATCAAAATAAACTCGGCCTTTAGCTTTATTTTGTCTCCATTATTTTCACATACTCAACGACCTCATCGGAAGAGTACGAATTTATATCTAATATAAATCTTAATGGACTAGGATCCACATTCCTACTATCACAACCCCTGCTTTGGCTGGTGATTGTAACAGCATAACTGGTAGGTCTCCAAACTAATTGTAGTTCATACAATTCCTAGTTATCGGACCCAGTCCAATTGATGTCCCATCATTATTTCCTTGCTTTGGCTAGTGAAATAACTTTGGTGGTTTACAACCATCACACGGCGACATTTACATGTCCCTATAAGAGTTCCATAAGACGTAGTTCCAAGCAAAAGACTTTGGTCTTAAATACTATAGAGCGAAATCTCGGTTTCTCTTAATTATGACGGAAGACATCATTCATTCTAAATGAAAACCATATTTAAGTTTGAGGAACATTTAAACGGGTATTTAACTTGCTCAAACAAGATCCATTCATTTGTCCACATATTATTTCATAAGATCCAACTTAGAAATTAAATGTAAACAGTAATTAGAATCTAATTCATTATTTTCAGTTCAGTCCAGGGACCTAATTGCAATTTTTAGAATTAATTCAAGGACCAAATAGTAATTTGCCAGCTATCCGAAAATTCAGAAATATCCGAGGACCAATCTGAAATTTCAGGAAAAGTCGAAAGACCAAACTGTAATTTTCCATACAAGCAAATTTACAAATAAGTCCCTGCAATTAACCGTGGACTAGATTGCAATTTCATGATTAATCCAGGTACCATATCGTAATTAACCATAAAGACGAAATTTCAGGAAGGCCCCAAGGGCTTATCTGCAATTTCAGATTTCTTGAATTTGCAAAGACGCCCCTCAAGAATATCAAATTTCCAAGACCAAGTCCCTGGAAAATTGCAGATTAGTCCCCGAGAACCATCGGCCGAACGGCGCAACGCCGCTCGTCACCGGCGGTGCCGTTGTGTAGATCGCGACGCGTGGATCACGCCGGTGGTCCCAAACCGCCGGGTTTTCGCGCGTGCGCGCCGAAATTGAGCTCCGAAAGCTCGAACTCGTCGGCGAAGCTTCGAAAGCTTGGATCTCCCCATCGGAGCAACTCCGATTGTCACCGTCAGTACCACGACGACGCTCAGGACGAGGCAAGCTCGTCGGTGATAGCCGATCTTGGTGAAACGGCGTGCGATAGCCGCGGTCCGTCGACGACGCGGGCGGAAATTAAACCGACAACGCCTCGACGACACGCGACGATCGACGCCGCACCGGTGCTCACCGTCGCTACCACGACACCGATCGCGACGAGCCGAGCTCGTCCGTGGTGGCCGTGCGTGGTGGTTCGGCGCGCGGCCGTCTACGTCGTTGACGACGCGGAGCCGCCTCCGAAGCGCTCCCCATTTTTTTTTAATTATATACCAGTCGTATATATCAGATCGAATAACACAGATATATGTATACAGCCATAAAATCAGCCTGAAGCTCTGATACCACTGTTGGGTTTTATAAATACGAACCCTAGGTTCGCAGCAGCGGAAGATAAAACTTTTTCACCAACACCGAATCTGATCATGGCTGTATAACATAAAATCAAGATAACATCGTTAGAGGATGCTTACAGTGCGTTGTAGATCGATCCTCAACTACGGTATCCACGTAGTCCTCGTCTACGAATTCCTTGACAGTTGAAATCTTCGAGAATTCGCTAGGAGAATTCTTTATCGAAGAAACTAGAGAAAATATGTGTCTTGTATCTAGGTTAATAAATTTCTGTGTGTCAAAACCCTTGATACCCACACATGTATATATAGTAAAATAATTAACCAACTCCTACCCTTTTAGGAGTAGGTTTCGCAGGAGGCAAGGTTGGAAGCCCTTAGTAGCTTCCAACATTGACTTCCCTTTTGGGCCTCCAAGCCCATTCTATTATTTTCTTGACCCAGTCAATATGTCCAACATCTAATAGATTTTACTATACATATTAGTATTTAATTAAATTCAACTTAATTAAATAATTACAATTATAATTCTATCTAATAGAATTATAATATTTCTCTATAGATTAAATATTCTTGATCAAATCAATATTTAATCTAACCAACTTCAATTCGTAAACCAAGACTACTTGTTGTGTGACCCATAGGCTCTCACATGTCAAGCGATTAGTCGAACCAATGGTCTTAATCGAACCCTAGACAATAGACCAGACAATCTCAACATATGAGGTACGTTGCGAGGATACTGCAACTACCTGTAATGTGAAGCTCACAGTGATACGGTCCTTTCATTCGCGAATACTCGATTAAGTCTTGAACATGATTAAGTGTCTATTCAAATAACTTAATCATATTATCTCATTCTACTAATTGATCATGTTGTCACTTTTAGATACCATTCCAAAAGTGACGTGCATTGGCCAATGACTAACGATCCAATTAGTTATGAGAAGACAAGTATTCTCTCCAAGTCTATTTGAGGAATGAATCCTATTCTTGGCTCAACTACCACGCACATGCACTTCGTGATGTACCTAACACATGCCGTAGCTACCCCGTCAGGAGTGCAAGCGTTGGTCATGGTCAAAGTCCATCACTCCGTATATGTCGTGCGTATTGACCTCAAGTCGGAGGACTATTACACTACTCCACAAACTGATACTTCCGTAGACACGTAAATAGAATACATCAAACGGTTTCTCGGTCGGGCATGCCAATACTCTCCAAAGTATCTGTGCATCCATCATGAAATATCTAGTATCTCGTAGTTGTGAGAACCACTACATCCTCTAAGGATATGATGCAGATCGCACATCAATCTCAATCGCATCATCGATATCCCATTCTCGATGATCATTGATTGTGGCTGTTTAAGAACTATATTTATAGTCATCTGAGATCTCACATTCTCAATGAAAACATTAGTTCATGGGAACACTAACATGAATATATACAAACAATCAAACAATATATTCAATGAGTGTAATGCCAAGTATTATTAATAATACTAAATAACTGAATGTGATCAAGTACAATGCCCTTACTAGGATTGTCTCTAGGACATATATACTAACAGGAACCTTGCATGTGAATCCATATTAACCACAAAGGCATGTTTGGCATAGTAGACTGTGTAGCGAATAGCAGATAGTAGATTGGTTAAACCAAACAAACATGAGCATGTTAGAATTTGTAAATGAATTCCACTTTTTTAACATGGGACATAGGATTCTCTAACATTTATTCATCAAAAAGAATTAATCAAATTATACGTAGTTAAAAGTAATTACATCGGGTCAGACTAACATCTTTAAATCATCTAAATATATATCTAGATAAGACAACAACGGAATATCAGACGTTAGAAGATCAAGAGAAAGCGAAAGAACATGCTTGGACAAAGCGGTTGGGGACACTATTCTTGTCCATCCAATTAATTCCACATTTTAAACCAACCAATAAGCTCATATGCAAATGAACTCCATAAATGAAACGACATCCACGACTAACTAAACACAGACTAAACATCAATGTTAAAAAAAACGCAGAAGTTGACCAAGATTTTCAGTGTCCGACTAATCAGACTGCTAGTTAGACCAAAAAATATATTTATTAATTATCTAATTTTATTACAAAAATTATTATTTAATCACATTTAATCTAATAAAACTAAATAAATATTTTGTGTCTAGACTAGTAAGTCTAACTAGTTTAACAGACTGGTCCAACTAATTGAACCACCATTGAGATTTATGTGGATAAACAACTCATGGTTGGTCCCGAGTCGCGATTCTACCAGTCGGATGTCATTTTTAAAACCTTGTTTTTTTTAAATAAAAAGTGTATGTATTATTTCACCAAACATCTTGAATTACAAAACTTGCAAAACCTTGCTAATTACTCATCCGATAAAAAAACACATACCATGGTGTTTTGGAGCATGGAAGAAAGGTTTGGCAGCCCCATAGTAGTCGGCATAAATGATCCTGGCATGTGGATATTTTTGTCTTAGTAGATTTAGGGCTTTCTTGAGTTGATTGCTGTGGTACTTGGAGAATGCGTTGTACAGTTTAAGGCATCCATTTCCGTCGTAATCTGTTTTGTTAGTGCTTTGAAACAAGGTCAAATACACTGCATTGCATCCAATAGGTAGGTTCCCGGGTACTACTAATTCTACTGCCCCCTCTTCTATTAGCACCTGCAATCAACAGATTAATCCCTTTTGTAATTATTAGCTCAACGCCAGATAAAGAATTTCAAACTAAATTGTGTTAAAAGTACGTATGAGTTTGTGATAGTCAAAGTATAAAAATGACAAAACTTTGAATCAATAAAATTAAAAAAATCTAAAATAGAAAAAATGAACTCTAATTTTTTTTTCAATAGATAAGAAATCTCGTTTACTTTTTCAGGTTAGTTTGAAATTCAGTAATAAATCCCAATCTCAAATTTTCATCATACTTTTTAGGATAAATTATCCTCAGGTCCCTGCTATTTGCTTAAATCACTATTTTAGTCCCTGTTGTTTCGAAATCAAAATTTCGGTCTCCCTAGTTTGCTTTTATTGAACTCTAAGGTCTCTCGCTGATGTCATCATTCGATTTATTATATTTTATTCATTCAAATGACTTTGCTACCCTTAAAAATCAAACAAATTACTTAGTCTTCTTCTCCGGCCATCCATCCTTCTTCTCCGACAACCATTTTTCTTCTCCGGCCATTTTTTCTTCTCCGGTAAATAAACCTGCGAGGAGAGGACGAGCCCCTTGAGGTTCTTGGCCAAGCCAGACTCGATCTCGGCTAGTGGTCCTCGACGCGGTCGGTGAGCTTATCAAGGGCTTTGCTCTGCTGCTGCAAGTCCTTCAATCGGTCCTCGACGCGGTCGGTGAGCTTATTGAGGGTTTTTTACTGGGTTTTATTCTTCCTTGGTTTTTGGAGGTCGCCGGAGCCTAGCCGGAGAAGATGACAAGATTGTTTGGTGGTCGTCGCCGGAGCCTAGCCGGAGAAGATAACTTTTTGTTTTTTATTATAAGGGTAAAACTATCATTTTCAAATTATTTTGACCGATGACATCAGCAGTTGATTCTTAGGGACCTTAGAGTATAATAAAAGTAAACTAGGGGGACCGAAGTTTCAATTTTGAAACTGCAAGGACTAAAATAGTAATTTAAGTAAATATCAGAGACCTGAGGATAATTTGCTCTATTTTTATACCATTAAAGCTAGGCCTCGAAAAACATTTCGCCAAAAGACTGGTTCGTTTTTATACAAAAAGTATCGAACATAACTTCGCAGTTATACAAGTCATAGGTTATGGTACAAAGGATTTATAGTCTAACAATACAAGACATTTTAAATATTTAGGAGGTTAAAGATTTAAATATTTACAATGTCATGGTTTAATAATTTACTTTTAAAACAAATCATAGGTTATGGTCAAGTAACAAAATATATCATTAATATAAATTTTCTATGGACTGACTAGTATTTTTAATCGTGTTAAAAGTCGAGTACTATCTGACCTTATTTTTAGTGTGATTCACCCGATAATATTTGTTTTCATTCGTAATATTTTTCTTTGTAAAATCTATGTATTCAAACTTGAGCTCTGGCTCTATTTAGCGATGGTTCTATCAATGATGTATTTTACGAGGCTTGAATTAAGATATTTTTGTCTAATTGCACAAGGAGTAGGAGGATTTAACGGAGGTCAAAGTTCAAACTCTGGCAATGTACAATTACCAATTCCAGTTAGTTCATTTGTAATGTTTGAATCCGAAACCTATTTAAGAAAATCTGATTGTCTAACTATTTGCTGTAACTTCTATCGGTAACTACTCGGCAAATTTAAGTAAAGGGTTTGCTGCTATAAAATAAAGCGATCCTATTAAGCTTACCGCGGTAGCGTTGGCTATTGCTTGGACGACGAGGGACACCAGAGGTCGCACTTGGTCGATTTTCCCGCCGTAAAAGAACGGGAAGTTGTAGTCGTTTCTCCCCCACCATAAACAGCGATTTTTTGAAGTAAAGATTGTTGTTTGTCGAAGTTGGTGTACTTGATTAGGATCACTTCAGTCGAGGCAAGTGTTGGACACTTTCTCCGTAAGACGAGATTGCCCCGTATATTTCAGTGCGGTACGGGCTAAGGCAATCGTCCCCAAGATACAACGACTGTTTAGGGCATTTTCAAGAACGTTGCACACGTATCTCGAAACTTTCGGGCGAACCCTTATATACCCAGAACTTTCGGGACTCTTTTCTAGATGAAGAACGGGGGGAGAGGAGAAGTCAACAATGCTAGAAGGTGCATGTGCTGCTGGGATGAGGAAATGGCAAGGAGGGCATGCCTATTTATAGGCTGGAGGAGGCAGGGAGCCAGCCACCCCGAAGAGACGCGTCCGCTCGGCCAACAGGCTGACTGGCTGCGCTCGTGGTCCTTCGGTGGCTTCTGGATCCTTCCAGGCGCGCCAGGCTGCGCTCGCGCCCTTTCGCGGGAGATCTCGCACTCCTTCGGCCTTCTGGAAGCCTCCTGGACGTTCCAGTCCGTCGTGCCTCTTCGGCGGCCAACCTGAAGGCGCTCGCAGCTCCTCGTCGCTTAGGTAGCTGCGCAGCTGCCTCCGGGCCCGGGCAAAATACTTAAGGCTCCTCCAGCTGCTCGCGACGATGCGCACGTGCGAAGTGCCAAGTGCGCCACAAAGCGCCCATTGCGACCTGCGTCCAATGCGCCATGCGCACACGCGCGTGCGCGTGCGCGTGCGCGAGCACGTGCTCGTGCTCGTGCTCGTGCTCGTGCTCGTGCTCGTGCTCGTGCTCGTGCTCGAACGGTGCTTCGCACCGTCCTCGCAGGCAGCTAGCGGTGGGTCAGCCTTTTGGGTAGCCAATCAAGTTGATAGGCAAGGAGGGAAATTCCTTATAAATAAGGAAATCCTCCTTGCTCTAATCAATGTGGGATTGCACTTTCCCATTTCCCTTTGGGCCTCCATTTTGAGCCTTACCATTTGTGGGCTTGCATTGAACTTTCATTCAAAATCCAACAATCTCCCACATGAATGATGATTAATGCATGCAGACTCTAATCAAAAGTTCTGACGTGTTATTATTGCATCGAGACAGGTAGCTTGCGGCTTTGAACCTTCTCTAGTAATATGTTATCGGATTTACTCGCTGCTCGGTGAACGTGATGTCTTGAACCGTCAGCTTTTGGTGTAAACCAAGACAATAACATTTACACAATAATAACCCTAGTATATTTAGGTTCTCACGTTGTGTCCGTTTCGGCCATGGACCGTATCTTGGATTCATAAGTATTTTTCCCATTTGAAGCGGCCTCACTTCACACTTACATAGGTGATCTCCTATCAGGAGTATCCTGCCATACTCCACCTTAATCAAGGTATAGGAATCATTAAAAGCGTAATGCTTATCCTTACCACACCTCTGCAGGTTAATACCTGGGCTGCTTCTGAGAATGAGATAGGTTCCAGGTGATTCACTGAACCCTCCATAACTTAGTTGTCTCATTGAACCAAGTTTGTGGGATCTCCACTCATCATGGTTGAGTTACCGCTATGGACGTTCTTTATTGTGTGGATTTTAATCCCATTCCCCTTACTGCGTTGTACATTTGATCTCTATTGATTCCTTTCGTAAAAGGATCAGCTAAGTTGTCCTTGGACTTTACATAGTTAATGGTGATCACCCCACTAGAGATCAACTGTCTAACGGTATTGTGTCTCCGACGGATATGTCGAGACTTTCCGTTGTACAACGTACTTTGTGCTCTCCCGATTGCAGACATGCTATCACAATGTATCAATACGGGAGGCACTGGTTTAATCCAGCACGGAATATCCTCTAGGAAGTTTCTGAGCCATTCAGCTTCTTCCCCAGCTTTATCTAGTGCTATAAACTCCGACTCCATGGTGGATCGAGCTATGCACATTTATTTAGAGGACTTCCAAGACACAGCTCCTCCTCCTATGGTGAATACGTATCCACTCGTAGATTTGGAGTCCTTAGTGTCCGATATCCAATTTGCGTCACTGTATCCTTCTAATACAGCTGGATATTTAGCATAATGTATGCCATGGTTTATGGTATGTTTTAAATACCGTAAAACCCTTTCCAGAGCTAGCCAGTGATCCTTTCCTGGATTACTTGTGAATCTACTAAGTTTACTAACCGAGTATGCAATATCGGGACGAGTGCAGTTTGTTAAATACATCAAGCTCCCGATAATTTGCGCATACTTCAGTTGCGATACTGGGTCCCCTCGATTCTTGGCTAAGTGTAGATTCAAATCTACTGGAGTCTTAACCGTAGGTTTGTCGAAAGCTTCAAACTTCTTGAGCACGTTTTCCACGTAGTGGGATTGTGTCAAGATAATTTCGTCAGCTTTCCTAGAAATTTTTATTCCTAGTATGACGTCTGCCAGACCCATATCTTTCATGTCAAAGTGGTTCTTTAACATGTTCTTAGTTTTCACAATAACCTCTTTATTGCTTCCCATAATTTGTAAGTCATCTACGTAGAGACATACAATTACGTAAGCTTCAGGTGTGCCCTTAATGTAAACACATTTATCGCACTTATTGATCTTAAATTCATTTGACAGCATTGTTCCGTCAAATTTCTCGTGCCACTGTTTCGGCGCTTATTTTAGCCCGTATAGTGACTTGACTAGTCGGCACACTTTATGCTCTTGTCCGGGAGCCACAAACCCTTCAGGTTGCTCCATGTATATCTCCTCTTCCAGTTCTCCATTTAGGAAAGCTGTTTTTACATACATTTGGTGGATCTCGAGGTTATAGAGTGCTGCAATAGCTATGAGTACTCTAATCGATGTGATTCTTGTGACAGGCGAATACGTGTCAAAGAAATCATATCCCTCCTTCTGCTTGAACCCCTTAGCTACCAATCGAGCTTTGTACTTGTCGATTGATCCATCAGCTTTGTATTTCCTTTTTAGGATCCACCTGCATCCCAAAGGTTTACAGCCCGGTGGGAGATCCACGATTTCCCACGTGTGGTTTTGCATAATGGATTCTATCTCACTATTGATAGCTTCCTTCCAGAGAGGAGCATCTCGACTGGACAATGCCTCTTGGATTGTCCTGGGTTCATCTTCTAACGCATAGGTTAGATAGTCCGGACCGAAAGATTTGGTCACCTTCGTCCGTTTACTACGTCTAGGTTCATCATCTTCCTGATTTGACCCTTGCGTAGTCTCGTGAGTCCTTTTCTTCGGACTTGCTTCCTTTCTTTACTTATTAGGAAAGCTTTCTTCAAAAAACGTTGCGTTCCTTGATTCTATGACCATTCCCGTATTTATCTCAGGGTTTTCAGATTTATGCACCAAGAATCGATAAGCACTGCTATTTTGCGCATATCCGATAAAGATGCAATCAATGGTCTTGGGTCCTATGCGCACCTGCTTAGGCTTAGGTACTTCGACCTTTGTTAGGCACCCCCACACTTTAAGGTAACCGTAGGAAGGCTTCCTTCCTTTCCATAGTTCATATGGGGTTTTATCCCTTTTCTTGTGTGGCAATTTGTTTAGAATGTGGTTAGCTGAGAGCACAGCTTCCTCCCACATGTTCTGGGGTAAGCCCGAGCTAATCAACATAGCGTTCATCATCTCCTTAAGAGTTCAATTTTTGCGTTCAGCTACGCCATTCGATTGAGGTGAATATGGAGCAGTCGTCTGATGAATAATGCCATGTTCTTGACAGAGTTCCTCAAACGGAGCTACATATTCTCCTCCTCGATCACTTCGGATCATTTTGATTTTCACGCTGAGTTGATTTTCAACCTCATTCTTATATCTCTTAAAAGCATCAAGAGCTTCGTCTTTGCCCTTTAGGAGATATACGTAACAGTATCTCGTACAATCATCGATAAACGTGATGAAGTATTTCTTCCCGCCTTTAGTTTGCACGTGTTTCATATCGCAAGTGTCCGTATGAATTAATTCTAAAGGCGTAGTACTTCTTTCCACTGAATGGAAAGGTGCTTTGGTCATTTTAGCCTCCACACATACTTCACATTTATCGGACGGGTTGAACTCTAGATTCGGTAATAAATTTAAACTTACTAACTTTCTTAGCGAGTTTAGATTTACGTGTCCTAATCTACCATGCCATAAATTAGAACACTCGGCCAAGTAAGAAGAAGTATTAACTTTATTTTCACCGTTAGAGGTGCGATGTACAGTTATTACATTCATCTTAAATAGCCCCCTTTCTAGGTAACCCTTTCCTATGAATTGACCCGCTTTGGTCAGTACAAACTTATCAGCCTCAAATACAAGCTTAAGACCGGCTTTGCTTAACAGTGAGCCAGAGACTAAGTTCTTGCGGAGGGTCAGCTCCTTTCCTGAGGTCAGCTTCAGGACCACCTTTCCCAGACCGACGATCTTGGACGTTGCGGAGTTTCCCATGAACAGCTTTCGGCCGGTGATCGGGATATAGTTCGAGAATATCTCCTTGTCCGAGCAGACGTGGCGGGTAGCTCCAGTGTCTACGAACTACTCTCTCGGATTGTCCACCAAGTTGGCTTCAAACACTACGGCTGACAGATCCATCTGGGACAAATCTTCAGCTAGGTTAGCCTTTCCTTGGTTTTCCTTCTTCGGCTAGCGACAGTCCTTAGCCATGTGTTCGGGTTTTCCGCAGTTGTAGCAATCGCCCTTGATCTTTTTCTTCTTGGGCTTTTGCTCCTTCTGCTTATCCTTGGACTTCTTCCTCTTCTTGCCACTTTTTCCCTCAGCGAGGTGCACGGTGGTCTCAGAGTTGACCTTGCCTTGCTTGACTTCGGATTTTCGGTTGTCTTCCTCGATCCTTAGTCTCACTATTAGGTCTTCTAGGCCCATGTCCTTCCTCTTGTGCTTGAGGTAGCTCTTGAAATCCTTCCACAGCGGGGGGAGCTTCTCGATCATTGCAGCTACTTGGAAGGACTCGCTGAGTTGCATCCCATCAGCTTGGATCTCGTGAAGGATCAGCTGCAACTCTTGCACTTGGTCGATGACCTTCTTGGAGTCCACCATCTTGAAGTCGAGGAATCGTCCGACGATGAATTTCTTCGTCCCGGCATCCTCCGTTTTGTACTTCTTCTCGAGTGAACTCCACAGCTCTTTAGCGGTCTTAGCTTCTGCGTAGACATTGTAGAGTGTGTCGTCTAGTCCATTCAGGATGTAGTTCCGGCATAGGAAGTCGCTGTGACTCCATGCATCGAGGGCGTTGATCTTCTGTTGATCTGCCTCATTTTCCGCTACCTTCGGAGCCTCTTCCTTCAGGAATCGGACCAGGTTGAGCGTCGTCAGGTAGAACAACATCTTCTGTTGCCACCTCTTGAATTCGGTACCGTTGAACTTGGCCGGCCTTTCGGCGTGGGCAGTTCCTGGGACCGCTGGCACTGGTGCTGAGCTTGTCGATGCCATCTTCAAGTACACAATCTTGTCTTACGATTTTTGTTTGTCGGAGTTGGTGTACTTGATTAGGATCACTTCAGTCGAGGTAAGTGTTGGACACTTTTTCCGTAAGACGAGATTGCCCCGTATATTTCAGTGCGGTACGGGCTAAGGCAATCGTCCCCAAGATACAACGACTGTTTAGGGCATTTCCAAGAACGTTGCACACGTATCTCAAAACTTTCGGGCGAACCCTTATATACCCAGAACTTTCGGGACTCTTTTCTAGATGAAGAACGGGGGGAGAGGAGAAGTCAACAATGCTAGAAGGTGCGTGTGCTGCTGGGATGAGGAAATGGCAAGGAGGGCATGCCTATTTATAGGCTGGAGGAGGCAGGGAGCCAGCCACCCCGAAGAGATGCGTCCGCTCGGCCAACAGGCTGACTGGCTGCGCTCGTGGCCCTTCGGTGGCTTCTGGATCATTCCAGGCGCGCCAGGCTGCGCGTGCGCGTGCGCGTGCTCGGACGGTGCGGCGGTGGGTCAGCCTTTTGGGTAGCCAATCAAGTTGATAAGCAAGGAGGGAAATTCCTTATAAACAAGGAAATCCTCCTTGCTCTAATCAATGTGGGATTGCACTTTCCCATTTTCCTTTGGGCCTCCATTTTGAGCCTTACCATTTGTGGGCTTGCATTGAACTTTCATTCAAAACCCAACAAAGGTCACATTCTGATGATCGTGAAAATGGGAATTAAAATTGAGGAGTTAAAAATAAAATATCTTATTCTAAAAAAAATCTTGAAAGTTATTAGGATTCCTTTTTTTTGTGTGTGGAAAAACTGTCTCCAAAGTTACCGACCCAATGTCTAAAAGTATCAAGTTCGCTTTTGAACAGATGTCAAATTTTCTAATAATGATTAGAATCTACATATGATCAAACTCCTAAGACCTTAAGGTCATATGTAGATAAATGATTTAAATCTATAAATTCTGTGCAATGTACCACAATCAATATAAAATGATTAATAAGCCTCTTAAAATAATCTATTGATCTAAAAATTTTATGAGTTGACTTTGTTTCACTCATTATGATATAGTGGTTGTACAACAATAAATTGTTCTAATAATACGTTAAAAATGTTTATATTAATAAGACAAATTTGGTATCCGTTAATTTTTCTACGCTTACAAATTTGCCACACCAAAATACGACAATGAATTAAAAATACTCGGTGCAGCGAATCATAAGTATATTTTCTTCTTCTTCCTGTCATCGACATAATCATTTTGTAAATCGTCTACAATAACTAAAACCTTTGACGACGAACACTCACCTTGTGTTGTAGAACAAAGTGAAGGCTTCAACTGGTGGAACCAACCAAGCTGAGTGTTCAAGGAATAGTTGGTCCACAGAGATGGCCCTAAGTTCTTGGAGTAGAAGAAATCAGTATCTAGGGCAGTGGCTCCGGCGACAGCGAAATTTACACCTCGAGTACAACTTTGACCTTTCTCTAAAGCAAGGTATGGGGGTAGAAGCGGCAGACCAGATGCCTCAGCTACAAATTAATTAATTAGAACAGCCACATAATTTAGTCATAAAAAACGCGCATAAAAAAAATACTCAAAACACTCATAGACATTCGTTTAACCTAGAGGTCGAGTTCGAGATCTTAAAAATACGGCAGCCATAAAGGTTCTATACATGTTAGGAAATTTTATTTTGAATATGGATTATTCGGCTCAATAGTATAAAATTATGGATTGTATTACAGGAATATACTTTTTCTTCCCTTGATTTTTACCAACTCGGACTGAGATATCGTTTATACATCAAAATTAAACAAAAAATATATATTAGATCGAGATCTCAATATAACTACATAAGTAATTTTAACAGAAGTCAACATGCTACGACTAAATATTTAGCGCGACATAGTTTGACATAGTTTGAAGCAGATTAAAATTGAATATATTGGATAAAAGCATAGATTTTAATTTACCTATGAAATCAATAATTAGTCGTCCATCGGAGCACCGGCCAGTCGGGTGTCCAAAGAAGGTTTCCCCGTAAGGTAGCGTTTGTATGACTGGGAAGGCGGCGGCGCCGGTGAGTAGGAAATTTCCGGTGTCACTGATGGAGTCGCCGAAGTTGAAGATGGAGTCATACTGCAAGGGACTAGAAGAAGCTAGCCCAACATTAATGAAGCCGAGGACAAGAAAACACTGTATAAGTTGGAACCTCATCTTGAATACTATGAAATTAATCAATAGGTAGGGAAACCAAATGTGGTTTTCCTGGTTGCTATAAGGAGGGTTTTGTGCTACATTTATACTACTAGTTTTTGTGTCTAGACCACCAGATATCCGGATATTGTCCCAAGAAATTCAAGTTCGAACCAGATAGATTTTGAAAAATTACAAAGATTTTTCTAACAAATATTTAAAATTTCTGCGTTTTTAAGAATAGAAACTCGAAACCTCTTATTTAAACTAGAACAACGTCTTTACTAATTGATCTAAATATTTGTTAGTATTTATACTAATAGTTGTTGGACAGCTTCTACTATAGAATCTTTCTTCTAATATAAGGTAGATGCTGACACGTCCTTTCATAAAACAATTATAACTAGATTCTTCAAAATGATGGTCAAATTCCTGACAAGGGTAGGTAGAAATTTGACCATTGTGTAATTTATTCATGATAACCTCCAGCTCATAGGATTCGTAATTTAGATGAATAAATAATCAGAATGCATTGAAGAACTGTGTATGCCAACTACGTACTATTAACATAAAGTAGGTAGAAAGGATCATACATACATACATATATATATTAGCAATCAAAAGATATATAATTGGGTGTCAAGTCAATAATATGCTTGTTGTTTCATATTGTTTTAAAAAATACGGTCCAACCATCGATCTAATTGTCATCAACTCTGAGAACGGTTCATTTTTATACAAAACTCGGATGCAATTGGCCGGTGATTAATGTTATTGACCATTTGTCCAACCGAATGTCTATGGGTCCAGATTCAACTAACCAATTTTTATGAAAAAATAATTCTTAGAATTTTGTTAGATTAAAAATGACATAAATTAAATTTAATACTTGTAAATAATAAACTTTACTACGATAGAAAATATTTATAATTTTTGGGTATTTTAATACATATTTTAATACTCAAATAGAATTTATTAATACTCGACTTTAAATATTCATTAGAATTTAATAGGGATATTAGAGATTCACTAAAACAACTGCTTCTCTTATTACGATAAGTTGGACTTAGGTTGCTTCAACGTAGAGCTACACAAGACCCTTGCACATGGTAGAAAGAAACATTTGCAAGCATTTTATTTGTTTCCTGTTAATTAATCATAATAATAATTTATATCAATATGCTGTTGTAGTTTTCGGGTTCAAATTTAGTGGGAACATGGGTAATCCCTACTGAAAGGAATAGGGGTAATATTGGAAATACAATAATTAAAATAATTAAAAAATATATCAGCAAAATAATACAAATTATGGAAATATAAGTATGGGAATATTGGTTTCTATTTTCTCGGATATTGGTTTTCATCTTCTATGCTATTAGTTTCATTCTACTATGATATTGGTTTCATTCTACTATGACATTGGTTTACATCTTCTATGTTATTGGTATCATTCTACTATGATATTGGTTTCATTCTACTATGATATTGGTTTCCATCTTCTCGGATATTGGTTTCATTCTTCTATGATATTGGTTTCATTCCGCCGTGATATTGGTTTTCATCTTCTCCAATATTGGTATCTCATTATAAGTGAAAATGTATACCATTTGAATGTATTGGTTTCATTCTTTTCGAATATTGGTATCATCGTTCTAGGATATTGGTATCATTCTACTTTTTAATATTGGTGTCATTCATCTAGGATTTTTTTTATTCGAGAAGAAGATATTACCCCTAATATAACGAGAACCCTAAACGATGACGAATAAGCACACCACGATCAACAAAATTGAAGGGACGTAGATAGAGAGATTGAAGATCTAGAGACAGGTGAGCCGTATTGGACCAAATAAGCACACCACGACGTGAAATCTGGGTTCGAGTCTGTCGTTTTGGGGCGGCTAGCGGGGGAGAGCACCCAGAGAAGCTTGGACGCGGTGGATGGCAGATGGAGGATGGAGGATAAGAGGGGGGGGGGGGGGGGGGGGGGGGGAAGGAAAGGGGGTTATATTTTTTTTGTGGGATTATATAGAAAAAAGATGGAACCCTAATGAGTATGTTTGGATAAAAACTCGAAAATACCCTCAACAGATTCTGACCATCAGATCTGTAAAAAAAAATTGATCAAATTTAAAGGCCCATATTTAATCCATACCAGGGGATGACTTTTATGTAGTCTCCCCTAAATCCAAATCCGTAGTTTTCACCGTGTCATTGTTTACTGGATGCATTGATTATTTACTATTATTTATGCAGCTCCTTAACTGGGTCTTCATTATTTTTAGATCATATCGACGACAGAGAAGAAAGCTTTGGTGTAGTGAATTTATTTTTAAGTATAAAAAATTTATCTATTTATTATTTTAAAATTTTAGATTTTAGATTGAATATGATAATTTTAACTTCACATATTAATTATAAAATCTTATGTTATAGTTATGGTATGCTTGACCGTTGGGATTATTTATGTCTTTGGTGTCGATGATGTTGAGCATATCCTCCTCCTTTGTATTTGGAATTATTTTGCCAGAAGGTTGGATATCTCTTGGTGTTGTGACCCAAGTGTTATGAGCTCACTGGAGATGTGGATGGGCCTTATCCAACATTGCATGGCTAAGAAGGTGTAGTTTGCCCTTCCTGTTGCAACTATCTGAGAAATCTGATTTCTGAGAAATCGGACTATCTTTCAGAGTGATAGATACGACTAAGAATTTTTCACCCATGCTATTCTGGGGTGAAGGAGTCATTCTGGATTGTTTGGACTAAATGACCGATATTGGTATGCCCCGGTTCTGATAATGGTATGCCCCGGTTACAACACTGGCAAGCTCAATTACTGATAATGGTCCGCGTGCTACGACAATAGCATATCCAGTTATCGATAATGGCATGTCAGTGATCACCAGCCGCGCGCTGGCTTTTTTCATTTTTATTCCCGTATTTTAACTTTTTTGATAAAAAAGCTCTCGCGTGTCCTTTACTGCAAACAGTTCGGAATGGCCAATCTAAGCCCAGAAATTTTGCACTAAGTAAGTTATAAATATAATTTATTAATAGATAAAATTTACCTATAAAAAAAATCCTTAATCTGGCATCCACTGACTTTGCTAAAGCAGAGAGGGCGAGGGATTGACTTAAAACTCCATTAATGGAAAAGGAAGCAAGTGGGGACCGTTCGAGACTGAGTTGTTATAATTATAAACACGTTAAAAAAGGAAGTATATAAACATCGAAAAACGTTATAGTTTAACTAATAAATATTAATTTTGAATTTTGTAAATATAACATTGTTAAATATTTATTTAAAATATTTTGTTATTTTTTAAACATGAAATTCAGCCGAGAATGGGACCGTTCTTGTTGTTTGTGGAACCCTCGATCATTCTTTTTGAGTGAAATAAAGAATAAAGCGATAATTGAAGGTTGTGCTCACTCTGAAAATGGGCCTGCGATGCTTATATCGACCCAAGCCCATTACCATGTGGACAGAATGTCAAGTACACTCATCCACGATTAGGAGTGAGCAAATTATCCGATATCCGAATTCCGAATCCGAGTCCGGAAAAAAAATTTGGACTCGGACTCGGATAATTTTCTATTCGGACTCGGATTCGAATTATCCGAACTTTTTAGTTCGGACTCGGACTCGGACTCGGATTCGGATATTAAAATTTTTAGTTCGGATATCCGAAATATCCGAACTAGTTTTGGGCTGGGCTTTGAAAATACCTCTGGGCTCTGGCCCTTTAACACTTCAATCTCTACTGTTGCTTGGATCTCTGTTATGCTTGTTGAAATTTGGATGTAAAACTACTGCACTTGTATGCTTTTGTTAAAATTTGGATCTAAAAGCTACGGTTTGTTGGTTTTTGGTCACTCTTGATGTAATTTGATGTAATGCTACTGCCATTTGGTCACTCTTGTGAATTTGGATGCTTTTTTAAGTTAGTAGGTGAATGAAATCGTGGATGATATAGTAATTCGGATAGTTCGGATTATCCGAGTCCGAGTCCGAAAAAAGTTCGGATATTCGGATTCGGATAATTCACTATTCGGACTCGGACTCGGATAGTAAAATTTTCATTTTGGATAATTCGGATAGTTTGAAATTCGGATAGTTCGGACTCGGATCGGACTCGGACTATCCGAATGCTCACTCCTATCCACGATATTGCTGCTGAAGTGCTAAGAGTTTTGTTGAAGAAAGCAGTCTCTCTCAATCTAATTAGGGGATTTAGTCTTCTTGTGAGTGAGCAACATACTTTAATCCAGTAT
Organism: Hypericum androsaemum; assembly: GCA_963995505.1. NCBI lineage: Eukaryota > Viridiplantae > Streptophyta > Magnoliopsida > Malpighiales > Hypericaceae > Hypericum > Hypericum androsaemum. Next base: position 12,156,550 of record OZ023192.1, read on the forward strand.
GCGGACGACATATTATTCTTTTCTGCTAAGTGTGGTTGCATCCTATATATGAATAAAGGAAAAATTACTTACCAAAAAAACTTATACCAATCCACGAAACCAACTAATTCAAAAAGCTCTTTGATATTTAAATCAACAAAAAAGTTTATTTTAGTACTGTGTAGTATTGCAGAAATCGTGTTAGGTCTTTGTAGTATAAAACCCATCAAACGGGTCCAACATTTTTGAAAAAAATTACTTAAAGCCTAGGATTGATTTTCGATCCTAGTTGGCAAGTCTGAAGCCATTTTTCCGACAACGTGACAACGCCACATGAGTGACCAAGGCCTACTCGTAAAGATGACATGGCAAATGGGAAAATAATTAATACAATTCGATTGAGAGATATCTTTAAATAGTACTCGACAATAGTCTATTATTTTAAAGAATGTGATCCAATAACGTTGTACCACACAAATTATTAAGAATTGCAACTCCACCGCAGAATGGAAACCGTTTATTCTACTCGCTGTCTGTTGGACAAAAAATTGTACGTAGCGAGTGGAAGAATGCGGAGAAACGAAAGTAAGATGAAATCCAAAGGTTGTTTAGTTGTCGTTGGCAAACTTGATTCCTTTCTCTATAGAAGCTTTGAGCTCCGGGATTAGGCTCTCAAGTCCTTGCTTCTCAAAGTCAGATAGAACGCCCAGATCAAAGACGTCCTCCACGCCATTCTTTCCCAACCTTACCTGTGGCAATTCAGGAGCAAATTATCACTTTCATAATAGTCATATTCGGGTCATTACGGTTAGTTGCGTGTGTGGTGGACTTGTTTATATACTGTGTGGCAATATGGAAGAACACAATAGCATAACGCGCTCTACCATATTAGAATCTCCGTATCAAGTCGCTGAAGATGTGATATCAACATCAATAGTCTCACCTTAGAGGCAAAGAAGGGTAATTCAGTGACACTTGACTGCACAAACGTGCATTCGACGATATCCGGAACTCCATTAAGGCCTTTCAAGCAAGCATCAGCGAAGACTGCTCCAGCATAACTGCAAGACATTGCAACAGGTGATCAACAGCAACCCACATTGTCATCGGAATGGAGAAGAGGATCACGTAGATTTACGCCATCGAAAGCGTTGCAGATCCCTTTCCGGCCTTCGCCTCCACGACCTCCGTCCCTCCGTCCTGTGTTCGTTTCGTAAGAGCGACAATCTCCTCGTCAGACAGGTTGGTGAACTTCGGATTGGCCTGTTCGTCGAAGAAGCGAAACCGAAAGAAAATGATTAGCCTGGAAGATTTGGTACGTCAACAGAGGAAAAAGAGAGAGGAACCTGAGAGAAGAGAGGCAGAATAGTTATTCCAGCGTGACCTCCAACCACTGGTACATCAACCTCTGCAATTACGGAATACGAACATAAGCCTAATACATTCGAACAACCACGATACGTTCTTCGCGACTTTTTTCCAACATATATAGCAGAGCAGCACCCAAGACACCCGCAACTCCTATCATATGAAAGGAGTTCGGTGTCAAATTATGAAATCCTTGAAAAAAGAGGATGAATCAAAAAATAGTTGCTATACCAAAACTAGGCGTAAAGAACCAATCAGACTGGCCTAGGGAATAAATCAAGGGTACAGAAACAAAAACTACAATTGGAGCAGAGAATTTAATCACATTATAAGGTTGCAATTGCACAAATCAAGCAAGCTCAAATTGATGAAACATAAAATCGATTAGTCTAAAAGCACCGTGGAAAGCAACAAAAGTCCACAGACTTACCAGTTACAGGCACATTAGCCTTTCCAGCGAAGAACGTTTTCGCCCGAACGACATCAAGCGTTGTCACACCGAACAGCTTCTTCTCGTCGTATGTTCCGGCCTTCTTGAACACTTCAGCTGCTATGGGGACCGTAGAATTCACCGGATTGCTTATCATGTTAACCAATGCCTAACATAATGCACATTACATTAGGATTTATTGATTACTTGCGGATTACTAAATCCGAAAAGGAGCTGACTGACTCACATTTGGGCAGTATTTGGCAATTGCAGTGCATAGAGATTTTACAATTCCTGCATTGATGTTGAAGAGATCGTCGCGGGTCATTCCGGGTTTCCTTGGAACTCCTGCTGGAATGATCACCACATCTGCTCCCTCTAGTGCTTGGCCTAGCTGGTCTTCCCCTGCATACCCTGCAACCTGATCAACAACGAACCCGGATCAATGGTCTAGTGTAACGATTTCTACGAGAATATCTACGAATTTGTACGATACCTGGGCAGGAGAATTGATGTGGCTAACATCAGCAGCAACGCCAGGGGTGTTGGCAATATCATACAATGATAAAGAAGAGACCAAAGGGTTCAGCTTCATAAGCAGAGCAAGAGGCTGGCCGATCCCACCAGCCGCGCCCAATATCGCCACTTTGCGATCTTGTTGCTTCGACTCCGAAGAGTATAGCCTCTGGCCAACCAAGTACTGCTGCTGCCTGGACTTGCTGCATATTGATCTCACCAGTGCTGCTGCCATTCTGTAAGACGAAGAACGTGTCGAAGATGCCCGAATGAGATGAAGTTGGAGGAGACGGAAGGTGCAAGAAGAGTACAGAACAGAAGTACTTCAGGGCACTAGAGAAAGTTGTGGCTCTTGGACATGTCCGCCTCTGTCTTGTTTAGTTGTGACTTGCTGATATAAGCCATGTATTATATAATCTGCCCTTTAAACAACACTTTGGAAGCATACTATTTGGCAACCTGCATTTGTTTCCCAGTGAAAACAGGTATTGGATGCGACTAATATATCTCGAGATTACCGCATCATTTAGTTCAGATATAAAGATTCTAACAATATATTTATTCGCTATAATTTACATTTGCTTTTTTTACTTTCCATTGGTTCTTATCGTGGAATGAGAAGGTGACAGCCACTTCCTTGGATGGACAAAAAAGATGCGACCAACTTTTCCTAGTGGGTTTGGAATAAGAATCTCTAATTGATAGGAGGATATAAATGTGAAAAGTAATGACTTTTCATAAGAATTTCTGATTTATTCCCTCCTATGAAACACAAACCAACATTAAGAATAGAACAGGTTGCACAGCTGAAAAGGGTAATTATAATCTTGCTAGGACGGCAGCGGCAATATTTGCCCCAGGCCTGGTCAACCCCATTATTAGTTTCTTCCACGGAATTTTTCCATGACGGAATTTTTATTAAGGCTAGCAGTTGCAATACCGGACATTTCGTCTGGGAGTTTAGGTGAGTAATCGTTTCCACTTCATTATTTAGTCGTTTATTAAATTTATTTACAAATGCAGACCGAGGTCGTGGTAGTATCATGTACATGTTCGTGATAGTAGCCGCACCCACTTCATTATTATTATTCCAAATTTTTCTGTAGAATATATTTTTAAATTAACCTGTAAAATTTTATATGCACGAACCCAGAAAACAGAAACTGTCTCAAAAAAACTCTAAATTTGATATTATAATAAAAACCGATAAATTGACATCGCTAACCAAATACGTTTTGAATGAAATTTGGTTATAATGTTCTCTTTTGAATGGATATAAATATATATACCAATATGTTTATAGATGCTCGGTGTCCTATTCTCTTTAAAATGAGATTTCTATTAAAAAAAGAATTAATTTTCTTTTTTAATAGAATGTTTCGTTTTTGTGGCCAAATCAATCAACCTTGAATATGTATAAATAAAGAGAGTACAATAGAAAATAATTTTGAATCCTAGTTGGAGAAAAACTGTAGCCGAAAAATTAGACTATTCTTTTTACAATGCCAAGAAATCAGGAAACTATAAACCAAATCAAATTCAATTCCCACATTGATTTCAGCAACCAACTTTCATTAGTTTATATATAGGAGAATGAGATTCAATTGTCAAACTCTGGACGATCAATACTTGCCTCCCCTCTTCTTCGATCACGCCTCCATTTTTGAAAAGATTTTTTTTAATAATTGGATAAAGTTAATATTTTTGTTTGATATTCCGAAAATTGAAATTGAAGAATTGGGTTTCGAGGGTAAAAGATGAATTGAAGAAGACCAAGATACGACATTTCTATCGAAGCTGGCCAAGATACGACATTTCTAGTCCTATTTTATCTAGATACGAGATTTTTTATTGGTATCTTGGCAACACAAAAATATCTCGTATCTTGGTCTATCCGAGTGAAAAACTCGTATTTTGGTGTCAAGATACGAATGTTTTTGTGGTAATCCTACGTGGACACTATTTTTGAAAAACTTTTATCGTGAATCCCGTTTTGGTAAATCATTAATACCGCAACACCATTTTGATCAAAAATCCGAAACAAACACAAACTGGCGTCATTAAAGAATTGATAGCGGCATATTTAGTTCAAGAAATTGTAAATTTCCAATCATTATTAATCATGGGTTCCACAGGGAAACACTCAATATTCGTTATTTGAACATTCTACACTTCTCTGCCCCTGTCGCGGTAGAAATTGTCTCGATTAATTCTTCATCGGTTTGTATCTTGTTAAAATCTGTATATCCAATTCAAAAGTTTAAGGCAATAAGTTAGTACTGAATTTTCAACACTTATTATTAAGAATTCAGTAACTAGAGAACAAAACGCGCAAAGAACACGGACGCAAGAGTTTAGCGTAGTTCGGCCTAGTGCCTACGTCCACGGTGAGAAAGGAGAACTTTTATTGATAGATCCGAGTCACAAAGCTATAAAAAACCTTAGGGTAACATGCCTTTATAAAGAGGCAAACCCTTGTACATCAAGTAAGCTATCTAGGTCAAATTAGGAGTCCAAAAGCTAGTCCGAATAGAATAGGAAACAAGCCCACAAATCGTTTCCTTTTTAATTTCTCGACATCTCTAACAATCTCCACCTTGGCGAGAAATCATCCTGTGAACGAACCATGAAGCTCCATCCGAACTTCAACAAACTCCATCTTGATGAAATATCGTCACAAGAAGAACCATGAGAACCTGAGAAACCAAACCGACTCTACTAGCTCTACTTTGACCATAGATACACTGCCATCAATAATACCATCTCAACTTTCTCACCACCTTTTTCCGTTCAATCACATGGAGTCATCCCTCAAGCTCGAGCTTCCGAGCTTGCTTGGCCTATTCCCTCCAATCTCCATTGAACCCCAACTAGTAAGTCCACTTGCTGAAGCAACCTTGCGACCAATAGATGCGTCCTCTATTTTTTGGTCAGTCCCGTGCTCCAAAACCTCGAACTACTTCTCCGCTGGACCTTCTTGCCTCATACCAATGCTATATGCCATAACATACAAAGGGCAACCTTTTGTTCTACCAAGTAGAACCCTCGATATGCCACGAACTCCACCGTTCGGCCTTAAGTGAGATACCCGATTCGCCCGTGGTGCTACTAATGGCTTCGCATTCTCCATGCAAAACTTACCCAACACCTTTGACGTGAAGGTCTCTTTAGACAATCATAGCGGAAACTTGCTAACTTTGTCTCCGCAAATCCGAACTCCACTCAAACCATTCATGTCAAGCTTTCGCTCTATCACACAAGAGCTTTTCTCCCCTCTATCGGAACCCAACAATGTGACTCCACCTACAACCGTGTTTCCCACTAACCTGTAGGTATTCCAAGCATTCCTTTCACCCTTCATCACCACCACAGTATCCTTCTCCACCTTCATTAGTCGGCCTACAATATTATAGTTGTACCCAATATAATCCAAGGCTCCTAACGAGATCAAATTCCTCTCTAACTTCAGAATATGCCTAACCCCACACAATTTTCTCTCAATACCATCCCACATCTTGATTTGGATATCACCTATGCCAGCAATTCTGCAAGTAGAACCATCACCCATAGTCAACATACCTGAATCAACGAACTTGTAGGTGTCGAACCACCCTCTCTTGGGCGTCATGTGAAAATAGCAAGCGCTATCCAAAATTCAGGAATCAGAATGCTTTGGACTTGACAAAAGAGAAAGAAGATCACCATTTGACCCGTCCGAATGTGAAGCCACATTCACGGAACCTGATCCTTTTTTCTCGCGATCCCGAGTTCTTTTTGGACAATCCTTCTTCACGTGCCCTTTTTCTCTGCACTCGAAGCAATTTCCTTTGATCCTCTTTGACCACGACTTGGATCCCTTCCTGTCTTTTGCTCCATTACGATCACTATGGCTACCCTCACAATCAGCCCTTCTGCTTGTTCATCGCCAATTTTTCTTCTTTCATGACACTCTAGCAGAGCACTTGTGATATCTTCCAACACCAGGGACTCCTTCTCCCAAGTTAGAGTTGTAACCAAATTTTCGTAGGAGCCAGGTAAAGAATTCAGCAGCAACAATGCCTTGTCTTCTTCCTTGAACTTCACATCAACCTTTCTCAAGTCGCTCACAAGTTGACTGAAACTATTAATGTATTGGCTCAAATCCGAGCCCTCCTTCATCTTGAGCCTGTACAATCTTTGCTTAAGATAAAGCTTGTTCGACAAAGACTTAGACATATACCTTGCCTCTAATTTTTTCCATACCTCAGCTGGTGACTCCTCATCCATGACGTGATACATCACATCATCCGCCAAGCACAAGCGAATTATCGTCACCGCCTTGGCCCCCATCTCCTTCCACTCTTGTTCCTCCATCTTCTCGGGCTTCTTCTCCGAGAGCGCGATGACCATCCCTTGTTGCACGAGGAGATCCTTGACACGCCTTTGCCATAACCCAAAATTCGAAGAACCATCGAACTTCACAAGAGCAAACTTTGCGCCGTCCGTCATCCTCCAACCCAAGCTCTGATACCAATTGTTAAGAATTCAGCAACTAGAGAATAAAACGCACAAAGAACACGGACGCAAGAGTTTAGCGTGGTTCGGCCTAGTGCCTACGTCCACGGTGAGAAAGGAGAACTTTTATTGATGGATCCGAGTCACAAAACTATACAAAACCTTAGGGTAACATGCCTTTATATAGAGGCAAACCCTTGTACATCAAGTAAGCTATCTAGGTCAAATTAGGAGTCCAAAAGCTAGTCCGAATAGAATAGAAAACAAGCCCACAAATCGTTTCCTCTTTAATTTCTCGACATCTCTAACACTTATAAACTAGCTCACTACTCTTGCACTAAGCGATGTGTTATTCACAACACGCCCCCTCAAACAAGTCCCTTCGCCAACATGCGACAAATGGGGGACCGTGCGAGCATAACAATAGGCACGGGATCAATCTGCTCTAATACCATATTAGAATCTCCATATCCAACCCAAAACCTTAAGACAATGGATTAGTAGATTTTTAATACTTATAAACTAATCCACCACTCTTACACGCAATTTTTGCAGCGAAACAGAACAGACTTCATACGGTATTAACTCCACCAGCGAAATAGTTCTTCCTCGGTTAGGCTTTCCTGACTAGAGAGGACGTCCATTCTTGTAGTTGATATTTATAGCCGTTAAAACCAACTATTCATCTATGGGTTCTTCTACTATATCTATGCTCTATCGTATTAGGTCTAGCTTATTGTCTTTAATTTATTGTCCATGTATTTTGTTTTTATCTATTCTAAATACTATGGATTAATACTAGGCTTTGAAAGCCAACCTTCAAACAAACCTAAAGTACATTAATTATTATTAAAAAAATTGAAAATATTAATTTAGTATAAAAATACTAGTGAAAGAGTCTTGTATGAAATACGGTGTGCAGCACTCTTATAGATTTACTAAAAAGCTGCAATTTAACCAAAATTTTTAGTTTTCGAATCCTAAAACTTTAGTGCATTAAAATTCAATGAGAAGAATATGCTATATCCTTTGATTTGTCTTAATTTAAACTAGTCATTAATTATATATTTAAATATCAAATAATAATCATTAATTAAAATTCGTAAAAATCAGTAATTATGGGTTGGTAAACTTGGTATCTTGTAAACAATTCAAAAACCTGGATAATTGATTGGGTCATATGAAGAACTTTAATGTAGATTTTTTTGGGGGTAAAAAACTCCCATGGTCACTGAACTTTAACAATTTTTTATCCATGGTCACTAAACTATTTTTTTACCCTTTATGGTCACTAATCTATACTAAATTACTCAGGTATGGTCACTCCGGCCACTTTTTCACCAGAAATCTTCCCGGAAACAAGAAAAATTGGTCCCGGAGATCTTTTTCGGCAAAGTCCGGTCATCTGATTAACGTTCCAACCCCAACCTAATAATCGCGGGACCAATTTTTCTTGTTTCCGTGAAGATTTCTGACCAATTTTTAGTATACATTAGTGACCATAAAGGGTAAAAAAATAGTTTAGTGACCATGGACAAAAAATTGTTAAAGTTTAGTGACCATGGATATTTTTTAACCATTTTTTTTGGTGATAAGAACTTTAATGTAGATTGGACCAAGGAGACGAACGACTATTTCCTTGGGCCGTAAATGTGTATATGAAATGTCCGGATGTCAGCCCATAACAAAATGATGCGACCCAAGAATCTTATTCGTTATATTGACCACCAATGAACAAACATTGGAATAACTGTTTTTCCGAAACAACCTGCATTTATTGTAGCGTTTAATTTGGTAGAATTTTAAATAGTGTTAAAATATTATCGAATTTTAATAAAGTTAAAGTTTTAAATTTGAATTCGAAATTTTCCGTAAAATTCAAACTACTCTCTAATCAACTAGTTAAATGTTATAGCTCTAATATTTGTGATTTGGGTTTAATATTGGGAAGGGAATAGTAGAATTGCCCCAATGCTTCTCGAAATGTCAAATAAGAAATTTATAATTTTTATGTCAAAATATATATTTCTATCTGAAAATGTAAAACAATAGTTGAATTCTTAGAATTATAAATTAGGTATAATAACTATCTTTTTCCAATTGTTTTTTTGAAAGGTATATTTTGTTTATATTTTGGCAGAATTTGAACCGTGGACCTCCCTCAATTTATCAACGTCTTGCGTCGTTAAACTATATATTTTTTCCTCTAAAAACCTACTAAAGAACTCTTTCACCAAAGGAAAAAAAATTCACTTGAAAGCCGATGAGCGACATGGAAGGGACCAAGTAAAGGGCCACACAGAAAAATCCCCTTTTACAATCTAACGGCCTCAAACAACTTTGACAAGAAGAGTGAACTAAAGCCAACGCTCTGCAATGCCTATCGCAATTGAAACAATAACCAAAATTTAAAACATGACCAAATTCTACAGAAAGAACAAGAACCCTAAAATAACTTGTAAGAAAAACAAGAACCCTAAAAAGGCTAGCAAGGGATCTTGGAGGTGAACCACTTCAAGATCGAAATCGGAGCCTTGATCAACCCCAAAGCCAATTCCACTATCAGCGTCACGCAGAAGCAACAAGGGCACAAACAACTTAATAACAACCTGCAAAAATTCGTAACCAAATATTTTAGACAACCACTTAAATTAATATTCTGAAAAAAATAATAAAAAATTGTGGAAATTATGGGTAGATAGGTTTAATTTACTGGCACCAACCCGAAAATCCAAACGACGATGCCGACCAAGGATAGGAGGAGGGAGAGGAAGGCGAAGGGTAGGCCTAAGAGAAACCCTAGAGGCCTACATTCGCAATCTTCGCCACAGCAGCAACACATGGTTTAACTTATAATTTTAGATATTTTTTGTGATTTCTTTTGTTCTTGTAATGAAAATAGGGTTTTTTTTTAATTTTAAGCTTCTAGGATACTAAAATTAGGGAAATTTAATGGTGACGGAATACAAATAGTGGTTAGAGAATGCAATTATGCGAGTTTTTATTTATAGGTTGCAGGTGGGCCCACGATGAGGATGTTGCAAATCCACGTAACTTTTTGCCGTTACGATCCATCCATGAAGCTTCCATGGTTTCTCTCTCCGCGGCCGATGAGTTGTCAGAATCCTACATTAAGTCTTACTCGAATTTATTTTAAATAATATATTTCGAATTTAAATATTTAATAATGTTAAATATTTGATAGAAAATTTTTAGTTTTTAAATTATATCCAACTTGAACTTATATTAGTTAACTTTTAGAACCAAAAAATATTATTAGTTCATTAATAATATATAATCAATTCTAGATAGTGACAAATTTTTTTGGCTTAATCTGGCTTGCTGGGCCAACAAATAAATTATCCATCCATTCTGACATGGACCTAGAAACGGGCTTGGGCCATTGACCCGCAAAAAAAAAAGATCATTTACCATAGACGACAGTCCCCTAAGCAGCGGCCAGCGGCCCCATTTCATGAAAAAGTAACATACTTTTTGTTGGATAAGCAAGAATCAAACTATGTGAGCTTGTTTATAATTGTGTAAAATTCGGTGATCTATTTTTGAAAAATTTTGATTTACATATAGAGATTCTAACGCGGTACAACCGATCATAAGTATTCGAATAAAAAAATTGACCGATCGGCATACAAAATTTTGAACCACTGGTATTTGGTAAAAAAGGTTAAACTATGAGATGATAAAATAAACTTTTGAAACATCGCTTGTGAAACTAGCTAGAAAGAATGATTTTTTTTATCAGCGCGTCAAAACAGGGCCATCTGCTCGCCAACAAGAGAAGTAGTTTTCAATTGCATGATCAGTACTGAAGCCTCGTCTTATGATGTGCCTAAGTCCACGACAGAGTAGAGTTTACTACTACGGAACACAAGTACCCTCAAGCCTACATTGGTCTTAATTTAGTTCGGAAATGACTTGAGTGGATCATTCGGGTCGATCTCCGAAAAAAGAGGCAGATCAGACGGCAGAGACTCGAGGCTCAACCCGTTCTGTCTCAGCTTCACAATGAGTTCCTCGAACACAACCTTGTTTCCATTCTGTGTCAGGTGCAAACCATCGCTGCATCAAGGATAGACACAACGTCAGAATTCGCTCTGTCGGTAGATTTTTCGCATTTATAAGCAAGTTCCGAATACCACAATCCATATGGAGTACAAGGGAAGTGGGAGCACAGAAAACAGGACAGTGAGATAAAGCTAACCACAGATAAGCCTTTTGCCAGGCGGGAAACTCCTGCATTTTGGTCCAGAGATCAATGACAGGGCAACCACATTCTTCTGCAACTTCAATGCAGGCCTTGGCGTAAGCACCGGCCGCCTCATTCGTCCTCTCCGGCAAGCCACTCGGATTCTCCCCGTACGGATGCCTGCGAATCGAATCCGAACAGGTCGATATTACCATTGTGAGCACTAAAGGGACACAATCATGGGAAGAGAACTATAGGAACATACAGAAGGCGTCCTGCTTCGTCAATTGGAGGGGGAGTGATCAGGAGAACCAGAGCCTTAGGCCACCGTTTCTGAAATTCGACAAAAGAAAAAAAGAAAAAGAAACTCAGAACAGTTAAAAGGATAAGTACCAGAACAATTCATTGATATTCTTTTAATAAAGAACAACTAATAATCAACATCTAGTGGAAAATTTTAAAAGTAGTATTACCACTATAAAAATTTAAATAAAAAATCGTCAACACTCCCAATCCCAAGTAACCTCTGCACCTTCTCACCACAAAAAACAGTTTTTTGTTGTTTTCTTTCCTTTTTAATCACCTTTCTTTTTTGCTCTCTTTTTGCCTTTTAATATTTTTAAATTTTGGTGTGGATTTTAGGTTTCTCTTGTAAAAATGTGTATATTTTTTTTAACAAAGGAAACTAAGTTATTACAAATGGCAGAATGAGTTGCCTAAAATACAAACTAGTGTCGTGTGTCTGTATTTGATTTCAATATTTTCATACTTTTCAATTCCTTTTCTGGGTTTAATCTTTATATTTTTTAATTAGTTAATTAAATATTCTTATCTCCTCTTCCATGCCATGAGAATACTTTAAAGTTTAAACCCAAAATATAATTACCAAAAAAACATAATTAGCAGACCACCAATTAAATAGAGAGAAAACAAATTTACTTATTAAAAATGGCATTCAAAACTGAAACAAAGTACATAACCTATCAAATTGATAATGATTCACTTAAAAATATTTTGAACTCAAATTTTAGGAACATAAAAAATACAATTGAGAAAATTACTCCTAAAATATGACTCGAATTAAAAAAAAATTGCATACCATCAATTCATGTGGCCCCATTGCTAGTGAGCAACGTTATGCACTACCACTTGCACTAGCACTTTGGACCATCAATCTATACCACCCAGCTACAAGTGCTATTGATGTCACATTACACAAGAATGCACCTATAATGTGGTTTATTTCTTTTCCCCACTTCTGTGGATGGGAAAGAAACCAACATATGGAGAAAGACAGAAAAAAGTTTCTATAGTTGGCTCTTTTGAAAATATATTTTACACCAAGACCAATTACATCAGTGACTCTTGGATAAGGATCACGCTGATGTAGAACTAAAAAAAATATAAAAAAAAAAGAAAAACGTAAATGGGGGATGAGGGCCACGACCCTGGGCCAAAACGTGATTCTCGTCCTCCCCCTTGCCTCCAATTAAAATAATAATATTTTTTGTTTTTTTATCTATCTACATAGTTATACTTCGCACAATGTTATTCGTATAAATAGATTTTTCAGATATTATTTGTGTGGTTATAAAAATTGAAATTATATTTAACAAAATTAAAAAATAAATAATCATAATTTTGTTACTTAATTTTATTTTTTTGTTATAATTACAAATAATCATTTTCATAAATTAATTATAATTTTTATATAAACAAAAAATGATAGTAGATAATATGTGAATGAGAGATAAATTAATTATTTATTCTGCGATCTTGGGTTGCTGATGTGGGTAAAAAAATATATAATAGGGTTGGGTTGGGTATAGATGAGAGAGAAATTAATTCTTTATTCCGTGACTCTGGGTCGCTGATGCATATGGTCTAATAATTACACCAAGGGTTTTAAGTAACATGTAACCCTCATAAAATTAAAACAGTAATCTTTCTCACAACCCTAGCCTCTAGAGAAAAAGGTTCTCTCTTCTCTACAATAGAAGATCAGGCAGATCAAATAAAAAAAATTATGTGAAAAATCTTCATCCCAAAGAAGATGTTCTAGTGTGCATCAATTTTTTTTGGCGATAATGTCGTAGATTTGGAGTTAACCGTAAGCACATCCATATGAAATTTATATAAAATTTTCGAGAAAAAAACTTCATCCTTGTAATATATATAGTCCATCATCATAAACCCGTATAACTTTATTAACAAAATTATTAATTATTCAAAAAAACTACGCCAAATTTACAATTAACTACACATGCCAAAAAAACAATGCTGAACTGGGTTGGACAAGATATATCAAGAGGCAGGGAGAGAGAGACCACTCAACTATATGATTGTCACGCTGGGCCATTCATAATTAAATGCCGCACACAAACTATACCGTAAGCAATAATATTAATGGCCTCAGTGGCCAACAATAAAAGCGACAAGTGGGCCTCATCCATCATCACACGCTTATTAAACGATAAACGCTAATAATTACTTGGATCAATTACTAATAAGTACTTAGATCAATTTGTGAAAAATATATTATAAGTTAATCATGTTTCGGGTTCGACCTATTGAAAAAAAGTGGCGTTATATTTTTGTTGGGAGAATTTTGATATATTTCAAATGTGTCACCCGACTCAAACTTGAATTAGTCAGCACAATAGATCGTATACCAAATAGTATAAACCAAAAAGACTTAGGACAACTAATGAGATTTCTAAACTAACTAAAAAATTTCGAGCTTTAAAAAACATACGAGTGTTAAATATTTATTAAAATATATTTTTATCTTTCAAAAATATTTTCCAACTCAAAACTAGGTATAAACCAAAAAAAAGGCAACGTTACACGCCCCTTTTTTTAAATTTATAGTCCGGTACCCTCTCGCCCCAATCAATACCGCTACCTCCCATCTTTGACCACCGGCAGTATTAATTTATGACTTCATCTAGACTCGAATTTTCATGTCCACCTAATTTTTCTTATCAAGGTTATCATTAACGTGGACATCAAGCACGAGAATTGAGACAGAGAGAAAGGGGCCCAGTTACTTACTCTCAAAGTATTTTTTAATTCCCCAAAAAAGTATTTCTCAGTTAATACGTAAGAAGAAACCCCCTCAAAAAAAAAATACGTAAGAAGTGACCCAAACATTATGCTTGAATAATGAAACAGTTAACTTTTTTCACATTAAAAAAACATACAAAAGTTGTTTTCGGATGTGTGAATTTTTTAAATAAAAATTTTCCACATTAATATATGGTTTTAGAATGTGAAAATACATTTTCTTTTCTAATTATATAGAATCCGAATATTTATTGTACTAGTTAAACATTATTAAAAACAATAGTCTTAACTCTCCATATCAAAACTTAAGCGAGTGCATTCCAGAATTTCAGACTGACAACTTCTAGTTAATTTATAACAATCCTATCAAATAATTTATGGCAAATTATCCTCAGATCCTTAGTATTTTGACACCATACTTCTTGCGATCCTGGATTTCCAGAAATAATTTTTCTATCCTCATGTTTGGTTTTATTATATTTTCGGATCAATTGACTGATGACATCAGCGAATGACGCGAGAAGTAAAGTGTCAAAATATTAGGGACCTGAGAGTAATTTGTCCAATAATTTACTTCCTTAATTGGAACTTCTTGTTTTTAGGGCATTTGTGATTAGAATTTTGATACGTATAAGACAAAGTTTGTGCTAATGACAAGAACATTTTGTCGTGATAATTTTGTTCTAGACAAGAAAGATGAGTTGTCCCTTGACGAACTCTCATTTTAAGGAAACAAAATTATTTCACATTGACAACAACATTTATTTTTCTCTTTGCTTTTTGAAAAAAGACAACAATACTTATTATTTATCTCTTCCTAGAGATCACAAACAACGGTACACAATAAATTCCTAGCCTTATTTATAAAAAACAAAAAAAAAACTATATTACACAAGCTAGAGAAATAAAAGAGATATGCAATACCAAATCAAGCAGTTGTACCTACCAAATAAGTGTTCAAATCTTACGAATTTGAAAAATACTATTTGAATAGTCGATTTTAAATAGAATCGCTTTTAAAGATGTGGTCCAACTGGCAATCCAACCGGTCAGACTGCGAATCAGACTAAAACTAGTGTCTAAAAATGTGGGAAGGACGCCCACATTACGAAACGGATGAAATCTGGTTGGACCAAATAGGTTGGTTAATTTTTTTGACTCGAACTACCTGGTCTAACCAAATTTTACCCATCCCAACCCAAAAAATTAAAAAAATCAGATTACACGCTCGAATTTTCCAAATCAACACAAAATAAACTAAATAAACAAAGAAAATTATACTATATATGAAATAAATTGATTAGCATATCGAGAATATTAATTTTAAAATATATAATTTAGTCTATATATTATTTTAGAATAGGAATATATATATAATATTCAGTCTGACCAATAATCTGATCAGTTGACCCAAAGGTCTGACCAAAATTAGGGTCGACCTTCGGATCATTTTTGAAAATAATGCCAAATAGGCCCCACACGACTCTAAATATAGAAATTTCACAAAAAAATTAGTTGTAATTTGTTGGGCCAGCTGTCTGGTAGACTGACAGATGCTGGCCGGTGATCGTCCCTCACGGTTATCTTGTCAGCTGAAATTATTTTGGTTACTATTTTGAGCATTCCGTATGGTCTATGAGTGAATGGAAGATCCCTCTTGACTATCCGAATTGTGGATAGGTATAGATTATTTTGTTTTGGAATTTTTTTATTTTCTGGGGTAATAGAAATTCGTAAAAAATAGTTGTACCTTGAAACATGAAACGATGGAACGAAGATTCAGCTTATATTCATGAAGAGGCACGTGCTGGAAGGCAGACCCTCTGTCCGAGATGCAAGCGTCGTTGGCACCAAAAAACACCGTCACGGCCAGCGTCTCGCCGTCGTTCTCCACCGGCGGGAAGATCTTCTGCGCCGTCCTCAGGGCCCATCTGGTGTTGTACCCGCTAAACCCTCTTAGCACCACATCCGCCTAAGAGCAATAGTGACCAACCGAAAAGAAGTTGGTTCGAGTTAGAAGATACTTATCTATTTGAAAATTAGGGTTGAAGATGATTGGATCGTCAATCTGACTGCGTTTTTTGGACATTGTTCATGTTATGTCATATACGAATAAAACAACATGAAAAATCTAATCTAAAATACGTACCGTGCGAGAGAAGTGGTGAGCAAGGGAGGCACCCCAACCACCATCACCATAGGAGTACTCGGTGATGGAGTCGCCGAAGAGATAGATCTTTGGTCTCATCTTTTAATTTACTTGTCAAATCTCAACTGGGTGTTACTCCCTTGAACTTTGAATATTAGAAAATGATGGTCTCTCTCTATGATCTCCCTTTGATATTCTCCCCCTCTCTCTCTCTCTATTTATCTATAGAGGGAGAGAGCTAAATGAGGTTTTTTCTTTTGTTTTTAGTCTGAAAGCTAAATGAGGTTTTTAATAAGAAGAGTCGTCTGTTCTTGTTGTTGGGCTCAACTCGGAATAACAGAATTAAAAGAAAAAGATAATGTGACCTAGTAGAACTGCTCCATTTAAAATACAATAAATTGATCACGAAAAAAATGTGTGGTCCAGGGTAACTTGACACCGACGCATTCAACTAGGTAGGTACGCTGTAATTACATGGAAGCATCACAAGTTCACATTTTTTTTCTATTGACAAACTCGCCCGCTTCTTGCGGGTACTCATATTTATTTTGCCTTTAGGGTTTACTTTTTGTTTTGAGCCATTGCATTAGATTATTTGTGGGTTTAATTTAATATAGGAATAGGTCAAAACCAAGAGTAAAATCTACTTATCCTGGATCGCCAAGCAAGTAATAAATCGTTATCTTTTTGCATCATATACGCTCAGGTCCTTTAAGTAAAAATAACTGAAAAAGTTGATTTGTTTTATGTATTTTAAATTACATGACACTTATATAAAAATAGCCATACTATATAGTACTAAAGAAGATTTTTCATAATTTTTATGTTGGGATTTATTGGTCACTACATCCACACTATTGAAAAACCATAACCTATATGGGAAGAGGTCTCCACTGAATATGAATTATTAATCACATTTCGTAGTGAGTTCGAGAACCGTCAATGAAAATGAGCAGTATCTAATGGATTTTTTTTCTAAAATAGGTAAAAAAAATTTACATATATTTTTTTAAAAAGGTGAAAATATACATATATTACAAAATAAGAAAAAATTAATTACATTTAAAAAAAATTATGGAGTCAACCCAAGGTCGACTCCACCTGTCAGGCTGCCACATGGCAGTACTGAACATATCCTCCACCAATGGCAATCAAAATATCAAAAAAATATTAATTGTTTACCTTGCTATTGAATATGATGTTGTAGTGACATTTACCTGGCTACTCTTCAAAAGCTACTAAGTTTTACATTAATTCAACTGTTATATTTTATTTAATACAATTTTAGGTTAAAATATTACGAATGTAAAATATACTATTATAATAATTATCTCTAAATAAATTCGGTAGTACTCAATTTTAAATACGAAAAATTATAAAAATGATCTATACTATGTCATGAAACAAATAAGATGATGCATTCTATAATTTAGCATGCATCAACTCGGTCTAATTTATTCTTGGTCGATTATTGACCATTTTAACCCCGATTGTACTTTTTTCAAATTTAATTCCATGTTGTGTCACCGGAAAATGATACTTCTTTGCATTAAAATATTGATATCATATATACATTTAAAAAAATTGTAGTTTATAAATTTTCAGAAAAATTATGCTTCCAATTTCATGTGCTTCCACTTGGATCCATAAAAAGTTAAATAAAATTAAACATTCATTAAGTCTACCACAATTTACTATATAAATTAACAACAGTTTTTTTATTTTAGATAAATTTAAGGAAAAATTACCCTCTTAAATTACTGTTTTAACTCCTCCTGTTTTGAAACCCAAACTTTGACTCCCTAGTTTATTTTTGGGAAAATTTTATTTAAGTACCCTGTAGTATCACAGATTTTTACTTAGGTACCCTGACCCAAACTCACTGTTTTCCCAATCTTAATGCCAACGTACGACTTTTTTAGTCGTAGTCTGACATGGACACCGGCTCCGCAAAAAAATTATCTTGAACCTCATATTTACAATAAATATCAGAACAATTTATACCAAATAAACAACATACCCAATGTATACCTCGAAGTATTTTTTTTAAAAACTTATATCTTGAAGTATAGTGGTCAAAAAATATATCGGACGGCAGGCTGACAAAGCCACAAATATTATAATTGTTTCAATATCATCACTTATTTGATGAAGCCACAAATATAAGAGTCATAACTTTAAGGCAGCAAATCCAAAGGTTTTATAACTTCAGCTTGCACTTATGAATTTTGAACTATAAATTATATACACTACAAGTGCAATTTATCATGGTTCTTAGATTGTGTAAGAGGTTGACCATCTATATTATTCTTCCAAATGAATGAGCAGAACCCAACATCTTGTAATTTTAAAATTTTGGGGCTCGACCAAATAGAACAAGACTTTTTTTTCTTTTTGAATAAGTAAAATTCTATTACTTCTAAAAAAAAATTCCAAGAGTATTTACACCAAGATAAATAATGTACGAGAAATTGACAAGCAATAAAACTCATAAAGAAATAATATAGTAGAAAGTAAGGTTCTTGAAGTGAGGGTTGGAACACGAAATTGAAACATTCAATTATGCGGAGCGAGAAAATTAAAGGTTTTTAAAGAAGTAAACGAGGTTGTAAGAAAATAAACAAAATCAGAGAACGTAAATAAACAAGTTGTGAGTCAATGAAGATAAAAGAGCACGATATCCTTGAGGTTATGGTTCTTGTGAAGTTCTAACTAGTACCCGGGATATTCTAATGCATCTCCCTAACGCTTTCGCTTATTAAGGTGAAAAAACCAAACTAACAAAGACCTAGGTTACTAATTAACGCTTCGCTCATCAATTAGAACTAGAACTAGACTAATCCAATTATGAAGATTCCTCCTGACGGATTATCCTTACGATATTAAGATGTCTCATTAATATCTAAGAATATGCTAATTAGTTCTTTCCATTAACTTAAGTACCTTTTGGTCCACTCTCATTAACTCGAATCAGAATCTAAGTGGCCAATTAAGATTAAGTATTAAGCATACCAATTAATAACTAATGCATAAGATATTCAAACTATAACTTAACATAGATAATCATTCACATAGTTAGGGCATCACACTCACAAGAAAACTACTTGTTAAGCATAATCATAAAGTATAAGATAATAATGAAAGACATGGTGTAGAATAGCATAAAAGATAGAGAAAGAGAGGACTTAGTCGTTGGAGCAAGCCATTCTAATCTCCTCCTCCAGCTAAACCTCCACGTGCACTTTATTAATATCAAAGAGTAATTCTCAATGTCTTGAATAATTGTGTGTTTAAGTCCTAAGAGTCTATGGCTTTATATAGCCAAGTCAACTAACTAGAAAATAGAAAAACCTAGAAGAGGTTAACCTAAACTAAAAATTCTCGGGCCAATAACAAGTGGTCAAATATAAGAAAATAACTTAAACATAATATTCTTAGGCCAAAACAGGAGCCAAAAGTCGTGACAAACCAAAACAGGTCGAGTTCCCATCTAAAAAGGAAGTCCGAAAAAACTGGCCCTCAGAGACCCGGCATTCGCCAAGGGGCTGGCATTCGCCAGCCTCAGCTACTACCTAGCCATTGCTCGATCATTGGCATCTGCAAACATCCTAGCGTCTGCCATTAGTGTGGGATTGGCGCCCACCACATGCCTGGCGTCCTCCAGGTGCCGATAAGCTTCATTGCATCTTTATATTTTGTATTTTAGACCCTCCTCCACTTCGAATTTGGCCTTGACAATAAAAGATGAAATGTAGATCTATCTTTTAGCTTTCCAACCGTATCTCATTTGTTATAATCCGATACTCGAGCAGAGAGTTGTGATTCTTGAAATATAGTCTCTTCAAATAACCTATTTAACGGTCTTCCTTGAGTTCCATTTTCCTATCACAAAATATGACAATGGGGTAGAAATCTACTCCCGAACACACACTTGCTGAAACAATCATAAGTCTTGATATGACATGATAAAAATAATTTAAAAAATAACTAAACATTTATGAAACACATAATAAAATATGAGCGTTTACGTACTCATCACACCCCCATACTTATTTCCTTGCTTGTCCTCAAGTAAGGTGCATCAGACACGCCCCAAAATTTCAAACTCTTATCAAATGACCACTCCACGACCTAGTAGTTCACTTACCTGAGCACGAGGAGTAAGAACGTGTAGACACCGCATCCTTGATGGTTCAACCCAATTTTTGCACTAAGTAGATTACACTAGCGGGTTGAGCACTTAGAGGTTCAAAAATTGAAGCTCACATATATGAGTAGTCAACTACCTATCACTTGCATACACGTCTGTAATCTCAAAGTTTCATACGTCTCACTCAGTAGTGCCTCGATAAATATGGGGCTTATGATCAAGGAAACTTTTTATTGGGTTGTAATGAGGTTAAGGTCAGGTGAGGAGCTCACAAAAATGTTCTAGCTCTCATCTATTCTAAATACCTTACGCTATATCTAATATGCACTCATCCCAAGATTACTCCCACATCCTATTGACCGCGTGGCCATGCCTTTTTTCACTTTTTCTTATTCACAACCACTTTCCAACCTTTCCACTCTCCAAACTTTCAACACTTGTTCCTCTTCCAACTTTCCCATTCCTTTCCATCACTTTTCTTCTTTTTTTTTCAATTTCACAAATTTTTTCTTTTCTTTTCTTTTTTCTCTTTTTTTTTTCAACCTCCACATCATATCACAACTTATGTCACATATTTAGGGTAGCAAGTCTAGGTTCCTTTATTGGCCTCAATTCTATCCATTTTCTCCATTGTTTATTCTCAAGCTATTATACCAAGTGAACCATTACAATTATACCCCAAAGATAAAGACCTAATCCATCATCAGACCAAGGTGATCAAAGGTGGGTAAGATTATGGATATAGGGCTTACATTGGCTTACATATAATATTTTAAAGAAAAAAGCTTAAGCTCAACGGATTTAAATAAGAGATATAAAGGGTTTCCGGCTCTAAGGCTCTAGGCTCAATTATCAAAGATGGCCCCCGTCCTCCTACTTACACCCACACTACCAAAGTAGTACCAAGTGATGGCATGAACCCCGATGATCGGAGCGATGTAGGCACCTCATGCTATGCAGAGATGGTTGTCTCCTCCTTCGGCTCTAAAATCTCACAAGGCCACTCATCAATGTCGCTAGTATAATCTACCAAGTACAACCACTAACCTAAATAGCCAAGGGTGTTGTTCCTACCTGGCCATTGCTCGATCATTGGCATCCGTAAACGTCCTGGCATCTGCCATTAGTGTGGGATTGGGGCCCGCCACATGCCTGGCGTCTGCCAGATGCCAATCAGCTTTATTGCATCTTCATATTTTGCATTTTTGACCCTCCTCCACTTTGAATTTGGCCTCAACAATAAAAGACAAAATGTAGCTCTCTCTTTTAGCTTTCCAACAGTATTTGATTTATTATAATCCGATACTCGAGCAGAGATTTTTGGCTCTTGCAATATAGTCTCTCAAAATTACCCCTTCAACCGCCTTCCTTGAGTTCTATTTTCCTATCACAAAATATGACAATAGGTAGAAATCTACTCCAGAACACACACGTGCTGAAACAATCATAAGACTTGATATGACATGATAAAAATAACTAAAAATATGATTAAATACGTACGAAATACATAACAAAACATGAGTGTTTACGCACTCATCAATAAATACATCACAGTGGGAGCAAAATTAGTACCTATCAAAATAGCTAACTACAAGACAAACACAATCTAAACTCCTTCAACCCAAATAGATCAACCAAAATGGACCTACATGTCCAACGCTGCTACTTGGTTATGAGAGTACCCAAGTAAAACAACCCAAAGGACACCATGTTTGCTTCCAAAAGAAACCCCAAAAGCAGCTCCAAAAACAAGTTGTGGTTGGGACGAGTTTTTTTAAAGTTGTAATGAAAAGTATAATATTATCAGATTATTTATTAGCAACGTTTTAGATAATTTTTTATTCGGAAGAATTGGATTGAAAAATCAAGAACAATCAGCTACGTGAATGAGAGAACTACCAGAGAGAGTGATCAAATATTTTCAGAATCTGAATTGGGAACGGTGGGAGATCGAGGACAGTAGACCCAATTAATATTTTGTGATGATTGCAGAGACTGCCCAGACATATTGAGTGATAAGATCGAAGGAGTGCCTTGTGGACGTGGTGACCAAGATAGACTACTTATATCTTCCCCTTCACATTATGGGAACATTCGAAAACAAAATTATGGGAATCGTTTGAGAATGTGGTTTGGGTATGGATTAAGTGCCTAGTTACACTTTGATCCCGGACATAATTAGATCTTAGGATAGGACTTTGGAAGGGTGGCATGGAATGAGTTCCCGCTATTTTCACACATTGTATTTGTTGGCCAAATCGATTAATTAATATTTGGGAGAATATGATCATAACAAATCTTGCTAACAAATTATTAATTAAATTAGAACAACTCTTTTACTAGTTAATTATATTAGAGACGGATTTCATTAGGAGAAACTAATAATGTACTAAAATGTTTATAATAAATAGAAGCATAGTCCTACATAATAATAATTTAAATATAGAATAAATGCCAAATAAGTCTCTCCATTTTCTCAAAGGATATAGATAAACTTTTGTACTTGAAAATAGTTCACACAACACTATATATTTTTCTAAGTAGGTCAAATAATACCGTGAAAATATTATTCCGGTCACCGGCGAAACAATATCACCTTACATACGTCATTATCATTTAAAAAAATGCCACATCATCTTTAATTTATTTATAAAAAACCTTAAAATGTATTGTCACATCATCTTCGTGTAACTACAGCACGAGTTCTTGGT
This sequence comes from Hypericum androsaemum, assembly GCA_963995505.1. NCBI lineage: Eukaryota > Viridiplantae > Streptophyta > Magnoliopsida > Malpighiales > Hypericaceae > Hypericum > Hypericum androsaemum. Next base: position 12,179,620 of record OZ023192.1, read on the forward strand.
CTTGGGGTTGGCGCGGGCTCTTCCTTTGGCAATGATACTCTTCGTTGTTGATCAACCTCCTCCGGTGGAAAGAGCCAACGTACTATTGCTACTGATTCCCTATCGGCACTACCATTCTTGTATTTTTTGTTTGTAAATCTCGGATCCTCGCTAGTATATCTACGAATAACGATTAAATTTATAATCAAACGCTATAAAATTTTGTTAAACTAGCATTTTTTCAATCAAATAAATTCAAATTTTTTATCACTTGTATTAATGCACATTAATTTTTTTTAACTAAGCACAAGTCGAAATGTCTCTCAATTCCTCTCTTTCTTGAAATAGTCTAGAAATCGATGTTTTTCTTGGTTTTTCTTCTGCTTCCACCAATAAAAGGTTGATTTTTTCGGACCCTTAGAATAATCGAAATTTGTTGTCATCTGGACCGTCAAAATATAAAATAAAAATTAGTTTTGATATTTCCATAGGGCATACACGGACCAAAAATCTCCACGAAATAGTGATTATTTTATTAGAAAATGGCATTACAACATTTTATTAAAAAATGACTTATTCAGAATCTAATTTATGCAGGCAACTTGCACACTACCAAACATTTTTAAACCACTATTTCCCTAATTTTATAAATTATATATACAAAATTCAATTGTATTTGGATTTAAGCCCAAACTGATATTAATGTACTTTTTATTTTTAAAATAACTTAAAGATGAGGTGGCATTTTTAAGATGACAAGAATACTATGCAAGTGTTGATCTATCGCCGATGACCGAAAAAATATTTTCAGGATGTTATTTGACCCATTTAGAGAAGTAGAGGGATTATGTGAACCATTTTCAAGTATATAGACTTATGTGAACTTTTTCAAAAAATAGAATGATTTATCGAAGATGTCGTCTTTTCTCATATTTATAGTGAGGAGAAGCTGAAAAAGTTTAGTGAAAGCCATATTAAAGAATTTAGCTTATACTTCATATTCAATGTTAACACGGCCGCAAAAAAAATTTGAGAAGAAAGAAAGAAAAATCATATTTTTAGGTGAATTAAGTTATTGACTTGATTATGTGAGATGATATCTTTGGGACAAAAAATATTACTTCAAATAGATTATCAGAGTTTAATATTTACTTTCAAAATGATTAAAATTTAGCTTTGGTCACTTAATATATACACACCAACAGATTACTTTGTCTGTTTTCCAGTTATCAAAATCGATAAATTATAGTTATTTTTTCTTTATATTTAATTTATCAAAATTTTTGGCAAATAATATTATTCAAATATTTAACTGATTGAGATATTTTGTTACAATACGATGACAATTACGATGATCATTTGAAACCGATTAAAAAGATGAATGATCGGATAAATATTATGAAACAAGAAGTATAACAAACAACTATCTTTAAAAAAATCAAACTAATATTCTAAAATATTATTTTAAAATATATAAAATTTATGTATTTATTAAAAAGTATTGTAAATAATGACAAAAATTTAACACTAAAATTTTTTTTAATGATAATTACGTGTATGCCCTGGACGATCATTAACTCCTCTCTTTCTCACACCCCCTTATTTTTTAGGGCCTTAACAAATAACAAGTTCATGCCAAACTTGGAGTAAGCGATTGCGACTTTCCACTAGATGAATCTTGGTCCATCTTACTAATATTTGTTGATAAGATATTAGTAAATTATAATTTTAACACGAGTATATATAAAGTATAAGCAATATAAAAGATGAGATTTAGAGAATGCTCAAGATCACACTTGGGGCTAAGTGTGGTATACTGTCTTCTTCAAGGTAGAAGTTTTGGATTGAGTTCCTTCTCTCCCTGGGTTAGGGTTTTTGTCTCTCTCGAGAGTAGCCGTCCCTGTAATAGGGTTTCTTCCAAATATCATCCATTTTCTTCCGATTCCTTCCAAAATCCACCAAATAAACACCAAAAAATCCACTAAAGTGTGAGGTAGAATCTGATCTCAAGGGCTGCTACCTAAAAGCTACGTAATTCCTAATTTCTGTGGCTCAAGGTACTCCCTCTTCCCGATTCCCCTCCCTCAAGATTTCACTCACACAATCGATCTCTGGCTTTTAGTGAAGTTTAATAGGTTAGGTTTCCTGGATGGTCTAGGTTGTTGGGTTCAGGTAGAGTCCTTTAGGTTCCTTGGGTCAGGAGGTGAGTGGGTTTTCGGAGGCACAGTGAAGAAGGGGAGTGGCTGTGAGATGGAGGCGGGTGACGGAGGGACAAACCACTCATCCCGCTACTCCGATGATGGAGCTGGGGCTCGGAGCTGGGGGAAGCGGGTAGTGATTCCAGGTGAACTGCAAGAACCCTGGAAGACTCTCTTGGCGGGTTTTGATTCTAGCGATGGAGGAAGCAACAAGACTCTTTCTGGGGGCAACAAGATGGTGGTATGTGGCTCTGGAGAGAGGGGCGAGCCGAGTAATAGCGGGAGTGGTGAGGTTCAGCTTTGTGGAGGAGAAGATAACACTGTGATAAGCAAGGCTGATGCATCTGAAAGGAGGGCTGACGAATCTGACCCACTCGAGTTACCTTTCCTCCTATCTGACCTCTCAATCACAGAGGATAAAGGATCCATGGTGAGTACTGTATGGACTGAGAAGAATATCAATGCTCAAGCGTTTATGACTATGATGAAAATTCTCTGGAATTCCCGACATGGTATGATCATTACTGAAGTAGGATCAAACAAATTCTTATTCGCGTTCAACGATCGAAAGGAGATGATAAAGGTACTGAGAGATCAGCCCTGGCACTTTGACCGACATGCAGTGTTATTACAAGAAGTTAAGGCGACGGATCAACCTTCGATCATACAGCTATACTGGCTTCCGATATGGGTCCAGGGGAAGGACCTTCCGCTGGGGGGATACACACTAATGATGGCAAAGGCTTAGGGGGACTTCATTGGATCATTCATGGAATGGGATGACTCTACTAACCATAAAGGGAAACACCTCCAGCTCCGAGCTCTCATTGATGTACGGTCCCCTCTACCACACACCAAACTTCTACATTTTAGGGAAGGATTGACTGTCACAGTTTACTCAAGTACGAACAGATTCTTTCCTTCTACTTTTGTTGTGGCACCTTGGGGCATATTGAGAAAAATTGTGAGATGGCTCCACCAGATGATGCTCCCCCCTATCTGCCGAATCCTATGGAGCATGGATGAAAGCCTCTCTGTACAAACCTAGGCAAGTCGTGGTGACTCCTACCGCCCGTGCAGGCCACCAGCAACCTGTCCAACGTCAGCTAGCTATGGGTCGGGATCAAGATGTGCTTTCTCCGGACCTACCTCTCCACATGATGCTAACCACACCTTTGACTAAAGAAGACATAGAAGTCATCCGAGTGGGCCTCCCTTCAGCAGCTACTGCTCCCAGCGAGACCAACCATGCCAAGACACCTATAAGGGAATATCAGAAGCTACCCAATCACCCTCACCCTAGCCATCCATCCACTGCCATCACTATCACAGATACTGACATGACCCCTACCACCCAAACCAGGCCTACTCATACCAACAAATACGTTCCACCCCAGCTTCGCCATCCAAATACCGTTTCCTTCCCACCTATTACCTCACCAGCCGTGATTACCAGCCCTGATATGGACATGTATCACACTAAACCAAAGCCTACCCCCCCTCCCCCAACCAACAATGGCCTAATTACTACCCCATCGCCCCCCCTCATATCTGTTGAATCCTCCTTACCACCACAAACATATTCCCACACTCCAAACAAACAGCCAGATAACATCACCCCTCTTTTAGCTGAGGAGGAAACCCAGAATATTGCTATAATATCTGTCGATGACATCCCTCTTGGAAGGTGGAAGAAACAAGCTAGAAAGGAAAACTCTTTTGGGGATGTGACAATGTCAAACACTGAGATGGTGAAACTGGGCAAAAGACAAGAATCAAAAATTGATTTATCAGAGATTCAAGTTAGCAAGCGCCATGCATCTACTTTCGAGAATCCCATCGACCCAACTATATCGGCGGAGGCTGAAATTCAGCCTCGTCGGTTATAATGAATCTCCTCTGTTGGAACTGTCGCGGATTGGGAAATCCTGAGGCAGTTCAAGAGCTTAGCAGGCTAGCTAAAGCTTGCAATCCCCAAATTATCTTTCTCTCGGAGACTAAACTCCATGAAAAAGAAGTAGAGTGTTTGAAGTGGAAACTAGGTTTCGAATGTGGAGTCTTTATATCTTGTTTGGGTGCGGGGCGGACCCGAAGTGGTGGTCTTGCACTGTTATGGAGACGCAAGATCGTGATAAATCTGTTATCTCTTTTGAGGAACCATGTAGATGTCGAGGTGGGAGATGAGGAGAAATTGTGGTTTACGGGCTTTTATGGCTGGCTGGACACAAGGGATAAAAGCCAATCTTGGGACTTGTTACGCACACTAAAGGTAGAATCTCTGCTAGCATGGCTCTGTGGTGGTGATTTTAACGAGATTCTGTCAAATTTGGAAAAGCTTGGTGGGAATTTAGTCTCAAATGCTCGGCTGGAAGACTTCTACTCTGCAGTTCAGACTTGTGAATTCAAAGAGGTGCCGCAATCTGGCCTCCCTTTTACTTGGACCAACTGCAGGGAAGATGATGGCCATATTGAGAGTAAATTGGATAGATACTTTGCCACTCCGGATTGGTTTCAGCAGTTTCCCATCTCTAGCTCAGATGCCCGCATTAGGGCTTGCTCCAACCATAGTCCTATATGTTGTTACATATGGAGAACAGAGGTTCAGGTCACCCAACGTCGATTCCACTTTGAAGCCATATGGCTAAGGGATGCCAATGTCGAGAGCATAGTTAAGGAGAGATGGAGAGCTGGTTACTCGGGCCCGACTATCTCTGATACGTTACAAAGTTATGCTAAAAATCTGCAGCGTTGGGACCGTGACTCTTTTGGAAACGTGAGGCGGGAAACACGAAAGATCGAGAAAGAAATTTATGACATCCAAAAGAACTGTAGGAATGTTGAAAGTCAACAAAAACTGAAGGAATGTCTGCGAAAGAGGGAGGAGTTGTATCGTAGTGAGGAAACTTTGTAGGCATAAAGGTCTTGGGTAGATTGCCTCAAGGAAGGTGATCGAAATATCAGCTTCTTTCACAAAAAGGCGAGTCATAAGCACTCGAGGAACTGGGTAGAGGAGATTAAGGATGAAGAGGGAGGAGTGATTCAGGATTTGGGTGGGGTCCAGGAAACCTTTAGGACCTATTATTCATCACTATTTTCCTCTTCTGGTTGTGTGCAGGTTGATGATATTACTAGTAAGGTTGAGCCAAAGGTGACTTCAGAGATGAATGCCCTGCTGTCCGAGTCCTATACAAGAGACGATATTGAACTTGCTCTAAAGCAGATGCACCAAACAAAAACCCCAGACCCTGATGGCATGCCTCCACTTTTCTTTCAAAAGTTCTGGCCAGTGGTGAGAGATGATGTAATACAAACTACTCTAGCAGTGCTAAACAATAGGCTTGATCCGGGTTTTCTGAACCAGACCATTATTACACTCATACCAAAAGTGAAAAAGCCAGTACTATGCTCTGAATTCAGACCTATTGGTCTGTGTAATGTGATTATGAAGCTTATTACCAAAGCTATTTCTAATAGACTGAAGAGTTTCCTGGCCGATATTATTCATGAGAATCAGGGAGCTTTTGTTCCAGGCTGGCTTATCTCAGATAACTCTATTATAGCCTTTGAGATCTTTCACTATCTGAAGAAGAAGAGGAAAGGAAAGGGAGGTACTGTGCTTTAAAGTTAGACATGATGAAGGCATATGATCATATCGAGTGGCCATCTTGTTAATGATTTCTGCACATCAGCCACCCCACCTTACTGGAGGCTCTTGGTATCAAGCACGCCATTGAACAGGAATTCTTCTCTGGCACTAGACGAGCCATCTTTGAATCTGATTGTCAACCAGTTGTGCTAGCTTTGAATCACTCAACGGAGGAAAGAAGTGACCTCTCTATGATCATTGAGGACTGTAGGACAATGGCTGTAAGTCTGGAAGATTACCGCTTCATATTCACTCGTCGCAAAGCCAATATGGTTGCTCATCATTATACTAAGCACTACTTTTTCTCTTCGTCTGATTTTCTTTTGTGTAATGCTCCTACTGCTGAGCTACGTTCCATTATGGATCTTGACTTGATGTAATGTGCTTCTCTCTGAATGAATTCAGTTGTTTCTCTAAAAAAAAGGTAGAAGTTTTAGATTCAATTCTGGACGAGACCACAGTAAACCGTGTGTCCTTAAACTCTTATTACCCACCTATATGCTTCAAGCCTCTGTGGGTAAGAGAGTTTCCAAGGTACAATGCTCAATTTCAAACCTTTGGTGGTGTAGAACTCTGACACTTATGCAAATGAGAAATGCTATGCAAAGGAGGAAGGAATGGAGAGCTCAAGGAAGAGTGTAAGCTAGGGGTGATTTGGAATGGAGGAGGAGGGCTCCTTTTATAGGAAGCCTAGGCCTCCAACACTCAAATCCGTATTAACTCTGGCCATTAACTAGCCCATTAAATTGATGAGTAAATGGGTGGTTACCAGACTATAAAAACTCCATATTAACTTAGCAGTTACCCTCATTAAGTTAGCCCAAATTTAATTTCAAAAATTCAAAATTTAAATTCAAATGCCAACTAGGAGAAGAAGGTTCTAGAGCGTGAGCTTGTCCAAGAGGAAGCCCAATAGATTTTGGGCCAAAAATTACGTCAATAGGTCCGGCCCAGTTCTAAAAAGATAAGGCCTTAGAACCTGGAACAATTCCCACAAACCTACAATCCTGCAACCCGCAATCATACCACCTTTAAGCCAATTTTTATTCACACCGAGAATTGATTTTTCTCGCAAGTGTACTTGGGCCCAAAGCCCAATACACTCGCTTGTCTTGGGCCGTCTCTTCCTTGGTTATAAAACTAATTCTCCAACAATCCCCCACATGAATGCAAAATGGCTTATATGACATGAGTCGACCAATGCTACATACAACTTGGAGTTCAGCGAGAATTTGTTGCATCAGGAAAGGTAGTTGAAAGCCTTGAACCTTCCTTAGTGAAATACCTTCGGATATACTTGCCAACCAGTGGACGCGATACCTTGAACTGTTCGGCATTTTGTGTATACCAAGACAAAGGTACTCACACAACTCATTCTCAAACCACTATTTGGTTCTTTTGTTGTGTCCATTTTGGCCCTGGACTGCCTTGGAAACTTCATCGAATGCTTTAGAGATTTAGCCCTTAACTCATCTCATAGAAGCGGCCCCTTCATATTCGATATAAGTGATCTCTTATAAGGAGTATCCTACCATACCTCACTTATATATACTCAAAGTACAAGGATCATTAAAAGCTTAAAAGCTTAACCTTCCTATGGATAGGTCTATCACTCTTTCATCATAGGAATAGGTAGGAAACTCAATTTTCTGAGCACTTTGTTCGACCCTACCCTCACAATTCGGTTGTCCCATTGAACCTGCAGATCGAGGTTTACGATCTAGGTTGGGTTGCCATCATGGGTTCAGTTCATTTCGTGGGCTTTAATCTCATTTCCCTCGATGATACCTCAACTTGGTCTCTCGTTAGACCTTTAGTTAATGGATCCGCGATGTTCTCTTTTGATTTTACATAGTCTAAAGATATCACACCCATTCTCAATAACGTTCTCAAGGATTTATGTCTACGACGTATGTGTCTAGACTTTCTATTATACATATTATTTTGTGCTCTTCCAATAGCTGATTAACTATCACAGTGCACGCTAATGGGAGGCAATGGTTTTGACCACATCGGGATGTCCTCCTAGAAACATCAGAGCCAATCCGCCTCTTCAGCTGCTAGATCCAACACTATGAATTCTGATTCCATAGTTGATCTAGCAATGCAAATTTGTTTGCATGATCTCCACGAGACCGCAGCTCCTCCAATTGTAATAAATATCCGATCGTGGATTTTATATTCTTGGAGTCCAAGATCCAGTTCACGTCCGAATACCCTTCCAGAACGGCTGGATGTCTCGTATAGTGTAATCCATAGTTAGCAGTGTACCTTAGGTATCTAAGGACTCTAACTATCACTTTCCAATGTTCATCATTGGGATTACTCGTATATCTCGATAATCTGTTTACCGAGTTTGTAATATCTGGTCTAGTACAATCCATGAGGTACATTAGACTGCCTATAACTCTAGAATAATCTAGTTGTCGTACTCTCTCTTCGCGATTCTTGCAGAGACTTGACACCACTTCCATAGGAGTTCTCGCAATTACATTGCTATCCTTATCGAATTTGTCAAGTATCTTTTTGACATAGTGACCTTGGGAAAGCGCGTAACCTTCTGAAGTCTTGGTGATTTTCATCCCAAGTATTACATCAGCTTGTCCCAAGTCTTTCATGTCAAAATTTTGCGACAACATTCTCTTGGTAATTTTGATATCATCATTACTACTTACGATCAACATGTCATCTACGTAGAGACATACTATCACATAGTCGTTATCATATCCTTTCACGTAGATATACTTATCACATTGGTTTATCTGAAACCTGTTAGATAGCATTACACTATCAAACTTTTCGTGCCATTGTTTGTTTGCTTATTTTAGTCCATACAAGGATTTTACAAGTTTACACACCTTATGTTCTTTACCTGAAATCACAAACCCTTCGGGTTGTTCTATGTAAATCTCCTCTTCCAAATCTCCATTAAGGAAGGCCGTCTTTACATCCATTTGATGGATCTCTAGGTTAAACAAAGTCGCTAAGGCTATGACTAATCTAACAGATATTTTCCTAGAGACAGGAGCATATGTCTCGAAATAATCAACACCCTCAGTTTGCTTGTAGCCTTTAACAACAAGTCTTGCCTTGTACTTATCCATTGTACCATCAGGCTTCATCTTTTTTTTGAAGACCCACTAATGGCCTAGTGGTTTATTACCCAGAGGTAGATCTACTAGTTTCCAAGTGTGATTATGTAAGATAGACTCTATCTCACTCGACTCATGTTTGAGTTTGTTGTAGGTTACTGGATCCTTTTCTAACAGATACGTTAGGAAATCTGACCCGAAGGACTTTTTTTTCCTAGCCCTTTTCCCGCGTCTAGGTTTTTCAACTTCATCTTGAGGTTCCTCTCCCCCCACATTGCTCCCACTTTTGTCAACTTGACGGTCAACTCCAGTTCGAGCTTTGTGAGGAAAGATTTCCTCGAAGAATGAAGCATCCCTAGCTTCAATGATAGTATTTACGTAGACATCAGAGTTATCTGACTTGTGTACCAGGAATCGATATGCAGCACTATTCTGTTCATAACTGATAAACACACAATCCACCATCTTGCGTCCTATCTTTATCCTTTTAGGAGGTGGAATTGAAACCTTAGCAAGATATCCCCAAACCTTTAAGAATTAGTAGCTAGGTGCATGACCTTTCCCAAATTCATAAGGTATTTTATCCAACTTTTTGTGCGGTACCCTATCGAGCATATAGTTGGCCGAAGGCACTGCTTCCCCAACAACTTGGAAGATTTTTGATCTTCTTTCCAAGTTGGTTTTCGACTTCATTCTTATAGTGAATGATAAATCTATTATTTTGTCTTTACTTCTCATCAAGTAGACATAGCAATCTCTTGTACAATCATCGATCAAGTCTCGCACTTGTATTATCGATGTTGACTTGGGTAATAGGTTTAGTGACATAAGCCTTTGTAAAGACTTATAATTCACATGACCTAATCCACCACTCCACAATTATAATGGCTCACGAGAAAATATAAAATTTGCATTCTCCCCAGCATTCACTACAAATGTACTAGTGCTAACCTCACAGGTCGCACTTCTATCAATCTAAGTATTCGACTTTGCCTTAGAGGCTAAAGTCATTTCACTCATTTTGAAAATATTGGTCAAAAATAATCTTTGCCAATAGAATGCCTTTCAACAGAATGACTTTTTCCAACTCAAACACAAGTTGAAAGTCTTTCTTGTCGAGCACAGCTCCAGAGATAAGATTCTTCCAAATCTCAGGTACATGTAACACATCGGTCAGCTCTTGTTCGAGGTTACCTTGAGCAAAACCATCTCTTGCCTTCAATCTTGGATACTTCTGATATTTATGTGTAGCAATTCTCATCATCCACTAGTTGATAGGTCTTGATCATCTATTTGTTCGCACAAATGTGGCGTGTGGCCCCCGTGTCCATCCACCAACAAAATTTACCTCGACACAAGACCATGAGGTTCATGTCATCAAGGTCGAAGCTCAAGTTTGTCTCATTAGCATGAGCATGCTTCTTGTTCTTGCCCTCAACGGCATGACATTTGTAGCAACCTTTAGCAACTATGCCATTTGGTTTGTATTTAACCTTTTGGTTATCTTGCTCGATATGCAACCTTCTCAAAAGGTCCTCGAGACTCATCATCTTTCTCTTGTATTTGAGGTGCATCTTAAAATCCTTCCAAGATGGTGATAATCTTTCAATCACCATCACCACTTGGAAGACATCACAGATAAGAGTCTTATGAAGATCTCTAACATTCTCCCCGGGTTTACTCTCTTTGAGATACCGGGTAAAGTTCAATGTAGTCAAGAAGAGCATCATCATTTATTGCCACCTCTTGAAACTACTACCCTTAAACTTTTCTGGATTCTCAAATTGAGAAAACGATAGTAGGTTTCTCAGAACAGACATCACTACCTCATCGTCGTTAGCCTTCAAAACTGGAACCTCAGCGTTCATATTGTGATATATATTTATCTCAACCATATATATCACAAATATATATCAATAAATATGAACAACTTGTCAAATTAAAGACATGAGTACAACATCAGAAAATTGGGTCTAATATTAGAGTATCAACTCTCCTTTAGCAAATTTAACAAAAGCCCCACTAGGTCAAACCCAATAAGTATTATTTCAATAACAAATCAAATTATCTGATATGTTAATTCAACTCTCCACGATGTGTGCACTAGATCAGATAAGAATTTAATTTGTAATACTAAATGGACCCCATCGAATAATATGGATAACCGAAGGCACCGAACTATTTAGATCATTCCCCTATAATCCACGAACAATATGATACTGGACACATTGTCCAACGTTTATGACCCCGTCGAATTAATAGCTCAGTCCAACATTTTTTTTCCTTAATCTTTTGTAACGTAGATCAATAGGTTAATTAATCTAAATATAAAACATAAATATATATCATGCAAAGGAGGTCATGTGGACGAGCGTTATATCCCACAATTTAAGTAAACCCTAATAATATTTTCCGCTGTAACGTTTGCAGCAGGTGAACACAAACAATTAACAGTTTCAGGCTATTATTAATCACACTAACAGTTGACTATTGAGTATGAAACAATTAATTAGAACTCTAGTACTTAAAAATTTCCTGTCTCCACACAGAAACAAACGGTAGCACTAATTTTAGCACATAACGTTAGTGAACCATAATTTAAATAATGGCAGTTTCACGATTCGTAACAATAATAGGTGAACTAATTTCACACTTGATTAGACAAATTTAATATTCTTGTCGCTTCGTGGCAGTAAGCTCATGCAATTTAACCTCAAGACATTTTTTTCTCTATTATTTAATTGCGACAACAACGAAACAACAATCAATTATTTTAATCGAAGTTATAACAGAAAAACATTTTTGATTCTATTTCCTCACGGTATACTATTTAAGCTCAAATAAACCTTTTCAAATTATTAGCTAACTTTTCCAATATTTAATCTCTTTGTGTTTCCAATTCTGTAATAGCAAGTGAACAAAGAAGCATTACAGTAGCACTAGTGTAGCACGGAACCATGTTTTATCAATTAGCAACGACAACGAGAGCATAATATAACGTGAACAAACACTTCTCGATAGAAGCGATAAAACATGTACGATTAACAAACTAATTTACTAATATTTTAAAAACCTAATAAGAGTTTAAGATTGTTGGTAAAATATTAGCAAACTATGATTTTAACACGAGTATATATAAAGTATAAGGAATATAAAAAATGAGGTTTAGAGAATGCTCATGATCACACTTGAGACTAAGTGTAGTATACTGTCTTCTTCAAGGTAAAAATTTTGAATTCAATCCTGGACGAGTCCACAGTAAAACGTGTGCCCTTAAACTCTTATTACCCGCCTATATGCTTCAGGCCTCCGTGGGTAAGAGAGTTCCCAAGGTACAACGCCCAATCACGTGTACGAAAGGAAGTACTTTGACACACCTTTCGAACTTTTGGTAGTGTAGAACTCTGACACTTATGCAAATGAGAAATGCTATGCAAAGGAGGGATGAATGGAGAGCTCAAGGAACTGTGAGCTAGGGGTGATTTGGAATGGAGGAGGGGGGCTCCTATTATAGGAAGCCTAGGCCTCCAACACTCAAATCTGCATTAACTCTGACCATAAACTAGCCCATTAACTTGGTGAGTAAATGGGTGGTTACCAGACCATACCACATATTAACTTGGCGGTTATTCTCATTAAGTTGGCCCGAATTTAATTTTAAAATTTTAAAATTTAAATTCAAATGCCAACTAGGAGAAGAAGGTTCTAGAGCGTGGGCTTGTCCAAGAGAAAACCCAATAGATTTTGGGCCGAGAATCGCTTCAACAGGTCTGGCCCAGTTCTAATAAGATAAGGCCCTGAAACCTGGAATAATTCCCACAAACTACAATCCTGCAACCCGCAACCATACCACCTTTAAGCCAATTTTTATTCACACCGAGAATTAATTTTTCTCGCAAGTGTACTTAGGCCCAAAGCCCAATACACTCACTTGTATTGGGCCATCTCTTCCTTGGTTATAAAACTAATTCTCCAACAATATTTTGTTTTGGTTAAAATGTCGCAAATTACTTCAGAAATTTTCATATCATTTCTAGTTGTTGCGGGAATAAGTGAACAAGTAATCCGAAACAGATCCGGAGTGATCATCCCAAGGTCGGTTTATACTATGCTAAAGCTAGAGCTAGGCTACGAGCTACGCTAGGCTACGAAAAGGAAAGCAACAAGATAAGTAAATTAGTTGTGTGTTGTGTTGTTGATGTTCTTCTCCTTTTGACATGCCATCCTTATATAGAGAGTGACTTCGCCCGGCCTCAGTCTTAGAAAAACCCTAAACCGCCTCCAATATCCAAAACCCTAGGCTGCCTTAACCCTTTCGAACATTCCTTGAAGATCCGGCTCAATTTAGGAAAATATAGACCGACTTGACCTTCTCGAATTTTCTATGCAAAATCTCATATCAACCCCATCATTGTCCAAAGTAACTCCAAAGTATTCATCCCAGCTACCTCTCGAAAGTCCAAAGCACCCTATTGGGCTCCTACCTAATGCGCTAAAGTGCCCTCCCGGGCTCCTGACTTAAGGGCCAAAGTGCCCTCCCAGGTTTCCCGCCTTGAGGACCAGAGCATCCTTTTATCAACACGGCCCACTACTTCTAAGTCCAAAGCGGGACAGCCACCATTACCAAGCCCAAAGAGGGACGGTGCCCACTACCAAGACTAAAGCGGGAGGACGCCTACCGCCAAGTCTAAAGTGGGACGGCGCCCGCTACCAAGTCCAAAATGGGACGACGTCCACTACCAAGTCCAAGGCGGGATGGATGGCATCCACTACCAAGTCCAAGGCACGACAGATGGCTTCCACTACCAAGTCCAAGGTGGGACGGACAGCGTCCACTACCAAATCTAAGGCGGGACGGCATCCACTACCAAGTCTAATGCAGGATGGACGGCTTTCACTACCAAGCCCAAGGCAGGATGGACGACGTCCACTACCAAGTCCAAGGCAGGATGAATGGCGTCCAGTGCCAAGTACAAAGTGGGAGGACGCTTACCGCCAAGTCCAAAGTGGGATGGCATCCACTACCAAGCTTAAAGAGAGATGGCACCCACTCAGACATTCGCCTCAAGGGCTGAAGTACGAATCCGGACATTCACTTCAAGAGCCAAGGCATCCACCCGGACTTCAAACTTCAAGGGCTGAGGCGTCCACCCGGACGTCCCTCTTCAAGGGCCAAAGCATTGACCCAGGAAAGAAGGACAAAGTACCTGCCCGGACTCTAAAAGAAAAGTTCCTACTGGGACTTCACAGATGGGGCGCCCACTCGGACAACCCACTTCACGGGCCGAGGTGCCCAACCTGGACATATCACTTTGAGGGCAAAGACATCCAACTCGAACATCCCTTTGAGGGCGAAGGCATCTAACCCGAACATCTCACTTCGAGGGTGAAGGTATCCAACTGGGACATATCAACTTTACGGGCTGAGGCATCCAACCCAGACATATTACTTTAAGGGAGAAGGCGTCCAAACCGGACATATCGAATTCATAGGCAGAGGCATCCAACCTGGACATATTACTTCACGGGTGGAGGCGTCCAACCCGAACACTCGAACATGGGACAAAGCGTCCACCCGAACACCCAGACTTGGTATAAGGCATCCACCCGGACCCCTAGCTCCCGCTTTCAAACGTTTGACCTTGTACTACATCTAATTTGGAAAAACTATAGACTACAAAGTTTTAGGTCCTTGTCTTGACTATCTATATCTGAAAGAATCAGATCAATCCAATGCTCAAGTCAAAAGATATAACTGTTCTACCAGAGTCCTGAAGAACCCACCGAGAAAACTAACACCGAGACTTGACACTCTGTTTAGACCTACTTCTGATCCGAATTAGGCAATATTCCACAAAACAAAGTTGCAAATACATGTCTTGCCTTTCCATAGCCACAAGAATCTCCTTATTCTAACTAACGAGTCCAACGTAACGACCGATTTATCAAGGATGATGGTGCCACCCAAGGACAAGCCGAAATGAACCAAAGCCAATATGCCAAGATGGTCTACTATCACCGGTCACTTTGGGACCACACTGTCCTCTTGGATACCGATTGTATTCTTAGAGACCAAAGCATCCTCTTGAAGACCGACCGTCCTCTTGGTGACCAGACCGTCCTCTTGGTGACCATACCATCCTCTTTGAGACCGACCATCCTCTTGGAGACCGACCATCCTCTTCGCACTCGGGACTTGTCAACACAACTACCCGAAGATCAATCCCGTCTTAATGCCCACCAAAGGTCAAGTCTATCTTGACATCAACCAAAGACCAGGTCTGTCCTAATGCCAAGAAAATACCAGATCTGTCATAATGCTAACCGAAGGCTGGGTCGTCCAAAAGACCGAAGATGGTTTTACCACACATGAAAACTTGAGAGATGTATATGATGCCAGGGTTATTTTTGTACCTCAACACTAGTATATCTTTATTTAGTGTTTATTAAATTTATCTACAAATGCAGACGGAGGTCGTGGTAGTATCATGTACAGGTTCGTGATAGTAGACGCACCCACTTCATTATTATTTTGGAAAAAGTACACTTAAATACCATGTAGTTTAACACTTTCCAAGATAAGGCCATGTCATTTTTTTCGTCCAAAATCAGTCCCTGGGGTTTGTTTTCTCAGACGTTTCCCAGTCCCGGGCAGCCCTGGTAGATGCCCGGCCATATGTCTGTCCACGTGAGTCTGCCAAAAGGATGTTGTTTATTATCTGACGTGGACATTTTTATTTGTTGGAATTGAATAAAGATTCAATGCAAAGGCCCATTCAATACAAAGGCCCAAAGTAGGAAGGCCCAAGATGGGAATGGGCAAGGGCATTACCACATCGAAAAATGCAACAAAGATTTCCAAGTTTATAAGAAGATTCTCCTTGTTAGCTAGGAACTAAGTTGACTACCTAGAAAGGCAACTCAGATATGCTACGAAGATGGTGCCATCTGAGCACGCGCACGTGCGTATGCGTATGGCGCATTGTATGCAGGTCGCAATGGGCAATTTGTGGCACATTTGGCCGAAAGGACACAGCCTGCCTGCTGGCCAGAAGGACGCGTCTCCTCGGAGGTGCTTGCCTCCATCCCATCCGCAGCCTATAAATAGGCCTCTCCCCCTCATTTGCAAAGCACACCAGAAAATCATTGCATAAGAATTCATTAGCAATAGTCTCTTCTCTGTCTCTCAGAAAAATTCTGAGTATCCAAAGGTTCGCCGAGGCTTCGAGAGTCGTTGTGCTACGATCTTAAAGTGTGAAGTCGTTGTATCTTGGGAACGATTGCCATAGTCTGTAAACACTGAATATGGGGCAATCTCGTCTTACGGAGAAAGAGTCAAACTCTTGCCTCGACTTAGATCCTAATCAAGTACACCACCTCTGACAAATAACATTCGTAAGACGAGATTTGTGTACTTAAAGATGACATCATCAAGCTCTGCTCAGGCACCAGTGCCAACGGTTGCAGGAACTGTCTACGCTGAAAGACCGGAAAAGTTCAATGGCACCGAGTTCAAGAGGTGGCAACAAAAGATGTTGTTCTACCTAACAACGTGAACTTGGTTCGGTTCTTGAAAGAAGAAGCACCGAAGATGGCGAAGAATGAGGCTGATCAACAGAAGATCAATTCTCTGGATGTATAGAACTATAGTGACTTCTTATGTCGCAACAACATCCTGAATAGATTAGACAATACCCTATACAATGTCTATGCGGTAACCATGACTGTAAAAGAATTGTGAGATTCCCTGGAAAAGAAGTACAAGAGGAAAGATGCCGGGTTGAAAAAATTCATCGTCAGAAGATTCCTCGACTTCAAGATGGTTGATTCCAAGAAGGTGATAGATCAAGTGCAAGAATTGTAATTAATTCTACATGAGATTCATACCGAAGGAATGCAACTAAGTGAGTCCTTCCAAGTGGCGGCAATGATCAAAAAGCTATCACCCTTGTGGAAGGATTTAAAAAACTACCTCAAGTATAAGAGGAAGAACATGGGTCTTGAAGACTTGATTGTGAGACTAAGGATTGAGGAAGACAACCGAAAGTCCAAAGTCAAGGCAAACAAGACCAACTCTGAAGCCACGATACACCCAGCTGAAGGAAGTACCGACAAGAAGAGAAAAAAGTCCATCAATAAGTAGGAGAAGCAAGAGCCAAAGCAGAAAAAGGTCAAGAAGATCAAGGACAACTGCTACAACTGCGATAAGCCCAGTCACATGGCAAAGGATTATCGTCTACCAAAGAAGGACAATCATGAGAAAGCTAATCTGGCTAAGGACCTATCTGAGTTATACCTATCTGTCATGGTGTTTGAAGCCAACTTGGTGGATAACCCAAGAGAACGGTTCATCGACACAGGGACAACCCGCTATATCTACTCAGATAAGGAGATGTTCTTGACCTGTACCTCGATCACCGGACGAAAGTTATTTATGGGTAATTCTCCAACTTTCAAAGTAGTCAGATTAGGGAAGGTGGTACTGAAGCTGACCTCAAGCAAGGAGCTGACCCTTAAGGATGTACTACATGTCCCAGACATTCGCAAGCATCTAGTATCTGGCTCCCTGTAAGCAAAGCCAGGTTGAAGCTAGTTTTTGAGACTGATATATTTGTATTCCAAAGCTAGTACATTTGTAGGAAAGGGTTACCTAGATAGGGGACTCTTCAAGATGAATGTAATAACTGTACAATGTGTCTTTGAGGGCCAGAATAAAGTTATGAATTCTTCTTACTTGGCTGATTGTTCTAACTTATGGCATGATAGATTAGGACACGTAAATTTAAGCTCACTAAAAAAGTTGGTAAGTTTAAATTTATTACCTAAACTGGAGTTTAACCAAAATGATAAATGCGAAGTATGTGTCGAGGCAAAAATGGCCAAAGTACCGTTTCATTCAGTGGAAAGAAGTACAACACCTTTAGAGTTAATTCATACCGACGTCTGCGATATAAAACACGTGTAAACTAGAGGTGGAAAAAATTATTTCATTATATTTATCGATGATTGCAAAGATACTGCTGCGTATTTCTCTTGAAAGGAAAGGACGAAGCCTTCGAAGCTTTCAAGAGTTATAAGAATGAGGTTGAAAATCAACTTAGCAGTAAAATTAAAATGATTTGAAGTGATATAGGGGGAAAATATGTAGCTCAGTTTGAGAAATTCTGCCAACAAAATGGCATTATTCATCAGACGACTGTACCTTACTCACCTCAATCAAATAGCGTAGCTGAACGTAAGAATCAAACTCTCAAGGAGATGATGAATGCTATGTTGATTAGCTCAGACTTACTCCAGAACATGTGGAGAAAAGCCGTGCTCTCAGCTAATCGCATTCTAAATAAATTGCCACACAAGAAAATGGACAAAACCCTATATGAACTATGGAATGGGAGAAACCCTTCCTACAGTTATCTTAAAGTGTGGGGATGCCTAGCTAAGGTAAAAATACCTCCACCTAAAAGGGTGAGAATAGGACCCAAGACCGTTGACTGCATCTTTATCGGATATGCCTACAATAGTAGCGCATACCGATTTCTAGTGCACAAGTCTGAAAATCCTGATATCAACGAGAAAATGGTTATGGAATCAAGGGATGCAACATTCTTTGAGAATATCTTTCCAAACAAGGAGAATAGGATCCAAGACCGTTGGCTGCATCTTTATCGGATATGCCTACAATAGTAGCGCATACCGATTTCTAGTGCACAAGTCTGAAAACCCTGATATCAATGAGGGAACGATCATGGAATCAAGAAATGCAACATTCTTTAAGAATATCTTTCCAAACAAGAAGAGGAAAGACCCAAGCTCTAATAAAAGAGCTCACGAAGCTATTCAAGGTTCTCATAAAGTTATCAGGAACCTAGACGCAACAAAAGGGACAGAACTGCTAAGTCGTTTGGTCCATATTTTCTGACATACGTATTAGAAAATGAGCCTAGGACAATTCAAGAGACATTATCTAGTCCAGATGCTCCTCTCTGGAAAGAAGCTATCAACAGTGAGATAGAGTCCATCATGCAAAACCGCACATGGGAGATCGTAGATCTCCCACTGGGTTATAAACTTTTATGTTGCAAGTGGATCCTTAAAAAGAAATACAAAACTGATGGATCAATCGACAAGTACAAAGCTCGATTGGTAGCTAAAAGATTCAAATAGAAGGAAGGATATGATTACTTTGACACGTATTCGCCGGTTACAAGAATCACATCTATTAGAGTACTCATAGCCGTTGCAGCGCTATATAACCTCGAGATACATCAGATGGATGTAAAAATAGCTTTCCTAAATAGAGAACTAGAAGAGGAGATATATATGGAATAACCTGAAGGGTTTGTTGCCCCCGGACGGGAGCATAAAGTATGCCAACTGGTCAAGTTATTGTACGGGCTGAAACAGGAGCCGAAACAATGGCATGAGAAATTTGACAGAACAATGATATGAAATGGCTTTAAGATCAATGAGTGCGATAAATGTGTATACATTAAAGGCACACCTGATGCTTACGTGATGGTATGTCTGTATGTAGACGACATGCTAATCATAGGAATCAGTAATAATCTTATCATGAAAACTAAGAACATATTAAAGAACTACTTTGACATGAAACATATGGGTCTAGCTGATGTCATACTAGGGATCAAAATCTCTAGGACGACTGAAGGAATTATCTTATCACAATCTCACTATATTGAGAATGTACTCAAAACATTCGAAGTATTTGATAAACCTCCGGCTAAGACTCCTGTAGACCTGAGTCTGAAATAGAGGGCACCCAGTAACTCAACTGAAATATGCAAGGATCATTGGGAGCTTGATGTACTTGATAAATTGTACACGCCCTGATATTGTATATTCAGTTAGCAAACTTAGTAGATTCACAAGCAATCCAGGAATGGATCACTGGCTAGCTCTAGAAAGGGTTCTAAAGTATCTAAAACATACTTTGAACTATGACATACTTTATACGAGATATCCAGCTGTATTGAAAGGATACAGTGATGTGAATTAGATAGCGGACACTAAATACTCCAAATCCACTAGTGGTTACGTGTTCACCATAGGTAGAGGAGCTGTGTCTTGGAAATCCTCTAAACAAATGTGCATAGCTCGGTCCACCATGGAGTCGGAGTTTATAACACTAGATAAAGCTGGAAAAGAAGCTGAATGGCTCAGAAACTTCCTAGAGGATATTCCTTGTTGGAACAAGTTTCTGCCTCCTGTATTGATACATTGTGATAGCATGTCAGTAATCGAGAGAGCACAAAGTACTATGTACAATAATAAGTCTCGACACATCCCTAGGAGACATAACATCGTTAGACAGTTAATCTTTGGTGGTATAATTATCATTGATTATGTAAAGTGCAAAGATAACATAGCTGATCCTTTGACGAAAGGAATCAACAGAGATAAAATGTATTACGCAGTAAGGGGAATAGTGTTAAAACCCACACATTAAAAATGTTCATAGCGATAACTCAACCATGATGAGTGGAGATCCCACAAACTTGGTTCAATGAGACAACTAAGTTATGGATGGTTAAGATGATTACTTAGAACTCATCCCATTCTCAGAAGCTACCAAAGTACAAATCTGCAGAGGTGTGGTTAGGTTAAGTGCCTAATAATTTCTATGCCAGATAAGGGTGGAGTATGGCAGGATACCCCTGGTTGGAGATCACCTATATAAGTGTGAAGTGAGGTCGCTTCAAATGAAAAAATACTTATGAATCCAAGATATGGTCCATGGCCGAAACAGACAAAACGTGAGAACCAAAGGATATTAGAGATATCATTGTGTAAATGTTATTGTCTTGGTTTACATAAAAAAGCTGACTAGTTCAAGATATCGTGTTCACTGAGCAGCAAGTAAATTCGATAACATCTTACTAAAGAAGGTTCAAAGCCGTAAGCTACCTATCTCGATGCAATGATAACTCGTTGGAACTTTTCTTAAAAGTGTCAGCATGCATTAATCATGTTGGGGATTGTTGGAATTGAATAAAGATTCAATACAAAGGCCCATTCAATGCAAATGCCCAAAGTAGGAAGGCCCAAGATGGGAATGGAAAAGGGCATTACCACATCGAAAAAAGCAACAATGTTTTCCAAGTTTATAAGGAGATTCTCCTTGTTAGCTAGGAACTAAGTTGACCTCCTGGAAAGGCAACTCGGACATGCTACGAGGATGGTGCGTAGCACCATCCAAGCATGAGCACGCGCACGTGCACGTGCAACCGCATGAGCACGTGCGTGTGCGTATGTCGCATTGGATGCAGGTCGCGATGGGCACTTTGCGGGGCACTTGGCGCTTCGCACATACGCATCGTCGCGAGGAGCCTTAATTTTTGGCTGATTCCGGAAGACTCCAGAATACTCAGTCACGAAGAGGTGTAGAAGAGATGGCCTATATAGAGAACCCTCCGAAGGGACACGAGCGTGCTGCCTGCCACCTGCCCAAGGGGTGCCTACGAGCACCGAAGGATTACGAGCAGGCCTGACCGAATCTAGTAGGCGAAGGGGTACCTCTGGCTGGCCGAAAAGGTGCCTAAAGGACACAGCCTGCCTGCTGGCCGAAAGGACGCGTCTCCTCGGAAGTGCTTGCCTCCATCCTATCTGCAGCCTATAAATAGGCATCTCTCCCTCATTTGCAAAGCACACCAGAAACTCATTGCATAAGCATTCATTAGCAATAGTCTCTTCTCTCTCTCTCTCTCAGAAAAGTTTCGAGTATCCAAAGGTTCGCCGAGGCTTTGAGAGTCGTTGTGCTATGATTTTGAAGTGCGAAGTCTATGCATGCTGGGGACGATTGCTATAGTCCGTAAGCACTGAATACGGGACAATCTCGTCTTACGGAGAAATTGTCAAACTCTTGCCTCGACTTAGATCCTAATCAAGTACACAACCTCCGACAAATAACATTATTTGTTGCTGATTGCTGACGTGGGATTTGACAAATTATCATATTAGTCCCAAATTCGAAATAAAAATTTTCTTTTAAGAAAATTATTAACGCAATATATATATATATATAAATAAAAGAAAGGAAAAAAAAATGCCGACATCCCCTTCCATACTCTCCTTCTCGAATCCAAACCTTTCATCCCTAAGCGAGGATGAGCTCTCCGGCCCCTATCCCCGTCTCCAACGCCGACACACATCCCCCCATGTCTGCCTCCCTCCGCTCCCTCCTCTCCCACACCTCCGCTTCGGTGCGCCTCGCCCTCGCCAACCGCTGCCCCTGGACGGAGCTCGCCGACCGCACCGCCTTCTCCAAGCCCGAGTCCGAGTCCGACGCCGACGCCACCTTCCGCGTCCGCAAGAACCTCTTTCTACAATAAGCAAATAGCAACTGCATGTAAAGTACTTGACTGGAAACATTTGATTGTCACAAGAATGATCTTCATTCGAATAGGTCGATATTGGGATCTTGCTTGATTTGTCTGAAAACTGTGAATCTATTATGGAATGGACCTGGTTTGGTGCTTATTCTGAGGAAGCAGCAGTTGAATGAGGAGCTGAAGCTGTGCTTGTTCTTGATAAAGAAACGGATGACAGCGTTGCTCTTGACAAAGAAGCAGAAGAAGAAAACGACAGATTGTAGCTGGAAGAAGTCAACTCAACTTGGACAGAATACTCCAACTTAGACAAATTAAATTAGAATGCAGGCCCAATGACTAAGATTGTAGATACTGAAAGGCCCAATAATGCATCTATAGCTTGTACAGAGAAAAGGCAATGAAGAAAAGTGGGAATCAGATTTTTCTTTTCCCAAAATAATCGTCTTTGTTAATCCATATATCTAGAAAAATGTTTTGTTGTTTTTCAATTAGTGAGTGTGTCGCGTCGGTATCAGGATAATGATCAATTGATTAGATTACAATCAAGTGATACTTTAGTTTGATAAGAGTCAAGCCTTGTTTCTAGCTCTGCTTCTATTAAATTAGCATTTGGTTTGATGGCACAGAGCATTAATAAATTGACGGAAATTTAACATTCAATTTCTGACATGCGTAATTATTAGTGTAAAAATTTAACTATAAAAAGACAGCAATTAAAAAATAATAATTAGATAGGAATTACGGCACTCAATTATACATGCCTTCTCTCAACAATTCCTGTTGAAAAGAGAGGATAGAAGTTTAAATCCGCTCACTTATTCCCATTTTACTAAAAAAAAATTACCATCACAACCAAAGAGTCAACAAGGTCTATTTCTTTTTTTTATAATTGAACAAGTTCTATTCTTTCATCTGAAACGTCGATAAGAACGACGGAACATCTTCCTCTTGGCATAAGACAACTTCATTAAAACAACATTACCATGGCGAAAAGATCGAAACACATAAAACCAAGATAAAAAATTTCTGAATAACAAAGTAAAAATACGTAGATAAGTTGACAGAAATGCATGTTCTTCTGGCTGATGCAATTATTCGTATAATAATTTACAAAAGAAGCTTGTGCTGAAGTAGAAATTGCATTTCTTCGTTGCAGGGTAGCTACCGCAATTACAATCATGCGAGTTTCTCTTTTAGCTCCTTAGTACAACTTACAAGCACACAAGAGACAGATTAAACCTTCAATTTCCAAACACACAACAACCTAAAGGTAACGTTTTTAATCGTTAAACCCATAGTATATGTGTGTATTATTATGTCGTGACAAACTATATATCAATCCTCAAAATCTAAGGGACCAATGGCGCTGTTGGTGCAGAATGGTGCTGAGGATCGGGGCCTCCGGGCGAAACTCTCGACGTGGACGAATCCATGACTTTCACCACTTGGGCGTCTCTCATTTTGTGCAGTTCGTAGCTCAATTTCCTCACAATTAAGTGTCCACTAGAAGCAACATTGTAAGGGGTAAGAAATCCCTTCAACCGGCGATTATTGTTACCAAAAGTAGCCTGTGAGCCAACTATATTTGATGATAATATGAGGAGGGTCAACACCAACATTGGGAATTGGAAGAAACTATTGGACTTGGCCATGATACTTTCACTAGGGAAAAAAAGGAATAAACAGCTAGTACTTGAGAGAGAATGTAGGTAAGATTATTAGTGAGCAAGTGATATTTATAATCAAGTTTGACAAGGAGTTTAAAAAAATAACCAAAGGACAATCTCTCATGAATTATAAGTCGGTAATGGCCGTGGCGGCGGGTGTGTATCACCTGATCCAACGTGTATATACAGAAGTTCCTTTGTCCTAAGCTCCCACTTTAATTTTGAGTACGGATGACAAATGCGAGTTTATTTAAGCGGTAAGAAATTTAAATTTTTAGGCAATAATTGAAGTT
This sequence comes from Hypericum androsaemum, assembly GCA_963995505.1. Classification (NCBI taxonomy): domain Eukaryota; kingdom Viridiplantae; phylum Streptophyta; class Magnoliopsida; order Malpighiales; family Hypericaceae; genus Hypericum; species Hypericum androsaemum. The sequence goes on from OZ023192.1 coordinate 12,203,844, forward strand.
CGGACCTTGTGAGTGAAATAGATACGAAGGTCCAGCTAGGATTGATTTGCATTTAATCATTGCTCGTGAATATGACAACTAATACGAAAGAGACGAATACAGAGGTAGATATTGTAGGTGCCAGGTATATTGAGGTTAGTTATAAATCTTAATTTGATCTCCCAACTATAACTTGTCTGCCCACTCATCCCAGCCATCTTTAATAGGGTTGATTGTGGTGAGATTAACAGCCAAAGAGGGCCTAATTAACAAAGAAGATATGCTTTTTGGTACATAACGATGAAGATATGCTAAGCAGGCCAAAAGAGTTTCCCTCGTGGCCCATGTTGGCTAATGTGTCTTTCCACCTGGCTATCTCATAAAATAATGCCTCCTTTGATTCCGAATTTGGCAATCCTAAAATTAATATATGTATTTCTAAGCTTTTTGGTGAAAGATGTCTTCAGGGAAAGAGTTAGACAAATGTTAAATTATCATTTGAGTTTAAGAAAGTCTTTTCAAGTCCTACGAATGTAAAAGATACCACTCGGAGCTGTCATGGAGCTGACAGTGCTCGATATTAAGTACCATTGTTTTAAAAAATAAATTATCCTTGAGATTGATAGAATTCAATTTTGTTTAATTTTTTATCTGTCGTTTGTTTGGTGAGTTAAAGAGGATGAGCTTTATCACATAGTTAAAGGTGGTCAACAATTTTCAACCTAGTATTTAGCATTTAATTAAGAAAAGGATTGATTGTTGTCATTTTCCATTAGATAGGAGAGAAGCCTTATTTAGTACAGAACCCACTTATCAATCACTTGATTGACTTGCTGATGTTAGAGTACATTCTCTTGTTGTTTCACTAGTTTATTGTAGAAGAAAATACAATAAGGTCCCTCTATTTTGACTAACAGACAATTAGGTCACTCGTATACTAGTTTAAAAAATTGAACTAAGAGGTCCTTACGGCCTTTTAAAAATGGAGATTTGGGGTTTTAATTTGATGTTTAGGATTCTTAATTAGGAATTTTTAAGTTATTCTTGTCATCGCCACCTAAGAAAAAAATATGGTGTGACGGTGATATAACTAACCACGAAAAAGCCTAGAAAAAATTTAATTATAGTTAGAAATTTGTCAAAAATGTGAATTTTAGAAACTTTTGTTACCAAAATAAACAAAGAAAAATCACAGAATTTTTAATTAGAAATGTGTGAATTTATATGATATTAAAGTGAACTTTTTCCTTATTTTATATCTCACTTAATTTCTGGTTCTTAGAAGTTCTCAATTGCAATTTCTGGTTCTTAGAAGTTCTCAATTGCTAGTTAATAACAACAAACTTATCAAAATAATAGTTAACTACAACGAATTACTGATGGTTCCACCACAAAATCCTCTTTTTGACAGTTAAGTATCAACTAATGATCATCGAAAAAATAGTTAATTACTGATGGTTCCACCACAAAATCATCTTTTTGACAGTTAAGTATCATCTAATGCTCATCGACGCCAACAAGTTACTCTTTTCGATGCCAACAAATTATTGCTAAAGTGTGTGAAGTGGTAGCTTACATTAATTTGGTGGAGTTATGAATTTCTACGATAAGTAATAATGGATTACCATAGTTCTACTTGAACTAGGGAATCAGGAGTTTTGGTAACCAAATTCGAAACTCTAGTCAAAGTTCCAAAAATTGTAGGTAACCAAAGATTGAATGTGATTTTTAATTTTTTTTAATGAAATCAAATTAATTACTCCCTGTCTTTCAGGCTGCATCGTCACATGCCTACCAGCTCCTGCTTGGTTTGTTCCTAAATTACACCGTACTACTAGAGGTCTCGCTCTGATAGTACGTGTAACGCCCGATGATCTAACTGATTGTCTCTACAGATCAACACAAATCTTTTCCAATTTATTTTGTCCTCACTTACACGCAGCCTAAAAAAACTTCTAAAGAGGTTACCCATCGTGAAATTATGCTAAGTCAACCTCACTCAACCTTGGAGTTCTCTCATGGCATATGTGTGCTAGACCTTGTTGATTTTTTTGAGCTAAGGATACATAGATAATTTAATTTGGTACATTAAGTTCATTCTTAATCTTTAATTTATTTTTTTTCCGAAAAAATTGTAAAAAAAATAAAAAAAATTGGAATCTTGTAACCGAAAATTCTAGAACCGTAACCGTAAATTTTTTAGAACCTTCTAAAATCTGATTTCAAAGTTTCGAATACGGTTCCATCTTTTTAAAATCTTGTAACTGACGGCTACAAAACCGTGATCACTCCTAAAAATATCCAAGCAGATTTGATCTTATAGTCTAACTGACGTTAATTAATTGATATGTTCTCAGAGGCCATCACGCAATAACTGGCCCTCCACTGCCCGCAAGGTTAGTTCACGGAAAATTTTAAAATGGACCATCATAATGATTTGGCTTACCCGATAATCATACAATTTTATGGTGGTCCAACATAGTTGGCTTTATGTTTTCTATAGCTTACTATAGATCACTCAAAGTATTAGTACTCGGTAAAAAGTAATTGCCATTAAATTACTAATTTTTATTACAGATTTTATTTTTTTATTAAAATGAACTGAATATATTCCGATTGAAACAGTGTCTCTTAAAGTATCACAAATTATATCAGTGATTATTCCAATGTAGGTCTGTGGTGCCGATCTAAAACGGCATATGGTACACCCCATGTTTGGAATAAAACGTAGTGATCAATCATTTATTTTGTTGGTTCTTTTTTCGCTAGTCTGATTCAAAAGAGTATACATTTCAATGTGCTTTTTCCCTAGTCAGATTTGTTTAATTCTACTAAAAATGTGTTTTTCATCATATTGAGATTGCTAATGAGATTACCAGTAAAATATTTAGCATGCTATTCACATCGATATTTGTGAATGTGATAAATTTTATTTATAAGTGTAAACATACTTTTATATTGAGATTTTAAATTCGATATGTAAATTTTAATAAAATATTTCGTAAGCTCGACCAACTTTATTTTCTGAATGTTCATAAGAAAACTACCAAAAAGAGGAAAATTACTGTAACCGTGTTGGCTGCACGTGTTGCCGTCGTAATAGCAGGGCCAAAGTTGGCAGCTCATGGGTGTAACAAAACTAATCTAAATTTGTACAATTTTAATTAAATCTTTCTTCCATGCAAAATGTGGGAGTCTAGTCATGAAGTTTATCGTTACGGTCACTTTCTTAAAAAATATGAGTTTGGTTTAAATAATATCGTAGGGATAGCCAATGGACAAAATTACCTTTAGACGTTCTCCTTTATTGCGTCAAATGATCTAAAAATGAAGGGCACTATAATTAGTGTCTCCGTTTGCGACAAATTTTGCAAAATCCGTGCTTCGCCCACTATTTTGTCCTAATTATCTTTTTCCATTATCTAGTTTTTGTCCACTTTCTTTTGGGATTATATGGTCTCACTCTGATCTGTCGGTCGAAATTTATGACAAGTATTTTTCCAGGAATCTGTAGACCTTTAAGTTAATCAAAGTATTATAACTTAATTATTTTAAGCCTATAGTGCACTTAAGAGAGATTATTTATTTGCTCATAAAAGTTGCTCAGCTTAATCTGCCTCTGAAGGGTCACCGGCCAAGTTAGACCGACAAACGTGCAATGCATTACTTCCCTTTATTACCTACAACTCCAAATTAAAGCATATATGCCCATAAAGGCCATAGGGTTCCCTTAGGCATATTAAGGTGGAGAATCATGTAGCTTAGCGGAGGCGAAACAAAAATATATAATTTTTAGTGAGAAAATTATCCTAGATGAAACCTAGATCAAACAGGCTACGATGCAACGTCTCATTCTTTAGGATTGTCTCGAAAGACACCTTTGAGTTTGCCACTACTAAAAGTAAAACACACGACTTAGTCAAATTGAAAAATTTTATTACCCAAGAAAAATAAAACAAAATCCAAAAAGAACCTCCAGCTAACTTACAAATCAGGTATTCAAAATGGATCTTCTACTGATCAATAGACCAACAGAATGCACAAAGAAACTATGTGATCTCTAGCTGTCCTACAAATTGGGCAATCAAGAGGGACGATCACCAGCCAGTAGGCCAGTGAATTGTGAGCCTATCAAATATCTGCAAGAAACTCACAAAGTTGGGTAGTCATGAGGGATGGTTACCAACCATCAAAATAGTAAACCGCCAGCCTAGCCCTCTAGCCTCAGGTCAACCCACACAATGGTAGACATGGAAAATATACCCACAAACCCACATACAAGTCTGTATGTGATTGCAGGCGAGGACTTCTGTAAAAAAATCCTACCACTGTAAAATTCAGTGAGACTGAACCAAGGATAGGAAAAAAGAGCACTAAAATTTTGTTGATACTGAATGTCATATGAAAAAAAAATTGAAGTAATGAAAGATCTCATCCAATATGGCACAGAATAAAATCTGGAGCATTATACTACCATTCAGTTCCACGTACTTTAGATAAGGCATCCGGTGCTGCATTACCCTCTCTGTGCGATATCCTAAACTCCATCATTTGCAGCTTCGCCTGCACTTGCAGCCACCTATTCCGATATCACCACTGGGATATTTGCAGATTATCCTGAAAAAAGGAGAAAACATAAGTGGTATCAGTTTAAACCCATAACTGATGCAAGCCCCTATCATAAGCCACCTCAACAATAATCAAAGTCGCCACCAACTCCACCTCAAAGGCATAACAAACCCTAAGGCCTTGCACAAAATACTCTTACACGAAACCCCTTAAGTTTTTAAAGATATCTGCAGTGGATGCTGTCCCTGGCGATCCCCTAGCACTGTCATCTGTGTTGCATTTCCTCGAGCCCGGCGGAGGAAAAAACTGACGAACCTCATGAATCTTAGGTGCTGGACCACTGCGTCCTGAAACACCAAGCGCACTCAACCACAACAAGTCCCCATGTGAGTTGTGGATATGGACAATATTCACTATTCTCCTTGTTCTCAAATATGCTGTGGTTACGTTCACTCCATATAACCCAAACTACATTAACAAAAGATAGCCGATAGAGAGCATGTAGCTGAGGACTAAACTAAAATTGCATCAATCTCATACAGCTCATCCAAGTTTGAAGCACCTGCAAAATGAAGTCAGAAAATAGATAATATTTTATCTCATACATTTATAGCAAAAACAAAAATATTATCAATATTTTCCTCGTCCTGCAGGCATAGGGCACAGTACGACGGTCTATTAAAACCTCGACTGCGTAACATATCCAGTGCAGGCAGTTGATCATGCACCACAAACCATATCATAAAAGAGCGCCTTGCTGGAATAAAGGACGCCCATATCCATTTCCCCAGTGAACCAAAGGAAATGATGATACACTGCTTTGGAAGTGACAAAACCATCTATAGAATGCGACTAGACTGTGGTATCACTACTATCCGGACCAACCTTGTATCTCAGTATATCTGCCACTATAGTTGGATAGGCCTCATAAAAGGCCCTGTGAATTCTCCACCTCCCATTATGCCAATACTCTATGACGGACTGCCGAAAATAATAGCGGAGATGCTCTGGAATGGAGATACGATCATCAATAATGTAACCCAGCAAATTGTCCAACCAGCGCCTGCATATATCTCCCACGTGGAGGACTCTGAAAGAGTGGAACACCAAGATAAGTAAAAGGTAAACTACCCTCCATAATTCCCAGCACATTCCTCAATCGAACTCTTGTGCTCCCTGTTAGTCTATTGCTAAAGTACACTCTAATCTTTGGGGATTAGAATGTTGACCCGACCATCCCGCATAATCCAGTCAAAATCCTCAGGATAGCCGTGCAATCTGTAACTTTGCCTTGCAAAAAATAATTTCATCATCCGCATATAAAAGATGTGAGGGGAAGGTGGGACCATTCCCTACATATAGATGAGTAATCACTCCACACTCAGAAGCTTCCCTTAAGCATCTACTCAAACTTCATCCGCTGCACAAAAAAGCAGTGGAGATAATGGATCTTCTTTTCGCATCTCTCTCGGGCAATCAAAATATACTTCCGGGCTGCCATTGATCAAGATAAACAACCTTGCAGAGTGTATATGGCCCGGATCATTAGCACAAACTTATCCGAAAAAAACGTGAGCACTTCCAATAAGAAATCCTAACAAAGTGTATCGAAGACCTTCCTGATATCGATTTTTTTAAGGCATGTCTCCTTCCCTAACCCGCCAATCCAAGCAATTAATATCCTTCGACGTTATAGCTTTACAATAATGTATTCTCCTGCTAGGGATTAAGCCAAACTGATGACAAGAAATAAGACCAGCCAAGATCGTGCCCAACCTGGAAGCCAAGATCTTTGCCATCACTTGGTATATACAATTTTCTAAAATAATTGGCCGGTAGTCTTCAATCCGAGTAGTTCCTTCAACTAAGGGTGAGCATTCGTATAATATGAATCCGAACTATCATAAATATTTTTTTTGGCATTCGAATCCGAACTATGAATTATCCGGTATCTGATATCCGAAAATTTTTAGATACAAATTCGAATAATCTGAACTATTCTATTTTGTCATAAATATTACTTAATTTTCTTCTTGCCTTAGCTCACGCCTCATAGTGGAAATAAATCAGAGAAGAACTAGAAACAACTAGCATTTTTTAGGATGAAGAACTCGGCACAAGCCACTTGAAAAACCAGGCTCGTCTGCATGAAAGATTAACAAAAGAGCATATATTTTTATACCACGGCCACTGGGAAAAACCCATTTTGCAGCAACGAAAAGTCAGGTGCAAGGGCGAGTATAATAACGACATGAGCAGGAAAACGAACGCCAGGGAGTGGTGATGAGGACGAGAAGCAAGCGACAACGTGGACCAAGTTTGCAGAATTTTGGTTTTAGGAATTCGAAATTTGGGATTGGAAATTCTTGACCTTTTCCAGAAAATTTGGGGGAAAATAGCTGGGTTGGGAATTGAAGGAAGTGGGCTTAAAGAGTGGGCTCGCAGGAAGGTCACTTATTTTTACAAATCGGATAATTTAGATATTCGAAATAATATTTTTTATTATTTGAATCTAAATTTTAATACATATTTGAATTCAAATTGAAAAAAAATTGGATTCGAATTCGGACAACGAATATTTTTCAAACTCCTACCTGCAATCTTCGAAATTAGAGTCACAAAGCAGGAATTAATACCTATGTGGAGCACCCCCGGAATGAAGAATTGTTGAACTGCTCGGATCACATCCAAGTCAATAACCTCCCAAGCAGTTCTATAAAAAAAATCCCCCAAAATCATCCGGTCCAAGACTAGTATTTTTTTTTGGGTTAAGTTGGAGGGGTTATCCCCATGTATTAATTAAAACCGGAACATCCTAAGAAGGGAAACAATTTCTCAAATAGGAGTTACCACTGTTGGCCTTGTTAAAATAGTATCATTGATTTTTTCAATATTTTTAAAACCGACCTGGAAGGAAACCCGGAATCTTTAAAATTTTTGATTCACTCGGTCCGACCGGTCAAACTACCGGTCAGATCGATACTTATATTTTTATATTAATATTATAAAATATGGTTTAATAAATTTAATTTAGCATAAAAATAATAAAATATTAAATAAGTTCAAATATTTAGCAATTTTGTTATACAATTTATCCAAATAAAGTCTTCGAACATCTATTTAACAAGAATAAAAGTAAAAGAAGATGATTATACATAATTTTTGTTTGACATATTAGTCCAATTCGTTTGACATAGTTAATATATTATCGAGAATTTTTTTAAAAATATATTTGTTATGATCAAAAAGTGATGTACACGCTCTGAGCTTGAAAATAAATATTTTATTTCTAAATTAAATCCGATAAAATTGAAAAAATAAACATTAATTTTTCTGATCCGGGCGAATCGGGTTATCCGAAAGTACCTGACCGAATAGTCCGATCGGATTTTGATCGGTCGAACTGCTGGTTGGATTTTAGGCAATACTCAACCCTGATTTGATTATGGGTAACGGTCTGACTGGTTTGACCACCAGTCGGATCGTGATTTTTAAAACATTAGATTTCTTCGGCTGTGGGAATTTTGCTGACCTCGTCAGGAAACAAATGCGCACCCCTCTCGAATCCTGGGAAAGCAGGACCTTGTTTCGTGAATAGGCCCAAAATAATCAAAGTCCATCAAGAAATCATAAAAATATCTGCCAAGCTTGTCTAGAACGACGATCTCATACCAGACAGTCCAGCCATATGGCATTTCAGCTTTACCCGCAACCTAGATACATGCTTTGACAAAAATAGTACTTTTTTAAGTTGAGTTTTTACATCCCTGTTGGTTTTAATATGTAATTAACGAGCAATTACATGTTAAATTTGATTAATTAATAAACTAATTCAGTAATAGTAAATCACTTACTTGTTGAAGCAAGAGGTCCACAGGTTCGGGTCAACTATGGCTTCGTACCAATCGAATTACGATCACGTTATAACAGATTCGTAATTAATTTTCATGAAATTTTCTCTATTGAAAATCTGATCAAAACTCAGGGACTATTCCAAAGTTTTACCTTTCTATTGAGTGATTGTCTGTAGAATATCCATTTTGGTTCAGCCAGATTTCCCTTTTTATAGGGAAATCTGGCCAATCAGAATGCACCACGTGGCACACCACGTGGCGAGCATGGCTACCACGTGGCAATTCGAGGCCGCATGTCTGCCACGTGGCACTTCTGGGCCGGATGTCCGCAATGCGGCATGCCACGTGGCAAAGCTACCCCTAGCTTTGCCACATGGTGCCATGTCAGCGTGCCACGTGGGCTGCCAATTCTAGTGGCAACTGCGTCAGCGCCACGTCACGCTGACGTAGCGCCTGGCGTGACCCCGGGCCGGTCAATACAGATTGACCGGCCCATTCTGCCCAACATTTGGGCCTGATAGGCCTGGGCCCAATCAGGCACAATAATAATTGCCTGATTGGGCCTAAAGGTCTAACATCTCCCACTCAATTATTATTGACCTTGATCAACAGCTATCAGATTTCTTTAAAGAATTTCGTGCGACCAGCATACGTCGAGTGTGTTAAGCCAAATTCAAGAGCACGGACGCTCAGGCTACTTGAATAGTAGCATCTCGACAACCTTCTTGTATAATACATGCTATTACCCCAGGACTCATGTCACATTCCATTATTCATATTAGCGATTTCAAACAATTATATTCGGGTTCACTATTGTACTTTTCAATACAATTGGTGCACCTGAACCACGAAACTCAGAATGTGATGAACAGAGTTCCTTCTCCCTTAAGTATATTCTTTTCATAATGATATAGTCTACTTTTCTGGTCAGCCCTGCCAGGTCGAATCGTTATGCCATAACCTTTTCATGAATTTTCCAAGCTAGCAGCACTGGACCATACTTGCAGAATACGTTTAGGATCTTAAGAGTAGGTTTCGAGAATCACAGTTCTCGAAAATTGGTCTCACACCAGGGATTATGAAATCACTCAATATTTTCATCCCATCCAGTGGTCGATTAGCACACATGATACTGATCACGTGTTACAGTGTATATTCTTTTTTAAAGGAACACATGTCATATAACATCATACTAAAGTATCAGCCTTAGCTTAACTCTAGGCTAATAGGACAGACAGTATGATATGGATTGTAGAAAATCCAAATGCAGCAATTTATTTCTGCATCCCATAAGGAAACTTACTCTTGAGCAAGACGGCATTCCGTCATAGAACATGCACTCATGAATGTCCAATAACTGCCTTATCTCATCTAGGAATCAACTTCTTGACTCCCACTGAGGTAAACACCTGTGTGAGTGGGCTACTTCTCTGTCCGACATGTTTCATAAATAACTCATATTGCCAAATAAAACTCCTTTATTCCAACTAATTGGATTACAAATAAAACCATCGTAAACCCAGTGACTTAACATATTTCTCGAACACTTCTCGAGGTAATGCTTTAGTCATCGGATCTGCGACTATATCTTGTGTAGATATGTGTTTCATACATAGTTCTTTATATTTTACTAAAATTCTAACAAAGTAAAATTTAATATCTATATACTTAGCCCTGCTATAGAATCTAGGATCCATAGCTTAGGCTATAGCTGCCTGGTTGTCGCAGAATAGACTCACGGATTCCGTTGAGTTGATCAGGGAGAAATGGCTTAAGAATCTCTTCAACCATACCGCTTCTTGTGCAGCATTAGGTGAAGCTACATATTCTGCTTCCATTGTTGACAGGGATACACAGGTTTTCTTCTTACTACTTCATGAGATAGCACCCCCACCCAACAAGAAAATAAATCCAGATGTAGACTTTTTCTTATCCATATTGCCTCCCCAATCAGCATTAGTGTAGCCATTTAGTATCAGGTCACGCCCTTGATAGCACAAGGAGTATTTTGCAGTAGTGTTCAAATATTTTAAAATCTCTTTGACAGCCTTCTGTTGACCACTGCCTGGATCAGACTGATATCTGCTTGCTATCCCAACAGTATAGTAAATATCAAGTCTGGTACACAATATTGTGTACATCAGGCATCCAACTGCGTTGGCATGAGGAATCTTCTCCATGTCCCCACGTTGTTTAACTATTTTTGGGAACATGTCCTTACACAAATTATGACCTTTAACCAATGGGACGTACTTTGGGTTACTGTGATCACATTTGAAATGTTCTACTACTTTGCAAATATATGTCTCTTGTGAAAGAGACACTATCCTTTTCGAACGATTCCTCAAAATCTTAACTCCGAGTATGTAATCCGCTTCATCCATGTCTTTCATTTCAAAATTGAAAGATAACCAATCTTTGATTTCGACAAGAAATCCCATATCATTTTCACCTAAAAGTATGTCATCAACATACAAAGTGATGATGACAAACTTCTTTCCTGATCGCTTAATATATACGCAGTGATCTTTGTCTATCATTTAAAATCATGCGCCATTATCGTATTATGAAAACGAATATACCACTATCTAGACGACTGCTTAAGCTCATAAATTGATCTATTCAATTTGCAAACTTTGTGTTCGCAGCCTTTATAAATGTAGCCCTCAGGCTGAATCATGTAGATTTTTTCATTCAATTCTCCACGGAGAAAAGGAGTATTTACATCCATTTTATATAATTCTAGATTTATGTTAGCAACCATAGCTAAAATGACCCTAATTGACGTAAATCTATTAACAGGTGCAAAAGTCTTCTCATAGTCTATCACAGCCTGTTGTTTGAACCCTTGGGCAACCAAACGCGCTTTGTATCTTTTGATACCACCATCTGCATTGCGCTTGATTTTGAGAATCCACTTATTCCCAATTTCCCTACGCCCCCTAGGTAGGTCGACCAGATTCCAAACCTGGGTTTTGATCATGGAAGATATTTCTTCCTCCATTGCATTTATCCATTCAGTTCATTTTGGAGATGACAAAGCTCCAGATACATTCTTTGGCTCATCTTCATCCTGCAGGATGGCCAGAAGAATTTCACTTGGACTACCAAATTTCTTTAGTGATACCAAGAACGCATTAGCCTCGCCTTTGATGTCAAATCATCGGTGTGGTATGCTAGTTCTGCTAGACCTACGATATTCCCAGTTTTGATAAACATCTCTCATATATTCATCATATCCAGGAATCGCACTCCAACTAGGTAAAAATACCATACTCCCGCTGGAATAAGGAATTACCTCTCTTTCAGGACTCAGATCACGACCTTCTGAATCATTTTGAGTTGAAAAATCTCTATCTTCCTCCTCAATTCTCCCACTCAGAAGAAGTGATCCAAATAATTCTGGTTCATCTATCTCATAAAAGGTAAGGTCATTACTAACCTCCCTCAACCTTGGAAATTTATTCTCCAAAAATGTGGCATCACGTGATTCAAATTCTGTTACATGTCCATCGTCCAGTTCACCCACGAACACGTACCCTTTAGATACCTCTGAGTATCTTATAAAGATACCTTTTCTACCTCTTGGTCCTAGTTTAGCGAAAGCATTTGAGGTAGAATGGACATAGGACACACATTAACATGGCTTAAAATAGGATAGATCGGGCTTCCGATCTGTCCACATTTCATAAGGAGTGGCTGTAACAGACTTGGTGGGGACACGGTTTGGAACGTATGTGGCAGTCAGGAGCGCATCTCCGTAGAATGATATAGGCAAACTTTCCTCTGTCATCATCGATCTAACCATGTCAAGAAGGGTTCTATTTCTTCTTTCACCAACCCTGTTTTCCTGGAGTGTATAGGGAATAGAAAACGGATGTTCAATCCCTTTTTCATTGCATAGTGCTTTGAACTCATCTGAAAGATATTCACAGCCACAATCAGTTCGTAAGGCCTTTTTCTTTCTATCCTTCTGATTCTCAACAAAATGTATGTACATTAGACCATATCTAGTATAGTCGTCAATGAAGGTGATGAAGTAATATGCTCCATGCCTTGCCCTCACGTTCATTGGGCCAGATGTTAGAATGGACTAATTGTAGTAGAAATTTAGCTCTAGCCTCAGTACCGAAAAGTTTCCTTGTGCTTTTCCCTTCTAGACAGGATATGCATCTGGGTAATATAGATTTCTCTATATTTCCCAGTAATCCTGCCTTAGCTAGATAGTTTAAACGATTCTGACCGATATGCCCTAGTCTAGAATGCCACAGTTTAATATTATCTTCTGATGAGTTTGAACTAGTGACTAAGGAAAATTTTTCACAAGGATCAATATCCAAAATAAAAAAACCTTCCGATATATATCCAAAGCCAAAATAGGCATCATCCAAATAAGAGTGTCGTCCTTAAACGACAACCAAAAACCTAAAGACATCAAGGCCGAAACTGAGATCAGATTCCTTCGAATGTCTGGAGCAAACAACACGTCATGTAAAAGAAGGGAACGACCACCACGAAGGTGCAATTTATAAGTATCCAGGCCTTTCACATCTACACACGAGTTGTTACCAACAAAGATAATTTTTGCTCCAGCCGGCAACTGCCTGTATTCAAAGAATGAACAACGGTCTCTAGCTACATGGTCTGTCGCTCCTGAATCAATCACCCACATAGAATGTGACTCAGTTAGAAGGGTACAAGAGGATACATACAACTTACTCACACTTGAGTTTAGGTGTACCTGCTTGGGCATCTTGCAATCTTTTGCAAAATGTCCCTTATGTTGACAGTTGAAATATTTAACTTTTGAAATCTTAAATCACTTTTTTTTTAGCCTTGGAGCCATCTAACTTGGTTCCTAGGTTTTCAGCCTTTTGAGTTTTCTTACACTTACACTTACCCTTCCCTTTACCTTTCTTCTTTTTCCCACCACTCTCAGTTGAACAAGTTGAATGGACTTCAGGGTAGGATTTCATAGCTAGGAGGCGATCTTCCTCCAGCTCAAGGTGTCTGGCAACATCATCAAATATTACCAAATGATCGGAATGGGTAAGATTCATCTTCATCTGTTTCCAACTTGGTGGTAGGGAACGGATGATAGCTTGAATCTGCTGCTCATTGCTAAGTATATGACCAGCCTCTGCCAGTTTACTGATCATGTTAGACATCATTCTCAAGTGTTTCCTCATAGTAACTACCAGACGCTTCTTAAAGGTGTCAAACCTTATGGTTAAAGCACGCAGCTTTGACACTGAAAGCTTTCAGATTTTTTTTAAGAGCGTCCCATAACTCTTTCGCGTTGTCATACATGCGAAATTATCGGGTGACATCATCCATCATCGAACTTAACAAAATTAACCAAGCAGTAGTATTCTTTTTCTTCCAAATAACATAAGCTTCGATGTCTCGCTTATGTTGAGCAGTTGTGCCTTCTTCAGGCTCATCCATTATCACATGCATGTGCTCCAGAACTTCTTGTTCCTCAAGCACATATTGGATTTTCATGCTCCAGTTCTCATAGTTTTCACCGTTGAGTTTTAACTCACGGTTTAACTCACCTATGATAAATCTAGAAGCAACTGACATCTCTATAGAAAATTTTTAATATGAGAATATATTAGAAATTTGATTTAGTAATATGATTCAATTTACTAAATACTCATAATTTTTAACGATACGAAGTCCTTGATTAACCTCAAAATCGAAGTGGGTCGCGGGCATGCTTCCCCTCACCATTCAAGTATTAATTTTAAACTTCAATCGTTTAAAGTTCATCGATAGTAAACTCAAGTGGTAGCAACTAAACAAACATCTTTGTTTAATTACATGCATCACATATGCATTTGTACATTCTGAGTTTACACGCACATGCATAAAAAATATTCAGACAAGGTCTCAACCTATTGTACAAAATTCTCCCAAAAATAACATATGTATATGGGGACAGTTAAACATAACATGTAATCACATGGGGATCGGGTGTCCAGGCGATCCGGTAGGAGAATCCAGATACATATCTGTATCCGGGTCCGAGGATGATCCTGTGGGGACCGGGTGCAAGGACGATCCGAAGGAAGGTTCCAAGTTCACCACCAGAACTGAGATCGTATCCATAATCCAGATGACCAGGAGCGGAGGAAAATTGTAATAGTATACCTTAGCGAGGTAGCGGTTCAGGACCAAACTGCTTCGCAGCTCCAGGACGGGAGGAGGTATCATCTCTCTGAGAAGACCTCTCTTCTCGAGGTAGTGGATCAGATCATAGAGGGCATCTCTATGGGTATTGATCTCGGGTTTCGAGAAGACGCAGATATCTTCTTGGATCTTCAACGTGACCAGGAGGTCTCGAAACATGAAGGGTCAGTCCTCTCCATAATTATAGCATCCGGCCCAGATGCAGTCTCAATATGCTCAACGATGACATACATGTCATCCTTAGGCACTCGCAGCGGTAAACGACGCTTCAGAACCTTTTGTCGATGTTCCGTTGCACAAAAGTTTAGATACCTCTTTCCAGTAGCCATCGAATTTTGTATCAATTGCAAGTCAATTCCGGGTTAATTCTCATATTCTCCCAAAATAGGATTGAAAAAACTCATTTTTAAATCTTTTGATGATCATACTATGGACCAATCCATGTGATATTAGTTAAATTTAACATATCTCGGAACTCGTTCCAAAATATATATTTTTTTTTAAAAAAATTATTAAAAATATCATTATAATTTTAATAAACCTAAATTGATAAAAAAAATTATTGGATTTTAATTGAATATAAACTAATTTTATCCAATTAAAAGAGAAAATCTAATATTTTAAGTCCAATTTTGATTTAAGTCAAAATTAACCATAAATCGGGTTGGGTCGAACCAAGAAACCAGCCCAATTCGTCCCATTTTTTGATTTTCTTGACCCGAGTATATATATTTTCGGAAAAAATCACAAAATTACGTTTTTGCCCCTCGCAAATATTTCCCTTTCTCTTTCTTCTCCCACGCGACCCGAAGATCTTCGAAGCTCCGGCCACGACCACGGCACAAAGACAGCGAACTGACGGCCGAGGCCGCTCGCAATCAACTCGCCGTGGTCTTGCGAGCTCGTCGGTAGCAGCCTCGCGAGCCGTCGTGCCTCCGTTCTCCGCCACCGTCGTCTTCTCCTTTTCGCGATTCTCGAGCGTTGACAGCTTCGTTCTTTCGATTCGGTCAACTTCGATCCACGAAAGTGGATTCGAGACGTCGAGGACACACCGGAGAATCGATTATCATCGATCTCCGGCGTCAAAATCGTCAGATAAGGGTTCCTCAGGACTGAATTGAAGTGGCAAATTTCAGTTTAGTCCCAAAGATTTTCCAAAAATTACACCAAAGTCCATGACACGCAGGTTCCACGTAAGCAGTCAAATTTTAGATTGGTACTTTAAGGTTTCGCGCGTGCGCGAATTTGCCCACGTTGTTAGATAAAATTCAATTTAGTCCCACTGGTTCTAAATTAATTATATTAAAGTCCAACAGATTGTAATTTTTAATAAAATCACAATTAATACAATTTTTAACCCAAAAAATCACATAATTACTTGAATTAAAACATCATATCATCATCAAAACATGGTTTCAACCATGCTCTGATACCAATTATTAGTTTTAATGTGTAATTAATGAGTAATTATATGTTAAACTCGATTAATTAATAAACTAATTCGTTAATAATAAATTACTTACTTGTTGAAGCAAGAGGTCCACAGGTTCGGGTCGACTATGGCTTCGTACCAGTCAAATTACGATCACGTTATAACAAATTCGTAATTAATTTTCACGAGATTTCCTCTATTGAAAATCTGATCAAAACTCAGGGACTATTCTAAAGTTTTACCTTTCTATTGAGTGGTTGTCTGTCGAATATCTATTTTGGTTCAGTCGGATTTCTCTTTTTATAAAAAAATTTGGCCAATCAGAATGCGCCACGTGGCACACCCCGTGGCGTGCATGACTGCCACGTGGCACTTCTGGACCACATGTCTGCAACGCAGCACTTCTAGGCTGCATGTCCGCTACGTGGCAAAGCTACTCCTAGCTTTGACACGTGGCACCACGTCAGCGTGCCACGTGGGTCGCCAACTCTGGTGGCAACTGCGTCAGCGCCATGTCACGCTGACGTGGCGCCTGGTGTGGCCTCGGGCCAGTCAACGCGTGTTGTCCGGCCCATTCCACCCAACATTTTGGGCCTGGTGGGCCTGGGCCCAATCAGGCACAATAATAATTGCCTGATTGGGCCTAGAGATCCAACAATCCCAAACAACCGTTAAATTCCCATATGTCTTATGTCATTAGATGAAATATCTTTTGGCGACAAAACTCGTATTATCTTTACATATTTATTTTTTTCATTTTGTTTCCTTTCCAAATTGTGTGAAGAGACTTCTTTCGTTAGATAATTTTGATAT
Organism: Hypericum androsaemum; assembly: GCA_963995505.1. Classification (NCBI taxonomy): domain Eukaryota; kingdom Viridiplantae; phylum Streptophyta; class Magnoliopsida; order Malpighiales; family Hypericaceae; genus Hypericum; species Hypericum androsaemum. Next base: position 12,220,686 of record OZ023192.1, read on the forward strand.
ACCATTTGTTTGTTCGGTTTATGATTATTTCATCATTCTTTCATGACAAAAAACACATATTTCATTTTTTTGATAAAGTGAAGTCGGATCCCGGGCTATATGCTCATGCTAATTAGAACCCTCAAATTTCTACCGGATATATACCATATATGTGAATCCGGAGCATATACCGGCCCATCATTGACAAAAGCTGCCATTCAAATATCGTGGAAGCCCATCACTAATTTTGTAAAAGTACCATAATTAAAAAAGAGGAATGAACCTTGTCGATGGCAAATGTCTTGTGCTATCAGGCCAAACGCCTTTTGGCAGCCCATCATTGACCTGTTTGACAAGAGTTTGGCTACTTGGAAAGTAGCATGCAATCCTTGAGGAAGGACCGCATTGATCAAATCTGTGCTTGAAAGTCTTCCTACTTATTTCTTATCCTTGTATTACTTACCAAAAGGAGTGCAAGTGGAGCTACAAAAACGAACGAGCCGTTTCTTCCCGTCAGGTGATGCGGAGAAGAACACGCTATGTTTGGTGTCTTAGAATCATATCTTCTACTTAAATTCCTATCGAGATTCCTCAACCAATTTGATACGCTATGGGCCAAGATCATCTCTGAAATCCATGGATTTCGGGGTTCAAACATCGATAAAGAATAATTATTAGTATAAAAATTTTACCTTTAAAAAAAACGGAAGCGGAACTTTCTTGCGTGGTTGCCTAATCTCCCTTCAAAAGGTCTTGTACCCTAGGCCGTACAGCTCATCAACTGCGGTGCTGGGGGTGGCAATGAGTGGTCCTGGCGGTCTTTCCGCGCCTGCACCTCATGTTAAGTTTCGCCTTCGAGACCTGACTCAAATGATAAAAGATCGGGTGAAAATTTCGGGATTAGAGTCTATAGGGCCAAAGCTCAAGCTTTGGAAGAGACAAGATGTATACTGATTGAAAAAAATTCATGCCAGGATTCATCTCAGATTTAACGTCAGCATTTGTATGGAAACATCTTTCTTTGATCCTTGATATTTAATTGTCAATGTATTGTAAATTAGTTGCACATGAAGATCCATGCATAGCCATTAGTGCTGCTGGTCCAGGTGCAATAAATTGCTGGGAGCCTATCATAGAACTACTGAAAATCGCTTGCCCGGGTTAGCTCGTGTTAATAGTTTCCGGACACGTTAGAATCTTCATATTCGGTTCAAAATTTACGAAAAATGTTGAGGTGAAGTCTGATTGCATGCAGTACTTTTACAGGCAGACATGCACTGTGTTTCCAAGTACACAACCATCTCAAAGTACTATAAATTGCAGGCAGTTCTAGCTACTTGGAAGCTAGGTACAGACTTTACTAGCTAGTTATTTTTCGAATGATGTTGGGGATCAGGTCCACCGGGGCTCGCCCTGTTCGGATAATCATGTATTCCTCTCTTGTTTGCTTCAATGGCAGCCTGGCTCAGGGCTTCATACAACTGATTTACACTTCTCCTTCCCGCTGCGAATCGAAAACCGCGAGCTTCTGCTGCTGCAATAAACAGTGACACCAGGATTATTAGGCAGACTAGCCATCTTGAGGTTGCCATTTAAAGACTATCACAATTGTTTACTAGTAATCAGTAATTAAGTTTTCCTTGGTCTCTGAATCTCTATTTATAGAAGAAATTTACATCTAAGTTGATGTGCATGGGTGGAATGCAGTGAAAGACCATCATTCCGTAAGAAGTACTATCACTTGGACCAACTCTTAGTCAACGTCAATGAAGATTCAACCGGTCGGTCCAATTGACGGCAATGGCACCGATTCAACCAATCACTCCGCAAGAAATACCATCACTTAGATCAATTCTTATTGGTGAGACTGATAGACCTTGATCAACTAGTGGATGATGATGTGGCATTAGTCGCTTCTCTCATGTTTTAAACCCTTGGTCCGACTTGGTCTATTTTTATGCAAAATACGTAGAGTAGTTGGACTAATATTCAACGCCAATGACATATATTCAACCAGTCGGTCCAAATGACGCCAATGGCACTGATTCAACCAATTGGTCCAACCGATTCACTTGGTTGGACTCGCCATTCCAAATTAAATTGCCAAAATTTTATTTAAAAAATATATTTATATTTTATTATATTAAAAGTGATTAAATTATTATTTTGATACATAAATTTTGTAATAACATTAGATGATATTTAGTATTATTAGACATTTACTACTAAATATAATTATCCAACAAAATATGTTTAAAAACCTCTAATAGACCAGAAAATTAAGAAAATACTGGTCCCCTCCCGATCTGTTTTAAAAATTTTGGTTTCTCTTGTTCGAAAAGATATAACTGCCAATATTTTGATTTCTTTATTTATATTGAAGCATGAGGTGTCCAGTACACTACTAGGTGCTTCTTTTTCTTGTTTACATTGTATAACATTTTTTTTTTCATGGCAACTATGGTCCTACTAAGCTTTACCAATCAAAATGGAGATGGTCTACTTTTTACGTCATCAATTCATATCTTTCATCGAGATGGATAACCAGGTTCACATGGATAAGGCGAACTTATCTTTCCGGCGTACTATTTTTTTTTTCCATTTGAAAGGAATAAGATGGCTGGACAAGGACAATTCATGACTCAAATCCATGTAGATTTAAGATAAGAAATATTTGATCTTCTTTAGGTTCGGTCGCCTTTTTATGATGAAATATCTGATATCTAAAGTCATGTACAACCGTAACAGCGTGATGATAACTAATGTAGAGAATATTGTCAAATTCGTATGGTATCGATGTATTTGTCTCTCAATGATGTCTGCTCTTTTCATATGACTGAATAAAAAAAAAATTTGAGAAAATTTATTTTTTTATCATTCGAATAAATGATGTATCTAAGGCACATACTAGGTACATATGATCTAGAAACATTTTATAGTTTTTTAGTAAACATTTAAATTATGGGTGACTTATGGAATCTACTTACTACTTTGTTGTTGGCAAATTTTTGAAGCCAGAGGCTCGTAGCCCAATGCCACAAGACACTGTAAATATTTAGGAGGTCCAAGATTCAAATTTGACATGTATCGTGTAAAATTTATCTTTCAAAAAAATTTGTGAATGGCGCTCATAGTTGCAATTTAGCATAACATTATATATTTATTTCTTTCTTGACTCGAAATGAGAATAAGCAGATTTGAGAAAGAATCTTAGAGTGTCCAAGATGGGAATCGGGACTTCGAACAATAATCGGACCAACCAACTCTTGTTGGTAAGATGAATGTTTTACTAGATAAGCACAAAGTTGATTTTAAGATATGCAGGGGCAGCATAAACAAACACCTTTTACAGGTAAAATGGACTACTATTAAAACCCAAACAAAGAGAACAAAAATATACCAATGGGGCAGTGCCGTGAGATGGGTGGGTATTTTGCTTTGGAGTAAACGGATTCTACTTATTAAAAACAAAAAGAACATTAATCTTGGCTTCCCCAAGTCGAGCAACCAAGAAAAAAAATCAACGACTTCATACATATAGTAACAAAATAACTCCGATTACATTTTATTCCAAAATAATTTTATGATAATTTTTATACATATTTGAACCATTAATGTTTCAACAAAATTTAAAAAGTAAATTTCGTATATCTCATCATAAAATTGTTTACTTGATAAATCCTAACTATTGATGTCACGACGAGAAAATAGAAGTGACAAATGTCCGAGGTTTGAAATACCCCGATAGGCACCAGACTTTATTATAAAATAAACCCAGAATATCCGAAACACTTAATCGATAAAAATCATATGATTGTCATAAAATTCCAAATACTGGAAGTCGAAAGGAAAACAAAACCATGGTCTTTATTAACGAAAAGAAACGGATGCATGCAGCTGAGGCTCTCTACGAACTACTCCTATTCTCGACCCTCTCCTGAACGATCTGAATTCACATATGAGTTGATTAAACTCAGTAATTGGAACATAAATAGACATAAATCAGCAACATTCATAGAGTTCACAAGCACATTACACTAGTTAATCTTTCCAAACGAAACCGAGTCACTTAACCAACTAACAGAAAAGGACTCCGGAGCCTAACACATATCATGACGGGATTCTTGTTGGGCACAGATAAATACTTTTCCGTTCTCGCGGTCCGGGCCCATATGACAGGAAATTATCCCTTCCACGAGCCCAGACTATTCCCACGCTCCCCGTCCTTTCGATTACCCACACCTTGGGTTACCCGGTAGCCCCTTAAATAGTGTGAACAAACTACGGGGATAGAATGGCGTGAGAATAATCCCGCATGCCCATTACAGAATTCTCGAATCATTACAGAATCTCATATTAATACAGAATTTCAGATCAAATGCAGAGTTCGGATCAATACAGAATTTTAGATCACTCCAGAGTTTCGGATCAATACAGAATATTCATATACGAAATCACAAACAACGCAAATCAGAAATCATAATTACAGAATCCACTTACCTGGAGTTGCCCTTAATCTCAAAGTCCAACACAAATTCTATATTAACCCCCACAGAAGAACATAAGCGCAGTAAAGGAAGAAAAGGGTGAACAGCTTACCCTTCGATTCCTACGGTCCTGACTTGCTCCCTTGACACTATTTTGTTCGCTTGATCCCTTCTCCTCCCTTTTGGAATATAATTTGTGAGTTTCCTTCTAAAACACCCAAAACAGAGGGATACGGAGGATCTGATGCTTACTCTCCGATGCTAAGAAATCACCTATAGCTTTGTCTTCTCCTAGAACGTCCTCCTCGGTGTGAATGTGTCCTTCGTCTATATGAAAAAAGGAGATTTCGTGAGTCTCTTTTTTGGCAGTAATTAGAAGGATGGCCAACCACTATTTAAGGCCAAAAACTGAGTTAAAACCCTAGCTTTGTCCTAATCAGGCTAGGATTACATGGTAAACTTCCCTTATGGACCCTCAAGTTGTTAAGAAAGCTCAATTATTACCAAAACTTAGTTAACTTATCAGTTTGGTTATTCGATTCTTACATTCTTCTCCTCTTAATTGAAGTTTGTCCTCAAACTTATTAGTACCAACTTACTTGTGTTATCGAAGAGGTAGGGGTACTTCTCTTTCATTTCAGAACTCAATTCCCAGGTGGCCTCCCTCGCAGTATAATTACTCCACTGTACTTTCACATACTCTATCGTCCTCTTACGAAGTTGCTGAAGCTTGACATCCACAATCCTCAATGGTAACTCCTCGTAGTTTACATCCGGACGAATCTCTGTCGGTATCTCTTGCACCACATATCCTTCTCTTGGGCTATATTTTTGTAGTCTGGACACATGGAACACATTATGTACTCTAATCAGCATCAAAGGTAGAGCCAATTGATACGCCAGCTTCCCTATTCTCTCAATGACATCAAAGGGTCCAATATATCTGAGATTGAGCTTTCCCTTGACTCAACTTTGGATACCCTTGGTAGGCGATACCCTCAGGAACACATGGTCTCTGACCTCAAACTCTATTTCTCTGCGAAGTTGGTTTGCAAACTTCTTATGTCGATCCTGTGCTGCTTGGATTCGACCTCATATCACTGGTACCTTTTCTGTCAACTCTTTGAATATCTCCGGACTAATAACCTCCTTCACCCCTATCTCATTCCAGCTAATAGGCGACCAAAATTTTCTACTATATAGCACCTCGTATGAGGCCATTCCTATGCTCTGGAAACTGTTATTATAAGCAAACTCCACCAAAGAGAGGTGCCATTCCCAATTGCCCCCAAATTCTAGCACACACGCCCTTAGTAAGTCATCTAGGGTCTGTATGGTTCTCTCAGATTGTCCATCCATTTTTGGGTGGAATGCTGTGCTAAAATGTAGTTTCGTCCCTAACGCCTTTTATATACTACCCCAGAATTTAGAAAAAAATCTGGTATCCTGATATGAGACAATGCTCACTGGTACTCCATGTAACCGCACTATCTCCCTTATATAAAGCTCTGCCATTTGCTCAATTGACATACCCATCTTTTATGCTAAGAAATGTGCTGACTTGGTAAGACGATCCACCACTACCCATACCGCATTCTTGCCTTGGAGATTCTTCAGCAATCCAGTCACAAAGTCCATCATAATCTTCTCCTACTTCCACTCCAGGATCTCTAAAGGCTGTAAAGGACCCGCCGGTCGCTGGTGTTTTGCTTTGACCAACTGACACACCATACAACTGGCTACATAATCTGCGATCTCTTTCTTCACACCAGACTACCAAAAGTTAAGCTTGAGGTCTTGATACATTTTAGTACCTCCTGGATGTCCCGCATAGCGAGCAGAATGTACTTCCTCCAGCACTCTGTTCTTTAACTCCTTAGCTGCTGGGACACAGATCATATTCTGGTAGTACAGATAGTCATCATCTCCAATATGAAAATCTTCTAACTCTCCTCGCTCAACCTGTCATCTGAGAGCAGTAAGAGTTGCGTCCCTGCGTTGTCCTTCACCTAATTTGGTTCGCAGAGTGGGCTCCAACTCCATACTGGCTGCTAAACTGACCGAACTCTCAGTGTCTTCCAGTTCTAGACTTCTTTATTATAGTATCAATCCTTCTTGCGTTGTGAGTCCAAGGGGCATTACCAGAAATTCATAATGTCCATACCTAGTGCAAAAAGAAGTCATATGCATGAAGCATCGGTAATAACCTACCAATCCCAAGAAACTACGTACTTCAGACACATTGCTTGGTTGCTCCTACCCCACAACTGTCTTAATCTTGCTAGGATCTACAGATACCCCTTCCTTAGATATGATGTGTCCAAGAAAAGTGACTTTCTCGAGCAAAATTCACATTTCTTCATCTTGGCGTACAATTGTTCCTTCTGAAGTATTTTTAGCACTAAGTTTAAGTGTTCCTAATGCTCCTCTTTACTTGGCGAATACACCAAGATGTCATCAAAGAAGACTACCACACATTTGTCCAAATATGGTTTGAAAGTACGATTCATCAAGTCCATGAACTTAGCTAGGGCATTTGTCAGTCCAAGGGGCATTACCAGGAATTCATAATGTCCATACCTAGTGCGAAAAGCAGTCATATGCACATCTTCCTCCCTGATTTTCATCTGATGATAGCCCGAACGCATGTCTATTTTAGAAAATAACTGTGCTCCCTTTAGTTTATCGACTCATCTTCAATTCTTTGTAAGGGATTTCGATTCTTGACCGTAAGCTTGTTTAGCTCCCGATAGTCAACACACATCCTCATAGATCCATCATTCTTCTTTACAAATAATATAGGTGCTCCTCATGATGACACGCTTGGCCTAATAGGTCTACTAGTTGAGTTTTCAACTCATTTAGCTCTGCCGAGGCCACGCGATAGGGTGCTTTTGACACTGGCCTTGCTTCAGGAATTAACTCAATTTGGAATTCCACTTTGCGGTCTGGTGGCACCCCTTGCACCTCTTCGAGAAACACGTCTGGGAATTGCCTATCAACTAGAATTTGATTCAATGAGCTCTCACTCCGAGTGTCCAGTGTAGCAACTAGGTAGGCCATCGCACCACTACATACTAGTCTCATTGCTTATATCATAGAGATTATATGCGAAGGTGTTTTAACTCCCTCACTCTCATATATATGAATTCTCCTTCCCCTGGTGGCCAAAATATAATAATTTTATACCTACAATCAATGAATGCATAATGCCATCCCAGCCAATCCATTCCTAGGATAACGTCAAATCCCATCATTCCCATAATTCAAAAATGTCCCTCAAGGGGATGGCCACTAATGACAGTACTGCAGTCACAACTTTGATATACAGTAATCGTCTTCCCCAGTGGTGTCATAACTTCCATCTCCTCTTGACATCTAATTCTCGACAGCTTATGTCTCCTCACAAAGTGTTCAACAATAAAAGAATGGTTGCTCCAGAATCAAATTGTGTATTCACAGGAAAACCAGCTACTAAAAATTTACATGCGATGAAGTCCTAAACTCAACATAACAAGATAACACTCTGGTACTGCGTAAACAAGTTACTGAACGATATTTACCATTCACCATATCCCCCCTTTTTTAGGCTTCTGATTGGTTTAGAGCATACACTCGTGCCGTGGCTCTTGCTACTGCATTTCCTCATGTAGGAGCTGTGGTACAGCCATTAGAATTTGTGGTCATTGGGGCTCGTGTATGAAGTTCGGGGCATGTTGTCAGTTGATGCCCCATATTTCCATACTTGAAGTAAGCCCTGGTAATCCACCTTCAAAATAAATACGTGTTACAATTCTATTGCATCTCCAATTTTAGCATGAAAACCTTCTGATGGAAGAAATATATATTTAACCACCTGCACTAATCCTGGGTATAACCGCTCCGCTTATATCTTCCACACCACGGATCTGTGTTTCTAGTAGGGTGTGAGTTGTATGGTCTCTTGGTTGGTTCAGTGTATTAGTTCCCTACATCTTATCACATCTTCCTCTTTGTTGGTTCTTTCTCTGCCCTATTTTGGCACATGCTCAGATTTTATTCAATCATTAATGCCCTCTGGAGTACCTCTGAATATGTAGGCAAGAGGAAAGGCACTACGAGGTTCCTGATATCATCTGCAAGCCCATCCTTAAACTTCCTGGCTCGAGTATCTTCGTCCAGAGCAGCAATCGACTTAAAAATTAAGAGTTTAGTAAACTCGTGATCGTACTGTGACACCTTCATATTCTCTTGTACCAATTGGTCGAATTCCTGCGCCTTTTCTCTTCTCCTGGTTAGTGACACAAAATAGCCCCTAAAATCTCTCAGAAAATCTTCCCAGCTGTACACCTCCACTTCCACCACTTCAGCACCATGTTGACAAACTCTCCTTTCTTCTCCTACCCTCTTTTTTTGGCAGATTCTATCCTGAGTCTCCCACCATCTACGAGCATCGCTCATCAGCCTATAAGCAGCGAACATCACCTTCTCAGTGGGCTGTGTGCGAGCAATCTGAAAGGCTTTCTCCATCTCGATCACCCAATTTTCTACTTGTATTGGATCTTCCGAACCATCAAAAGTGGGTGGCTACACCCTCAGAAATTCCCTGTAACCCCCAGCGACAGATTGAAGAATAGGTTGAGGGGCTGGTTGGGGGATAAATTGATGTTGCTGAGCCAATAAGATCAGAATCTACAGAAGTGCACCCTCAACATTCAGGCCCGCTGGGTTCAGTATAGGAGCAGCTGGCACATTAACATTGGTGGCAGGAGCATTGGCAACGGCGCCCGGGGTACCGTCATCAGCAATCTCATTAACTCATCAACCTCGGTATCATTTCCAGCACCAACATTATTGTCAGTAACATCGTCGCCATTAGCAGGCACTTTGATGTTTGTACCCTGCCCTGCCGCACCATTCTTGGGTTCCGGCTCTTTCCCTTGCCCGTGGATACTCCAGACCTCGTCGTTAACAGATTAAGGCACTTACTTATCTAGGATCACGTTAACATCATATCAGAATCATCGAAATCATATCTCATCCAACTCATATAAATTCATCTACCACAACATTATCAACATTTATTACCAATCGAAATGACGTAGCCAACTACGTCATTTCTAACACACATATTACACACCTATAAGCTGCCTGCGAGCACAGCTAAACACTTACGAACATATAAAATAAAGTACCATACTTCCATATTACACACCTATAAGCTGCCTCCGAGCATATGTTTCATAGTACCCCACACCTGAATCAGGACACAAAAACTTCAAGAAAATTCAAAATTTTCAACCAAAACCACACCATATTTTTGATAAAATCTTAAAGTACCTCTAACTTTCAAACGCTTACGAATTAGGCCCACAAATTCGATTGTTCTGGAAAAAATGAGAATGTTTGTAGATCTTGAAATTTTCTTTCCGAAAATATATTATAATAAAAAATTAAATTACCTAGTCAAAAGTTATGGTCTGTTAAAGTTTTGGTTGTTTCTGCCTCTAAAACCGCCTACAATGGTCCCCCCCCCCCCCCCCCCCCCCCAAATGCATGACACACACACGAAGTGCAAAAGGCATTTTCATAAAAAATGTTAATACCCCGATAGGCACCAGACTTTATTATAAAATAAACCCAACCCAAAATATCTGAAATACTTATTCGATAAAAATTAATATGACTGTCATAAAATCCCAAATACTGGAATTCAAAAGGAAAACAAAACCATGGTCTTTATTAACGAAAAGAAACTCATGCATGCAGCTGAGGCCCTCTACAAACTACTCATGTTCTCGACTCTCTCCCGAACGATCTGAAACTACATAAACTATGTAGTTTATTAAACTCAGTAAGTGGAACATAAATAGACATAAATCAGCAAAATTCATAGAGTTCATGAGCACATTACACTGGTTAATCTTTCCAAATAAAACCGAGTCACTTATCCAACTACTTAGCCAACTAACAGAATAGGACTCTGAAGCCTAACACATATCATGACGGGATTCTCGTGGGGTACAGATAAATACTTTCCCCGGTGAGGGCCCATATGACAGAAAAGTATCCCTTCCACGACAGACTATTCCTACGCTCCATGTCCTTTCAATTACCCACACCTAGGGTTACCCAGTAGCCCCTTAAATAGTGTGAACAAACTATGGGGCCAGAATAGAGTCAGAATAATCCTGCATGCCCATTACAGAATTCTTGAATCATTACAGAATCTCATATCAATACAGAATTTCAGATCAAATGCAGAGTTTCAGATCAATACAAAATTTTAGATCACTCCAGAGTTTCAGATCAATACAAAATTTCAGATCACTCTAGAGTTTCGGATCAATACATAATATTCATATACGAAATCACAAACAACGTAAATCATAAATCATAATCACAGAATCTACTTACCTGGAGTTGCCCTTAATCTCATTCTAAAAAGCTTATCGATCACTCCACCGACGGCCCAGCCAAAGTCCTACACGAATTCTATATTAACCCCTACGGACTAACATAAGCACAGTAAAGGGAGAAAAGGGCGAACAGCTTACCCTTCGATTCCTACGGTCCTGACTTGCTCCCTTGACACTATTTCGTCCGCTTGATTTCTTCTCCTCCCTTTTGGAACACAATTCGTGAGTTTCCTTCTAAACACCCAATACAGAGGGATAGGGAAGATCTCATACTTACCCTCCGATGCTAAGGAATCACCTATAGCTTCGTCTTCTCCTAGAACGTCCTCCTCAGTGTGAATGTGCCCTTCGTCTACACGAAAAGGGGAGATTTCGTGAGTCTTTTCTGGTAGCAATTAGAAGGACGGACATCCACTATTTAAGGCTAAAAACTGAGTTAAAACCCTAGTTTTGTCCTAATCAGGCTAGGGTTACGTGGTAAACTTTCTTTATGGTCTCCCAAGTTGTTAAGAAAGTCCAATTACTACCAAAACTTAGTTAACTTATCAGGTTGGTTATTCGATTCTTACATTTGAATATAACATAAACATTGTAAAATTTTCGTTATTCCACTTATGTCTATTTTCAGTTTCTCTTAAACTGAATTTCTGTAGTGAACTTGCACGTGGTTCAAAAGAATCGATGCAATTGCAGTAGCCGAAAGATATACGTCATGCAAGTATTGACAAAGAAGATCTCCCGTCTCTTATTTTTTTTCTCTTTTGAGATTACTTAGGATGTTTTTGTTTCCTTGCACCGTATACAAACAAAACTTGATACTATCGACTAATGAAGTCGAACGTGGACATTAGGCCAATGTGTCACCAAATCTAAGCAATTGGCTCACCGGTGCAAATGTATCGACGTAGGCCTAATCAGGTCTAGCTCCTTCCCACAAGAAAAAAGGGCCACAAGTGAGATCACTATTGGTATATTTAATTCCTTGGTGTCCTTTCCGTAAATTGGTTTGAATATGACTCTTCGGGATTATTCTGTTTGTAGGACTTTAACTCACAATTTGTTTAAAATTTTCAATTGCTTACTAATCGAAGCACTTTTTTTCCGTTTCATGCGGTGGACTAGAAAATTCAACGTGGAATTGCATCCAGGCAATTCGATTGCTCAAGTAAACCACCAAGAGAAACTCAGCTTTGTCGGGGGGATATGGTTGATGAATTTGAGCCATTTTTAAGGGGATAGCAACAACGAGTTTCTTATTCATACTATTTTGCGTCGCTCTTACGTGTGGCTTCGATGGTCATGTTTAATTTCGGATTTAGTGCATCGAGATCTTATTTTATATATGGAGTCTCTAAGGCTGAGAGATTAGCATTGTTTAGGAGGCAAGTAGATCACTTTCTAGTCTACTTGGTGTAAATATTGTTCTATATTTATAAAGTTAATCCATTTATCAAAAATAAATTCAGATTTGTCATAAACTTACTAGCTAGTTTGTCATGTTCTTGTGCTGATATATGGAAAAGGAAAACTGTACGCAAATAAAATCCATCATCGAGACAATGTTTCAATCCGGATGAAAATTATCCATCTTTAATTTTTCATATTAAAGATTGCACGCAAGTAAATGAATGACTTCACTTTATAAAAGGTATTGAGTTTAAGTATTATGAACGTAAAATATATCACTGAAATAACCGTCCCTTAAATAGGATCCGACAACACTCAAGACACCCTAGTATTCACCCTTCCCACTTCAACTAACTCGCATTGGTTGTTACGGTTTTAATATTAAGGAACCCCAAGTTGACTTCCGTACAGAAGGATATGATTGCAATTGAAGCAAGATAATATTAAAGTACAGACCGAAAACGCCACCGAAATTAATTTTTCAAGCGGGAGACGTGCATGGTGAAGAGTTGCAATTAGAGGATGATCATTTAACTATATTCAATAAGTCTTTTGGGACAATGGTTTTTTCTCTCGTCGAAAAGCCACTCTTGCAAAGTGATCTTCTTCTTTTTTCTATGGTGGTGGCCATTCGCACCAAGCATATGGGTTCATAGTGATTCCACCATTGATAAAGTAGGCACCCTTTTGTTAACTAATTCTAAGTTCGGTACATAAGCTTATAGGACGTCATTTTGTGTTTCTTTTTGCTTCAATGACGGGTTTGACCCGTTTTGTTTTCTCTCGAATCTATGATCCTCTGGTATCCGCTGCTATGTCAGACAGCCAACGACTAATCTGATATGGAGTAATGTCAAACTGCATATAGGATGCAGCTTTGACTTATTACATTAATTAATATTAGTTTACTTGAACTTTTGCAGAGAAATGGAGGGATTACTCTGTTGCGTACTAGACTCAAAGATTAAGAACCGATTGCATTATAAAATTAGTCTTAGGCCTTAACTTCAACTTGTTTAAAACATCTGACAAGTTTATTCGCGAATTGCTAAAACCGAGGCTTACATTCAGCTGCATTGACCACTTTCTGATAATGTCACTGATACAAGTCTCACTAGGCCACCGAAAAACCGATCCGCCTCTTATGGAAGTTCAGACTACTGATTGTCGGAATGGTGTTGCGGGTCTGGCCCGGCAGGACTTGCCCGTTTGGACTCGTCCGAAGAACCTCTCCTCATTCTCCCATTTCCTGATCCCACATTAAAGACTTCACTCTCCCGCAAAGCTCGAATGGACTCGATCAAGTTCCTCCTCGCGGTTGATGGATCAAGCTGGCGGGACTCGAGCTGATGCGACAATGAGGCCAATACCAGTATCATGCACAACAAAAATTTCAAGGTTGCCATAGTCTTCCAAGCTCTTAACGGAGTGCAGCAGCTCTTTTGTAGTACTCTGCAACGAGGCGGTATGCGTATATATAGATGGGGAGTCGTCGTCACATTGAATAGTTAAAGTGGAGGAGAGGCCAGAAAGGACACAAGATGATATGGTTAATTTTGTTTGCACACTAATCGTGTGCCTGATTTGATAGTCATCAAGGACAAAAGGCCAGCCAGTTCAGAACGAAATTTGTGGCAGTGCTTGTAGGAGAGTTTTGTCTGAATGAGAAACATGGTACTTTTTTAATCAACATGTTTGATTTTGATTTGATTTAACACTTTTTGTGATGGCCTTTTAGAAATTCTGGGGCCAAATTCGAAGCTTATCTTTAGTATGATATGTAGGATAGCAAAGAGGTCGATAAGGAATGGCTCTTGTCAAGATTTCAGTTCATTTTTTCCATTGGCATACAAGAGTCAGCTGTTTGGACTACTCTCAAGCACTTTAGAATACTACTCTCTCAATTCCCACCCTTTGCAAAAATGGTAAAATTTTGTTTGGGAGGGAAACAAAATCAAATACTGTCTAGAGTCCCGAGATTTAGGTCAACCCGCCTAAATTTTTGCCGAAAAAAATACCCTACTCTCTTTTTTATACCATCTGGTATCAGGCCCATTGGATCGATTAATTCAGATTCGAGCCGGGTAGAACCTTTGAAAGGTGACAAAGCTCTTTCAAAAAGTATTTAACATTGTTGTGTTCTTAAAGACTAGAACTCTATACCTAGTTAAACTAAAACAATTCTCTCAGATGTTGATCTAAATATTTGTTGGTTCATAATATCCTACTCTGAATAAACATGTAAGTAATAGTTTTTTTTGTTTAGACCACTTGGTATCCAAACATCAGTGCCTTGATTAATCAAGTTTGAGTTGGGTGAAACTTTTAAAAAGTGCAAAATTTTCTAACAAGTATTTAGTACTACTACATTCTTAAAGGCTCGAATTTGAGATATTTTAATTAAGTTAGAACAATGCTCTCAATAGTTGATCAAAGAACTTATTGGTGCATATAAGCAATATATAAAACTTTACTCTATCTATTTGTACAATTTTTATATTTTTTCGAAACTATTTGATATCCAGACATTCAGGATTAACTAAAGTCGAGCATGATGCACAATTGTGACAAAAAAATTTCTACCTAATTTTAACATCTCCAATTTGAGACTTTTTGTTAAACTAGCAAATATCTTGTTATTTGATCTAAGTGGGGTTACAAATTGTGTATCCTTGTGTTTTCTTTCCTAGATGTACTGAAAATTTCTTGAATAGAAGAATTAGCCAATTAAATTATAGTAAGAACGCCATATATAAAAAATTGTCACAACATCAACTTGTCAGATTTCACTTTGAAAGTTTTGTTTTTCTCGCATCGAAAGTAATTATCATATTATACTACAAACCCGTATGATACTTGAAATAGAATATTAAATAAGCATAGATGGACCCCAAGATTAAATCATAATGAAGATTAGCTACATAATTCTGGAACCATTTTGGCCATGAGATACTCGATCTTAATGTTGGGTTTTGAATGGAAAATTCAATGCAAGCCCAATGAAGGAAAGACCCAAAAGAAAGGCCCAAAGGGAGATGGAAGGTTGCAATCCCACATTGATTAGAGCAAGGAGGATTTCCTTGTTTATAAAGAATTTTCCTCCTTGCCTCTCAACTTGATTGGCTACCCAAAAGGCTGACCCACCGCTAGCTGCCTGCGAGGACGGTGCGAAGCACGAGCACGAGCACGCGCGTGTGCGCATGGCGCATTGGACGCAGGTCACAATGGGCGCTTTGTGGCGCACTTGGCACTTCGCACGTGGTCGCGAGGAGCTGGAGGAGCCTTAAGTATTTTGCCCGGGCCCGGAGGCAGCTGCGTAGCTACCTAAGCGACGAGGAGCTGCGAGCGCCTTCAGGTTGGCCGCCGAAGAGGCACGACGGATTGGAACGTCCAGGAGGCTTCCAGAAGGCCGAAGGAGTGCGAGATCTCCCGCGAAAGGGCACGAGCGCAGCCTGGCCGCCCTGGAAGGATCCAGAAGCCACCGAAGGGCCACGAGCGCAGCCAGTCAGCCTGTTGGCCGAGCGGACGCGTCTCTTCGGGGTGGCTGGCTCCCTGCCTCCTCCAGCTTATAAATAGGCGTACCTCCCTTGCCATTTCCTCATCCCAGCAGCACATGCACTTCCTAGCATTGTTGTCTTCTCCTCTCCCCCCGTTCTTCATCTAGAAAAGAGTCCCGAAAGTTCTGAGTATATAAGGGTTCGCCCGAAAGTTTCGAGATACGTGTGCAACGTTCTTGGAAATGCCCTAAACAGTCGTTGTATCTTGGGGACGATTGCCGAAGCCCGTACCGCACTGAAATATACGGGGCAATTTCGTCTTACGGAGAAAGTGTCCAACACTTGCCTCGACTGAAGTGATCCTAATCAAGTACACCAACTCCGACAAACAACAATCGTAAGACGAGATTGTGTACTTGAAGATGGCATCAACAAGCTCAGCACCAGTGCGAGCGGTCCCGGGAACTGCCCACGCCGAAAGGCCGGCCAAGTTCAACGGTACCGAATTCAAGAGGTGGCAACAGAAGATGTTGTTCTACCTGACGACGCTCAACCTAGTCCGATTCCTGAAGGAAGAGGCTCTGAAGGTAGCAGAAAATGAGGCAGATCAACAGAAGATCAACGCCCTCGATGCATGGAGTCACAGCGACTTCCTATGCCGGAACTACATCCTGAATGGACTAGACGACACGCTCTACAATGTCTACGCGGAAGCTAAGACCGCTAAAGAGCTGTGGAGTTCACTCGAGAAGAAGTACAAAATGGAGGATGCCGGGACGAAGAAATTCATCGTCGGACGATTCCTCGACTTCAAGATGGTGGACTCTAAGAAGGTCATCGACCAAGTGCAAGAGTTGCAGCTGATCCTTCACGAGATCCAAGCCGAAGGGATGCAACTCAGCGAGTCCTTCCAAGTAGCTGCAATGATCGAGAAGCTCCCCCCGCTGTGAAAGGATTTCAAGAGCTACCTCAAGCACAAGAGGAAGGACATGGGCTTAGAAGACCTGATAGTGAGACTAAGGATCGAGGAAGACAACCAAAAGTCCGAAGTCAAGCAAGGCAAGGCCAACTCTGAGACCACCGTGCACCTCGCTTAGGGAAAAAGTGGCAAGAAGAGGAAGAAGTCCGAGGATAAGTAGAAGGAGCAAAAGCCCAAGAAGAAAAAGATAAAGGGCGACTGCTACAACTGCGGGAAACCCGGACACATGGCTAAGGACTGTCGCCAGCCGAAGAAGGATGACCAAAGAAGGGCTAACCTGGCTGAAGACTTGTCCCAGATGGATCTGTCAGCTGTGGTGTTTGAAGCCAACCTGGTGGACAATCCGAGAGAGTGGTTCGTGGACACTGGAGCTACCCGCCACGTCTGCTCGAACAAGGAGATGTTCTCGAACTATATCCTGATCACCGGCCGAAAGCTGTTCATGGGAAACTCCGCAACGTCCAAGATCGTCGGTCTGGGAAATGTGGTCCTGAAGCTGACCTCAGGAAAGGAGCTGACCCTCAAGGATGTGTTGCATGTCCCGGATATCCGCAAGAACTTAGTCTCTGGCTCACTGTTAAGCAAAGCCGGTCTTAAGCTTGTATTTGAGGCTGATAAGTTTGTACTGACCAAAGCGGGTCAATTCATAGGAAAGGGTTATCTAGAAAGGGGGCTATTTAAGATGAATGTAATAACTGTACATCGTACCTTTAACGGTGAAAATAAAGTTAATGCTTCTTCTTACTTGGCCGAGTGTTCTAATTTATGGCATGGTAGATTAGGACACGTAAATCTAAACTCGCTAAGAAAGTTAGTAAGTTTAAATTTATTACCGAATCTAGAGTTCAACCCGTCCGATAAATGTGAAGTATGTGTGGAGGCTAAAATGACCAAAGCACCTTTCCATTCAGTGGAAAGAAGTACTACGCCTTTAGAATTAATTCATACGGACACTTGCGATATGAAACACGTGCAAACTAAAGGCGGGAAGAAATACTTCATCACGTTTATCGATGATTGCACGAGATACTGTTATGTGTATCTCTTAAAGGGCAAAGACGAAGCTCTTAGCTTTTAAGAGATATAAGAATGAGGTTGAAAATTAACTCAGCGTGAAAATCAAAATGATCCGAAGTGATCGAGGAGGAGAATATGTAGCTCCGTTTGAGGAACTCTGTCAAGAACATGGCATTATTCATCAGACGACTGCTCCATACTCACCTCAATCGAATGGCGTAGCTGAACGCAAAAATCAAACTCTTAAGGAGATGATGAACGCTATGTTGATTAGCTCGGGCTTACCCCAGAACATATGGGGGGAAGCTGTGCTCTCAGCTAACCACATTCTAAACAAATTGCCACACAAGAAAAGGGACAAAACCCCATATGAACTATGGAAAGGAAGGAAGCCTTCCTACGGTTACCTTAAAGTGTGGGGGTGCCTAGCAAAGGTCGAAGTACCTAAGCCTAAACAGGTGCGAATAGGACCCAAGACCATTGATTGCATCTTTATCGGATATGCGCAAAATAGCAGTGCTTATCGATTCTTGGTGCATAAATCTGAAAACCCTGAGATAAACACGGGAATGGTCATAGAATTAAGGAACGCAACATTTTTTGAAGAAAGCTTTCCTAATAAGGAAAGAAAGGAAGCAAGTCCGAAGAAAAGGGCTCATGAGACTATGCAAGGGTCAAATCAGAAAGATGATGAACCTAGACGTAGTAAACGGACGAAGATAACCAAATCTTTCGGTCCGGACTATCTAACTTATGCATTAGAAAATGAACCTAGGACAATCCAAGAGGCATTGTCCAGTCCAGATGCTCCCCTCTGGAAGGAAGCTATCAATAGTGAGATAGAATCCATTATGCAAAACCACACGTGGAAAATCGTGGATCTCCCACCGGGCTGTAAACCTTTGGGATGCAGGTGGATCCTAAAAAGGAAATACAAAGCTGATGGATCAATCGACAAGTACAAAGCTCGATTGGTAGCTAAGGGGTTCAAGCAGAAGGAGGGATATGATTTCTTTGACACGTAGTCGCCTGTCATAAGAATCACATCGATTAGAGTACTCATAGCTGTTGCAGCACTCTATAACCTCGAGATCCACCAAATGGATGTAAAAACAGCTTTCCTAAATGGAGAACTGGAAGAGGAGATATACATGGAGCAACTTGAAGGGTTTATGGCTCCCGGTCAAGAGCATAAAGTGTGTCGACTAGTCAAGTCACTATACGGGCTAAAACAAGCGCCAAAACAGTGGCACGAGAAATTTGACGGAACAATGCTGTCAAATGGATTTAAGATCAATGAGTGCGATAAATGTGTTTACATTAAGGGCACACCTGAAGCTTACGTAATTGTATGTCTCTATGTAGATGACTTACTAATTATGGGAAGCAATAAAGAGGTTATTGTGAAAACTAAGAACATGTTAAAGAACCACTTTGACATGAAAGATATGGGTTTGGCAGACGTCATACTAGGAATAAAAATTTCTAGAAAAGCTAACGAAATTATCTTGACGCAATCCCACTACGTGGAAAGCGTGCTCAAGAAATTTGAAGCTTTTGACAAACCTCCGGTTAAGACTCCAGTAGATTTGAATCTACACTTAGCCAAGAATCGAGGGGACCCAGTATCTCAACTGAAGTATGCACAAATTATCGGGAGCTTGATGTATTTAACAAACTGCACTCGTCCCGATATTGCGTACTCAGTTAGTAAACTTAGTAGATTCACAAGTAATCCAGGAAAGGATCACTGGCTAGCTCTAGAAAGGTTTTACGGTATTTAAAACATACCATAAACCATGGCATACATTATGCTAAATATCCAGCTGTATTAGAAGGATACAGTGACGCAAACTGGATATCAGACACTCGGGACTCCAAATCTACGAGTGGATACGTATTCACCTTAGGACGAGGAGCTGTGTCTTGGAAGTCCTCTAAACAAACGTGCATAGCTCGATCCACCATGGAGTCAGAGTTTATAGCACTAGATAAAGCTGGGGAAGAAGCTGAATGGCTCAGAAACTTCCTAGAGGATATTCCGTGCTGGAGTAAACCGGTGCCTCCCGTATTGATACATTGTGATAGCATGTCTGCAATCGGGAGAGCACAAAGTACATTGTACAACGGAAAGTCTCGACATATCCGTTGGAGACATAATACCGTTAGACAGTTGATCTCTAGTGGGGTGATCACCATTAATTATGTAAAGTCCAAGGACAACTTAGCTGATCCTTTTACGAAAGGAATCAATAGAGATCAAATGTACAACGCAGTAAGGGGAATGGGATTAAAATCCACACAATAAAGAACGTCCATAGCGGTAACTCAACCATGATGAGTGGAGATCCCACAAACTTGGTTCAATGAGACAACTAAGTTATGGAGGGTTCAGTTAATCACCTGGAACCTATCTCATTCTCAGAAGCTGCCCAGGTATTAACCTGTAGAGGTGTGGTAAGGATAAGCATTACGCTTTTAATGATTCCTATACCTTGATTAAGGTGGAGTATGACAGGATACTCCTGATAGGAGATCACCTATGTAAGTGTGAAGTGAGGCCGCTTCAAATGGGAAAAACACTTATGAATCCAAGATACGGTCCATGGCCGAAATGGACACAACGTGAGAACCTAAATATACTAGGGTTATTATTGTGTAAATGTTATTGTCTTGGTTTACACCAAAAGCTGACGGTTCAAGACATCACGTTCACCGAGCAGCGAGCAAATCCGATAACATATTACTAGAGAAGGTTCAAAGCCGCAAGCTACCTGACTCAATGCAATAATAACACGTCAGAACTTTCGATTAGAGTCTGCATGCATTAATCATCATTCATGTGGGGGATTGTTGGGTTTTGAATGGAAAATTCAATGCAAGCCCAATGAAGAAAAGGCCCAAAAGAAAGGCCCAAAGGGAGATGGAAGGTTGCAATCCCACATTGATTAGAGCAAGGAGGATTTCCTTGTTTATAAGGAATTTCCCTCCTTGCCTCTCAACTTGATTGGCTACCCAAAAGGCTAACCCACCGCTAGCTGCCTGCGAGGAAGGTGCGAAGCACCGTCCGAGCACGAGCACGAGCACGAGCACGAGCACGAGCACGAGCACGAGCACGAGCACGAGCACGAGCACGAGCACAAGCATGCGCATGCGCACGCGCACGTGCGTGTGCACATGGCGCATTGGACGCAGGTTGCAATGGGCGCTTTGTGGCGCACTTGGCACTTCGCACGTGGTTGCGAGGAGCTGGAGGAGCCTTAAGTATTTTGCCCGGGCCCGGAGGCAGCTGCGTAGCTACCTAAGCGACGAGGAGCTGCGAGCGCCTTCAGGTTGGCCGCCGAAGAGGCACGACGGACTGGAACGTCCAGGAGGCTTCCAGAAGGCCGAAGGAGTGCAAGATCTCCCGCGAAAGGGCGCGAGCGCAGCCTGGCACGGCTGGAAGGATCCAGAAGCCACCGAAGGGCCACGAGCGCAATCAGTCAGCCTGTTGGCCGAGCAGACGCATCTCTTCGGGGTGGCTGGCTCCCTGCCTCCTCCAGCCTATAAATTGGCGTACCTCCCTTGCCATTTCCTCATCCCAGCAGCACATGCACTTCCTAGCATTGTTGTCTTCTCCTCTCCCCCCGTTCTTCATCTAGAAAAGAGTCCCGAAAGTTCTGGGTATATAAGGGTTCGCCCAAAAGTTTCGAGATACGTGTGCAACGTTCTTGGAAATGCCCTAAACAGTCGTTGTATCTTGGGGACGATTGCCGAAGCCCGTACCGCACTGAAATATACGGGGCAATCTCGTCTTACGGAGAAAGTGTCCAACACTTGCCTCGACTGAAGTGATCCTAATCAAGTACACCAACTCCGACAAACAACACTTAACATATCTTTTTGACGGAAACTATGTCGGAAACTTTGAATACTTTCATCTTCTGGAACCATTTTGGAGAACTCTGATAAGATTGTTTGGATGCGATGGGGTATATACTGTTAAAAAGTATTGAATCTGATCTAATTGTTACTGTCTCACTTGCTTCTCAACTTCGCCATGAATTTCTGTAGGTTTCTGAAATAAATCAGCCGGAGTCTGTGGTAGGACAACGTGGAATCCTCACTTGGAGGGTGCCATTAAGATCAACTGTGATATTTCGTAGCTCGAGGATTAAGTATTTGTTAAGAATTCAGCAACTTGAGAACAAGATCGCACAAAGAACACAGAACAAGAGAATTACGTGGTTCGGCCTAATGCCTACGTCCACGGTGAGAAAGGAGAAATTTTATTGATGGATCCGAGTCACAAAAGCTATATAAAACCTTAGGGTAACATGTCTTTATATAGAGACAAACCCTTGGTGTACAAGTAACCTATCTAGGTCTAATTAGGAGTCCAGAATCTAGTCAGAATAGGAATAGGAATAGGAAATAAGTCTTTCCTATTTCTCGCCATCCCAACAATCTCCACCTTGGCGAGAAATCATCTCGTGGAAGAACCATGAAGCTCCACCCGAACTTCAACAAACTCCACCTTGACAAAACACCGCCCCATGAAGAACCATGAGATCTTGCAAAACTAATCCAACTCCACCGACTCCATCTCGGACCATAGATAACTGTATCAATAAGACCATCTCAACTTTCTCTTCACCTTTTGTTTAATCACTTGGAGCCAGCCCCCAAACTCGAGCTTCTGAGCTTGCTTGGCCTATTCCCTCTAATCTCCATTGAACCCCAACTAGCAAGTCCACCTGCTGAAGCAAACTTGTGACCAATAGATGCGCTCTCTATTTTTCGGTCAATCCCATGCTCCGCAACCTCGAACTGCTTCTCTGCTGGACCTTCTTGCCTCATACCAATGCTACATGCCATAGCATATAAAGGGCAACCTTTTGTTCTACCAAGTAGAACCCTTGACATGCCACGAACTCCACTGTTCGACCTTGAGTGAGATACCCGATTCGCCCGTGGTGCTACCAACGGCTTCGCATTCCCCATGCAAAACCTACCCAACACCGTTAACGTGCACGTCTCTTTAGACAACCATAGTGGGAACTTGCTAACTTTGTCTCCGCGAATCCCAACTCCACTCAAACCATTCATGTCAAACTTTCGCTCCATCACACAAGAGCTTTTCTCCCCTCTATCGGGACCCAACGATGTGACTCCACCTACAACAGTATTCCCCACTAACCTATAGGTGTTCCTAGCATTCCTTTCACCTTTCATCACCACCATAGCATCCTTCTCCACCTCCCTTAGCCCGCCTACAACATTATAGTTGTACCCACTATAATCCAAGGGTCCTAACGAGATCAAATTCCTCTCCAACTTCGGAACATGCCTAACCCCACACAATTTTCTCTCAACACCATCCCACATCTTGATTTGGATATCACCTATGCCAGCAATTCTGCAAGTAGAACCATCACCCATAGTCACCATACCTAAATCAACGAACTTGTAGGTGTCGAACCACCCTCTCTTGGGCGTCATGTGGAAAGAGCAAGCGCTATCCAAAATCCAGGAATCAGAATGCTTTGGACTTGACAAAACAGAAAGAAGACCACCATCTGACTCGTTCGAATGTGAGGCCACATTCACGGAACCTGATCCTTTTTCCTCGCGATCCCGAGTTCTTTTTGGACAATCCTTCTTCACGTGCCCTTTTTCTCCGCACTCGAAGCAATTTCCCTTGAACCTCCTTGACCACGACTTGGATCCATTCCTGTCTTTTGCCCCACTACGATCACCATGGCTACCCCTCACAACTAGCCCTTTCGCTTGTTCATCGTCAATTTTCCTTCTTTGATGAAACCCTAGCAGAGCACTTGTGATATCTTCCAATACCAGGGACTCCTTCCCCCAAGTTAGAGTTGTAACCAAATTTTTGTAGGAGCCAGGTAAAGAATTCAGCAGCAACAATGCCTTGTCTTCTTCCTCGAACTTCACATCAACATTTCTCAAGTCACTCACAAGTTGACTGAAACTATTAATGTGTTGGCTCAAATCTGAGCTCTCCTTCATCTTGAGCCCGTACAATCTTTGCTTAAGATAAAGCTAGTTCGACAAAGACTTAGACATATACCTTGCTTCCAATTTCTTCCATACCTCAGCTGGTGACTCCTCATCCATGACGTGATACATCACATCATCTGCCAAGCACAAGCAAATTGTCGCCACTGCCTTGGCCCCCATCTCCTTCCACTCTTGCTCCTCCATCTTCTCGGGCTTCTTCTCCGAGAGCGCGATGACCATCCCTTGTTGCACGAGGAGATCCTTGACACGCCTTTGCCATAACCCAAAATTCGAAGAACCATCGAACTTCACAAGAGCAAACTTTGCGCCGTCCGTCATCCTCCAACCCAAGCTCTGATACTAATTGTTAAGAATTCAGCAACTAGAGAACAAGATCGCACAAAGAACATGGAACAAGAGAATTACGTGGTTCGGCCTAATACCTACGTCCACGGTGAGAAAGGAGAAATTTTATTGATGGATCCGAGTCACAAAAGCTATATAAAACCTTAGGGTAACATGTCTTTATATAGAGACAAACCCTTGGTGTACAAGTAACCTATCTAGGTCTAATTAGGAGTCCAGAATCTAGTCAGAATAGGAATAGGAATAAGAAATAAGTCTTTCCTATTTCTCGCCATCCCAACAGTATTTAATAAATTATACTAAGTATTTTAAGTTCTAAAAAAATTAAATCATGTCGAAAACTTGTTGTCTTTGAGCCAACTTAACTTTGCAGAAAGGAAAAATCATTCCCCTACCGTCACAAACTGACTCCTAACCGACCTCAAATTAGTGCCTTCACCAATATATCAATCTTTGATAGTTCCAAGGTATCAATAAAAACAAGCTCAAGCTCTCATCAATGGCGATGAGGCGAGAGGAAGAAGAAGAAGTTCGTAATGGTGGAAGTGGTGTATATTCACTTACTTGATTAAATGATGTACAGTTAGTTCATATATACAAGAAAAAAAGAATATTCCTATCCAACTAAATTCGCTAGAAGACAAGAGGGGAAAGGGATTTTATCCCACTATTTATGGAGAGGATAAAATCTCCCTCGGATCACGTGCCTCTCATCATTTGGTAAGCTGTACAAGTGGAGAGCATATCCACCTCGTGTTTGGTGGATGGTGACAGCTGGATGGACTTCCGGGCCTTGCCTCTAACTCTCAATAATGGGTTGTTACCATTTCGTTTAACTTGAGCTCAAAACACATTTACCAGAGGCGGCAAAATAGGTCCAATTTTTTCTTCCTTGTTCCAGCTGCACGAATCATCTTCTTGCTCATATATAGTCTTCAATATGCCCCCGCAAGCTGGACTGGACACACTGATCAGGCCAAACTTGGACACATGAGCAAGGAAGAGTGTAGACGCCAATGGTTTTGTAAAAATATATGCAATCTGTAGTTCTGCAGGAACGTGGAATAATCGGATCAAATCACTGGTGATCTTCTCACGGATGAGATGGCAATCAATTTCTATATGCTTAGTTCTTTCGTGGAAGACCGGGTTCTCGGTTATCGCAATAAATAGGTACTGGCAATTGATGAGCAAGATGAAGATCATTGAGGAAGTAACTGAGCCACTAAATTTCACATCCAAGAGAAGCCAATGATCTATATTCGGCTTCAGATGAGCTGTGAGAAATTTTTGATTGCTTCTTGGATTTCTAGGAGACAAGAGAGCTACCAAGATAAACACAGAATCCTATTGTAGAGCGACGTGTGTCCACATAACCTGCCCAATCTGCATCGCAAAAATCCGAGAGTTTGATAGCCGAGGTAGCTGAAAAGAAAAGGCCAAGTCCAGGATGTTGTTTGATGTAGCGAAGAACACGGTGGACTGATTTGTTGTGGATGACTAGCGGGTTGATCAAGAATTGGCTCAATTGATGCACTGCATAGCAGATATCAGGGCGAGTACATGTTAAGTAAGGAGCTTGCCGATCAATTGTCTGTAAGAGGTTGAATCATCAAGAGCAGGACTTGTATCCGTAGTGCTAAGCTGTAGATTTTGAACCATAGGAGTCCTGGTAACTTTGCAGTTCTCAAAACCAGCTCCTTTTAGCAAATCAATTGTGTACTGACGCTGGCAAATATGAATCCCTGCACTCGAACGAGCTACCTCAATTCCCAAGAAGAACTTGAGTTTGCCGAGATCTTTAATCTACAACTTATGATCCAAAAAGTACTTGATCTCATGTATTTGATGTAGATCATTGCCTGCCAAGATGATATCATCAACATAGACTAAAAGACAAGTCATAGATTGAGCTTTCTGCAATGTGAACATAGAATAATCAGATTTTGGCCTGGAGAAAATCAAACTGAACCAGAAGAGATGTCAGTTTGTGAAACCACTGCCTGCTAGCCTATTTCAGGCCATATAAAGACTTCTTGAGCCTGCAAACTGAATTCTTAGGAGCAGAATAACCAGGTGGAAGTGACATGTAAACCTCCTCTTGGAGATCACCATGAAGAAAGGCATTATTGACATCTAATTGCTCAACAAACCAATTCAGACTAGCTGCAATGGAGAGTACCATACGAATGGAAGTAAGCTTAATCACCAGAGAAAATGTGTCAAAGTAGTCTATACCGAAGGCTTGAGTATAGCCTTTGGCGACCAGCCGGGCTTTAAGCCTTTCTTTACTACCATCCGCCTTCCGTTTGATTTTGTATATCCACCTGCAGCCAATAGGATACTTACCAATTGGAAGATCAACGATATCCCAAGTACCATTCTGATGTAAGGTAGCCAACTCAGAATTCATGGCCTCTCTCCAGCATGGTAACTCATTTGCTTCAGAAAAACTGCGAGGTTCTTTGACACTATCAAGTGCTAGTGTAAAGACCTTATGAGCATGACTGAAAGAGTCAGTGGTAAAAACTGAAGATATAGGGTGCAGAATGGTACCATGTGTAGCTTGAGGTGATGAGGACCCATGTGCTACAAAGGTAGATTGGACTTCCTGAGAGAAAGTAGGAACCAAGGAATAGTCATTGAGATATGAAGGTAGTTGGCGGGCTCTATTGGATCATCGTAGAGGTGGTTCAGGAGGCAAAATAGGGTCAGGAAGAGGAGGAGGGTGGTTGATTTCTGGTTCATCAGAACAGAGTTGGATCCCTCTGTTTGGAATGGGATGATTTGTTGGTTCATCAAAACAAAGTGGAGTTACTTTGCTAGGAATGGGATTGGTTGAAGGGGTTGTAGTGTCATCTGGTAGAGTAGTTTGGAATGGGAATATATTTTCATAGAAAGTAACATCTCTAGAGTAGAGAGTTTCATGTGTGTCGAGATCATAAACACGATAACCTTTAATCCCATTACTATAACCCAGGAAAACACACCTTCTAGTTCTAGGTGACAGCTTGCTCGGCTTAGGAAGTAGGGCAGCATAACAAAGACATCCAAAGACTTTCAGGTGGGAGAAACTAGGAGGTTTATTGTATAAAATCTCATGAGGTGTTTGGTTGGACAAGACAGACGAGGGTGTGAGGTTGATGAGATGTATTGCATGTAGAATGCATGCACTCCAGAACTTAAGAGGAAGGTAAGACTGGAATCTAATGGCTCGTGCTACATTCAAAATATGCTGATGTTTCCTCTCAACACGGCCATTTTGTTGGGGTGTATAGGCACAAGAGGTTTCGTGGAGGATACCCGTGGTGTGAAAAAAAGAGTGCATTATGAATTCGGTGCCCTGGTCAGACCTAATGCGCTTTACTGATGTTTGGAACTGGGTGGCAATCATGCTGCAGAAACCTTCTAGACAAGTTTGAACATCAGACTTGTGTTTTAACAAATAAACCCAGGTTGCCCTAGAGTGATCATCCACAATAGTGACGAAATAAGTATATCCATCATAGGAAGTAACTGAGTAGGGACCCCAAACATCTACATGAACCAATTCAAAATAATGTGCTGCTAAGCTAGCACTTGGAGGGAAAAGAAATCGCTTAAGTTTAGCTAGTTGGCAACTATCATAAGGCAATTTAGAAGTACTAACAATAGATGGACAGAATTGTTTAAGCACTGACAGTTTAGTGTTGGGAAGATGTCCTAGCCTACAATGCCATATGTCAATCTCATGGGAGATGTAGTTGGAGGGAGTGGCTGCTGCAATGTGGGTTTGTGTGGTAGCAGGTGTGATGAGTAGGTAGTATAGTCCATTCCTTCTCTCAGCATTGCCAATCATCCTCTGCTTGACAAGGTCCTGAATATCACAAGAGAATGATGTAAAAGTCAGTGATATTGGCAGATCATCTGCAAGTTGACTGAGCGAAATCAAGTTAAAAGTAAACTCGAGAATGAGAAGAACATTAAACAGCACCAGATCTTCCGAAAGTTTCATAGTTCCAATTCGAGTGGCTTGTACTTTAGCCCCATTAGGCAATGTGATGAACATGTGAGTGACGATCCTGCTTCTAATAAACCATTTTGAATCACAAGAGACATGAGTAGAAGCACCCGAATCTAAAATCCAGCCATCAAGACTGATAGATGAGCGTAATGGTTCTTGCAAATTGCAGACTGTATAGGTACCTGCAGAGATGTTCTTTGAGTCAACTGGCTGAGCTGCCATGATATGTTGAGATCCAGAACCTGCATGAGAGAAAGAAGCTACAGTTCGCGCCTCTGCAAATCCTTGGGAAAAGGTCTACTTCATCATGTGCATAAGCCCATTAACCTGCTCAGCACTAAAACTATACTGCCCACCTGAATCAAAGGTTGTGTCCCCGTGACCAGTCGCTGCAACTTTATTATTCTTTGGATGAGGTTTGGTTCCCGGAGGAAACCCGTGCAGCTTGAAGCACTTACCAATCGTGTGCCCTTCTCGACGACAATGTGTGCAGACTGGCTTTGGGTTCCCAAAATGCTTCGTACCAGATTGTGTAGCTAACACAGCAGGGGATGCAGTAGTTTTGGGCAAAACCACAACTTGTCTTTCATGTTGAGTCACCAGATACATCACTCGACTCATTGTAGGTAAAGGATCCATCATCAAAATCTGGGTTCTTACATGATCAAAGTTCTCATTTAAATCTGTAAGAAAACCCATAATGTTGTCTTGTTCAACTTGTTCCGTCATCAATTGCATAGCAGCACAAGTAAGGTGAGCATCAGTAGCACACTTATAAACTGGTATAGGTTTAAAATGTACCAATTGATCCCAGAGAGACTTATATTTCGAGAAGTACTCATTGACAGTGAGGATACCTTGAGAGAAATTGGAAATTTGTCTCTTTAAAGAAGCGACTCGAACAAAGTCGCCCTTACCAAACCTCTCCTTCAAATGATCCCACATGTCTGCAGCTGAATCGTACCAGAGCAGGCTGTCTCCAAGCTCCGATTCGATAGAGCGAATAAGCCATCGCAGCACGAGAGTGTTACAGCATTTCCAGGAAGGGAACAAGGCATCCGTCCTTCCTGGCACGGCGATGGAGCGATCCACAAAGCCAAGCTTATTTTTCGACTCCGATGACTGTCCCATGGCACGCACCCATAAGTGGTAGTTCCTCTTGTTAAGGAGAGGTATCACTAAGACCTCTGCTGGGCTCTCACCAGGATGGACATAATAGAGATTGGAGAACTCCCCGGTTGGGACTCGGAGCACAGAAGTTTCCGAAGAATCTGACATTGTTTTGGTGGAAGGAAGGGAAAAATGAGAAGAAGCGGAAGAGTGTTAAGAGCTTTAAAGCTCTGATACCATATTAATAAAAATAAGCTCAAGCTCTCATCAATGGCGATGAGGCGACAGGAAGAAGAAGAAGAAGTTCGTAATGGTGGAAGTGGTGTATATTCACTTACTTGATTAAATGATGTACAATTAGTTCATATATACAAGAAAAAAGAATATTCCTATCCAACTAAATTCGCTAGAAGACAAGAGGGGAAAGGAATTTTATCCCACTATTTACGGAGAGGATAAAATCTCCCTCGGATCACGTGCCTCTCATCATTTGGTGAGCTGTATAAGTGGGGAGCATATCCACCTTGTGTTTGGTGGCAGCTGGATGGACTTCCGGGCCTTGCCTCTAACTCTCAATAGTGGGCTTTTACCATTTTGTTTAACTTGAGCCCAAAACACATTTACCAGAGGCGGCAGAATAGGTCCAATTTGTTCTTCCTTGTTCCAGCTGCACGAATCATCTTCTTGCTCATATATAGTCTTCAATACAAGGCAACCAAGTCTTGCTTATTAAATACTGAATATGAATAATGTAAAATTGTCCTAAAAGTTGGTCCAAGCGAACAAGATTGTTAATTAAAAATGGCATTAAATAATAATACTCAAGAATATTAGACTTGTATAGATTGGAAAACCGTTATCGACGAATCTATCAATCACTTTCGTTTATCTTCAAAAGTTGCAATAGTCTCATTGTACTGGTCAACGAAGTCACAAATCCAATTGTCCGAATTAACGGAATTCCTCCCAAAATCTCGTAAACAAAAACACATAACGAACCCAATTCTCCCAGTTCACAAACTACCTGAAGTTTCTACTTGATAACAAAACACGGGTCGTTCTCTTCCCGACGTCCCGGGCTCTTCTCTCCCCGCGGTTGGGTTCCTATGCATCTGGGTTCGTGCCGGGTAGGACATTGAAGAGGTTGGTAACGTCCTGGAGAGGCTCCTGGATGGTAACCCACTTGGTTGGTGGGATGGGAATTTTGGAGAAACCGGTGAGATGGGCCCTGGAGGGAGGTTTTCCTTGTTAGAGATGGCCATTGTTGTGAGAGTTGCGAGAGGAAAATGGGTTTAGGATTTCGGGTTTAGGGTTGGGTGGCGAAAATTTGGGAGGGAAGGTTGTTGGTGTATATGTAATGGGTATGTTTTGGAGGGGAAGGTAGAGGTGTCATTTTGGTTTTTTGAAGTTTGGGTTTTGGAGGAGATAGGGAGGGAAGGAAGAGGATGGGGGGGAGTGTTTATTTGTTTTTGACTTTTGGGAGGTAAGGATTTGTTTGTTTTGAGATTTAAGAGGCGGGGGCTGTGTCTCTGTGTCGCGGGTATTCTTGGGATGGGATTCAATTTCATTACTCAAATCAGGAGGAGGGAAAGTACAAGTTTGGAGGAAAAAAGAGAGAATTAATTCGAAATGTTAAAACACATGAATTCATATTTTAAAATTTTAAAATTCAAATTTTACGAATGTAAATAATACTATCATATTGGATTCATGGTTTTTCTTTTGTAATGAAGGTTCACAGGTTAGTTCATGCGGAAATAGAGATAGAAAGATTGGGTTGTCGTCTCCATTTTTTAGTTACATTTATAATAAAAAAATAATGGACATTGTGATTTTTTTAGAAAAATTAACATTAATATATTTAACTTTTTATTCTAATTATAACTTCGCATGAAAATTATCTACTTTCCATCTCCTCAGACAATGGAAAGAAAACTTGTTTCCTTCCCTTTTTTTTTACATTTTCTTCATTCTCTCAATTTGTTCATCCCTTCCAAACAAGGTGCAAAGATTTTTTTTTTCCCCTCGTAAAACTTTGTTTTCCATTGCTTGCCATGTGGCCAACCTGGCGATGCTCTTTCAAAATGAAGTTCCTGTGCGTGCTAAAAAGTTGTGGCGCGCTGAAATTGCCTTATACAGATTTGTACTTTTTAAGTTTTTAAATAAATTTTGATGTCTAATATTCAAATCGACTAATTTAAATTTAAATTGAGTAAAATTTAAACTCAAAATTTAGTTAAGTTAGAATAAATTTTTTTATACAACTATGTGCCTTGAAATATAAAAAATCAAAACTACATAGTACTAACTAGTTAACTCAAAAAATCTCTAAAATTATCGCTATATATATTGATAATGTATATTCCATTATTCCTTAAAAAAGAATAATCTCTTTTTGTATACTATTATTCTTTTTCAAGGAATATCAGTTGTTTGTCCTTAAAATGCCAGTAGCTTTATAAAAAAATTCAAGTGAATAAATATACCGAAACTTAGTAGAAACGAATTGCAAAAGGTAAACATTACATAAAATTTCCATTTCATTAACAATTTAATTTATTGGCAAAAGTTTCAACTGACACATTGCACTTGCCAACGAAGCACATCAAAACTATTATCCTTAAAAAAAATTATCATTAATCTCGTATTAGTATCATCTATCAATATTATTCGTTTATCTTCAAAATGATAATAGGCTTTTCTCTTTAAAATGTTAATAAGTTTTTCTTTTGTGACTGCAATTGAATAAATATATTAGAATTTAGTAGACACGAATTGAAAGAAAATATGTATTACATAACCAACAACCATTTAAATCAACAAGACTTAAATTAATAGGTGAAAGAATTATTCTACCTTAACTAGACTCCAATTTAGCTCCTCGACATGTGTTAACCATAATATTTGATTAACATTACATAAAATACCTATTTCGTTTGCGAATTACCAATCACTTATGTTTTATTGGCAAAAGTTCCAAAAGACACACTGCACTTGCAAACGAAACACATCAATACTATAATCCTTAAAAACAAATTATCATTAATCTCGTATTTGTATCATCGCATTGTCCTAATTAATGGAAAATCCTCCAAAAACCTCAAAAAAGAACATACCAAAAAATTGTAATAGTTTCCTAAGCTACCTAAAGTTTCTACAAGATAACAAAACATGGGTTGTCCTCTTCTTTGCCGGGGGAAGATTCTCATCGTCCCGGGCTCTTCTCTTCCCGCATTTCACCACCGGAGCGGGCACCGATAACCTCCAAAGCACCGGCGCAGTTGGGCTCGCGCCGGGTGGGAAGTTAAAGAGGTTGGTGATGTCTTTGAGAGGCTCCCTTGTTGAGGATCCACTTGGTTGGTGGGGTGGGGACTTTGGAGGAGTTGGTGTTGCCTGTGGAGAAACGTTCTCCTTGTCAGTGCAACTGGTAATTAGGGAGATGGCCATTGTGAATGCCCCGTATCAGTGCAATTGGATGTGTCTATTTTTCTATCTCTTGACTCGGAATTGAGGAGAGGGGAATGGGTGGTGAAGTGAGGGGAGGCTGATGGTGTATATGTAATGGGTGGTTTTGGAGGGGAAGGGGAAATTTTGGTTTTGGGAGGTTTCATTTTGGGTATTTTGAAGTTGGGTTTTGGTGGAGGGAAGACGAGGGAGGTGTTTGTTTTGTGTTTTTTTAGTTTTGGCCTTTTGGTTGTTTTTGGACTTTGGAGGGTTTCGTGTGAATTTCGGACAAGAGGGAGGTTTGAAAAGTTTTGTTCCCAACCAGAAAAGGTTTGGGGGTAAAGTGGATTGAATACTTGCCGCAATGGGATGGGTTTTTATTTTATTATTCCAATTTCCAACCTAATTTTGTTTCTCACTTGCTATTTGGCAAACCTGGCGGGAGATGCTCTTTGTATGATTTATTTTATATAAAATATCTTGATTCAAATATACTCAAACGGATTAATTCAACTTCCAACTGTTTTACTGAACTTTTAACACTTGCTAAAAATTAATACGCTACGATTTTTTTACAATCAGCCCCAAAATTATTAAAATTATTATTTTTTCAATAAATACGTAAATAATAAAAAATATTAGTTTATTTTACAAACTGTGAGAGAGAACCATGGACTTCCATCAAATCATCAACGTCATGTGTCGTTAGACTAAATACCTTTTAACAAAAAAAAAGTTTTGATTATATTCAAGTCGCATAAAAATGTCGACTTATAACGCTATTCAAATCTTATATTCGATTGAAATATTTTTTTGTAACAAGACGGAGACATAATGACCATTTGAATCAAAAGATGAATAATGATATAAAATATATCAAACAAGAAAGTTTAGCACAACTGGTATCTTAAAGTATTTTAAAGATTCGTAAAGTATGTAAAAAAAATATTTATACAAAAATATCACTTTATGAGAAAGTTGAAACTCAGATTTAACACTAATATTTTCGAAAGAAGTAAATTATTATGATATAGAAGTTGTAAAAAATTTAACATTGTTTCCGAGTTGAGACCGAGATTTTTTACCAGTTGAGAGAGTTATTACTCTACGGAAAATCACTTTATAAAATTTTTTCTCTTAATGTAAACAATATTTTGTGAAATAGAATCTTTGGTGTGTCGTCGCTCTTCCATAAAAAAATGTCATGTGAATGAGGAGGGAATCAAAATAGATTTCGACCTATTGGCGCGCGGTTCATGATGGAATATAGGGAAATTTTCAAATTATTTAACTAGGTTTCTACTTTCTACGATTCAAATGCATTCAATTAAACTCTTTTTCAAAAAATCTCGCACGTGGTACGTCCACTTGTTTAGGTTGTGGCACTTTATATTTTCAGGTTATAGGCTTACAGCTTTACTTTTAGGGAAAAGTTTATTTTAGTACCCTACAATATTACTGATTATTATTTGGGATCTTGTAGTTTTAAAATCGTAAAACAGGTCCAACTTATTCTAATTTTTATCACTAACTGGTCCACAACTCCGGTTCACCATTTTTTGGACAAACGACGTCGTATTGATGCCTATGTAAAGCGTCACGTGGTATTGACCCGGATTAGTCATTGCTGATGTGTCTATGGATAAAAAATAAATTAATACCTAATTTGTTTTGTATTTAAAAAAACCACTTCCTCCTCCCTTCATTCTTCCTTCGTGTCTTTCTCTCTCCTCTCTCTCTCTCCTCTCATCCTCCCCCTCCGAGTACATTAACTTGAGGACAGTTAGGTAATTCTCCATAGAGCCCGACGCAATCTCCCCAAATAGATGGTCTTCGGCCTCTCACGGGCCGATGGTGCAGAGGACGGAAGCTAGTGACGGTGAATGAGCAACGACGGATGAGCGGTGAACTCTCCTTCTTCTTTTCTTCTTCTGTGATGATTTGTCTTGTTTCTTTAGAAACTGAGTTTTGCTTTTGCTTTTTGGTTCATTCAAGGTTTAACATTCAAGTTTCTTTGTTTTCCTTTTCCAGGGATACAAATTTCTTTGAGATTTGCCTTTGGGTGGGTTTGGGACCGTGGGGGGGTTGAGGAAGAAGGGGTAGGGTTCTTTGGAAATTTATAAAAATAAATTAGGTCTTAATTTAGTAATTTACCGATCAACATGTCATCAACGATTAATTCGAATCAATGCCACGTGGTGCTCCACAGCTCCGTTAAGCGGACTACGGCCGCACCCATTGGGCTTTCCAACGGTCTAATCTTCATCCCCCGTCTTTAACTAGGCTGGTTTCTTTTTTCTTTTTGCACGACCATACTTGGAGCCTCTTTGGGACGGAACTAGCCTACTGCCTTGGTTATTGTGCTCAGGCCAACGGCCTCAGGCCCTCAACAGCTTTTATTGGTAAGCCGATGATGGGGATTTTGGAGAGCTTCAGTTCCATTCTATACGTAGTACTCTACTAGCCGTTGCTAAACGTAGGTGCTTCAAATAACCCTCACTGTACATTGAAGTTGCACCTTGAAGATCCTGACGGAGTCCAGAACTATAATGGTGAACCTGGCTAATTGGTTCAGTAGTAGTAGGTAGCAGATAATAAAATAGAAAAGCGACGCATGGTAGATTGCTCTACTATAAAGCAAGCTGATCCACGCATATTAAGCAGATATAGCACATGGCATACAGCAGATGTCCACCATCCGTGCCCTAGATGGATCCAGAGTTACCCGACAGACTCGCACAACAGTTGACACGAAGGCGAGGAAATCCATATTCGTTGTATAGGAGTTAGTTTATTTACTTCCATGGTTCATCACCAACCAAGAAAAGGCTAGCAGTTGGTATGTTCACAAGGAAATGTTTTGATCTGTGACCTGTTGGGATGTTTGAGAAAATATCTCTTTGATGTCGAACAATTTGCTATGATCAATGGATTATAGAGCTAAAGATCAGGGAGATTGCTCCAACCTGCGCACAAGATAATTTCCACAGCACAAAAGATAATCCTTCATGGAACTCATACCTGAAAAACCAAAAAAAGAACCAGAAATCAGCAGAGAAAACTGATAGGAGGCTGAGGAGAGAGGCATGGATAGTATTTACTTGTTTCCTGGATTTATGACTGCCAATGCGACACCAATCTTGCAGCAAATTTCTGAACCGAACGAATGTGACAAATTGCTAAGGATGCTGCAAGTATCGTGTTCCAAATGAAGTAGGAATCAAAGTAAAAGAGAGAGGCGCAAAGGAGAGTAACAAAGGATATTTTCTCGTCAAACATGGGATGATTGAGCATCAATAAACTATTGTTATTCACAATAGCTCGAACCAGTGTTTCTTTCGCTTCCTCGTGTTTCTTCTTCAGCATGCAACAAATCTGCAGCACAGATAACCAGAACATGAGACACCAATATCATGTAATGATACGAGAGCCAAGTTCTAATTCTATGTCGAATTTCAAAATAATAAGAAAGATTATGATATTACCACGTACTCGGCTACTATCTACATAGTACAGGCAACATCTGAAAGTACAGGATTTTCAAAAAAAATACAGGCAAATAAAGATAATTAAGTTTCCTAATTGAATCTGTTTGGAAACTCGCAATATACAGTAAAAGCCGGCCCAACTTTTTGATTCACCTTTACACACTCGTTTCTTTGTAAACAAGTCTAAAACATCCTAAACGTTGATAGTACTTTTCAGCACACTTTGCTTAGCTAAGACCCTTCGTCACGTTCTCTTTATTCAAAGGAATAACTTTTAAGGGGCAGCATATATATGCATCGTGAAAAGAGAGCACATCAACCGATGAGGTGAAGATGATAAAAATCACAGGTTCACTTACATCATCGAGCTCTTTGGCATACGCTTCAGCCTTTTCAACATTTCCTTTGCCTTCCAAATCTGAAGTAATTTCCAGTTCTTTAACATTCATTCCAGGGGTTCCCCAACTAGAAGTGCAATGATCAAACGGGACACTCTTGATTTTACTTCCAGCCAGATTATCTTGACTGCAAACCTAGATTGAGGTAGCAAGCCACGAAAGGAACATATAAAGGTTTTGATATTGGTAGTTTGCAGGAAAAAGAAAATATACACCGGTGATATGGCAGCACGCGTTTATAATGCAATGTACCTGGTTTTCAACAACGCTGCTGCCTGTTGTTGGCTTGAAGTTACTGCAATCATTTTGGATTCTGTATTGGAGGAAGAATGGAAAAGGGCATGAGCCATAACTCAAGTTCGAGGACAATTCACTGATAGAAAGATGGTACAGATGCAACCGGTTTTCCTACACCACCTGCTTTCATTTGGTGACGGAGAAAGGCGTTTAGGGCTATTGAAGGCCTCGGCGTGCTCCTTTGATACCTGAAGAGTTGACACCTCACATATCACAGACTGGTCAAAGAGGTTTAATTGGATACGTGGCTGAAAAATCCAGATGTGTTATCTAAGATATATGAACTAAAGGCACCTCCGAAATTTTCCGCTTCATAGATGCTGGCATCTTCCTGTCAGCATTGACAACAGGATGTAGACTCATAGGCAGTAAATCCATTTTTCCCTCCTTAATTCTACAGCTCCTCGACAAATTTGATTCTGATTTCAGCAACAAACTTGATTTATCTTTGATTGATTCTACGGTCCTACATTGACAGACATGTAGCAATTTCAATGGTCAGACCACCAGGCACAGGATAAAAGACTTGAAAATGAGAAGTTCTACTGATTATAATACCCTGAAATCTTCAAATTGGAAAGATCAGGTGAAATCCTCCCAGACTTTGAACTGTTCTTCGACAAATTTGATTCTGATTTCAGCAACAAACTTGATTTATCTTTGATTGATTCTACGGTCCTACATTGACAGACATGTAGCAATTTCAATGGTCAGACCACCAGGCATAGGATAAAAGACTTTAAAATGAGAAGTTCTACTGATCATAATACCCTGAAATCTTCAGATTGGAAAGATCAGGTGAAGTCTTCCCAGACTTTGAAGCTTCAACAGCGATAACCTTTGAGTTCGAATTCATTCCCATTCTTGAAAGCCCAATTCTGATGCTTTGCGTCGTCTTGTGATTTAATTCGCTTGGCTTATCAACCGAGCTCGCAGAACTCTTTTCGTGACTGTCAATGTTTTTAATCGGTCACAACAACTAACGGGAATGTAATCGTTTGTAATGACATTGACACCAAGAGAGTCTGTAACGAGATAAATAAATTTCACAGTATTGTACTATCTACACTTAGCTGGCCATACCAGCAAGCAAGTTGTAACCAGAATTGAGCTATGAGTAACTCTAATACAGATCCAAAACATAATGGAGGTAGAATCCCAACAACAGCATCACAATCGAAGCATCTATCTTCTACAATAGGAATCCTAATGAATTCAATCATATTGTGAGAGAAGATAGAAGCTTAGGAAAACATGTCTATAACTGTAAGGATTCAAATTTAACAATGAAAAAACATGTGCTATTTGTTGCAGAAAACACATATTATGTGTGAGAACGGGGAGATGAATATTGCTGAGTTAACTTTGAAAGAATCTCTGATAAATTCAAGACAAACACCTAAGGCTTAAGCGATCTCAAAAAGCTCTGCATGATCAAGTTCTACACAAATCCAGGTAAGCCTTCGTGTAAAAACCGATGTTGGCAGTTATTTCTCACCTCTTAAAGAGAAGAGGCTTGATGCTTTTTATGCTACCTAGAACTACAGCATTCCCTTTGTCAGTTTCTTTATCTGAAATCCTCAAATTGTCTACTAGTTTGCAGCCTTTCTGTACAGCACCGGTGCTCAAGATCTCCCTGCAGAAGAAAATTTGAGATACCGTTATCACTAATTTGGTTCAAGTACATACCTACTTCTATAGAATCGAATAAGGAAGGACAACATTGTACTGGACCTCATATTTCCCAAGCTTATAGCATTCTTTTTCCTCTCTGGAAAAGCAGGTTTCACTGCCATTTCTTGGGCTGCTGAACTCGAGTTTCCAGCCAGGTTTCTTCTGATTGGATCAGCGTCTCTATTTGTAAAGTAAACATAAGATATGTAAGAGAAAATATATTTACAGCTCGCACCCCCTTAACAAGGCAGGCACACCTTTGATTTGTAGAAGAGCTCAACTGCAAGGCAACAACTCCTTTTCTACTCGGTGGAGGAAGTTCGACGTTACTTAATGGTGGTTGACACACTTGCCTCTCAGATTCTTTCACCATCTTAGAATCCTTTATCTCGGTGACTGTTGATTCTGTTTTATTTCCTGCTATGAAAGTATCACCAGCAGCTTCGCTGCATAGTATTCAAAAAAACAAAATCAATATAGCTCAGACTTCTCTCATTCTCTTCAGAGATTGTATAGTTCTAATGCTTCGAAAAGAAAAATGAACTCTTTTTTCCAACCATGATAAGCCCAGGTAATAGAGCCCTGCTTCATGACTAAATGAACCTACTCAGGATTTCCCAATTCTTTAAATACTCTGCAAGATCTTTTTTCCTAATGTTTGCTTCTCAACCTTTCAGACACAGCTAGAATTTGGCAGCAGCAGCTAAGAGAAAGGTTAGAAATCTCACATCCCCAGTGGGCCCAAGCACTTTGGAGCTGAAGTTTGAACATCCTTCTTGATCTCACCTCCACATGAAAGGCTAGAGGTAGAAGTAGCTTCGGAGTTGATATTGTTTGGTGATGGTTCAGTCTTCATGCTGTCTTCTATTAAGTCTCTACTAACTCTCTCACTTTCATTGTTCTCTTGAGCCACAGATGCCAGTGAATCTGGGTTCTTCTGTGGCAATTTCATCACATCATCAAGACAAGAAACTTCTGTTGTTTCGTCAACTACGCCATGCCAAGAATCAGTTTTTGCATTACAAGAGAGGTAATTTGTCTGCACATCTGAGACGTTCCGAACATTAAAATCTTGTCCACCTGAAGGTTGACCAGATATGATGCGCGGGGTCTGTTTGCCATTGGTTTCTCCTTCAATTGCTACATCTGATGAATCAGGCAATTGATCAGTGGGTATTATTGTTATGTTTGGTGCTTCCTCATGAGATACAAAGGAGTCTCCAGAAGTTCTCAACAGTGAAGGAACATTATCACTGAAATTGGCAGTTTCTTCACAGTTTGCACCAGCCTCAACAAACGAAATTGTTCCATTGTCTGCTGCAGGAAGGTCTGGTTTCCGGTTCTGGTCATTATCAGCTGCTTCATTGTTGTCTGGATGCTTGAATTTTGGGTCTCGAGTCTCTTGACACTCACTACTTTCTGAATTAACCCCTTTTTTGTTTACATTCTTCACAGGTTTCTCTCTCTCAATTGTTAACGATGAATTCAATTCAAAATTGTCAAACCTGAGTTGAAAAATAAAAGATCTCGGTCATTAACAATGCACTTATTGCAGAAAATCTCTTGTTTCTGATATCAAATTTACTTAAATACGTGAAGTTTCTAGTTTTGTAAAGATTAATCTGCTTACTCATTAAAATCAAAAGAGAAGATGGAATCCCGATTTTTCCGACTGGTAGCACCAGAAGAACCTGCAGATGTTTCCTTGGTTGGTACAGCCTTTGCTGCTGGCGAACCAAAATCAAGGTCTGGCATGTCAACATTGAATGAAGAAAACTTGTCAAAGTCTCCACCAAGATCAAAGTCCATGTCCCTGAGAAGCAAACGCCATAAGAAGCTCTTTGTTATTACCAGCATGAATGAGCATGGGACTTTAGCAACTGCCTGGAGAGTACACAAAGACAGACCAAACAATTCGTAATATATATCCAGAAACAGCTATTTCATATTGAATATCAACTTCAGGAGGAATTTTCTATAAAATATACTCAAAAGTAAGACATTGCGTTATGGGTTATACAAGCGAGAATTAAAAAGTATGTCTTACGAGATGGATGGAATAAAAGCTCAAGACATTCACCAAAACACAGGTCATTTAGAGACCAGAGAACAGGTTGGCACAAAGATCTCCAACTACTCACAGTTTCCCGAAGTTGAACGCCTTTTTCTTTCCAGTGGATACTGTATTAAGGCCAAAGTCCAAGGAATCATCTTTCGCCGTTGACATTGAATTCCATGAGCTAAGAAAATCTTTTCCAAAGTCTTCATCTGCTTAAATGCATATCAAAGACTCAATATAGGTAGGCACTCGAGAATGGAAAACAAATAAAATGAAAGGAGATAGCCAAACTCTTCTTAAATCTGACAGGCTGAAAAGGTTTTAAAAGCTGTACTGGACAGGATAAAGTTAAAATGTTAATTCAAAAAGAAAAGATGTCGGTGCAATACAAAGGAGGATAGCTGGCAGAAGAACTAACTTCAACAAGACATACTAAAAGGCTTATATGCCCAATTAATTTACTGAAAATTGTAGGTCAATGTTCTATATGCGCTCTAGTCACGATCAACAACCTCAGCTGCTTTCAATCGTAGACGCAAACCAAAGTATGGATTATGGGAAATGTAACTAGACCAAATATCCGCGGCACTGTCAACTGATGGAAACATGACACTAGTCAAGTAAAAGCCAAATACCTAGCATTGACTTTTTCTCTTTGGAATTTTTCGAGGAGTTTTGAGGTTGTGACTCTGCCATCTGCACCATAAGAAACACATCAAGCCCTTCATACAGCCACTGAACACGAGGTAGGCCAGATTTTAGCTCAGGTGTTGTTCCACAACAGCGAAAATCAAAGCAGGACCAGGTTATAATGTAATCAGCAGAAACAAAAGCAGGGTGTAATGCTTAAAATGCAAACAAACTAGAGAACGAAAACGAAATTAACAAGAGTAATATCTGCTCCGACAGAGACCGAACTGCAACGCCAGTATAAAGTTGCACAAATCAAAAGGAGAAGACACAATTCATTTACATAACACAACACAATCGTAATGGAACATCCTCGCATTTCGTAACCAATCCGACGCACTCTCAGGCGTCAAGTCTTAAGATCTGTCCAACTACGATCAAAATCAAAAGAAGCACTTCCCTAAGCGACACGAAAGCACAAAATTGCACAAATCCTATCGATCCACAATTGCTCCAAACTAAACAGAACAAGAAGAGAATCGCTTAAGAGTTAAGAGTCCAGTTTCCGTGGTTTTAGAAGTTTCTCGAGATAATTATACTAAAATCCGAGAGAAGATAGAGAGTAAATAATCCGGTAATGGAAAATAAAAATTAACGAAAGCGAGAAAAATCCATTCGAGGAACCGGTACTAGCGGTAGTTACTCTCGATTCACCGGAAACGACGCCGGAGAATACCGGAACTGAGTTCCGCTAAGGAAGAGGATGTACATACGCGCGTAGTTAAGAGATCGTAGTTCGCAATACCTTAGCTAGAGAGAGAGAGAGAGAGAGAGAGAGAGATGGATGCCTGGAATTAGGAACGGGAAGAGATGAGACGAGCTTGGAGATGGAAGTTCCAGTAACCGCTTCGGTGCCCTTTTTTGTTTTCGGGAACGAGAGATGGCTAGCGGAGTTCGAATTTCAATTTGGGGGTGTTATTTATAGGTGTGG
This sequence comes from Hypericum androsaemum, assembly GCA_963995505.1. Lineage (NCBI taxonomy): Eukaryota > Viridiplantae > Streptophyta > Magnoliopsida > Malpighiales > Hypericaceae > Hypericum > Hypericum androsaemum. Next base: position 12,262,913 of record OZ023192.1, read on the forward strand.
GCGGGGGATACGGGAAATGGGAGTGGCCGTGGTGGTTCATAGGGTGGTGATTTTGTTTTTTGGCAAATTATGCTACCGTTTTTTTTGTTTGTTTTGTCATATTTCTTATACCATTTTTCCCAAATATTATTTTGTCATCGTCTTTTGAGACAAAATAGTGATAGGTAGTTATTATTTGAAGAAATTGATTAATCTGAAGAGATAGTATTGATTAATTTTTGATATTTTAAAATTAATTAATTAATCTCTAAATTATATTTCAATCACGATTATTTTTTAAGGTGTAAAAATTATCCTTAAGTTTACCTCAAAGTTATAAGATTGTCATTTAAGTTAAAAAACTTTCCATCTCCATGGGTTCAGCCACCTTCACTACTCTAGTCTCGAGTCGAGTCTACCCACAACCAGTACGACACATCCTCCCCTTCTCACCGATCCACCATACCAACTGCCTCCCCAATTTGTGTCATTTGACGATTAAAAAAAAGTTTTATTTAGTCCATGTGATTTCAAATTAAAAATTTAGTCTCCTGTAATTTACACATTTTTTTCTGAACAAGTCTAGGTTACCTGCCCGACCAACTAGACGCACAACGGTACCGTTTTAAAATTTACGTGGAAAAAATGTGGTAAGTGAGTAGATTTATTTGACGATGACGATGACGTGTAATCTGATAAATTACCAAAATAGTCCAAATATTTTAAACCCATCACCAAAAACTCATCTTCTTCCCCAAAATTAGTTCCCATCCCCATCACCCCATCTTCCTCCCCACACGACTAAACCTCCTTTCCCAAGAAAATGCCAAAAATAGTAAACTCCACACTCTCTCTCGGCTCTTAAAAACCCCTCTCCTAACCCACCACTATCCAGCCCTTCCTCTTCCCTCTCTCCCCTCACAAACCAGTGAAATTACATTTCCACCCCCAAAATTCTCCCCATTTTAGACCTTCACCATGTGTGGTGGTGCCATCATCTCGGACGTCATCCTGCCGTCATCACCGCCGACTTCCTCTGGCCCAATCTCAAGGCCGGGAAAAAGGAAAGTTCAACTGGTCGGGCTATTTTCCTCGTGCAAGCCTCCTAATAAATGAAAGTTCAAAGCTTTTCGCACAGGAAGGAGGCGGTGCGCGAGAGGATAATAATGTTCGAATAGATCGTCTTGGTCGCCATTATTGCCCAAGTTTCTGTTTTACTTTTGGTTGAAACCGATTTAGCCCACTTAATTTTTATGTATTTCCTAATCAGTTTCTCTGTTTGGTTTTGTTCTTCAAGAACAATCGAGATGAAGAAGAGAACTAATTTTGACTTGCTGCTTCTTATTGATAAGAACAATCGAGATGAATAAGGGAACTAATTTTGGGGGAAGATGATGAGTTTCTGTTGGTGGGTTTAATGGGGAAGACGATGGGTTTTAGTGATGGGTTTAAAATATTGGGGCTATTTTAGTAATTTATTGAAGTACATGTCGTCGTCAAATGAATGCATTTTGTTCATTGACTTGGGCGAGTTATTAATTGATTGTTGATTTGATTGATTTAATTATTTTCGTTTCCTCATATTAACTCAGATTTTTGTCCAAGGTTTGTTTATGGCTTAATTGGTTTGATCCATTTGTTCCCGAATGAAATTATTAATTTTCTTCACAATTAGAATTCGACATCGTGTATTCCCTGAAAACAGTAGTATTCTGGATCTCCGGTAATCCCTCCCATTCACACAACCTACCGAAGAGGACATAGTATGGAGTCCGAAGGCGTGATCAATATTGTATTTTTGCCACTATTAGTTGATTAATTTGTTCTCTTTTATGGTTAATTTTTTTAAATGTTCTTTTGGGGTTAATGGGTATGGCTCTACCAAATCATGTATGGTCTGATGGATACGGTGTCAGTTTTTAAGCATGAGGTGGGAAGATCAAATTTCATAACTGTTTAAGATCCGAAATTGTGGAAACAATTTAAATCTCACCCAAAAAAAATGGATATGGCTCTGATGCATCAGATGCAACAAATACCACCAGCAAAAGCGACGATATTACAACAGACCGAATCATCAAGCTCCTTTGAATCCATTCATCGCTCGATCATGAAAATAGAAGGTCTTTTAGAGGGGTAAACAACTTCATTGCATTAATAATCTGAAAAAACCTGTAGGTCTCGACATACACAAATTGCCATCTCGTGGACTAAAAAAACCAAAGGAAAAAGAGTCTAAACTGCATAAAGCAGTGTCATACAAACCACCCAGCAACAGAAATAAATAAACGAAACCCCAGGAGAAGAGAGACAAAACCGAGTAGCCAACCCTGCATATGAAACTTTAAACACCGTCAACCCACATCTGCAGCCATCGCTAATGCCACTTCTGCTGGAGGGTCGACAACCACTAGCTCCGACCGATCTCCAGGCAACATTAACTTCGCCAATAAGTGTGCAGGAACGTTCCCTTCCCTACGGACAAACCTGAACCGACAAGCCTCGAAACCGCCCGCCATAACCCTGCACTCCGAAGCAATCACAGAAAGGTCACTCATATCCTCACGCCGCCCATCGACATAGCGCACGAGAACTTGGCAATCTGACTCCACCTCCACATGCGACAGGCCAAGCGAATGTGCAAATTCCAGGCCCAACTTCATGTTAAATGTTTCAAGAATAGTCGGGTGAACAATGGCCGATAGCTTCCGCACCATTGCCCCAATAAAACCGCCTACCGAGTCTCTCACAATAGCTGCGATATGCCCTTCCCTACCTGACGAGAAACCCGCATCCATATTGATCTTGTGCCAGGGAGGAGCTGGAGGTCACCAGCGCCCAGTTTCACGCCCCACCGCCTCCTCACGCCCCGGGTGCAACGCAACAAACTCCTCCCAGAGTCGAAGAGCCCCCGCGACAGCTCCACCTACATCTGCGGTCACTCCCTCCTCAAACACTACCCTATTCCTCGCCTCCCAAATGCCCCACATAACCGCCATCAACCTGCCCCTCTCCCGTACCCCCCCTCACCTGCAGCAACCCCGACACTACCTCCATAATAGACTCGGCCAGGATAGAGCTCACATCTAAACCCACCGCACCCCAAACCTCTCCTACCTGTGGGCATAGAAAAAATAAGTGCAACTCTTTTTCTACCTCCCCCGAACAAAGTAGGCACAAGCCATCTGTCACAATGCCCCGATATGGAAGAAGGGCCCGCACCGAAATGCACCCATCCAAAAGCAGCCAGACAAAAGATTTTATCCTCGGAGAATAGAGCAGTCGCCAGCATGCAATCCAAACTTCCTTGTTAATCCCCGGGATTTGAGCATATTCTGACTGAAACCACCACGATGAGAAGTCCACAAAGTAACCGCTTTTTACGGAGTACTCCCCAGTCGCCGTGTGTCTCCACCTGACGGGATTTGAGCATATTCTGACTAAAACCACCACGATGAGAAGTCCACAAAGTAACCGCTTTTCACGGAGTACTTCCCAGTTGCCCTGTGTCTCCACCTTACTGTATCTCTCCGCCCAGCTACACTTGTCGGGTTGGACAGGATAGAGCGCACATCTTCCTCCCCAAATAATGTGCGTAACAGATCCACATTCCACTCACATGTGTCGCCTTTCCTGAGGTCTGAGACAACATGAAAAGCCTCTGAACTTGGAAAAGTGTATCGCGGTGGCCCAACCTCATGATTCGGGAGCCAACGATCCTTCCACATCTTGATCGAGTGTCCCGAACCCAGCCTCAATTCCAGCCCCTCCTCTATTAAATTACGCCCCTCCAACAGACTACGCCAAGTATAGCTTGGGCTGTAACCAACAGGTGCCTGCATAAAATCACACCGAGGAAAGTACCTCGCTTTGGGAACTCTCGCAGCTAGAGACTCCGAATTGGTCAATAGATGCCAAGCTTATTTTGCAAGCATAGCCCTATTAAAATTCACCATCATTAAAAGCCAATGCTGCCCTGCTTCGGCGGTTGACACATACGAGCCCAACATCTCTATATCACGCCACTCTGCCCTTCCTGTCGGCCCCAATAGAACCCACATAGTAGGCTCTCTATCTCCTCACAAATCTTGACTGAAATGCAAAAACATCTCATTAAGCATGTGAGAATCGACTGAAGCACCGACTTGATCATAGTCATTTACCCCGCCTTTGAAAGTGACCTCTCCTTCCACGTTCTAATCTTTGCCCTAATCCGATCCACCAACCTTGCAAAGACCACCTTCTTAGAGTGCCCTATTACTGTAGGCAATCCTAAATACTTCTCCTCACCGACCGCCTCTCTCACCCCCAGTACTATCGCAAACCCGACCTTGCCTCCTCCCCCACGTTGCCACTGAAAGTTATGGAACTCTTCTCAAAGTTGACAGCCTGCCCTGATGCCTGAGAGTAAGCAGACAAGATCTCTCCCACCACCTAGAGTTCCTCAACTGTAGCTCTGTAAAATAAGAGAGAATCATCGACAAAGAACAAGTGTGTAATAGAGGGAGCTCGCCTAGCCACCTGATAACCATGCACCCGATTATCCAGCTTAGCCTTCTTAATTAGCGCAGCAAAACCCTTCATACCAAATAGAAACAGGAAAGACAATAAGGGATCTCTTTGGCAGAGCCCACGACTCGGATGAAAAAAGTTGCCAGCCTTCCCATTAACCTGCACCGCATACCTCACCGTCCTAACACATCATATTACCAAGGTAACAAACATAGACGAGAAACCCACAGCTCTCATCATCCCCTCTAAGAAATCTCATTCAACCCTATCATACGCCTTCATCATATCTATATTCAGATCGCACCAGCCTTTGCGACCTATTCTCTTCTTCTTCAAATCATGGAAAATCTCAAACGCTACCAAGGCATTATCAGTGATTAGGTGACTCGGCACAAGGCGCCCTGATTATCGTAGATAATCTCAGGCAAGTGGCTCTTCAGGCAGTTCGTAATAGCCTTTGTAACTAGCTTCATCACCACATTGCAGAGGCTAATAGGACGATACTCTGCACACGTGGTAGGTCGAGGAACCTTAGGAATCAAGGTAATCAATGTACTATTCATGCTGGTAGGATCGGCTTCATTATTCAAGACTGAAAGAACTATTTGGGTAACATCCCCTCCTATAATATGCCAATGCTTCTGGAAAAACAATAGGGGCATCCCATCCAGACCCGGTGCCTTGGTTGGGTACATCTGTTTTAACGCCCTCTCTACCTCCTCCCTAGTGTAGGGTTCAGCTAAGGTAGCATTTAGGTCCTCCAAAATACGTCTCTCCACCAATGATGTGATCAAATCCACCTGTATACATTCAGAAGAGGAAAAAAATGAAGTATAAAAATGACGAAACATCTGTTCCAGGTCTGCGCACTCCCGCACCATTCCACCATCCGGCCCTGAAACAATGCCAACCCAGTTCTGAGTCCCCGATGCCTCACCTTCTAATGAAAATACTTTGTGTTTCGGTCCTCTTCCCGCAACCAATCCACTCTAGAACGCTGAGCTCACATCTCTTCCTCCCTAGATAAAAGCTCCTCCCTCTCCTTGAAATAGATCTCTAGTCTCAGCTTCTGATCCCTTGTCAGTGGGAGAGACTGCAGAGTCCCAATCTCATCCTCCATCTGCCTCTTCGCCTGATTGACCTGCCCAAACACCGTCTTCTCCTAGTGCTTCAAATGTTGTGCACACCCCTCTAATCTGCTACCCAAATCAGCCCTCATCCCCTGATCCCAACATAATCAAATCTGATCCCCCAAACCTTCATGACGTAGCCACATCGACTCAAAGTGAAAATGCCTCTCAACGGGCTCCTCCTCCACTTCCAAAATATGGCAATGAAGAGGACTATGATCTGATCCCAACCTAGGCCTCGCCTCAACCCAAGAGGCTCGATAGATATCCATCCATGCTTGCATCATAAAAAATCTGTCCAAATTACACTCAATATGATTCGGATCCTCCTGGTCATTCGACCAGGTAATGTGTAAGCCCACCTGCCTGACTTTCGCAAAACTACAAACCTGCTCCACTCTCTCAAAGGCTTGCAACCATGAGAATGGAATTGTATTCCCCCCTCCCTCCATCATGGTCAAGATCTTATTAAAATCTCCTCCACACAGCCAAGGGAGGGTTGACTTGGACCGTAGATGCTGCAGCAACTGCCAAGACAAACCTCTATCCTCCATCCACGGCCACCCGTAAAAACCAGTAAACCTCCATATAAAAGCCCCTCCCACACTCACATCTATATGATGTAGGGACATCGATAACAGAGTAATCAAAACCTCCCTCCTCCAAAGCAACGCCAGCCCCCCCCCCCCCCCCCCCTGTGTATAGGGGTGAGAATAGGTCGGTGTCAAGGGTTTCCCTTTTTTTGGGCCCGACACTGACCAAATTTTTTTTCCAGAAAGTGAAACCAATGGTGGGCTGGTGAATTGCAACACCGAAGGTGTCGCGGTGGATCGGTGATGTCCAATTCCAACCAATACCGGCGGTATGAGGGGTTGAATTTCCAGCCCTTTTTTCTAGGCCCATTTTTCAAATCCCATCAATCCATCAAAAACCAGCAAATTAACCACATGAAACAGTACAAATCTGAAGTGGAAATCCTAATTGAACGACAAAGAAAAGAGAAAATTACAGCTTGAGGGCTTCGAGAAACTTGTAGTGCTCGGGATCCGTCCAGCTCTCCCTCGACTTGGTGATGGTGTACAGCTTCCGAATCTTCTTTGACAAGTTCTCGACGAACGACGACGTCGGAGTAGTGGCGATGGTGTACGACGTCGGACGATGAGAGAAAGGTGGAGGATTAGCCATGAAGGAGCACTGGTGGCCGCCTGGCTGGTGAGAGAAGGGAGACGGAGGACAACGGGGATTTGGGGAAGGGGAGAGAGAGAGAGAGGTTCATTTGACAGAATGGGGAAGAAGTTTATAGGTTATATATATATACTGATCGGCGAATCGGTGAATCAGGTTGGTTAAAAACCAACACCGATCATACACTGAAGATTTTGGTTTAACAGGAATATCAACCCACAACACCGTTTTGACATTCGGGTTTATTATTTTTGGTGCGTTGGTGTGGTTGGGTTGTCGGGTTCACGCTCAGCCTTAGTCGCCTACCCTCTCCAGAGCATGAGTAGAGAACTCTACACTTAAACCTTAACCTCCACTTAAACCTCCAGTCACATTTTTGACAAGAAAATGATCAGGGGTTTGTAGGAGGCGATCAACCTACGTAACTGAAGAACTGCCTTTGGATTCTCCAAACTATGGTAGTTCGAACTTAGGAGATTCATTGTGCTCAGCAGAGCCGCTCAGTGGCCTCTGCCAAAACTGGATAATGAGGTGAAGCATCTGAAATAAGGGTTGCCCTCTTGCTAACACGATACTCCTCATTGATATCCTCTACAGTCCTCCTCTTCTCACCCACACCCTCACTTCGCCCCTCACCAAAAGTACCACCTATATTACTATAGCCCCTGGCCCTCCTTTTCCATGTCCAAAGAGAAAGCTTCGCTCCCTCCCCGCCAACCGCAAGTACCATCCCTTCCTGCATCTGCCCAATACACCCCTCTATCCCCTCCAACTCGGCACCCTCAGTGCCTCCACCAATAGGTTCCATCAAAGAAACCACCAATTCCCCATCCTGTTCTATTGCAATATCCCCTCCTACCAACTCCTAACTCATCTAACTCCCAAACTCCAAGCCATCTCTCATCACCGGCCCTCTCCCCGATACCCCTAACTCCACAGGCTAAGGAAAACTCCTCCTTATTAGCCACTCGAACAAGCCATGTCTGTGAACAAAGTTGACCCATCCATCCCTTGACCACCCATCATAAAACCCGACAGACCCCTCTACACGCTGACCCCAGAGCTTCTCGGCTGCAAATGAGGTAGAATACACCGCCGCTGACTACCAAAACCAGCCTCCTCTTCCCATTGAGACCTCTCTGCCAAACCACGAACTGCCCCCGACCCGATAAGGGCTAGGGACATTACTACAAGACCACCCCCTATCGCCTCAATCAGTTGTTCGCCACCCTCCTGCAAAATTATCTCTCAGATTTGGGAATCCGTAGGAGAAAAGGAAGCCCCCTTCTCGAAGGCAGCCTATCCCTCCAAGGCCTACCCTCATCCACTACCCTGGCAGGCTTACGAGGAGGTGCACGTAGTTCTGAGCCAAAAGGAGGGGCAGTATTGAGAACCACTTCGTTACCATCCCACAGCTCACAGTCACGATCAATTTGTTCAAGATAGACATACTAAAAACTGAAGGACTGCAAGCGCTCATACTTGAAAGAAACTGTTGCCAACGTACCATTACTAAATCTGACCTGCCTACTTCACACTGGAGGATTACGAACATCCAGGATCACCTGGAGCTATATATATCACAACTCCTCTGCTGTGTCCACCGCCATAAACTCACCAAGCATCCCCCCTACCGTGCGGACTACCACGATATCATAGCCCCCAAGAGGTAGATCATACACTCGAACCCAAAAAGGCATGTGAAATAACTAGACTTGGGATGGTTGCATCGTTCCCGAAATAGGAGCAAGGACAACGACGCACCGCTCGAAGAACCAAGGTTGCGCTATCACCACCTTATGAAAATCTCGGTTCTCCTTGAACTTAAATAGGAATCAATTCTGACTAAGTGCGACAGCTTCCATTCCATAACGAGGCAGCCACAAGTTCCTCATCATCGTAAGAAAGCCTCATTTTTGATTATTTTCTCCGTGCAAACCATTCCAACTAGACTCAAACCTCCTTCCTCCGCCACCGCCGTCATATCAAACGGAAGATCAAATACCTCCTCATCACCCTACGCCCGCCTAGCACCACCAGCACTCATCATCTTCCCCTGACAAACACGTAAACCAATCTCCCAGAGCCAAAAAAACCACCGGCCTCTAGCGCTCCAAGAAAGTTGGAGGAAGCCTAAAAACCTTATGCAAGAGCCGATTATGCACTGCAAAAACCACTCAAGCAAGCCTGGAAACAGACGAAAGCACATACATGGATCACTGGACGTGGAAAACAGAAAGATTTGACGTGTATTTTGGTAGAATTTTGGGAACCCTAGCGCTGTTCTCCAGGATAGAGAAAACTCCATGCAGAGACAGAAAACCCTAGTTAGGGACTATTGGCTTAATAAAATAGAAGTTTTTTTTAACTTAAATGGCAATCTTGTAATTTTGGGGTAAGTTTAAGGGTATTTTTTACACTTTAAAAAATAATTAATGAGGAAAGTGACTGAAATATAGTTTAGGAACTAATGAATTTGATTATGAAAATATCAGGGTTAATCAATACTTGTATGTCATGATTAATCAATTTTTTAAAGTAAATTATTTATTCCCAATTACCTTGTCATTAGCGCTTTGGGGCAAACTTATGATTATGTTACTTGGTTTTCGTGTGACAGTTCAACATGGGCGAGACTTGTTATCATAATTTTAAAAAATGTGGTCCGACCGGTAGTCTGATCGGTCTGACTGCGAATCATCCCCTCCAGCGGCTCATTTTTTAGCCTTGTTCTGACCAAAAAATGCCAGTTCGACCAGAACTTTTGAAAAAATGCCTAAAATTTATACTTGGTAGACCTAAAATTAGAAATCAAAAACATCCCAAAATCAGTCTCCCACTTTCGAGTCTCTCTGTCCCCCGACTCTCCTGTAACCGCTCGACCATCGTCGTCGTCGCCTCCTGCTCCGCTTCCGGCTGGCCATGGAGGGAGGTGGGTTTTTTTGCTTTTTTTGGATCAGAGAGAGAGAGAGAGAGGATAAAAAAAGAGTGTGGGTTTGTTGCTTCTGCAATGGAGCAGAGAGAGAGAAAACACAAAAAAGTTGTGGGGGTTTGTTTGCTTCTGCTTTGGAGCAGAGAGAGAAGATAAAAAAAAGTGCGGGTTTGTTGCTTCTGCGATGGAGCATAGAGAGAAGATAAAAAGGATAAATTATTTTCAAGTCCTTGACCTTTGGTCATCCTCCTCTTAGGGTCCCTGACTTTTGAAAAATGATTGTCCCGTCCTTAAGTTTTGATGATAATAGACTCTCGGGTCCCTGTAGCCAAATTATTCCTTTTTCTCTGGTGTACTCTCACTTGAAATGACCAAAATACCCTTCCCACTTAAAAATAAAAAATCTCTTGCCTTCTTCCTTCACCTCCTTCTTCCTCCTACCTCATCTGCATCCTCCAACCTTCAACCACAACTTAAAACCAAAATTGTTTAGTGAGAATTAAAACTAATTAGAAAGAATTAAAGTTTGAAGAACCCTAATTCTAAAAACTTTAATTTTAATTAGAACACCCAACATGAAAATAACCCAGATCGAAAATCAATAAACCTACATAAAAAATTTAGTGTTCGTCTTCATCAAAAATCAAGAAATCCAGATCGAAAATTCCTTGTTCGTCTTCATCATCCTCGTGTTCTTCACCGTCACAAGCGCGGAGGAGATGGACCTGGCAGTTTGGGTTTTTGACAGGGGATGAAGGATTCGTGTGTGAAGGATCTTCTGGGTTCTTGTCAGGGGATTAAGCATGATTTTTTGACAGGAGATTCGTGGGTTTTTGAGAGGAGATTAAGTATTCTTGATGTTATTTTAATCAGATAGTGAATTTGAGTTCTTAGTTCTTTTTTTTAATTACGGATGAATTTCAAGGTTGAGGATAATTTTTTAGTATTGCCCAGATAGTGAATCAGATAGTGAATTTGTGAATTTTTAACAAGGGAGAGTATTTTGGTCATTTCAAGTGGGGGTTCACCGGAAAAAAAGGAATATTTCGGCTCCAAAGACCCGAGTCTATTATCATCAAAACTTAAGAACGGGATAATCATTTTTTAAAAGTCAGGGACCCTAGAGGGAGGGTGACCAAAGGTCAGGGACTTGAAGGTAATTTGTCCTAAAAAAATTTAGTGGTGGGTTTTTTTGTTGTTGGGTGGATTGTGGGCTAAAGATTAAAAGAGAATGAAGATGGACTTTTTTAAAATATAGGGAACGAAGATGGGCCAGAGTAAGTGTGGGTTTGTTTTGTAGTAGATGGGCTTAAATCTTATTTATTTTCTTACCTATATATAATAATGTATGTATATATTTAAAATATTTTATTAAATAAAAAAAGTTCCGGTCCGACCGGACCAGAAAACGAAAGAATTTTGGGTCATACCAAAATCCGTATTTTAAAATTATACTTGTTATGTAACTATTTACCGAGTCAAAAAGCCTAAATACTTTATTTCATAAAAAAATGAATCAAAATATAAACAACAAAATATTTTTAATTATTTTTTTTAAAATTAATCAAAATGACATCATTTTGGATCTATTTGACTTGATATTAAACAATTTAGCAGGCCTGAGTTAGGTAGATATGCCATCGAAAAACTATACGATAATATTATTCGTTTATCTTCAAAATGATAATAGGCTTTTCTCTTTAAAATGTTAATAGGTTTTTCTTTTGTGACTGCAATTGAATAAATATATTGTAATTTAGTAGACACTAATTGAAAGAAAATAGGCATTACATAACCAACAACCATTTAAATCAACAAGACTTAAATTAATAGATGAAAGAATTATTCTACCTTAATTAAACTCTAATTTAGCTCATCGACATGTGTTAACCATTATACTTGATTAACATTACATAAAATACTTATTTCGCTCGCAAATTAACAATCACTTATGTTTTATTGGCAAAAGTTCCGAAAGACACACTGCACTTGCAAACTAAACACATCAATACTATAAGAGATAATTATTGAGAGGATGTCAGAGTATAGTCAAATAAACTCTAAAGATCATGTAGTTTTTCTACTAATTTCCAAGTCCCTGTAGTTTGGTTTTTATTATACTCTCCAGTCCCCCGCTAATGTCATCCATTTTTTTTTTCATCCTGAAATGACTATTATACTCCTAGAGTTGTCTCCTACCTCCCCTCCGGTGAACCTTCCATCTTCTCCGGCGACATCTCCGGCGACCTTTATTGCTCCCAAGAAAAAATATCAAACACAAAGGAGAACCCAGAACTAGAAAAGGTCAAATGGATTGTTTAACTACATTGTTGGTTATTTACAAGGGAATAGGGATGAAATACATGAACGAACTTAAGAGGATATAAAGTTGAAACAATGGAATTAACCCAGATCAGATCCATTCCACTGGACATTGTCGAATTCCAGGTCGTCATCGTCCTTGTTTCCGGTGGGAGCCTCGATTTGATTATAAGGAAAATACCCCAATTAATTACCATCTTCAGAAAATAGTGAGGTGAAATTTACCAGCCAATGCTAGCCATCGAGACCCACGGCCTTCTTAACGACGCCTTGGAGGCCGACAAGTACGGACTTGGTTTGGTTGTTTCCAGTGACCATCACCTTGGTGTGACGTGGCAGTACGGACAGCTCCTCCTTGCTGCTATCCCCCCGCCACCACCACCCACCTGCGCGTGCCCGTACGTAGAAGATGTCGCCGAAGATGTCGCTAGAGAAGACGGAGGGTCGCCAGAGAAGATGGAAGGGTTGTCGGAGGGGAGATAGGAGACAACTCTAAGGATATAATAGTCATTTCAAGATGAAAAAAATAAAAAAAATTGATGACATCAGCGAGAGACCGGAGAATATAATAAAAACCAAACTACAGGGGCTCGAAAATTAGTAGAAAAACTACAGGATCCTCAGAGTCTATTTGATTATACCCTGGAGTCCTGTATGTAATTATCTCAAACTATAATCCTTAAAAATAAATTATCATTAATCTCATATTTTTATCATCGCATTATCCTAATTAATGGAAAATCCTCCAAAAACCTCAAAAAATAACATACCAAAAAATTGTAATAGTTTCCTAAGCTACCTAAAGTTTCTACAAGATAACAAAACATGGGTTGTCCTCTTCTTTGCCGGGGGAAGATTCTCATCGTCCCGGGCTCTTCTCTTCCCGCATTTCACCACCGGAGCGGGCACCGATAACCTCCAAAGCACCGGCGCAGTTGGGCTCGCGCCGGGTGGGAAGTTAAAGAGGTTGGTGATGTCTTTGAGAGGCTCCCTTGTTGAGGATCCACTTGGTTGGTGGGGTGGGGACTTTGGAGGAGTTGGTGTTGCCTGTGGAGAAACGTTCTCCTTGTCAGTGCAACTGGTAATTAGGGAGATGGCCATTGTGAATGCCCCGTATCAGTGCAATTGGATGTGTCTATTTTTCTATCTCTTGACTCGGAATTGAGGAGAGGGGAATGGGTGGTGAAGTGAGGGGAGGCTGATGGTGTATATGTAATGGGTGGTTTTGGAGGGGAAGGGGAAATTTTGGTTTTGGGAGGTTTCATTTTGGGTATTTTGAAGTTGGGTTTTGGTGGAGGGAAGACGAGGGAGGTGTTTGTTTTGTGTTTTTTTAGTTTTGGCCTTTTGGTTGTTTTTGGACTTTGGAGGGTTTCGTGTGAATTTCGGACAAGAGGGAGGTTTGAAAAGTTTTGTTCCCAACCAGAAAAGGTTTGGGGGTAAAGTGGATTGAATACTTGCCGCAATGGGATGGGTTTTTATTTTATTATTCCAATTTCCAACCTAATTTTGTTTCTCACTTGCTATTTGGCAAACCTGGCGGGAGATGCTCTTTGTATGATTTATTTTATATAAAATATCTTGATTCAAATATCTTGGAGGAGTTGGTGTTGCCTGTGGAGAAACGTTCCCCTTGTCAGTGCAATTGGTAATTAGGGAGATGGCCATTGTGAATGCCCCGGATCAGCGTAATTGGATATGTCTATTTTTCTATCTCTTTACTCGGAATTGAGGGGAGGGGAATGGGTGGCGGAGTGAGGGGAGGCTGATGGTGTATATGTAATGGGTGGTTTTGGAGGGGAAGGGGAAATTTTGGTTTTGGCAATGGGTAGGGTAGGGTATTGATAGGACCTTACCCATACCCTAGTTTTTTTTGATGGACCCATATCCTACTATCGACCCTACAAATTTTTTATTGTTAGATTCATACCTTATCCTCCTGGAGACCCAGGGTCTACAGGGTCTGCAGGGTCCGACACTTTAACATTCTGCATTTTGATAATTTTTAATCAAAATTTAATTTTTATATAAAATTTAAATAAATTCAAGACATCTACTACGTTACACATCAATATTCAATAGAAAATTGATAAAATATCAAATTTTATAATTTAATTTCAATAGTCCAAGGTTTTTTTAGAGTTTGAAGTACATAAACAATTCAACAAAAGAAAAATATAGCATGTCAGCTTCTAGTGATCCATCATTCACGGCATTTTCTAATCTTGTTGCGGAATAACATAATAAATATGTTAAAGTTAACTTTAAAGTATATTATATATATTATCAATACGGTCTAACAAAGGTCTAACTAGAGTCTAATTAGGGTAGAGTCTAAAATATGGTAAAAATGTAAGGGTAGGGTCCAACCCACATGGTCTAGCTATGGATTCATACCCTACCCTAGACCCTACCTCTAAACATGGACCCATACCCATACCCATACCCTACCCTAGACCTAGTCAAAGTCAACATACCTTAGACCCGTATGGTAAGAGTAGGGTCCGACCCTCAAGGTATGGGTATTTTTGCCATCCCTAGTTTTGGGAGGTTTCATTTTGGGTATTTTGAAGTTGGGTTTTGGACTTTTGGCGGAGGAAAGACGAGGGAGGTGTTTGTTTGTGTTTTTTTAGTTTTTGGACTTTGGTTTCATTTTGTTCGTTTTTACTTTGTAAGATTCAAGAGGCGGGCTTGTATATTTGGAAGGGTTTTGTGTGAATTTCGGACGAGAGGGAGGGAGGTTTGAAAAGTTTTGTTTTGTTTTGTTCCCAACCGAAAAAGGTTTGGGAGTAAAGTGGATTGACTACCTGCCGCAATGGGATGGGTTTTAATTTTATTATTGCAACCTCATTTTGTTGCTAACTTACTATTTTTTTTGATAGAAATGGTGCGAGAAGTTCGGATATATAAATATGAGAAATAAAAAAATAGTTACATCCCAAATAAATATTATATCTGCGACCTAGCTTTTTAACGGAAGATTTTTCTAGTTCATCAAAATGATGATCGTTAATATTGTTATATGACGCAGAATCTCTTCTCCCAGAGTTGTTAACTTGCTATTTAGCAAGCTAGGCAGGAGATGCCATTTTATGATTTTTTTTAAAATATCTTGATTCAATTACATAGATTAATTCAATTTCGAACTCAACTTTTAACACTTGCAAAAAATTGGCATGCTATCATTTTTGTGATTATCTTACAATCATGTTACCCTATTTAACTTTCAAGTTGCAAAAGGTAAAAATTCTCTAAAATGATATCTTTGAGTGAAGAGAAAAATATCACTTTAAAAAGATTATTATTATCATATAAAAGAAACTTATGTTATTAGTTACAAAATTATTAAAATTGAATTTTTATCAATAATTTGTTCATATTCAAATTATCTAAAATCTCGACTTATAGCACTATCCAAATGTTATACTCGATTGAGATAATTTTTTTAAGACGATGAACACAAAGATTATTTGAATTAAAACATGAATGATGATATAAAATTTATCAAACAAGCAAGTTTAGTACAAATGAATATCTTAAAGTATTTTTAAAATTCGTAAATTATGTAAAATTATATATATTTATACAAAATATTATGTAAAAGTTGAGACCAAAATTTAACACTAAAATTTTCAGAAAAAGTACTAACTATTACGATAAAAATATTATTAAATTTTAACATTATTCCTACGGGACAAGGATTTCGAAAACCGTAAGGTAAACAATAATTTGTGAAATATAATCTCGGATGTGTCGTCACCCTTCCACAAAAGTGTCATGTGAAGGAGGAGGGAATCAAGAGAGATTTCGACATATTGGCGGGCAGTTCATGATTTAATTATTTTTCTACGATAAAATGCATTCAATTAAACGCTTTTTCAGAAGGAAAAAAAAATCGCATGTAGCACGTCCACTCGGCTCTACTAACAAGCAAGCATGATTTTTTCTGAAATATGTAAAAAACTTATTTATTTTTTCTAAATAGACAAAAAGTTATACATATTCTCTAAATAAGTTAAAAGATTATTTAATATTAATTTTTTGAATATTTCAGTACTAATATAATTCGATATATATCCTAGTACTAATATAATCTAATATATGTTACAGATATATTTGAAAATATATCGATTATATTTCGATAATATATTTGATAAGGTTTTGAATTTGTAATATTTATTGATATATTATCAAATATATTATCGATAAGGTTTTTCAATGGTGGGTAAATGGTGGATAATATATATTCGATAATATATTTGAAAAAAACTTATCGATAAATTTGTTGATATATATTAAATTAGTATAATGATAATGATTGAATTATATTATAGATCATTTAGTATTGAGATAAATTTACGATACAATAATTAAATTTATCGATGTATAAATTTAGATCATTCTATGACCAAATAATTTTTTTTGGTGACCAAATAAAGTTGGCGATTCCAAGTTTTTTTTTGGATTCGTAAATTTATCGATATATGTTATCCACCATTTATCGATAAGTTTTTTTTGGATTCGTAAATTTATCGATATATGTAATTTTAGAATAACGCGAGTAGAGATAAATATTTATCCATAAATTTAGACGATTAAATTTATGGATAAATATTTATCTCTACTAGCGTTATTCTAAAATTACATATATCGATATATTTGGGGATAAATTTACGATACAACTATTAAAATTCGGTATCCATAAATTTTAAAAAAAAATTTATTTGGTCATAGAATGATATGAATTTATACATCGATAAATTTAATTGTTGTAAATTTAATTTATTTGAATTTATTGATATATATTATTTCAGTATATTAGATTATATTAGTACTAGGATATATATCGAATTATATTAGTACTGAAATATTTAAAAAAAAATAATTGACACCTCCACTATATTATTATTATTTTTTTCAATTTTCTCTCTCTCCTAACATGGGCAGAGGAGGCGCCTTCTTCAAAAAATTTTAATATTAAATAATCTTTTAACTTATTTAGAGAATATGTATAACTTTTGCCTATTTAGGAAAAATATGTATATTTTTTGCCTATTTAGGAAAAATATGTATTCAGAAAAAATTTCCAAGCAAGCGGATCCCTAGATGGATCCAGAATTACTCAACAGACCCGCATAACAGTCGACAGTCAAGTATGGATGTCTATCAGACATAAACGCATCGCATCATAATCGGATGTACGGCACAAAGGCGAAGAAATTCATATTCATGGTTCGAATGATAACCATGAAAATACGAGCAGTTAGTATATTCACGAGGAAAAGTTTCGATCTGATCTGTTGGATGTTTCTGAAAACATCTCTTTGGTATGGAACAATCTGCTATAATCACCTTTCAGAAAAAAAGAAGAAGAAAACTTACATGATCAATGTATTATTGAGCTAAAGATCAGGGGGATCCCTCCAACCTGTACACGAACATTGAGATTCCGAATAGGGGAGCTCATCTGCTCAGCACAAAAGATGATCCTTCATGTAACTCATACCTGGAAAACCAAAAATGCACCAGAAATCAGCGGAGGAAACTGGTAGGAGGCTGAGGAGAGAGGCATGGATAGTATTTACTTTTCCGGGGTGTATGACTTCCAACGAGACATCAATCTTGCAGCAAATTTCTGAACCGAACGAATGTGACAAATTGCTAAGGATGATGCAAGTATCGTGTTTCAACTGAAGTAAAAAAAATCAAAGTAAAAGAGAGACGCGCCAAGGAGAGAGAACAAAGGATATTTTCTCGTCAAACATGGGATGATTGAGCATCAATAAACTATTGTTGTTCACAATAGCTCGGACCAGTGTTTCTTTCGCTTCCTCGTGTTTCTTCTTCAGCATGCAACAAATCTGCAGCATAGATAACGAGAACACGGACCATCAATATCATGTAATGATACGAGAGCCAAGTTCCAATTCAATGTCAAAATTCAGAATAACAAGATTATGATATTAGTACGTACTCTGCTACTATCTACATGGTACAGGCAACATCTGAAAGTAATTTCAAACAGGCCCAACTTATTTGATTCACCTTTACACACCTCGTTTCTTTGTAAACAAATCTAAAACATCCCAAACGCTGAGAGTACTTTTCAGCACACTTTGCTTAGCTAAGATCCTTTGTCATGTTTTCGTTATTCAAGGGACAAACTTAAGGGGCAGCGTATAAATGCATCGTGTAAAGCGGGCACACACAACCGATGAGGTGAAGATGATAAAAATCACAGCTTCACTTACATCATCGAGCTCTCTGGCATACGCTTCCGCCTTTTCAACATTTCCTTTGTCTTCCAAATCTGAAGTGATTTCCAGTTCTTTAACATTCACTCCAGGGGTTCCCCAACTGGAAGTTGAATGATCATACGGGACACTCTTGATTTACTTCCAGCCAGATTATCTTGACAGCAAACCTAGTTGAGGTAGCAAGCCACGAAAGGAACATATAAAGCTTTTGATATTGGTAGTTTGCAGGGGAAAAAATACACAACAGTGACATGGCAGCAAGAGTTTATAATGTAATATACCTGGTTTTCAACGACGCTGCTGCCTGTTATCGGCTTGAAGTTACTGCTATCATTTTGGATTCTGTATTGGAGGAAGAATGGAAGTGGGCATGAGCCATACCTCAAGTTCGAGGACAAGTCACTGATAGAAAGATAGTTCAGATGCAACCGGTGTCCTACACCACCTGCTTTCATTTGGTGACGGAGAAAGACGTTTAGGGCTATTGAAGGCCTCGCCATGCTCCTTTGATACCTGAAGAGTTGACACCTCACATATCACAGACTGACCACAGAGGATTAATTGGATATGTGACTGAAAAATCCAAATGTGTTATCTAAGATATATGAACTAAAGGCACCTCAGAAATTTTCCGCTTCATAGATGCTGGCATCTTCCTGTCAGCATTGACAACAGGATGTAGACCCATAGGCAGTAAATTTACTTTTCCATCCTTAATCCTACAGCTCTTCCACAAATTTGATTCTAATTTCAGCAACAAACTTGATTTGTCTTTGATTGATTCCACGGTCCTACATTGACAGACATGTAGCAATTTCAATGGTCAGACCAAAAGGCATAGGATAAAAGACTTGAAAATGAGAAGTTCTACTGATTATAATACCCTGAAATCTTCAAATTGGAAAGGTCAGGTGAAGTCTTCCCAGACTTTGAACAGTTCTTCGACAAATTTGATTCTGATTTCAGCAACAAACTTGATTTATCTTTGATTGATTCTATGGTCCTACATGACAGACATGTAGCAATTTCAATGGTCAGACCACCGGGCATAAAATAGAAGACATGAAAATTAGAAGTTCTACTGATCATAATACCCTGAAATCTTCAAATTGGAAAGATCAGGTGAAGTCTTCCCAGACTTTGAACCTTCAACAGGGACAACCTTTGAGTTCGAATTCATTCCCATTCTTGAAAGTCCAATTCTGGAGCTTGGCGTCGTCTTGTGATTCAATTCGCTTGGCTTATCAAATGAGCTCGTAGAGCTCTTTTTGTGACTGTCAAAGTTTTTAATCAGTTACAACAACTAACAAATGTAATTATTTGTAATGACATTGACACCAAGAGAGTCTGTAACGAGATAAATAAATTTCACAGTATTGTACTATCTACAATTAACTGGCCATATCAGCAAGCAAGGTGTAACGCGAATTGAGCTAAGAGTAATTCTAATACAGATCCAAAACATAATGAAGGTAGAATCCCAACAACAGGATCACCATCGAAGCATCTATCTTCTACAATAGGAATCTAAATGAATTCAATCATATTGTGAGAGGAGAGAACGGGCAATGAATATCGCTGAGTTAACTTTCAAAGAATCTAGATAAATTCAAGACAACGCCTGAAGCTCAAGCAATCTCAAAAACCTCTGCATGATCAAGTTCTACACAAATCCAGTATGTTTTGTGTAAAAACCGACTTTGGCAGATATTACTCACCTCTTAACGAGAAGAGGCTTGATCCTTTTTATGCTACCTAGAACTACAGAATTCCCCTTGTCAGTTTCTTTATCTGAAATCCTCGAATTGTCTACCAGCTTGCAACCTTTCTGTAAACCACCAGTGTTCAAGACCTCCCAGAAGAAAATTGGAGATACCATTATCACTAATTTGGTTCAAGTACATACCTACTTCCATAGAATCCACTTAGGAGAGACAGCATTGTACTAGACCTCATATTTCCCAAGCTTATAGCATTCTTTTTCCTCTCTGGAAAAACAGGTTTCGCTGTCATTTCCTGGGCTGCTGTACTCGAGTTTCCAGCCTGGTTTCTTCTGATCGGTTCTGGGTCTCTACTTGTAAACATAAGATATGTAAGCGAACATATATTTTCATTTTGGGCCCCTTTAATAAGGCAGGCGCACCTTTGATTTGTAGAAGAGCTCAACAAGGAAACAACTACTTTTCTACCCGGTGGAGGAAGTTCGACGCCACTTAATGGTGGTTGACACACTTGCCTCTCAATTTCTTTCACTATCTTAAAATCTTTTGTCTCAGTGACTGTTGATTCTGTTTTTGTTCCTGGTACGACAATATCGCCAGCAGCTTCACTACATAATATTAAAAAAAAAATCAGTACAGCTCAGACTTGTCTCTCATTCTCTTCAGAGATTGTGTGGTTCTAATCCTTCAAAGGGAAAAAGAAACTCTTTTTTCAACCATGAGAAGACTAGGTATGAGAACCACTGCTTCATGACTAAATGAACCTACTCAGGATCTCCCAATTCTTTAAATACTCTGCAAGATCTTTATCTCAACCTTTCAGAAAAAGCTAGAATTTGATAGCAGCAGCTAAGAAAAAGGTTAGCAATCTCACATCCCCAGTGGGCCCAAGCACTTTGGAGCTGAAGTCTGAACAACCTTCTTGATCTCACCTCCACATGAAAGGCTAGAGGTAGAAGTAGCTTCAGAGTTAATATCGTTTGGTGATGGTTCAGTCTCCATGCTGTCTTCTGTTGGATCTCCACAGATGTAAGTGAATTTGGGTTCTTCTGTGGCAACTTCATCACATCATCAGGACAAGAAACTTCTGTGTTTCGTCAACTACGCCATGCCAAGAATCAGTTTTTGCATCACAAGAGAGGTAATTTGTCTGCACATCTGAGCCATTTCGAACATTAAAATCTTGTCCACCGAAAGGTTTAGCAGATATGATGCGTGGGGTCTGTTTGCCATTGGTTTCTCCTTCAAATGCTACATCTGATGAATCAGGCAATTGATCAGTGGGTATTATTGTGATCTTTGGTGCTTCCTCATGATATACAATGGATTCTCCAGAAGTTCTCAAAAGTGCAGGAACATCATCACTAAAATTGGCAGTTTCGTCACAGTTTGCACCAGTATCAACAAACAAAATTGTTCCATTATCTGCTGCAGGGAGGTCTGGTTTCCGGTTCTGGTCATTAGCTTCATTGTTTTCTGATTGCTTGAATTTTGGGCCTCGAGTCTCTTGACACTCGCTGCTTTCTGAATCAACCCCTTTTTTGTTTACATTCTTCACAGGTTTCTCTCCCTCGATTGTTAACGATGAAACCAATTCAAAATTGTTGAACCTGAGTTGAAAAATAAAAGATCTCGGTCATTAACAACATACTTATTGCAGAAAATCTCTTGTTTCTGATATCAAATATACTTATATACGCGAAGTTTCTAGTTTTGAAAGATTAATCTGCTTACTCATTAAAATCAAAAGAGAAGATGGAATCTCGATTTTTCCGATTGGTAGCACCAGAAGAATCTGCGGATGTTTCCTTGGTTGGTACAGCCTTTGCTGCTGGCGAAGCAAAATCAAGGTCTGGCACGTCAACATTGAATGAAGAAAACTTGTCAAAGTCTCCACCAAGATCAAAGTCCATCTCCCTGAGAAGCAAACACCATAAGAAGCTCTTTGTTATGACCAGCATGAATGAGCATCAGACTTTAGAACCTGCCTGAAGAGAATACAAGGATAGACCAACAAATTTGTAATATATCTAGAAACAGCTATTTCATAGTGAATATCAACTTCAGGAGGAGTTTTCTATAAAATACACTCAAAGATAAGACATTACGTTATGGTTTACAAGCGAGAATTAAAAAGTATGTCTTATGAGATGGATGGAATAAAATCTCAAGACATTCACAACAAAGCAGGTCATTTTGAGACCAGAGAACAGGTTGGCACAAAGAACTCCAACTACTCACAGTTTCCCAAAGTTGAACGCCTTTTTCTTTCCAGTGGATACTGTATTAAGGCCAAAGTCCAAGGAATCATCTTTCGCCGCTGACATTGGATTCCATGAGCTAAGAAAATCTTTTCCAAAGTCGTCATCTGCTTAAATGCATATCAAAGAGTCAATGTAAGTACGCATTCGAGAATGGAAAACAAATAAAATGAAAGGAGATAGCCAAACTCTTCTTAAATCTGACAGGCTGAAAAGGTTTTAAAAGTTGTACTGGACAGGATAAAGTTAAAATGTTAATTCAAAAAGAAAAGATGTCGGTGCAATACAAAGGAGGATAGCTGGCAGAAGAACTAACTTCAACAAGACATACTAAAAGGATTATATGCCCAATTAATTTACTGAAAATTGTAGGTCAATGTTCTATATGCGCTTTAGTCACGATCAGCAACCTCAGCTGCTTTCAATCGTAGACGCAAACCAAAGTATGGATTATGGGAAATGTAACTAGACCAAATATCTGCGGCACTGTCAACTGATGGAAACATGACACTAGTCAAGTAAAAGCCAAATACCTAGCATCAAATTTTTCTCTTTGGAATTTTTCGAGGAATTTTGAGGTTGTGACTCTGCCATCTGCAGCATAAAAAACACATCAAGCCCTTCATAAAGCCACAGGAAACAACGGCGAAAACCAAAGCAGCACCAGGTCATAATGTAATCAGCAGAAACAAAGCAGGGTGCAACACTTCAAATGCAAACAAACTAGAGAACGAAACAAAATTAACAAGAGTAATATCTGCTCTGGCACTAACCGAACTGCAGCTCCTGTATAAAGTTGCAGAAATCGAAAGGAGAAGACACAATCCAGTTACATAAACGGTATTCAGCTTAACGTAACACAACACAATCGTAATGGAACATCCTCGCATTTCGTAATCAATCCGATGCAATCTCAGGCGTCAAGTTAAGATCTGTTCAACTACGATTAAAATCAAAAGAAGCACTTCCATAGGCGAAATCCAAGCATAAAATTGCACAAATCCTATCGATCCACAATGCTCCAGACTAAACAGAACAAGAGAATCGCTTAAGAGTTAAGACTCCAGTTTCCGTAGTTTCAGAAGTTCCTCGAGATAATTATCCTAAAATCCGAGAGAAGGTAAAGACTAAATCATCCGGTAATGGAAAAAACAAAAAAAATAAATAAGGAAAGCGAGGAAAATCCAGTC
Organism: Hypericum androsaemum; assembly: GCA_963995505.1. Taxonomy (NCBI): domain Eukaryota; kingdom Viridiplantae; phylum Streptophyta; class Magnoliopsida; order Malpighiales; family Hypericaceae; genus Hypericum; species Hypericum androsaemum. Next base: position 12,286,399 of record OZ023192.1, read on the forward strand.
GAGGAACCGGTACTAGCGATAGTTACTCTCGATTCACCGGAAACGACGTCGGAGAATCCCGGAATAGAGTTCCGCTAAGGAAGAGGATGTACATACACGCGTAGTTAAGAGATCGCAGTTCGTAAGACCTTCGCTATAGAGAGAGAGAGAGAGATGCCTGGAATTAGGTATGCGAAGAGAAGAGATGAGCTGAGCTTGGAGATGGAAGTTCCAGTAACCGCTTCGCTGCCCTTTTTTTGATTTCGAGAAAGAGATCCCTAGGGGGGAGTTCGAATTTGGGGGTTATTTATAGGAGGAAGTGGAGGGGCACGGGAAATAGGAGTGGCGGTGGTGGAACCCGCTGACGCTCGCTTGGGAGTTGGTTGGGACACGGAGGTTGGTGGATTTTTTTTTTGGGCAAATTATGCGGTCCTTTTGTGTGTGTGTTTCGTCATATGTCTTCCGCGGTCCTTTTTTTTAAATACTATTTTACAATATTTTTAAAACCGACCACGGAGAGTGATCCGCTTTCACTTTTTCGAATACTAACTGGCTGGCCCGACCGGTTAGCTCTCACTTTTTATTTTATTATTATATTTATTATATATATTGGGGCCACAAGGCTTTCGGTACTTTACGGTTTTTTAGGGAAAATCTTGATGGGCACATAATTTCATTGTTTTTAAAGACGCAGTTCGACTGGTAGGACCAGAAATCGAAAGATTTATCAGGTCAAAAATATAGGTTAGGACGTCAACCAAACGAACTGGCCATTTTTTGGTTGGACTGGATGGTTGGACTAAAAAAGTGATCAGAAAAATTCCGATTCGTTAGGTTTGCCCAAAAAAAGTGAATAGCCGAGCCTCAACTTACCGTATTTTGCCATTTTCGTTCCAACTTCCAACTCTAGAATTAAAAAGCCTTTCCCGACACATGTATTTGATTCTATTTGTGTATGTATTTGATAATTTTTGGAGGTGTGAGTGTGATTACATATACGACTATACATATATTATATATATATAATATATAAAAAATATTTTCTTTATAAAAACGATATGGTCTGACCGATAATTCAACCGGTCAAACTGGTTGACTCAAAGGTCGGACCAAAATCTGGATCAGGCTCCAGGTCGTTTTTGAAAAGAATGCATAATTTTCATCTTCCAAGGCATCCATATCCATTTATGACTCCGTTTTGGGTCCCACTTGTAAGAATCTTTTTGTAATTTCCTCTTCCATGTTTATCTCTCTTCCATCTTCCTCTATTTTTTTTTAAAAGGGTGGCGCGAAACTTATATTAAAGTAAACGGGTTACAATACGAAAAATGAAAATACATAGACAGAACAACAGGAAATACAAAAGATAGAAGTTATTGCGTCAACCGCCATCACAAGCCGCTGGGTGGTACATATGGCCGTAATGGTCAAATTAATAACTACTAGAGCTGAGATCCCCGCTAGAAAAGAGGCGAAAGACCGAGCTGGAACACTAACACGAAGGTCAGCTACAACAAATTGAGCTACAAGCGAGATGTAGCACAATAAGAAACAACTCTGGTTGGACGGATCCTCCCAGAGCAGGAGTAGCAGCTCGTGACGACATAGACGAAACAACAAGAACAAATGAAACATAAACAAGACATGAACAATAAAATAAAACATCACCAAACAATAACAAAAAGCAACATAAAGTGCAGTAAATAAGGAAGTGGATCGGAGGGGTGGTCTATAATGACCAACTCATCCAATCCCCTATTGAGGCTGGCCCCGACGCACCGGTTGGTGAGCCAGAACTCGGAGGCATCACAGAGGCGAGGAGAGGGGCAGAGGTGGAGCTGGACAAGGAGGAGGAGGTTGGCAATGAGCCTAAGCGAAGGGCCCAAAGGTAGAGCTACCTGGAGCATCCGAGCTGCAGTGGCCGGACTTGAGAGCGCCGACCTACTGTGGTAGATCTTAAGGTCAGTGGTTGGACTTGTCGTGACCCTTGGTCGGCCACGACCCTTGGTCGGACTCAAACGACCAAGGAGGAGGAAGGAAGGAATTCTGTGGTTGAAATGAAGAGAAGGTGGAAGCAACGGGCGGTGTGTACAAAGGGTAGGGACGTAGTCATGGGCGGTGTTTACAAACTTAGTCTGTGGTTGAAATGACTCAAACGACCACGCACGCGCCCCCATGTGTGTCCCCTTTTCCTTAGGGCTGAGAATATGTCGGGCTCATAGGTTTAGGCCCAAAATTGGGCCCGAGCCCGTAGATATCTTTTTGGTTGACTGTTGGCCGACGGGCTATCGGTGTAGCCCATCACCGACAGTGGATCGGTGTGACGGCTGGGACACATCGCCGATTGGGCCGGCGGGCTGGCGGATCAACCCAATTGGGCTTTACGAAATAAGAAAACTGAAAGCCCACGGCCAGCTAATTTCTTGCACATAAATTAAAGGCCCACAGTCTCTCTCCAGTTTTTTCTTCATCTTCTTAACTAAGGAAAGACCATCCATTTCTTCCAGATTGTCGAGGAAAAAATTTTAGAGTTCTAAAAATTTGGGTTTTTTAGGGAAAGAGAACAAGGTCGAAGGATGAAGAGAGGAAAGGAAGCGAGGCGGAGGAGCCGTGGTGGGCTGGTGACCGGCGGGAGTTGCAAGTCGAGGACAACGGAGGATGTGAAGGTATCGACACCTCTTGGCCTTTGACTTGCTCTTCTTCTTTGAGAGTATCGACACCTCTTCACCTTCCTCTGTAATTTGATTCTTCACCTACATCACCGGAGAAGCAACTGCATGTGTATCGTCTAAGGCGAAGAAGGGTTGTTTAAGGTGACGATGTTTTGGTCAGTGAGGTGGTGTAACGGGTTAGAAAAAAACCCACACCAAAACGACACCGCACTGTCGGTTTAAACCGACTGCCTAACCACAACACCATTTTTTCCGACGGATTGACTTTTGGCGGTGAGTCGGGTTGGTCAAGTTAGCGGTGAGTTAGATTTTTTTCGGTTTCGAAGTCAGCCCTATCTTTCTCCCTTTTTATGGACAATTTTATCCTTCTCTGTTTGGTACGAGAATTTGGCCCCCTTACCAAATCCAGCCCCAAACACGAGATATCCTCGGGTTATTTGTCGTTATTTCTTTCCATGGTTGAGTCCCAGTCCCATACCGGATGATTGACATGCGTGCCGATATCAGAGTTTTCTCTACTCCTTAAATTTTGAATAGTTTTATGATTGTCCTTTCGCAAGTATATTTTAGTATACAATTATTATGATTTTATCATGTGGCAGTTTTTTGAAGTATGCTCAAAGGTTTTGGAGATGCTCCAAGGTTCAATTTCCCTCTTGAAATTTATTTAAAAATCAGTGGTTCAAATATTTCCAAAATTTTTAAGAATAAAATTACTCACTTTTCTTATAAAATAACTAATGTTTTAATTTGATAAAAACTAATGTTGTTCAAGAAATATATAGTTTCAGAAAGTAAGGTATGGCGAGATGAGTGTCGAAATAGATTTAGTGTCTCATTGAGGACATAGCTAAAGAGCTCGCTATCGTTGTTCTCGTGATTAATGGTAAAAAAGCTACTCATTAAGAGTGGTGAGTGGAGGTTCATCACTCAAATTGACTGACTAATTTTGATTTTATGTCCCAGCAGCCTTCCATGTATTACCCACTACGTGCCTGAATGTATACCTCTACTATTAAAGGACGGTACTAGTGTGGTGAGTCGACTAATTTTTCTGTAATTCGTGGTTATTTATGAATAAATTATTCCATGCAACTCACCATCTTCAAAAATCTTCATCCTATTTTTTATAATTATGTACATAGGTGTTGCGGGATAAGTGAACAAGTAACCCGAGACGAATCTAGAGTGGTCGTCCCAATGTCGGTCTAAAGCTATGCTAAAGTTAGACTACGAACTACGGCTACGGACTAAGAAAAAGTAATAAAGATAGAAGAGTTGTATGTTGTATTGTTGATGTCTTCTTCCTTGCCCGAGCCCTCTTTATATAGCACATCTTGACCTAGCTCCGTCCTTCCAAGACAAGAAATCCCGTCCTGAATGAATATATTATTTTCAAATCATCCCGGCTTAGAATAGGAAAATGTAAGCCGTCTTCCTCAAATGAGTAGATCCCGTCTTTGAAAAGAAAGTTTCAAACTGTGACGACCGAGCAACTGCAGCCCAAATAAAAACATACCAAGTCTTGCCCGAATCTCGAAAATCTCATCTCAACTTAGAAAAATATAGGCCGACTTTACACTCTCGAATCTTCTATATAAAATCCCGTCTCAAGCTCATTGATGAGTGTATAAACACTCATGTGTTTCTTGTATGATTTGATCATATTTAATCATGTTTTGATCCATTTTGGTCTTGTCCTATTGAGTTTTTTGTTTGTTTTATGTGTTTGAGTCTCGATTGGACTTCTACTGTTTGTCGTGTATTTTGGCAGGTACTTGGAGCGGTTCATGGATAAGTGGAGCTAGGATGAGATGAAGTAGCTCATCCAAAGTCCGATGGAGTCAAATAAAGTGGCTGTGGAAAGAAGACATCCGTGGCTACAACTTTGCTTCAAAGGTCATCCTCAAATTATGAGTGAAAGAGGCCAAAAAATGGTCCAAAAGTCAAGCTTCGAATCTGTGACGAAATTCCAGATTTCTGGCTTCTGAATTTGAGGAATAATTGCGAGCCCATTTCGAATTTGTTTAGCACTTTCATTTGCTGGAATTGCACATGAGATGTGTGGCATGTGTGGCATGTTTTGTGTAATGATTTCCCTTGGCATGTGTGGCATGTTCTCCATTGGTATCCTTAGGTGGAAAGATGAGCTTTCCAACTAAAAAGAGAGCTTTTCAACTCAAAAGAGGAAGGAAAGCTCTCATCTCAACTTCTATAAATAGAGGATGGATGTAGAGACATGAACATCAAGAGATATATAGAGTTGTATGCATAAAATTGGAGGTAGAGACTTGAGAGAAAATACCAAAGGAGGAGCACTATTGGAGGAATGCTAGAACAGACCTTGAAGAAGGATGCTTGAGGAAGCTCTTGACCATATCTTGAGCTTTCTCTATCTCTCTCTTTAATGTTATTTTCTATCATGTTCTTGTATAAACTTTCTCGTGTTATGAATATATTTCGTGAGCAGTTCTCTTGTGAGTGTGATACCCTAATATGTGATTGATTATCTATGTTAGGTTGTGGTTCGATTATCTTTTGTAATAGTTGTTAATTGGTGTGCTTAATGCATAATCTAAATTGGCCACTTAGATTATGATTCGAGTTGATGATAGTGGACCGAAAGGCACTAAAATTGATGGAAAGAATCAATTAGCATGTTCTTAGGTATTAATGAGATGTCTTGATATCGTAAGAATAATCTGCTAGGAGAAATCTTCATAACTGAGATTAGTTTAGTTCTAGGTCTAATTGATGAGCGAAAGCGTTGATTAGTAATCTAGGCCTTTGCTATCTTAGTTTTATCTCTCTAATGAGCGAAAGCGTTAGAGGAATGCATTAGAACACTCTGGGTACTATAAGAGCTTCATAGAACCATAATCTTGACATAGGTAGTTAATCCATAGGGTATCGTGCTCGTTTATCTTCTATTGAATTTTCAACTCTTCTATTTGCATTTTCAATTTTGTTTATTTACTTGCAACCTTTTATAACCTCATAAATTCTTAATTTCTCTCGCTTTGCATAATCACTTGCCTTGATTTTGTGTTCAACCCTCAGTTCGAAACCCTACTTATTCACTATACTATTTGGTTGTGCGTTTAATTGTTTAGCAAATTTGCGTACGTCAAATTGGCGCCGTCGACACAGAACTGAGATTTTAGGACATAAAATCAAAAGCAATTGGTTTTGTGTATAGCATATTTGCTGATTTTGTGCGCTCGCTTTTGCGAGTCTCTTTAGTGCATGCCAAGAACCCGGAGTGTAGGGCTTGGCCTTGACACAAACGCCTTACCTGAGATTGACATCAAAATACTCGAAAGGAGAATTAGGCGTGAAAGGAGAGACCAATCCAGATCCATGGCACAAAATCAGGATGATAATGAAGAGGCGACCCAAGCTCTTTATGACGCTACTTTGGAAGCAACCCAAGCCCTTGCAGGTGCGCCACGAAGAAGGACCCTGCTGGAATCATCTATTCCTACATGGAATGGGAATCCTAATGGGTTGCAACAACCATCGGTAGGAGCCCACTCATTCCAGATTCTAGCAGCCATTGTGGGATTACTGCAAAATTCTGTCCAGTTTTACGGATTACCGAGTGAAGATTCTCAAGACCATCTTTCTAGATTCGAGGATATATGCAATATCATGAAGTTTCAAGGAATAGATGATGACGTCTTGAAGCTACGTCTCTTTCACTTCTCTCTGAAGGATCGAGCTCGTGTATGGTACAACAAGTTGAAAAGAGAGACAATAAGGAGTTGGACAGACTTGGCCCATGCTTTCCTGCGGAAGTTCTTCTCCATGGCCAAGTCGGCCAAACTCTTGCAAGAAATCAACACCTTTGTCCAAAGAGATGGGGAGAGCATCTATGAAGCTTGGGAGAGATTCACAGATCTCCAAGGAGCTTTCCCTCAACATGGCATATCACAGGAGAACCTCATGAAGATCTTTTACAATAGGTTAGATGGCCCATCTCGTGATCATATTGATGCCTCATCTCAAGGGGTGTTCTTAAGGAATACTGCTGACGAAGCCACTCGTTTGATGGAGGAGATGATAGAAGTTAATGGCATGTGGCCAAAGGAGCGTGATAGAATACCACACAGAGGAGCAACCGGAGGGATACTGGAAGTGGATAGCAATACCAAGCTCGAAGCCAGGCTGGAGGCCCTTACCAGAAGATTTGAAGACCTGGCTAAAAGCAAGGAAAAGATAGCTGCGGTGCAAAATGTTTGTGAACTTTGCAAAGAAAAGCATCCCACCAACGACTGTCCAGTATTGGAAGAAATTCAAGCTGTCGCTGATAGGCAACCAGGAGGGTTAGGTTACTCTAACCAAAGTTAACCAAATTTCTCTCGATTTGGAAAGCAGCCATACAACACTGGTACTCAGCAAGAGCCTAAAAAAACATATGTGGGAGATTAAGTCAAAACAATGGGAGATAAGATCAACCACTTAGTTGGAGTAGTCCAGCAGTCTATTCAACAATAATCCATAACTGTGCAGCGGATGGATAGTTGTGAAGTTCGACAGCAAGAGATAGAGACATTCCTCAAAGGGCAGGCAACACAACTCAAAAAGATGGAAATTGAACTTGGAAACTTAGCTGCAGCAAATACTCGACGACCGATAGGTTCACTACCAAGCAACACAGAGGCTAACCCAAGAGGAGATGTCAAAGCTATTACTCTGAGAAGTGGCAAGGAGATCGAAGGAACCTCTACGACATCCAAAGAGAAGGAGAAAGTGAAGGAGAAAGAGAAGGAAGAAGAGCTAGTTTAGCCCATTGGAGAAGAGGAATTTTATGTTCCTCCACCACCAAGAATTCTACCTCCACCGTTTCCCCAATGACTCAAGAAGAAACCAATGGAAGATAAAAGATTCATTAATTTTATTGAAAAGATGAAGGGTATTCAGATAAGTGTCTCTTTCTTGGAGATGCTTGATCAAATGCCGCATTATGCCAAATTCCTCAAAGGACTGCTCACCAATAAGAAGAAGTGGGACAAAGAAGAAACGATATCTTTAACCGTCAATTGCAGCTCACTCATCTCCAAGAATTTTCCGGGTAAGCTTAAGGATCCAGGGAGTTTTACTATCCCTTGTTTTATTGGTGATGTTGAATTTTCTAAATGCTTATGTGATCTTGGTGCCAGCATTAACCTCATGCCGTTAACTATCTTCAGGCAACTAGGACTTGGAGACCTTAAGCCAACAGAGATGCGTCTTCAGCTAGCAGACCAGACTGTCAAGAGACCACATGGAATTGCGGAGGATGTGCTAGTCAAATTCGAGCAATTCTATATTCCAGCAGATTTTGTAGTCTTGGACTTCGACCCAAACAAGAATTGTCCTCTTCTCCTAGGAAGGCCATTCCTCAATACCAGCCGTGGCTTAATCGATGTCAATGGAGGGAAGCTAACTCTACGTGTTGGGGAAGAAACAATAGAGTACCAAATGGCCAAAGCAATTTAGCACCACCACGAGGATGAAGATTGCATGCGCATCGACACGATGCTCGATGAAATGCTTTATTCTGAAGAACAGTGGAGCTGGTCTTTGACAGAGGAAGAAGAGGCAGAAACCCTTAAACAAGTGCACGAAGTTGAAGAGGCCGAAGAAAATGAAGAAGTAGACAGAGTGGAGGAAAAATTAGAGCTAGCGTTTTACAAGGGAGCTCCTACGCTACCATCCACTGTTAAAGCCCCCGCTATGGAGCTAAAAGAGTTACCTCCTCACTTGTGATATGCTTTCTTAAGAGAAGGAGGAAGGCTGCCAATAATTATCTCCAACAAGCTTACTCAGGAGCAAGAAGAGCAAGTTCTTACACTGGTAAAAAAAAGAATCAAGGCCATGGGATGGCAAATTTCTGATATCCATATAATTAGCTCTGACATTGTGATGCACCGCATCAACATGGAGGAAGGGTCAAAGCCCAGGGCCGATCGTCAACAAAGACTAAATCCAAACATGAGGGAGGTTGTGAAAAAGAGTAGTTACTAGGTGGCATGTATGCATCGACTACAGAAAACTCAATGCCGCTACTCGAAAGGATCACTTTCCTCTTCCCTTTATTGATCAAATGTTGGAGCGTATTGCTGGACATGCCTACAACTGCTTCCTAGATGGTTATTGTGGGTATAATCAGGTACTTATCTATCTTGGAGACCAAGATAAGACTACTTTCACTTGTCCTTTTGGCACTTTTGCATACAGGAGAATGCCTTTTGGACTGTGCAATGCTCCCGCCACTTTTTAACGGGGCATGATGGCAATCTTTTAGGGGATGAATGAAGACATCATGGAGGTTTTCATGGATGATTTCTCTGTCTTTGGAGATTCGTTTGAATGTTGCCTACACAACTTGGATAGAGTACTCAAGAGATGCGAAGAGAAGAAGCTCGTGCTTAATTGGGAGAAATGTCATTTTATGGTGGAAGAAGGCATAGAATTGGGTCACAAGATCTCAAAGGCTAAAATTGAAGTTGATCGTGCCAAGACCAAGGCGATCAAAAAAATGCAACCACCGATGACGGTAAAGGGCATCCGTGCATTCCTAGGACATGCAGGGTTTTATCGACGCTTTATAAAGAAATTCTCTTCTATTGCAAAATCCTTGACTAACCTCTTGAATAAGGATGTCACCTTTGAGTTTGATGATTCTTGTCTAAGTGCTTTCAGGACACTCCAAGAAGCATTGGTCACCGCTCCAATTATTACTTCACCATCGTGGGACCTCCCATTTGAGCTTATGTGCGATGCAAGCAATGATTTCTTGGGTTGTGTTCTCAGACAATGAGAAAAAGGGCGACTGCAGGTCATCTATTATGCATGTCGTGTTCTAGCTGGAGCACAACTTAACTACACCACCACGAAAAAAGAGCTACTTGCGGTGGTATATGCTTGCGACAAATTCAGGCCTTACTTGTTAGGCTCTAAAGTCATCATCTACACCGACCACGCAGCCTTGAGGTACCTCTTTGTTAAACAAGATGCAAAACCCTGACTTATCCATTGGATTTTACTTTTGCAGGAATTTGATCTAGTGATTAAGGACAAGAAGGGCACGGAGAACGTGGTCGCAGATCACTTGTCCCGCTTGGAGTACAATGATGGAATGGAAAAGGAAGGAAGGATTCTCGAATACTTCCTAGATGAAGCTTTGTTCTATGTCCAAGCAGTTGCGCCTCCTTGGTACGTGAATTTTGCCAACTATTTGGTGAGTGAAGTCATGCCCGAAGACTTGAGCTACCCTCTGAAGGAGGTTTTTTTACCCCTCTTGCAATAATGAGTAAGTAAGGGATTGTCATCCCACAAGGACTAAGCTAGGCCGCAAACTTGACTTTACCACTAGTTTAGGACTATAAGAAATGGAGTTGTCAATTCCAAACACAATATGCTACTTGAAATTAAATTGCAACTAAACAAGGTGATGGTTTAAACACTTAAAACAAGAGTGAGCTCGGTACCAATGACAACCTAAATAACCAAATGGCTTATGGGATTTATTAAGTTCATGATATGGTCTGGACATTTCGAAGGCAACTAATCAACGCTCTCGCGATAAACTAGTCTAAATCAATTCTTAACTAGATTTAGATGAACTAACCACGCTCTCGCGATAAATTATCTATCTAATCTAACTAATCACCAACTATAATCACCATCCTTTGGACAACTAGTCACCTAAGGTGATCTCTCATCAATAGGTTTCTACTCAACTAGTTAAATGGTCCGTTAATCCTAACCCCTCTCAGCGATTAACATTAACCAAGTTCACAATCAAGGTGATCAATCTAGATTAAGAATTAAGCTCATTAACTAGTACACATACCTAGGCATATTAACCCCCTAAACCATTGGCTAAGTAGGTGCCATCAAGGCACCAAACTCACTAATCAACTACTCATACATATTCAACAAACAACACAAATTATTCATTGAACAAAGTAAATAGAACATGAACACGAAGATAGAGTTTAAGAAAGCTCAATGATATCTTCAAGAGCTCCCTCCTAGCTCCTTCTTCAAGTTCCTAAAAAGCTCTTCTACAGTTCCTCTCCTAGCTTCTACTCTTGGCCACATTTTTCTCTAAGTTCTTCCAAAGTTGGCACGTTTATCCTCTCCTTCTTCCTTATATCATCAGCCACGTTTTTCTTCCAAGGGAGAGGAAGCAAGTGGAGTGGTGGAGTGGAAAGGTAGAAGTAGTGGAGGAAAAAGGGGAAGATAGTGGAGGAAAAATGGGGAGGTAGTGGAGTGAAGTTGGTGAGTTTGGTAGTGGAATGCCAGCCCAGAAGTGGTGGAGTGGCAGCCATGAAACATCATGGACAATTCCGGAATGGTCCCGAAATGGGCCATGAATTTCGGCCAATTTCAGTTTGGCGAGTTCTCAGATTTGAGACTTGACTTTATATGCATTTTTCACCCTCTTCGACTTCGAATTTGAAGAATCCCATAAATAAAAAGTTGTAGCCCCGGATGTCTTCTTTCTAGAACCACCTCACTCGTCTCTATTGGACTTCATATGCAAAAGTTATCTTCATTTGAGTTCCTCAAGGTCAGTCTGTCCAATGTCGTCACCGTCCCGATCGTGCGCCATTCTTCAAGGTTGATCCAATCGCCTTCGACATGCTCCAAAATGCACCAATATCCTCCTTGCATCACCACAAAGCCTCTTAGTAATAAAAATGAACGAAACGCAATAAAAATCACAAGAACTACACTAAAACGTTCAAAGTACGATATATAACAATACAACGATAAATAACACACCACAACACTAGAAATAATAGAAAATCGACACTAAAACATACATAGATGATAGAGTATTTTCACACTCATCATACCCCCACACTTGAATCATTGCTTGTCCTCAAGCAGTACTCATACAATCACAATCACAATCACAATCACATAAGAAAGAAAACATGATAAGGACAAGACTAGGCATGATAAATTCACAATTTAACTCCCCTCAAAATCTTAAACTCACATAAAAAAGACCATCCCACAACCTAGCTAATACATCAACCCAAATACAAAGAGTAAGAACCGGTAGACATCTCACCACTCGATGGTTTAACCAAGTGTTATCAGTATGTAAAAGACACTAGAAAGTTAACCACTCAGAGGTTCAGAAATTTTTAGCTCACGATTTGTAAGTAGCCAACTTCCTATCTCTCACATACATGATCGATGTCTTTCAAAGTATCATACGTCCTACTCAACAGTGTCTCAAAGTCGTGTGGTTGCTCGTGAACCCGAGGCTTTCAATCGGGTTGTAATGGGGCTAAGGTATTGGTGAGATAATATATATGGATAGTAGTTAAACCACCCAATCTGAGGACTTGTTGCTAAAGCTTTCTAGTCTCTCGTCTATTCTAAACATCTTCACCATAAATAGTTAAAGCACACTCCCAAAATTAACCCATTTTGTAAGACCGCGTAGCACGAGTTATGCCAATTATTAATGCCTTATTCAATCTTCACTTTCCTTTCTTTCTTTCTTTTTTCTTTTTTTTTCTTTCTACCAACACAAACTTGGCATTTTCTAGGAAAGAACTCGGCTTCTTTGTATGGCCTCTCAATTACCCAAATTCCCAATGAATTAACCCATAATAACACTAAGCTACCAACTAAACCCAATACATATCATTTCCAAAAAAAAAATTAAACTTATGTGTCCTCGGATCAGATGACCAAAGGTCGGGGATGATGGTGGATATAAGGCTTAAAGTTGGTGTACATATAATATGATCAATGAATGGCTAGGCTCAATCGATTAAAGCAATGGATATAAAGGTTCTTGGCTCTAAAGCTCTAGGCTCAATTTCAAAGGATTAGTCACCGTCATTCACTAACACCACACAACCAAGACCATGTCAAGTACTAGTAGGACACCTCGATCAACCGAACTCATGTAGGCACCTCATGAATAAATGAAGACGGTTGTCTCCTCCTTCTGCTCAAAGTTCCTCACAAGGTCACTCATCAACCCTCTAGTCTAACCTACATAGTGAGACCACTAGTCTAAACAACCGAGGGTGAGGTTTCTACAAGTTCTTAGGCCTTGTGCTTGAGTTCATTTCCTAACTAGGTGTGTAGTAGGCTTCTAACAAAAGTTAAAGAATTTTGAAGGAAGTCAAATTTTGAAAATTCATGCCAAATCAATGCCTAACAAAACAACCTAGTCCTAAACATACAAAGGATTCCTAAGTGGAACCATACCCCCACACTTGAAGAACACCTTGCCCTCAAGGTGTAGGGAGCACATAGACATCTAAGTAATTAAGCTATACTAACAAATACAATAAGAACTAAGCATGGACATCAAACAAACAAGAAGAATAAGACATCACAAAGACATGTAGCAAATGCAAGACATCACAAAGATAAGAAAATAACTAAAGAAAAAGAAAGTGCTAGGAAACTTCCCTTAGTCTTGAGGTGGAGATGGAGGTGGTGGTGGGATGTTGTATCCGGATCACTCCACCATTTGCTGGATGTAGTAGCTTTGATGATGTAACTCCCTATCCATATGCACGAACCGAGAATCCATTGTATCCATGCAGGCCATGAGCGCGTGGTTGATCATGTTCATCATCCCTAATGCCTCAACCCATCGATCAGCAGGTAGCCCAGATGGTCTCGCTCCTTCATCTCTGCCAGGAGTAGCTCCCGAGTTGGCTGCTGGCCTTGTTACTTCTTCGTCATCATAAAAATCGCCTGCTTTGCCTCTGTGTGATGCCCAACACTTTCTTTTCATTGTCGGTAGGAAAATTAGATAGCCCCTATCGGAGACAACCACCTCGGATCTTTTCATTCCATCCAGAGTAATGTAGGAGATCATTGGTTCGAAAGACTGAACGGTGGTTGCATTGAGCCTGCCAAAGAACAACGCTAGAGCAGTAATCACATGTCCAAGGGGTAAATTTTTGGGTGTCTTTCTTGTTGTTCGATGAAAATTTTCAAAGATTAGCGAAATGGTGTCAAACTTCAATTGCATCTTCAAACAATATAAGACAAATAATTCACGGACTTGCATCTTGTTGTCTTCCATTTTGCCAAACAGTGAAGTGCACATGAATTTGTGAAACACTAGCAATGGACCGTCTCGAAGCAAATTATTTGGAGAATTCTTTGAAATAAAATGATGAAATCCAGTAAGCAATCTCTAGAAAGTATGATCGTTGAAGGCGTCATGCTTAGAAAGTCCACCCTTCTCAAATCCAAAAGCGTGACCCAAAACATCTTCATCAACAACAAACTCAAAATTATTGAGACGGCACCTAAACTTGGTTCTTTCATTGTTCACAATGGCAAAAGTGGTGTAAAATTAACGAACCAACTTTTCAATTCCAGGCATAGGTGTGAACATAAGTTTGGTCCAACTAAGATGTGTAGCGAATGCACGAATAGTATCATTGATATTCATATCAATCAAGAAATGTGGATCAAAATAAGAACCCGAAGACCATGGAACAGTAGAGAGGGATTGGAACTTTTCACCTTCTTGTTGAGAAGCAATGAAGAATGGTGCCTTGTAACGTGTATGGAGATCCTTGATACCACGCAAGTGCATGTCTGCCGGAGGTGCATGTTGAGCTTCGACCCCTTGAATCGCCACTTGCTTGCCCTTGTTCGCCCTTGTAGTCCTTAATGCCATTGAATGAAGAAATTTTGAGTTTGGGACAAAATTAGGGTTCAAGGGTGAAAATTTGGGGTTTTGGTGGTGGGTAATGGAATTGGTGAGTTTTTTAGATGTTTGGGAAGGAGGAAATGGAGATGGAATGGGTAATGGGTGTAGAGAATGAAGGATGTGGTTGATTGGGATGATTGGGGAGAAATGGGAGGGAGAGTTCTAAGTAAGATTTTGGGGATTTTTTAGTTTGTGAGGAAGGAATGGAGAGGGGGACGAACATGGGGTGTCAAGATTGGGGGGTGGGGCGAGAAAAAAAAAAGGGATGAAAATTAAAACCAAGAGTTGCCACGACCGTGGCCAAAAAGCCACGCCTGAAATAATTTTTTTTTTTAACTTTCCCAACTCGTCCTCGATCCTTGCTGAGCTTCCAATCGTCCATGTCACCTTCAAGATGCAAGAGATCCCATAAGCATGAACTAACACTATAAAAATAAAACACACATAAAGACTATGACAATATAAAGACAATACAAAAACATGCTAAGTTATAGTCGTTAGCTTGACTTTACTCCCCTTTTTCATGCATCGAAGGGTGAAGTCACAGGTTGCACCTCCGAACTTCGTTCAATATCTCCACCAAGGTAAATCTTGCACCTTTGGCCATTCACCTTAAAAATTCCTCCATCTTTTCCTTCTAACTCGAGGGCTCCAAATGGGAAAACCCTCACAATTTTGAATGGACCACTCCACTTCGACTTGAGTTTTCCTGGGAATAGTCTCAATCGGGAGTTGTAAAGAAAAACTTGTTGGTCCTCTTTGAACTCTTTCTTGACAATATGTGCATCATGTCTCCTCTTCGTCTTCTCCTTGTAAAGCCTAGAGCTCTCAAACGCCATGTCACAGATTTCGTCCAGCTCTTCAAGTTACAATACCCTTCGCTCACCGGCTTTCTTGTAGTCATAATTAAGGGTCTTGATGGCCCAAAATGCTCGATGCTCTAGCACTACGGGGAGGTGGCACGCCTTGCCATAAACAAGTTTGTATGGGGACATCCCGATAGGCATTTTTAATGCCGTTCGGTATGCCCATAAAGCATCATCAAGCTTGTTGGCCCAATCTTTCCTTGCTCCCCCGACCGTTTTCTCAAGGATCTTCTTGAGTTCCCTGTTGGAGAGCTCTACTTGGCCACTTGTCTGGGGGTGATACTATGTAGCAACTTTGTGAGTGACCCATACCTCTTCAATAGGATCCCAAATGGTCGGTTGCAAAAGTGCGAACCGCCATCGCTGATGATTGCCCTTGGCACGCCAAATCGAGAGAAGAGCTTTTTGATAAAGCGAATGACCACCTTACCATCATTTGTGGGTGATGCCCAAGCTTCCACCCAGTTTGACATGTAGTCCACCCCCACCAAGATATACTTGTTGCCATGAGAGATTGGGAAAGGTCCCATGAAATCCAAGCCCCAAACATCGAAGAGCTCCACTTCAAGAATTCCAGAGAGAGGTATCTTATTCCTCTTTGAAATGTTGCCGATCCTTTGGCATCGATCGCATTGAGCAAAAAAATCACGGGCATCCTTGAAAATGTTAGGCCAATAAAATCCACATTCAAAGACTCGCGATGCGGTCCTGGTTGCTCCATAATGACCGGCGTACGGGGTACTATGACATTGCTCCAGAATAGTCATCATCCGCAATGCACCGTCGAAGCACTCCATCGCTACACCTCTTAAAGAGATAAGACTCATCCCACAGAAATAGCTGAGCATCCCTTAGAAATTTCTTTCGTTGGGGATAACTCAAATCAGATAGAATAATGTCGCCAACAAGAAAGTTGGCAAAATCAGCATACCATGGTACCACTACATGATTCACCATTATCAAAGCTTCATCTGGAAACTCTTCTTGAATCTCACCATGAGTCTCCATTCCTTTGCTATGTTCTAGCCGAGAGAGATGATGCGCGATAACATTTTCGCAGCCTTTCTTATCCTTGATGGATAAGTCAAATTCTTGGAGCAATAAAATCCAGCGCATGAGTTTAGGCTTGGCATCATTTTTAGAGAATAATTACCTCAAAGCTGGATGGTCAGTGTAGATGATCACCTTCGACCCAAGCAGGTATGGCCGAAATTTGTCATAAGCGTATAGAATAGCCAACATCTCCTTCTCTGTAGTTGTGTAGTTAAGCTGGGCACCCGCCAACACTCTACTAGCATAGTAGATGACATGAAGCTTTCCCCCTTTCTTTTGACCCAGCATACATCCCAATACAATGTCGCTTGCATCACACATTATTTCAAACGGTAACTCCCAGTCAGGAGGGGAGATAACTGGAGTAGTGACAAGAGCTCTCTTCAGAGAATCAAATGCTTGCAGACATGGCTCATCAAAATTGAAAGGCACCTCCTTAACCAGCAAATTGGTGAGAGGCTTTGCAAATTGGTGAATCTTTGGTAATAGGCAAAAATACCAAAAGGATAAGTGAAAGAGGTCTTCTCTTGATCTCTTGGGTATATTGCAATTTGGTTATAGCTCGAGTACCCATCCAAAAAGCAATAGTGAGAATACCCGAAAATTCTCTCCAACATTTGATCAATTAATGGCAGAGAAAAATGATCCTTACGTGTGGCATCATTCAACTTCCGATAGTCAACGCACACTCGCCATCCTGTCACCGTCCTTGTGGAGATGAGCTTGCCCTCATCATTGATCACAACAGTCATTCCTCCCTTTTTCGGGACACAGTGGATCAGGCTTACCCATTCACTATCGGAGATGGGGTAAATAATTCTAGCCTCTAGCAGCTTCATCACCTCATTCTTTACCACATCTTTCATGTTGGGATTCAATCTTCTTTGCCGATCCACCCTCGGTTTTGCTCCCTCTTCCATGTGAATATGATGCATCACAATTTCAGGACTTATCCCCTTGATATCAGATATTTGCCAAGCCATGGCCTTAATCCGGTTGTACACAATTTTTAGCACTTTCTCCTCTTGCTCCTTGGAGAACTTGCTGGAGATGATAATAGGGAGTCTCCCTCCATCCTTCAAGAACGCATACCTCAAATGCGAGGGTAATTCTTTTAACTCCAACTTTGGAGCCTTAACAACAGATGGTGGAGTGCGATACTTCAAGTTAACCTCCAAATCCTCATGGAGACTTTTCTTCCCATCTTCATCCTCAAAATCTTCACAGTTGTCCACTTCTTGCTCTTCAAGAATCTTATCCTCAATACTTACCATGATCTCCTTGCAAAAATCATGGACGCATCCCTCCACCAGATCAATCTTCATGCACGTGCCCTCATCAAGAGGGTGACACATTGCATCAGACATCTTAAACACCACCTCTTCGTCTCCTACTCGAAGGATCAATCTTCCACCATGCACATCAACATAAGTACGGGCTGTGTTAAGAAAAGATCATCCAAGAATTAATGGACAACTTTTATCCTCGACAAAGTCTAGCACCACAAAGTCTACTGGGAAGATAAATTTATCAACCTTTACCAGGACATCCTCCACGATACCAAATGGCTTCTTTATGGTTTGGTCTGCCAATTAGAGTAGCATCGATGTTGCTTTCACCTCACTTAAGCCTAGTTTCTGAAAGATGGACAAAGGCATTAAGTTGATACTTGCGCCTAAGTCACACAAACACTTTGGGAACTCCACATCACCAACAAGACAGGGGATAGTGAAACTCCCAGGATCTTTTAACTTCGTTGGAAGATTTTGGGAGACAAGAGAACTGCAGTTAGCCGTTAGAGCCACCGTCTGCCCATCCTCCCACTTCCTCTTCTTAGTGATGAGTTCCTTGAGAAACTTTGAGTATTACGGCAATTGATCCAGCATCTCAAGAAAAGAAACACTGATCTGAATGTTCTTCATCTTCTCCATGAAGCCAATAAACTTGTCATCCATCACATTCTTCTTCTTCACTCTTTGAGGGAATGGTAGTCGAGGAGCTTTAGGTGGTGGTGGCACATAGACTTCTTCTTCCGCACTCTCAACTGGTGGACTTCTCTCTCTCTCTGCCTCTACTTCTTTCACCTCCACGTTGGCTTCCATAGGATCGTCATTGTTCTTCCGGGTTGCCTCTTGAGAAGCTATTTCCTTACCACTCCTCAAAGAAATTGCATTCACATTTCCTCGAGGATTTGTTTCTTTGGAGCTTGGCAGGGAGCCGGAAGCTCTATGGTAACTCACCTTTGCAATTTCTCCAAGTTGAGTCTCCATATTATGCATCGCGGTAGCTTGTCCCTTGAGAATTTGCTCCAAGTTGTTCTGCCGTGCACCTTGTTATTGTATGGCTGCCAAAATTTGGCTTTGTTGGCTAACCACACCTCCAACTTCGTTCATAAACTTATCCATCTTCTCAAACTTCTCCTCCATAGTGCAAATTCTATCTATCAAGAACGTACGTGGTTGGAAACCCGGAGGGGGCCCTTGTGGTTGATACCGAAGAGGAGGTCCTTTATCAGGGACCATCACCATATAATAGGTTGTCTTCCTCTCTCATTTGCCATAAGGATGTTTGTAGCTGCTAATTCTTCCACGATGTGGTAGGCATCATCTCTCTCTCTTCTCAAAAAGGATCCATTAGAGGCAGCATCAACCGTCCCCCTTGTAGAGGGTCCAAGACCAAAGTAAAAAGTTTGGAGTAAAGGCTCCTCTGATATATTGTGGTGTGGACAACTCCTTTGTAGTCCCTTGAATCTCTCCCAAGATTCACTCAACGACTCATTCTCGAATTGTTGAAAGTTGTTAATCTCCTTCACGAGTCTATTTGTCTTAGAGAAGGGAAAATACTTGTCAAGGAAGGCATTAGCTAGCTCTTCCCATGTCATAATTGTTGTCCCAACCAGATTCTTATACCATATCTTTTCTTTTTCCTTCAAGGTAAATGGGAACCACCTAAGCTTCACAGCATCGTCGGTAGCTCCATTGTGCTTGAAGGTGTTGGCTATCTCGAGAAAATTAGCAATATGGTCGTTGGCATCTTCATTCGGTAATCCATAGAATTGGACCGAAGCTTGGAGCATGTGAATCACCGCTGGCTTGATCTCGAAGGTGTTAGCTTGAATAGCAGGCCTAGGAACTCCAGACATTGCCCCTCTCAAGGTGGGCCTAGCATAGTCCATTAGAGACCTTCGAGGAACTCCAACTCCTTGCGCGTCACCTTGCGGAGCTCCTTGTGGAGCTTCTTGCACATGAGGTTGTTGATTCATCCTTGCGTGTGTCCTTCTCTCTTGTCGCAATACCCTTTCCAAGTATCCAATGTCAACGTCTACTCCGATCAGAATGTTGTTTGTTGAGCGAGTTGAGCGCATGCGATAAATAAGTACCTTGTAAGACAAACAACAAAGACACTAAGTAACGGTAACCAAGTAAACAAAAAATAAATATCCCAATCCAAGTTCGTAAGCCAAATTAAGCGTCTAGAACTTAATCCCCGGCAACGGCGCCAATTGAAGGAGGTTTTTTACCCCTCTTGCAATAATGAGTAAGTAAGGGATTGTCGTCCCACAAGGACTAAGCTAGGCCACAAACTCGACTTTACCACTAGTTTAGGACTATAAGAAATGGAGTTATCAATTCCAAACACAATATGCTACTTGAAATTAAATCACAACTAAACAAGGTGATGGTTTAAATACTTAAAACAAGAGTGAGCTCGGCACCAATGATAACCTAAATAACCAAATGGCTTATGGAGTTTATTAAGTTCATAATATGGTGCGGACGTTTTGAAGGCAACTAATCAACGCTCTCGTGACAAACTAGTCTAAATCGATTCTTAACTAGACTTAGATGAACTAACCACGCTCTCGCGACAAATTATCTATCTAATCTAACTAATCACCAACTATAATCACCATCCTTTGGACAACTAGTCACCTAAGGTGATCTCTCATCAATAGGTTTCTACTCAACTACTTAAATGGTCAGTTAATCCTAACCCCTCTCGGCAATTAACATTAACCAAGTTCACAATCAAGGTGATCAATCTAGATTAAGAATTAAGCTCATTAA
Source organism: Hypericum androsaemum (assembly GCA_963995505.1). Taxonomy (NCBI): domain Eukaryota; kingdom Viridiplantae; phylum Streptophyta; class Magnoliopsida; order Malpighiales; family Hypericaceae; genus Hypericum; species Hypericum androsaemum. The sequence continues at coordinate 12,306,740 of OZ023192.1, forward strand.
CTAGTACACGTACCTAGGCATATTAACCCCCTAAACCATTGGCTAAGTAGGTGCCATCAAGGTACCAAACTCACTAATCAACTACTCACACATATTCAACAAACAACATAAATTATTCATTGAACAAAGTAAATAGAACATGAACACGAAGATAAAGTTTAAGAAAGCTCAATGATGTCTTCAAGAGCTCCCTCCTAGCTCCTTCTTCAAGTTCCTAAAAAGCTCTTCTACACTTCCTCTCCTAGCTTCTACTCTTGGCCACGTTTTTCTCTAAGTTCTTCCAAAGTTGGCACGTTTATCCTCTCCTTCTTCCTTATATCATCAGCCTCGTTTTTCTTCTAAGGGAGAGGAAGCAAGTGGAGTGGTGGAGTGTAAAGGTAGAAGTAGTGGAGGAAAAAGGGGAAGATAGTGGAGGAAAAATGGGGAGGTAGTGGAGTGAAGTTGGTGAGTTTGGTAGTGGAATGCCAGCCAAGAAGTGGTAGAGTGGCAGCCATGAAATGTCATGGACAATTCCGGAATGGTCCCGATATGGGCCATGAATTTCGGCCAATTTCAGTTTGGCGAGTTCTCAGATTTGAGGCTTGACTTTATACGCATTTTTCACCCTCTTTGACTTCGAATTTGAAGAATACCATAAAGATAAAGTTGTAGCTCCAGATGTCTTCTTTCTTGAACCGCCTCACTCGTCTCTATTGGACTTCATATGCAAAAGTTATCTTCATTTGAGTCGCTCGAGGTCAGTTTATCCAATGTCGTCGCCGTCCCGATCGTGCACCGTTCTTCAAGGCTGATCCAATCGCCTTCGACACGCTCCAAAATGCACCAATATCCTCCTCGCATCACCACAAAGCCTCCTAGTAATAAAAATAAATGAAATGCAATGAAAATCACAAGAACTACACTAAAACGTTCAAACTACGATATATAACAATACAACGATAAATAACACACCACAACACTAGAAATAATAGAAAATCGACACTAAAACATACATAGATGATAGAGTGTTTTCACACTCATCACCCTCAGAGAAAGAAGTTCCTCAGTGATGTGCATTTCTATATGTGGGATGAGCCATATCTATTCAGGAGATGTGTGGATGGCCTTCTGCGGTGATGTATTCCAGACGAGGAAATACCATATATTCTCCAAGAGTGTCATGGATCAGTTTACGCTGGACACTTCGGAGCATCACGAGTTCTTGAGTGTGGGTTCTATTGGCCTACAATTTTCAAAGATGCAAGAGCATTCACTGAGCATCGTGATCGTTGTCAACGAACAGGTAATATTTCTCGACGAGATGAAATGCCCCAGTCATGTATTCTAGAGGTTGAGCTGTTTGATGTGTGGGGGATTGACTTCATGGGTCCTTTCCCTCCCTCTAAAAATAACAAGTACATCATTGTCAGAGTCGACTACGTCTCTAAATGGGTAGAGGCATGGGCTACTCTAACAAATGATGCCAAGGTGGTCTTACGATTCCTTAAGCAGCTCTTCGCCCGATTTGGTGTTCCTCGCGCAATCATCAGTGATGGCGGTTCACACTTCTGTAACCAAACTTTTGCCACGCTTCTTCGGCGCTATGGAGTCACTCATAAGGTTGCCACACCTTATCATCCTCAAACCAATGGTTAAGTTGAAGTATCTAATAGGGAGATGAAGAAAATTCTAGAAAAGACGGAAAGATTGGTCGGGTAAGCTTGATGATGCCTTATGGGCTTACCGCACTGCTTTCAAAACCCCTATAAGCACAACACCATATCGCCTGGTCTACGACAAGGCGTGTCAGCTCCCAGTGGAGCTTGAACACTGAGCATTTTGGGCAATCAAGACATTGAACTACGACTACAAGCTTGCAGGAGAACGTCGAGTGCTGCAACTCCAAGAACTCGAGGAACTCTGCTCAAGTGCCTTTGAAAGTGCATGGCTCTACAAAGACACCACCAAAAAAAGGCACGACGCTCGTATTGGAGCCAAGGACTTTCGGGTTGGTCAATAAGTACTCCTCTATAATTCGCGCTTGAAGCTGTTCTTCGGAAAATTGAAATCAAGATGGAGCGGACCATTCGAGATTGTCAATGCTGCCCCTCATGGAGCCATTGAAGTGAAGAATCTGGAGGGCCAAATATTCAAAGTCAATGGCCAATGGTGCAAGCTATACCTAGGGAGCAAGATGGAGCACGCTCGAGAAGTGTAAACTTTGCTCCCTCCATCCGCACCTTAGCCTCAGGGAGCAGTCCACTTCTCTTTCTTTTACTTTTTATTTTTTTTCATTTGTGTTATATAATGTGATGTTTTGTTTTGTGTGTTGCCCCCACATTGAGGACAATGTATCATTTAAGTGTGGGGGTGAGAGGTTCCGCATAGGAATGATTTGATGAGTATAGCATAATTTTTTCAAAATTTGACCCCCCTCAAAATTATTAAACTTATGTTAGAAGATTGCCACATACCTAGTTAGGGATTGAACTCGAGCACTAAGATTAGAAACTTGTAGAAACCTCACCCTCGGTTGCTTAAACTAGTGGTCTCACTATGTATACTTGACTAGAAGGTTGACGAATAAACCTTGTGAGGAACTTTGAGCCGAAGGTGGAGACAACGGTCTCTATACATTCATGAGGTTCCTACTTGAGTCCGGTTGATTGAGGTATCCTACTAGTACTTGACATAGTCTTGGTTGTGTGTGCGTTAGTGGGATGACGGGGGCAAATTTCTTTGACATTAAGCCCAGAGCTGTAGAGATAAAAATCTCTTGAATCCATTGCTTTAACCCATTGAGCCTAGCCATTCTTTGATCATATTATATGTAAGCCAACTTTAAGCCTTATACCTACTATCCTCCCGACCTTTGGTCATTTGATCCATGGACGCATAGGTTGGGGATAATATGTATTAGGATTAGTTGAAAAGTTGGTGTTGATATGGGTTTAATCTGTTTGTATTCGCAAAAAAAAAATTGAGTTGTTGCCTAGTAAATGTCAAGTTTGTGAAAAAAAAAGAAGAAGAAGAAAAGAAATGAAAAGTGGTGAAAAAGAGAAGTAAAAATGGAATAAGGCATGAATAAGATGGCATGACTCGATCTACACGGTCTTAGGAAATGGGTGAATTGGGGAGTGTGCTTGAATTGTTTATAGTGAGGATGTTTAGAATAGACGAGTGATTAGTTTGCATTTGTACAATGTCCTCGGATTGGGTAGTTTAACTACTATCCATATATTTTATCTCACCTGTACCTCAGCCCCATTACAACCCGAATGAAAGTCCCCCTGATCACAAACAATCTCACGACTTTGAGACATTGTTGAGTAGGACGTTGGATACTTTGAAAAAAATTGGCCATGTACGTGAGAGATAGGAAGTTAACCACTTACAAATTGTGAGCGAAAAATTTCCGAACTTCTGAGTGGTCAACCTTCTAGTGTATTTTACATAGTGTTAATACTTAGTTAAATAATCTAGAGGTGAGGTGTCTACCGGTTCTTACTTTTTGTGTTTTGGTTAATCAACTAGCTAGGTTGTGGGGTGATTTGTTGATGTGAGTTTGAGATTTTGAGGGGAGTTAAATTTTGAATTAATCATGCCAAGTCTTTTCCTTATTGCATTTTATTTTCTCTTGTGATGTTTTTTAGTATCCCATGGTTGAGTTTGCTTGAGGACAAGCAAGGAAGTAAGTGTGGGGGTGTGATGAGTGTATAAACACTCATGTGTTTGTTGTATGATTTGATCATATTTAATCATGTTTTGATCCGTTTTGGTCTTGTCCTATTGAGTCTTTTGTTTGTTTTATGTGTTTGAGTCTCGATTGGACTTCTACTATTTGTCGTGTATTTTGGCAGGTACTTGGAGCGGTTCATGGATAAGTGGAGCTAGGATGAGATGAAGAAAAGCGAGGAGCTGACTTGTGAAGATAAGTAGCTCATGCGAAGTCCGGTCTCCAATTCCAGCGGCCGCCGGTCTTCAATTCCAGACTGACCTTGAAGGACTAAAATGACGATAAGTAGCTCATTCGAAGTCTGATGGAGTCAAATAAAGTGGATGTGGAAAGAAGACATCCGCAGCTACAACTTTTCTTCAAAGGTCATCCTCAAATTGTGAGTGAAAAAGGCCGAAAAATGGTCCCAAAATCAAGCTTCGAATCTGTGACGAAATTCCAGATTTCTGGCTTCCGAATTTGAGGAATAATTGCGGGCCCATTTCGAATTTGTTTAGCACTTTCATTTGCTGGAACTGCACATGAGATGTGTGGCATGTGTGGCATGTTTTGTGTAATGATTTCCCTTGGCATGTGTGGCATGTTCTCCATTGGTATCCTTAGGTGGAAAGATGAGCTTTCCAACTAAAAAGAGAGCTTTCCAACTCAAAAGTGGAAGGAAAGCTCTCATCTCAACTTCTATAAATAGAGGATGGATGTAGAGACATGAACATCAAGAGATATATAGAGTTGTATGCATAAAATTGGAGGTAGAGACTTGAGGGAAAATACCAAAGGAGGAGCACCATTGGAGGAATGCTAGAACGGATCTTGAAGAAGGATGCTTGAGGAAGCTCTTGACCATATCTTGAGCATTCTCTATCTCTCTCTTTAATGTTATTTTCTATCATGTTCTTGTATAAACTTTCTCTTGTTATGAATATGTTTCGTGAGTAGTTCTCTTATGAGTGTGATACCCTAATATGTGATTGATTATCTATGTTATGTTGTGGTTCGATTATCTTTTGTAATAGTTATTAATTAGTGTGCTTAATGTATAATCTAAATTGGCCACTTAGATTATGATTTGAGTTGATGATAGTGGACCGAAAGGCACTAAAATTGATGGAAAGAATCAATTAGCATGTTCTTAGGTATTAATGAGACGTCTTTATATCGTAAGAATAACCCGCTAGGAGAAATCTTCATAATTGAGATTAGTTTAGTTCTAGGTTTAATTGATGAGCGAAAGTGTTGATTAGTAATCTAGGCCTTTGCTATCTTAGTTTTATCTCTCTAATGAGCGAAAGCGTTAGAGGAATGCATTAGAACACTCCGGGTACTATAAGAGCTTCATAGAACCATAATCTTGACACAGGTAGTTAATCCATAGGGCATCGTGCTCGTTTGTCTTCTATTGAATTTACAACTCTTCTATTTGCATTTTTAATTTTGTTTATTTACTTGCAACCTTTTATAACCTCATAAATTCTTAAATTCTCTTGCTTTGTATAAACACTTGCCTTGAGTTTGTGTTCAACCCTCAGTTCGAAACCCTACTTATTCACTATACTATTTGGTTGTGCGTTTAATTGTTTAGCAAATTTGCGTACGTCACTCATCGTCGCCCAAGCAACCTACTGCCTTTAGGCCCAAAGCAAACCCCAAAATGGGCCCAAGATAGTGCCTTCAAGTCCAACCTTTCCACCTAACCCATTAAGCCGTTTACGGCTTTGATAGTCAAGGCGGACCTTGCTTCCCGCCTCTAGACTCAAAGGTACTTACCGCACATATAAGCCCAAAATGAACACTCAAGGCAACCTTCCCGCCTTTGAACCCGAAGTCATCTTCCCGCTTAGGCCCCTAACGCAAAACCCTCTTCCTGCTTTTACAAATAAGGCGGTACATACTGCCTATATCCTCAAAGCAGGCCGAGCAGCCCAAATCCAGCCAAGCACTTCCCGCTTTCGAGCCTAAAATCATCTTTCCACCTTAAAGGTCAAGAAGACGTCCAAACCTGAAGCCAACTTCCCGCCTATAAGTCCAAAATGAGCCTTACTGCTTTCAGGCCCTAGGCAGCCCATACCGCCCTGAGGTACCTTCCCACTTTTGCTACTAAGGTGGCCTACCGTCTTAAAGTCCAATGTGGACTTGGACTACCGCCAAGCCCAAAATGGACAAGCTTGTCCAAAATGGGATGACGCCCACTACTAAGCCCAAAGTGGGACGACGTCTACTACTAAGTCCAAAGTGGGACGGAGTCCACTTCCAAGCCTAAAGTGGGAGGGCATCCACTACCAAGCTTAAGTGGGAAGGCTTGCCGCCAAGACCAAGTGGGAAAGGCTTGCCGCCAAGTCAAAGTGGAAGGGACTTGCCACCACTTTACTTCCCGACATGGGCTCCTAGACTCCATGCTGCCACTTTACTTCCTGACATGGTCAAAGTGCCCATCCAAGCTCTCGCCTCGAAGGCCAAAGTACCTTCTGGGCTCCCACCTCGAAGGTTAAAGCGTCCTCTTGATTCCCCCCTTGAGGACCAAAGCATCCTCCCACATTGACCTACATTTTTTACCTACTTCTGCCCTGAATATGAAGATATCACAAACTACAAAGTCATAGATTTATATCTTGGCTTTGCACAATAACTTGAATCGTCTCAATCTGTGCTTTGGATAGAAAGTTATGAGCATTTTATCGAGGAGTATTACCCAGGCAGGTGGGAAGCAGACCGAACCGGGCGCTTTGGTCTTGGAAGCAGACCAAATTGGGCGCTTTGGTCTTGGAAGCGTGAAGCTAAACAAACTGGGCACTTTGGTCTTTGAAGCAGGAAGTGAACCAAACCAGGTGCTTTGATCTTGGAAGCAGAAAGTGGACCAAACTGGTTCGAAGTAGGCTCATCTTGAAGTAGATTTCTGACTATATTCTGCTTTGAATCAGAAAAGTTGTCAACTACAAAGTTGTAGATATTTATCTTGCCTTTTTACAGCTGAAAGAATCAGGTCAATCCAATACCCGAGTCAAAATCTACTGCTGATCTACCAAAGTTTATCAGAACTCATCGAGCAATCTAACATCAGAATTTGGCGCTTTGTTTAGACTACTTCGGATTCGAATTAGGCAAGGATCTTGAATACAAAGTTATAGATACATATCTCACCTTTCCATAGCCGCAAGAATCTCCTTATTTTAACGAACGAGTCCAAAGTAACGGCCAATTTACCACGGAAAGACAATGTCATCGAATGACAAGCCGAAGTTAACCAAGGACAATACAACAAAGCAGTCTATTGTCATTGGTTTTTCGACCAAGTAAGACCATCATCAGACTCGATGGAGGGGAGAACATCGACAATCTCTTTCCAACTCAAAACTGGAAGTGATCGCTTTGAGACAACACTGCCCACCGGTCACCTTGAGACCACACCGGGTCGCCTTGAGACAACATCAGGTACCTCAAAATATGTTGACAATGCGAAGATTATTTTTGTACCTCAATAAAAGGTATCACCAAAAATTCTATTATTGAATTCTCGCTTTCATAGGTTGGATGTTGTTGTGAATAAAATTTGTTCATAAATCGTGATGGATCGCAAGGAGGTATAAATAAAAGAAGATGGAACGAGTTAAAAAGAAATGAATTGGTAGAACAAGAAATAAGGATGGAAAAGAAATATAATTGACTAGATGGAGATGAAAAAACAAGAATGCATTATAGAGGATATATAAAGATATGTTGGATAATTAATTACACAGAGTATTGGAAAACTTCTGAATTACAACGTATCATATAGCGCATTTATATAGACGTCTAATTAACAACTTGATTAAAAAAAAGAAATATAATCGAAATAAAATAACTTTGAACATGATTTAACAAAAATCATATTAAATTTTAAAATAAGAGATAAAACTAGTCCAGAAATAAAACTATACTTCCACGAAATGGATATGTGATTTCAATTTTTTGCACACCAACCGATACACAATCTATAAGAAGCCAAAGGACATTTGGACTAGCGATACAAGACGTAATATAATTTGACGGTGTCAAGTGTTCAAATCGTGACAAGGTGTAATTATTTGATGAAAAATTTATCTTTAAAAAGAATACAATCTATATGAAAAAATTATTTGAAATCCTGTATTTTTTTATGTTTGTTTGAGACAAAGAGTAAATTTTGATCTAAATAGTTGTAATTAAATGAGTAATATCAATTCGACTTCTAAAATATCTTATTTCATATTAGAAGAATTATCTATATTGAACTAACCTGACCCAAGTATTATTCATATTAAATCGAAACAAACTAAATATATCTTTCATACGATTTTAAGATTTTATTTATAAAGTTTATGTGCGCAAATCTATTAACATTCCATATTAGGAGATTTATAAATAGGTCAACTTTCCGAAACAAGGTAATTGGTGCTTTTGGAAGTGTAATTATATTTTCAAACAATTGCAATATAAAAGTATAGAAGGTTCATGTATAGGTCAACCTTCCGAAACAAACATTTAGTTATGTAAATGCTTGTTTTGAAAGTGTAATTACATTTCCAAACAATTGCAATACGAAAGTGTAAGGCTGTTGAAACATCATCTCTTATAACACAAGGAGACTAGAAATAAATCATACCCTTAAGCAAGAACGATGTCTTCGATTGTCAACTTTTGTGCACTATTTGTACTTTTGTTGGTGTCCTTGATCACACAATCTTTGGCTATTTCCCAAGACGACATAAATGTAGTTTGCTCTGATTCTGAAATACGAGATCGTTTATTTTGTTTTTCCTACTTCAAATTTATCCCTGGCGTGCAATTTGCTAACTCATCGATCATCATCAAGACAATTGAAGTTATAATCATCATCAAAGCCAAACAAACCTCCCAACAGATTGAGACATTTATAAATAAAAATCTACCTTATGACCCATATATTGCCTCATCAGAATGCAAGACCAGCTATGTGAGTGTAATCGACAAATTGCAAGAAGCTCAAAAAGAATATGCGGCAATGGAGAGATTTCACTTTAAATATGTATTAAAGGCGGCTCTTCAATCAATCGATGATTGCCAATATGTGATAGGAAAATACGAGCTTCCCTTCAAGAAGAGCAATTTAGATATTGGGAAAATTATTAGCATCATTTTGATGATAGATAAACATCTGTAATATAGCCCTCGATGGACTATTTAACGAGAATAACAGCCACATAATGCTTCAAAGTAATAAAGATGTTACCCCTATCTATTTAGCGACTTAGATGACGATTGTATGAGGGTTTTCTTTCGTAGATCGTTCGCTGATGTTTATTTAATAAAAATTTAAGAATTCCTTCTCGCGGGAAAATGCCGTCAAAAAATCTCAATATCGTCGTTCCCCAAAAAAATTTATAAGGTGAGTTAGGGTCAGAAGATATGGTATGGTTAAATTTTTATTAAATTCTAAATATTGAATAGTAGGTAGAATAACATAATGTGAATTCGATACAATCAATTAATATTTAAAAATTAGGTCACCTAGGAGTATTAAACTCCATAATTTAATATTTGAAAAAAGCTTAATGATGTAAAGTCAATAACTAGTGGGTCCAGAATAATTCACCGACGTGCTTCTCACAAAATTAGAGCCAAAACAACTATAAAAAAAGAGTACGAAGCAGTAATGAATTAGAAATGAACTTGGAGCGGGAACATTTATTCTAGATTAAATTAAAAAATTATATAAAAAATACATAGCTATCTATGAATAAACGAGTCATGCAACTCTATATTTACAAAAATCTTCATGCCTTTTTTGAATATTTATGTATATATGTATAGTGGTTTCCCTAAATATTATTGAATAAAGGCTTCAGTTCAACAGAGTATGTTAGATATGTTCTCTTTGTGTTGTATACTTCTAAAAGCATGGTCTTTTGCACGGATGGGGATTGGGGCTGTTGATGGTGATAGTTCTAGTGGTGGGCTAGTTCTCTCCAACCATAGGCATTTGTGGCAACCGTGGTGGAGATCGGGCTGTCATTGACTAACAGTAGGGAACGGGAGGTTGGTGCTGATCGTTAAATGGACGTGTCTCCTGGGCATCTCCAAACAGATATGTCAAAGGCGAGGGAGGATGGTAGTGGTTCACGGGGTGGCGTGAAGGCGGTGGACATAATAGACAAGGTAGGGAAGGCTGATGCATGGACCGGCAGAGGAATGAAGGAGGCTTGGCGGGGTCGGTCCTCTGCGGTTATAGTGCATTCCTCATGCAACCTGTTTGAGGGGCAGAGAGAGTCTTTGGCGTTAGTATTGAAGGGTGATCACTTTTTGTGATTATCAATGAGCGCCATCATGAGGAACCAGCTACAGATTGTGCACAACTTTCTTCCATTGGAAGGTTGGTGATGCCGAAGGGAACTGCACCATTCTCATTCAGTGAATTGCGATGTCGTTTACTGAAGCTATGGAAACATTTAGTTTGAAAATTAAGTCTAGCTATGCTCTTCTTACAGCCTTGGGTTAGTGAGTTTTGACCGACCAAGATGTCTTCGTTGCTGGCCAAGGTATAGGTGAAATTGAAAGGGTTCAGTCTAGAGCATGTTCATTCGCTAATCATTTTAGGCTTGGCTATGGCCACTGGAAATCTACTTCAGATTGATTGTGATGCATTAAATAAAAGCTATGGTCATGATGTTTGGGTATTGGTAGAGGTGGACCTAGCAAAGGATCTTCAGGAGAAGGTTACGCTTCAAAGATCGGGAAAAGGCTCTTGAGTCAGGCTATCATATGAGCAATTTTAGATTTTTGTTTATTGTGCAAGATTATTGGGCATGCATTAACCAGTTATTGGAAGGCGCAAGTGGGTAAGACAGTGGCATATATGGCCAGGAGCAATGATGAGGCAGCAGTGGCTAAGACTTGGGTTGATCATCACGAGGGAAGCCGTGAGCCTCACGTAAGAGAGTAAGGGGCAAGGCCGACAAACTTTTAAGGGTCTTTGGATTGTCAAGAAAGGGCCTTGAGGTTACTACGAGGGTGACATTTCTGGGGTGCCAAGTAGGAAATGGCACTAAGTTACTGGGTGAGGCAAATGATGATTTAGTGGGGCTTGCCCTCTCTCAGGGTTTAGAGTGAAAGCTGTTGTTGTCAAGTGAGGAAGAGTAGAATAGGGATCATGATAGGGAATTGCAGGTAGAGACCTTAGTGCCGACAAAAAAGGAGACCAAGTTTCGTGGGCGGTAATGATCTGAGTAAGTTGGCTAGTTTGGAGCGATCAATTTCAGGAGAAGGGGGTGAGCATGGTACCTTGGGCTGCCGGTTGGTAAGGATCAGAGAAACATGGGTTAGGGGGAAGGCAATGACCAGCCGAAATTACCTTTGATGTCGGAGGAGGATGTGGTGACAATTATAAATGGTGATGGTTTGGTGGAGCATGCTCACCCCGATTTGGTGGCAAAAGGAGAGCACATGCAGGATTTGGCTTTGGTGCCATATCGTGAGGCGATGAGAAATGCTGGTCTCACAGGTCTGTTAGGTGATGAGCGTGTCGAAGCCCCTCAAAATAAACCAATATTTTGTGGCTTGCAAATTTGTAGTAAGCAAGGGATGATACCGAGTCTGATCCAAGGAGGGACGATATTCAATTAATCTAACAAAGAAAATAAAGAAACTAAAATGGGGGTTTTGGTGAGATTCAAGATCGTACGAAATCAACAAACACAAAAGAGAGTTGTAAGAATAAAAATCAATGAGAGAAAAGCGGCAGATTTGAGATTGGAGTACCACGACAGGTTAGTTGATCATGGATCACAAAAGATAATCTAACACATGTAGCAAGTAGGTGTAAGTCTCCCGCAACCGCAAATAGACCACAAACATCTAACAATCAACTAGCCAAATGACCGCTTAACTAGTTGTTTATCACCTAATAGACAGAATATCGACCGATTTCTACTCTATAAGATAATAGCATTGAGAATAGATGTTCCTACTCCTAGCGATTATACTCAAAACCTTGGTATCTACAAACTAGCCTTACTTATTCCTAATTAATTAGTTTGGTAACTACCGTTCCTCGCTGAATTAACCTTGCTCCTAGTTCAATTCCTAACTGCAACGACTAATCAAGAATCAAAGGCAAATCTGTTCAAGAATAAATTCACAAGCGCAAATAATTCGAGAACAATAATGAATTAGAATGATGAAACAAGATCCTCACAACCAAAACTTGGGTCTCCTTCCTCGAATCAAGCTAGAGGTTTAGTTCCTCATAGTCATGATAAAGGAAAAAAATAAGGTATATGTTGTCTGGAATAAAATATTTTTGTACAAATAAGTCTAGAGGGTTATATATAAGCCTTCCTAAGTGTAAAAACCTAGAGAAGCCGTTTCAAGAGTCCTCTACGATGCAGAAACCAAATTTCCAATATTGCCCCAAATATTCGTCAATAAAATCTGCGAGATCAGCCTTCAGTATTTTGGTCTTAACTTCCTCTTCCGATCTCAGATTTAGGCGTTATTTATATGCACGGAAATAGGAAAGAAAGATCTTCAATTGTCTGTCAAATACGCGTCCTCCAATTCGGCTCCCAAATTGACCAAAATTTGGCTATTAACAATTGTGACTACTACAAGGATATCACATCGACTTTTATCTCAGGATCGCAAGAAATGGAGTTAGATTTTGGGTTCGAAGTGGGGGTGATATAGGAGAGGGAGCGGCCAAGTACCTTTTGGGTTTCATATGCTTCTTGCATGAGGATTACTAGGGGATTCTTTTACTAGTTGATTTTCATGTAGTGTTTCTTTTCCTTTCTTTTACTTTGGTATAAAGGTGGACTTATTTAAAAAAGAAAGACTTGTTTCTATTGTTTTCCGGAGGATGATGTACTTGATTAGGATCTAAAGTCGAGCCAAGAGTTTAACTCTTCTTCTGTAAGACGAGATTATCCCGTATTAAGTACTTATAGGCTACAGCAATCGTCCCCAAGATATAATAACTTTCTTACTTCAAGTTCATAGCACAACAATTCTTAAAGCCTCGGTAAACCTTTGGATACTCGAAACTTTCTTGAGAGAGAGAGAGAGAGAAGAGAACAACTATTGCTAAAGAAATGTTATGTAATGAGTTGTTGGGATGATTTGAAAGTGAGGGGGTAGGCCTATTTATAGGCAATGGAGGGTTGGAAGCAGGCACTTCCGAGGGGGCACAAATGTGGTATTCTGCACTTCTGAGGGGGTATGAATATGGCCTGACCAACCCTTCACACACCCCTTCGGCTAGGCAGTTTGCTCGTGACTCTTTGGTGGACAAGCACCCTTTCGGCTAGGCATATACTCTCACTCCTTCGTGAGGCACCCCTTCGGCAGCCTAGCAAGCAGCCTGTAGCTTTTCGGAAGTGGGCAAAAATCTGAAGGCTCCTCCAGACGATGCGTACGTGCGAAGTACAAAGTGCGCCTCAAATCGCCCAATGCACCTCAAGCGCCCAACGCGCCATGCGCACACACACGTACGCGTTACCTTTCCTCGCATCATGTCCGAGTTACGTTTCCAGGTGGTCCACTCATTCCTAGCTACCAAAAGGACACCTCCTTATAAAGTGAGTTTCCTTTGCTCCCACTTCCAATGTGGGATTGGTGTCCCTCCTCCTTGAAAATTCTAACTTTAGGTTACAATTTTAGGCATTAATTTTTCATTCATCCAAAATTAGATTTGAGAAAATAAATACACTAGAATTACGTACACGAAACATAGATTCCAAAATTGTAACTTAATTTAATTTTTATCGAATAGAACTATTTGTTAAAATTGTACAAAGTTTGGTCTATTACCAACTTTATATGCCAATTTCTAACAATCTCCCACATGAATGATGATTAATGCATGCTGACACTTCTAAGAAAGTTTCGACGAATTATTATTGCATCGAGATAGGTAGCTTTTGGCTTTGAACCTTCTATTGTAAGATGCTATCAGATTTACTTTCTGGTCAGTGAACGCGATGTCTTGAACTGGTCAGCTTTTGTTGTAAACCAAGACAATAACATTTACACAATAATATCTCTAATATCTTTAGTTCTCATGTTGTGTCCGTTTTGGCCATAGACCTTATCTTAGATTCATAAGTATTTTTTCATTTGAAGCGGCCTCACTTCACACTTATACAGGTGATCTCCTATCAAGAGTATCCTGTCATACTCTAACTTTATCTTGGTATAGGAATCATTAAAAGCGTAAATGCTTAACCTAACCACACCTCTGCAAGTTAGTACTTGGGTAGCTTCTGAGAATGGGATGGATTCCAAGTGATTATCTTAACCATCCATAACTTAGTTGTCTCATTGAACCAAGTTTGTGGGATCTCTACTCATCATGGTTGAGTTACTGCTATGAACATTTTTTAATGTGTAGCTTTTAACCTCATTCCTCTCACTGCCTTATATATTTGATCTCTATTGATTCCTTTCATCAAAGGATCTGCTATGTTGTCTTTGGACTTCACATAATCGATAGTAATTACACCACCAGAGATCTATTGTCTAATGGTGTTATGTCTCTTATGGATGTGTCGAGACTTACTGTTATAAATAGTACTATGTGCTCTCCCGATTGCCATGGTTTAAGGTATGTTTTAGGTACTTTAGAACCATTTCCAGAGCCAGCCAGTGATCCTTTCCTGGATTACTTGTGAATTTACTAAGCTTGCTAACTGAATATGCAATATCAGGGCGTATACAATTTGTCAAGTACATCAGGCTCCCAATGATACTTGCATATTTCGGTTGAGATACTGGGTCCCCTCTATTTTTGGCTAAATGTAGATTCAAATCTACTGGAGTCTTAGCCGGAGGTTTGTCAAAGGCTTCAAATTTCTTGAGTACATTCTCAACATAACGAGATTGTAACAAGACAATTTTTTCAGTCGTCCTAGAGATTTTAATCCCTAGTATGACATCAGCTAGACCCATGTCTTTCATGTCAAAGTTGTTCCTTAATATGTTCTTAGTTTTCACGATAAGATCATTACTACTTTCCATGATTAGCATGTCGTCTACATACAGACATACAATTACGCAATCATCAGATGTGCCTTTAATGTATATACATTTATCACACTCATTGATTTTAAAGCCATTTGACATCATTGTTCTGTCAAATTTCTCATGTCATTATTTCGGCGTTTGTTTCAGCCCTTACAATGACTTGACCAGTTTGTATACTTTATGCTCTTGTCCGGGGGCAACAAACTTTTCAGGTTGTTCCACATATATTTTTTCTTCTAGTTCTCCATTTAAGAAAACTATTTTTACATCCATCTGATGTATCTCAAGGTTATAGCTAGATGAAAAATCCTCTATAAGAAAACAACAAAATTTCATTAATGTTTACCTGTACAGATGGAAAATCCTCTTTCATATATGGAAATTATTTGGTAGATGAAGAGCTATTGGCAAATATCTACGTGGCTTTAAGAGGGTGGCTTAACTACCTTTGGTTTTGGGGTGCAGGTAGATGAACCATTCTGATGGTTTTAAGTGTTTTAGGTCGCTTGCTGGGCCTCATCTTTGTCTTGGGCTCTCTAGGTTTCCTGGATTTTTGTGGTGTTTTGGACTAATTGTATTGTTCATGGACTTGTCTTTATTTTCCTTATTTACTGTGTTTCACGTGGTTAATGAGGTAAATTTGGATATTTTGTAATTATGCAGTCGAAAAAGAACTTTGTACTTGTGGTAATATCGACGGTATTTTTTCTCTGGTGTAGTTTTTTTCCATTGAATTTTACTACATCAGAATTTTGAAGAAACCGGAGATCGCGAGATTGCGAGTTCTCGTTTCGACATATATTATTTATAAAAATTTAACCTTTTCAAAAAAAAATTCATCGATAAGAATATAGAGAGGTTGAAAATAAATCACACCCTAAAACAACAATGATATCTTCAATTGCCAACTTTTGTGCAGTGTTTGTATTTTTTTTTGGTGTCTTTGATTACACCCCCTTTCGCTATATCCCAAGACGTTGTAAATGTGTTTTGCCCTAGTTTCCAAATACCAAATACCAAATCCTTCATTCTGTTTGTCTTAATTCAAAATTATCAACGACGTACTGCTGCTAATTTGTCGATCACCAGCAAGACAACGTTCATTCTAGCCATCATCAAAGCCAAATAAATCTCCCGCCAAATTAAGACATTGCTAAGGAGAAATACAGCTTATTATAAAAAAATGTGGCCTTTCAGTCAGTCGATGATTGTCAATATGTGATATCAACATTTGGATTTTACTTCAAGAGAACAATTTAGATATTTTAAAATATATTAGCATCATCTTGACACTCAATAGCCAATTTGGCACACCGACATAGGCATATATTGAGGTATAAAAATAATATCGGCAATGTCTACATATTTCGAGGTACCCGGTGTGGTCTCAAGGTGACCGGGTGACCGGTGACCGATGCGGTCTCAAAGTGACCGGTGGGCGGTGTTGTCTCAAAGCGATCACTTCCGATTTTGAGTTAGAAAGAGATTATCAATGGTCTCCCCTCTATCGAGTCCGATGACGATCTTACTTGGTCGAAACTGGTGACGATAGACCGCTTTGTTTTATTGTCTTTGGTTAACTTCGGCTTGTCCTTGGATGACAACGTTCTTTTATGATAAATTGGCCGTTACTTTGAACTCGTAGGTTGGAATGAGGAGATTATTATGACTATGGCAAGGCGAGACATGTATCTATAACTTTTTTTTCAAGAGCCTTGCCTAGTTCGGATCAGAAGCAGGTCTAAACAAAGCGCCAAATTCTGGTGTTAGCTTGCTCGATGAGTTCTGATGGACTTTGGTAGATCAGCGGTAGATTTTGACTCAGACATTAGATTGAGATGCTTCTTTCCACTATGGAAAGGCAAGACAAAGCACGGATTGAGACAATTCAATCTTTTGTGCGAATCGAAGACATAAATCTACGATTTTGTAGTTTATAATATCTTCAGATTTGGGGCAGAAGTAGGTTAAAAATTTAGGTCAAAGTGGGAGGACGCTTTGGTCCTCAAGGCGGAAAGCAAGAGGACGCTTTGACCTTGAGGCAGGAGCCCAGAGGGTGTTTTGGCCTTTAAGGCGGGAGCTTGGATGGGCACTTTGACGATGTCGGGAAGTAAAGTGGCAGCATGGAGTCTAGGAGCCCGTGTCGGGAAGTAAAGTGGCGACAAGTCCCTTCCACTTTAACTTGGTGGCAAGCCTTCCCATTTACTCATTTGAGGAAGACGGCTTACGTTTTCCTATTCTAAGCCGGGATGATTTGGAAACAATATATTCATTCGGGACAGGATTTCTTGTCTTGGAAGGACAGAGCTAGGTCAAGACGTGCTATATAAAGAGAGGTTGGGCAAGGAAGAAGAAATCAACAAACACAACAACCAACTACTCTATTTTTCTTGTATCATTTTTCTTTCCGTAGCATAGCCTGTAGCATAGTCTAGCCTAGCATAGATTTAGACCGGCCTTGGGACGACCACTCCGGATCTTTCTCGGGTTACTTGTTCACTTATCTCGCAACAGCATAACATGACTTGATGGAGGCCAATGGTTCAATCCCTGACAGGTGTAACTAGGAGTAATACTTACCTTAACATTTTGTGCAGACTTGGTGCGAAGGCTTCAAAGTAATAGATGTAATCCCTCTCTCTTTAATTACTTAAAATGATGATTGTGTGAAGGTTTCCTTCCCGAGGTTGTTCGCTCATTCATGTTTATTTAATAAAAATTCAGGCATAACGCGTTGTTCCCCTAAAAATTCATAAATTAAGGTTAGTGAAGATATGGTATGGTTAAATTTTTTTATTGAATAGCAGATAGAATATCATGAAGTAAAGTCGATAAAATCAATCAAATATCGAAAATTAGGTCACCTAGGAGTATTCAACTCGATATTTTATTATAAACTTCTTATTTGAAAAGGGCTAAAAATCGTAGGATCCACCTAATTTTGGATGAAATAACTCGTAGGTCCTGAATAAATTCTCGAGATTTTTCTTACACAATCAAGAGTCAAAACAACTAAGAACACAAAAAAAGAGTATGAAGTAGAAATGAGCTTACATTGGATTTCCATTTGTAATAAACCATAGAGAAATAAAAGTACAAAGATAATTTATTTTAAAATTATTAAAAAAGAAATAGTGTTAAATATTTCTTAAAAAAAATTCATAGTCTTTTGAAAATGCTATCTAACTTGACAGGGGCGGAGCCAGAAAATTTGGGGAGTGGGGGCAATATAATTTTTTTCAAAAAGTTTAACGTATGTAATTACAACATTTATAATTGTCCTATACGATTACTCATGCATTGAAATTGCTCCATAATAGCTATATTGTCGATACAATCAAATACGTCTTTCTCGATATATGTAAGAGATAATTACTGAGAGGACTACATTGTATAGTTAAATAGACTCTGATGACCCTATAGTTTCCCTACTAATTACTGAGCACCTGTAGTTTGGTTATTATTATACTTTCGGGTCCTTGGTTGATGTCATTAATCAATTTTTTCTTATTTTATATTTAAAATGACTGATATGCCCTTACTCCGGTCAACTAAAATCGTCAGTCATCTTCTCCGGCCATTTTTTCGGCCACTTCCTTTCTCCCCATAAAGTCGCCGCCTTTAGCTTCATCTAAAAATCAACAATCGCAAGAATCATATACACAGAGGGCTTCATCTAATCACGGGACACGGGAAAACAAACAGGACGACGGAGAAATAAATAATGGAGATCAAAAGCCAAGAACCTAAGGAGAAAAGTGAAACGCAGACGGGAACGATGGAGACGGGAACGACGGACGGGGAAGGAGATGAAGACGGGAACGACGGACGGGGAAGGAGACGGAGATAGGAACGGGAACGACGAGTCTACAACCAAGGAGTTACGGAGGACGATCGGCCACATGTACTGCCGCTGGGGCCGCTTCTCATCACCACCGCTGCTACCACCAGGCAACAACAACAACAACTTCCATCTCCCCCACCGCCGCAACCGCCTCTTCTTCTTCCGCTCCTCCCGCCGCCGTTAATCGCTGCCAAATAGATCCGCCGATTCTATTTGGTAGTTGATTTTTTTTCTTTCGGATCGACTGGGAAGGAGAAAAAAGGGGGGGGGGGGTTAGGGTAATTAATTTTTTTTAATTTTTTTACAAGAATATTTGAGTCATTTACTTGAGCCAGGGACCCAAAAGTATAATAATAACCAAACTACAGGGGCTCAGCAATTAGTAGGAAAACTACAGGATCTTCAGAGTCTATTTGACTATACCTTTGGGTCCTCTCAGTAATTATTTCTATATGCAACTAAACAATCAGCTGGCAATTGATCTCCCATCTTGTTGTGAAGACGATTCTTCAAAATATTCATGGCAGAAAAGGCTCTCTCAACACTTGCGTGGGCCACAGGGCTGGGCTAAGTAGGTAGGTACTATCTTTTTAATTTTTTTTAATTGATTACTTTATTATTTATGGTAGTATAGTTAGACTAATTAAGATCTTATAATATATATTAAAAGATTAAAGAATGCCTAATGTTTTTTAAGATTTGGTTTAAATTTTTAGGTTGATTAATTTTTTAGTGTGATCAATTTCTAATTTTAGTAGGGACATACATTAAAAAATATACATAATTATCAAACAAAATAAAAATTAAGTGGGAACACTTGCCCCCACAAAGTAGAACCTCTCTCCGCCCCCCCTGTAACTTGAGATTAGTCATCTCAATTAATCTGGATATTACATTATACAAAAAACAATAGTAGAAACAACTGGCGATTGCATCATGTTTGTGCGATTGCTTGCTCCAATTAGGCTATAAATACTTGCTTTACTATTAATACAATTCTCACTTATGACAAAAAAGATATAAAAAAAACTTGTTCGTTCAGAGTGGTGGTGAGTGAAGGTTCATCGCTTTTTCACAAAGTAGCAAACTGACAGTCAAACTTTGGTCATTTGATTTAACCCTCTCTATTTGTAAAAAATAATTAGCACCTCATACTTTAAATTAGTTCAAATAGCACCTCCTATTTTTAAAAATAGGACAATTAGAATCTTGAAACTAACTTTGTAGGGACCTATGACACATCTACATCCATGTGGCATCCAAATGGCGTCCACATTAGTAAAAAATTAATACATTATCATACTGTTCTAAAAAATTAAAAAATCGACGGGATAAATACATTATCATGCTGGGTGCTGCTTTGGCCAGAAAATTGCTACTATTAAATTATTTTTTCTTGTTTGAGCTCGTCCGAGGGATACTGGATGTCGATGTAAGCCATGGCATGATGCTCCTGGGTGCCCAATTATTGGTTCCAAATCCAACCATAGCCCCATTAGCCTCACTTTTTCATGACGCAAATTAGTTATTGGAGGTTTTCTACGTTAGTAACTGAATTTAGATTTCTAGATTGTTTTGGAGGTTTTGTACATTTGAGAGGAAGATGATTTTAATACCTTCATATGGCTCCATGAGAAGTCAATGAAGAGGTGGTCGAAAAGGATATTTTTTCTTGGTGATGTCGGATTTTCCGACAAATCTCAGAATGGGATTGTCAGAAAAAGTTTTCTAAGAAATCGCACAAAACTGTGCATTTTTATTTGCAAGAAACTGCACAAAATCGTGCATTTTCTCTAGAAAACGTAAGAGTTTGTGCGATTTCTTGCAAAAGTTTAAAAAAATGCACAAAAAGTTGCGTTTGTGAGTGCAATGTGGATTTTTGCAAAAAACACACAACTTTGGGCGTTTTTATCAGTTTTTTCTTTTTTTCGTTATTTTCCTTTTTTCTATTATATTTTGAGAAGATACCAGATAATTAAAGAGACCACAACTTTTTACTCCGAATTTCAATTGAAGTGATTCAAGTTGTTATGTGAAGCTGAGACTTATATCTACAATTTTATAGTTTATACCTTCTGAAAATTCGGAGTTTAAATATGTTAAAATTTTATTTAAATTCAAGAGTCAACTCTTGATATTTAAAGAAATATTTGATATCTTTACACTCTGAAATGGGAGAAAAAAATAAACACCAAAGTTGTAGATATACATCTCTGCTACACACAGCAACTTGAATTACCTCAAACAGACTTTAGAGTAAGAAGTTGCGGCTCTCCAACCGAAATTAGTCAACCACAACTCGTCACGACTCTTGACTTCAAATGAATTTTCGACATCTTTACACTTCAAATTTGGAGAAGTTATAAACTTCAAAATTGTAGATATATGTTTCAACTTGGCACAACAACTTGAATCACCTCAAACGGACTTTGGAGTAAGAAATTCGGCTCCCTAACCAAAATTAGTCGACCGCAACTAGGTCAACTCTTGACTTCAAATGAAATTTCGTCATCTTTAAACCCCGAATTTCAAAAAGATATAAACTTCAATGTTGTAGAAATATATCTCAACTTCACATAACAAATTGAATCACTTTAATCAGACTATGAAATAAGAAATTGTGGTCTCTTCAATTATCCGATCTCTTCACAAATTCTAAGAGAAAAAGGAAAATAACGAAAAAATGATAAAAATGCCCAAAGTTGTGCATTTTTGGGCAAACATTAACTAAGCTGACTTTTTGCAAAAAACTCCACAAAATTATGCATTTTTTAAAAGAAATTGCAAAGTTTAATGCTGTTTCTTGCAAATAAAAATGCACAATTTTGTGCGATTTGTTACACAATCTTAGACAAAGAAAACTTTTTCTAATAACCCCATTTTAAAATTTGTCAGAAAATCTCATACCACAAAGAAAAAATACCCGTCGAAAAGAGGAGAGGTGAAGGGGAGAGAGAGAGATTTCATGGACTACTTAATTCTTTATAACAACACGATAATGTGTTAACTTTTTACTCACATGAACGCGATTTGGATGCCACGTGGATGTAGATGTGTTACATGTCAAAAAAATTGGTTTCATGGTTCTAATTGTCCTATTTCTTAAAGCACAAGGTGCACTTTAGTCCAATTAAAAATAAGAGGTGATAATTGACTTTTTTATAAGTAAAGAGAGTTAAATAAACTTTATTCCAACTTTGATCTTATTTCCCGGTAGGCTTCCATGTATGACCCACTCCCCACCCGAATTTATGCTTCTACTATTGAAGGACGATACTGGTGTGGGGAGTTAACTAATTTTTTGTTTTGTAATTACTGGCTGTCTATGAATAAACGAGTCCATGTAACTCACCATTTCCAAAATTCTTTATCCCATTTTTAATACTTATGTATATAAGTTTCTACAAATATTCTATGGAAAACTTTATTTTAGTAATTTGACTATTTGACACTTACAACTGATTCAAAACACATCAAACTAGTAAGTTGGATAATTGCATACACATTAATGAGAAATGTATGAATTACAACGTATCACCTAGGAATTTATTTTTTAGGTTATTTATGTAGACGTTCAACTAATAACATGATAAAAAAATATATATAATCGAAATAAAATAACTTTGAACAAGCCTAACAAAAATCATAATAAATTCTACTAGAGATAAAATTAAAATTCTAAAAATTTATTGGGATTTAAATTTTTTGCACACCAATCGACGTACAATCTGTATGAAAAATTCATTCAAAATCCTAAATTATTTTATCTTTATTTGAGACAGAGTAAGTTTTTATCTATAGTTGCAATTAAATGAGTAATATCTAATCAACCTCTAAAATATCTTCCTTACAATTAGAAGAGTAATCACTATTGTACTAACTCGGCCTAAATATTATTCATCTTAAAGAATAACAAACGATGTATATCTTTTTTTTGTTTTGTAAAGATATATTTTGTAAAATTTATGTGCGTAAACTTATCAACATTTCATATTAGGAGATTTATATATAGGTCAACTTTCCAAAACAAGCATTTTGTTATGTAATTGCTTCTTTTGGAAGTGGAATTACATTTCCAAACAATTGAAATTATATCCATAATATGTTTTATATAAAAGTGTAAGGATAATATATCGGTCAACCTTCCAAAACAAGCATTTAGTTATGTAATTGCTTGTTTTGGAAGTGTAATCACATTTCCAAACGATTGTAATATAAAAGTGCAAGGCCGTTGGCTTTCAACTCGTGGAAAACGAAAACATAATCTCTTAGAAAATAAGGAGGTTAGAAATAAATCACACCCAAAAGCAACAATGATGTCTTCAATTGTCATCCTTTGTGCATTGTTTGTACTTTTGTTGGTGTCCTTGATCACACCATCTGTGGCTATATCTCAAGACGACATACATGCAGTTTGCTCTAATTTTGAACTACGAGATCATTCATTCTGTTTTTCCTATTTCAAAAATATCCCCGGCGTATCTACTGCGAGCTCATCGATCATCACCAAGACAACTACCATTACAACCATCATTAAAGCTAAACAAACTTACCAACAAATTGTGACATTTATAAACAAAAAATCACCTTATTACCCATATATTGTCTCGTCAATGTGCGAGACCTGCTACGAGAGTGTAATCGAAAACTTGCAAGACGCTCTAGGAGAATTTGTAGCAGGGGAAAAATCTGGCTTTCTTTCGAAACTACTGGCAGCTCGTGAATTAATTGATGATTGTCAATTTGTGATAGCAAAATACAGGCTTCCCTTCGGGCAGAGCAATTTAGATATAGAAAATTATATTATCATAATCTTGATACTCAATAAACATTTGTAATATTGTCCTCTAGGGCCTATTGAACGAGAATGGCAACTGCAGTTTGTGCAGACCTGACGGAGGGCTTCAAATTAATAAAGATGTTACTCCTATTTGTTTAGCTGCTTATGATGATGATTGTATGAGGGTTTCCTTCCCAAGGTTGGTCGCTAATGTCCCTCTTCGATTTTGTATTGATGTGTACTTGGATACTTTAGTAGGGTAAGTCTACATAGTTGCACTCATTCTATTCGATGATTAATTCTAATTGAATAACAGATAGATAACATAAAATAAATTCGATAAAATCAATAATAACATCTAAAAAATAGGTCAGCTATGAAACTCGATATTCTACTATGACCTTCTCATTTTAAAAATGATAAATACTGTAGAGTAATTTCGGATGGAATAAGCGGTGGGTCTAGAATAAATCTCTGAAGTTTTTCACAGAGTAAAAATAAAATAAAATAAAAAAGGAGTACAAGTAGAAGTGACTTAGAGCGAAAATAATTGTTCTATATTAATTAAGAAAATTATACTTCAAAATTCTCACTGGCCTACGTGCTGCTGACTCATCAATCATCATCATGATAACCCTAAAAAAAATCATCATTAACATAGCAATCATTATAGCTAGGGATGGCAATGAGTATGGTATGATATTGGTAGGACCTTACCAATACCCTAATTTTTTAGTTGTACCCATACTTTACTTTCGACCCTACAAATTTTCAATTGTTAGATTCATACACTACTTTCCTGGAGACCCAGGGTCTACAGGGTCTGACCCTTTAACGTTCGGTATTTTGATAATTTTTAATAAAAAGTTAATTTTTATATAACATTTAAATAAATTCAAGATATCTACTACATTCCACATCAACATTCAATAGAAAATTGATGAAACATCAAATTTTGTAATTTAATTTCAATAGTACATAGTTTTTCTTTTCAAGTTTGAAGTACATAAACAATTCAACAAAAAAATAAAATTTTGGCTTATAGTGATCCATCGTTCACGACATCTTCTAAGCTGGTTGTATAATACCATAATAAATATGTTAAAGTTAACAATAAAGTATATTGTACATATTATAATAAGTCTAATTATGGTCTAACCAAGGTCTAATTAGAGTAGGGTCCGACCCACAGGGCCTAACTATGGATTCATACCATACCCTAGACTCTGCTTCTAAACATGGACCTATACCTATACCCTATCCTAGACTCGGTCAGAGTCAACATACCCTAGACCTGTAGGGTAAGAGTATGATTTTACTAATATTTACCCCATGAAAAACAAAAATAAGGGAAAAAAATAATTTCAGATTTTCCTTCAAGAAGAACAATTCAGATATTGGAAAATATATTACTCTTAATTTAAAATTTGGTGAGTAGAGGTCTATCACTTTTTCGCAAGGTAGAAAATTGACTCTCGGACTTTGGTTTTATTATAGAAAGTGTTGGAATTGAATGATGGAGTTCAAGCAAAAAAGTTCAGAAGTGAAAAGCTCAAAGTGGGCGACCCAATATGGATTGAGAAAGGGCATTACCACATTGAAAAATGCAATAAAGTTTACCTTGTTTATAAGGAGGTGCTCCTTGTTAGCTAGGAACTAAGTTGACCACCTGGAAAAGCAACTCGGATATGCTACGAGGATGGTGCTACCGAGCACGCGTACTCGCGTGTGCGCATGGCGCATTGGACGCATGTTGTAATGGGCACTTTGTGGCACACGTGCGCATCGTTGCGAGGAGCTTCAAAGTTTTTGCCGAAGCTCAGAAACCACTCGTACCTGCGCAAGCTGCTCGGACAAAGAGGCACGAAAGGCTGGAACGTCCCGGAGACTTTCAGACGGTAGAAGGGTCACGAGCGAACCCGAAGGGTGCACATGCGAATCCAGAAACTCCAAGAAGACCGAAGGGTCACGAGCAGTGCCTGGAAGTTCATCTAGAAGCATCTGCTGGCCGAAAGGGTGCCTCGCCATCCAGAAATGAGTAAGGATCGTGCCTTCTGGAAATTGCCAGGCCACCCTTTGGATTCCAGCCTCCATTGCCTATAAATAGTGCACCCCCCCCCCCCCCCCCCCCATTTGTATTCACCCCACTACAATTTACTTATACATTCATTAGCAATTGTAGGATCTCTCTCTCTCTCTCTCAGAAAAGTTTCGAGTATCCAAAAGTTCACCGAGGCTTCGAGAGTCGTTGTGTTACGATCTCGAAGTGCGAAGTCGTTATATCTTGGGGAGGATTGCCGTAGGCCGTAAGCACTGAATACGGGACAATCTCGTCTTACGAAGAAAGAGTCAAACTCTTGCCTCGACTAAGATCTTAATCAAATACACCACCTCCGACTAACAACAAAAAGACAGAGAACTGAAGAAAAAAAAGATTATGTTCCAATTGGGATGTACGTGTTCTCTCCCTGGTAGAGCTTCTCTCTCTAAACTCTCCCCAGGATGAGGAGGTGGCCGAAATGCAATGAGAAACTTAGCTTCTCTAACATGGCCCTCTCTCTCTCTCTAATGTTTTCTCCTGGCCCACAAAACTTGATTAATAGATCATCGGCCTCTTTTTATTGGGAATCAATTTAAGAGTTTTATCATGGTGGATAAAATCGCTCTTGCCGATCTGGACAAGGAGGAGATGCTGAGACTGAAAATCCAACTTGATGTTGGTGCTCCCCTTCTCAAAATCTAATTGTCAACCCGAGAATAGAATAGATCATTCTAAGCAATAAATTTAGATAATTTATAATTAAAAAAGTACAACAATAACTCAGAAATGAAAAGAAAATGGAGCAGTAGAGAGGTCTAATATCTGTGCATCCGAAGGTTTAAAAAAATATGGGCTGTATTTAACTTTATTTTAGAAAGGGGTAGATACTCAAGGTTTGAAATAATGTATTAGTAAATTTAGTACTTAATAAATTAGTCCCTAAATTTTGAAAAATCGAACTCATTAATTTCCAAAACTAGTTTTTTACCCCAACTCTAGTTAAATTGTCACATAAAATTATCAAAATACTCATTACTCACTTTCAAAACATTTTCCATGCTAAAATACCTATACTAATAAAACAAAAGCAAGCTAAGCATGGGGGAAAACCCAAGGACGAGATTCTTTGGGATGTGAATAATAGATTAACAAACGACATTTGCATCCAGCCCCGAGCTGATAGTAATTCTTCCAGAGAAACGAATTAAACCAAACAAATTAACCCAGCACCTCGAAATCGCAGCATCTATTTCGTGTAGTCATTATTCAATTAGCAAGATTGGGCATTGATTCTTCCTTACTCGTTTAGATCAGCTCATGGACAAGCATAAGCACAAGATATATCCATCCATTCAGATGATTGGAATTCGGAAAATCAAATTTAGAATAAAGAAAAAAATAAGGGTAAATTACCCCCTAGTCCCTGGTGTTTGGTCATCCTCCACCTCGGGTCCCTGGATTTTCGAAAATAATTTTTTCGTCCCCGATGTTTGGTTAAACCTCCCCCTGGGGACCCTCGTTGACGTCATCAGCTCTTTTTTTTATTTTTTGTCATGGAAATGACCAAAATACCCGTAAACAAAAAATAAAAAAATTTACCTTGTTCAACCTTTGACCAAGAACACCAAAAACTAACAAAAAAAAAATCAAACTAACCAAAATTAAGAACATAACCAAGAAAGTAAATTTTTGGGTTGATTTTTAGTTTTGGTTAGTTTGATCTTGTTTTTGGTGTTCTTACGAAGTCCGCCACCAGTCCCCAATCGTTCCCTTATGACGCCCAAAATCCCCTCCCGACGATCTCTCAGGTGGAGTCCTCTTCGTTCGAGACCCGCGATGGGGGTCCTACCTTTCCCTCGTTGGGCATGGATTCTTCTCTCGTCCAGACGCTTCAAGTAAGCCTAGCCCCTCTCCTTCAGCTCGTGTTTGGTTCTCCCCACCTGTCCATGGTTACCCTTCTCAGGCGTTGTGCCACGGGGACCCAAAGAGGCCGGGCATCAATGAGATAGGTCTTAGCATCACCACGAAGATGACGTCAACCGTCCCTGTCGGTGGTAATAACATTGATGTCCCTACCAGCACGGGTTCAACATCATATGCAGACCGAGAATGGGTTTCAGAGAGCGGATGGAAGTGTCATGGTAACTCTATCAAACACACTCTTCAAGGAGATCAATTGGTTGGCTTGGCTTCTTCTCTTGGCGAGCCTATCCATTTGGATTCGGGAGCGCTTAACTGTTTCAATGGCGCAATTGTTCCCATGCTGGTTGAGATTCATTTTACCAAACTTTTACGAGACAAGGTTCTCATGAAGTTGAAGAGTAAGAGTGGTTTTGTTGAGGTAGTGTATGAGAACCCTCCTACTTATTGCATGACGCTGGGTCATGAAAGGAAGGATTTTTACACCCCTCTTGTAATAAAGAGTAAGTAAGGGATTGTCGTCCATCAATGACTAAGTTCTAGGCCATAAATACGACTCGACCACTAGTTTAGGACCACAACTAATGGATTTGTCAATTCCAAACACGATTTGGTTACTACAACGACTAAACTAGAAGATGATTTAAACAATAAAAGAAAGAGTGGGCTTGGCACTAATGACACCTAGATAACTAAATGGCCTATGGGGTTTATTAAGTTTGTGTTATGGTCTGGGTGTTTCTAAAGTAACTAATCAATGCTTTCACCATTAATTAGTCTAAATTGATCATTAATTAAGCTTAGTTAAACTAACCATGTTCCCGTGACTAATTAGTCACCTAATCTAACTAATTATTAATTACAACCATCACCCTTTTGACAACTAACCACCTAATGAGATCCCTCATCAAAAGGCAACTAATTAACTAGTTAAATAGTCTATTAATTCTAACCCCTCCCGGTAATTTACATTAATTACGTTCATAATCAATGTGATCAAGCAAGATTAAGCATTAAACTCAATAACTAGTTCACAAACCTTAGCATTTTAACCCCACTAAACCATAGGCTAAATAGATGACATCAAGGCACCAAACCCACTAATCAACTACTCACACATATCAACTACACAACTAAACACATCCGTAAACCAAGAACATAAAAGAGAGGGTTGAAGAAAGCTCAAGATGATCTTCAAAGCTTCCAAAAGTTCTCATTCAAATTCTCTACAAGCTCCAATAATGGTGACCCAAGTTCTCTTCCAAAGAGAAAAGTGAGTGGAGTGGGTGAGTGAGTTTAGAAAAATATCTAAGTTCTAAGAGTTGGTTTCCAAGGAAAGCCGAGGAGGCTATTTATACAAAAATTTCCAACTCAAATTAACTAAACTTATTCCTAAAGTTCCAGCCAAGTAAAGCCATGGACAATCCCGAAATGGGCCCAAAATGGTTCATAAATTCTGGCCCATCTCGGCTAGGCAAGTTCTCAGATTTGAAGCTTAACTTTGGATGCATTTTTCACTCTTTTAAACTCCAAATTGGAAGAAGATCATTAGAGACAAAGTTTTAGCCACGGATGTCTTCTTTCCTGAACTGCCTCACTCGTCTCCATTGAACTTTGTATCCAAAAGTTATCTTCAATTAAGTCACTCGAGGTCAGTCTTGCCTAATGTCATCGAGGTCCCAATATTGCACCACTCTTCACGGCTGATCCAATCGCCTTTGACATGATCCAAGGTGCACCAATATCCTCCTCACATGGTCCACAAAGTCTCCAAGAAAGAAACACGAATGAAACGTAATGAAAATCACAAGAACTACACTAAAATATTCAAAGCACGATAAATAACACTACATCAATACATAACAAACAAAAACACTAGAAACAATGGAAAATCAACACTAAAATATACATAGATGATCGAGTGTTTCCACACTCATCAGGTCACGATGAGTCTACTTGCCGTAAGCTCCACCCTCGTGAGGAGGTTATTACGAAAAGGCAAGAGATTGTGAGGGGCAAACAGGTGGTGCATGGGGCGGACCCTCATCAATCTTAACAATTCTGGCAACAGGTAATCTCAGATCCTGCTCGAACCAAAGAGGTGTCGGCTAGTTCAGTTGAGATAGTGCTAGCCCCTGTTTCTAATGATTTTTTCGTGTTACAAGATGATGCATTGGGGATTGAGGAGCCTTTCTGTATTCACGATATCATTTCTGGTGCTTTTGTTGGGGTGGTTTCGTGTGAAAGGGTGCATGAGCTTGTCACTACTTGCACAGTAGGCAATGAGTTGGCTCATGTTAGTTCCTGGTCTCCTACTTGTGATGAGGTTGAGGTGAGTGCTTCTCTTGCCCTTGTCATGGAAAATTTTGCATCTCAGGAGGTGCAATTTGGAAACTCCTTTGCTTTGGACTTGGTTTCGGGAATGGGGCATATGGAACATGTAGCTGATGGCGCTCTTGCTTTAATTACGTGATCGAAAGATGTGCAAGATTTAGATGATGCACTTCATAAGGAAGCGAACTTCATTTATGACTCGTGCTACTTATTTCAGGAGTTGGATGTCGAGAGCACGCCTGAGCGTGGTGCACAAATTGAGGACATTTCGGATGCCACATCGAGTTGTCACAGTACCGTTGACCCCGGTCTCTCAAACAGATGATACAGGTCTGCAAGCTTACTCGACACAAGAGGCAAGTGCTAGCTTGATGTCGAGCAAGAAAAGTGTGAACAAGAAGAATACAAAAATAGCCAAGAACTTGTTATTGAGTTTGCCGCTTTGGATCTGGCAAAGGTTGAAGCTCAGAAGGCCACCTACATTACTGTAGACGGGGTTTTGCTTTCACGGGCGTTAGTTGTTAAGGGATCTAAGGGCAAGTGTTTGAAGAAGGGGTTCCTTGGCAAGGAACTCCAATTTTATAGGGTCCATCATCGTCTATTTTGGGTCGTGCTTCAGCCTTGCCTTCTACAAAACCCTTGCCTATCCCGGGTCAAGAAAGTTCTGGGGTCATTGCTTTTTCAGACTCTGAAGATCTTGGGGCTTCATTGAAGTTCATGGGATCTGCGGTGAAGATGGCAGGGGGTTCCTAGGCAGATGAGGCAGATTTGAGATCAAATTTGGATGATTTAGACCCGCTGGCCAGAAACACCCACTATCAGGCGAGAAAGAGGTTGGGAATTACCTACACTGGTGAAGATATCTGCTGGTCGGAGTATGAGGTGGACTTTTGAGATGTCCCGATTATTTTATATCATCCTTGACTACCCTACTTGTGAGTTGCTTGGATGAGTCACTAGATATGGCAGCAGGTGTTGATCGTCCGTTAAGGCCTTGGCTCTATTTAGTCTTCTTTCTTTTTTCTCCCCTCTCTCACCACCTTTCTGTAACTTTTTTTTTATTTGGTAATATAGTTTCATATTTAGATTTAAAAAAATTAGATTACTGCCTAAAACCTAAGAAACATCTAAAAGCACCAGAGGTAACCGAATGTAAAAGAAGCTCAGCCAAAACCAACCTTCAACGGCATACCGAAACCAACCAGGGATTCATCACACCTCGAACATGGCATGCTTCACGCATAGAGCAAAGTTAAGGAGGATCAAATGCCCAATTTTGATCTTGACCACAAGCCGCGTCCTTGATAGTTTGGAGAATTGAAGAAGCATCTTCGTCCCATGACATACCCGTGGCAATCGCGAGCCACCACACCTCGGCTGTAAGCTTTTCGTGAACAGAAACATCCTTCTTGGACACCATATCTAGCAAATTAAAGATTGATTTAAACGATTTTAGAAACAAGAGCCAAAAAAGGGAAACCGAAAAGAAAAAGTAGAAGGGAAAGAAGAATAAATTAAGCGTCACAGGGCAGAGTAATGGAGGGCCAAAACAGAGAGTCAAAACAAAAAAGAGTTACAGAACAGCACAAGAAGACGACGACTACTAACAATTGGGAGTTCCGTATAGAGTTGAGGTGTTTTAGGATGGTAAACGGTTTTAAAGTGAGTAAAGAATATTTTGATAATTTATGTGGTAATTTAACTTGAATTAGAGGTAAATTTTGGTTTTGTGGACTATTGTGCTCGTTTTTTTCAAATTCAGAAACTAATTTTTCAAGGACTGAATTTATTAAATACTTTATTTCAAATCTTAGGACTTGTGAGTATTTACCCTTTTTAAAAATTAATTCTGTAACACTTGATTTAAAAAATTAAATTCATGCAATCAATCTTGAAGGTTACGAATTTTTTTGAGAGGAAGAGGACTTTAATACCTTCATATGGCTCCATGAGAAGGCAATGAAGAGGTAGTCGAAAAGAGGAGAGGAGAGGAGAGGTGAAGGGGAGAGAGAGAGAGAGAGAGATTTCATGGACTACTTAATTCTTTATAACAACACATGGACGCGATTTGGATGCCACGTGGATGTAGATGTGTCACATGTAAAAAAAATTGGTTTCATGGTTCTAATTGTCCTATTTTTTAAAGTACAGTGTGCTGTTTAGACCAATTAAAAGTAGGAGGTGATAATTGACTTTTTGTACAAATAAAGAGAGTTAAATAAACTTTATTCCAATTTTGATTTTATTTCCCGGGAGGCTTCCATGTATTATTACCCACTCTCCACCCGAATTTATGCTTCTACTGTTAAAGGACGATACTGGTGTGGGGAGTTGACTATTTTTTTTTAATTATCAAGGTTTTCAAAACCGACCCGGAGAGTGACTCGCTCCGCTCTCCGGGTTGTGGATCGACCCGCCCAACCGATCTGACTGTAAGTTTTTATATTTAATTATATATATTATATGAGGTAACCAAAGTTCTTAAAAATGATCCGGAGAGTGACTCATTTTTCTCTCCGGGTCATGGTCCGACCTATCCAACCGGTTGAATCACTGGTCAGACTGATAAATTTTTTACATTATATTGCTCAGGGTAGCTCACGTGGTGGCCTTCCCCTTTCTTGGTCTTTTCACTTTATGTATGAATTACAGCGTATCACCTAGGGATTTATTTTTTAGGTTATTTATATAGACGGTCAACTAATAACATGATTAAAAGAAATATTCAAAATAAAATAACTTTGAAGAAGCCTAACAAAAATCATAATAAATTCTACTAGAGATAAAATTTAGCTGGGATTTAAATTTTTTGCACACCAATCCACGTACAATCTGTGTGAAAAATTTATTCAAAATCCTAAATTATTTTACCTTTATTTGAGACAGAGTAAGTTTTTATCTAAATAGTTGCAATTAAATGAGTAATATCTAATCAACCTCTAAAATATATTCTTTACAATTAAAAGAGTAATCAATATTGTACTAACTAGGCCTAAATATTATTCATCTTAAAGCATAACAAACTAGATATATATTTCTTTTTTTTTGGAAAGATATCTTTTATAAAATTTATGTGTGCAAATTTATCAACATTTCAT
Organism: Hypericum androsaemum; assembly: GCA_963995505.1. Classification (NCBI taxonomy): domain Eukaryota; kingdom Viridiplantae; phylum Streptophyta; class Magnoliopsida; order Malpighiales; family Hypericaceae; genus Hypericum; species Hypericum androsaemum. The sequence continues at coordinate 12,339,479 of OZ023192.1, forward strand.
ATTAGGAGATTTATATATAGGTAATTGCTTATGTTTTATATAAAAGTGTAAGGCTAATACATAGGTCAACCTTCCAAAACAAGCATTTGGTTATGTAATTGCTTCTTTTGGAAGTGCAATCACATTTCCAAACAATTGAAAGTGTATTCCATATTATGTTTTATATAAAAGTGTAAGGCTAATACATAGGTCAACCTTCCAAAACAAGCTTTTGGTTATGTAATTGATTGTTTTGGAAGTGCAATCACATTTCCAAACAATTGAAATTGTATTCCATATTATGTTTTATATAAAAGTGTAAGGCTAATACATAGGTCAACCTTCCAAAATAACCTATATATTAGTCTTACACTTTTATATAAAATATAATATGGAATACAATTTCAATTGTTTGGAAATGTGATTGCACTTCCAAAACAAGCATTTGATTATGTAATTGCTTGCTTTGGAAGTGCAAACACATTTCCAAATGATTGTAATATAAAAGTGCAAGGCCGTTGGCTATCAACTTGTGGAAAACGAAAACATCATCTCTTAGAAAATAAGGAGACTAGAAATAAATCACACCCAAAAGCAACAATGATGCCTTCAATTGTCAACCTTTGTGCATTGTTTGTACTTTTATTGGTGTCCTTGATCACACCATCTTGGGCTATATTCTAAGACGATGTAAATGCAGTTTGTTCTAATTTTGTAATACGAAATTTGGAATTCTGTTTTTCTTATTTCAAAAAAATCCTCGGCGTATTTATTACTAGCTCATCAATCATCATCAAGACAACTACCATTACAACCATCATTAAAGCTAAACAAACTTACCAACAGATTGCGACATTTATAAATAAAAAACCAACTTATTACCCGTATATTGTCTTGTCAATATGCGAGACCCACTATGAGAGTGTAACCAAAAAATTGCGGGACAGAAAAGTGATGTGTGTCTAAAACACGCATTAAAGCATAGGATTACGAGTTATTTTCGTATGTTTGTTTTTAGTTTAGTATCGTTTTAGTAAATATTTGAGATTTGGATGACTAATGGATTCTTTGTGCTAAATTGTAGGAAAAGGAGGCAAATTTGGAAAGAATTATACTTGGAGAAGAAGTCTGGCAGGGACAGCTGACTTGGAAAGGCATTTCGGTCGACTTTGGAGCCGAATCAGAGGATGCGTATTTGCAGAAAATTGAAGATATTTCTTTCCTCTTTCCGTTCATATAAAGAACGCCTAAATCGGAGATTGAAAAAGGAAGTTACGACCAAAACACTGAAGGCTGTTCTGGCAGATTTTATTGACGAATATTCGGTACAATATTGGAAATTCGGTTTCTGCATCGCGGAGGACTCTTGAAATGACCCATTAGGTTTTTACACTTAGGAGGACTTATATATAACCCTCTAGACTTATTTTAAGAGAATTTTTTTGATTCCAGAGAACATAACCTATTTTACTTTGTCTTTGTCGCGACTATGGGGAACTAAACCTCTAGGTAGATTTGAGGGAGGAGACCCAAGTATTTGGTTGTGAGGATCAGGTTTTATTAATCTATCTCAGTAGTATTTACTTATTTCCTTGTGCTTATTATTGTTCTTGAATGGTTTGCGTTTGTGAATTTATTCTTGAACATATTTACCTTTGATTCTTGATTAGCGGTTGCAGTTAGGAATTGAACCTAGGAGCAAGGTTAATTCAGCGAGGAACGGTCGTTACCAAACTAATTAACTAGGAATAAGTAAGGCTAGTTTGTAGATACCAAGGTTTTGAGTATAATCGCTAGGAGTAGGAACATCTATTCTTAATGCTATTATCTTATAGAATAGAAATCGGTCGATATTCTGTCTATTAAGTGATAAACAACTAGTTAGGCGGTCGTTTGGCTAGTTGATTGTTGTATGTTTGTGGTCTCTTTGCGGTTGCGGGAGATTTACACCTACTTGCTACATGTGTTAGATTATATTTTGTGATCCAGTGATCAACCAACCTATCGTGGTACTCCGATCTCGTATCTGCCACTTTTCTCTCATTGATTTTTACTCTTACTTCTCTCTTCTGCATTTTGTTGATTTCGTTTGATCTACAAATCTCTCAAAAACCCCCCATTTTACTTTCGTTTAAATAGTTAGATTAATTGAGTATTTGTTCCTCCTTGGATCTGACTCGATATTTCTGCTTTCTTACTACAAATTAGTGAGCCGTGAATATCGGTTTATTTTGAGGGGCCTCGACACGCTCGTCAAAATTTGGCGCCGTTGTCGGGGAGGTAAACGTAATATTTGATTGATCTAACCTATTATGTTCAATAGAGCTTCATTTGCAGGTCCACGAACCTCTACGCTTGAACCAGATTGTAATGGATGGATTGACTATCATACGGAGTACTATGGAGATCGATTTCAATGGAATCATGATCCTTATGCTCGTACTTATCAACCACGTCCACAACAAGCATCCAACTCCTCATTGGAAGATCTTATTAGGACATTGGCCATCACCACAAATCAAAGTATTCAAAATCTCGCCAACCAAACTCAAGCGAGCATCAAGAATATTGAAGAGCACATATCCCAACTTGCAGCTGACATAAGAGAGATTAAGGCAAGTCAAAAAAATGTGGAGCTCCAACAGCTTGAGGTAAAAAAAGAGACGATGGATATTAAAGACATAGAGGATACGGTGAATCTTGAAGAGGAGTTTAAACTAGAAGAAATAAAGGTGGAGATACAATGCGAAGAGGAAGTGGTGGACCTTGAAGTAGAGGAACAAGATGAATGTGAGGTGATGGTCAGGTCGCCTCTCATCGAAGAACCACTACAGATCATGCTACCTATGGTGACACCAACAAAATTACAACAATTGGAGTTCGAAGCTAAAGTTGGTAGACCATATATAGATAGCATGTTTCCATATCAATTCAAGTACGTGTATGTGCTAGATAAGGTTAAGGAGGATGACAAAGCACCAAGAGTAAAAATGAAGAGGAAGATTGCACAACCTTCTCGAGTTAAAATGAAGATTCGTGACCAAAATTGGATATTTAATCCCGGATGAGAGAGCAAAGAGACGTCTAGCTAATGACGTTAAATTAGCACTTATTGGGAGGCAACCCAATTTAGTTTTTTTTCTTTCTTAGATATTAATTAGTTCACTAGATTTATATTTTTTGTTTTATCACAGAATCCTTACTTGGGTCTAATCTTTTTTCAATTTTTGCAGAGAAAAAAATCAAAAAAGTCTAATCGAATAGCCCTTCTCGCCACGATGTGAACAGAAGATTTGGAAGCTTATAAAGGAATTGTACGGGATGGACAAATCTGCAATTGTCCTCGCGGTGAACAGACAATCCTGCTACGAATTGGACAGAAAAACCCGAGGCACTTTGACCCTTCTCGCCCCGACAATCACCTAACCTCCACGACGTGAACAGAATATTTAAAGCTCAAGCCCTTCTCGCGCCGACCAAGCCCTTCTCGTGATGACCCAGCCGCTGATTAAAAGTCCAAACCGATAATTTTCAGCCTAACAATTTATCTCTCCGATTTCTGCGCCCAAGAAATTTAGTCCTAATTGGACTCCTACAGATTGAAAATCGAATTTGAACTCTCCTTCTCTCCAATATTCTCTTCGTCCATTATATATATTTCATATCCTGTTAAGCTTAATTTTAACTCATCAATTTTTTTAAAATAGGAACATCAATATTTTCTCGTCATTCAAGCTTCATTGTTATTAATTATTTATTTTTGGACAGAGATTTTCACCATGTCCCCAAAGAAGACCAAAGTCGCACCCACAAATCAAGCTGACCTTCGCGACACATAAAAGGCTTCCTTCCTTATCCGAGATGACAACGAATTCTGGATGCAAGCTGCCACCTCTTCCAGCAAGAGACACACCACATGAGGGAGCCCTTGAACCCTACACTAATTTATTTTGTTTAACTTTATTTATTGTATTTTATTTTCAAGTGTCTTGTTATGTCTTGTGTATTTTATTTTATTTGTTATGTTTAGAGTCAACCTACACCAAGCGGACATGTTATTTTCTAAGTGTGGGGGTGTTTAGTTGAAATATTTAGTATGGTTTGCGTGTCGAGTCAACCATCTGCTTGAACTTGCAACCTTGAATTTTTGACCCCTTAGCAACTTAAAATCCTTAGGAAAGCTCATGCCAAGATGAAATTAGCAAGGATAGGAATAAGTCCATATTGAGAAGTAGTTTTTGCTTTTCGAAAAAATCTCATAATTGGATTAAGCGACCACTAGTGTACAAGACTGATATAACACTTGAGAGAATTCGGGTGGCACGGCTGTAGTAACCAACTCCCGCATGTATCATATATATATTTTAGCTGACTTGCGTGAGGATTAACCGAGTGGCGTATAAGAAAACTTGCTGCCCTTCTATGTTGTGAAAAAAAAATGCTTGAAAGGAATGGGAAGGAAGGAAAATTGAAATGCGGAATGTGGAATGTAGAGGTGGAATGTGAATGAATGTTGGCGGAAGGGCAGTAGTCAGGTAAACAATTAGAGTTGATGTTGCCTCCGGCCTGACTAGGATGGAGCTTGAAGATCGTTATAGGTGTACAATCGGAGCAATAAAAAGTTGTAACCCGGCCTATTGACATCTAAGAGTGAAGTCCCAAGTGCCATGCAAACTTAAGTGCTAACCATGCTAACCTAAAATATTTTGGGATGAGGCCAAGCTAAACAGCACTATAAGTGCCTTAATATCTAGTCATGCCTGGTGCTTATTGATGTTGAGTCCCTAGTGGCCTTCACCGCTTTTTGAATAATTAAAATTATGGAAAACTACTTTAATTTGTGGGCTAGACTTGAATTTTAAAATTGACTTGGCATGAGGATTCCTAGGGATAGTTTGTTGTTGATGGTTCATAAGTTCAGTGTGGTTCAAATGCTAGTGCTCATGTTGACAATATCTATTTGCATGTTCTATATGAGTCTTTTGAGTCTGTCTTAGTTTAGAGTCTTCCTTGGGGACAAGCAAAGTTTAAGTGTGGGGATGTTTGATGTGTGTCTAAAACACGCATTAAATGCATAGGATTTCGAGTTATTTTCGTATGCTTATTTTTAGTTTAGTATCGTTTTAGTAAATATTTGAGATTTGGATGACTAATGGGTTCTTTGTGCTAAATTGTAGGAAAAGGAGGCAAATTTGGAAAGAATTATACTTGGAGAAGAAGTCTGGCAGGGACAGCTGACTTGGAAGGGCATTTCGGTCGACTTTGGAGCCGAATCAGAGGATGCGTATTTGACAGAAAACTGAAGATATTTCTTTCCTCTTTCCGTGCATATAAAGAATGCCTAAATCGGAGATCGAAAAAGGAAGTTACGACCAAAACACTGAAGGCTGTTCTGGCAGATTTTATTGACGAATATTCGGTACAATATTGGAAATTCGGTTTCTGCATCGCGGAGGACTCTTGAAATGACCCATTAGGTTTTTACAATTAGGAGGGCTTATATATAATTCTCTAGACTTATTTTAAGAGAACTTTTTTGATTCCAGAGAACATAACCTATTTTACTTTGTCTTTGTCGCGACTATGGGGAACTTAACCTCTAGGTAGATTTGAGGGAGGAGACCCAAGTATTTGGTTGTGAGGATCAGGTTTTATTAATCTATCTCAGTAGTATTTACTTATTTCCTTGTGCTTATTATTGTTCTTGAATGGTTTGCGTTTGTGAATTTATTCTTGAACATATTTGCCTTTGATTCTTGATTAGCGATTGCAGTTAGGAATTGAACCTAGGAGCAAGGTTAATTCAGCGAGGAACGGTCGTTACCAAACTAATTAACTAGGAATAAGTAAGGCTAGTTTGTAGATACCAAGGTTTTGAGTATAATCGCTAGGAGTAGGAACATCTATTCTTAATGCTATTATCTTATAAAATAGAAATTCTGTCTATTAAGTGATAAACAACTAGTTACGCGGTCGTTTGGCTAGTTGATTGTTGGATGTTTGTGGTCTCTTTGCGGTTGCGGGAGATTTACACCTACTTGCTACATGTGTTACATTATATTTTGTGATCCAGTGATCAACCAACCTGTCGTGGTACTCCGATCTCGTATCTGCCACTTTTCTCTCATTGATTTTTACTCTTACTTCTCTCTTCTGCGTTTTGTTGATTTCGTTTGATCTACAAATCTCTGAAAAACTCCCATTTTACTTTCGTTTAAATAGTTAGATTAATTGATTATTTGTTCCTCCTTGGATCTGACTCGATATTTCTGCTTTCTTACTACAAATTAGTGAGCCGTGAATATCGGTTTATTTTGAGGGGCCTCGACACGCTCGTCAAAAAGATCTGGCTTTCTTTCGAAACTACAGGTAGCTCTTGAATTAATCGATCATTGTCAATATGTGATAGCGAAATACGGGCTTTCCTTCGTGCAGAGCAATTTAGCTATAGAAAAATATATATTCTTGATCTTGATGCTCGGTAAACATATGTAATATTGTCCTCTAGGGCTTCAAAGTAACAAAGATGTTACTCGTATTTGTTTAGCTACTTGTGATGATGATTGTATGCGGGTTTCCTTCCCAAGGTTGGTCGCTAATGTCCCTCTTCATTTCTGTATTGATGTGTACTAGGATGACTTTAGGAGAGTAAGTTTACACAGTTGCACCCATTCTATTTGATGATTAATTCTAAAAAATAGTCAGCTAGGAGTATTAAACTCGATATTCTACTATGACCTTCTCATTTAAAAAATGCTAAATACTGTAGAGTAATTTCTGATGGAATAAATGGTGGGTCTAGAATAAATCTCTGAGGTTTTTCTCACATAATCAGAGTAAAAAACTTAAAAAGGAGTACCAAGTAGAAGTGAACTTAGAGCGGAAATAATTGTTCAAGTTATATTTCAAAATTATCAATGGCCTACCTGCTGCTGACTCATCAATCATCATCAAGATAGCAATCATTACAGCCATCATCAAAGCCAAATAAACCCCCACCACTTCAGACACCACTAAAGGAAAATACAAATTATTATCAAAACATGCGGCCTTCTAATCATTCGATGATTGTTAATATTTATTCTTAAAAAAAGATGATTGTTAATATGTGATATCAAAATTCAGATTTCCTTTTTTCTCAATTGCAACCCTGAAACCGGTAGTCAAGAGCAAACTAAATTTCATTAATAGTGAAAACTACAACTACAAATAACCCACACACTAAAGTAACCAGCTATTTATGGTCATAATTGTATGAGAGTTTCTTGCTGATGTCTATTTAATAAAAGATTAGCCATATGGCAGTCGTCGTTCCCATAAAAAGTACATGAAGTGAGTTAAAGAAAACGGCTTTTGATTGGGTACGGAGTGAAGAAAATTATTCTAGACGGTTTGGAGTGAAAGGAATCTCGCTGGCATGCCTCGTTATGTGATACCGGCATGCCTCGTTATGTCATACTGGCTAGTGTATTTTTCGTATTTGCAATAGTGGCATGTCCCGTTTACGATACGGGCCCGTGTGACTTTTTCATTTTGGTCTCTGTATTTTTACATTTTTGCAAAAAATCTCCCGCGTACCTTCACTCCAAACTATTTAGAATGGGGGCATTCCATACCCAATCCAACCCCATAGAACAAGGTATATTATAATTATTTCCAACACAAAATGAATATCTAATGCGTTTTTTTGTAAGTGTATCTTATGCGTTTTATGCGCTATATTAGACAATAAATTATTTTTTATATTGCATTTTGGGAGATCTTTAAGTTTTTATACAATTTCAAAAAAATACCTCAATTACGGATGAAATAACTAGTGGGTGGAGAATAAACCCCGAAGGTTTTCTTCACACAATTTTAAACACATGTGTATAGATTTATAGGATTTTGTTGGATTTTACCGGGATTTTACTCAGATTATTAAGATAATATTAAAATAATATAAATATATATTATTTAATGAATCTTATACAAATTCTCAATCAAAATTTATCCAATATTGAATTTATTTTGATTTGTGTGTTTGGTTTTGTTAATGTAATGAAAGAATTAGTTACATTTCTTATCACTGCGAACAATCAAGTGAAGATTTTAATTTTTTTAATAATTAATTTTTAAATAATATGGATCTGTTGGTCGCCCTCATCTTACCCGATATTTTATGACCGAAATTTTATCTGAATCTTTATCCTTAAAGAGAATACGAGTAAGATTTTGGTCCACCTAAAAAAAAAAGTAAGAATCTCGGTTCATTCCCATTCATGCCCATTATTAGTCAAAACAACTATAAAATAATAAAAAAATACAAAGTGAAAAAGGAACTTATCAACAAACAATCAAATCATCAGATAAGTATGTTATTTTAGCTCAATTAAAACATCTTGCGAGTTATTAAAAATGCAATGATGACATTTAAATTAGTCAACTAATAAATGTAGAAATAAACCGCCTTCTAAGTGTAATAAACCGTAGAGAAACAAAAGTATAAACGACCGGAGTAGTGTTCATCTATCCTCTTATCCTCATTCCTCACACAGAGAGACCAGTGAGACGCCCCGAAGCGTCCAAGAACAGCCGAACCACTCTCTAACATTACTAACACTATATTTTCTTCATATGCTGGGAACTTCTTCCACACCAATCCCAAGTCCCAGGACCTTCTCCACCTCTCTTTCCTTCATCCCAGGTAGCCCAATTATCAGCTAAAGTTTGCAACTTTTAATCACTTTTTAAGTTAAAGTTTTGATCTTAAAACTTTGTTGCATTACAAATGGGTTGGTCTTTAATGTTTGGTTTCTGTGCAGGACAGAAGCATGGGAGCAAGTGTTTTGGAGGGTTTGGAGTTGAGTTGAGGGTAAGAGAGGGATGAAGTCTCAGTTCCATCTGTCAGTTACCAATGTTGCAACAGAAATTCCATCTGACAGTTACCAATGTTGCAACAGAAATTAACTCTGTTCAGCAGGTAACCTTTCTACTTTTAGATTAGCCAGTAAGAGGTTGTTTTAGCTTAGGAAGAGGTTTTTCGTCTTCATGGTCCTATCTGACTCGAACTTGGATTGGTTAGTGAAGTGTGTGTTCGGACGCTAGGCGATTTTCCATCTTTATGGTCCTATCTGACCCTGACTCGAACTCGGATATTTGTCAGAAGCTCGGTTTACGTGAGTCACTGCAAAATTCTGTTTTTTGCAGGCTCCGAAGCTTGATGCTAAGGAAAGCCAGAGGCCAGTTTATCCATTTGCTGCTATAGTTGGACAGGATGAGATAAACTATGTCTTCTGTTGAATGTGATTGATCCGAAGATCGGAGGCGTCATAATCATGGGTGATAGAGGGATGGGAAAGTCAATGACTGTTAGGTCGTTAACTGATTTTCTACCTGAAATTCAAGTAGTTGCAGGCGATCCCTACAATTCGGATTATTTTTCCAAAATTCGTGGTTATTTATGTATAAACTAGTCCATGTAACTCACCATCTCAAAAATCTTCATTCCATTTTTTATAATTATGTACATAGGTAATTATTGAATGCTCGCTTTCATAGGTTGGATGTTGTGGTGAATAAAATTTGTTCATAAATCGTGATGGATAGCAAGGAGGTATAAATAAAAGAAGATGGAATGAGTTACAAAAAATGAATTGGTAGAACAAGAAATAAGGATGGAAAAGAAATATAATTGACTAGATGGAGATGGAAAAACAAGAATGCATTATAGAGGACATATAAAAATAGGTTGGATAATTAATTACACCGAGTATTAGAAAACTTTTGAATTACAACGTATCATATAGGGTATTTAGATAGGCGTCTAACTAACAACTCGATAAAAATAAAAAAACTAGAAATATAATTCAAATAAAATAATTGTAAACATGCCTTAACAAACTAGGTAATTTTAAAATACCTATACTAAGTTTTTGCACACCAACCGATACACAATCTATATGAAACCAAAGAGCATTTGGCCTAGCGGCAGAAGGCGTAATAAGATTTGGCGACGGTCAAGTGTTCAAATTGTGACAAAGTGTAATTACTTGATGAAAAATTTTACCTTTAAAAAGAATACAATCTATATGAAAAAATTATTTGAAATCCTGTATTTTGTATGTTTGTTTGAGACAAAGAATAAATTATTATCTAAATAATTGTAGTTAAATGAGTAATATCTATTCGGCTTCTAAATCTATATTGAACAAAGTCGACCCAAGTATTATTCATATTAAACCGTAACAAACTAAATATATCTTTCATACGTTTTTAAGATATATTTTATAAAGTTTATGTCCGCAAATCTATTAACATTCCATATTAGGAGATTTATGTATAAGGTCAACTTTCCGAAACAAGGTAATTGCTGCTTTTGGAAGTGTAATTATATTTTCAAACAATTGAAATATAGAAGTGTAGAAGGTTCATGTATAGGTCAGCCTTCCGAAACAAACATTTATTTATGTAAATGCTTGTTTTGAAAATGTAATTATATTTCCAAACAATTGCAATACGAAAGTGTAAGGCTGTTGAAACATCATCTCTTATAACACAAGGAGACTAGAAATAAATCATACCCTTAAGCAACAACGATGTCTTCGATTGTCAACTTTTGTGCACTATTTGTACTTTTGTTGGTGTCCTTGATCACACAATCTTTGGTTATTTCCCAAGACGACATAAATGTAGTTTGCTCTGATTCTGAAATACGAGATCGTTTATTCTATTTTTTTTTTGGTAGATAGAATAAAATTTTAAACCCAAAATAGTTATAGCAAGTAGTACAATCCTACACAACAAGTTAATTACAATGGTAATCTCCCCTATCGCGTAGAGATTCCATGTACAAAATTAAATCTTGGGGACCAATATCTGCTAAAGAATTTGACCATGTAAGCCATTCTTGGACTTGTCCAGTAATAGCATGGATGAGAAGTTCCCTGTTGCACTGCTCGCCTTGAAATATCGCTCGGTTTCTCATATTCCAAAGTCCCCAAAGTATCACCCCGAATAGTGCAAACCAAACCTTCTTGATTATCCTATCATGCACGAGTCCCATCCAATCCTCCAGAAAATCAGTGAAAGAAGAATTGCCACACCAAGATACACCAATTTTGCGAGCAAAATAATTCCAAACTGAATTGGCAAAACTGCATGTGAGAAACAAGTGATCGATGGTTTCATCCATATCACCACAAATTGGACAAAGTGAGTCCCAAGGATCCAATCTATGCCTTCGAATGAGGACATCCCTAGTGAGCAACTTACTTTTCATTGCAATCCACATGAAGCATTCTACTTTAAACGGGATCTTACCTGTCCAAATTAGAGGTGCAAAATGACAGCGTTGAAAGTCTTGTAAACCAGAGTAATATTTCATCTTTAGAGCAGAAATGGAGAAGTCATCTTCCCCCAAAAATTGCCATCGTAGCATATCCGGACTTGTCCCGCCTGGAATGGCATTCCTAAGCAATCGCAGCAGGGCTACCTCTTCCTCTTCTTCCCATGCAAGTAATGCTCTACGCCAAGGCAATATCCATTTCCATCCCAAGAGTTCCTTGTAACCACAGTCAATGATTCTTGCCAATTTCTGAGTTGACAGCAGATAAAGTCTTGGAAATCTCTCTCTAAGAGTTCCGTCAAACAACCACACATCTGTCCAGAAATAAATTAAATCTCCTGTACCCAATTTCAGCTTTAAACTAGTTAGAAAATTGCTGAAAAGAATTGAGTTGGCTATAGGAACCCGACATATATCAGCCCAAATACTATTGCCATGAGCCACCGGATACGAGAAAGATGATGAAGGAGTAAAACCTTGCAATCCCGAGATGAAACTTGCCCAAAGAGAGGTAGAGTTCTTGAGAAAACGCCACAGCCATTGTAGAAGTAAGGAGTTATTCAAAAGAGTTAAATCGGCCACCCCCATACCTCCAAAATCTTTTGGTGTGCAAACCAGGCTCCATTTTACCAAAGAGGACTTTTTTAAATCGAGATTACCCGACCATAGAAACGTTCTGAGTCTCTTGTTGAGTAGTTTTGCCACTCCAACAGGCATCTTGAAGATGGAGAGGTATTATACAGGAAGCGAGGATAGAACTGACTTTACCAGTGTTAATCGTCCTCCGAGAGACAAGAGATTCCCCTTCCACTTGGCCAATCGACTGTCAACTACCTCCAACATTGGTCTCCAATTTGCAATTTGTCGCATGCTGCAACCTATTGGAAGCCCTAAATACTTTAAAGGCAATAGCTCCAATTTGCAATTCCAAACATTTGCAGCTTTTTGCATCCAGGCATCTTCAATGTTGACTCCCACCATTGAAGTTTTAGAAGAATTAATCTTCAGCCCGGAGATTAAACCAAAGATAGATACAATCGAATTAAGATTTTCAATGCTCTCTTCATTTTTCTCGGAGAAAAGTAGGGTATCATCTGCGTATTGCAATATATTTAGGCTGCACTGTAAACCTGGTATCCTTATTCCTTTAATGAAGCCCTCTTCTTGAGCACTCCGAACCAGGATGCTTAATCCTTCTGCTGCCATGATGAAAAGAAAAGGGGATAGAGAATCACTTTGACGAAGCCCGCGCTGCAACTGGAATTGAGAAGTGGGAGAGCCATTGACGAGAACTGAGATCTTAGCTGTTGATATACATTCTCTAATCCAACCCCTCCATTTGGTGCCAAAACCCATTGCCAATTGAACTTCTTCAATGTAATCCCAATCTATCGAATCAAAAGCTTTCTCAAAATCCAATTTAATGAGAACACCCTCTCTCTTCAGACGTTTGAGCATAGCTACAGTTTCACCAGCAATCAGAATTGAATCTGTAATTTGTCACCCTGCAAGAAAAGCAGATTGCTCCAGTCCAATTACCTGACTCAGAATTGGTCTAAGTCTCAAAGATAGTAGCTTAGATATGATCTTGTAGATGCACCCAATCAAGCTAATCGGCCTGAAGTTAGACATACTTGATACTCCAAGCTTCTTTGGTACTAAGGCTACGAATGAGGAGGTCACTACCGAATGTAATTTCCCAGTCTTGAAGAAGTGGATGACACAAGCAAAAATATCCTTTTTGATGAAATCCCAAGAAGTCTTGATGAATTTAAAATTAAAACCATCGGGACCTGGTGCTTTATCACCCGCACAACTCCACACGGCAACCTTAATCTCTGCTTCTGTAGGTAAAGTTTCCAACCCGGCACAAGATGAATCATCAATCTTTTTGAACATATTGGCAGCAATTGAGGGCCGAGACTTCTTTTGATGGCTATAAACTTGCTTAAAGTGATTGAAGATGTGTGCTTTAATCTCTCTTGCCTCCGTGATCAGTCTATCTTCCTGTTTAATTGACCCGATATAGTTCCTTGTGCGATTAAAGCAGGTGGTGGCATGGAAAAATTTGGAGTTCCGATCACCACCGCGACCCCAGTTTAGCCTTGACTTCTGCTGCCACATGGAATCAAGTTTCTTTTGAATGGAAATCAGTTCATGCCTCAAATTTGCTCTTATTACGTGATCCACCCCATTCAAGAGGATGTCCTCCCCTTCCACATCCAACCTATCAATCTCATCTTTCACTTCCCTTAAACGAGTCTCAAGCTTTCTAAAATGCACTTTATTCCACTCCTGCAGCTTTAGCTTTAGTCCCTTTAATTTATAAATGAGCCTGTGAGGGCCAAAAGTTACTGCATCCATCTCATCCCACCACCCTTTACACAACTTAAGAAAATCAGGTTCCTGAAGCCAACAATTCATGAAACGAAAAGGTTGGGACCCCAATTCTGAGAAGTATTCTTCAAAATGACAGGATGATGATCAGAACAACCTTTGGGTAACGCCCATTGAGTGTGATTCGGGAAGGAGAGGCACCAGCTTCCCGAAACCAAAAATCGATCTAGCCGACTTGCCGAATTGCCTCTTCTCCAAGTATACTTGCGTCCATGAAGGGGCAGATCAATTAAGCCACATTGATCAATGAAATGCTTGAAATAATAAGTGGACTGTGAGTAATCATTGCTATGATTTTTCCTTTCAGTTCCTTGACTGACAGCATTGAAATCGCCCCCAATAATGAGAACCTCAGAGTTAGAATCCTCCAGAAAGCACTTAATCTCTCCCCATACCACTTCTTGTTCCCTGTTGTTATGAGGCCCATAAACAGAAATCACACAGCAAGAGAGGTCATGTTCCACAAGCTTACCCTTGACAGCCAACCATCTACTTTTCTTTATACAAGCACTCGCGCAAAAGAAATCTTTGCTCCAAATTGAGATAAGACCTCCCGAGTTACCAGAAGATGGGATGAAATCCCAACTGAAAGACTCTCTCCGCCACATACTACGAACCCTGCTTAAGCAAGGCAATTCCAACTTCGTCTCCTGAAGCAAAAGAAAACCAATATTTTCCGATCTAACCAAACTCTTCGTTTCCTTCCTCCTGTCCGAGGAGTTTCCTCCTCGCATATTCCATGAGCAAAAATACATTGATTATTGGGGAGACCCCCAGCACCTCTCCCTTTAGCAGCTTGCTTGATCACATCAATGATGGTGGACGCCTTTCCATCCCATTCAATGCCGAGACTCAAGAACATATTCCAGACCGCCCGCCCTCTATCTTCCATTAACTTATCTTGGTCCAACACTTTTGGGGGAGATGACATAGAAGCGAGAAGTCCATTGATTAAAATGCGCTCCGAATTGATATTTCTTTTTTGTAGAGAATAAGATAAAGCTCTTGCAGTGGGCTTCCTATTTCTTGTGGTGCAGCGCAGCATAAGACGAGGTTGAGAACGAGGAGCATCTTCTGAGAGGCTTGAGGAAATAATCTGTCTACCTTGTTGGCACACATCACCTAACATGTCGTCAATAAGGAAAGTCTTATTGCAGAGCGTGGAAGTGGAAAGTGGGGTCTCTGCCACTTGCGAGGGGGACTTCTCCTGCGGCTCACCAACCAGGCTGTAGGCTTCGGGAGAAGAGAGGACCTCTCGCCTGTTGATATCCTGGTCCTCGAGAAGGTTTAGGGGCCGGCAAACAATTTGAAGGTTGCTGCTAGGCATATTCGTGTCCACTCTCTGCTCAGGCTTGTCTACACTGCACCCTGCAACATTTTTTATGGTCGAGGGCATGCCAGCCACTGAGGATGGTTGAAAAGCTGGTTTCATCGAGTTGTCGAAGCCACCAAAAATAGTACCAGAGATGTTGCTCCCATCTTCACCAAAGACTTGAGTTTCAGAGATTCTAATGTTGTAGGTCACCCCTTTGATTTTAATTTCCCTCACCAATCGCAGTTCCTCCATTATAGAAGTGTTGACCAGAAACAAAGCCGTATCCATCCGCTTCTTATAAAGGGTCTGATCATGAACAATAATAATCTTGCCAACGGGCGCAATAAGCCAATCAAAAAAATCAACTGTCCACACATGCAGAGGAATTCCAACCAGACAGATCCAAGCGCATCTAGATGATTGCGAGTAAGAGCAAGACCAAGGGGCTAAACTTTTAAAGAGAGGGCTGAGTATTTCCATCCAATATCGCATATCCACCGCACTGGCAAAAGTTATCAAGATTGAATCTCCCCCAATGATTTTCACCTGGAAGTGACTTACCCCATGTTTGGAGATCTCTTGATGGATGGTCAGCAACTGCTTAGATTCATGAAGAACTGCCACCAGACTACGGTTCAACCAAGAAGAAACCGTCGAATCTGGAGGGACATACTCTTCCGAGGCACCGCCCAGATCTGAGAAGTTGGAGGGTTGGCGGAACGATCCGTTGAGAGAATTGCAGCGAAAGATTGATCCTTTCTAACCCAGGCAACAGATGAAGTCGCTTTCCTCGCTACTGGCGCTCTCTCGGGTTTGGCACCTTCCTTTTTCGAGCTTCGTTTATTCTATTTTTGTTACTTCAAATTTATCCCTGGCGTGTAATTTGCTAACTCATCGATCATCATCAAGACAACTGAAGTTATAATCATCATCAAAGCCAAACAAACCTCCCAACAGATTGAGACATTTATAAATAAAAATCCACCTTATGACCCATATATTGCCTCATCAGAATGCAAGACCAGCTATGTGAGTGTAATCGACAAATTGCAAGAAGCTCAAAAAGAATATGCGGCAATGGAGAGATTTCACTTTAAATATGTATTAAAGGCGGCTCTTCAATCAATCGATGATTGCCAATATGTGATAGGAAAATACGAGCTTCTCTTTAAGAAGAGCAATTTAGATATTGGGAAAATTATTAGCATCATTTTGATGATAGATAAACATCTGTAATATAGCCCTCGATGGACTATTTAACGAGAATAACAGACACATAACGCTTCAAAGTAATAAAGATGTTACCCCTATCTATTTAGCGACTTAGATGACGATTGTATGAGGGTTTTTTTTTCGTAGATTGTTCGCTGATGTTTATTTAATAAAAATTTAAGAATTCCTTCTCGCGGGAAAATGCCGTCAAAAAATCTCAATATCGTCGTTCCCCAAAAAAATTTATAAGGTGAGTTAGAGTCAGAAGATATGGTATGGTTAAATTTTTATGAAATTCTAAATATTGAATAGCAGGTAGAATAACATAATGTGAATTCGATACAATCAATTAATATTTAAAAATTAGGTCACCTAGGAGTATTAAACACCATAATTTAACATTTAAAAAAAGCTTAATGATGTAAAGTCAATAACTAGTGGGTCCAGAATAATTCACCGACGTGCTTCTCACAAAATTATAGCCAAAACAACTATAAAAAAAGAGTACGAAGCAGTAATGAATTAGAAATGAACTTGGAGCGGGAACATTTATTCTAGATTAAATTAAAAAATTATATAAAAAATACATGGCTATCTATGAATAAACGAGTCATGCAACTCTACATTTACAAAAATCTTCATGCCTTTTTTTAATATTTATGTATATATGTATAGTGGTTTCCCTAAGTATTATTGAATAGAGGCTTCAGTTCAACAGGGTATGTTAGATATGTTCTCTTTGTGTTGTATACTTCTAAAAGCAGGGTCTTTTGCACGGATGGGGAGTGGGACTGTTGATGGTGATAGTTCTAGTGGTGGGCTAGTGTCTCTCCAACCATAGGCGTTTGTGGCAACCGTGGTGGAGATCGGGCTGTCATTGACTAACCATAGGGAACGGGAGGTTGGTGCTGATCGTTACGTGGACATGTCTCGTGGGCATCTCCAAACAGATATGTCAAAGGCGAGGGGGGATGGTAGTGGTTCACGGGGTGGCATGAAGGCGGTGGATATAACAGACAAGGTAGGGAAGGCTGATGCATGGACCGGTGGAGGAATGAAGGAGGCTTGGCGGGGTCGGTCCTCTACGGCTATAGTGCATTCCTCATGCAACCTGTTTAAGGGGCAGAGAGAGTCTTTGGAGTCAGTATTGAAGGGTGATCACTTTTTGTGATTATCAATGAGCGCTATCATGACGAACCGGCTACAGATTGTGCACAACTTTCTTCCATTGGAAGGTTGGTGATGCCGAAGGGAACTACACCATTCTTAATCAGTGAATTGCGATGTCGTTTACTGAAGCTATGGCAACATTTAGTTTGAAAATTAAGTCTAGCTATGCTCTTCTTACAGCCTTGGGTTAGTGAGTTTTGACCGACCAAGATGTCTTCGTTGCTGGCCAAGGTATGGGTGAAATTGAAAGGGTTGAGTCTAGAGCATGTTCATTCGCTAATCATTTTAGGCTTGGCTATGGCCACTGGAAATCTACTTCAGATTGATTGTGATGCATTAAATAAAAGCTATGGTCATGATGTTTGGGTATTAGTAGAGGTGGACCTGGCAAAGGATCTTTAGGAGAAGGTTACGCTTCAAAGTTAAAGAAAAGGCTCTTGAGTCAGGCTATCATATGAGCAGTTTTTATATTTTTGCTTATTGTGCAAGATTACTGGGCATGCATTAACCAGTTATTGGAAGGCGCAAGTGGGTAAGACGGTGGCATATATGGCCAGGAGTAATGAAGAGGCAGTAGTGGCTAAGACTTGGGTTGATCATTATGAGGGAAGCCGTGAGCCTCACGTAAGAGAGTAAGGGGCAAGGCCGACAAACTTTTAAGGGTCTTTGGATTGTAAAGAAAGGGCCTTGAGGTTACTACGAGGGTGACATTTCTGGGGTGCCAAGTAGAAAATGGCACCAAGTTACTGGATAAGGCAAACGATGATTTAGTGGGGGTTGCCCTCTCTCAGGGTTTGGAGTGAAAGTTGTTGTTGTCAAGTGAGGAAGAGTAGAATAGGGATCAGGATAGGGAATTACAGGTAGAGACCTTAGTGCGGACAAAAAAGGAGACCAAGTTTCAAATGATGCATATCATGGGCGGTAATGATCTGAGCAAGTTGGCTAGTTTGGAGTGATCAATTTCAGGAGAAGGGGGTGAGTATGGTACCGTTGGGCAGCCGGTTGGTAAGGATCAGAGAAACATGGGTTAGGAGGAAGGCAATGACCAGCCAAAATTATCTTTGATGTCGGAGGAGGATGTGGTGACAATTATAAATGGGGATGGTTTGGTGGAGCATGCTCACCCCGATTTGGTGGCAAAAGGAGAGCACATGCATGATTTGGCTTTGGTGCCATATCGTGAGGCGATGAGAAATGCTGGTCTCACAGGTCTGTTACGTGACGAGCGTCTCGAAGCCCCTCAAAATAAACTGATATTTCGCGGCTTGTAAATTTGTAGTAAGCAAGGGAAGATACCGAGTCAGATCCAATGAGGGACGATATTCAATTAATCTAACAAAGAAAATAAAGAAACTAAAATTGGGGGTTTTGGTGAGATTCAAGATCGTACGAAATCAGCAAACACAAAAGAGAGTTGTAAGAATAAAAATCAATGAGAGAAAAGTGGCAGATTCGAGATCGAAGTACCACGACAGGTTGGTTGATCACTGGATCACAAAAGATAATCTAACACATGTAGCAAGTAGGTGAAAATCTCCCGCAACCGTAAAGATACCACAAACATCCAATAATTAACTAGCCAAACGACCGCCTAACTAGTTGTTTATCACCTAATAGACAGAATATCAACCGATTTCTATTCTATAAGATAATAGCATTAAGAATAGATGTTCCTACTCCTAGCGATTATACTCAAAATCTTGGTATCTACAAACTAGCCTTACTTATTCCTAGTTAATTAATTTGGTAACTACCATTCCTAGCTGAATTAACCTTGCTCATAGTTCAATTCCTAACTGCAATCGCTAATCAAGAATCAAAGGCAAATCTGTTCAAGAATAAATTCACAAACGCAAACAATTCGAGAACAATAACATGCACAAGAAAATAAGTAAATAGTAATGCATTAGAATGATGAAACAAGTTCCTCACAACCAAAACCTGGGTCTCCTTCCTCGAATCAACCTAGAGGTTTAGTTTCTCATAGTCATGACAAAGGAAAAAATAAGGTATATGTTCTCTAAAATAAAAAGTTTTTGTAAAAATAATTCTAGAGTGTTATATATAAGCCCTTCTAAGTGTAAGAACCTAGAGAAGCCATTTCAAGAGTCCTCTGCGATGCATAAACCGAATTTCCAATATTGCTCCGAATATTCGTCAATAAAATCTTCCAGATTAGCCTTCAGTATTTTGGTCCTAAATTCCTCTTCCAATCTCTGATTTAGGCGTTCTTTATATGCACGGAAATAGGAAAGAAAGATCTTTAATTGTCTGTCAAATACACGTCCTCTAATTCGGCTCCTAAATTGACCAAAATTCTCTTTTACGTCAGCTGTCCCTGCTGGACTCCTTCTTCAAGTATAATTCCTTACCAAATTTGCTTCCTTTTCCTACAATTTAGCACAAAAAACCCATTAGTCACCCAAAACTCAATTATTTACTAAAATGATAGTAAACTAAAGACAAATATGCAAAAATAACTCAAAATCCTATACGTTTAATGCGTGTTTTAGAGATACATCAAACATGTCCACACTTAAATTTTGCTTGTCCCCAAGCAAGACTCAAAACTAAGACTTAGACTCAAGAGACTAAAGACTCAACTCTCAAGACAACAAAGAAAATCACTCAACATATAGACATGCAAATAGATATTGTCAACACGAGTACTTACATTTTAACCAATCTGAATTAATAAACCATCAACAATAGACTATCCCTAGGAATCCTCATGCCAAGTCAATTTCACAATTCAAGTCAAGCCTACAAATTAAAGTAGTTCCCCATAATTTTAATCATTCAAAAATCAGTGAAGATCACTAGAGACTCAACCTCAATATGCACATGGCATGACTAGATATTAAGGCACTTATAGCGCTGTTTAGCTTGGCCTCATCACAAAATATTTTAAGTTAGCATGGTTAGCACTCAAACTTGCATGGCACTTGGGACTTCACTCTTAGATGTCAATAGGCCGGTTTATAACTTTTCATTGCTCCGATTGTACACCTATAATGATCCTCAAGCTCCATCCTAGTCAGGCCAGAGGTAACATCAACTCTAATTATTTACCTGACTACTGCCCTTCCGCTAGCATTCATTCACATTCCACATTTCACATTTCAATTTTCCTTCATTCCTTTCCCATTCTTTTCAAACAATTTTTTCCTTTCAAAACTTAGAAGGGCAGCAAGTTTTGCTAAAACAGGTTTATGATACAGGTGGGAGTTGGTTACTACAGCCGTGCCACCCGAATTCGCTCAAGTGTTATATCAGTCTTGTACACATGTGGTCACTTAATCCAATTATGAGATTTTTTTGAAAAGTAAAAACTATTTCTCAATATGGGCTTTATCATATCCTTGCTTATTTCATCTTGGCATGAGCTTTCCTAAGGATCTTAAGTTGCTAAGGGGTCAAAATTCAAGGTTGCAAGTTAAAGCAGGTGGTTGACTCGACACACAAAATATACTAAACATTTCAACTAAATATCCCCACGCTTAAAAAATAACATGTCCTCATGGTGTAGGTTGACTCTAAGTATGACATGAACAATCTGAAATAAAGATACTAGTGACTCTCTACATACCCACACTTAGAAAATACCATGTCCTCATGAAGTAGGTTGACCTAAAAAAAATATAGAATAAAACACACAAGACATAACAAAGCACTAGAAAATGAAATACAATAAATAAATAAAATTAAACAAAACAAATGAGTTTAGGGTTCAAGGGCTCCCTCGGGTGTTGTCCTGTTTGCTGTAGGCAGCAGTAGCTCGCATTTATACTTCACTATCATCTTGGATAAAGAATGAAGCATTGTACGTGTCGTGAATGTCGACTTGATTTGTGGCTATGACTTTGTTCTTCTTTGGAGGCATGGTGACAATCGAAAAGATAATCCAAAGCAAATCGGCCGATGAAGTTTAACAAATTAATTGGCCGCCACTATTTTAGGACTAAAAGTCTTGGACACGGAGAAAACATTGACAAAGTAGCTCCGAGAAATTTTCTCTCGGCTTGGAATTTGAGGTCAACGCACCGCTTTGAATTATGTCCACATGGCGGACTTCAAATAGAAATGCTTCAGCTATCGGCTCGGCTCGGCTTTAGGCATTGTCTGGATTGGGTTGGAACTTGGAAGAGACAAAGTCTCTGTTCACTTCATGGCGTGAAGTTTTAGTCGGGCCGAGTGGTTTTCGAGAAAGTATTTTCTCGTTTCGTTTAGCTCTGGTCGGCGCGAGAAGGGCCTTCAGCTTCTGTCAACTTCGTCGCGACGAAACTAGCTCGCTGCATCCATTTTCTAGCTTACGTATCTCTTTTTTTTCCTACAAAATTCAGACAGAATTAGAACTCAGGTCTCCCTAAAAAAAACTAAAAGAAAGTAAATTAAGAAAGTAAAATAAAAATAAAAATTAGGTTGCTTCCCAATAAGCGGTAATTTAACGTCATTAGCTAGACGCCTTTTCTTTTTCTTTCAATCGGGATTAAATATGTAACTTTGGTCCGGAATCTTCATTTTAACCTGGGAAGGTTGTGCAATCTTCCTCTTTATTTTTACTCTTGGTGCATTGTCATCCTCTTCCACTATATCGAGTATGTATGCGTACTCAAATTAATACGGAAATATGTTATCTATATAGGGCCCACCAACTTTAACTTTGAACTCCAATTGTTGTAATTTTGTTGGTGTCACCATAGGTAGCATGATCTCTAGTGATTCTTTGATGAGCTGCGGCACGATCATCACCTCACATTCATCTTGTTCCTCTTTTTCGAAGTCTACCACTTCCTCTTCGTATTATATCTCCACCTTTATTTCTTCCATCTTAAGCTCTTGGAACTCCACATTTTGTCGACTTGCCTTAATCTCTCTTATGGCAGCTGCAAGTCGGGATATATGCTCTTCAATATTCTTGATGCTCGCTTGAGTTTGGTTGGCGAGAATTTGAATACTTTGGTTAGTATTTTGAATACTTTGATTTGTAGTGATGGCCAAAGTCATAATAAGATCTTTCAATGATGAGTTGGATGTATGTTGTGGACGTGGTTGATAAATATGAGCATAAGGATCATGATTCCATTGAAATCGATCTCCATAGTACTCTACATTGTAGTCAATCCATCCATCACAGTCAGGTTGAAGCATAGAGGTTGGTAGACCTGCAAATGAAGCTCTATAGAATATTAGTTAGATCAATCAAATAAATCGATACCTCCCCGGCAACGGTGTCAAATTTTGATGAGCATGTCGAAGCCCCTCAAAATAAACCAATATTTTGCGGCTTGCAAATTTGTAGTAAGCAAGGGAAGATATCGAGTCAGATCCAAGGAGGGATTGATTCAATTAATCTAACAAAGAAAATAAATAAACTAAAATGGGGGGTTTTGGTGAGATTCAAGATCATACGAAATCAACAAACACAAAAGAGAGTTGTAAGAATAAAAATCAATGAGAGAAAAGCGGTAGATTCGAGATCGGAGTACCACGACAGGTTGGTTGATCACTGGATCAAAAAAGATAATCTAACACATGTAGCAAGTAGGTGTAAATCTCCCGCAATCGCAAAGAGACCACAAACATCCAACAATCAACTAGCCAAACGACCGCCTAACTAGTTGTTTATCACCTAATAGACAGAATATCGACCGATTTCTATTCTATAAGATAATAGCATTAAGAATAGATGTTCCTACTCTTAGCGATTATACTCAAAACCTTGGTATCTACAAACTAGCCTTACTTATTCCTAATTCATTAGTTTGGTAACTATCGTTCCTCACTGAATTAACCTTGCTGCTAGTTCAATTCCTAACTGCAATGGCTAATCAAGAATCAAAGGCAAATCTGTTCAAGAATAAATTCACAAACTCAAATAATTCGAGAACAATAATATGCACAAGGAAATAAGTAAATAGTAATGCATTAGAATGATGAAATAAGATCCTCACAACCAAAACCTGGGTCTCCTTCCTCGAATCAACCTAGAGGTTTAGTTCCTCATAGTCATGACAAAGGCAAAAATAAGGTATATGTTCTCTGGAATAAAATGTTTTTGTAAAAATAAGTCTAGAGGGTTATATATAAACCTTCCTAAGTGTAAAAACCTAGAGAAGCCTTTTCAAGAGTCCTCTGCGATGCAGAAACCAAATTTCCAATTTTGTCCCGAATATTCGTCAGTATTTTGGTCTTAACGTCCTCTTCAAATCTCTGATTTAGGCGTTCTTTATATGCACGAAAGAGGAAAGAAAGATCTTAAATTATCTGTCAAATATGCGTCCTCTAATTCGGCTCCCAAATTGACCAAAATTTGGCTATTAACAATTGTGACCATTACAAGGATATCACATCGACTTTTATCTCAGGATCGCAAGAAATGGAGTTACATTTTGGGTTTGAAGTGGTGGTGATATAGGAGAGGGATCAGCCAAGTACCTTTTGGGTTTCATATGCTTCCTGCATGAGGATTACTAGGGGATTCTTTTACTAGTTGATTTTCATGTAGTGTTTCTTTTCGTTTCTTTTACTTTGGTATAAAGGATGACTTATTTAAAAAAGAAAGACTTGTTTCTATTATTTTCCGGAGGATGATGTACTTGATTAGGATCTAAAGTCGATCCAAGAGTTTAACTCTTTCTCTGTAAGACGAGATTGTCCCGTATTAAGTGCTTATGGGCTACATCAATTGTCCCCAAGATATAATAACTTTCTTACTTCAAGTTCGTAGCACAACAATTCTTAAAGCCTCAGTAAACCTTTAGATACTTGAAATATTCTTGAGAGAGCGAGAGAGAGAGAAGAGAACAACTATTGCTAAAGAAATATTATGTAATGAGTTGTTGGGATGATTTGAAAGTGAGGGGGGTAGGCCTATTTATAGGCAATGGAGGGTTGGAAGCAGGCACTTCTAAGGAGGCACGAATGTGGTATTCTGCACTTCTGAGGGGGTACGAATATGGCCTGACCAACCCTTCACACACCCCTTCGGCCAGGCAGTTTGCTCGTGACTCTTCGGTGGGCATTGTGGACAAGCACCCTTTCGGCTAGGCATATACTCTCACTCCTTCGTGAGGCACCCCTTCGGCAGCCTAGCAAGCAGCCTGTAGCTTTTCGGAAGCGGGCAAAAATATTAAGGCTCCTCCAGATGATGCGTACATGCGAAGTACAAAGTGCGCCTCAAAGCGTCCAACGTGCCATGTGCATACACACGTACGCATCACCTTTCCTCGCATCATGTCCGAGTTACCTTTCCAGGTGGTCCACTCATTCCTAGCTACCAAAAGGACACCTCCTTATAAAGTGAGTTTCCTTTGCTCTCACTTCCAATGTGGGATTGGTGTCCCTCCTCCTTGAAAATTCTAACTTTAGGTTACAACTTTACGCATTTGTTTCATTCATCCAAAATTAGATTTGAGAAAACAAATACACTTGAATTACGTACACGAAACATAGATTCCAAAATTGTATCTTAATTTAATTTTTATCAAATAGAACCATTTGTTAAAATTGTACAAAGTTTGGTCTATTACCAACTTTATATGCCAATTTCCAACAATCCCCCACATGAATGATGATTAATACATGCTGACACTTTTAAGAAAGTTTCGACGAATTATTATTGCATCGAGATAGGTAGCTTTCGGCTTTGAACCTTCTATTGTAAGATGCTATCAGATTTACTTGCTGGTCAGTGAACGCGATGTCTTGAACTGGTCAACTTTTGTTGTAAACCAAGATAATAACATTTACACAATAATATCTCTAATATCTTTAGTTCTCATGTTGTGTCCGTTTAGGCCATGGACCTTATCTTAGATTCATAAGTATTTTTTCATTTGAAGCGGCCTCACTTCACACTTATACAGGTGATCTCCTATCAAGAGTATCATATCATACTCTAACTTTATCTTGGTATAGGAATCATTAAAAGTATAAACGCTTAACCTAACCACATCTCTGTAGGTTAGTACTTGGGTAGCTTCTGAGAATGGGATGGGTTCCAAGTGATTATCTTAAGCATCCAAAACTTAGTTGTCTCATTGAACCAAGTTTGTGGGATCTCTACTCATCATGGTTGAGTTACTGCTATGAACATTTTTTAATGTGTAGGTTTTAACCTCATTCCTCTCACTGCCTTATACATTTGATCTCTATTGATTCCTTTCGTCAAAGGATCAGCTATGTTATCTTTGGACTTCACATAATTGATAGTAATTACACCACCAGAGATCAATTGTCTAATGGTGTTATGTCTACTATGGATGTGTCGAGACTTACAGTTATAAATAGTACTATGTGCTCTCCCGATTGCCATGGTTCAAGGTATGTTTTAGGTACTTTAGAACTCTTTCCAGAGCCAGCCAGTGATCCTTTCCTGGATTACTACTTCCCATGATTAGCATGTCGTCTACATACAGACATACAATCATGCAAGCATCAGATGTGCCTTTAATGTATATACATTTATCACACTCATTGATCTTAAAGCCATTTGACATCATTGTTCTGTCTAATTTCTCATGTCATTATTTCGGCGCCTGTTTCAGCCCTTACAATGACTTGACCAGTTTGTATACTTTATGCTCTTGTCCGGGGGCAACAAACTCTTCAGGTTGTTCCATATATATCTCCTCTTCTAATTCTCCATTTATGAAAACTATTTTTACATCCATCTGATGTATCTCAAGATTATAGCTAGATGAAAAATCCTCTCTAAGAAAATAACAAAATTTCATTAATGTTTACCTGTACAGATGGAAAATCCTCTCTCATACATGGAAATCATTTCGTAGATGAAGAGCTATTGGAAAATATCTATGTGGCTTTAAGAGGGTGGCTTAACTACCTTTGGTTTTGGGGTGCAGGTAGATGAACCATTCTGATGGTTTTAAGTGTTTTAGGTCGCTTGCTGGGCCTCGTCTTTGTCTTGGGCTCTCTGGGTTTCCTGGATTTTTGTGGTGTTTTGGACTAATTGTATTGTTCATGGACTTGTCTTTATTTGCCTTATTTACTGCGTTTCACGTGGTTAATGAGGTAAATTTGGACATTTTGTAATTGTGCAGTCTAAAAAGAACTTTGTACTCATTATAATATCAACGGTATTTTTTCTATGGTATGGGTTTTTCCCATTGAATTTTATTACTACATCAGAATTTTGAAGAAACTGGAGATCGCGAGATTGCGAGTTCTCGTTTCGACATATATTATTTATAAAAATTTAACCTTTTCAAAAAAAATTCATCGATAAGAATATAGAGAGGTTGAAAATAAATCACACCCTAAAACAACAATGATATCTTCAATTGCCAACTTTTGTGCAATGTTTGTATTTTTTTTGGTGTCTTTGATTACACCCCCTCTCGCTATATCCCAAGACGTTGTAAATGTGTTTTGCCCTAGTTTCCAAATACCAAATCCTTCATTCTGTTTGTCTTAATTCAAAATTATCAACGACGTACTGCTGCTAATTTATCGATCACCAGCAAGACAACGTTCATTATAGCCGTCATCAAAGCCAAATAACTCTCCCGCCAAATTAAGACATTGCTAAGGAGAAATACAGCTTATTATAAAAAAATGTGGCCTTTCAGTCAGTCGATGATTGTCAATATGTGATATCAACATTTGGATTTTACTTCAAGAGAACAATTTAGATATTAGAAAATATATTAGCATCATCTTGACACTCAATAGCCAATTTGGCACAACGTAATAGGCATATATTGAGGTATAAAAATAATTTCGGCAATGTCTACATATTTCGAGGTATCCGGTGTGGTCTCAAGGTAACCGGGTGACCGGTGACTGATGTGGTCTCAAAGTGACCGGTGGGCGGTGTTGTCTCAAAGCGATCACTTCTGGTTTTGAGTTGGAAAGAGATTATCAATGGTCTCCCCTCCATCGAGTCCGATGACAGTCTACATGGTCGAAACCGGTGACGATAGACCACTTTATTTTATTGTCCTTGGTTAACTTCGACTTGTCCTTGCATGACAACGTTCTTTCGTGATAAATTGGCCGTTACTTTGAACTCGTAGGTTGGAATGAGGAGATTCTTATGGCTATGGCAAGGCGAGAGATGTATCTACAACTTTTTTTTTCAAGAGCCTTACCTAGTTCGGATCAGAAGCAGGTCTAAACAAAGCGCCAAAGTGTGGTGTTAGCTTGCTCGATGAGTTCTGATGGACTTTGGTAGATCAACGGTTGATTTTGACTCAGACATTAGATTGAGATGCTTCTTTCCACTATAGAAAGGTAAGACAAAGCACGGATTGAGACAATTCAAGCTTTTCTGAGAATTCAAGACATAAATCTACAATTTTGTAGTTTATGATATCTTCCGATTTGGGGCAGAAGTAGGTTAAAAATTTAGGTCAAAGTGGGAGGACGCTTTGGTCCTCAATGCGGAAAGCAAGAGGACGCTTTGACCTTCGAGGCAGGAGCCCGGAGGGTATTTTAGCCTTTAAGGCAGGAGCTTGGATGGGCACTTTGACGATGTCGGGAAGTAAAGTGGCAGCATGGAGTCTAGGAGCCCGTGTCGGGAAGTAAAGTGGTGGCAAGTCCCTTCCACTTTAACTTGATGGCAAGCCTTTCCCACTTGGGCTTAGCGGCAAGCCTTCCCATTTAAGCTTGGTAGTGGATGATCTCCCACTTTGGGTTTGGTAGTGGACGTTATCCCGCTTTGCGCTTGATAGTGATCGTCATCCCACTTTGGACAAGCCTGTCCATTTTGGGCTTGGCGGTAGTCCAAGTCTGCATTCGACTTTAAGATAGTATGCTACCTTAGTAGTGAAAGCGGGAAGGTCTGCTTCGATCCTTGAGGCGATAACGGGTCACCTAGGGCCTAAAAGTGGTAAGTCCCATTTTGGACTTATAGGCGGGAAGTTGGCTTTGGGTTCGGAGGTCGTCTTGACCTTCAAGGCAGGAAGATAATTCCGGGCTCAAAGGCGGGAAGTGCTTGGCTGGGTTTCGGCCGCTCGACCTACTTTGAGGATATAGGCGGTATGTACCGCCTTGTTTGTAAAAGCTGGAAGAGAGTTCTGCCTTAGGGGCCCAAGCGGGAAGATGACTTCGGGTTCAAATGCGGGAAGGTTGCCTTGAGTATTCATTTTGGGTTTGTTTGTGCGGTAAGTACCTTTTGAGTCTAGAGGCGGGAAGCAAGGTCCGCCTTGACTATCAAAGCGGTAGATGGCTTAATGGGCTAGGTGGAAAGGTTGGATTTGAAGGCGCTAGCTTGTGCGCTTTTTGGGGTTTGCTTTGGGCCTAAAGGTGGTAGGTTGCTTGGACGACGACGAGCTTGAGACAAAATTTTGCATAGAAGATTCGAGAGGGTAAAGTCGGCCTATATTTTCCTAAGTTGAGCCAGGATTTCTGATATTCGGGCAAGACTTGGTATATTTTTATTTGGGCTGCAGTTGCTCGGTCGGCACGGTTTGAAACTTCCTATTCAAAGATGGGATGTACTCATTTGAGGAAGACGGCTTACGTTTTCCTATTCTAAGCCGGGATGATTTGGAAATAATATATTCATTCGGGACGGGATTTCTTGTCTTGGAAGGACAGAGCTAGGTCAAGACGTGCTATATAAAGAGAGCTCGGGCAAAGAATAAGAAATCAACAAACACAACAACCAACTACTCTATTTTTCTTGTATCGTTTTCCTTTCCGTAGCATAGCCCGTAGCATAGCCTAGCCTTGCATAGATTTAGACCGGCCTTGGGACGACCACTCCGGATCCTTCTCCGGTTACTTATTCACTTATCTCGCAACAGCATAACATGACTTGACGGAGGCCAATGGTTCAATCCCTGGCAGGTGTAACTAGGAGTAATACTTACCTTAAAAAAAAATCTTGATACTGAATAAACATCTCTAATGTCGTCCTTGTGAGTCTATTGAACGAGAGTGGCAGCTGCATTTTGTGCAGACTTGGTGCGAAGGCTTCAAAGTAATAGATGTAATCCCTCTCTGTTTAATTACTTAAAATGATGATTGTGTGAAGGTTTCCTTCTCGAGGTTGTTCGCTCATTCATGTTTATTTAATAAAAATTCAGGCATAACGCGTTGTTCCCCTAAAAAATTCATAAATTAAGGTTAGTGAAGATATGGTATGGTTAAATTTTTTATTGAATAGCAGATAGAATATCATGAAGTAAAGTCGATAAAATCAATCAAATATCGAAAAATAGGTCACCTAGGAGTATTCAACTCGATATTTTATTATGAATTTCTTATTTGAAAAGGGCTAAAAGTCGTAGGATCCACCTAATTTCGGATGAAATAACTCGTAGGTCCTGAATAAACTCTCGAGATTTTTCTTACACAATCAAGAGTCAAAACAACTAACAACACAAAAAAAAGTATGATGTAGAAATGAGCTTACATTGGATTTCCATTTGTAATAAACCATAGAGAAATAAAAGTACAAAGATCTGCTAATGAGACAATTATTTTATATCAATCAAAAAATTTATTTTAAAATTATTAAAAATAAAACAGTGTCAAATATTTCTTAAAAAAATTTCATCGTCTTTTGAAAATGCTATCTAATTTGAGATTAGTCATCTCAATAAATCTGGATATTACATGATACAAAAAACAATAGTAGAAACAACTGGCGATTGCATCATGTTTGTGCGATTCCTTGCTCCAATTAGGCTATAAATACTTGCTTTACTATTAATACAATTCTCACTTATGACAAAAAAGATATAAAAAAAACTTGTTCGTTCAGAGTGGTGAGTGAAGGTTCATCGCTTTTTCACAAAGTAGCACACTGACAGTCAAACTTTGGTCATTTGATTTAACCCTCTCTATTTGTAAGAAAATAATTAGCACCTCATACTTTAAATTGGTTCAAATAGCACCTCCTATTTTTAAAAATAGGACAATTAGAATCTTGAAACTAAGTTTGTAGGGACCTATGACACATCTACATCCATGTGGCATCCAAATGGCGTCCACATTAGTAAAACATTAATACATTATCATACTGTTCTAAAAAATTAAAAAAATCAACGGGATAAATACATTATCATGCTGGGTGATGCTTTGACCAGAAAATTGCTACTATTAAATTTTTTTTCTTGTTTGAGCTCGTCCGAGGGATACTGAATGTCGATGTAAAGCCATGGCATGATGCTCCTGGGTGCCCAATTATTGGTTCCAAATCCAACCATAGCCCCATTAGCCTCACTTTTTCATGACGCAAATTAGTTATTGGAGGTTTTCTACGCTAGTAACTGAATTTAGATTTCTAGATTGTTTTGGAGGTTTTGCACATTTGAGAGGAAGAGGACTTTAATACCTTCATATGGCTCCATGAGAAGTCAATGAAGAGGTGGTCGAAAAGGATGTTTTTTCTTGGTGATGTCGGATTTTCTGACAAATCTCAGAATGGGGTTGTCAGAAAATATTTTCTAAGAAACTGCACAAAACTGTGCATTTTTATTTGCAAAAAATGGCACAAAATCGTACATTTTCTCTAGAAAATGCACGATTTTGTGCGATTTCTTGCAAAAGTTGGCCTTGAAATTAAAAAAAAGTACAAAAAGTCGCGTTTGTGCTTGCAATGTTGATTTTTGCACTAAGACGCACAACTTTGGGCGTTTTTATCAGTTTTTTCTTTTTTTCGTTATTTCCCTTTTTTCTATTATAATTTGAGAATATATGAGATAATTAAAGAGACCACAACTTTTTACTCTAGATTTTGATTGAAGTGATTCAAGTTGTTATATGAAGCTGAGACTTATATCTACAATTTTGTAGTTTATACCTTCTTAAAATTCAGAGTTTAAATATGTCAAAATTTTATTTAATTCAAGAGTCAACTCTTGATATTTAAAGAATTGTTTGATATCTTTACACCCTGAAATGGGAGAAAAAATAAACACCAAAGTTGTAGATATACATCTCTGCTACACACAACAACTTGAATTACCTCAAACGGACTTTAGAGTAAGAAGCTGCGGCTCTCCAACCGCAATTAGTCAACCACAACTCGTCACGACTCTTGACTTCAAATGAATTTTCGACATCTTTACACTTCAAAGTTGTAGATATATGTCTCAACTTGGCACAACAACTTGAATCACCTCAAACGGATTCCGGAGTAAGAAATTCGGCTCCCTAACCAAAATTAGTCGACAGTAACTAGGTCAACTCTTGACTTCAAATAAAATTTCGTCATCTTTAAACTCCGAATTTCGAGAAGATATAAACTTCAAAGTTGTAGATATACATCTCAACTTCACAAAAAAAATTGAATCACTTTAATCGAACTCTGAAGTAAGAAGTTGTAGTCTCTTAAATTATTCGGTCTCTTCACAAATTCTAAGAGAAAAAGGAAAATAACGAAAAAAAATGATAAAAACGCCCAAAGTTGTGCATTTTTGGGCAAACATTAACTAAGCTGACTTTTTGCAAGAAACTGCACAAAATCATGCATTTTTCAAAAGAAATTGCAAAATTTTGTGCTGTTTCTTGTAAATAAAAATGCACAATTTTGTGCGATTTCTTACACAATTTTAGATAAAAAAAACTTTTTCTGATAACCTCATTTTGAGATTTATCGAAAAATCTGATACCACAGAAAAAATACCCGTCGAAAAGAGGAGAGGAGAGGTGAAGGGGAGAGAGAGATTTCATGAACTACTTAATTCTTTATAACAACACGATAATGTGTTAACTTTTTACTCACATGAACGCGATTTGGATGCCACGTGAATGTAGATGTGTCACATGTCAAAAAAATTGGTTTCATGGTACTAATTGTCCTATTTTTTAAAGTACAAGGTGCTATTTAGACCAATTAAAAATAGGAGGTGATAATTGACTTTTTTATAAGTAAAGAGTTAAATAAACTTTATTCCAACTTTGATCTTATTTCCCGGTAGGCTTCCATGTATGACCCACTCCCCACCCGAATTTATGCTTCTACTATTAAAGGACGATACTGGTGTGGGGAGTTAACCAATTTTTTGTTTTGTAATTACTGGCTGTCTATGAATAAACGAGTCCATGTAACTCACCATTTCCAAAATTCTTTATCCCATTTTTAATACTTACGTATATAAGTTTCTACAAATATTCTATGGAAAACTTTATTTTAGTAATTTGACTATTTGTACAAGTGATTCAAAACACATCAAACTAGTAAGTTAGATAATTGCATACACATTAATGAGAAATGTATGAATTACAACGTATCACGTAGGAATTTATTTTTTAGGTTATTTATGTAGACGTTCAACTAATAACATGATAAAAAATATATATAATCGAAATAAAATAACTTTGAACAAGCCTAACAAAAATCATAATAAATTTTACTAGAGATAAAATTAAAATTCTAAAAATATATTGGGATTTAAATTTTTTGCACACCAATCGACGTAGAATCTGTATGAAAAATTCATTCAAAATCCTAAATTATTTTATCTTTACTTGAGACAAAGAGTAAGTTTTTATCTATAGTTGCAATTAAATGAGTAATATCTAATCAACCTCTAAAATATCTTCCTTACAATTAGAAGAGTAATCAATATTGTACTAGCTCGGCCTAAATATTATTCATCTTAAAGAATAACAAACTATATATATCTTTTTTTTTTGTAAAGATATATTTTGTAAAATTTATGTGCGCAAATTTATCAACATTTCATATTAGGAGATTTATATATCGGTCAACTTTCCAAAACAAGCATTTTGTTATGTAATTGCTTCTTTTGGAAGTGGAATTACATTTTCAAACAATTGAAATTATATTCCATAATATGTTTTATATAAAAGTGTAAGGCTAATATATAGGTCAACCTTCCAAAACAAGCATTTAGTTATGTAATTGCTTGTTTTGGAAGTGTAATCACATTTCCAAACGATTGTAATATAAAAGTGCAAGGCCGTTGGCTTTCAACTCGTGGAAAACGAAAACATAATCTCTTAGAAAATAAGGAGGCTAGAAATAAATCACACCCAAAAGCAACAATGATGTCTTCAATTGTCATCCTTTGTTCATTGTTTGTACTTTTGTTGGTGTCCTTGATCACACCATCTGTGGCTATATCTCAAGACGACATACATGCAGTTTGCTCTAATTTTGAACTACGAGATCATTCATTTTGTTTTTCCTATTTCAAAAATATCCCCGGCGTATCTACTGCGAGCTCATCGATCATCACCAAGACAACTACCATTACAACCATCATTAAAGCTAAACAAACTTACCAACAAATTGTGACATTTATAAACAAAAAATCACCTTATTACCCATATATTGTCTCGTCAATGTGCGAGACCTGCTACGAGAGTGTAATCGAAAACTTGCAAGACGCTCTAGGAGAATTTGTAGCAGGGGAAAAATCTGGCTTTCTTTCGAAACTACTGGCAGCTCGTGAATTAATTGATGATTGTCAATTTGTGATAGCAAAATACAGGCTTCCCTTCGGGCAGAGCAATTTAGATATAGAAAATTATATTATCATAATCTTGATACTCAATAAACATTTGTAATATTGTCCTCTAGGGCCTATTGAACGAGAATGGCAACTGCAGTTTGTGCAGACCTGACGGAGGGCTTCAAATTAATAAAGATGTTACTCCTATTTGTTTAGCTGCTTATGATGGTGATTGTATGAGGGTTTCCTTCCCAAGGTTGGTCGCTAATGTCCCTCTTCGATTTTGTATTGATGTGTACTTGGATACTTTAGTAGGGTAAGTCTACATAGTTGCACTCATTCTATTCGATGATTAATTCTAAATGAATAACAGATAAATAACATAAAATAAATTCGATAAAATCAATAATAACATCTAAAAAATAGGTCAGCTATGAAACTCGATATTCTACTATGACCTTCTCATTTTAAAAATGATAAATACTGTAGAGTAACTTCGGATGGAATAAGCGGTGGGTCTAGAATAAATCTCTGAAGTTTTTCACATAGAGTAAAAATAAAATAAAATAAAAAAGGAGTACAAGTAGAAGTGACTTAGAGCGAAAATAATTGTTCTATATTAATTAAGAAAATTATACTTCAAAATTATCACTGGCCTACGTGCTGCTGACTCATCAATCATCATCATGATAACCCTAAAAAAAATCATCATTAACATAGCAATCATTATAGCTAGGGATGGCAATGAGTATGGTATGATATTGGTAAGACCTTATCCATACCCTAATTTTTTAGTGATCCATCGTTCACGACATCTTCTAAGCTCGTTGTATAATACCATAATAAATATGTTAAAGTTAACAATAAAGTATATTGTACATATTATAATAAGTCTAATTATGGTCTAACCAAGGTCTAATTAGGGTAGGGTCCGACCTACAGGACCTAACTATGGATTCATACCATACCCTAGACTCTGCTTCTAAACATGGACCTATACCTATACCCTATCCTAGACTCAGTCAGAGTCAACATACCCTAGACCTGTAGGGTAAGAGTAGGATTTTACTAATATTTACCCCATGAAAAAAAAATAAGGAAAAAAAATAATTTCAGATTTTCCTTCAAGAAGAACAATTCAGATATTGGAAAATATATTACTCTTAATTTAAACTTTGGTGAGTAGAGGTCTATTACTTTTTCGCAAGGTAGAAAATTGACTCTCGGACTTTGGTTTTATTATAGAAAGTGTTGGAATTGAATGATGGAGTTCAAGCAAAAAAGTTCAGAAGTGAAAAGCTCAAAGTGGGCGACCCAATATGGATTGAGAAAGGGCATTACCACATTGAAAAATGCAATAAAGTTTACCTTGTTTATAAGGAGGTGCTCCTTGTTAGCTAGGAACTAAGTTGACCACCTGGAAAAGCAACTCGGATATGCTACGAGGATGGTGCTACCGAGCACGCGTACTCGCGTGTGCGCATGGCGCATTGGACCATGTTGTAATGGGCACTTTGTGGCACACGTGCGCATCGTTGCGAGGAGCTTCAAAATTTTTGCCGAAGCTCAGAAACCACTCGTACCTGCGCAAGCTGCTCGGACAAAGAGGCACGAAAGGCTGGAACGTCCCGGAGACTTTCAGACGGCAGAAGGGTCACGAGCGAACCCGAAGGGTGCACATGCGAATCCAGAAACTCCAAGAAGACCGAAGGGTCACGAGCAGTGCCTGGAAGTTCATCTAGAAGCATCTGCTGGCCGAAAGGGTGCCTCGCCATCCAGAAATGAGTAAGGATCGTGCCTTCTGGAAGCTGCCAGGCCACCCTTTGGATTCTAGCCTCCATTGCCTATAAATAGTGCCCCCCCCCCCCCCCCCCCCCCCAATTTGTATTCACCCCACTACAATTTACTTATGCATTCATTAGCAATTGTAGGATCTCTCTCTCTCTCTCTCTCTTAGAAAAGTTTCGAGTATCCAAAAGTTCGCTGAGGCTTCGAGAGTCGTTGTGTTACGATCTCGAAGTGCGAAGTCATTAATCTTGGGGAGGATTGCCATAGGCCGTAAGCACTGAATACGGGACAATCTCGTCTTACGAAGAAAGAGTCAAACTCTTGCCTCGACTAAGATCTTAATCAAATACACCACCTCCGACTAACAACAAAAAGACAGAGAACTGAAGAAAAAAAAGATTATGTTCCAATTGGGATGTACGTGTTCTCTCCCTGGTAGAGCTTCTCTCTCTAAACTCTCCCCAGGATGAGGAGGTGGCCGAAATGCAATGAGAAACTTAGCTTCTCTAACATGGCCCTCTCTCTCTCTAATGTTTTCTCCTGGCCCACAAAACTTGATTAATAGATCATCGGCCTCTTTTTATTGGGAATCAATTTAAGAGTTTTATCATGGTGGATAAAATCGCTCTTGCCGATCTGGACAAGGAGGAGATGCTGAGACTGAAAATCCAACTTGATGTTGGTGCTCCCCTTCTCAAAATCTAATTGTCAACCCGAGAATAGAATAGATCATTCTAAGCAATAAATTTAGATAATTTATAATTAAAAAAGTACAACAATAACTCAGAAAAGAAAAGAAAATGGAGCAGTAGAGAGGTCTAATATCTGTGCATCCGAAGGTTTAAAAAAATATGGGCTGTATTTAACTTTATTTTAGAAAGGGGTAGATACTCAAGGTTTGAAATAATGTATTAGTAAATTTAGTACTTAATAAATTAGTCCCTAAATTTTGAAAAATCGAACTCATTAATTTCCAAAACTAATTTTTTACCTCAACTCTAGTTAAATTGTCACATAAAATTATCAAAATACTCATTACTCACTTTCAAAACATTTTCCATGCTAAAATACCTATACTAATAAAACAAAAGCAAGCTAAGCATGGGGGAAAACCCAAGGACGAGATTCTTTGGGATGTGAATAATAGATTAACAAACGACATTTGCATCCAGCCCCGAGCTGATAGTAATTCTTCCAGGGAAACGAATTAAACCCAACAAATTAACCCAGCACCTCGAAATCGCAGCATCTATTTCGTGTAGTCATTATTCAATTAGCAAGATTGGGCATTGATTCTTCCTTACTCGTTTAGATCAGCTCATGGACAAGCATAAGCACAAGATATATCCATCCATTCAGATGATTGGAATTCGGAAAATCAAATTTAGAATAAAGAAAAAAATAAGGGTAAATTACTCCCTAGTCCCTGGTGTTTGGTCATCCTCCACCTCGGGTCCCTGGATTTTCGAAAATAATTTTTTCGTCCCCGATGTTTGGTTAAACCTCCCCCTGGGACCCTCGCTGACGTCATCAGCTCTTTTTTTATTTTTTGTCATGGAAATGACCAAAATACCCGTAAACAAAAAATAAAAAAATTTATCTTGTTCAACCTTTGACCAAGAACACCAAAAACTAACAAAAAAAAAGATCAAACTAACCAAAATTAAGAACATAACCAAGAAAGTAAATTTTTGGGTTGATTTTTAGTTTTGGTTAGTTTGATCTTGTTTTTGGTGTTCTTACGAAGTCCGCCACCAGTCCCCAATCGTTCCCTTATGACGCCCAAAATCCCCTCCCGACGATCTCTTAGGTGGAGTCCTCTTCGTTCGAGACCCGCGATGGGGGTCCTACCTTTCCCTCGTTGGGCATGGATTCTTCTCTCGTTCAGACGCTTCAAGTAAGCCTAGCCCCTCTCCTTCAGCTCGTGTTTGGTTCTCCCCACCTGTCCATGGTTACCCTTCTCAGGCGTCGTGCCACGGGGTCCCAAAGAGGCCGGGCATCCATGAGATAGGTCTTAGCATCACCACGAAGATGACGTCAACCGTCCCTGTCGGTGGTAATAACGTTGATGTCCCTACCAGCACGGGTTCAACATCATATGCAGACCGAGAATGGGTTCCAGAGAGCGGATGGAAGTGTCATGGTAACTCTATCAAACACACTCTTCAAGGAGATCAATTGGTTGGCTTGGCTTCTTCTCTTGGCGAGCCTATCCATTTGGATTCGAGAGCGCTTAACTATTTCAATGGCGCAATTGTTCCCATGCTGGTTGAGATTCATTTTACCAAACTTTTACGAGACAAGGTTCTCATGAAGTTGAAGAGTAAGAGTGGTTTGGTTGAGGTAGTGTATGACAACCCTCCTACTTATTGCATGACGCTTGGTCATGAAAGGAAGGATTTTTACACCCCTCTTGCAATAAAGAGTAAGTAAGGGATTGTCGTCCATCAATGACTAAGTTCTAGGCCACAAATACGACTCGACCACTAGTTTAGGACCACAACTAATGAATTTGTCAATTCCAAACACGGTGTGGGCTTGGCACTAATGACACCTAGATAACTAAATGGCCTATGGGGTTTATTAAGTTTGTGTTATGGTCCGGGTGTTTCTAAAGTAACTAATCAATGCTTCCACCATTAATTAGTCTAAATTGAACATTAATTAAGCTTAGTTAAACTAACCATGCTTCCGTGACTAATTAGTCACCTAATCTAACTAATTATTAATTACAACCATCACCCTTTGGACAACTAACCACCTAATGAGATCCCTCATCAAAAGGCAACTAATTAACTAGTTAAATAGTCTATTAATCCTAACCCCTCCCGGCAATTTACATTAATTACGTTCATAATCAATGTGATCAAGCAAGATTAAGCATTAAACTCAATAACTAGTTCACAAACCTTAGCATTTTAACCCCCACTAAACCATAGGCTAAATAGATGCCATCAAGGAACCAAACCCACTAATCAACTACTCACACATATCAACTACACAACTAAACACATCCATTAAATAAAGCAAGTAAACCAAGAACATAAAAGAGAGGGTTGAAGAAAGCTCAAGATGATCTTCAAAGCTTCCAAAAGTTCTCATTCAAATTCTCTACAAGCTCCAATAATGGTGACCCAAGTTCTCTTCCAAAGAGAAAAGTGAGTGGAGTGGGTGAGTGAGTTTAGAAAAATATATAAGTTCTAAGAGTTGGTTTCCAAGGAAAGCCGATGAGGCTATTTATACAAAAATTCCCAACTCAAACTAACTAAACTATTCCTAAAGTTCCAGCCAAGTAAAGCCATGGACAATCCCGAAATGGGCCCAAAATGGTTCATGAATTCTAGCCCATCTCGGCTAGGCAAGTTCTCAGATTTGAAGCTTAACTTTGGATGCATTTTTCACTCTTTTAGACTCCAAATTGGAAGAAGATCATTAGTGACAAAGTTTTAGCCACGGATGTCTTCTTTCCTGAACTGCCTCACTCGTCTCCATTGAACTTTGTATCCAAAAGTTATCTTCAATTAAGTCACTCGAGGTCAGTCTTGCCTAATGTCATCGAGGTCCCGATATTGCACCATTCTTCACGGCTGATCCAATCGCCTTTGACATGATCCAAGGTGCACCAATATCCTCCTCGCATGGTCCACAAAGTCTCCAAGAAAGAAACACGAATGAAACGTAATGAAAATCACAAGAACTACACTAAAATATTCAAAGCACGATAAATAACACTACATCAATACATAACAAACAAAAACACTAGAAACAATGGAAAATCAATACTAAAATATACATAGATGATCGAGTGTTTCCACACTCATCAGGTCACGATGAGTCTACTTGCCGTAAGCTCCACCCTCGTGAGGAGGTTATTACGAAAAGGCAAGAGATTGCGAGGGGCAAACAGGTGGTGCATGGGGCGGACCCTCATCAATCTTAACAATTCTGGCAACAGGTAATCTCAGATCCTGCTCGAACCAAAGAGGTGTCGGCTAGTTCAGTTGAGATAGTGCTAGCCCCTGTTTCTAATGATTTTTCCGTGTTACAAGATGATGCATTGGGGACTGAGGAACCTTTCTGTATTCACGATATCATTTCTGGTGCTTTTGTTGGGGTGGTTTCGTGTGAAAGGGTGCATGAGCTTGTCACTACTTGCACAGTAGGCAATGAGTTGGCTCATGTTAGCTCCTGGTCTCCTACTTGTGATGAGGTTGAGGTGAGTGCTTCTCTTGCCCTTGTCACGATTTTGGAAAATTTTGCATCTCAGGAGGTGCAATTTGGAAACTCCTTTGCTTTGGACTTGGTTTCGGGAATGGGGCATATGGAACATCTAGCTGATGGCGCTCTTGCTTTAATTACGTGATCGAAAAATGTGCAAGATTTAGATGATGCACTTCATAAGGAAGCGAACTTCATTTATGACTCGTGCTGCTTATTTCAGGAGTTGGATGTCGAGAGCACGCCTGAGCGTGGTACACAAATTGAGGACATTTCGGATGCCACATGGAGTTGTCACAGTACCGTTGACCCCGGTCTCTCAAACAGATGATACAGGTCTGCAAGCTTACTCGACACAAGAGGCAAGTGCTAGCTTGATGTCGAGCAAGAAAAGTGTGAACAAGAAGAATACAAAAATAGCCAAGAACTTGTTATTGAGTTTGTCGCTTTGGATCTGGCAAAGGTTGAAGCTCAGAAGGCCACCTACATTACTATCACGGGCGTTAGTTGTTAAGGGATCTAAAGGCAAGTGTTTGAAGAAGGGGTTCCTTGGCAAGGGAACTCCAATTTTATAGGGTCCATCATCGTCTATTTTGGGTCGTGCTTCAGCCTTGCCTTCTACAAAACCCTTGCCTATCTCGGGTCAAGAAAGTTCTGGGGTCATTGCTTTTTCAGACTCTGAAGATCTTCAGGCTTCATTGAAGTTCATGGGATCTGCGGTGAAGATGGCAGGGGGTTCCTGGGCAGATGAGGCAGATTTGAGATCAAATTTGGATGATTTAGACCCGCCGGCCAGAAACACCCACTATCAGGCGAGAAAGAGGTTGGGAATTACCTACACTGGTGAAGATATCTGCTGGTCGGAGTGTGAGGTGGACTTTTGAGATGTTCCGATTATTTTATATCATCCTTGACTACCCTACTTGTGAGTTGCTTGGATGAGTCACTAGATTTGGCAGCAGGTGTTGATCGTCCGTTAAGGCCTTGGCTCTATTTAGTCTTCTTTCTTTTTTCTCCCCTCTCTCACCACCTTTCTGTAACTTTTCTTTTATTTGGTAATATAGTTTCATATTTAGATTTAAAAAAATTAGATTACTGCCTAAAACCTAAGAAACATCTAAAAGCACCAGAGGTAACCGAATGTAAAAGAAGCTCAGCCCAAAACCAACCTTCAACGGCATACCGAAACCAACCAGGGATTCATCACACCTTGAACATGGCATGCTTCACGCATAGAGCAAAGTTAAGGAGGATCAAATGCCCAATTTTGATCTTGACCACAAGCCGCGTCCTTGATAGTTTGGAGAATTGAAGAAGCATCTTCGTCCCATGACATACCCGTGGCAATCGCGAGCCACCACACCTCGGCTGTAAGCTTTTCGTGAACAGAAACATCCTTCTTGGACACCATATCTAGCAAATTAAAGATTGATTTAAACGATTTTAGAAACAAGAGCCAAAAAAGGGAAACCGAAAAGAAAAAGTAGAAGGGAAAGAAGAATAAATTAAGCGTCACAGGGCAGAGTAATGGAGGGCCAAAACAGAGAGTCAAAACAAAAAAGAGTTACAGAACAGCACAAGAAGACGACGACTACTAACAATTGGGAGTTCCGTATAGAGTTGAGGTGTTTTAGGATGGTAAACGGTTTTAAAGTGAGTAAAGAATATTTTGATAATTTATGTGGTAATTTAACTTGAATTAGAGGTAAATTTGGTTTTGTGGACTATTGTGCTCGTTTTTTTCAAATTCAGAAACTAATTTTTCAAGGACTGAATTTATTAAATACTTTATTTCAAATCTTAGGACTTGTGAGTATTTACCCTTTTTAAAAATTAATTCTGTAACACTTGATTTAAAAAATTAAATTCATGCAATCAATCTTGAAGGTTACGAATTTTCAAATTTATGATGGCTGTTATAGATTTTGGAATTAAATTATGGTTTTTCCCTTTTAAGTGCAATAGCCACAAATTTTGGATTTTAAATGTAATCTGTTACAATTTTTGTAACATATTGTATTAATTCTTTATATCATTTAAGTCTATTTTATTTTATTTTCCGAAAACAAAACCTGGTGATTTATATATATGTTAACCTTCCAAAAATCAGCAGTTGCATTTCCGAACAACTGCTATATAAAGTGTAAGGCTATTGACTTTCTAGTCTTGGGAAACCAAAACATCGTCTCTAAAAATATTAAGGAGAATAAAAATAAATCACACACTAAAGTAACCATGATCTCTTCAATTGCCTAGTCAAAACAACTAGAAAACAAAAAAATACAAAGTAAAAAAGAACGTATCAACGAACAATCAGCAAATATTATTTTAGTTTAATTAAAAAATTTGGAGTTCAAGTTATTAAAAATATAACATTTAAATTTAAATTAGTCAAACTAATAAATGTACGGATACAAGTTACCTCACAACTGCCTTCTAAGTGTAATAAACCGCAGAGAAACAAAAGTATAAACGACTGGAGTAGTGTTCATCTATCCTTTGATCCTCATTCCTCACACAGAGAGACCAGTGAGACGCCCCGAAGCGTCCAAGAACAACAGAACCACTCTCTTAACATCACTATATTTTCTTCATAAAACAATTTTTCAGAACCCAAGAATGCTGGGAACTTCTTCCACAGAAATCCCAGGTCCCAGGACCTTCTCCACCTCTCTTTCCTTCATCCCAGGTACCCCAATTGTCAGCTAAGGTTTGCAACTTTATCACTTTTTAATGTTAAACTTTATTGAATTGGAAATGGGTTGGTCTTTAATGTTTGGTTTCTGTGCAGGACAGAAGCATGGGAGGAAGTGTTTTGGAGGGTTTGGAGTTGAGGGTAAGAGAAGGAAGAAGTCTAAGTTCCATCTGACAGTTACCAATGTCGCAACATAAATTAACTCTGTTCAGCAGGTAACCTTTCTATTTTTAGATTAGCTGGTAAGCGGTTGTTTTAGCTTAGGAAGAGATTTTTCGTCTTCATGGTCCTATCTGACTCGAACCCGGATTGGTTAGTGAAGTGTGTGTTCGGA
Source organism: Hypericum androsaemum (assembly GCA_963995505.1). NCBI lineage: Eukaryota > Viridiplantae > Streptophyta > Magnoliopsida > Malpighiales > Hypericaceae > Hypericum > Hypericum androsaemum. Next base: position 12,382,310 of record OZ023192.1, read on the forward strand.
CACTAAGTGGTTTTTCATCTTAATGGTCCTATCTAACTCGGATATTTGTCAGAAGCTCGGTTTACGTGAGTCACTGCAAAATTCTGTTTTTTGCAGGCTCCGAAGCTTGATGCTAAGGAAAGCCAGAGGCCAGTTTATCCATTTGCTGCTATAGTTGGACAGGATGAGATAAACTATGTCTTCTGTTGAATGTGATTGATCCGAAGATCGGAGGCGTCATAATCATGGGTGATAGAGGGATGGGAAAGTCAATGACTGTTAGGTCGTTAACTGATTTTCTACCTGAAATTCAAGTAGTTGCAGGCGATCCCTACAATTCGGATTATTTTTCCAAAATTCGTGGTTATTTATGTATAAACTAGTCCATGTAACTCACCATCTCAAAAATCTTCATTCCATTTTTTATAATTATGTACATAGGTAATTATTGAATGCTCGCTTTCATAGGTTGGATGTTGTGGTGAATAAAATTTGTTCATAAATCGTGATGGATAGCAAGGAGGTATAAATAAAAGAAGATGGAATGAGTTACAAAAAATGAATTGGTAGAACAAGAAATAAGGATGGAAAAGAAATATAATTGACTAGATGGAGATGGAAAAACAAGAATGCATTATAGAGGACATATAAAAATAGGTTGGATAATTAATTACACCGAGTATTAGAAAACTTCTGAATTACAACGTATCATATAGGGTATTTAGATAGGCGTCTAACTAACAACTCGATAAAAATAAAAAAACTAGAAATATAATTCAAATAAAATAATTTTGAACATGTCTTAACAAACTAGGTAATTTTAAAATACCTATACTAAGTTTTTGCACACCAACCGATACACAATCTATATGAAACCAAAGAGCATTTGGCCTAGCGGCAGAAGGCGTAATAAGATTTGACGACGGTCAAGTGTTCAAATTGTGACAAAGTGTAATTACTTGATGAAAAATTTTACCTTTAGAAAGAATACAATCTATATGAAAAAATTATTTGAAATCCTGTATTTTTTATGTTTGTTTGAGACAAAGAATAAATTATGATCTAAATAATTGTAGTTAAATGAGTAATATCTATTCGACTTCTAAATCTATATTGAACAAAGTCGACCCAAGTATTATTCATATTAAACCGTAACAAACTAAATATATCTTTCATACGTTTTTAAGATATATTTTATAAAGTTTATGTCCGCAAATCTATTAACATTCCATATTAGGAGATTTATGTATAAGGTCAACTTTCCGAAACAAGGTAATTGCTGCTTTTGGAAGTGTAATTATATTTTCAAACAATTGAAATATAGAAGTGTAGAAGGTTCATGTATAGGTCAGCCTTCCGAAACAAACATTTATTTATGTAAATGCTTGTTTTGAAAATGTAATTATATTTCCAAACAATTGCAATACGAAAGTGTAAGGCTGTTGAAACATCATCTCTTATAACACAAGGAGACTAGAAATAAATCATACCCTTAAGCAACAACGATGTCTTCGATTGTCAACTTTTGTGCACTATTTGTACTTTTGTTGGTGTCCTTGATCACACAATCTTTGGTTATTTTCCAAGACGACATAAATGTAGTTTGCTCTGATTCTGAAATACGAGATCGTTTATTCTATTTTTCCTACATCAAATTTATCCCTGGCGTGTAATTTGCTAACTCATCGATCATCATCAAGACAATTGAAGTTATAATCATCATCAAAGCCAAACAAACCTCCCAACAGATTGTGACATTTATAAATAAAAATCCACCTTATGACCCATATATTGCCTCATCAGAATGCAAGACCAGCTATGTGAGTGTAATCGACAAATTGCAAGAAGCTCAAAAAGAATATGCGGCAATGGAGAGATTTCACTTTAAATATGTATTAAAGGCGGCTCTTCAATCAATCGATGATTGCCAATATGTGATAGGAAAATACGAGCTTCTCTTTAAGAAGAGCAATTTAGATATTGGGAAAATTATTAGCATCATTTTGATGATAGATAAACATCTGTAATATAGCCCTCGATGGACTATTTAACGAGAATAACAGCCACATAACGCTTCAAAGTAATAAAGATGTTACCCCTATCTATTTAGCGACTTAGATGACGATTGTATGAGGGTTTTTTTTCCGTAGATTGTTTGCTGATGTTTATTTAATAAAAATTTAAGAATTCCTTCTCGCGGGAAAATGCCGTCAAAAAATCTCAATATCGTCGTTCCCCAAAAAAATTTATAAGGTGAGTTAGGGTCAGAAGATATGGTATGGTTAAATTTTTATGAAATTCTAAATATTGAATAGCAGGTAGAATAACATAATGTGAATTCGATACAATCAATTAATATTTAAAAATTAGGTCACCTAGAAGTATTAAACTCCATAATTTAACATTTGAAAAAAGCTTAATGATGTAAAGTCAATAACTAGTGGGTCCAGAATAATTCACCGACGTGCTTCTCACAAAATTATAGCCAAAACAACTATAAAAAAAGAGTACGAAGCAGTAATGAATTAGAAATGAACTTGGAGCGGGAACATTTATTCTAGATTAAATTAAAAAATTATATAAAAAATACATGGCTATCTATGAATAAACGAGTCATGCAACTCTACATTTACAAAAATCTTCATGCCTTTTTTTTAATATTTATGTATATATGTATAGTGGTTTCCCTAAATATTATTGAATAGAGGCTTCAGTTCAACAGGGTATGTTAGATATGTTCTCTTTGTGTTGTATACTTCTAAAAGCAGGGTCTTTTGCACGGATGGGGAGTGGGGCTGTTGATGGTGATAGTTCTAGTGGTGGGCTAGTGTCTCTCCAACCATAGGCGTTTGTGGCAACCGTGGTGGAGATCGGGCTGTCATTGACTAACCATAGGGAACGAGAGGTTGGTGCTGATCGTTACGTGGACATGTCTCGTGGGCATCTCCAAACAGATATGTCAAAGGCGAGGGAGGATGGTAGTGGTTCACGGGGTGGCGTGAAGGCGGTGGATATAACAGACAAGGTAGGGAAGGCTGATGCATGGACCGGTGGAGGAATGAAGGAGGCTTGGCAGGGTCGGTCCTCTGCGGCTATAGTGCATTCCTCATGCAACCTGTTTAAGGGGCAGAGAGAGTCTTTGGAGTCAGTATTGAAGGGTGATCACTTTTTGTGATTATCAATGAGCGCTATCATGACGAACCGGCTACAGATTGTGCACAACTTTCTTCCATTGGAAGGTTGGTGATGCCGAAGGGAACTGCACCATTCTTAATCAGTGAATTGCGATGTCGTTTACTGAAGCTATGGCAAAATTTAGTTTGAAAATTAAGTCTAGCTATGCTCTTCTTACAGCCTTGGGTTAGTGAGTTTTGACCGACCAAGATGTCTTCGTTGCTGGCCAAGGTATGGGTGAAATTGAAAGGGTTGAGTCTAGAGCATGTTCATTCGCTAATCATTTTAGGCTTGGCTATGGCCACTAGAAATCTACTTCAGATTGATTGTGATGCATTAAATAAAAGCTATGGTCATGATGTTTGGGTATTAGTAGAGGTGGACCTGGCAAAGGATCTTCAGGAGAAGGTTACGCTTCAAAGATAAAGAAAAGGCTCTTGAGTCAGGCTATCATATGAGCAGTTTTTAGATTTTTGCTTATTGTGCAAGATTACTGGGCATGCATTAACCAGTTATTGGAAGGCGCAAGTGGGTAAGACGGTGGCATATATGGCCAGGAGTAATGAAGAGGCAGCAGCGGCTAAGACTTGGGTTGATCATTATGAGGGAAGCCGTGAGCCTCACGTAAGAGAGTAAGGGGCAAGGCCGACAAACTTTTAAGGGTCTTTGGATTGTAAAGAAAGGTCCTTGAGGTTACTACGAGGGTGACATTTCTGGGGTGCCAAGTAGAAAATGGCACCAAGTTACTGGGTAAGGCAAACGATGATTTAGTGGGGGTTGCCCTCTCTCAGGGTTTGGAGTGAAAGTTGTTGTTGTCAAGTGAGGAAGAGTAGAATAGGGATCAGGATAGGGAATTACAGGTAGAGACCTTAGTGCGGACAAAAAAGGAGACCAAGTTTCAAATGATGCATATCATGGGCGGTAATGATCTGAGCAAGTTGGCTAGTTTGGAGTGATCAATTTCAGGAGAAGGGGGTGAGCATGGTACCGTTGGGCAGCCGGTTGGTAAGGATCAGAGAAACATGGGTTAGGGGGAAGGCAATGACCAGCCGAAATTATCTTTGATGTCGGAGGAGGATGTGGTGACAATTATAAATGGGGATGGTTTGGTGGAGCATGCTCACCCCGATTTGGTGGCAAAAGGAGAGCACATGCAGGATTTGGCTTTGGTGCCATATCGTGAGGCGATGAGAAATGCTGGTCTCACAGGTCTGTTACGTGACGAGCGTCTCGAAGCCCCTCAAAATAAACTGATATTTCGCGGCTTGTAAATTTGTAGTAAGCAAGGGAAGATACCGAGTTAGATCCAATGAGGGACGATATTCAATTAATCTAACAAAGAAAATAAAGATCGTACGAAATCAGCAAACACAAAAGAGAGTTGTAAGAATAAAAATCCATGAGAGAAAAGTGGCAGATTCGAGATCGAAGTACCACGACAGGTTGGTTGATCACTAGATCACAAAAGATAATCTAACACATGTAGCAAGTAGGTGAAAATCTCCCGCAACCGTAAAGATACCACAAACATCCAATAATTAACTAGCCAAACGACCGCCTAACTAGTTGTTTATCACATAATAGACAGAATATCAACCGATTTCTATTCTATAAGATAATAGCATTAAGAATAGATGTTCCTACTCCTAGCGATTATACTCAAAATCTTGGTATCTACAAACTAGCCTTACTTATTCCTAGTTAATTAATTTGGTAACTACCATTCCTAGCTGAATTAACCTTGCTCAAAGTTCAATTCCTAACTGCAATCGCTAATCAAGAATCAAAGGCAAATCTGTTCAAGAATAAATTCACAAACGCAAACAATTCGAGAACAATAACATGCACAAGAAAATAAGTAAATAGTAATGCATTAGAATGATGAAACAAGTTCCTCACAACCAAAACCTGGGTCTCCTTCCTCGAATCAACCTAGAGGTTTAGTTTCTCATAGTCATGACAAAGGAAAAAATAAGGTATATGTTCTCTAAAATAAAAAGTTTTTGTAAAAATAATTCTAGAGTGTTATATATAAGCCCTCCTAAGTGTAAGAACCTAGAGAAGCCATTTCAAGAGTCCTCTGCGTTGCATAAACCGAATTTCCAATATTGCTCCGAATATTCGTCAATAAAATCTGCCAGATTAGCCTTCAGTATTTTGGTCTTAAATTCCTCTTCCAATCTCCGATTGAAGCGTTCTTTATATGCACGAAACTAGGAAAGAAAGATCTTTAATTGTCTGTCAAATACACGTCCTCTAATTCGGCTCCTAAATTGACCAAAATTCTCTTTTACGTCAGCTGTCCCTGCTGGACTCCTTCTTCAAGTATAATTCCTTACCAAATTTGCCTCCTTTTCCTACAATTTAGCACAAAAAACCCATTAGTCACCCAAAACTCAATTATTTACTAAAATGATACTAAACTAAAGACAAATATGCAAAAATAACTCACAATCCTATACGTTTAATGCGTGTTTTAGAGACACATCAAACATGTCCACACTTAAATTTTGCTTGTCCCCAAGCAAGACTCAAAACTAAGACTTAGACTCAAGAGACTAAAGACTCAACTCTCAAGACAACAAAGCAAATCACTCAATATATAGACATGCAAATAGATATTGTCAACACGAGCACTTACATTTTAACCACACTGAATTAATAAACCATCAACAATAGACTATCCCTAGGAATCCTCATGCCAAGTCAATTTCACAATTCAAGTCAAGCCCACAAATTAAAGTAGTTCCCCATAATTTTAATCATTCAAAAATTAGTGAAGATCACTAGAGACTCAACCTCAATACGCACAAGGCATGACAAGATATTAAGGCACTTATAGCGCTGTTTAGCTTGGCCTCATCACAAAATATTTTAAGTTAGCATTGTTAGCACTCAAACTTGCATGGCACTTGGGACTTCACTCTTAGATGTCAATAGGCCGGTTTACAACTTTTCATTGCTCCGATTGTACACCTATAACGATCCTCAAGCTCCATCCTAGTCAGGCCAGAGGTAACATCAACTCTAATTATTTACCTGACTACTGCCCTTCCGCTAGCATTCATTCACATTCCACATTCCACATTTCAATTTTCCTTCATTCCTTTCCCATTCTTTTCAAACAATTTTTTCCTTTCAAAACTTAGAAGGGCAGCAAGTTTTGCTAAAACAGGTTTATGATACAGGTGGGAGTTGGTTACTACAGCTGTGCCACCCAAATTCTCTCAAGTGTTATATCAGTCTTGTACACATGTGGTCACTTAATCCAATTATGAGATTTTTTTGAAAAGTAAAAACTATTTCTCAATATGGGCTTTATCATATCCTTGCTTATTTCATCTTGGCATGAGCTTTCCTAAGGATCTTAAGTTGCTAAGGGGTCAAAAATTCAAGGTTGCAAGTTAAAGCAGGTGGTTGACTCGACACACAAAATATACTAAACATTTCAACTAAATATCCCCACGCTTAAAAAATAACATGTCCTCATGGTGTAGGTTGACTCTAAGTATGACATGAACAAACTGAAATAAAGATACTAGTGACTCTCTACATACCCACACTTAGAAAATACCATGTCCTCATGAAGTAGGTTGACCTAAAAAAAATATAGAATAAAACACACAAGACATAACAAAGCACTAGAAAATGAAATACAATAAATAAATAAAATTAAACAAAACAAATGAATGAAGCATTGTACGTGTCGTGAATGTCGACTTGATTTGTGGCTACGACTTTGTTCTTCTTTGGAGGCATGGTGACAATCGAAAAGATAATCCAAAGCAAATCGGCCGATGAAGTTTAACAAATTAATTGGCCGCCACTATTTTAGGACTAAAAGTCTTGGACACGGAGAAAACATTGACAAAGTGGCTCCGAGAAATTTTCTCTCGGCTTGGAATTTGAGGTGAACGCGCCGGTTTGAATTATGTCCACATGGCGGACTTTAAATAGAAATGCTTCAGCTATCGGCTCGGCTCGGCTTTAGGCACTGTCTGGATTGGGTTGGAACTTGGAAGAGACAAAGTCTCTGTTCACTTCATAGCGTGAAGTTTTAGTCGGGCCGAGTGGTTTTCGAGAAAGTATTTTCTCGTTTCGTGTAGCTCTGGTCGGCGCGAAAAGGGCCTTCAGCTTCTGTCAACTTCGTCGCGACGAAACTAGCTCGCTGCATCCATTTTCTAGCTTACGTATCTCTTTTTTTTTCCTGCAAAATTCAGACAGAATTAGAACTCAGGTCTCCCTAAAAAAAACTAAAAGAAAGTAAATTAAGAAAGTAAAATAAAAATAAAAATTATTCTGCTTCCCAATAAGCGGTAATTTAACGTCATTAGCTAGACGCCTTTTCTTTTTCTTTCAATCGGGATTAAATATGTAACTTTGGTCCCGAATCTTCATTTTAACCTGGTAAGGTTGTGCAATCTTCCTCTTTATTTTTACTCTTGGTGCATTGTCATCCTCTTCCACTATATCGAGTATGTATGCGTACTCAAATTAATACGGAAATATGTTATCTATATAGGGCCCACCAACTTTAACTTTAAACTCCAATTTTGTTGTAATTTTGTTGGTGTCACCATAGGTAGCATGATCTCTAGTGATTCTTTGATGAGCTGCGGCACGATCATCACCTCACATTCATCTTGTTCCTCTTTTTCGAAGTCTACCACTTCCTCTTCGTATTGTATCTCCACCTTTATTTCTTCCATCTCAAGCTCTTGGAACTCCACATTTTGTCGACTTGCCTTAATCTCTCTTATGGCAGCTGTAAGTCGGGATATATGCTCTTCAATATTTTTGATGCTCGCTTGAGTATTTTGAATACTTTGATTTGTAGCGATGGCCAAAGTCATAATAAGATCTTCCAATGATGAGTTGGATGTATGTTGTGGACGTGGTTGATAAATATGAGCATAAGGATCATGATTCCATTGAAATCGATCTCCATAGTACTCTACATTGTAGTCAATCCATCCATCACAGTCAGGTTCAAGCATAGAGGTTGGTGGACCTGCAAATGAAGCTCTATAGAATATTAGTTAGATCAATCAAATAAATCGAAACCTCCCCGGCAACGGTGTCAAATTTTGATGAGCATGTCGAAGCCCGTCAAAATAAACCAATATTTCGCGGCTTGCAAATTTGTAGTAAGCAAGGGAAGATATCGAGTCAGATCCAAGGAGGGACGATATTCAATTAATCTAACAAAGAAAATAAAGAAACTAAAATGGGGGGTTTTGGTGAGATTCAAGATCGTACGAAATCAACAAACACAAAAGAGAGTTGTGAGAATAAAAATCAATGAGAGAAAAGCGGTAGATTCGAGATCGGAGTACCACGACAGGTTGGTTGATCACTGGATCAAAAAAGATAATCTAACACATGTAGCAAGTAGGTGTAAATCTCCCGCAACCGCAAAGAGACCACAAACATCCAACAATCAACTAGCCAAACGACTGCCTAACTAGTTGTTTATCACCTAATAGACAGAATATCGACCGATTTCTATTCTATAAGATAATAGCATTAAGAATAGATGTTCCTACTCTTAGTGATTATACTCAAAACCTTGGTATCTACAAACTAGCCTTACTTATTCCTAATTCATTAGTTTGGTAACTATCGTTCCTCACTGAATTAACCTTGCTCCTAGTTCAATTCCTAACTGCAATGGCTAATCAAGAATCAAAGGCAAATCTGTTCAAGAATAAATTCACAAACTCAAACAATTCGAGAACAATAATATGCACAAGGAAATAAGTAAATAGTAATGCATTAGAATGATGAAATAAGATCCTCACAACCAAAACATGGGTCTCCTTCCTCGAATCAACCTAGAGGTTTAGTTCCTCATAGTCATGACAAAGGCAAAAATAAGGTATATGTTCTCTGGAATAAAATGTTTTTGTAAAAATAAGTCTAGAGGGTTATATATAAACCTTCCTAAGTGTAAAAACCTAGAGAAGCCTTTTCAAGAGTCCTCTGCGATGCAGAAACCAAATTTCCAATATTGTCCCGAATATTCGTCAGTATTTTGGTCTTAACGTCCTCTTCAAATCTCTGATTTAGGCGTTCTTTATATGCACGAAAGAGGAAAGAAAGATCTTAAATTATCTGTCAAATATGCGTCCTCTAATTCGGCTCCCAAATTGACCAAAATTTGGCTATTAACAATTGTGACCATTACAAGGATATCACATCGACTTTTATCTCAGGATCGCAAGAAATGGAGTTAGATTTTGGGTTTGAAGTGGTGGTGATATAGGAGAGGGATCGGCCAAGTACCTTTTGGGTTTCATATGCTTCCTGCATGAGGATTACTAGGGGATTCTTTTACTAGTTAATTTTCATGTAGTGTTTCTTTTCGTTTCTTTTACTTTGGTATAAAGGATGACTTATTTAAAAAAGAAAGACTTGTTTCTATTATTTTCCGGAGGATGATGTACTTGATTAGGATCTAAAGTCGATCCAAGAGTTTAACTCTTTCTCTGTAAGATGAGATTGTCCCGTATTAAGTACATATAGGCTACATCAATCGTCCCCAAGATATAATAACTTTCTTACTTCAAGTTCGTAGCACAACAATTCTTAAAGCCTCAGTAAACCTTTAGATACTTGAAATATTCTTGAGAGAGCGAGAGAGAGAGAAGAGAATAACTATTGCTAAAGAAATATTATGTAATGAGTTGTTGGGATGATTTGAAAGTGAGGGGGGTAGGCCTATTTATAGGCAATGGAGGGTTGGAAGCAGGCACTTCTAAGGGGGCACGAATGTGGTATTCTGCACTTCTGAGGGATTACGAATATGGCCTGACCAACCCTTCACACACCCCTTCGGCCAGGCAGTTTGCTCGTTACTCTTCGGTGGGCATTCTGGACAAGCACCCTTTCGGCTAGGCATATACTCTCACTCCTTCGTGAGGCACCCCTTCGGCAGCCTAGCAAGCAGCCTGTAGCTTTTCGGAAGTGGGCAAAAATATTAAGGCTCCTCCAGATGATGCGTACACGCGAAGTACAAAGTGCGCCTCAAAGCGTCCAACGTGCCATGTGCATACACACGTACGCATCACCTTTCCTCGCATCATGTCCGAGTTACCTTTCCAGGTGGTCCACTCATTCCTAGCTACCAAAAGGACACCTCCTTATAAAGTGAGTTTCCTTTGCTCTCACTTCCAATGTGGGATTGGTGTCCCTCCTCCTTGAAAATTCTAACTTTAGGTTACAACTTTAGGCATTTGTTTCATTCATCCAAAATTAGATTTGAGAAAATAAATACACTTGAATTACGTACACGAAACATAGATTCCAAAATTGTATCTTAATTTAATTTTTATCGAATAGAACCATTTGTTAAAATTGTACAAAGTTTGGTCTATTACCAACTTTATATGCCAATTTCCAACAATCCCCCATATGAATGATGATTAATGCATGCTGACACTTTTAAGAAAGTTTCGACGAATTATTATTGCATCGAGATAGGTAGCTTTTGGCTTTGAACCTTCTATTGTAAGATGCTATCAGATTTACTTGCTGGTCAGTGAACGCGATGTCTTGAACTGGTCAACTTTTTTGTAAACCAACATAATAACATTTACACAATAATATCTCTAATATCTTTAGTTCTCATGTTGTGTCCGTTTAGGCCATGGACCTTATCTTAGATTCATAAGTATTTTTTCATTTGAAGCAGCCTCACTTCACACTTATACAGGTGATCTCCTATCAAGAGTATCATATCATACTCTAACTTTATCTTGGTATAGAAATCATTAAAAGTATAAACGCTTAACCTAACCACATCTCTGTAGGTTAGTACTTGGGTAGCTTCTGAGCATGGGATGGGTTCCAAGTGATTATCTTAAGCATCCATAACTTAGTTGTCTCATTGAACCAAGTTTGTGGGATCTCTACTCATCATGGTTGAGTTACTGGTATGAACATTTTTTAATGTGTAGGTTTTAACCTCATTCCTCTCACTGCCTTATACATTTGATCTCTATTGATTCCTTTCGTCAAAGGATCAGCTATGTTGTCTTTAGACTTCACATAATTGATAGTAATTATACCACCAGAGATCAATTGTCTAATGGTGTTATGTCTACTATGGATGTGTCGAGACTTACAGTTATAAATAGTACTATGTGCTCTCCCGATTGCCATGGTTCAAGGTATATTTTAGGTACTTTATAACCCTTTCCAGAGCCAGCCAGTGATCCTTTCCTGGATTACTACTTCCCATGATTAGCATGTCGTCTACATACAGACATACAATCATGCAAGCATCAGATGTGCCTTTAATGTATATACATTTATCACACTCATTGATCTTAAAGCCATTTGACATCATTGTTCTGTCTAATTTCTCATGTCATTATTTCGGCGCCTGTTTCAGCCCTTACAATGACTTGACCAGTTTGTATACTTTATGCTCTTGTCTGGGGGCAACAAACTCTTAAGGTTGTTCCATATATATCTCCTCTTCTAATTCTCCATTTATGAAAACTATTTTTACATCCATCTGATGTATCTCAAGATTATAGCTAGATGAAAAATCCTCTCTAAGAAAATAACAAAATTTCATTAATGTTTACCTGTACAGATGGAAAATCCTCTCTCATACATGGAAATTATTTCGTAGATGAAGAGCTATTGGAAAATATCTATGTGGCTTTAAGAGGGTGGCTTAACTACCTTTGGTTTTGGGGTGCAGGTAGATGAACCATTCTGATGGTTTTAAGTGTTTTAGGTCGCTTGCTGGGCCTCGTCTTTGTCTTGGGCTCTCTGGGTTTCCTGGATTTTTGTGGTGTTTTGGACTAATTGTATTGTTCATGGACTTGTCTTTATTTGCCTTATTTACTGCGTTTTACGTGGTTAATGAGGTAAATTTGGACATTTTGTAATTGTGCAGTCTAAAAAGAACTTTGTACTCGTTATAATATCAACGGTATTTTTTCTCTGATATGGTTTTTTCCCATTGAATTTTATTACTACATCAGAATTTTGAAAAAACTGGAGATCGCGAGATTGCGAGTTCTCGTTTCGACATATATTATTTATAAAAATTTAACCTTTTCAAAAAAAATTCATCGATAAGAATATAGAGAGGTTGAAAATAAATCACACCCTAAAACAACAATGATATCTTCAATTGCCAACTTTTGTGCAATGTTTGTATTTTTTTTGGTGTCTTTGATTACACCCCCTCTCGCTATATCCCAAGACGTTGTAAATGTGTTTTGCCCTAGTTTCCAAATACCAAATCCTTCATTCTGTTTGTCTTAATTCAAAATTATCAACGACGTACTGCTGCTAATTTATCGATCACCAGCAAGACAACGTTCATTATAGCCGTCATCAAAGCCAAATAACTCTCCCGCCAAATTAAGACATTGCTAAGGAGAAATACAGCTTATTATAAAAAAATGTGGCCTTTCAGTCAGTCGATGATTGTCAATATGTGATATCAACATTTGGATTTTACTTCAAGAGAACAATTTAGATATTAGAAAATATATTAGCATCATCTTGACACTCAATAGCCAATTTGGCACAACGTAATAGGCATATATTGAGGTATAAAAATAATTTCGGCAATGTCTACATATTTCGAGGTATCCGGTGTGGTCTCAAGGTAACCGGGTGACCGGTGACTGATGTGGTCTCAAAGTGACCGGTGGACGGTGTTGTCTCAAAGCGATCACTTCTGGTTTTGAGTTGGAAAGAGATTATCAATGGTCTCCCCTCCATCGAGTCCGATGACAGTCTACATGGTCGAAACCGGTGACGATAGACCACTTTATTTTATTGTCCTTGGTTAACTTCGACTTGTCCTTGCATGACAACGTTCTTTCGTGATAAATTGGCCGTTACTTTGAACTCGTAGGTTGGAATGAGGAGATTCTTATGGCTATGGCAAGGCGAGACATGTATCTACAACTTTTTTTTTCAAGAGCCTTACCTAGTTCGGATCAGAAGCAGGTCTAAACAAAGCGCCAAAGTGTGGTGTTAGCTTGCTCGATGAGTTCTGATGGACTTTGGTAGATCAACGGTTGATTTTGACTCAGACATTAGATTGAGATGCTTCTTTCCACTATAGAAAGGTAAGACAAAGCACGGATTGAGACAATTCAAGCTTTTCTGAGAATTCAAGACATAAATCTACAATTTTGTAGTTTATGATATCTTCCGATTTGGGGCAGAAGTAGGTTAAAAATTTAGGTCAAAGTGGGAGGACGCTTTGGTCCTCAATGCGGAAAGCAAGAGGACGCTTTGACCTTCGAGGCAGGAGCCCGGAGGGTATTTTAGCCTTTAAGGCAGGAGCTTGGATGGGCACTTTGACGATGTCGGGAAGTAAAGTGGCAGCATGGAGTCTAGGAGCCCGTGTCGGGAAGTAAAGTGGTGGCAAGTCCCTTCCACTTTAACTTGATGGCAAGCCTTTCCCACTTGGGCTTAGCGGCAAGCCTTCCCATTTAAGCTTGGTAGTGGATGATCTCCCACTTTGGGTTTGGTAGTGGACGTTATCCCGCTTTGCGCTTGATAGTGATCGTCATCCCACTTTGGACAAGCCTGTCCATTTTGGGCTTGGCGGTAGTCCAAGTCCGCATTCGACTTTAAGATAGTATGCTACCTTAGTAGTGAAAGCGGGAAGGTCTGCTTCGATCCTTGAGGCGATAACGGGTCACCTAGGGCCTAAAAGTGGTAAGTCCCATTTTGGACTTATAGGCGGGAAGTTGGCTTTGGGTTCGGAGGTCGTCTTGACCTTCAAGGCAGGAAGATAATTCCAGGCTCAAAGGCGGGAAGTGCTTGGCTGGGTTTCGGCCGCTCGACCTACTTTGAGGATATAGGCGGTATGTACCGCCTTGTTTGTAAAAGCTGGAAGAGAGTTCTGCCTTAGGGGCCCAAGCGGGAAGATGACTTCGGGTTCAAATGCGGGAAGGTTGCCTTGAGTATTCATTTTGGGTTTGTTTGTGCGGTAAGTACCTTTTGAGTCTAGAGGCGGGAAGCAAGGTCCGCCTTGACTATCAAAGCGGTAGATGGCTTAATGGGCTAGGTGGAAAGGTTGGATTTGAAGGCGCCAGCTTGTGCGCTTTTTGGGGTTTGCTTTGGGCCTAAAGGTGGTAGGTTGCTTGGACGACGACGAGCTTGAGACAGAATTTTGCATAGAAGATTCGAGAGGGTAAAGTCGGCCTATATTTTCCTAAGTTGAGCCGGAATTTCTGATATTCGGGCAAGACTTGGTATATTTTTATTTGGGCTGCAGTTGCTCGATCGGCACGGTTTGAAACTTCCTATTCAAAGATGGGATGTACTCATTGGAGGAAGATGGCTTACGTTTTTCTATTCTAAGCCGGGATGATTTGGAAACAATATATTCATTCGGGACGGGATTTCTTGTCTTGGAAGGACAGAGCTAGGTCAAGACGTGCTATATAAAGAGAGCTCGGGCAAAGAATAAGAAATCAACAAACACAACAACCAACTACTCTATTTTTCTTGTATCGTTTTCCTTTCCGTAGCATAGCCTAGCCTTGCATAGATTTAGACCGGCCTTGGAACGACCACTCCGGATCCTTCTCCGATTACTTATTCACTTATCTCGCAACAGCATAACATGACTTGATGGAGGCCAATGGTTCAATCCCTGGCAGGTGTAACTAGGAGTAATACTTACCTTGAAAAAAATCTTGATACTGAATAAACATCTCTAATGTCGTCCTTCTGAGTCTATTGAACGAGAGTGGCAGCTGCATTTTGTGCAGACTTGGTGCGAAGGCTTCAAAGTAATAGATGTAATCCCTCTCTGTTTAATTACTTAAAATGATGATTGTGTGAAGGTTTCCTTCTCGAGGTTGTTCGCTCATTCATGTTTATTTAATAAAAATTCAGGCATAACGCGTTGTTCCCCTAAAAAATTCATAAATTAAGGTTAGTGAAGATATGGTATGGTTAAATTTTTTATTGAATAGCAGATAGAATATCATGAAGTAAAGTCGATAAAATCAATCAAATATCGAAAAATAGGTCACCTAGGAGTATTCAACTCGATATTTTATTATGAATTTCTTATTTGAAAAGGGCTAAAAGTCGTAGGATCCACCTAATTTCGGATGAAATAACTCGTAGGTCCTGAATAAACTCTCGAGATTTTTCTTACACAATCAAGAGTCAAAACAACTAAGAACACAAAAAAAGAGTATGAAGTAGAAATGAGCTTACATTGGATTTCCATTTGTAATAAACCATAGAGAAATAAAAGTACAAAGATCTGCTAATGAGACAATTATTTTATATCAATCAAAAAATTTATTTTAAAATTATTAAAAATAAAACAGTGTCAAATATTTCTTAAAAAAATTTCATCGTCTTTTGAAAATGCTATCTAATTTGAGATTAGTCATCTCAATAAATCTGGATATTACATGATACAAAAAACAATAGTAGAAACAACTGGCGATTGCATCATGTTTGTGCGATTGCTTGCTCCAATTAGGCTATAAATACTTGCTTTACTATTAATACAATTCTCACTTACGACAAAAAAGATATAAAAAAAACTTGTTCGTTCAGAGTGGTGAGTGAAGGTTCATCGCTTTTTCACAAAGTAGCACACTGACAGTCAAACTTTGGTCATTTGATTTAACCCTCTCTATTTGTAAGAAAATAATTAGCACCTCATACTTTAAATTGGTTCAAATAGCACCTCCTATTTTTAAAAATAGGACAATTAGAATCTTGAAACTAAGTTTGTAGGGACCTATGACACATCTACATCCAAATGGCGTCCACATTAGTAAAACATTAATACATTATCATACTGTTCTAAAAAATTAAAAAAATCAACGGGATAAATACATTATCATGCTGGGTGATGCTTTGACCAGAAAATTGCTACTATTAAATTTTTTTTCTTGTTTGAGCTCGTCCGAGGGATACTGAATGTCGATGTAAAGCCATGGCATGATGCTCCTGGGTGCCCAATTATTGGTTCCAAATCCAACCATAGCCCCATTAGCCTCACTTTTTCATGACGCAAATTAGTTATTGGAGGTTTTCTACGCTAGTAACTGAATTTAGATTTCTAGATTGTTTTGGAGGTTTTGTACATTTGAGAGGAAGAGGACTTTAATACCTTCATATGGCTCCATGAGAAGTCAATGAAGAGGTGGTCGAAAAGGATGTTTTTTCTTGGTGATGTCGGATTTTCTGACAAATCTCAGAATGGGGTTGTCAGAAAATATTTTCTAAGAAACTGCACAAACTGTGCATTTTTATTTGCAAAAAAGGCACAAAATCGTACATTTTCTCTAGAAAATGCACGATTTTGTACGATTTCTTGCAAAAGTTGGCCTTGAAATTAAAAAAAAGTACAAAAAGTTGCGTTTGTGCGTGCAATGTTGATTTTTGCACTAAGACGCACAACTTTGGGCGTTTTTATCAGTTTTTTCTTTTTTTCGTTATTTCCCTTTTTTCTATTATAATTTGAGAATATACGAGATAATTAAAGAGACCATAACTTTTTACTCTAGATTTTGATTGAAGTGATTCAAGTTGTTATATGAAGCTGAGACTTATATCTACAATTTTGTAGTTTATACCTTCTTAAAATTCAGAGTTTAAATATGTCAAAATTTTATTTAATTCAAGAGTCAACTCTTGATATTTAAAGAATTGTTTGATATCTTTACACCCTGAAATGGGAGAAAAAATAAATACCAAAGTTGTAGATATACATCTCTGCTACACACAGCAACTTGAATTACCTCAAACGGACTTTAGAGTAAGAAGTTGCGGCTCTCCAACCGCAATTAGTCAACCACAACTCGTCACGACTCTTGACTTCAAATGAATTTTCGACATCTTTACACTTCAAAGTTGTAGATATATGTCTCAACTTGGCACAACAACTTGAATCACCTCAAACGGACTCCGGAGTAAGAAATTCGGCTCCCTAACCAAAATTAGTCGACAGTAACTAGGTCAACTCTTGACTTCAAATAAAATTTCGTCATCTTTAAACTCCGAATTTCGAGAAGATATAAACTTCAAAGTTGTAGATATACATCTCAACTTCACAAAAAAAATTGAATCACTTTAATCGAACTCTGAAGTAAGAAATTGTAGTCTCTTAAATTATTCGGTCTCTTCACAAATTCTAAGAGAAAAAAGAAAATAACGAAAAAAATGATAAAAACGCCCAAAGTTGTGCATTTTTGGGCAAACATTAACTAAGCTGACTTTTTGCAAGAAACTGCACAAAATCATGCATTTTTCAAAAGAAATTGCAAAATTTTGTGCTGTTTCTTGTAAATAAAAATGCACAATTTTGTGCGATTTCTTACACAATTTTAGATAAAAAAAACTTTTTCTGATAACCTCATTTTGAGATTTGTCGAAAAATCTGATACCACAAAGAAAAAATACCCGTCGAAAAGAGGAGAGGAGAGGTGAAGGGGAGAGAGAGATTTCATGAACTACTTAATTCTTTATAACAACACGATAATGTGTTAACTTTTTACTCACATGAACGCGATTTGGATGCCACGTGAATGTAGATGTGTCACATGTCAAAAAAATTGGTTTCATGGTTCTAATTGTCCTATTTTTTAAAGTACAAGGTGCTATTTAGACCAATTTTAAATAGGAGGTGATAATTGACTTTTTTATAAGTAAAGAGTTAAATAAACTTTATTCCAACTTTGATCTTATTTCCCGGTAGGCTTCCATGTATGACCCACTCCCCACCCGAATTTATGCTTCTACTATTAAAGGACGATACTGGTGTGGGGAGTTAACCAATTTTTTGTTTTGTAATTACTGGCTGTCTATGAATAAACGAGTCCATGTAACTCACCATTTCCAAAATTCTTTATCCCATTTTTAATACTTACGTATATAAGTTTCTACAAATATTCTATGGAAAACTTTATTTTAGTAATTTGACTATTTGTACAAGTGATTCAAAACACATCAAACTAGTAAGTTAGATAATTGCATACACATTAATGAGAAATGTATGAATTACAACGTATCACGTAGGAATTTATTTTTTAGGTTATTTATGTAGACGTTCAACTAATAACATGATAAAAAATATATATAATCGAAATAAAATAACTTTGAACAAGCCTAACAAAAATCATAATAAATTTTACTAGATATAAAATTAAAATTCTAAAAATATATTGGGATTTAAATTTTTTGCACACCAATCGACGTACAATCTGTATGAAAAATTCATTCAAAATCCTAAATTATTTTATCTTTACTTGAGACAAAGAGTAAGTTTTTATCTATAGTTGCAATTAAATGAGTAATATCTAATCAACCTCTAAAATATCTTCCTTACAATTAGAAGAGTAATCAATATTGTACTAGCTCGGCCTAAATATTATTCATCTTAAAGAATAACAAACTATATATATCTTTTTTTTTGTTTTGTAAAGATATATTTTGTAAAATTTATGTGCGCAAATTTATCAACATTTCATATTAGGAGATTTATATATCGGTCAACTTTCCAAAACAAGCATTTTGTTATGTAATTGCTTCTTTTGGAAGTGGAATTACATTTTCAAACAATTGAAATTATATCCATAATATGTTTTATATAAAAGTGTAAGGCTAATATATAGGTCAACCTTCCAAAACAAGCATTTAGTTATGTAATTGCTTGTTTTGGAAGTGTAATCACATTTCCAAACGATTGTAATATAAAAGTGCAAGGCCGTTGGCTTTCAACTCGTGGAAAACGAAAACATAATCTCTTAGAAAATAAGGAGGCTAGAAATAAATCACACCCAAAAGCAACAATGATGTCTTCAATTGTCATCCTTTGTTCATTGTTTGTACTTTCGTTGGTGTCCTTGATCACACCATCTATGGCTATATCTCAAGACGACATACATGCAGTTTGCTCTGATTTTGAACTACGAGATCATTCATTCTGTTTTTCCTATTTCAAAAAAATTCCCGGCGTATCTACTGCGAGCTCATCGATCATCACCAAGACAACTACCATTACAACCATCATTAAAGCTAAACAAACTTACCAACAAATTGCGACATTTATAAACAAAAAACCACCTTATTACCCATATATTGTCTCGTCAATGTGCGAGACCCGCTACGAGAGTGTAATAGAAAACTTGCGAGATGCTCTAGGAGAATTTGCAGCAGGGGAAAAATCTGGCTTTCTTTCGAAACTACTGGTAGCTCTTGAATTAATTGATGATTGTCAATATGTAATAGCAAAATACGGGCTTCCCTTCGAGCAGAGCAATTTAGATATAGAAAAATATATTATCATAATCTTGATACTCAATAAACATCTGTAATATTGTCCTCTAGGGCCTATTGAGCGAGAATGGCAACTGCAGTTTGTGCAGACCTGACGGAGGGCTTCAAAGTAATAAAGATGTTACTCCTATTTATTTAGCTGCTTATGATGATGATTGTATGAGGGTTTCCTTCCCAAGGTTAATGTCCCTCTTCGGTTTTGTATTGATGTGTATTTGGATACTTTAGTAAGGTAAATCTACACAGTTGTACTCATTCTATTCGATGATTAATTCTAATTGAATAACAGAAAGAAAACATAAAATAAATTCGATAAAATCAATAATAACATCTAAAAAATAGGTCAGCTAGGAAACTCGATATTCTACTATGACCTTCTCATTTAAAAAATGCTAAATACTGTAGAGTAATTTCGGATGGAATAAGCGGTGGGTCTAGAATAAATCTCTGAGATTTTTCACATAGAGTAAAAATAAAATAAAATAAAAAAGGAGTACCAAGTAGAAGTGACTTAGAGCAGAAATAATTGTTCTATATTAATTAAGAAAGTTATACTTCAAAATTATCACTGGCCTACGTGCCGGTGACTCATCAATCATCATCATGATAACCCTAAAAAAAATCATCAACAACATAGCAATCATTATAGCTAGGAATAACAATGGGTAGGGTAGGGTATTGTTAGGACCTTACTCATACTCTAGTTTTTTTGTTGGACCCATGCTTTACTTTCAACCCTACAAATTTTCAGGGTCCACAGGGTCTGACCCTTTAACGTTCGGTATTTTCATAATTTTTAATGGAAAGTTAATTTTTATATAATATTTAAATAAATTCAAGACATCTACTACATTCCACATCAACATTCAATAGAAAATTGATGAAACATCAAATTTTGTAATTTAATTTTAATAGTACATAGTTTTTCTTTTCAAGTTTGAAGTACATAAATAATTCAACAAAAAAAATAAAATTTTGGCTTCTAGTGATCCATCGTTCACGACATCTTCTAAGCTGGTTGTGTAATAACATAATAAATATGTTAAAGTTCACAATAAAGTATATTATACATATTATATTACGTCTAATTATGGTCTAACTATGGTCTAATTAGGGTAAGGTTCGACCCACAGGGCCTAACTATGGATTCATACCATGCCCTAGACCCTACTTCTAAACATGGACTCATACCTGTACCTTATCCTAGACCCGATCAGAATCAACATACCCTAGACTTGTAGGATAAAAATAGAGTTCGACCCTCAGTATATAGGTATTTCTACCGTCTCTAATTATAGCCATCATCAAAGCCAAATAAACCCCCACCACTTAAAACACTACTAAAAGGAAAATACAAATTATTATAAAAACATGCGGCCTTGTAATCATTCGATGATTGTTAATATGTGATATAAAAATTCAGATTTCCTTTTTTTCTCAATTGCGAACTTTATTAATAAAATAAAAAGAAAATTATTCGAAACAATCAGACTCTAGATGAGACATCTATACTTAAATTATTCCTGAAGTGGGTAGTCACAAGTAAACTAAATCCCATTAATAGTAAAAACTACAACTACAAATCTCAGCATCCATGACAAAAGTCCAGACATTCCCTGGCACTAGATAGCGTAGTTGTAACCGCAAACCTTAGTAAAAAAATTTATCGCTCAAAAATCCTAAAATAAATTAGCGACAGAGAAAAATAATATCAAAATTATGTTACTAATATTTACCCCATGAAAAACAAAAATAAGGAAGAAAAAATAATTTCAGATTTCCCTTCAAGAAGAACAATTCAGATATTGGAAAATATATTACTCTTAATTTAAACTTTGGTGAGTAGAGGTCTATCATTTTTTCGCAAGGTAGAAAATTGACTATTGGACTTTGGTTTTATTATAGAAAGTGTTGGAATTGAATGATGGAGTTCAAGAAAAAAGTGAAAAGCCCAAAGTGGGAGGCCCAATATGGATTGAAAAAGGGCATTACCACATTGAAAAATGCAATAAAGTTTACTTTGTTTATAAGGAAGTGCTCCTTGTTAGCTAGAAATTAAGTTGACCACCTGGAAAAGCAACTCGGACATGCTACGAGGATGGTGCTACCGAGCACGCGCACTCGCGTGTGCGCATGGCGCTTTCTGGCACACGTGCACATCGTTGCAAAGAGCTTCAAAGTTTTTGCCGAAGCTCAGAAACCACTCGTACCTGCGCAAGCTGCTCGGACAAAGAGGCACGAAGGGCTGGAACGTCCCGGAGACTTTCAGACGACAGAAGGGTCACGAGCGAATTCGAAGGACACACATGCGAATCCAGAAACTCCAAGAAGACCGTAGGATCACGAGCAGTGCCTGGAAGACCTGTGACCGAAGAGGCAAGAGCCTAAAGGCACCTGCACGCATCTAGAAGCATCTACTGGCCAATAGGGTGCCTCGCCATCCAGAAATGAGTAAGGATCGTGCCTTCTCGGAAGTGGCAGGCCACCCTTTGGATTCCAACCTCCATTGCCCATAAATAGAGCACCCCCCAGGCCGTAAACACTGAATACGGGGCAATCTCGTCTTACTGAGAAAGAGTCAAACTCTTGCCTCGACTAAAATCCTAATTAAGTACACCACCTCTGACTAACAACAGAAAGACAAAGCACCGAAGAAAAAAAAAGGTTATGTTCCAATTGGGATGTACGTGTTCTCTCCCTAGTAGAGCTTCTCTCTCTAAACTCTCCCCAGGATGAGGAGGTGGCCGAAATGCAATGAGAAACTTAGCTTCACTAACATGGCCCTCTCTCTCTCTCTAATGTTTTCTCCTGGCCCGCAAAACTTGATTAATAGATCATCGGCCTTTTGATCATGGTGGATAAAATCGCTCTTGCCGATCTGGACAAGGAGGAGATGCTGAGAATGAAAATCCAACTTGATGTTGGTGCTCCCCTTCTCAAAATCTAATTGTCACGACCCGAGAATTGAATAGATCATTCTAAGCAATAAATTTAGATAATTTATAATTAAAAAAGTACAACAATAACTCAGAAATGAAAAGAAAATGGAGCAGTAGAGGTCTCTAATATCTGTGCATCCGAAGGTTTAAAAAAATATGGGCTGTATTTAACTTTATTTTAAAAAGGGGTAGATACTCAAGGTTTGAAATAATGTATTAGTAAGTTTAGTACTTAGTAAATTAGTTCTTAAATTTTGAAAAATCGAACTCATTAATTCCCAAAACTAATTTTTTACCTCAACTCTAGTTAAATTGTCACATAAAATTATCAAAACACTCATTACTCACTTTCAAAACATTTTCCATGCTAAAATACCTATACTAATAAAACAAAAGCAAGCTAAGCATGGGGGAAAACCCAAGGACGAGATTCTTTGGGATGTGAATAATAGATTAACAAACGACATTTGCATCCAGCCCCGAGCTGATAGTAATTCTTCCAGGGAAACGAATTAAACCAAACAAATTAACCCAGCACCTCGAAATCGCAGCATCTATTTCGTGTAGTCATTATTCAATTAGCAAGATTGGGTATTGATTCTTCCTTACTCGTTTATATCAGCTCATGGACAAGCATAAGCACAAGATATAGATGGATGGAATTCGGATAATCAAATTTAGAAGGGAAAAGTCTATTTTAGTACCCTGTAGTTTCATGAAAAATCACTTTAGTACCTTGTGGTAAAAAATTCATCAATCGAGTCAAACCTCACTCAGTTTACATCACTTTGGTCCACGGGCAGCTGCCCGGAATAGTCCGAACCGAGCTAGTTGAAACGACGTCATTTTAGTAATGACGTGGCATGCCACGTCAGATTTTCTTGCATACATGTAAACACGACATGTCAAGGTGGCAAATACCAAAATAGTCACTGATTTCTTTATAATATTTTAAAAAATCCCTTCATTTACCTCTCTCATCCTCTCCATCTTCCTCATCCCCCCCCCCCCCCCCCCCCCCCCCGTTTCAAAAAAAAAGAATGGAAAACCAACTGAGACAAGCTCAAAGGCGTCGTCTTGAAGGCCCTTGTCTTCGTCGGGGTCGTGACGGCGGCTGGAGGACGAGGTCGTCGACACAAAACCGATGACAGAAAATTGGAAAATTGGACAACGACGACGGTCCGAGCTTACCGACGAGAGAAAACCCCCTTCTCTCTCTCTCGTCGGTATCCAAACTCATCCGTTGTCGGTTTCTGCGTTTGGTGAATTAAACCACGGCCATGTCGGAGTCCTCGATTAGGTTACGAACTTGGTTTCTTGATTTTGGTGGTGGGTTCTTCTTGGGTATCTTGGAATGCCCTAATTTTGGTCGTGGGTTCTTCTTGGGTATCCTCGATTAGGTCCGGCGATTTGAAGGGCAGCTGCCGCGGTCACCAAGCCCAAGTTGGTGGTGGAAGATGCCAAGCTGGCGGGCCGCTCCCTGAACCGCCAACCGGCCATCATGGAGACGGCCTTGAAGACGAGCTTCGGGACGGAGCTATCGTTTGTGAAGTCTTCATCCTCGTCAACGTTGGTCGACGACTTCTTGGGTGTCGGCCTCTGGAACGGCGCCGCGGCTTTCGACGACTTGTCCGTGGACAAGCTCATGGACTTCTCCAACCAGGATGAGCTCTTCGAGATTGCGGACGACAAGGAAGACGACAGCGTCTTTGACGAAAGAGCCCCCCACAAAGACACGGGCTTAGTTGATTACGTAATAATTTATGTTTGGGGGTTTCCTACTGTTGATTTCGCTGAAGAGAAAAAAAAAGTTTGGTTTAATTTTTCATCCAATATTTGTGCAGTATTCGTGGGAAATGAGGGGGGGAGAGAGAGGAGGAGGAGGGAAGGAGATGAGGAAGATGGAGAGGATGAGAGGGGTAAATGAAGGGATTTTTTAAAATATTATAAAAAAATCAATGACTATTTTGATATTTGCAACCTTGACATGTCGTATTTATATGTATGCAAGAAAATCTGACATGGCATGCCACGTCGTTACTAAAATGACATCGTTTCAACCAGCTCAGTTCGGACTATTCCGGGCAATTGCCCGTGGATCAAAGTGATGTAAATTGAGTGAGGTTTGACTCGATTGATGGGTTTTTTACCACAGGGTACTAAAGTGATTTTTCATGATACTACAGGGTACTAAAATAGATTTTTCCCAATTTAGAATAAAGAAAAAAAGGGCAAATTACCCCCTAGTCCCTGGTATTTGGTCATCCTCCACCTCGGGTCCCTGAATTTCTGAAAATAATTTTGTCGTCCCCGATGTTTGGTTAAACCTCCCCATGGGGACCCTGGCTGATGTCCTGGCTGATGTCATCAGCTCTTTTTTTCATTTTTTTGTCATGAAAATGACTAAAATACCCTTAAACAAAAAATAAAATTTTTTTACCTTGTTCAACCTTTGACCAAGAACACCAAAAACTAAACAAAAAAAAGATCAAACTAACCAAAATCAAGAACATAACCAAGAAGGTAAATTTTTGGGTTGGTTTTTGGTTTTGGTTAGTTTGATCTTGTTTTTGGTGTTCTTACGAAGTCCGCCACCAGTCCCCAACCGTTCCCCTATGACGCCCAAATTCCCCTATGATCTCTCAGGTGGAGTCCTCTTCGTTCGAGACCCGCGATGGGGGTCCTACCTTGCCCTCGTTGAGCATGGATTCTTCTCTCGTCCAGACGCTTCAAGTAAGCCTAGCCCCTCTCTTTCAGCTCGTGTTTGGTTCTCCCCACCTGTCCATGGTTACCCTTCTCAGGCATCGTGCCACGGGGTCCCAGAGAGGTAGGGCATCACTGAGACAGGTCTTAGCATCACCAAGATGACGACGTCAACCATCCTTGTCGGCGGTAATAACGTTGATGTCCCTACCAGCACGGGTTCAACATCATATGCAGATCGAGTATGGGTTCCAGAGAGCGGATGGAAGTGTCATTGTAACTCTATCAAACACACTCTTCAAGGAGATCAATTGGTTGTCTAGTTGGATGATGATCGTTCGAAGGTTTGTGAACATTTTGGTAAAAGTGCACTCATCGGCAGACTCGTTATGCCAAAAGGTTCAAAACCTGTTTGATCGTTTGATTTGCAAAGTTTAATTGCCAAGCTATGGTCGGTTCATTGATGGTCTATGCTACCATTGGGTTCTGGTTTTTTTGGATTCAACTTCAAATCTAAACAGGACAGGAATTTGGTATGGCGATCTTCGGCTTGGCAGCTTCCTCATGGAAGGCTATATTTACAACCATGGGTGCCTTTTTTCAATCCGTCCAAGATCACTACTACAAAGGCTAAGGTATGGATTCAATTTTATGGCTTAGGCATCGAGCACGTTGCCACAGACATAATCTTTGGCTTGGCTTCTTCTCTTGGCGAGCCTATCCATTTGGATTCGGGAGCGCTTAACTATTTCAATGGCACAATTGTTCGCATGCTGGATGAGATTTATTTTACCAAACTTTTACGAGACAAGGTTCTCTTGAAGTTGAAGAGTAAGAGTGGTTTGGTTGAGGTAGTGTATGAGAACCCTCCTACTTATTGCATGACGCTGGGTCATGAAAGGAAGAATTTTTACACCCCTCTTGCAATAAAGAGTAAGTAAGGGATTGTCGTCCTAAAAGGACTAAGTTCTATGCCACAAATACGACTCGACCACTAGTTTAGGACTACAAGTAATAGATTTGTCAATCCCAAATACGAGTTGTTTACTACAAAGACTAAACTAAAAGATGATTTAAACAATAAAAGAAAGAGTGGGCATGGCACCAATGACACCTAGATAACCAAATGGCATATGGGGTTTATTAAGTTCGTGTTATGGTCCGGGTATTTCTAAAGTAACTAATCAATGCTCCTGCCATTAATTACTCTAAATTTATTATTAATTAAGGTTAGTTCAACTAACAGTACTCTCGTAACTAATTAGCTATCTAATCTAACTAATTATCAATTACAACCATCACCCTTTGGACAACTAACCACCTAATGAGATCCCTCATCAAAAGACAACTAATTAACTAGTTAAATAGTTAATTATTCCTAATCCCTCCCGATGATTACCATTAATTAAGTTCATAATTAATGTGATCAAGCAAGATTAATCATTAAATTTATTAACTAGTTCACAAATCTTAGCATTTTAACCCCACTAAACCATAGGCTAAATAGATGCCATCAAGGCACCAAACCCACTAATCAACTACTCACACAAATCAACTGCACAACTAAACACATCCATTAAATAAAGCAAGTAAACCAAGAACATAAAAGAGAGGGTTCAAGAAAGCTCAAGATGATCTTCAAAGCTTCCAAAAGTTCTCCTTCAAGTTCTCTACATGCTCCAATAATGGTGAGCCAAGTTCTCTTCAAAGAGAAAAGTGAGTGGAGTGGGTGAGTGAGTTTAGGAAAATATCTAAGTTCTAAGAGTTGGCTTCCAAGAAAAGCCGAGGAGGCTATTTATACAAAAATTTCCAACTCAAACTAACTAAACTATTCCTAAAGTTCTAGCCAAGTAAAGCCATGGACAATCCCGAAATGGGCCCAAAATGGTTCATGAATTCTGGCCCATCTCCGCTAGGCAAGTTCTCAGATTTGAAGCTTAACTTTGGACGTGTTTTTCACTCTTTTAGACTCCAAATTGGAAGAAGACCATTAGTGACAAAGTTGTAGCCACAGATGTCTTCTTTCCTGAACTGCCTCACTCTTCTCCATCGAACTTTGTATCCGAAAGTTATCTTCAATTGAGTCACTCGAGGTCAGTATTGCCCAGTATCGTCGAGGTCCCGATCTTGCACCATTCATCAAGGATATCCAATCGTCTTTGATACGATCCAAAGTGCACCAATATCCTCCTCGCATGGTCCACAAAGTCTCCAAGAAAGAAACACAAACAAAACGTAATGAAAATCACAAGAACTACACTAAAACAATTTTTGACCCAAGATTTATGCATCATATTGCAAGAGTTTACGATGACGATAAATAAGACTCCACTTATGCTTTATTTCAAAGCACGTGTTGCATTTGTACGCGACATATATTTGCGATATTGAAGTATCGCATTTGCTATGGGGAGCATAAAGATAGTAGAAAGGTACTAGAAGAGTACTTAATTTTTTGTTCACAAAAGATACAAGAGTGTGTCTAGGCTAGAGGTTATGACTGTGGAATAGATTGGTGTAAGATGTTTAAGCATCTTCTAGTAATGATGAAAATGATGGAAAATATCAGATTTTTTTTCTACCTATTTGACATGGCACATGCAAAGGCATTTTGAAACGTTTAAGATATTTGGGCAGAAGGAATTTATGTAGGAAATTACCTTCGATGCTCTAATGAAGTTGTGAAATGGACGATGAGTGCGTCGCTTCTGCACTAAGGAATGTATTTACAGATTCCTGTATCCTAGTGCCTTATGGATCATCGAATCTGCGCCAGTCCGTGTCATGCAATTTAGACCCCCTAGTCATGCGTGAATCATTTAAACTTATGTTAGGTCAAGTTAGAAGTTTCGAACCCTTGGTGTTTAGAACTTCGAGTATTTCTATGGTTATTTTATCGTACAATAAAGACATATGTTGTCTCGATTAAATAAAGTATTTATTTAATTGTCTGATTATAACCATGAGAAATATCTACTTGAATTTACTAAGCGAAAAACTTTTGACATTTAAAGTTTGAAATTAATTCTCAGAGGGTGAGGGGAAGCATACCCGCGACTTTTTTCGAATTTGAGGTTAATCGAGAACTTTAATATAAGTTAAAAGTTTTGAGTGTTTAGTAAATTATTGTATTGCTGAAAAGATTCTCAGCACACAACATTCATAATTTCTCAAAGCTATGTGGATAGCTATGTGCTGAAAGAACAATAGGTTCTAAAGACTATTGATGTGATTATAGTCTAATCTATGGATGCACTCAATAAATGAGTTGATCGCACAACGAAAAAGGTGTCTATGTGAGATGTCCATTGTGATCAGCAAGCTAGCTATGGCTGGCCACATTCTCAAATGTTGAGTATGAAATCCAAAATGTTACATGCCTACAAGATTGGGTCATGTGAATGACCCTAATGCATATTGATAATGTTATAACATTTCATGAATGCAGACTGTCACCTTGAGCTGGAAGAGAATAACCTATTAGCAATTGAAGTCCATCCTGAAGTGTATGCGACTAGTGCTTGTTCCAGTGGGAGCAAATAGCAAGGTTGACCACTATGGTGTAGGCAAATGAATTTTCTGGAAAATAAAAAAGTGAAACTAAACGGACTTAATCCGGACTCAACCCAAAATAAGAGTTCTAAGGGTGAAAGGAACATAAAGGTCTGACATTTCTGAGTTGAAATATTTTAACTGTCAAACGAAGGGGTACTATGCAATAGGTTGCACTGCCGAGAAGATGAGACAGAATCTGCCTCACACCTCCGATTGAGATGATTCAAGTTTCTTTGGAAATCTAAGACGTGTATCTACACCTTTTTAGTTTATAACTTTTTCCTATTCGGAGAGAGAGATGGTCAAAAATATAGATTAAGGCGGATGTTAGCTCTCGGTGCGAAGGTGGGCGCCTTGTACCTTGAAATGGATATCTGGATGGGCACCCTATGCTTGGACGAGTGGGCGCTCCATGCTTCGGAGGAGTTGGCGCCACATGCTTTAGATTTTCGGCTTATGCTACGTCCGAGTATCCGAGTGAGCGCCTTGTCCTACTTCCGGGTGTCGGGCTTATCCTACGTCCGAGTATTCGAGTGAGCACCTTGTCCCACGTCCGGGTGTCCGGGATTCTGACTTACTATATGTCTGGGTGTCCGGGTGAGTGCCTTGTCCCACATCCGGGTGTCTGGCTTATCCTACATCCGAGCATCCGAGTGAACGCCTTGTCCCACATTCGGGTGTCCGGCTTATCCTATGTCTGGGTGTCCGGGCGAGCACCTTGTCCCACTTCCGGGTGTCTGGAAGGGTGCCTCGGTTCACGAAGTGATATGTTCGGGTTGGATGCCTTTGCCTTCGAAGTGAGATGTCTAGGTTGAACGTCTTTGCCCTCGAAGTGGGATGTCCGGGTTGGGCATCTTTCCCCTCAAAATAAGATGTCCGGGTTAGACACCTTTGCCCTTGAGTGAGAAGCCCGGGTGAGAAGCCCCTCTCACCCATATAGGCGAGAGGCCGAACGTGAAGCCCGGGAAAGAAGCCCCTCTCGCCCATGTAGGCGAGAGGTCGAGCGAGAATCACGAGCGAGAAACCCCTCTCGCTCATGTAGGCGAGAGGCCGAGTGAGAAGCCTAAGGCCGAAAGCCTAAGGTGGGAGGCCGAGCGAGATGCCAAAGATGAGAAGTCAACTTGTACCCAAGCGGGAAGCCCATTTGACCTTCGTATGTAGGAAGGCGATTTGGGGAGTAGGTCCACTTTGGTTGATGAGGCCGTTAGCGTGAGCCTGTTTTGGGATTCACTTTGGGCCTGGCGAGATGTCCATCTTGGGTGATGACGGACTAGAGACGAGATTTTGCATGGGGGATGCGAGAAAGTCAAGTCGATCTATATTTCCCTAAGTTAAACCGGAATTCTTAATATTTGCTTCCTATTCGAGGATGAGATCTACTCAAATAAGGAAAATGGCTTGTACTGAGCTGGGGGGATCTTGTTACATTAGGAACAAATAACGTGAGGCGGACTTCTCGGGATTGAGATATGAAGCCGAAGTACGAGAAGACGGCTTGGATTTTCCTATTCTAAGTTGGTTTGATTTGGAAATAAGATATTCATTCAGGATAAGATTTCTTGCTTGGGAAGGGTGGAGCTAGGTCAAGACGAGCTATATAAAGGGGATTCGGGCGACGGAGAGAGATCATCACCAACACAACACACAACTACTTTACTATTTTGTCGCTTTATCTTTCCTTACCTAGCGTAGCCCGTAGCCTAGTATAGCTTTAGACCGACCTTAGGACGACCACTCCGGATCCGTCTTCAGTTACTTGTTCTCTTTTTCTCGCAATATATTTTTAGCACGCTCAGTGGGACTAAGGAGGGCATTTGAGAAGGTGGTCTTACTTCGCTCAACCAAGACGACCAACAACTTTGTTGCACCGGTTCTCTCTAAGGAGCCAACACCTTCTGCATCTCAGTTGACACAAGGAGGAACTCATCTACTTTGGCATCCTCCAAAGAGCCGGCTAAGACAAGCATCATCTCGATGGAGTACTATGCCTCATATATTGCTCGAAAGAGCTATGAAGAGTTCTATAGACCCGTCATTCTGATGGAAACATATACCACCTTCATCCCTCAAAAGTACTATGAGGAGTCCGTTGTTAGGCGTGCGGAAGAAGCGCTACCCATCCGACCAACCTTCTTATAACCATGGACCGGTCACATGCCTTTCGTCACTGCTCCGCCATCGTCGAGTGTGTTCTGTTATGATCAACTACTCGAAACTCCTATGTATCCCTCGTTCCAAACAACTCCTTATATGGGGATGGGTACACGAGGAGTGAACCACTCGAGACACTACGAGACTGCAAGGGCAGGGGCTAGCAATCTCCAAGTGGAATCGAGTTGGTACCGACCGGCCCTGACCCAAGACTGTTCATACCCATCCAGGGTCTCAGCCGACCAAAGCTCTTTCAAAAGGAGGGATGTCTGCACAAATCCTTTGTTCAACTCAAAGGTTTCCAATCCTACCCCAACCCCCCAAGTCATGCATCAAGCACGGATGGACCTGGACGAGGAGGATAACCGCCATCCCATCAACTGACAAGAAGAGCGTGATGAGGATGATGAGCTCGATGAGGACGAAGTCAACCAATAAGAAGAGCTTGATGAGGATGTCGAGCTCGATGAGGATGATATCATTCGACAAGAAGAGCTTCATGAGGATGATGAGCTCGATGAGGATGACATTAACTGACAAGAAGAGCTCGATGAGGATGACGAGCTCGATGAGGATGACATCAACCGACAAGGAGAACTCGAAGAGGACTATGTCAACTGACAAAAAAAGCTCGATTAGGATGACATCAACCAACAAAGAGAGCTCGATGAGGATGATGTCAACCATCAGCTGGTGTTTGGATTTAGCCAACAACAACAGACGGAAGGACATCCTCAACTCTCTCAATCTGAGGGCTTGGCTTCACATCAATGTCATGGGGGGCAACCGGCAATTGAACCCCATATAAGTACTTCTGTTGCTATGATTGGCATCCAACGAAGCCAAAAAGGAGAGATGACAAAGCAAACAAAGGCCGACCCTAAGACCCGGTGGGAGAGACTCGAGGGGCAAGGACGGCTGGACCCTAAAAAAGTAATGGCCGACCCTAAGACCCGGCGTGCAAGACTCGGAGGGCAAGGCCGACCGCCCGATAATGACATTTTAAAAGCTCAAAAGTCTTTTCGTTCAAGGGGAGCCGATGGTCCCAAGCAAGGAAATACTGACCTTAAGACCCAAAGGACAAGACTTGGGGGGCAAGGAAGGCTGCCCTATAACGAAAACTATAAGGTTCCAAAATATTTTCGTCCAAGGAGAGCCGATGATACGGGGACGATTCATCATTCTCGTGTCAAGGTTGACCTTCAAGATGGGTTAAACCCACACCGGTACGCTTTCAACCGGCTTGGAGACAAAAGGGTTGCCCAAGAGCAACCGACATAATACGTCCTGACCAAGACCCAGAGATGTCGCCTTGAGAGGAAGGTTCAAAAATGAAGGCAAGCCATCAAGGACCTTGAAAGGCAACTCGCGGAGCAAAGGATCCAGCTGAGAAAACAAAAGGCATTCTTAGCTTGCCCACACATTGTGCATCGTTCATCCCCGATTTGAGGCCGGGCCAAGGAAGTTAAAGTCTCTAAGGTAAAGATGGGTAAGGACCTTAAGCAAGTTAAGGAGGTTCGAACAAAGGTTCCCGATGACCTATATGGGAAGTTTATCCGCAAGTGGGTACCAAAGGTAAGAAGTGAGATTTACCCGAAAAGAGATCGCTCTAAAAAAGATAAGGCCGACCAGAAAGAGGAGGAGGTCTCAGTCAACCTTTATGTCAAGTTTGGGGCCTTCCCAAGAAAGACAGTGATTGATATTGAGTTCTTCTTACCGGCTAGCTTCAGATCGGGATCCATCCAACCAAGTTACCTCAATGAGGACGTGATTGAAGAAGATCTTATTGACCCCCAGGTGGAAGACAAGTCCTCAGCCATACCTATAGTGGAAGACTTCGATGGCAGCGTCACTATTATGAGGTCTTTCCAGAAGAGGAGCAACCATGAGAATCCCCTTTGCATCACGGCTCATATCTTTGGGGAGCCGATCAAAAGGATATTCTTAGACAATGGTGTTACAGTGAACACTTTTCTTCAATCGCTCCTCATGGAGCCTAATAAGGAAAATGAGGTCTTCAGCCCGACCGGCACGATAATATCTGACTTTTTAAGGGAAGGGCGAGACTCAATCTGCTCCAATTCGGTAATTCCATCTTTCATCCACCAATGTCTGATTCAATGGAAGTTAAATAAAGTGGAGATTGCATGGGTTGATGCACATCCATTCATGTTGGAAACATGCTATATTGAAGTGGTCTTCTACAACGGGTTTATATTGCCAACAAGAGTGGCCTGGAGCAGCACGGATGATAAGTTTGCCCGATGTGAGAGCTCGGTCAAGTAGGAGGTTCCTTCAACCCAATGACCGATCAAAGTTGCACTCGGGAGGCAAGCCCTCCACCATACTTACGGAGGGTGAGGCAATATGAAATGTGATAAGGTAATTAGAGGCATGTGCCTTGCCACCATACGAATCGGCTAGGTACGTCTGTGAGAACGATGGCCGAGACCTTCGAAAGTAGCATAAGAGTAGTGACCGTCACCTTACTCCAAGAAACTTACTGAGGTGAGGGACCCATTGACACCACAAGTCCATCAAGTCAAGAAGATTTAAGTACCACATCAATGCTTCTCTCCTGGCCGTATCGAAGCATTAACGTGCGGGGGGCATTGTTGTAGGTCAAATATTTTACGTTCATGGAAGCGAGGTTTGACACGAGGTCTGCATCTTTAGAGATGAGAATTTGCATGAGGTCTATGTTCACAAAGTCGGTGCCTAGCACGAAGTTAAGGAAGAGAGTTTTGGTGGGTACTAAGGCAGCCACGTCTATCCTCGGGACATCGGCCGTAACACTCTATCCAGACCTCATAATAGAGTGATTCTTATTTTCATAGAAATTCAAGAAGTATATCTCTAACTTATGTTTGAAGAGTCTTGCCTAAATATTCATGGAATAGGGTCAAAACGAGGCTTTAAGTTTCGGTGTTGGTTGCCTCGTCAAGGACTATCACATTTTGGTAGAAAATCTAGAATCCGCTTCAGACCTCCGATTGAGATGATTCAAGTTTCTATGGAAAGCTACAACGTGTATCTATAACTTTTTAGTTTATAACTTTTTCCGATTCGGAGAGGGAGGTGGTCAAAAATGTAGATTAAGGCGGATGTTTGCTCTGGGTGCGAATATGGGCGCCTTGGACCTTGAAATGGATATCCGGGTGGGCGCCCCGTGCTTGGATGAGTGGGCGCTCCATGATTTGGAGGAGTTGGCACCCCATGCTTCCGATTTTTGGCTTATCCTACGTCTGGGTATCCGAGTGAGCGCCTTGTCCTACTTCCAGGTGTCCGGTTTATCCTACGTTCGGGTATTCGAGTGAGCACCTTATCCCACGTCCAGGTGTCTGACTTATCGTACGTCCGGGTGTCCAGGTGAGTGCCTTGTCCCGCGTCTGGGTGTCCGGATGTCTGGCTTATCCTACATTCGGGTATCTGAGTGAACGCCTTATCCCACGTTCGGGTGTCCGGGTGTCCGGCTTATCCTATGTCTGGGTGTCCGGGCGGGCACCTTGTCCCACTTCCGGGTGTCCGAAAAGGTGCCTCGGTTCGTAAAGTGATATGTCCGGGTTGAACACCTTCGCCTTCGAAGTGAGATGTTTGGGTAAAACATCTTTGCCCTCGAAGTGGGATGTCCGGGTTGGGCATCTTTCTCCTCAAAATAAGATTTCTGGGTTAGACACCTTTTCCCTCGAGCAAGAAGCCCCTCTCGCCCATGTAGGTGAGAGGCCGAATGAGAAGCCTGGGCGAGAAGCCCCTCTTGCCCATGTAGGCGAGAGGCTGAGCGAGAATCACGAGCGAGAAGCCCCTCTCACTCATGTAGGCGAGAGGCCGAGTGAGAGGCCGAGTGAGAAGCCTAAGGCGGGAGGCCGAGCGAGATGCCAAAGATGAGAAGCCAACTTGTACTCGAGCGGGAAGCCCATTTGACCTTCGTAGGTGGCAAGGCAATTTGAAGAGTAGGTCCACTTTGGTTGATGAGGCCGTTAGCTTGAGCCCGTTTTGGGATTCACTTTCGGCCTGGCGAGATGTCCATCTTGGGTGATGATGGACTGGAGATGAGATTTTGCATGGGGGATGCAAGAAAGTCAAGTCGATCTTATTTTCCTAAGTTGAGCCGGGATACTCAATATTTACTTCCTATTCGAGGATGGGATCTACTCATAAAAGGAAAATGGCTTGTACTGAGTCGTGAGGATCTTGTTACATTAGGAACAAATAACATGAGGCGGACTTCTCTGGATTGAGACTTGGAGCCGAAGTACGGGAAGACGGCTTGGATTTTCCTATTCTAAGTCAGTCTGATTTGGAAATAAGATATTCATTCAGGATGAGATTTCTTGCTCGAGAAGGGTGGAGCTAGGACGAGCTATATAAAAGGGATTCGGGCGATGGAGAGAGATCATCACTAACACAACACACAACTACTTTACTATCTTGTCGCTTTATCTTTCATTAGCCTAGCGTAGCCCGTAGCCTAGCATAGCTTTAGACCGACCTTGGGACGACCACTCTAGATCTGTCTCGGGTTACTTGTTCTCTTTTCCCCACAACAGAGTGGCAATTCAATAGAGATAGACCGTGTGACAAAGAAATGTGGAATCTTTGTCAAATTTTGATGAGTACCAATTGGAGCAAGCTCCATTATATATACACGAGTAGAAGTTAAAATAGTTGGCTCATACAGAGTGAGCCTAGATACCGTGCTTCAACATGACGTGTTATATACTCCGAGAAATTCATAGAATTTTATGTCTGTTCCAGTTTTTACTGACTCTTAGTTTCCGTTGGATGATTGAGTATATCACACTTAGTTAATTTTTTGGATAAGTATTTACTCATTTTAGTTATTTAATGAATGGTTTCTCATCACGGATGTTGATCTGTGAGATTTACATAGTGATGATTTTTTTTGTGATCACGACTTTGCTAACGTCTCGAGATGATGTTATGTTGTGATATTATAGATTGTGCCATATTGGTCAAGAACGCATGAGTTATCTTATGAAGGCAGGACTAAAGGGTATTTAGAGAACGCTAAATTTGTCCACATACGAACATTTCTAGGAGGAAAAACCTATATAAGAGCCTTTTGGCAGAATAACTAGATATGGTTGTTTAGTGCAATTAATTCATTCTGACATATGTGGTCGAGTGAATGTGAGGACAAGGCATGTAGCCTATTATTATTTCATCACATTTAATAGATGATTATATTTAGATATGGTCAAATCTATTTAATTTCTCATAAGTCTGAAGTTTTGTGTAACTTCAAGGTATTCGTGTATAATGCTGAGAATCAATTTGATCTGAAGATTAAGACCTTACAAATTGATTATGGTCATGATTATCTTCTGATTTAAAATTACATATGATGAAAATAGATTGAACATGAGTGGTTCATTCTTCGCACATCTCATTAGAATGAGATAGTGGAAAGAAGGAATTGAATTCTTCTTGACATGATTAGACATGTGATAGCGAATGCAAATTAGCCTATATCCTTTGATGGAGATGCGCTCCATACCGCCACATATGTTATAATTCGTGTGCCCTCTAAGTGTATCACTCCTACTTCTCATCAGTTGTAGATAGGTCGAAAGCTCGATCTAAGCTACTTAAGGTTGTGAGAGTAGATTTTCTTATGTCCATCTGCGTGAGTATCTTAGAAAAAGTATCTTTGTTGAATACTCATAAGTATCAAAGAGATACGTGTTCATGGGCGAAGTGAGTAGCGACTTGCTTTATATAAAACTGATGAGCTAGAATCATCTGGATCACTCCTTCCGAGTGGGAGAATTATGGAGGAGGAAGATTTACCACCTCCGGCTGATTCGAAATTCATAATCAAAATGATCTTCATCTTATTAGAATTTCATGGTCAAAATGATCTTCATCTCATTAGGAGTATGAAGGATCTTCATCTCAGTGGGAGTATGATTGATCTTTATCTCAGTGGGAGTAAAATTCTAAATTTAAGTGGGAATTTGGAATGTAACTTCTGTAGGAGTACGATTCCAGATTACGATGAATATAAGAGATGTTTATCAAAACTGAAATTTTGTGAAGCTAAAAGAACAAAATTTTCACACTAACGACTTAAGGTCGAAGGTGTGGGAAATGCTCTCTTGAATAAAGTTACAAGTGAGTTTTTTTTAGCAAATCCTATAAGATGTACACAAGAATATTTTTGATACTCTATCAGTTCTCAATTAGAATGAATTAGTTAAAGCAATGAAGAAATTTATGACTTTCATAAAATAAAACTATATTTAAGAACTGGTTGAATGTTGACCTACCTTAGGGATACATTTTGAGAATTAATGGATTTTCAGAATTAAGCGTAAAAGACTTGCTTAGCCGTTAAAGAATTTACACAACGTAAAGATACTGACTATGAGAAGTCATTCTCGGTTGTTGTGAAATTCATATCTTTTAGGTTTATTCTGCCTATAATGACTTACTTGATCTAGAGCTACATCAAATGGATATAAAGACTACACTTCTCGAAAGAGAATTGAATTGAGGAACTTATATGGTTCAAGCAGAGGGTTACATCCAAAAGAATGAGGCAGTAAACGTAGAGTTTGCTAATGTTGAGATTTGCTCATGGCCTCATACAGTCTTCAAGACAGGGTTGTACTCGTCATTTCATAATTCGATCATGTCGTATGATTTTGAATTGATTGACGAGTACTATGATGTCTATTTTAAATGCTCTAGAAAAAGTTTGTCATTGTATATTGTATGTAGATGGCATATGTCATAATTGACTAAAGATATCTTAACAAGGTCAAAGTGTGGTTTTCAGCCAACTTTGAGATAAAAGGTATGAGAGAGGTTGATTACATACTCGAAATTAAGATTTTGAGAAATCGTTTGAGCTAGACGATTTAAATGTGATAACAGCAATCTATAGTATGCCCTAGTAGTCAAAAGGTCATTTTCCAAATAAAGACTTGTATCCAAAAATATCTCAGGAGCTAAAGGATGTGATGGATGTCCTTTAAGCAAATGCTATGGATTATCTTGAATCCAAGCATAGCACAGTGACAAGCGGTTAAAGAAATTATGAAGTACTATAAAATAATTATAGAATCATAATTGAGTTATCGAGGTCAAGATTTCATATCGTGAGGTTATGTTGATGGTGTTTGGGCTGAGATATGGATATATGAAAATCCATATTCGGATATGTAATTCTTGATAATTGGAAAAGCTATCTCATGGAATAGTTATATATAGACTTGTGTCTATCTCCTTGTGAGCTGTAGGGGCAGACTAATTTGTTTCTATAGCTGTAGTGCAAGAAATGATATGGTTAAGAAGAGTTTTAAACTATTTATCCATAATTACCTCAAGAGAATCAGTGAACAGATTCTTTGCGAAATAGTTGTGTATAAAGAAGTGAACATGAAACACATATCTATATAAAATATGATAGCAGATCCGACATCTAAGGATGTACTTATAGATCTGTTTGAGAAATATGTCAGGTCCCAGGATTTACGAATGAGTTATTTTTTGCTTGTGTAGCGTCTGTTGAATTTGTTATTCAATAGAATTTGATGTTATGTCAGTAATACAGGTGTGAATTTTAATTTGAGTAACATTTACTCTAATGCATGTCGGACAGAGAAGTAGCTCACTCACACGGGTGTTTACCTCAGTGGGAGTCAATGGGTTGATTCTTGACTGGGATGAGGCAGTTTTAGAATATCATTGAATTACCGAGTGCCTGTTCTAAAATATGGATGCCTTCTTGCTTAACTACAAGATAGGTCTTGTTAAAGAGCAAGATTAATAATGATGCAAGCGATAGATGCTACATTAAATAAGTTTTTTGAAACTTATAGGATTATTTGAAATCCAATGGTAAGAAGTAAGTAGAACTTACCATAAGTCTGTCATGATAACCTAAAGCAGTCTTTGTATAGACTAAAGCCATTGTTTTTAAACATCGAGGCTGATGCTCTAGTATGGTATTTTTTGTGAGAGACATGCGCTCCTTTCAGAGGAAAGAACACCATAATACATGGTTCGTGAATGTGTATTTTTCAACTAATGGATGGGAAATCAATTTATTATAAATTTATTTCAGTTTCCCTAGTGTGAGACCAACTTCGAAAACTATAGTTTCTGGACTCTACCCTTAAGATCCCAAACTTATTTTGGAAGTATGATTCAGTGTTGCTAGTTTGGAAAGTCTTTAAAGTGTCATGATTAGATTCGACCTGGCAAGGTTGACTGGAAAAGTAGGTTGGATCATAAGGGAAAAAATATCGTTAGGGAAGAAAGTTTTTTATCAATCACATTCTGAGAGATTCGTGGTTCACTGGTGCACCTATTGTGTTGAGAGCAATACAATAGTGAACACGAATAGATTGTTTCTGAAATCACATGTGAAAATAATGAATGTGAGATGAAATCTATGGTAAGGCATACTTTACGTAATGGAGGTATCAAGATGCTATCATTCAAGTGGCCAAAATGTGCTCTTGAGTTTAGCTACGTGTACTCAATGTATGCTGGTCATACGAAATATCTGTCAAACACAATAAGAGAGAATATTGACTATAATCAATCATATATGAGTAAGAGATGTTGGGTTTGCACCCATGAATTGATCATGGGCCATGATACAAGCCTATACCCATTAAGGCCAAAGTTTATCCATTGGTGATAAAAGCTTGCCACCTCACACTTTACCATTACAAGTTACTGTTAGTAGCTTTGCTACATGTCATGAAAGCCAGCAAAAGGTGGTGACATGGCTGGTAAGTTTTTTTCCCTTTAAAAGAGAAAGAGGAAGAGATGTACGGTGGATTTTTGGGCGACACACATAAGAAAAAGGGGTCAAATTACTGATTTGATCACGTAATTCTCGATTCGACTCCGAGAAAGATAAATTCATAAAAATTATTCTCGACTCCAATATACCGTGAGCGAGAACTGACCAGTGACAAGAACTTCGTTATGATCCTTGAGATTGATCTACGCTTCAACAAGTAAGTTTATTTACGATTTAATGAATCTGTTCGTTAATTAATTTAACGTTAATTATTTTATGCTTTCTTGATTATAGTATGTTATAATCACCCATTGAAATCATCAAAAAGAAATGAATTGATAAAGGAGAAGCAAAGAGAGAGAGATGGAGATATTAAATAAACCAAATTGGCAAAAGATTAAAAAGGTTGGTGTGGAAATGATAATCTTCCTTGGATATTAAAATTCCTTTTTTTTCTTTTCTTTTTTGGGCTCTCTACAAGGAAAAAGATACCCAAGAACTGATACAAGGAAGGTTTTTTTAAGAATTGTGCAAGGAAAGATCGAACAACATTATAACCAACATATTTCGAGTTGTAATCCAATATTAAATATGAGTTTCATCATCTTTTAAATATTTTATCTAGTTCAAATCTGAATTAGTCATAAATGTCAGAATATTACACGACATTGACAATAAAAAAATATAAAAATTGCAAAATAAGGTAAAACAGAAAAAATCTATTTTGTCCCCACAGTCGAGGGAAGTAGGGAACCAACAAGCAGGAAGGGAAAGTGAGAGGATACATGGTGGTGGTTATAGATGGTGAAAGTCAGCAATAACAGGGTAATAACACTGACAGGAGAACAAACCAGGGTAAAGGTTTGATAGGACACAAAAACATATATTTCATTTTCCTCCAATAAAAAATGTTATTGTTTATTTTTTTGGACAAATTATTCTTAGATTTTTTGGGTATCAAAAAAACACCCGTAGGTGTTTACCGTTTGAAAACTCTTCTTTTGGTCTTCTAAGTTTGGTAAAAAGGGGTTTTAAAATAGTAAGAACTCTACTGGTAATTTCGTCAAATTCCAAAGACCTGAAAATAATTTGTCCGAAAAAAATTCGGACATCGTGCTACATAAATAAACAGCCTTTTTTTAGAGACCATTTCAATAAACAGCATATAAAAATAGGTTGGATAATTAATACATAGAGTATTGAAAACTTCTGAATTACAATATCATATACGGCATTTATATAGGCATCTAACTAACAACTCGATAAAAATAAAAAAATTAGAAATATAATCCAAATAAAATAATTTTGAACATGCCTTAACAAAAATCATACTAAATTTTAAAATAAGAGATAA
The DNA here is from genome assembly GCA_963995505.1 of Hypericum androsaemum. Taxonomy (NCBI): domain Eukaryota; kingdom Viridiplantae; phylum Streptophyta; class Magnoliopsida; order Malpighiales; family Hypericaceae; genus Hypericum; species Hypericum androsaemum. The sequence goes on from OZ023192.1 coordinate 12,423,246, forward strand.
AACTAAACTTCCACGAAATTCAGCTGTGATTTAAATTTTTTGCACACCAATCAATACACAATCTAGATGAAACCAAAGGACATTTGGCCTAACGGCACAAAGTATAATGCAATTTAATAGAGTCAAGCATTCAAATCGTGACAAGATGTAATTATTTGATGTAAAAATTTACCTTTTAAAAAATACAATCTATATGATTTTTTTTTGAAATCATGTATTTTTGGATGTTTATTTGAGACAGAGTAAATTGTGTTCTAAATAGTTGCAATTAACTGAGTAATATCTATTCGACTTCTAAAATATCTTATTCCATATCAGAAGACTAATCTATATTGAACTAACTCGACCTAAATATTATTCATATTAAATCGTAACAAGCTAAATATATCATTCATACTTTTTTAGGATATCTTTTATAAATTTTATGTGCGCAAATCTATTTAACATTCCATATTAGGAGATTTATATATAGGTCAACTTTCCGAAACAAGGTAATTGCTGCTTTTGGAAGTGTAATTATATTTTCAAACTATTGCAATATAAAAGTGTAAAAGGTTGATATATAGGTCAACCTTCCGAAACAAACGTTTAGTTATGTAATTGCTTGTTTTGAAAGTATAATTACATTTCCAAACAATTGCAATATAAAAGTGCAATGATGTTGGTTTTCTACTCGCGGAAAACGAAGACATTGTCTCTTAGAAATAAATCATACCCTAAAGCAACAACGATGTCTTCAATTCTCAACTTTTGTGCACTATTTGTACTTTTGTTGGTGTCCTTGATCACACCATCTTTCGCTATTTCCCAGGGTGACATAAATGTAGTTTGCTATGATTCCGAAATACGAGATCGTTTATTCTGTTTTTTATACTTAAATTTTTTCCCTGACGTGCATGTTGCTAACTCATCCATCATCATCAAGAAAATTAATTCTATAATCATCCAAAACGCCAAAGAAACCTCCCAGCAGATTGAGACATTTAGAAATGGAAATCCACCTTATGGACCATATATTGCCTCATCAGAATGCAAGACCAGCTATCTGAGTGTAATCGACAAATTGCAAGCAGCTCAAAAAGAATATGCGGCAAACGAGAGATTTCACTTTCCTTCTGTACTAAAGGCGGCTCTTCATTCAATCGATGATTGTACATATGTGATAGGGAAATACGAGTTTCCCTTCAAGAGGAACAATTTAAATATCGGAAAAATTATTAGCATCATTTTGATGATAAATAAACATCTGTAAGATCGTTCTCGAAGGCCTATCTGACGAGAACGGCAGCCACAGAACGCTTCAAAGTAATAAAGATGTTAATATGATGATTGTATGATGGTTTCTTCCCTATGTTGTCCGTAGATGTTTATTAAATAAAAATTTAAGAATTCCTTCTTGTCGAGAAAATGCCATAAAAAATTGAATATCAGGTAGAAAAACTCAAAAAAATTAAGTAAAGTCGATACAATCAATCAAAACATCTAAAAATTAGGTCACGTGGGAGGGAGAGCAGGAGGGAGGGGTGGGGGGGGCGGTGAGGGAGAGCAGCCGGGCCGGAGGAAGGGCGGAAGGGAAGGGAGAGAGGGAGGAGGAGGGAGGAGGGAGGACGAGAGGGAGGGCGGGCGAAAGTAGGAGTATTTAAATCCTTGGCTATCCATAAATAAACAAGTTATGTTACTCTCCATTTACAAAAATCTTCATGCTTTTTTAATACTTATGTATATATGTCTGTACATAGTTATTGCTTTGTAAAGTTTGGTTTGGTGAATATAAATTTTACTTATAAAAAAAAATACTTATGTATATATGTATATTGGTCTCACCAAATATTATTGAATGTCTGTTTTCATATGTTGGTGTTGGAGCGGAAAATTAATTATCGGATTTGTTTGACCATATCTCAGTAAAATAGACGTATCTTCCTACTCGTATATCCGATTGACGCAATTTTAAAAGAAACAAAAAGATAAACCACAGATCTAGAACTTTCTAGTTTGTGACTTCTCCAAATTCGGTGCAGAAGGAGGTCAGACTTGGGTCGGAAGTTTTGGGAGTAGATTTTCTCCTTATTAGGCCGCGGCTCTGCTGAAACTATTTTGGTAAAAATACCGTAACTTTCTCCTCAAGTATTGGATTGACACGATTCCAAAAGTCACAGAAGCAGAAGACAGAGATCTATAATTTTTTGTTGCTGACTTTTCCAAATTCAGCACAGACAAAGGTCAAATATGGGTTGGAAGTTTCGGACAGTTTAAATTTTCCTTATTAGGCCGAGACTATGTTAAGTTTTTCTATTTGAAAATGACCTAGGGTTTTTCTATGGGACTGGGGCGAGGTTATCTATATAAGGAGAGCTAGGTACAAGCATCAAGAAACCCACAAACCAAACACCAAATTCTTAGCTTCTTAGCTTTTATCTTAGCTTTTATCTTATGTAGTTTCATAGCTTTTATCTTTATGTTTTTCCCTTCCCCTTCTCCCCCATATGTTCAATAAAGTTCTTGCTCTTCTACCAATTCTTTTCTCTTCTATCTATTATAATCTTTATCTTCTCTTCTCTTTTCCCATATTTCTTCTATTTCTCTCTTTCGTTCGAATCACCAACACATCAAACAACAACTATCTTTATTTTTTATCTTAGCTCGTAGCCCGTAGTTCTTTTTCTCCCTCTCCCTTAGATTGAACATCTAAGGTTCACTCTTTTTTCACCCTCTCCGTTAGGCCGACCTTGGGACGACCACTCAGGATCCGTCTCGAGTAGTCTTGATGTTCATGTACCCACTTTCTCCGCAACATATTTTTGGCACGCTCGGTGGAACTAAGGAGGGCGTCTTAGAAGAGTGATTGTTGCATCAAAATATACGAGTTTCCACATATGGTTTCGAGTCCTTCCTCAAAAGGGACAAAACCGTCAAAGGTTGTGCTGAAAGAAGACGTCTAGCGAGGTCAGTTGGCTTTGGAGAGTATTCAGGCCCTTTTTTGTGCCAAATATAAAGAAGTTTTCTTCATCAAAAGTGAAGATAATTGTTTTCTCTTTCTGTGGATACTAAGAACGCTGAAATCGCAGTTTGTACCAGGACGATACGACCAAAACACTAAAAATCGATTGATCTGTATGATTGAGAAGTCCAGTCGGCTTTGAAAGATATTTTGGTATTTTTCTCGGCTGAATTCAGAGACAGCTACTTCAGAAACAATCAAAGATCTATCTGTTATCTTTCCAGAGACACCAAGATCTCTTTAATCGGAGTTCGAATGAATAAGTTACGACTAAAAGACCAAAGACTACTCATTCTGTAAGTTGGTTCTAAAATTTTTAATTCATCTTGTTTAACCATGATCGAATTTATGAGTTGCAATGATTATCTTGAGAGATTATTTTCTAGGATGATTTTGAGGGTGCCTTGGGATTCTTATGATCGGGGTATCAAGGAAAACAAATCTTTGTTTGCCCCGTTCGGTCCGACGACACCAGTAGGTGATCCGCCTTATAAGTTGTTAAAGCGAGGCTAAGACATCAATTCAATCATCAATTATTGCTCATCCAACCATGTTCCAACTCATCAACAAAGCAATGGGGGTACCACTTTAATGGGCGAACAGCCCAACCCTTGGAACATCCTACAGCCCTAGGTGGCGAAAAGCCGACATCGAGGTGCCAATTTTTCCCATCGATGTGATCTCTTGGGGAAGATCAGCCTGTTATCCCTAGAGTAACTTTTATCCATTGAGCGACGGCCCTTCCACTCGGCACCGTCGGATCACTAAGGCCGACTTTCGTCCCTGCTCGACGGGTGGGTCTTGCAGTCAAGCTCCCTTCTGCCTTTGCACTTGAGGGCAACACACAATAAGTCCACAGCTGGCCGACACCACGGCCATCGAGCCTACAAGGGCCACATTTGAGGAAAAGGAAGAGCCATGCCGGACACAAGTCTCATTGGCAACTGAGACAACCCTAAGTGCTCTATCAAATACAAAAGGCATTATAGGGCCTCCGTCAGCTAAGGAAATCTTTCGGCCTTCACCAGCAAAGGGAATTTTAGGGCCACCGCCGAATCACCTGTTGCGAAGATCCGAGTTACCCTTTGTTCAACGAGAAGTGAGCCACCTTCGCTTGCCCAGTTTTGTTCCAACTCAACGGAAAGACATAGCGGGCCAAGTTTACAGTCAGAATTCAATCTCACCCGGGGGGCATGAAGAGTGCTGCAATATTGTAGTCGAAGCTCCTACATCGGCCAAAATTATCCCAGCCAAAAGGCAAGACGTACTCATGACAAAGAAGGTGAAGGATGATAAAGTCAAGTGTTCAACTCCTTCTCAACCAAGCAAGAGTACGGTGAAGCAACAACCTAATAGGCCAGCTCAACCTCGGCAATCAAGGGTTTCAAATTACAGGGAATGTCCTCAAGTCACATGGTCAAAATCAACCAGCAACAAAAAAAGGGCGCCTGACTACGCATGGGTTAAGAGAGACGTGGTCACTCGATTGGCGACCGAGCAAGTAGTTCTCCAGGGAAAGAAACCCTTCAAGGTTTGGGTGCCTAAGGAAGAACTTTTGCGGTCTAAGAAACAACCATATGAGACACGACCCACAAAGAGTGATTCACCTACAAGGTCTCCAAGTTATCACACGAAGCCTGTGCGAAAGAAGATGCCAAAAAAGCCAAACCCACACTCGGGAGGCAAGTGTCCGGAGTCTCGTCGACCGACTGTCACGAAGACTCAACGAAGAAGGTTGGAGCGAAAAATTCAAAAGCAAAGGAAAAAGCTTAGAGACCTTCAACAACAATTGTATGGTTATTTTGATGAAGGACATAGAGCTCCCACTCAACCATGTAGGCCTAAATCAAGTTTTTGTGAGAAAGCCATGAGCACACGGATATCTCGAGATGAGTGATCAACTACACGCCTACAACGGCTAGGTCTCGACCGGTTTGATGGTACATTCTCCACAAATTTACGGTTTTGCCTTAGCTGATTATTTTTTGGGTGGAGTTAATTTTCCGCGTGTTCAAAGACGGATACACGTCAACACTTTTCCTAGCATCAAAATATTGACATGTGGGGGGCATTGTTGGAGCGGAAAATTAATTCTCAGATTTGTTTGACTATATCTCAGTAAAATAGACGTATCTTCCTACTTGTATATCCGATTGATACAATTAGAAAAGAAAAAAAAAAGATAAAACACAGATTTAGAACTTTCTAGTTTGTGACTTCTCCAAATTCGGTGCAGAAGGAGGTCAGACTTTGGTCGGAATTTTTGGGAGTAGATTTTCTGCTTATTAGGCCACGGATCTGCTGAACCTATTTTGGTAAAAATATCGTAACTTTTTCCTCAAGTATTGGATTGACACGATTCTAAAAGTCACAGAAGGAGAAGACAGAGATCTATAACTTTGTTGTTTTTGAATTTTCCAAATTCAGTAAGGAAAAGGGTCAAATATGGGTTGGAAATTTTGGATAGTTTAAGTTTTTCTTATTAGGCCGAGACTATGTTAAGTTTTTCTATTTGAAAACGGCCTAGGGTTTTTCTATGGGACTGGGGCGAGCTTATCTATATAAGGAGAGCTAGGTACAGGCATGAATACACCCAAAAACCAGACACCAAATTTTTAGCTTCTTAGCTTTTATCTTAGCTTTTATCTTATGTAGTTTCGTAGCTTTTATCTTTATGTTTTTTCCTTCCCCTTCTCCCCCATATTTTCAATACAGTTCTTGCTCTTCTACCAATTCTTTTCTCTTCTATCTATTCTAATCTTTATCTTCTCTTCTCTTTTTCCATATTTCTTCTATTTCTCTCTTTCGTTCGAATCACCAACACATCAAACAATAACTATCTTTACTTTTTATCTTAGCTCGTAGCCCGTAGATCTTTTTTCTCCCTCTCCCTTAGATTGAACGTCTAAGATTCACTCTTTTTTCACCCTCTCCGTTAGGCCGACCTTGGGACGACCACTCCGGATCCGTCTCGGGTAGTCTTGACGTTCTTGTACCCACTTTCTCCGTAACATATTTTGGCACGCTCGGTGAGACTAAGGAGGGCGTCTGAGAAGAGTGATTGTTGCATCAAAATACACGAGTTTCCACATACGGTATTGAGTTCTTCCTCAAAATGGACAAAACCGTCAAAGGTTGCGCTGAAAGAAGACGTCCAGCGAGGTCAGTTGGCTTTGGAGAGAATTCCGGCCATCTTTTGTGCCGAATCTAAAGACCTTTTCTTCATCAAAAGTGAAGATAATTGTTTTCTCTTTTTGTGGATACTAAGAACGCCGAAATCGGAGTTAGTACCAGGAAGATACGACCAAAATACTAAATATCAATTGATCTGTATGATTGAGAAGTCCAGTCGGCATTGAAAGATATTTTGGTATTTTTCTCGGCTGAATTCATAGATAGCTATTTCAGAAAAAATCGAAGATCTATCTGTTATCTTTCCAGAGACACCAAGATCACTTTAATCGGAGTTCGAATGGATAAGTTACGACTAAAAGACCAAAGACTACTCATTTTGTAAGTTAGTTCTAAAATTTTTAATTCATCTTGTTCAACAATGATCAAATTTATGAGTTGCAATGATTATCTTGAGAGATTGTTTTCTGGGATGATTTTGAGGGTGCCTTGGGATTTTTATGATCAAGGTATCGAGGAAAACATACCTTTGTTTGGCCCGTTCGGTCCGACGACACCAGTAGGTGATCCGCCTTATAAGTTGTTAAAACGAGGCGAAGACATCAATTCAATCATCAATTATTGCTCATCCAACCATGTACCAACTCATCAACAAAGCAATGGGGGGCAAGACACAATAAGTCCACAGTTGGCCGACACCACGGCCATCGAGCCTACAAGGGCCACATTTGAGGAAAAGGAAGAGCCATGCCCGACACAAATCTCATTGGCAACTGAGACAACCCTAAGTGCTGTATCAAATACTAAAGGCATTCTCGGGCCTCCGCCGGCTAAGGGAATCTTTGGGCCTTCACCAGCAAAGAGAATTTTAAGGCCACTGCCGAATCACCTGTTGCGAAGATCTGAGTTACTCTTTGTTCCACGAGTAGTTAGCCACCTTCGCTTGCCCAATTTTGTCCCAACTCAACGGAAAGACACAGGGGGCCAAGTCTACAGTCAGAATTCAATCTCACCCGGGGGGCATGAAGAGTGCTGCAATATAATAGTCGAAGCTCCTACATCGGCCGAAATTATCCCGGCCAAAAGGCAAGACGTACTCATGACAAAGAAGTCGAAGGATGATAAAGTCAAGTTTTCAACTCCTCCTCAACCAAGCAAGAGTACGGTGAAGCAACAACCTAATAGGCCAGCTCAACCTCGGCCATCAAAGGTTTCAAATTATAGGGAATGTCCTCAAGTCACAAGGTCAAAATCGGCCAGCAACAAAGAAAGGGCGCCTGAGTACGCATGGGTTAAGAGAGACGTGGTCACTCGATTGGCGACCGAGCAAGGAGTTCTCATGGGAAAGAAACCCTTCAAGGTTTGGGTGCCTAAGGAAGAACTTTTGCGGTCTAAGAAACAACCATATGAGACACGACCCACAAAGAGTGATTCACCTACAAGGTCTCCAATTATCACACGAAGCCTGTGCGAAAGGAGATGCCAAAAAAGCCAAACCCACACTCGGGGGGCAAGTGTCCGGAGTCTCGTCGACCGACTCTCACGAAGACTCAACGAAGAAGTTTGGAGTGAAAAATTCAAAAGCAAAAGAAAAGGCTTAGAGACCTTCAACAACAATTGTATGGTCATTTTGATGATGGACATAGAGCTCCCACTCAACCATGTAGGCCTAAATCAAGTTTTTGCGAGAAAGCCGTGAGCACACGGATATCTCGAGATGAGTGATCAACTACACGCCTACAACGGCTAGGTCTCGACCGGTTTGATGGTACATTCTCTACAAATTTACGGTCTTGCCTTAGCTGATTCTTTTTTAAGTGGAGTTAATTTTTCGCGTGTTCAAAGACGGATACACGTCAACGCTTTTCCTGACATCAAAACATTGACGTGTGGGGAGCATTGTTGGAGCAAAAAATTAATTCTCAGATTTGTTTGACCATATCTCAGTAAAATAGACGTATCTTCCTACTCGTATATCCGATTGATGCAATTCAAAAAGAAACAAAAAGATACAAAATAGATCTCGAACTTTTTAGTTTGTGACTTCTCAAAATTCGATGCAGAAGGAGGTCATACTTGGGTCGGAAATTTCGGGAGTAGATTTTCTCCTTATTAGGCCACGAATCTGCTAAACCTATTTTGATAAAAATACCGTAACTTTCTCCTCGAGTATTGGATTGACACGATTCTAAAAGTCACAGAAGAAGAAGACAGAGATATATAACTTTGTTGTTTATGACTTTTCCAAATTCAGTACGAAAAAGTGTTAAATATAGATTGGAAGTTTCGGACAGTTTAAATTTTCTTTATTAGGCCGAGACTATGTTAAGTATTTCTATTTGAAAACGGCCTTGAGTTGTTCTATGGGACTGGGGCGAGCTTATCTATATAAGGAGAGCTAGGTACATGCATGAAGACACCCACAAACCAAACACCAAATTCTTAGCTTCTTAGTTTTTATCTTAGCTTTTATCTTATGTAGTTTCGTAGCTTTTATCTTTATGTTTTTGCCTTCCCCTTCTCCCCCATATGTTCAATAAATTTCTTGCTCTTCTACCAATTCTTTTCTCTTTTATCTATTCTAATCTTTATCTTCTCTTCTCTTTTCCCATATTTCTTCTATTTCTCTCTTTCGTTCGAATCACCAACACATCAAACAATAACTATCTTTACTTTTTATCTTAGCTCGTAGCCCGTAGATCTTTTTTTTTCCTCTCCCTTAGATTGAACATCTAAGATTCACTCTTTTTTCACCCTCTCCGTTAGGCCGACCTTGGGACGACCACTTCGGATCCGTCTCGGGTAGTCTTTACGTTCTTGTACCCACTTTCTCCGCAACATATTTTTGGCACGCTTGGTGAGACTAAGGAGGGCGTCTGAGAAGAGTGATTGTTGCATCAAAATACATGAGTTTACACATACAGTTTTGAGTCCTTCCTCAAAAGGGACAAAACTGTCAAAGGTTGTGCTGAAAGAAGGCATCCAGCGAGGTCAGTTGCCTTTGGAGAGTATTCCGGCCCTTTTTTGTGCCGAATCTAAAGAAGTTTTCTTCATCAAAAGTGAAGATAATTGTTTCTTTTTTCTGTGGATACTAAGAACGCCAAAATCGAAGTTAGTACCAGGAAGATACGACCAAAAAACTAAAGATCGATTGATCTGTATAATTGAGAAGTCCAGTTGGCTTTGAAAGGTATTTTGGTATTTTTCTCGGCCAAATTCAGAGACAGCTATTTCAGAAACAATCGAAGATCTATCTGTTATCTTTCCAGAGACACCAAGATCGCTTTAATCGGAGTTTGAATGAATAAGTTACGACTAAAAAACCAAAGACTACTCATTCTGTAAGTTGGTTCTAAAATTTTTAATTCATCTTGTTCAACCATGATCGAATTTATGAGTTGCAATTATTATCTTGAGAGATTGTTTTCTGGGATGATTTTGAGGGTGCCTTGGGATTCTTATGATTGAGGTATCGAGGAAAACAAACCTTTGTTTGGCCCGTTCGGTCTGACGACACCAGTAGGTGATCCGCCTTATAAGTTGTTAAAACGAGGCGAAGACATCAATTCAATCATCAATTATTGCTCATCCAACCATGTTCCAGCTCATCAACAAAGAAATGGGGGGCAAGACACAATAAGTCCACAGTTGGCCGACACCACGGCCATCGAGCCTACAAGGGCCACATTTGAGGAAAAGGAAGAGCCATGCACGACACAAGTCTCATTGGCAACTGAGACAACCCTAAGTGCTGTATCAAATACAAAAGGCATTCTAGGGCCTCCGCCGGCTAAGGGAATCTTTGGGCTATCACCAGCAAAGGGAATTTTAGGGCCACCGCCGAATCACCTGTTGCGAAGATCCGAGTTACCCTTTGTTCCACGAGTAGTGAGCCACCTTCGCTTGCCCAATTTTGTCCCAACTCAACGGAAAGACATAGGGGGCCAAGTCTACAGTCAGAATTCAATCTCACCCGGGGGCATGAAGAGTGCTGCAATATTGTAGTCGAAGCTCCTACATCGGCCGAAATTATCCCGGCCAAAAGGCAAGACGTACTCATGACAAAGAAGGTGAAGGATGATAAAGTCAAGTGTTCAATTCCTCCTCAACCAAGCAAGAGTACGGTCAAGCAACAACCTAATAGGCCAGCTCAACCTCGGCCATCAAAGGTTTCAAATTACAGGGAATGTCCTCAAGTCACATGGTCAAAATCGGCCAGCAACAAAAAAAGGGCGCCTGAGTACGCATGGGTTAAGAGAGACGTGGTCACTCGATTGGCGACCTAGCAAGGAGTTCTCCAGGGAAAGAAACCCTTCAAGGTATGGGTGCCTAAGGAAGAACTTTTGCGGTCTAAGAAACAACCATATGGGACACGACCCACAAAGAGTGATTCACCTACAAGGTCTCCAAGTTATCAAACGAAGCATATACGAAAGGAGATACCAAAAAAACCAAACCCACACTCGGGGGGCAAGTGTCCGGAGTCTCGTCGACCGACTCTCACGAAGACTCAACGAAGAAGGCTGGAGCGAAAAATTCAAAAGCAAAGGAAAAAAGCTTAGAGACCTTCAACAACAATTGTATGGTCATTTTGATGAAGGACATAGAGCTCCCACTCAACCATGTAGGCCTAAATCAAGTTTTTGCGAGAAAGCCGTGAGCACACGGATATCTCGAGATGAGTGATCAACTACACGCCTATAACGGCTAGGTCTCGACCGGTTTGATGATACATTCTCCACAAATTTACGGTCTTGCCTTAGCTGATTATTTTTTGAGTGGAGTTAATTTTCTGTGTGTTCAAAGACGGATACACGTCAACGCTTTTCCTAGCGTCAAAATATTGACGTGTGGGGGGCATTGTTGGAGCGGAAAATTAATTCTCATATTTATTTGACTATGTCTCAGTAAAATACATATATCTTCATACTCGTATATCTGATTGATGCAATTCTAAAAGCAACAAAAAGAAAAAACACAGATCTAGAACTTTCTAGTTTGTGACTTCTCTCAATTCGGTACAGAAATAGGTCAGGCTTGGGTTGGAAGTTTCGGGAGTAGATTTTCTCCTTATTAGGCCGCAGATCTGCTGAACCTATTTTGGTAAAAATACCGTAACTTTCTCCTCAATTATTGAATTGACACGATTCTAAATGTCACAGAAGGAGAAGACAGAGGTCTATAACTTTGTTGTTTATGACTTGTCCAAATTCAGCACGGAAGATGGTCAAATATGGGTTGAAAATTTTGGACACTTTAAGTTTTCCTTATTAGGCCGAGACTATGTTAAGTTTTTCTATTTGAAAATGGCCTAGGGTTTTTCTATGGGACTGGGGCGAGCTTATCTATATAAGGAGAGCTAGGTACAGGCATGAAGACACCCACAAACCAAACACCAAATTCTTAGCTTCTTAGCTTTTATCTTAGCTTTTATTTTATGTAGTTTCGTAGTTTCGCAGCTTTTATCTTTATATTTTTGCCTTCCCCTTCTCCCCCATATGTTCAATAAAGTTCTTGCTTTTCTACCAATTCTTTTCTCTTCTATCTATTCTAATCTTTATCTTCTCTTCTCTTTTCCCATATTTCTTCTATTTCTCTCTTTCGTTCGAATCACCAACACATCAAACAATAACTATCTTTATTTTTTATCTTAGCTCTTAGCCCGTAGTTCTTTTTTCTCCCTCTCCCTTAGATTGAACGTCTAAGGTTCACCCTTTTTTCACCCTCTCCGTTAGGCCGACCTTGGGACATCCACTCCGGATCTGTCTCGGGTAGTCTTGACGTTCTTGTACCCACTTTCTCCGCAACATATTTTTGGCACGCTCGGTGAGACTAAGGAGGGTGTCTGAGAAGAGTGATTGTTGCATCAAAATACATGAGTTTCCACATACGGTTTCGAGTCCTTCCTCAAAAGGGACAAAACCGTCAAAGGTTCTGCTGAAAGAAGACGTCCAGCGAGGTCAGTTGGCTTTGGAGAGTATTCCGGCCCTTTTTTGAGTCGAATCTAAAGAAGTTTTCTTCATCAAAAGTGAAGATAATTGTTTTCTCTTTCTGTGGATACTAAGAATGCCAAAATCTGAGTTCGTACCAGGAAGATACAACCAAAAAACTAAAGATCGATTGATCTGTATGATTGAGAAGTCCAGTCGGCATTGAAAGGTATTTCAGTATTCTTCTCGGGCGAATTCAGAGACAGCTATTTCAGAAAAAATCGAAGATCTATCTGTTATCTTTCCAGAGACACCAAGATCGCTTTAATCGGAGTTCGAATGAATAAGTTACAACTAAAAGACCAAAGACTACTCATTCTGTAAGTTGGTTCTAAAATTTTTAATTCATCTTGTTCAACCATGATCGAATTTATGAGTTTTAATGATTATCTTGAGAGATTGTTTTCTGGGATGATTTTGAGGGTGCCTTGGAATTCTTATGATCGAGGTATCGAGGAAAACAAACTTTTGTTTGGCCCGTTCGGTCCGACGATACCAGTAGGTGATCTGCCTTATAAGTTGTTAAAACGAGGCGAAGACATCAATTCAATCATCAATTATTGCTCATCCAACCATGTTCCAACTCATCAACAAAGTAATGGGGGGCAAGACACAATATGTCCACAGTTGGCCGACACCACGGCCATCGAGGCTACATGGGCCACATTTGAGGAAAAGGAAGAGCTATGCCCGACACAAGTCTCATTGGCAACTGAGACAACCCTAAGTGCTGTATCAAATACAAAAGGCATTCTAGGGCCTCCGCCGGTTAAGGGAATCTTTGGGCCTTCACCAGCAAAGGAAATTTTAGGGCCACCGCCGAATCACCTGTTGCGAAGATCCGAGTTACTCTTTGTTTCACGAGTAGTGAGCCACCTTCGCTTGCCCAATTTTGTCCCAACTCAACGGAAAGACACAGGGGACCAAGTCTACAGTCAGAATTCAATCTCACCCAGGGGGCATGAAGAGTGCTGCAATATTGTAGTCGAAGCTCCTACATCGGCCAAAATTATCCCGGCCAAAAGGCAAGACGTACTCATGACAAAGAAGGTGAAGGATGATAAAGTCAAGTGTTCAACTCCTCCTCAACCAAGCAAGAATACGGTGAAGCAACAACCTAATAGGCCAGCTCAACCTCGGCCATCAAAGGTTTCAAATTACAGGGAATGTCCTCAAGTCACATGGTCAAAATCGACCAGCAACAAAAAAAGGGCACCTGAGTACGCATGGATTAAGAGAGATGTGGTCACTCAATTGGCGACCGAGCAAGGAGTTCTCCAGGGAAAGAAACCCTTCAAGGTTTGGGTGCCTAAGGAAGAACTTTTGCAGTCTAAGAAACAACCATATGAGACACGACCCACAAAGAGTGATTCACCTACAAGGTCTCCAAGTTATCACACGAAGCCTGTACGAAAGGAGATGCCAAAAAAGCCAAACCCACCCTCGGGAGGCAAGTGTCCGGAGTCTCGTCGACCGACTCTCACGAAGACTCAATGAAGAAGGTTGGAGCGAAAAATTCAAAAGCAAAGAAAAAAGCTTAGGGACCTTCATCAACAATTGTATGGTCATTTTGATGAAAGACATAGAGCTCCCACTCAACCATGTAGTCCTAAATCAAGTTGTTGCGAGAAAGCCGTGAGCACACGGATATCTCGAGATGAGTGATCAACTACACGCCTACAACGGCTAGGTCTCGACCGGTTTGATGGTACATTCTCCACAAATTTACGGTCTTGCCTTAGCTGATTATTTTTTGAGTGGAGTTAATTTTTCGCGTGTTCAAAGACGGATACACATTAACGCTTTTCCTAGCATCAAAACATTGACGGGTGGGGGGCATTGTTGGAGCGGAAAATTAATTCTCAGATTTGTTTGACCATATCTCAGTAAAATAGACGTATTTTCCTACTCGTATATCCGAATGATACAATTCTAAAAGAAACAAAAAGATAAAATATAGATCTAGAACTTTCTAGTTTGTAACTTCTTCAAATTCGGTGCAGAATGAGGTCAGACTTGGGTCGGAAGTTTTGGGAGTAGATTTTCTCCTTATTAGGCAGCGGATCTGCTGAACTTATTTCTCCTTATTAGGCAGCGGATCTCCTTATTTTGAACTTATTTTCTCCTCAAGTATTGAATTGACACGATTCTAAAAGTCACAGAAGGAGAAGACAGAGATCTATAACTTTGTTGTTGATGACTTGTCCAAATTCAGCACGAAAAAGGGTCAAATATGGGTTGGAAGTTTCAGACAGTTTAAGTTTTCCTTATTAGGCCGAGACTATGTTAAGTTTTTCTATTTGAAAATGGCCTAGGGTTTTTCTATGGGACCGGGGCGAGCTTATCTATATAAGGAGAGCTAGGTACAGGCATGAAGACACCCACAAACCAAACACCAAATTCTTAGCTTCTTAGCTTTTATCTTATGTAGTTTCGTAGCTTTTATCTTTATATTTTTCCCTTCCCCTTCTCCCCCATATGTTCAATAAAGTTCTTGCTCTTCTACCAATTCTTTTCTCTTCTATCTATTCTAATCTTTATCTTCTCTTCTCTTTTCCCATATTTCTTCTATTTTTCTCTTTCGTTCGAATCACCAACACATCAAACAACAACTATCTTTATTTTTTATCTTAGCTCGTAGCCCGTAGTTCTTTTTTCTCCCTCTCCCTTAGATTGAACGTCTAAGGTTCACTCTTTTTTCACCCTCTCCGTTAGGCCGACCTTGGGACGACCACTCCGGATCCGTCTCGGGTAGTCTTGACGTTCTTGTACCCACTTTTTCCGCAACATATTTTTGGAGATGGAAAAAATAGGTTGGATGGAGATGGAAAAACAAGAATGCATTATAGAGGATATATAAAAATAGGTTGGATAATTAATACATAGAGTATTGAAAACTTCTGAATTACAATATCATATACGGCATTTATATAGGCATCTAACTAACAACTCGATAAAAATAAAAAAATTAGAAATATAATCCTAATAAAATAATTTTGAACATGCCTTAACAAAAATCATACTAAATTTTAAAATAAGAGATAAAACTAAACTTCCACGAAATTCAGCTGTGATTTAAATTTTTTGTACACCAATCAATACACAATCTAGATGAAACCAAAGGACATTTGCCCTAACGGCACAAAGTATAATGCAATTTAATAGAGTCAAGCGTTCAAATCGTGACAAGATGTAATTATTTGATGTAAAAATTTACCTTTTAAAAAATACAATCTATATGATTTTTTTTTGAAATCATGTATTTTTGGATGTTTATTTGAGACAGAGTAAATTGTGTTCTAAATAGTTGCAATTAACTGAGTAATATCTATTCGACTTCTAAAATATCTTATTCCATATCAGAAGACTAATCTATATTGAACTAACTCGACCTAAATATTATTCATATTAAATCGTAACAAGCTAAATATATCTTTCATACTTCTTTAGGATATCTTTTATAAATTTTATGTGCGCAAATCTATTTAACATTCCATATTAGGAGATTTATATATAGGTCAACTTTCCGAAACAAGGTAATTGCTGCTTTTGGAAGTGTAATTATATTTTCAAACTATTGCAATAGAAAAGTGTAAAAGTTTGATATATAGGTCAACCTTCCGAAACAAACGTTTAGTTATATAATTGCTTGTTTTGAAAGTATAATTACATTTCCAAACAATTGCAATATAAAAGTTCAAGGATGTTGGTTTTCTACTCGCGGAAAACGAAGACATTGTCTCTTAGAAATAAATCATACCCTAAAGCAACAACGATGTCTTCAATTCTCAACTTTTGTGCACTATTTGTACTTTTGTTGGTGTCCTTGATCACACCATCTTTCGCTATTTCCCAGGGTGACATAAATGTAGTTTGCTATGATTCCGAAATACGAGATCGTTTATTTTGTTTTTTATACTTAAATTTTTTCCCTGACGTGCATGTTGCTAACTCATCCATCATCATCAAGAAAATTAATTCTATAATCATCCAAAAAGCCAAAGAAACCTCCCAACAGATTGAGACATTTAGAAATGGAAATCCACCTTATGAACCATATATTGCCTCATCAGAATGCAAGACCAGCTATGTGAGTGTAATCGACAAATTGCAAGAAGCTCAAAAAGAATATGCGGCAAATGAGAGATTTCACTTTCCTTATGTACTAAAGGCGGCTCTTCAATCAATCGATGATTGTACATATGTGATAGGGAAATACGAGTTTCCCTTCAAGAGGAACAATTTAAATATCGGAAAAATTATTAGCATCATTTTGATGATAAATAAACATCTGTAAGATCGTTCTCGAAGGCCTATCTGACGAGAACGGCAGCCACAGAACGCTTCAAAGTAATAAAGATGTTAAGATGATGATTGTATGATGGTTTCTTCCTTATGTTGTCCGTAGATGTTTATTAAATAAAAATTTAAGAATTCCTTCTTGTCGAGAAAATGCCATAAAAAATTGAATATCAGGTAGAAAAACTCAAAAAATTAAGTAAAGTCGATACAATCAATCAAAACATCTAAAAATTAGGTCACGTGGGGGGGGGGGGGGGGGGGGGGGGGGGGGTGGGGGGGGGGGGCGGCGGAAGGGAAGGGAGAGAGGGAGGAAGGAGGACGAGAGGGAGGGCGGGCGAAAGTAGGAGTATTTAAATCCTTGGCTATCCATAAATAAACGAGTTATGTTACTCTCCATTTACAAAAATCTTCATGCTTTTTTAATACTTATGTATATATGTCTGTACATAGTTATTGCTTTGTACAGTTTGGTTTGGTGAATATAAATTTTACTTATAAAAAAAATACTTATGTATATAGGTCTCACCAAATATTATTGAATGGCTGTTTTCATATGTTGGATATACAATTTATATAAAGAATTTAGGGTAAATTACTTTTGGGTCCTTGTGTATGTTCAAATAGACGTTGCAATCCTTATTTTTTGAAAATACATATAGCCGTACTCTTGGGTCCTTCTCTGACGGCATTAATCATTTTTCTATGTAAAATAATTTTTGTGCCCTTAGCATAAAATAAAAAATTATTAATATCCCTCTCTCTCCTGTCTTCCTCTTGTCTTGAGTGTAAAAAAATACTCATTTCTCTATGTCATTTAGGAGTCGTTTTTATTAATTTTCGTGTCTAAAGTCCTTAAATCTTGAGTCGTATTAACCATCTTTAGATCCATTACCTTGAATAATTTGATTTGTCGATTCTTGTGTCTTTGGGAGGTGTTCGGGACGAGAGGAATTTGCAAAGATGCGGAATAACGGAAAAACCGAGAAGTAAGGAAGCCAAGCCGAAAAATCCACAAAGACGCTGAACGGTGGAGAGAGCTGTTTTCCTACTTCAAAAATATCCCTAGCGTGCGTGTTGCTAACTTATCGATCACCATCAAGACAATTAACGTTATAGCCATAATCAAAGCCAAACAAACTTCCCAACAAATTGAGAAATTTATTAATGGAAGCCACCTTATTACCCTTATATTGTCTCGTCAATATGCGAGACCGACTATGGGAGTGTAATTAGCAAATTGCGAGACGCTCAGGGAGAATTTGCGATAGGGAAGAGATCGGACTTTCCTTTGGAATTAAAGGCGGCTCTTAAATCATTGTCAATATGTGATAGCGAAATATGGGCTTCCCTTTGAGAAGAGTAATTTAGATTTGGGTAAAATTATTAGCATCATCTTGATACTCAATAAACATATGTAATATCGTCCTCGAGAGCTGAATGTTACTGTTAAATAATCTGTTTGTTATTTTTTCTCACCCGCTTAGCCAATTATGGTCAGACTAGCCACAACGGTGGCCAATCCTTAGCCTAGTTAAGGAAGAAGACAAAAAAAAAACCTAAACTAAAATTCACGGACTGGCGTCCGGGTTAAGCCAGTATTTTATTTTTTAATTTTTTTAATTTTTTTATCTAATCTAGTGATACTTGGCACAATGTTATTTGTTGAAATAGATTTTTGGAAATATAATTTACGTGGTTATAAAAATTGAAGTTATTTTTTAACAAAACTAAAAATAAATAATATGAAATTTTATATTTTTTAATTCTCTATAAATAGAGTTCAATATTAATATATTTTGATACACAATCTAAAATTCTCTATTTTTTTACTACATAATCTCTTTATATTATTTCTATTATGGATTCGAATGATCCTAACTCTCCAAATTATCAACCATTTCAACCTTGTTTAATTTTTGTAATCTTAATTTTGTTACGTTATTGTAATTTTTTCCTAGTTATAATTACAGACCCATCATTTTCGTTAGGGGTGAGCATTCGGTATATATCGATCCCGAATACCGAATAACAAAAAAATTTGTACCGATCCCGAACCGAAATTATTTCAGTATCTACCAAATACCGAATTAAAATTTTGGTATAATAAAAAAAATCCCAAAATTTTCAAAAAAAAATATGTCTCATGCATTACAAATTGTTCCAACATAATGTCTAAAAAAAGTGCTGAGTTCCAACATCACCAAGAGATTAACTCGAACCAAGCAAGAACAATATTAACTCGAACCAAACAGAACTCGTGTATATTAACTCGAATCAAGCAAGAACAATATTAACTCGAACTAATCTGCTCCATTTAACCTTATAGTAAGTCAGTAACCCAATTAATTTAATTCAAAAAAACTCTAATCTGAAACCCTAATTAACAATACTCGGAGAGGGGAAGTTCCGAAGTGGTGGTCTGCGACATCGCAGTCGCCTGTGATGGTGGGCTGGTGGCCGCCGGTGGAATCTCTTAGCATCGGGTTTATTTTTTGTCAAGAGGAAGGCGGGGGTGGGTTTCGTTTTCTGATTTCTGTGGAGAATGGAGGTGAGTAGTTTTTTTTTCCTTATATAGTTGGTACTTGGCAAAGTTTAGTTTAGTACTTCAGAATTTTATGTATTACCGAAATTATACCGAATAACGAAATTCACTAAATTTCTCAAAAGTCGATATCGAATAAAATCTCTTAAACCAAAATAGTGATCATGAAATATAAGAAAATCCCTAATATCGAATGCTCACCCCTAATTTTTGTATATATGTTACAATTTATACTACACATAAATTGATAGTAGATAATATGTGGATGAGAGAGAAATTAATTATTTGTTTGATAACCTGATTACAATAGTCTCATAATTGTGTGAGAGTTTCTTTTCCCAGTTATTTGCTCATGTTTATTTAATAAATAATTATCCATATGGAAGTCGTTGTTCCCTTAAAAAATACATAAAGTGTTTTTTCTTAGAGTTAGGGATTACGAGAGGCTCGAGAGCATCCTTGAAAAAGCATTGTTTTCAAAAACGACCCGGAGAGCGACCCGGATTTTGGTCCGTTCTCTGGATCAACCGGTCCGACCGGTCAAACTGGTGGTCAGACTGGTAGTTTATTATATATTTTTTAATATATATTTAGTAAATAATAGGTTTAAAAATTAATATTCTTGAAATGTTGCTAAATTTATTTCATATTTAGTATAATTATCTTTGTAGATTTAGTTTATTTTGTGTTGATTTAGAAAAATCGAGTAGAAAATCTGATTTTTTTGGGTCGGGTTGGGTGAAATCTGGTTTTTGGGTTGGTTTTTTGGTCAAACCTAACGAACCAGATTTTTCCGGGTCAAAAATCCGAGCCAACTGCCCGGTCAGACCGAAAATCTTCCGGTTCGTTAGGTAACCGGTCGAACTTGGTTTTTTGACCCGAGATTGGCTCCGTTACGCGGTCCGACCGGTTGGACCGCCGTCTCGAAAACAATGTGAAAAAGTACAAAAGGTACCCGACTTTTTTGTGTTGCCTGTACGTTACCTTTACCAAATCCAACTCCCATAAAGTGAGTTATGGTTAGAGAACAAGGTATGCTATAGTTTCCAATACAAAACAGAGATCTTATGTCATTCTGCAAGTATATCTTATGTATTTTTTGCACTACATTTGACATTAAATTCTTTTTTTATACCGCATTTTCGGTGATCTTTTAATTTCTTATTCAATTTTTACTAATACTCCAATTATGGATGAAATAACTAGTGGGTCTATGTCACGACCCATCATGAGGTCGGTGACCGGCGCTAGACTCCACTGTATACAAACTACAAAATGCAGATCTAGCCAGCCTCAAAACATAGCATAAAGTTTATCAACATTTATTTAAAGCAACACCAGGGCACGCTATATAAACATGCCTCTCAAAATATAAGATATACAAAAATGGTGTGAGAACCATCACCAAAAGTCTGAACAAGTTTCCTGTGATACATGTTCAAACCAAAGCATAGTCTAGGATCTAGCCTCTGAAAACTATTACGGAGCGTCTATACAAGAGTACAAAAGATAGCATGATCCGGAGACCTCAAAAGAGTAGCCCTCGAATGGAAGAGATGGGCATGCACCACGGACTCCAGAACCCGAGGCAAACTATGATTGCTTTAACCTGAGATGGATTAGTAAGGGGTAAGTGTTTTGAAACACTTAGTAAGAAGATAGAACATAACATATTGGTTATGTCTGCTACATATGAGAGACAGAACTTAACCATGTCCAACAATATGCAAGACCACAAGATGCATGCCAACCATATGATCACACACACACAAAAGTTCACATAGTGAACAAACGGTGAGCTATAGACAGATTTAGACGGGCCACTTCCTCTCCAGCACAGGGATATCAACATGGCCATCAGATCTCCTTTCCATAATCACATACTAAGTTTAATAGTACTAAACTAGGATATCCCCAGTCTATGTGCACATAGGCTAACATCCCCGGTTAGCACGGGAAAACCTGTCCATATCTCACCAAAAACAACATAGCATACCCAAACAAATTGGCCCCACGTTAGGAAAGACATATTCTCTAGCTAGCCATTCACATGTGCCATATCTCTCACAGACCAATCCAAACATGAACGATCTTATCACAAATGCACATGACCACTTCATGAACATACTTCATATGCATGAGACGCACATAATCAAGACCTGAAACATGCACATGCACCAAACAAAACCAAATTTATCATGTTCTATTCGCTTACACAAACGAATATCACGCAATAGTGCCGATTTCCCGAGTCCTAATCTCTCGTCACTTTCAACCTTCAACCGTTCCTCCCAGATAGTTTTCTTCACTGAAAGCACTTTGAGAAAGCTTTACATGATCTGTATAACAATTTCCAATCATAAAATGAGGTCAGTTCCTCATTTGCCAACCGAGTTACATATTGAGCACACGATAAGCTCAATCGCTTTTAAGTTCGATAGATATCACATATAACCCGATATCACACAAAACCCATTTAATTTACTGTACTTAAGCTCTCTTGAATGTTCTTGATAACTCAGGGTCCAAAAATCAACCTAGAATCTAAAAGAATTAACTTACCAAGCCTTTACTCATAAACCCTGCTCAATCCTGAACTAGGCAGCTAGTCCAAATTTCAACCAGGTCTTGAAGGCGATTCTTTCATCCAAACAGGGCGTATAATATGGCGTTAGAAAGCTAATTAAGTCTTCTACAATCTCTAAGAAGGAACCTAAGTCCAATTCGGAGTCCAACTAAGCTTACCAAGCCATTCTTCTTCCACTAGCTCATCTGTGTCTCCAGTAGATAGTCCGTTGTTCAAAATAGATTTCCTATTGGCTCCTTGATCAGAATAGAACATATGATATACCGTTAATAAGGTATTTGAGTCCTCGAAAACTTCCATGAAGACATAAAAGTCCAATTCAAATCCAAAAATAACTTACCAATCACGTTTTCTTCAATAACTTCAGCTGTGTGCTTCACCAACGACTGTCTGATTCAAAATGAATTTTCTATTGATTTCCTGATCCAAATTTAACATATAATATACCAAAAGAAAGGTATTGAAGTCCTCTACAATAGTCTTGACAACTTCAAAGTCCAAATATGAATAGAAATAAGCTTACCGACTGATTCTTTATCCAGCAGCTTCTTTCTCTTTCCTCTTACTCTCTCTCTCAACTTTCTCTTCTCTTTTGAGTTATGGCTGAGTCTCGGAATTTTTTGCCTCTTCCTTAAGGTTTCTGAGTCCCAAAAGTATATAGGTGAGTAAGAGTCCAGCTTGACTCACCTCCTTAACCAAGTCTAATGAACAAGCAAGTGGTAATAGATGATTGGTTGATTCCCAATGGGGTCCAATCAGAAAGAGACTCATTCAAGCTCCGTTTTGACTGTCTTCCATTGCGTTTTATAAAAACTTGTCAACTAACAAATTGTAGCCCTATGTGTGTAGTTTTTGGATCATATTTATTTGTAATATTTGGAGTAAAATTGAGAACATGGTGCTCCATTAACTAAACAAAGGTCATTGTTGTCCGAACTTGACCAACAAAATTCTTAAAGCTTGGAATAATTGACTAGGCTTTGTTGTAGTTAGCTAGAATCCTAAGAAGACCATAGAATATCTAGAAATACTTCCAAATACATCTCATATGTAGATTGTACCATAGAATACTATTTATTCCAACTGACCATTTATAAGATATCACAATTCTCCCCTCCTTATAAAAATTCGGTCCCCGAATTTACTAAAGGCATGGAGTACTTATAGTGTTAGTCAAATAGGTTTGGATACTTCCCTCGCATATCCTCCTCTAACTCCCATGTAGCCTCTGCTGGAGAATAATTTTGTCATTCCACTTTCACAAATGGAAGATCTTTGGTCCTCAAATTTCTCACTTGTCGACCCAATATCTGTAAGGGTCGCTCTTCGTATGTAAGATCATCCTGGAAGTCCACATTTGGTTGGTCTAACACATGTGAAGGATCATATAGGTATCTCCTAAGCATCGAGACATGAAACACTGGATGTATATGCGAGAATGTGGGTGGTAATGCCAACCGATAAGCCACTCGACCAACCCGCTCCAGGATCTCAAATGGTCCCACATATCTTGGACTCAATTTACCCTTTTTCCCAAATCTCATAATTGATGTACGCAAAATTGACAAGCAATTAAACGCACAAGCAAATAGTATAGTGGTAAGTAAGGTTCTTAGAACTGAGGGTTGAACACAAAATCAAGGCAAATAATTATGTGAAGCAGGAAAATTAAAGTTTTATAATGTTGTGAAAGGTCGCAAGTAAATAAACGAGATCGAAAACGTAAATAAAAGATGAGTTATAAATCAATGGAGATAAACGAGCACGATACCCTTATGGACTACCCATCTATGTCGAGACTATGGTTTTTATGAAGTTCTAACTAGTACCCGGAGTGTTCTAATGCATCTCCCTAACGCTTCCGCTCATTAGGATGACAAAACTAAGCTAGAATAGTTCATGATTACTAATCAACGCTTCCGCTCATTAATTAGACCAAGAATTAAACTAAACTCAATTATGAAGTTCACTCCTATCGGGTTATCCCTTAGTATCAAGATTCCTCATTAATACCTTAAGACATGTCAATTGACTCTTCCGTTGATTCTAATGCCTTCCGGTCCATTATTATCAACTAAAATCATAATCTAAGTGATCAAGTTAGATTAAGCATTAAGATCATCAATTGACAACTACTACGAAAGATAATCAAACCATAGCTAACATAGACGAGTAATCACATAATTAGGGCATCGCACTCGCAAGAGAACTACTCGCTAAACATGTTGACAAAGCACAAAAGATTAACGAAGAACATGGTAGCAATTAACATAAAGGTAGAGGTAGAGAAAGCTTAGTCGTGATGATCAAGCTTTGCCAATCCTCTCCCCGTGCTAACTGGAATCGCCCCTTTATTAAGCTCTAAAGGCTGTTCAAAATATTGCAGTAGTAATGTCCTCGTAGTCACGTCTCCTAAGGCTTATATATAGCCACGAATCTAATACAAAATTAGGAAAACCTAGAAGAGGTTAATCTAAATTGGAAGTTTAACTAGCCAAATAATAATATAAATAATATACCTTAAGTCCTAAAGCCGAAACAGGAGGCTAAAAGTCGAATATTTCCTTTAGCGGATCCGAAATTATAACTAAATAAGAAGTCGGACTAAAGCTGCGTTGGGCGAACTAGCGATCGCTAGTTGAGTAGCGGCCGCCAGTTCGACCCCTTTGTAAATCTCTGTGCTACCCGACTAGCGATCGCTAGTCAACTAGCGACGGGGAGCCCTTCCACTTTCACTGGCGGCCGCTAGTTGACTCCCCATCGCTAGTTGGCCTGCACAGCTTCATTGAATCTTTGTATTTTTCATTTTTGATCCTCTTTCGCTCCGAATTTGACTTCGACTATAAAAGACAAAATGTAGATCTCTCTTCCAGCTTTCCAACGGTATCTTATGCGTTATAATCCAATGCCGGAGTAGAAAGTTATGACTCTTGCAATATGATCTCTTGAAATCACCCCTCCAACGACCTTCATTGAGCCCCAATTTCCTACAAAATAGGACAATGGGTAGAAATCCATTTCCGAACATAAATATACTAAAATAATCATAAGACTTAACATGACATGATAAATATGACTCAAAACATGACTAAACACGCGCGAAACATATGACAAAACATGAGCGTTTACACACTCATCAATAATCCCTTTCATTGGAGATACCTTCAGAAACACATTGGTACCCACTTCAAACTCAATATCTTTTCTACTTTTATCTGAGTATGACTTCTGTCTACTTTGAGCTGTCACTCATCATTTTCGAATCACCTTAATCTTATCAATTGTCTCCTGTATGAATTCAAGACTCAACTGTTGCTTCTCACCAACTTCATCCCAACATATTGGTGACCTACACTTTCTACCATACAATGCCTCATAAGGTGCCATCAGAATACTAGCTTGATAACTGTTATTGTAGGAAAACTCCATTAAAGGTAAATAGAGCTCCCAGCTCCCTCCAAATCCATCACACATGCTCGCATCATATCCTCCAATACTTGTATTGTCCATTCTGACTGTCCATCTGTCTGAGGATGGAAAGCTGTACTCAAATCCAAACAAGTACCCATGGCATCTTGAAACTTCTTCCAAAATTGAGATGTAAAATGTGTCCCTCGATCAGAAACTATTGAAACTGGAACTCCGTGCAGTCAAACAATCTGATCAATGAATAGTTGGGCAAACTTTGCTGCATCATATGTATTCTTAATAGGTATAAAATGTGCCGACTTCGTCAATCGATCCACAATAACCCAAACAGAATCAAACCTCCTTGGTGAAGTCGGGAGGCCCACTAACAAATCCATGGTAATTCGTTCCCATTTCCATTCTGGAATATCCAATGGTTGCAAGAAACCAGAAGGTCTTTGATGTTCAGCTTTAACCTGTTGACATGTTAAACACTTAGCGACAAAATCACCAATGTCCTTTTTCATGCCATTCCACCAATAATGATTCTTCATATCTTGATACATCTTGGTCGAACCTGGATGCATACTATACACAGCCTTATGCGCTTGAGCCATAATGTCTCTCCTCATATCTCCTACAGCAGGCACAACCAATCGAGTACCAAAATATAAAACACCATTTGAACTAAGATAAAATTTAGGCAATGCATCTTCCTCTACTTTTTCAATCATCTCCATCAACTCAGGGTCCTCTCGTTGTAGTTTCACAACTCGACCACGGATAGTTGGTTGTATATGTATCTCACCCAACATCACAGGTTCAGTTCCATTTAGAACTGTTGTCAACTCCAACCCTTGGTCAACTAACTCATGTAGGCTTGAAATCAAAGGTCTTCGAATCAATGACATATGTGCCAAACTACCAGCTGATTTCTGGCTTAAAGCATATGCAACAACATTAGCCTTCCCTGGATGATAGCTAATGACACAATCATAGTCTTTCAGAAGCTCTATCCATCTCCTCTGCCTCATATTTAGATCCCTCTGATCAAAAATATACTTTAAACTCTTATGATCCGTAAATATTTCAAATTTCTCACCATATAGATAATGCCTCCATTTCTTGAGTGCAAACACCACTGCAGCCATTTCCCAGTCGTACACTGGGTAATTGTGCTCGTGTTTCTTCAACTGTCTAGATGCATAAGCTATCACATTTCTTTCCTGCATCAAAACACATCCCAAACCAATCCTAGAAGCATCACAGTACACAGCATATCCCCCAGATGCAGACGGTAAAGCCAAAACAGGAGCATTGGTTAACAAACTTTTCAACTCCTGAAAACTTCTCTCACAATCTTCTACCCACACATATTTTACATTCTTCTGTGTCAATCGAGTGAGTGGAGCAGCCAAAGTAGAAAACCCTTTTACAAACCGTCTGTAATATCCAGCCAAACCAAGGAAGCTACATACCTCAGTAACATTGGTTGGAGTTGGCCAACTCACCACAGCTTCCACCTTCATTGGATCAACTGACACTCCATCCTTGGAAACAACATGTCCTAGGAATGCCACACTTTGCAACCAAAACTCACACTTGGAGAATTTAGCATACAACTGATTATCAAGCAAGGTCTTCAAAACCAACTGAAGATGTCCTTCATGTTCTTCCTTAGTTCGTGAGTAGATCAATATATCATCAATAAAGACAACTACAAACTGATCCAAGAATGGCTTGAACACTCGGTTCATCAAACCCATAAAGAAAGCAGGTGCATTAGTAAGACCAAATGGCATAATTAAGAACTCATAGTGTCCATATCGAGTTCTGAAGGCTGTCTTAGTCACATCTTCTTTTCGGATTCTCAACTGATGATATCCAGACCTTAAATCAATCTTTGAAAACTACTTGGCATCCCTTAACTGATCAAACAAATCATCAATGCGTGGAAGAGGATATTGGTTGCGAATAGTTACCTTATTGAGCTTACGATAATCAATGCACAACCTTAAACTTCCATCTTTCTTTCTAACAAACAACACTGGAGCACCCCATGGGGAAACACTAGGCCGAATATATCCTTTATCCAACAGATCCTGCAATTGAACCTTCAACTCTTTTAACTCAGCAGGTGCCATACGATACAGAGGTATAGAGATTGGTTCGGTCCCTGGCATTAACTCAATGCAAAACTCAATCTCCCTCTCAGGTGGCAAACCTAGCAAGTCATCTCGAAAAACATCTAAAAATTCTTTCACGACAGGAATCTCATCAATAGTTATCTTCTTTGCATCTGCATCAACTTCTTTAATAATAGCCAAATAACTCACACAACCCCTTTTTAATAATCTGAAGGCCTTCAAACATGAGATAAGCCTAGCTGGAATTACCATCCCATCACCCCGAAACATAAATTCTGGCTCACCCTTAGGCTTGAAGGTCACAATCTTATTGAAACAATCTACTGTTGCATGATATGATGATAACCAATCCATACCCAAAATCACATCAAAATCCTCCATATCAAGCACGTGTAAATCAGCAACCATATCACGTCCATCAACAACAATCACACATGATTTAAGAATTAAATGCACATGTATGATATGACCTGATGGGGTATAAACATCTAGTGACTCCCTTAAGGACACAAGTTGATCATCAAAAGACTTAGCAAACTGGGGTGACAAGAATGAATGTGTCGACCCCGAATCAAACAAGACTCGAGCATCTGACAAGCCTATAGGGAGTATACCTGAAACTACAGTATTAGATGCGGTAGCATCTTTCTTTGTCAAAGCATATACTCGAGCAGGACCACCTCCACTATGCTCCATAGGCTCCTTTTCCCTATGAACTGAATTCTCTCCCTCATTGCTCTGGCTGATTGAACTCCTACTTTGTTCTTGAGGTCAAAAAAATATGTAACCATGAGGTACGCTAGAAAGACCAGCAACCTGTACACGTTGCCTTGCCTTATCCTCAGGACAATCTTTGATATAATGTCCATAATTGCCACATCCAAAGCAAGCTCCTGTCTGTCTATGGCATGGCCTTCCATGATGCTGTTGTTTCCCACATCTTGGACAACTTGCTGAGCTACTAGACTGGTCCCGACTACCATGTAGGTTGCGAACATCTTTTCCTCTCCCAAATCTACCAAATGATCCACCGCCCCTTGACAAGGCAGGCTGATTGCTCATCCTTCTTTGTTGTTGCCCAAAGCTTTGGTTAAAACTAGGTTGTGGTTGTCTTTCAAACCTCTGCACTTTTGGTTGCCTTTGGGTCATCTGGCGCTCAGTATCGCGCATCTCTAATGTCCTTGCACAATCCACTGCAGCTGCATATGACTTGAATCCACGAGGGTACATAACTTTGAACATAGCATCATCAAGTCCCCGAATGAACCTCTTTACCTTCTTCTCCTCATCAGGAATTAAATGCTTTGCATAACGGGAAAGATAACAAAACCTCTGATCATACTCAGTTACCGTCATCTCTGGTATCTTTACTAACCGCTCAAACTCAAAGGCACGTGCATCCCTCAAACTCTCCGGCAAGAAGCGGTCCAATAAAACTTTACTAAACTCTTCCAAGTCCATCCACGTGATCCCACAGTTTGGAACCAAACTCCAGCCTCTCTAGTTAACTTAAATGCAGCCAACTCCACCATCCTCTTTCCTTCATATTTTAGGATCTTCCACCTCTTCTCCATTTCATCAACAAATACCTGAGGATCATCACGCACACCTGAAAATGTAGGTGGCTCCAACTTTAAAAACTCTACCAATGAGTCATCTCTAGGAACCAAAGCAGCTTTTCGATCCATCTGGCTTTGTTGAGTAGCAATAAATTTCTCCATTGCTATCAACACTCGGTCCACCGCATAACCACCATGCCTTTCAGCCTCAGAAGTACCACCAACTGGTGGGTCAATCTCAACTGTCGTGGTATTATCTGTAGTTGTGTTCTCAGCTGGTAGTGCTGGCTCAAGTACAATATCATCTCTATGTCCATCGGAGGACTCACCTCGCTCCCTGATAGTAGTTTCAGCACCTCTACGTGTAACAGGCATATTCTCCCTATAAGATCAAATCATAATTTAAGAAGACCAAAGGACAAGCTGATACAATGAGGGACAAAGAAATGACCGATCCTATGCTCCGTAGGGTTCCTAAAGTACACATTTAGATAACACATAAGATAAAACTCTATTGAGCTCTGATACCAAGTCTGTCACGACCCATCATGAGGTCGGTGACCGGCGCTAGACTCCACTGTATACAAACTACAAAATGCAGATCTAGCCAGCCTCAAAACATAGCATAAAGTTTATCAACATTTATTTAAAGCAACACCAGGGCACGCTATATAAACATGCCTCTCAAAATATAAGATATACAAAAATGGTGTGAGAACCATCACCAGAAGTCTGAACAAGTTCCATGTGATACATGTTCAAACCAAAGCATAGTCTAGGATCTAGCCTCTGAAAACCATTACCGAGCGTCTATACAAGAGTACAAAAGATAGCATGATCTGGAGACTTCAAAAGAGTAGCCCTCGAATGGAAGAGATGGGCATGCACACGGACTCCAGAACCCGAGGCAAACTATGATTGCTTTAACCTTAGATGGATTAGTAAGGGGTAAGTGTTTTGAAACACTTAGTAAGAAGATAGAACATAACATATTGGTTATGTCTGCCACATATGAGAGACAGAACTTAACCATGTCCAACAATACGCAAGACCACAAGATGCATGCCAATCATATGATCACACACACACAAAAGTTCACATAGTGAACAAACGGTGAGCTATAGACAGATTTAGACGGGCCACTTCCTCTCCAGCACAGGGATATCAACATGGCCATCAGATCTCCTTTCCATAATCACATACTAAGTTTAATAGTAGTAAACTAGGATATCCCCAGTCTATGTGCACATAGGACAACATCCCCGGTTAGCACGGGAAAACCTGTCCATATCTCACCAAAAACAACATAGCATACCCAAACAAATTGGCCCCACGCTAGGAAAGACATATTTTCTAGCTAGCCATTCACATGTGCCATATCTCTCACAGACCAATCCAAACATGAACGATCTTATCACAAATGCACATGACCACTTCATGAACATACTTCATATGCATGAGACGCACATAATCAAGACCTGAAACATGCACATGCACCAAACAAAACCAAATTTATCATGTTCTATTCGCTTACAAAAATGAATATCACGCAATAGTGCCGATTTCCCGAGTCCTAATCTCTCGTCACTTTCAACCTTCAACCGTTCCTCCCAGATAGTTTTCTTCACTGAAATCACTTTGAGAAAGATTTACATGATCTGTATAACAATTTCCAATCATAAAATGAGGTCAGTTCCTCACTTCCCAACCGAGTTACATATTGAGCACACGATAAGCTCCATAGCTTTTAAGTTCGATAGATATCACATATAACCCGATATCACACAAAACCCATTTAATTTACTGTACTTAAGCTCTCTTGTATGTTCTTGATAACTCAGGGTCCAAAAATCAACCTAGAATCCAAAAGAATTAACTTACCAAGCCTTTACTCATAAACCCTGCTCAATCCTGAACCAGGCAGCTAGTCCAACTTTCAACCAGGTCTTGAAGGCGATTCTTTCCTCCAAATAGGGCGTATAATATGGCCTTAGAAAGCTAATTAAGTCTTCTACAATCTGTAAGAAGGAACCTAAGTCCAATTCGGAGTCCAACTAAGCTTACCAAGCCATTCTTCTTCCACTAGCTCACCTGTGTCTCCAGTAGATAGTCCATTGTTCAAAATAGATTTCCTATTGGCTCCTTGATCAGAATAGAACATATGATATACCTTTAATAAGGTATTTGAGTCCTCTACAACTTCCATGAAGACATAAAAGTCCAATTCAAATCTGAAAATAACTTACCAATCACGTTTTCTTCAATAACCTCAGCTGTGTGCTTCACCAATGACTGTCTGATTCAAAATGGATTTTCTGTTGATTCCCTAATCCAAATTTAACATATGATATACCAAAAGAAAGGTATTGAAGTCCTCTACAATAGTCTTGACAATTTCAAAGTCCAAATTTGAATGAAAATAGGCTTACCGACTGATTCTTTATCCAGTAGCTTCTTTCTCTTTCCTCTTACTCTCTCTCTCAACTTTCTCTTCTCTTTTGAGTTATGGCTGAGTCTCAGAATTTTTTGCCTCTTCCTTAAGGTTTCTGAGTCCCAAAAGTATATAGGTGAGTAAGAGTCCAGCTTGACTCACCTCCTTAACCAAGTCTAATGAACAAGCAAGTGGTAATAGATGATTGGTTGATTCCCAATGGGGTCCAATCAGAAAGAGACTCATTCAAGCTCCGTTTTGACTATCTTCCATTGCGTTTGATAAAAACTTGTCAACTAACAAATTGTAGCCCTATGTGTGTAGTTTTTGGACCATATTTATTTGTAATATTTGGAGTAAAATTGAGAACGTGGTTCTCCATTTACTAAACAAAGGTCATTGCTGTCCGAACTTGACCAACAAAATTCTTAAAGCTTGGAATAATTGACTAAGCTTTGTTGTAGTTAGCTAGAATCCTAAGAAGACTATAGAATATCTAGAAACACTTCCAAACATATCTCATATGTAGATTGTACCATAGAATACCATTTATTCTAACCGACCATTTATAAGATATCACAGTCTAGAATAAATCCCGAAGGATTACCCACAAATCTCTCTCTCTCCTTCGTGAGAGCCTCTTCTCTTTTTCCTTGTGAGGGCTCACTTTCCTGCTTTAGGGCTTTTCAATCTCCTTCATCTTGCCGCCGCTTCAACCCTTTCCCTCCACCCCAACCAACCCATAAGCCTCCTCGTTCATCTCCGGTCAGCGCTCCTCATTAATCTCTGGTCATCACCCTCCTTTCCTCTCACATAGCTCCGGTCAGCGCTCCTCTTTCCTCTCCTTTGAAGCTTCCCCTCGAGCACTCGACTCCTCCGCCCCAGCAACTCGGCTCGACCCCTCGTCATCACTGCAGTTGTCCCCGCCTTCCGGTCGGGCTTCTTTGGCTCCCATTGGTTTTGCTTTCCGATTTTGGGTTTCTGCGGGTTCTGGGTTCTCGGATCTCCTCAGATCTGGTGGCATTGCTCTTGATCGATGCTTCCAGGAGTTGTTCGGTGCTTCCAGAATTGTTCCTCGCCATCCTCGTCCTGACCGGATAGTAATTGTGGTCGCCAGTCTGTTACTTCATCATCCAAAGTCTGGCTCTGCTTCAGGCTCATCTTGAGAGTCTTCCGGTGTCCCCCGAGAGTTTGGTCGCCGTCGACCGCCCCCTGGATGGCCTCGGTGTTTTTATTGCTTTCGATGTTTTATTTGCAGGTGCTTGTTGTGCTTCCTGTAGTGGTTTCTATCTTTGTTCTGTATTGTTTGTGATTGTTATTTTAGCTCCCGAGCCACACCTGCCTAGTGGTCTCTTCGTGTTTTGGATTATCTGTATCTGCTTTTGCTTGGATCGACCCTTGTTCGATTTGATTTCTGTTCGTTTCTCGAAACCTTGCCTGTTGGTGCAGGTAGATAGCTTTGTCTTGGTTGGATTCGTCTGATCTTGGTATTCATTTGCTTGCATCTCGTATGTATTCAAATGTCTACGAGATTGTGTCTATGACGCGATCTTATGGTTATTAGCCGTAGCTTATCTAGGTAGCTTTTGCCTTGGACGTTTGGCTCTTATAGTCTTTCGTCTGCCCTTCGCCTTCAACCATGCCTCTCTGTTTCCAATTGGTTTGGTTTCGTGTTCTGTTTCAGTATTTTTGTTCTATGCATTTGTATTTTCCTTCCTGTATTGTAAGACTTTTATATTAATATAGGTTTTGCGCCTCCCTTTTCAAAAAAAAAATCCCGAAGGGTTAGCTTATAGATCTATAAAATTTTGCCAGACTAATCGCCCTCATTCTCGATATTTTATGACCTAGTTCCTATCTTTGAAGAAGATAAAAGTAAGATTTTGGTTCACCCTAAAAAAAAGTAAGAATCTCGCCCCAATACATGCCCAGATTTTGTTCATCACCATTCCTGCTCACAATTAGTCGAAACACCTTTAAGATAAAAAAGTATAAAGCAAAATTGAACTTATTAGGGTGTGTTGTTTAAGTTTAATCAAGAAATTTTAAGTTCGGACTATTAAAAATTGCAAATATATATTAATTTACTTAATAAATATCCAGATATATGATAGTGTAATAAATAGAAGAGAAAAGTTTATTTTAGTACCCTATAGTATCATGAAATATCACTTTAGTACCCTGTGGTAAAAAATCTATCAATCGAGTCAAACCACACCCAATTAACATCACTTAGGTCCACGGGCAGCTGTCCGGACTTGCCCGAACCTGCCCGGATCCTGCCCGGCTGACTAAGCGAGCCACGTCAGTAAAATCTGGTGATGTGGCACCATGCAGCCAATTTTTTTCTCTCTCCTCCTCCTCCTCTTCTTCTTCTTCTTCTTCTTCCTCCTCCTCCTCCACGGTGGCCTCCCTGCCGGCATCAATCCCCACGAGACTGCTCAATTTCAAGGTCCACCTTGAGTCACTTTTTCCTGGGGAGAGGGAGCCCTACACCCCCAAGCCCACCACCACGTGAGTGATTTTCGATGCGATGGCGGAGGTGCTTATGAGTGATTTTTTTGGTGCAGCAGCTACAGTGACATCTCCGGTCGCCTCCCGTCTTAGTAGAACAATTGCCGACAGTCGGCCGAGATTAAAGCTACAGCGGAGGAGCACTTCTCTGAGGGAGATCGGGGAAGGAGTTTCACCAGACGATCTCCGACCGATGGTAGAGCTGTGCGTGGCCAGGCTCTGGTCGTCCTCGGTCAACGTGCATAAATTTGCCATCGTGAAGCTTCGCCTGCTAGCGAAGAATCGATCAGACTTTCAGCTTATGATCGGGGAGGCCGGGACGGTGCCGGCGCTGGTGCCCTTACTCTGGTACAGCGACCCGTGGGCCCAGGAGCATGCAATAACTGCTCTCCTCAACCTTTCCCTTGCTCCAGTGAGGCCCCTCTTCGAGATGGTTGCCGAGCAGGGGGCCAGAATGGCGGAGAATGCCCTCGTGGTGCTGAGCAGCATCGCGGGGATTGATGCTGACAGGGAGGCCATCGTGGAGGAGGAGGAGGAAGAAGAAGAGGAGGAGAGAGAAAAAATGGTGGCATGGCCTCACATCACCAGATTTTACTGACGTGGCTTGCCTAGTCAGCCGGGCAGGTTCAGGCAAGTCTGGGCAGCTGCCCGTGGACCTGAGTGATGTTAATTGGGTGTAGTTTGACTTGATTGATGGGTTTTTTACCACAGGGTACTGAAGTAATATTTTATGATACTACAGGGTACTAAAATAGACTTTTTCCTAAATAGAAAGGAACTGACATCTGCCTTCCAAGTGTAATAAATCGCAGAGAAACAAAAGTAGAACCATATTGGCCTCGATTGGCAAGTATGGAGTCCTTTGCCAAGCTGCCATGGAGACTCCTCTAATCTCAGGATCCCCTCTGGGCGCGTGTCTTAATTGGCAAGTATGACAGGGATGGCAATGACCTGAACATATTATGACCGAAGTGTGGCTCATCCGCGACCTGGAGGGCCAAGGTGAAGACCCGACCGATGCTTGCCCACGGCTTTTACCGGAATGTGGGCAACGAGCTAAGGACTTCTTTCTCAAATGACATGTGGCTCTCCCCCTCGGAGTATTGGACCCTGGAGAGTGGTTGGGACATCTCTCGCCTGGAGGCGCTCTTACCTTTGCACGTGATTAGTTCTCTGACTTCAATTTTCTTACAGGTCTCGCCAGCTTGGATGGGTTCCTTGTCCTGGGGGCTATCTCAGGATGGACTTTTCTCTACTTAGTCCTTGTATAGAGTGATGCGCAAGGAGGTGGAGATTCCGTCAGCTGATTCAATTTGGACCTTGATTTGGGCTTTACGGGTTCCTGAGCGAATTTATTTTTTTATTTGGTTGTTTTGTCATTGCAGGTTAATGAAAAATGCAGAGCGGGCACGGAGACACTTCACAGAGATGACACGTGTCCAAGATGTGGTTCTGAGTCTGAGTCTATGATAATATGTCTCATGATTGTAGGTTCTCTATGACTATTTGGGCTTCCCTTCTGCCACGACCTCCATGGGGCTTCTACACTGAGACTGACTCCTGCCGTTAGCTCTGGGCCAACATGTCAGACACCACCACTCTCATGGATGGCCCGTCATGGGCAACGACCTTTGTGACTACTTGTTGGTAGCTTTGGCAATGGCGGAATGACTCTATCTTTCAGCCTGGTACCACCTCAGGGCACCCTCCCTCCTTCATTACTTCACAAGCACGAGAGTTTGCTCGTGTCCTGACAGACCAAAATACTCCATTACCCCCTCATCGTGAGATCCTAGTCTCCTGGCATCGACCCGCAGAGGATTTCGTCAAGCTCAATACATATGGAGCTTCGATGGGCAACCCAGGTCCTATTGAGACTGGTGATATTATTTGCGACTCGGACAGTCTTTGGGTATGCAGGTTCGCTAAGGGCATAAGGAGCTGTACTTCATTGGCTGCGGAGCTTTGAGCTTTGGTCCTCGGGCTCGAGCTGACCTGGGAGAGGGGCTTACAGAGAGTCTAGGTGGAGGTGGACTCGTCTCTTGCCATCCTTTGCATTGGATGTGATGTTGAATGTGCTCACCTGGTGGCGACATTTTACGATTTTTCCCTCTCTCTCTTCCGCCCCTTTCTCCTCCATTTCTCCTCTCTCCCTTTTCTTCTCTCTCACTCTCTCTCTCCCAACTTACGCCGACCAAGCCGACGCAACCAGGCAAGGCGATGACGAGGCAAGAAATGCAACGGTCCTGGTGTTTCCCAGCGTGAAACGATCTCCAAGCCCCAGCGAACCAAGCTTGCATGAGTGGGTCCCATTGGTACGTAGTTTTGAAACGATCTCCTTTTGAATTATTTACATTTGTTTTGGAAAATTAATTGTTTTGTACGTCGTGTGCATGTCCGACTTTTTTCCTTTTTTTTTTTGACAAATCCAATCTTTTGAATTTTGATGTCTTCTCTTTTCTCGACTAAGGCTGGTGGTGAACATTCCTGGGAATAGCAACCCCAAACAAGGTGAGATTCCATTCCACGGCTGTGAATTAATTTCAAACCTTCCCTTATTAAGCTGAATTTCTTTCTTAATTTACGCGTTCAAAATCGTACGGGGAGCCCAAGGTGCAGAAGTTCCGGTGGAAGGGCGGTTAAGGAAGCTTAGATGCGGGATTAGTTGATTTTGGGTATTTTTTTTAGTTTGATTTGGAATTTTTGTCAATTTGATAAAATGATACATTTGGTATTATAAAATGGCATACTCGGGTATGATTAAATGGCACGAACTGTTATGATTAAATGGCAGGCCCGGTTACGATTAAATGGCATGTCCGATTATGATTAAATAGCATGTCCAGTTACGATAAAATGACATACCCGATTATGAATAGTTAATTAAATGAAATACCCAGTTATGATAAAAAGTCATGCTATTTCCTTTCTGGTTGGCTAGCTCTTGGAATATTAATTTGTAGTGTTGGGAGAATTTTTCTCAACGTTATTCTAACGATTGGCTTTCTATTCTCTCCCCTGTTTTAATATAAATGTCTCTTTATTCCAAAGTTAAAACTACTAAATCAAAAATTGGAAATCTCAGACCTTCGATGACTCTAAGCAAAATTGGAAGAGGGGTACCTAAGGTTGAGTGGGTTTATTATTGGAAACCGAGTGGACTCACACAGTGCACCCACAAGCACACAAGCAAACCACGAACTCAAGACAAGCACGAACTCACAAAAAATAAAAAGAAAAGCACAAAAGAGAGACAATATTTGTTTACTCTGTTCGATCCACAACGATCTACATCCGGGGGCGTACCAAGCCATGAGAGATTTCACTATGCTCTTGGTGTTTCACTCACACTTACAAGCAAAGTCACACTTTGGCACCCACACTCACTTAAGATTTTCTCTTTTCTTTCTAGCCACTCACAATGGCCTCACACACTCTCTCTCTTAGAGGCTACAAATGAGTTACAAGTGGTATATATAGAGCCAACAACCCTAAGAAGCAAAAGCAACACACAGGGGCATTTTTGTCCAAGTTTCAGCAAAGTTCGCAGGCCGGGTGGCGTCCGCCGGACAGGTTTGGGTGAAGTTTCTGGACCTGGCGCCCGCCGGGGCTGCCTAGCCTCCCATTTTTTCTTACAAATGAGTTACATTTAAGAATAATTGTGGTAAAAAGGAAAAATCGGAGGCATAAATTAAAAGGGTAATTGGGATTGGGAAAATGGTTGATGAAATTTGTAATAAAATTAAATAATTAATCAATTAGCATGCCTGAGTACGATAAAATGTTATGTTTGGCTACAATCAATTGGCATGTCCGAGTATGATAAAAAGTCATGCTTGGTTACGATCAATTGGCATGCCCGGGTACGATAAAAATCATGTTTAGCTACGATCAATTGGGATACCCAGGTACGACAAAAAATCATGCTTGGTTACGATCAATTGGCATGCCCAGGTACGATAAAAAGTCATGCTTGGTTACGATCAATTGGCATGCCCGAATAATATTTAATAATACTTATAATAAAAATAATTAAATAAATCGATGCATTATGGTATACCACTTTATTAAATTTCACTCTAGTATACAATATCCAACGAATTTCAAATAAAAAAAATAGCAAAAAATAAAAGCAAAAGACAAGCACACGCGTATTGCCTGGAGTTGAGACACGGGGACATAATGACATTGTTGCCCCGTTACGTGCGAAACGGAAAATGGCCTTTTCCGTGGGGAATCCATCCCCGACACAGAGAGACCAATGAGAAGCCCCCAAGCTTCCAAAATTCCACTTAACCACTCTCTAACATCACTAAACACTACCCCTCAAAAAAAAAAAAACCATCACTAAACACTAAATTGTTTTTTCTTACTTGAAACAATTTTTGAGGACCCAAAAAAAAAATTAACAAATTACACTCCAAGAATGCTGGGAACTTCTTTTAACTACAGGCCTTTCGTTGCCTCTCTTTCCTTCATACCAGGTAGCCCAATTATCAGCTAAAGTTTGCAACTTTATGACTTTTATCACTTGAGAGAGAGGGTGTTATCCGGGGAGCAAATGGAGGTTGTGATGTCTAAGATCAACATGGTTGACTTGCCTTTGGGAGCTACAGAGGACAGGGTTTGTGCTAGTGTGAGGGATGCAGAGCTCAGAGTCAAGATCGTGGAAGAGAGCTCGTTTCGTCAAAAACCCGAAAGAATGTCGGAGCTCTTGTAAGGCGGATCAAGATAAGCTTCAGGAACAGATTTCCGGATGTCGATGGACTAAGAGGAGACATAGTGACTAACAGAGCTGCACAAGCTCTAGCTCCCTTAAAGGGTAGGGATCAAGTAACAGCAGAAGACATTGCTTAAGACACCGTCTTAGAAAGGACCCGTTTGAGTTGATTGACTCGGGTTTACTTGTCATCGAGAAGTTAAACGAGGTTTTCAGTTGAGAGCAGCTACCAGAGTCACATTTTGTCATTTTTTTCCCCGGTTTAATTTGATTCATATCGCTTTCAGTTGCAGACTCTAGAACAGCTATGCAGAAAACATAATGTCAGTTCTGAATGATTGATTACTAACATGTGTCTGCATAATGGTGATACGATCCGGACGAAAGGAAGTCTACTGCTTCGGGAGTTCTCCATTTGGAAGTCTATCCCAGAAGCGCGGCCTTCGCTCTTCGAACTCTGGAGGTCGTCGATAAACAAGTGATGCAGCAAGTATCGATATTGCAGCAGTTAAGGCCCATATCACATGGTGCTCGGTCTCGGATCGGTAGTCGAAGTAGTGCAGCAAATAGCTTTCGCCCATCCCTTCCCGCTCCTCCGCTCTCCACCTCTCTTTCTGTACTCACCAGAAAGAAAGATCATAAGAACACAACTCGCAAACATGAAAGATTTTGGTGCGTCGAAAAGAGCGAAGTGCGGGGGGAAACCTTGAGAAACATCTCCAGTGGAACATCAAACATCGATTCCACTTCGTTCGGACTCAACGCCGGACGAAATGCTTCCCTGTTGTATAGTATACCGACCACTGGCACCACTATAATACCACTCTGCACACAGCACAAACAGATCAGATGACAATGGCATTTGTTCGAGCTCGACTAAACGATTCGGATTGCTCAGCAACAGCTTCTTCTGCTAGACTTGCAGATGTAATACATTTCAATCAGAAGATGTACCCTGGTGTAAAAAGGTTGAAGAACAGTGACAACATCAACGAGACACGGGTCCAATCCGATCTCTTCTCGAGCCTCTCTTAGAGCAGTCTCTACGTCATCCGCATCCGCCTCGTCCCGTTTCCCTCCTGGAAAAGCTACTTCACCTGCAGCAAAGTTGTTGGAGCACAAAATTTACATCCCGACCGGACTCTAGAAGAATGGAAGTGAGCATCCAACCTACCGGGATGAGAAGAGAGTTTCGAGGATCGTTTGGTGAGAAGAACACGGAGGTCTCCATCCTTCCCTTCGAAGATACAGACAAGAACTGCTGCTCTTGGGGGCCCTCCCAATTGGGTTTCAGTAGTTTGGTTGCGTTGACTTTGAGAAGAAGATCCATGGAGGCGGAGTTGTTCAGCCAAAGACAAGAGTCTTTCGGACTTCTTCTCCTCTCCCTCTCCTGCCATTGTGGGAAGAGAAGATCTCTGTTGTGGTTAGTTGAACCCTCCCTCCCCCCAATTCTATTCTAATATGTTGTATTCTAAAGAAAATTTTGCCTAGCCGTACAAGAAATATATATTTGACGAAGGTCTGCATGGTGTATTCTTAGT
The DNA here is from genome assembly GCA_963995505.1 of Hypericum androsaemum. NCBI lineage: Eukaryota > Viridiplantae > Streptophyta > Magnoliopsida > Malpighiales > Hypericaceae > Hypericum > Hypericum androsaemum. The sequence continues at coordinate 12,463,120 of OZ023192.1, forward strand.
TACCTTAAAAAAAATCTATGTATATTAATTTGTAGAATTTATTACACCTCCAAGATCCCAGCTACCACCCCCACAAAAAAGAAAAAAAAAGATTCCAACTACCACCGTTTGTACGTTTTATATTTATTAAATATAATTTGTTGCACATCCGGGACCCCAACTACCACCGTAAGCATGTAGGTATAAAATTCAAATAAATATCATGTGTTTTCTTTTGATGCTTTTTTTTGGTGAAAAAGGGTGTCTCAAAGGATTTTATAGACCTTCTATTTTTATATTTAAACTAACATAAGAATGACGTCATATATTTAAGATGACGAAGATGTCGCGTATGATAGTAAGGTATCACCGTTGATAGGAAAAATGATTTTGAAATGTTGTTTAACTCATTTAAACAAGTAAAAAGAGTTGAGTGGACCAATTTCAAGTATAAAATAATTTATTAGATTTTTTCAGTAAGTAAGAGAGACTATCTTATCTTTATTTCTTGTTTTTACTTAGCGATTACAGGACAAAAATTACAAGTTTTTTGTCATGCAACTTTGCTTAAAACAGCAAAACCCAACGCAGGTTAACCAAAAGGCATCAAACTGAAAAAAGTGTTTTGTTAACCCAAAATAGAGAATCAAAGAGAATAACCTAAAATAGAAATTAAATAGCATAATTTTCAATTATTCTCTCATAATATTAACTCTTATTTTATTATCAATTACTCTTATCCAATCAAACAAAATTACGTAACGCTGTTCAAAGTTATTTACTTTAAATCATTTTACTTCACTCCTTATTTACAAGGAATCATATCAAACATAATAGTTGCTCGAGTCCACGTGAGAGCTTTGAATAACGGTTGGTAAATTGAGCATTTTTTCATGAAAAGTGTGGAGAATTTGTGTTACAAATGAGATGCTCATCTTATAATGTAACGACGGCTGATTTTTTAATCTCCGTATTCAGAGTTCGCCCAACAATTCTAGGTAACGCTTACATCTTCTGTCTTACTATAGCTGTTGGCACAAGCTAGCCGATGTTTATTCTCCAGATATTGTTGTTGCTTCTTCTCCGGGAAAAAAAAATTACAATTCGTAGGCCTTCTACCTCCACACGACGAACCGTATTTATGAGTGCTCAATATTGTCTTTACCTTAAAGGGAATTCAATTCTGTTACTGTTTGCAGACTTTTATTGCGTTGAGTACATTACTAAAGGAACCAATCTTGCACACGTTTTCTTGTACAATTGTAAGGAAGAACTCGGAATAAAGAAGTTGCGCGTCATTGCCATCTTCTACAGAACAAGATGGCGAATTTGCCAGCGCAGCTTATGAAGATGGGGCTGCGAAGAAGAAGAGCTTGTCTAACAGGATCCATGTCGCAACTCTCCCACTTCGAGTACGAAGCGAATCCCGGTACTGACAATGCCAAATGATCTTCCCGGTCTTCGACGAGAATAAGCCTGATCACCTTGTTTGTTTTTATTGCAGACAACTGATTGATTACTTGTGCCGAGTCGGGAACTGTTGTGTTCAGGGAACCACGGTGTTTTTGTTCACGTCTGTAGGGAACTTGAACTTTGGATTCTGCTCGATAAATGCCGGTGGTCGCTGATACACCACGGATGCAGCTTTGATCAGAATAGCAGCAGTTAAACCCCATATCAAGAACTTGTCACCCCCCGTCTCGAAGTCGAAGAAGTGGATCAGATACTTCGCTCCCATCCATTCTCTCTCTTCCGCCCGTCGATTCTCATCCTGACAAAAAAGCAGACGAGACATATAAATCGTTCTGGTGTAGAGATGGCATTTGTGTCGGTTATAATTCACAAATGGAATTGAGGATACCTTGATGAACATATCCAAAGGAGCATCAAATACAGATTCCACTTCAGCCGGATTTGGAACAGGCGTAAATGCTTTCTTGTCGGTTAGAATGCCTATAACAGGAATTACTCTCAAAAGATGCTGCAAGAGAACAAAAATAGCTAAAGCAATAACTAAGGCGTGGAGCTCATTGTCAGGCAGATCTGTCAACACTTGTTCGCAAATGCAATTTGGTAATTATGGTGCCTATAACAAACAAGAAGCAACAGATCCGGATTCCAGAATTTTAAATTTTGGTTTACAGAATAAAAAAGAAGCAGAAACGAAAGAGAACAAATCATTGATATCTTATGCACAACAATTTGTCTCAATAAACTGAGATAGATTTGTCAAGATCCAGAAAGTCTAAACAGAAGGATGGAAACCATGAGAGAAGAGAAATGCAAAGATGTGTCTTTCTTTCCCAAAACAAATCCGAGAGCTTATTATACCGGACTCCGTAAAAACCAAAGTTTACTAGACGCCATGAAAACCGATTGAGAATTACACTAACAATTCCTAAACTGGTGCAACTTAGAGAGCAATTCGTATGAAAAATATCTTGGAGGTGATGAAACCAAAGAACGCAACAAAAACTTTCAGAAACACAAGCCTACAATCACAAGCTCAATCAGCAGCAACATTTTGAATTCTAAGTGGCCTAACTTCCTAATGGGTCCAAAATCTGACAATTAAAAGCTTTTTACAAGAAAGAAGTTAAAATCACTCCTTTCATCTGTCCAAATACATATGCTTGCAGTTGCTGACACCGAACAACTGATACGATAGCACCACGGATAAAACAGTAAGACGCTGTTATGGCCTGCCATACGCCTAACAGACGCATAGGTTTTCATACCTTGGACAAAAACGGTTGGAGAGTAGTGACTACATTCACAAGCGACGGAACCAACCCAATTTCTTCGTATGCCTCTCTAGTTGCCGTATCTCCATCATCCTTATCGCCCTCCTCTGCTTTCCCACCAGGCAATGAAACTTCACCTGCAACCAGCAAGTCCCACCTCATCAAACACAAAACCTTCCCCCTTGAGAAAGACCCTAAGCACCATCACTTTGGTAAACCCGGTCAAAATGCCAACAGAAACACACGATTTCGATGTTAACTAGTTGAAAGACATAGTCAAAGCAATGCTTAGGAACCACTTCCTTCTTCTCCCTCTAGAAACTACAACAAACACTAACGATCCCCAATCAAACTCATACAGATTGCCACCATCCCGAAACAAGGCAAACACAGGAAAAATGCTCCGAACTTTGGAAAGAAACCCCAAGAAGGGATTAAAAAGACACAAACTTTCTCATTCCAGGACCACAAAATCCAAACATCAAGACCACAAGAGAGGAACCAATTCCTTCTTCTCTCTCTAGAAACTATAACAAAGTCTACCAATTCTCAACCAAATTCTTACATCAGTTGCCACCAATCCAAAACAAGCCAATCAAAGCAAAAAAGCTCAAAACATTCGGAAGGAACCCAAAAAGGAAATGACAAAAAGGTCCCAACTTTCCCCCCCACCACCAATCCAAAAACAGAATCCACCAAAAGGGTACCCACCAAATCTGCCAAAAACTCACCGGAATGAGTAGACAACCGGGAAGACCTCTTGGTCAAAACGACACGGTACCCTCCGTCGTCGCCTTCAAAGATACACACCAAAACGGCGGCTCTTCTGGGTCTAAACTTTTCAGGGTCGCTCGGGGAAACAACCGATTCCTGGAAGCCCACTTGGGCGACGACCTTCCCGCCCCTCTCGTCATCGAGTTCGTCCCACGACGGGGGAGGCGGCTTGTAGAGGCGGAGCTGGTGGGCCAGGGCGGCCAGCCTGTTGGAGTCCATGGATGCCGGTGGAAGATGGGGTTTGAAGAGAGGAAGGAGAGATTTCAAGTGGAGAAGGTTTAGGTGGGGAAGAAGCTTTGTTCTTACAAGTGAAATCATCGAGCGAGGAAGAGGAGGATCTTTAACATGTTTGGTCTCCTCGTGGACAAGGAAGAGTCATATCAGGTGTCCATTTTTTACAAGTTTCATCTAAAACGGGGTTAGTTTTTTTTTAATTTATTTATATTCAGGTGTCCATTTTTAATACCGAATTTTTTTTTGTTCTTAATTATCACAATATAAAATTTTCTTTCATACGGAAAAAAAATATTGTAGTAAAGTACGAAAATAAGTTCTGTGTTATAGTATAATATGAAAAGGTTTCGCATTGTGGTAAAAGTTTATGAAAAAAATACGTAGGTTATTTAAACTAAAAAACTTTAAAAAACGGACTCTATTTTCATGAAAGTTTCGAAAAGCAATATCTGATAGAGTTTTTTTCAAAAAAGATAACAATATCTGGTAGAAAGCCCAATAATAGCGTCACGTTTTGGTATAATGTTTTTTGGGAAATAAATTTTTTGTAATATTGTGAATTTTCGACAAAGTGTCGGTGGGTTCGACTCAAATATATAAAATGTTGTGTGTTTCATTTTTGAAGTCAAACTTTTTTATTTGTATTTATTTCCGTACGTGGGACATGTTAGGATGACCATCTAAATTATGTGAGGTATTTATTTAAAATGTATAAAATCTTTAATTTACATTTGACACATTTTATTTTGATAATTCAGTTCTATGCGACAATTCACGTGACACATTATATAAGCGTCCGTATTTGAATATTGGAAATGTTTGAGTTTTTTTTTAAAATAGGTAAAAAATTTAGATATATTCTCTAAATAGACAAAAATTTAATATATTCTCAAAATATGTAAAAATTTAATTCAAAATTAAAAAAAATAGGGAGACGAACCATGTACAGGTGGCCTCCCTGACAATTTTTCTTTTAATAAAATAAAATATTGGAGGCGACCTGCTTATAGGTCGCCTCCCCTCCAATTTTTTTTAAATTTTATTTTCTTGTCGATCAAACTCGATCGACTTTTAACTTCGAATAAATTTTTTACATTGTTATACTTCGTATTTGGAAAAGTTATAAATTACAAAATTGTAGATATATGTCTGAGCTTTGCATAGAAATTTGAATCAATTCAATCGGACTCCGGAGTAAAATTTTGTGTCTCCCAACCGAAATCAGTCGATCAAACTCGATCGGCTTTTGACTTCAAACAAAAATTTGATATTGTTACACTCTGTATTTGGAAAAATTATAAACTACAAAGTTGTAGATATACATCTCAGCTTTGCATAGAAATTTGAATCAACTCAATCAGACTCCGGAGTAAGAAATTACAAAAATTACTTTTTTTCTTCTCTTGTACTTCGATTGAAACAATAATTTTTGCAACTTCTTACTCCGGAGTCCGATTGAGATGATTCAATTTCTATGCAAAGCTGAGACATATATCTACAACTTTGTAGTTTATAACTTTTCCAAATTCAAAGCATAAGGATGTCAAAAATAAATTTGAATTCAATTTGAATTTGAATTCGGTTGGGAGATACAAATTTTTACTCTGGATTCCGATTGAGTTGATTCAAGTTGATGTGCAAAGCTGAGACGTATATCTACAACTTTATAGTTTATAACTTTTCCAAATATAGAGTGTAACGATGTCAAAATTTTATTTGAAGTCAAAAGCCGATCGAGTTCGATCGACCAAAATTAAAAAAATAAAAAAATTGGAGGGTAGACGACCTATAAGTAGGTCGTCTCCACTGGTGCATTATTTTAATTAGTGGCAAACAAATGGAGTCCACCCGCTTATGGGTCGTCTCCCTCATTTTTTTTAAAATTTTAATTAAATTTTTGCCTATTTTGGGAATATATTAAGTTTTTGCCTATTTAGAGAATATATCTATGTTTTCTGCCTATTTAGGAAAAAAATCCGAAATATTTTCAAAATCTAAAATTTAAATTTAAATTCTAAAATTATCAATGCTGACCATGGTTTTAAAACCCGGCCCGGAGCTACGACCCAGAATTCCTACTGTTTTCTGAGTCGGCCGGTCGGACTGGTCGGACCACCGGTCGGATCAAAAATATTTTTATTTTTAAATATTTTAAATAATATATATATGTAGGTTAAAATATACTTATTTTTCATACAAAAAAAGTAGACTTAATTTTTTATCTCTCCACTCTATAAATCTACTTTTTAATTTATTTATTACTTTATAAATTTGTCAAATCAATTTTTTTCCTCGAAAACTACCAAAAAAAGTCAATTTCGCCCATTTTTGTACTAACCATGTTCGACCGGTCAGGGTGGACCTCAAAATCGGCCAGTCTGACCGAATTTGGTCCGTTTAGTACAGACCCCGGTCAAAAGCCTAAAAACGACCCGGTCTTGTGCCCATTTCACGGTCGAACCGGTCGGACCACTGGTCGGACTGCATTTTTTAAAACCATGATGCTGACGAATAGAATGATGATATTAAAAGTTGAGTATTATCAAATTTTATTTAATGATAAAATCTTTTAATAATATATTTTTTATTGATTTGAATCCAAACTCTTAAAAAAAATTCAATCTTCAAGCAACGGACACGACCTTGCCTCCTCTGACCCAGAGCTCCTCATGACTAAGGTAAAAGAATCCTCTGTTCACTTACCCTTCAACCAAAGCTACCTACCGTTTTGTCAATTTTTAGAACAAACAACAAATTTCACCTAATACTTGTAACAAAATTACAATTAACACAATAAAAATATACTCTCCGGTGCATAACAATTATTTCCTTGCTACCGATAATTCGTACCTAGTGACATATAATTATTAAAATTAGTATTTATTTATATCAACATAAATTATCATGCCATCATAGCTGAGTAGAGACCTACTTGTAGTTCTGGCCTCTGGGTGATACTAATTTAAGTGATCGATTTTGAGGTTTGAGAGAGAAAAATTAGAGTATCATATGATGGAATCATTTTGGTCGGATTTTCTATGTTAGTTTTAATTTAGATATTTTTTTTAGTTTTAATTTTTTGAGATTTTTAAAATTTTAGTTTATCAAACAAAAATAACATGTCAATTTATGCTGACATGGAAGCTAATTATGACCTATAATGTGTCATTTGTTACACAGAAAAGTAGTTTGAGAGGTGAAATTGATCCTATCTACTGTATAATGTGCTAATTGTATATTTTGACAAGTAGAATATTAAATTAATAATATTAAATTATTAGCCCTATCTACTGTATAATGTGCTAATTGCCCCTAAAAAAGTAAAATATTAAATTTGATTATTAATAAAATGGTCAATAGTTACACCTGGATCAAGACACAAGATCATCAGGAGAATATTTTTAAATAAAATTCGAGGGTGTTGTACACTAAATATAACACATTAAAAAACAATCTAGTTTCTAGCCATCAGAAATGCGGTTCTAATCCCAAAATTAATCAAAATAAACACTATCTTGTCGTAGTTTTCTAAAGGAAGATGCAGGTAGGACGAAGCCTGATACTTGTTCCAATAGTACTAACAAATGAATAAAGAACATAACTTGAAAGATTAACTGTATAAACCAGTTCAATCTATTTACACCATAAATAGAAGGATGAACAAATTTGAGAAGCCATACAACCAAAACAATCACATGTTGAAACGAGTATTTGTAGACATGACTTATCCTCCGATGCAGGCTCGTTCAACCACCGTGTTCTGCAGATAAAATCGACCGCTGCTGCTGCTACACCACTCGCCTTGCGAAGGCGATCAAACGCGCGAAAAGATTCCCGCCTTTCTCATCTCAAGCTCAACTAACAGATAAGGAGACTTCCATTCAGTATGTACATTTTTCAGCATTGCTAAGACGATGACTGCTCCCTTCGAACACTAGCTTCTCCTGGTTTAGTGTTCTTCCCGGGGTTTGGTTGTTTTTTCATGGGAGGGTAAGACAGTCGTCGAGCTTTCATGCTCGTATTTCCATTGGATAAAGATGGTTTGGCTGAAGATGGTGTTTTTGTGCTTGGAGAAATAGAATTCTTACCAACCTTGTTGGTACCCTGGCTGTTCTGCAATTTGTTTGGACTAATGGACTGGCCAGGAACGCGGCTTTCCCACGGACGAGCAGCAATCCAGCGGTCCGTCCAGCTCCAACCCCAGTTACCTTTGCCAAGTTCGTAACCTCCGAGGTTCTGGCTGGAATTAGCCCTCCACTGTCATCATGGATTCTTAGATTCTTCATTACATTCCTGTTGAACCAGACAAGGGACATAAAAACAACTAAAACACACTACCTGATGGCTGAAAGCGTATGCCATTGCTCGTTCTCGCTTGACTGCTGCTTCCTCTCTCAGATGTATTTTCGCTAGAATGTCCTCCATTGCTGCAGCACCACCGCACCATTCTACCTCCAAATCGTGTAGCTTTGCCTCTAGTTTTAGTTGGCTCTCCAATTTCTTCTGTCGCAATCGGCCTTCAGTAACCATACAGAGTCTGCGAGCTCTAATCTGGCTCTGTGTCTTGCTCCAGGAATGAAGGTGGTTTAAGGTACTTGTGGCTTGCTTCTTGGAGGAGTACTTTTGTGTTAGAATCTTTAGTCTCGCCCTTCCTCTCAAACAGCGAACAACTTTTCTTGCCTACAAGGTGATGCAACAACCATTACGAACATTCCGAAGCAGCAGTAGCGTCACATGATATTAACCCGCTCTTTCTTAAATTCAATCTACAAACTAAAGCAGCATACTTCTTACCACAACTTACCATGTATGCCCTGAAAGCTGTTTGAATTATCGTGGCGGCCGAATCCTCAGGTGGAACATCAGCTACCTTCTTATTGCCAATAGCTGAACCACTTACAATGCCAGCAGAGTTCTTCTGTGACCAACTCTTCCATTTAAAGCTATTTGATTTGGAATGTGCAGAAGTGACCTGTCTCAAGTGTTAGTTGCAGTGAGCGGGCATGTAGCGACAGAAAGAATAACCCGAGTGTTGTTGTAACAACAATCAAAATAACATCGAATGAAGCCACATTCCAAGAGTAATATGTCAGCATCTATTCGATGAGGCATCTATACAAAGAACGAGCATACGGGGATCAGTACCTTTGCTTGTTTGGTGCTTCGGTCCTTCACTTTCTTCGAGTTTATTATCGTCTTGATCCAATCCCCAGAGCCCATCTTCAATCCCTGTTCGTGAATGCCACCTAAAACAAACCTGGTAATGGAGCACAAACTATGTGAGCTACCAGCAATTCTCCCTCACTGATTAAGAATCTCTCCTACAAGTAACTTCAGGTCCCGGCATCGGGCAATTACAATTCAGCATATTGAGTAAGCCAACCAATCAACCAACCAAGCCATGTGAATGGCGTAAACCCGAACGAAACAACAGCAAAATCTAAGAGGCGAAATGGACCACAAGCTTATCGATTCGGACCAGAACCCATTCATAATTCCATAGAATATACAATCACTAATTGATCCAAACAGCATAAAGTTGCCAACTTTAGCAATGCCACTTTCCCCTGGCACTAAAAACATCACAATCATCATAAAGAGGAACTCTAAAACAGCAGAACCAGAGCCAGAGGCATGAAAAGACAGAAACTTGAAGCAACCACAGATTATAGCCGTTGACGGAAGTTCAGGGTTCAATTCCTATCAGGTGTAATATCGGTATAAAAATTTACTTCTTAAAAACCACAGATTATATCAATTCATAAAAAAGGGTAACATTTGGAGTACTATTGGGACAATTAACTAATTAGCAGCAAAAGTAGCAATTGCAAAGACAAATCTCATTGAGCCAACAACATAATGACGCAGCCATTACAAAATCCAGATCTCAATCCAGTTCATCCAAATGGTCAAATGGGTATCCATAAATCAAATTGGTCAATCAAAAAATGGAGTGAGAACTGAGTACCACATTAAGAGATAACACAAAAAAGGAGAACATGTGGACCAGTATATTGACTCACCCAAGAAGAAGAATAAGCAGAGGCCAAAAGGGTCCCTATAGAAACTTACTTTGTGATCAAAGGAAATGGGAAGTTTTGATTTTGGACGGAGGAGGAAGCAAGGTGATGGACCAAAGTACTTGTAGTAAAGGAGAAGCAAAGAGAGAGAGATGGAGATATTAAATAAACCAAATTGGCAAAAGATTAAAAAGGTTGGTGTGGAAATGATAATCTTCCTTGGATATTAAAATTCCTTTTTTTTCTTTTCTTTTTTGGGCTCTCTACAAGGAAAAAGATACCCAAGAACTGATACAAGGAAGGTTTTTTTAAGAATTGTGCAAGGAAAGATCGAACAACATTATAACCAACATATTTCGAGTTGTAATCCAATATTAAATATGAGTTTCGTCATCTTTTAAATATTTTATCTAGTTCAAATCTGAATTAGTCATAAATGTCAGAATATTACACGACATTGACAATAAAAAAATATAAAAATTGCAAAATAAGGTAAAACAGAAAAAATCTATTTTGTCCCCACAGTCGAGGGAAGTAGGGAACCAACAAGCAGGAAGGGAAAGTGAGAGGATACATGGTGGTGGTTATAGATGGTGAAAGTCAGCAATAACAGGGTAATAACACTGACAGGAGAACAAACCAGGGTAAAGGTTTGATAGGACACAAAAACATATATTTCATTTTCCTCCAATAAAAAATGTTATTGTTTATTTTTTTGGACAAATTATTCTTAGATTTTTTGGGTATCAAAAAAACACCCGTAGGTGTTTACCGTTTGAAAACTCTTCTTTTGGTCTTCTAAGTTTGGTAAAAAGGGGTTTTAAAATAGTAAGAACTCTACTGATAATTTCGTCAAATTCCAAAGACCTGAAAATAATTTGTCCGAAAAAAATTCGGACATCGTGCTACATAAATAAACAGCCTTTTTTTAGAGACCATTTCAATAAACAGCCTTTTTTTAGAGACCATTTCAATAAACAGCCTTTTTTTATCAGAGTTAAGAACAGTCAATTGTTATTAAATATGAATATTCGAGGCGACAAGACTTGAGTGGATCTAATTGGTGAGGGGTTAGAATATATTTAAGTAATTTTTTGTACGAATAAAAAATATATTATTAAAAGAGTAATAAATAGAGTCCGACAATATTTGTTTCCGGTATTTAAGAGTTCGAAAATGAATGGGGAGGAATTTTTGATGTCATAATAATGCTATCAGCCAGGTCTAATTATTGTGTGGTTGGAAGTGGGCCCCCGTTTTGGGTTGGGTCTGAGATTAATAATGCAAATTGGAGTAGGTTGCACGTTTAATCAAATGTAATTAATGACAAAACAATTAAAATGTGAAGTATAATTAAAAAGTGCTTAAAATGGTCCCGGCGGGGCTCGAACCCGCGACCTTCGGCTCATAAGACCAACGCTCTAACCAACTGAGCTACGGGACCTGCCTTTCAATGGTGATCCACTATTATTATATTTATAAATTTTATATGTCATCCGACATCTGCGAAGCGTTACCTTTCCGTGATAGAAGAAATTCAAGGAAAATAAATTAAACGTGGTCTACTTTGTTCTATTGCACTACTTAAGGGTGAGCAAATAATCTGATATAAGATGTTTGAATTCGAATCCGAATTTGAATTTTTTTTCAAATTTAGATTCGGATAATTTTATATTCGGATTATCCGAACTTTTTATTTCGGATTCGGATAATAAAAATCTAGTTCGGATTATCCGAACTTTTTTATACATGCTTTTGGGCTGGGCTGGGCTGACAAGATACTCCAAATTGGCAAGTCCAACCACAAAAAACTCCTAATCCGCTTCACTCACAGCAGTTCCTCACAAAAGAACAAACCCATTTCAATTCTCTGAAACCCTAAAATCTCACCTTGTGTTGTATTCCAAATTGACGGCTAACTCCTCTTATCCCTAAAATCTCACCTTGTGTTGTATTTTATTTCAAGGACGCAGCTGATTACATCCAAGTATTCACTGTCTGGCGCTACCAGGTATGCTTGCTTCTAGTTGGATGATCTTTCTAGTGTTCACTATCTGTTTCTTGGTGCCTAATGTGGGTTGTTACTTCTGGTAACTCCCTCTAATGTTCCACTTCCTCGAGTATACCTTTGTATTGGGGTTTGATGATTAATAAAAAAATTATCTACTTCTTATAAAATATTACATCCAAGTTGCACGATCAAGTGTATGGCTTGGCCGGCCGTGGATTTTTTCTCTTCGAATTACTCTTTTTTTTTCCTTTTTTTGAAATAAAATTTATGGTTTCGGATAATTCGGATTATCCGAATCCGAATCCGAAAAAAGTTCGGATATCGGATATCGGATAATTCACTGTTCAGATTCGGATAGTGAAATGATCAATTCGGATAGTTCGGATAATGAAAATTTTGGATAGTTCGGATTCGGATAATCCAAATTCTCACCCTGCTCAAATTTTTTAGAATTTTTAAAATAAAATATTTGTGTGTGGAACCTCTTTTTTGGTACTTCTAAGACACATTCACCTGTCAAAGTCTACTTCAGTACCATGTGGTTTCGTACTTTGATACTCTACTACCCTGTGGTTTCAAAATGTTCGACCAAGTGACAGAAGTTTCTCTAATTGATACTCTACTACTTGAACAATATTTCTGGACATAAATAACCTCAACTATAATTAAGAAATATCAAAAAAATCACTCTCCTGCACTTATAATTTTTTTCTTTTTAAATTATACTTGAGGGTATATATGTCTAAAAAAGTTGTTCAAGTAGTGGAGTATCAATTAGAGAAACTTTTGTCACTTGATCGAATATTTTGAAACCACATGGTAGTGTAGTATCAAAGACTGTAATTACAAGATACTAAAGTAGACTTTTATCTTTACTTTTTTATAAAAAGAACTTATAAACCAGAGAGAACAGATAAAATCAAAACGATCTACCATGTTTATTGACTAATTAGTTAATTTTGAAACATTCTGAGGCTGAATAGTAAACTAGGCTAAACTACAGTGGGCCTAATTTTTTTATTCAATAATATTTAAAAAATGGAGAGATATAATAAAGGTGAATTTTTTCGGGATTTACCCTTAATTTAATAATCGAGCCCACCCAAGTACAGACGTGCTCATTGTTAGACTTCGATTCGTGATTTGATTTGATTCGTACACAATTCGATTTATCTGAAATTCGATTTGAATTTGTCATGAGACGAATTGAATACGGTTTAAGAGTTCAATTCGTGTTAATTCGATATTATGTATTTTTTTAAAGTACTAAGAAGTACTTATATTATAATCTAATTATGTCATCAAGTAAGCAAATGATAGGTAGACAACTTAATTTGGTACATTAAATGCAAGCACAATCTTTAATTTATTTCTTTTCTCAAAAAATGTTAAATATTAAACTTTAATTTTTAAATATATCAAAAAAAATTTGAAATTTTCAAAATTATTATGAAAATTTTGAAAGTTTTTAAAAAATTTGGTAGTTTTTAATTTTTTATTCAATATTATAATTTAAAAAATAATTTGAATTCAATTCGAATTCGAAAAATCATAATTCGTATTCGATTCGACTTTGGACGAATTAAATACGGTTTAAGGTTTTGATGAATTCAAATTCGACCCAATTCAAAAAGTGGTTAGTTCTACCAAGTACACATTTTATAATCAATTGTCTCGTGTATGATAAAAATGGATAATTGACATGCTGGATGCCAATTGGCGTGGGAAGAAAGTAAACCAAATGTTTACGTGTGCACATCTTTTGCCAATAACTACTACTTATAGGGTTCTTATGGATTAAAATCAACGTCATTAAACCCTGCATACTAAAATCGAACGCCCTCCAAAATATATATACATCAATTTAATTTGATCAAATGTCTTGATCTGGTCTATGTGAATGCAGCTATGTTAAAAAAATGTTAGGGTAAAATATCTCATCCAAATTTAAAAACTTGTATATGGGAACTTCGATTTGGATCACCTCCAAAACAACGTTGTTCCGTCGCGGAGCCCCGAGTAAATGATAGGTCGTTCGAACCACATGTATGCATTTTATTTGTTTTAACTCACAAGAAAATTATATATTACTAAAGTGAAAATTTTCTCTTATTTTTCAAGGAAATGAAAGGAGATAATATATCCTCGTTTATATAGATTAATTCTAGCCCTTAATTCGTCCAATTACCATAAAATTCTTACTTATTTATTATTATTTAAATTAATTTCATATTAACTACAGAGTAACCGTAAAAAAAAATTCACCACAAAATTACTCCGAACTTGTCAAACATCCAACTGCTAGCCAACCACCTACAAACTGACTATAAGACTATAGCTAGCAATGACCCGGTCTAACTCGGGTCACGGATAAACAATTAATTTTTTTTCTCATTTATATACAATCTAACTCAACTAAATAATTTTCCACCTCTATCAGTGACTTTGTCCAACTCAGATCACCAAATAAATAATTAATTTCTCTCGCATCCACATATATGTATTATTTATATGAATTTTCATGGAGAACTAAAAAATTAAACTCTATACGTATTGAAAATATTAGGCTCAATTTATAGAGAATAAAAAGAATACAAATTTTTATATTTTTATCGAATAATATTGTGCCAGGTGTCACTATATTAAATAGAAAAAAATAATATAATATTCGTCGATCTGGGCCGCGTGTCAGAACAGGCAGACAGCCCTCTACAACGCTGGGCGAGTAGCCCATTTTCTTTTTGCATTTTTTTTTCCTTTGTCTTTATTCACAAATCACAACCCACCCTAGAAGGGTGCTAGTAACTTTTTTTTTGGTGGAAGTGGAGGGGCGAAAATCCCCAGGTATATAGACAAATGGCTAATTACATCCTACTAAATGCAAGGCCCCCTCTCGACCTCTTATGAGGTTGCGACCGTCGGCCTCGTCAAAATCCTATCACGAGAAAATCCAGTGGAAAAAATCCGTGATAGGGAAAGAGTACCTCGGAAAGGAAAGTCCCCCCTTGACGTTTGGTGTATCGCATAACCTAGCCTTGCACCCTCACTAGGTAATACAACTCAAGAAGGAAGAACCCCGATAGGCTCCACGCCCTTAATAACTCTAGACATACGGGTACAACGGGGAAGGTTAACTCCCCGCAAGTCATCCAAGTAAACATCAATACAACAATCCGGGGGAGCATCAAGACTAATATACTCAAAGGAGATCTCAAGAGCAAGGTTGAAGAGCGCATCTGCCACCCAGTTTTCCTCCTGCCACGTGTGCTGGAGATCAATCTCCCAGTCCATTACCTAAAGCTCTCTTGCCCGTGCCATGAGAGAAGCCAGGGGTGGACTCTATTAACAGGACGCCCAACGCAGAGGATGGCCAGTGAAGAGTCCAACTCCTCTAGGACCCTCTTGAACCCCCTCTCCCGAGCCAGCTCAAGACCAAGGACCACACCCCAAAGCTCTGCAGCCAAAGAGGTACAGCTCCCAATGCCCTTAGCGAACCCACACAACTAGCTCCAGTAGGACCCGAGTTGTCCATCGAAGCTCCATCGGTATTGAGCTTGACGAAGCCCTCCACAAGTCGCTGCCATGAGACTAGGACCTCACGTCGAGAGGGGGGTAATGGAGTATTTTGATCTGCAAGGATACGAGCAAACTCCCGTACTTGAAAAATGTTGAGGGAAAGGGGGTGCCTTGAGGTGGTGCCTGGGTGGAAGGCAGCGTCACTCTACCACTTCCATAACCACCAACAAGTAGTCACAAAAGTCGTTGCCCGAGGTGAGCTATATGTGGGTGTGGTGGTGTCCGCAATGTTAGCCCAGAGCCAATGGCGAGGGTCCATCTTAGAGTAGAAACCATGTGGTGGGCGTGGAAGGAAGGAAGCCCACACCATCCTCGGAAACTCGCAATCACGAGACATGTGCATCAGAAACTCAGACTCAGTACCATACCTCGGGCACGTATCATCCTCCGCGAAGTGTCTCCATGTCCGTTCTGCATTCGTCATCAACCTGTAATGACAGAATAACCAAATAAAAAATCTAATCCTCTCAGAAACCCGAAGCGTCTAAATCTGAGTCCAGATCACGAGACTTGTGCATCAGAAACTCAAACTCAGTACTGCACCTCGGGCACGTATCATCCTCCGCAAAGTGTCTCCATGTCCGTTCTGCATTCATCATCAGCCTGTAATGACAGAACAACCAAATAAAAAAATATATTCCTCTCAGGAACCCGAAGTGTCTAAAACTGAGTCCAGATCGGGTGAGCAGGAGGCTCTACCATAGCTTTGTCCAACACCCTATAAAGAGACTGAGTAGAAAAGCGTCCATCCTGTGTAAAACTCCATGATAGAGAATCCATCCAAGCTGGCAAGACCTGCAAAAGAATCAAAGTCAGAGAACCAATAATATGTGGAGGCAGGAGAACCTCCAGGCGAGAAATATCCCAGCCATCCCCAGGGGACTAATACTCAGCCACCCGCTTTTCAGCCTTCTGAGCAGGGAGATCGCCAAGGAGGTGGTTCCAGAGAGGAGAGGGGGAGAGCCATGGGTCATCCCAGAATGACGTACGAAGACTGTTACCCATGTTACAACGAAGACCATGGGCAAGGAAAGACCGGGCCTTCACCATAGCACGCGAGGTGGCAGATGAACGACATTTTGACTTAAGCAGATCAAGGTCAGTGCCGTCTCTACCATACTTATCAATCAAAATACATGCCCAAAGGGTATCCTGAGACTGGAGAAATCTCCATGATAGCTTGGCAAATGACACCAGATTGGCCTTCCGCATAGGTCGAAGCCCAAGGCCACCTACCTCATTGGGGAGGCAAAGAGTATCTCAATTGACCAAGTGGATCCGCTGATGGTCCTGTTAGGAAACCCAAATGAACTCACGAACACAGTAGTCCATATCCCAACAGAGACCAGCAGGCAGTAAATCAGTCTGCATCGTGTGGACAGGATAGAGGATTGGACCGAGCGGGCGAGAGTCAAACGAATAGCTCTGCTCAAGGTCCTCGCCTTCCATTCGGCCATCCTACCATGGAGCTTCTCCAGGACGCAGTGGTATGACTGACGACGGTCCCTTCTGAGATCAGTAGGGGCACCCAAGTATTGGCCCAAGTCTGAGGTCAGGGGGATACCCATCACATTGCTGAGCTAGCTAGCGAGCTCGGAGCAGACGTTCTGGGACACCACAACCTTAGACTTAGGCAGGCTAACTCGTTGCCCCAAGCAACCACATAAAGTCTCCAGGAGGTCCCGCACCACCTCAGCCTGGGTAACCGAGGCCTCACACAAAAGGATCAAGTCATCTGCGAACATCAGCTGGGATAGGGGGGAGCATGATGCGTAAGGCGGATAGGGGCCCATCTACCATCCTGTACCAGTTGCTCTGTGGCATGAGAGAGTCTCTCCATGCACAGAACAAAAAGGTAAGGGGAAATATGATCACCTTGACGAATCCCACAGGACGGGGAGAAAGCCTCGGTCTTCCCCCCATTCCAAAGGACCCGCATAGAGGTAGTCTCAACACACTCCATAATCCAGCTAACGAAAGTCGCAGGAAGATGAGTCAGGAGAAGCTTCTTTCGAAGGAAATTCCAGCTAAGACGGTCATAAGCTTTCTCAAGATCCAGCTTAATAACCATCCAGCCAGAGATTTGCAAAAAATAAGGAAAATGCACCTAGAGATTTGCAAAAAGATAAGCATGCACATAAAGACAAAATATATATTTTTTATCACCAAAAAAAGACAAAATATTTTTTTGGTGGTAACCTAAAGACAAAATAATTGCCAACAATTCAAAGCACTTGGCTAGCCCTCCGGAAAACGTCTAGTATTTTCGCATTGATAAGTGGGCCCCTTAGACCTCAAATTATGACTTTTGATTTGCAACCCAAGTCATGACCAAATATTACCGTAAAAGTCAAGTCAACCTCGAGGAAAAAATAATTAGGTGTCCAATATTTTCCAACCCGATCCACAATTTCAAAGCTCGGGCAAAGACAAATTCAACATTTTCACACTCCAATATTTTGTTCCGAACATCCCGAAAGTGATTATGTCAAATTTAGTTTGATCAACCTAATAACGATTACGGTGTTAAAGATCTTGTATTGTATTTAGATTCCTTGATATGTTGAGGGTGGGTATTGTATTTGCTGTTTGAATGATGCGGGTGTTCTGTTCTGGTCCTGGGTTTTGGCTCTTGCTTGTACCCAGTTGTAAATTTTATCATTTATGAAATCAATTTACTTAAATAAATAAAAAAAACCCAATAACGATCACGAAGACAAGTTAGAGAATAGAAAATAAACTTAATAGAAGAAAAATGTAGAAGATCAAGAAATTAAAGTAGAGGTAAATTAGAGTATAGACAACAGAAAAGAACAATAACTGTAATAAATATAGGCGTTTAATTGACCATTACAATATAAATATAAATAAAATTGGTAACGGTGCAAATATAAAAATCTATAACATATATTATAATCAATAAAACTTTCCCTAAAATAAAATAAACTTTTCTAGATAAAGCATAACTGGATGATAATTTTGCTTTCAAACACACCGACTGAAACAATTTCCAATAAGCGCCGTAATGTAATAAAATAATATACAACACGTAAAGTCCAAGAGCATATATATTATAGCTCGCCTCTAGAGGTACATCTTTCTTTTGATACACTCTTCCATTTAATAACCTTCTCTTCCATGTACATAGAATAAAATCACCACCACTATGGACTATACGGACGACGGTCGAACCAGCAAAATTGGAGCGAGCACCAAGATCATGATTGTCGCGATCTTATCGTTGCTCATCGTCGTAGCTATCATCGTCGCCCTCCATTTCTATTCCTCGCGCCTTCTGAGGCGCGAGGAGAGAAGGCGACGACGAGCCATGATCGATCGCCTGAGCAGGCAAATCCTGCCGATTGCGGGGGACTCCAACGAATTAGCGAGGGACGTCGGGCTCGCACCGTCGGTGATCGCGTCGATCCCGACGTCCCCGTATAACCGGACCGTCCAGCACGGTCGGGGCGAGCAAGTGGAGTGCTCGGTTTGCTTGATGGGAATAGAGGACGAGGAAGTGGTTAGAGTTTTGCCTAACTGTAACCATATGTTTCACGTCGAGTGCGTGGACATGTGGTTGGGCTCGCACTCGACGTGCCCGATCTGTCGAACCGAGGCGGAGCCGAAGGCCCAACAAGAAAGCATTAATGGGCCTAGGGTCCAACCTTCAGCCCCGGAGATCAATAGTGGGCCCAATACGGCCCAATTGGAGAAGGTTGATGGGTCGGGCTCAAGGTTGGGCTCGTTCAGGTATTTTGTTACCAGGTCTCGAAGCTCTGGGGAGGATGCTCGAGTTGAAGATACAGAGAGGCAGTGATTTATTTGAGAACGGTATTTGTTTCCCACCTCAATTCTTAATTTGTTGCCTTTTAATTATTTTGGTGGTTTTGTGGCCAATTCTCTTCTTCCCAGCTACTGGTTTAATTGGGATGTTATCTAGAAGGTGATGACTATTGAGGTATCGGAAAAGTAGTGTGTGTGAGTGAACTAGTGATGTACATTTTAAATTTTTTATAAGATTTTTGGTATGTACATGGGATAAAGTTGCGATTTCGAATTCAATTTCCGGTTATTGTGTTTTGGTACAGATATAAATTCCATAGATCGGTTTTTTGTAACGTGAAATAATTCTATCTTATTGTCTTCTGGATTTCTCCAAGTTAAATTCGAGACATAGTGTTTGAGTTCTATGCAGAAAACAGTTGTGCTAGTTTGTCGTGCTTTGCTTTTATTTTTCTTATGGTATCTATAATCCATTGCAATATTTATAGACAACGGATGCATAATTAAATAATTTTGAATCGTATTTAATGAGTCAGAATATTCATACAGTCCAAACTCTATTTTCTTAGGAAATTTCAAATAGCTTATTATTTGCGTTAACTCTATTGATAATTTGTCACGTCGTTAGCATATTTACGTTGTCACCCGAACCCTTGATTTTTAGTTAATATGGGCAGAAAAATCATGTAAATATTTTTTAAAGAGGTATATGTTATATTACTCCGAAAAAAAAATTACATCATGAGTATCAGAAATACTAGTCAACGCAAAAACAAAGTCAAAAGAGTTCGCCTAAAGAAACACCTAAGAGGGTTCGCCTAGTGTAAACATACAAAAATATTTCTAGGTTGGTTTCATTCATTTACATCCTTTCGTCACCTCGCGATTTGTCTCCCTGATGATAGTTTCTACTTCGACACTCCCTTCAACCCCGAGACGATCATGTAAAAATATTAAAATGTATGTATTATAAACTGAGTAGAATTTACCAAAAAAAAAAGAGTAGAATAAACTAATTTGTCACGTCGTTAGCATATTTGAATTGAAGTTACATTTCATGATTTAGTGATCCCTAGTTAAAATTTGGATACAAAAAGTTGGACCACTATTTTTTTCCTTTGACAAAATTAAATGCTGGGACAAAATAATTTATGCGATCGCACTGATTTATGCGAATGAAAATAATATATATGATAATTTAATTTAATGGAGAAAATTTGGCTTGCTCCTTTTGTTTTTTTAATGTTGAAATAAAGAATTAGCTAGTGCAAAATGTAATGTAGACTTGGAAGTATCAATCATAGAGGAAATTTTCCTTGATACACTTGCATTTGAGTGGCCATAGTAAATTCACAAGACCCAACTGAAGTATCAATCTAATTGTTTTCCTTGTGAGTTGTCAAGTTATTAGCCAGCCCTCTTCATGTCCATAATAAAAATAGTAATCTGATAGGGAAAAAGAAAAAAAAACGTTGTGGCCTACGATCCCCCCCGGCTGAAGGTCAACCCCAGCCAAGAACAGTAGTGAGGAGATACAGAAGTGCGAGGGAAATCGGATACAGCGCATAGGCGACGATACTTGTCCAAGCAGGGAATCTCGAGACGAAGCTGGTCGTGAAACCAGCGAAGCAGCAGATGATTAGTACAACAAGAACTTCGCCCGAGACATCCCAAGACAAGTCCCTCAAGTAGACAAGAAACAAGTACGAGGCTAGGCCCAACACATTGTTCATGAACACTCCGCTGTATATCTGCATACCGAAAGGCGAAAACCGTACATCAGGTGGAGGTTATAGGAGGTGTTTATCAATGCAGTAGTTGAAATGACCAACCTCGGAGAGCGCTAAGGAGACGGCCTGTTCGGTCTTCGCCTTGGCAGAGGATATAGCTGCGCTTCCTTGTCTGAAGGACAGAGCGAGGGGGATCACTATGTAGGATGTCAAGAACGAGGGGATCTCGATCGCTGTCGAAAAGCTCGAGACTTCTTGCATCAGAGGCTGCGCAAGAGCGATCGCAATCGCGGTTCCTAGAGTGATCAGAAACCCGGCTTTGGTGTAGTTCCACCACACAGGATCCTCTGCATCCTTAGCCTTCTGAGCTTGATCCACCAGACTCTGCACTTCTGCAGCACTTCCATTGGAGCTGGACGGCTTATTCTGCTTCTTCTTCCTTCTAAGCCCTGCGTAGGGACTAGACCCGGATAGCCATTTCGATAGCCGTTGGATGAAATCCGGCTCGCTGATCTCCGCGACCCCGTCAAACACTTCGAGTGCCTCTGAAGCAAAATCTTCCACAGCCAGGCCAGTTTTTTCTATCTGTATCCCCAAGAACAATGCTCTAAGCTCAGCAGCTGATATCACTGCATTACTATTCCGGTCGATCTTCTTAAACAGACTGCAAAGAAAATGAAGTAACAGAATTACTTCACTTGCCTAAATCTCCAAAGATACCAATTCCATAGAAAAAAATGCCAAGTAGGAGATTAATCATCGGCTTACTCGCTTATGGTGGCTTCATCAGGTTTTCCATTTGGGTTATAAAGAGAACGTAGGAAACTCGTAGGCCCCGACCTAGTCATCAGATATGTTAGCCTTCTGCTTTGGATCCATGGTTGGAATATCTGCAAGATATAAGGTAGGCAACGCGTAAAATCCCGCGGATACTATTACACCATGCAACCATGTGGCGGGATTGGTTATCATGGCGATGATATCAGCTACAAAAGCTGACAACCTCACGAGAGAAGTAGGCCTAACCGAGCAACTGCGAGAGTTATGAGTATTGGAGCACCAACATTAACCATAAGACAGAGATTGATACTTCATTACGTGACTAACATGTCATATTGTTTTCTAACTTTGTTATTATTGGTGGATAAGAAATCATAAATAGGAAGTTTTACCTGATAGGTGCAGTATATAAGGAGCATAATGACAGAGATTATAAGTGTAATTAAGACCACAACTCTTGTGGCTGAAGCTGCATTGAGGACTTTTGCAAGCTGAAGCAACAGTAGTGGGATTACAGAGAGAAGCATCACTCTTCCTGTGGCCTTGGTTTCAGCATCTGTTGTAATCCCATAACCTGCACATTTTTTTATCTTTTCTTAGATTTCAATCACAATACATATGTTAAAATCATTGTTTTACAACCCATGGTCAGATCGGTTGGACCACGACCCAGTTCTGATTCCAGGTTTTTTCATACAAAAATCTGGTGAACAGTTGGACGCGGATGGTCAAGACAAACTTGCCAATATTTTTTGTAAAATTTTTTTCTCGAGTTTTTTTAGATTAAAATAATAAAATT
Source organism: Hypericum androsaemum (assembly GCA_963995505.1). Taxonomy (NCBI): domain Eukaryota; kingdom Viridiplantae; phylum Streptophyta; class Magnoliopsida; order Malpighiales; family Hypericaceae; genus Hypericum; species Hypericum androsaemum. The sequence goes on from OZ023192.1 coordinate 12,485,550, forward strand.
ATGATCTTGATACTTGTAAATGATAAACTTTGCAACAAAACTGGAAGATATTTAGTATCATTTAACATTTTAATCCTAAATATAATTATATAATTTTTTTTAAAATCTCAGGTCCGACCATCATTCAAGCCGATCGAGCCACGTAACGGAGAAAATTAAGAATGGAGTGAATGTAGTGTTAATACTATGTACCAGTCAAGCTACTAAATATGTTCTTGGGTCCATCTTTGGAAGGATTGCCTGAAAGGTTGTAGCTGCCAGATGCTACAATGGAGCCCCAAACAATGGTGAGGCTCAGGATTGCTGACCCTGCAAGCATTCCCATCCCCATGGATGATACATTCTGCACAGTTTCATCGCTTCCTGCGATTCCTGACACTGCATACCGAGGCCAACAGACCATTAGATCACCTCCAAAGCGGGTAGACGTTTCGTTATTAAGTTTCGTGTGTTTCGCTAAGTTCAAACAAATATCGAAAAATATTTATAGAAAAAATAAATGAAAAGTTCTGTTCTTAGGGTGAAAACTACTTTCGTTCTAAATGTGAGAAGTTATTTTTTGGCGAAAAGTATATATTGGCAGAAAGAGTTTCCGTGGAAAACAGCTGAAATAATTTTATGTAAAACAAATAGAGGTTTTTATTTTATTTAACTTTATTTGTGATCAAATTTATGATTAACCAATATATAGTAGGTCAAAATTTTTATCTATACAGGCAACTACTTATCTATTCACATAAGAGAAGTAAATTTTAAAATCCATTTTTTGTTTGTAATTGCAACTATGCCAAATTATTTTATTACTATATAGATTGACGCATTTTCATTGATGAAAATAATGAACAAAGTTTCTACGTTTGACATACAATCCACTAACTCCATCAGTTAAGAGTTACGTGAAACCTAGTTTACTAACCTGTCAGTTTTGGACAATATCTTAAAATGAAAAATACGTAAAACTACATTGTCCTAAAAAACTTTAGCCCATACCAAGTATTGAAAGAAATTGAAGGTTAGAATTGCCAAATTTTATATCCCGAAAGATAAATTTCACTACTTACAAACATAGATAGTAGTAAGTAGAAAATCTAAAATTAAAATCAGTTTCTAGTCCAAGAAAAGAAGAACTCACCAAGAACAACAGTGATTTGAGGAAACATGCCCAAGATTTGGGAAAAGCTGGCACCAAAAACACCAGTCCCAAACATTTCAAAGAAAAGGTCGGACCCTCTGGAGATATACTTGTCGGAGAGAGAGAGCAAGAACTCGTAGACCACCAACAGGAACAGCTGCCCCCAGACCACCGTCGTACAAGGCAAGAACCCGTAGGTCGGCTCGCATGTAACGTTCGCGGCTTTAAGGTCTAGAGTTAGGGCAAGGGTTTGGTTGTTTGCCCGCTCCATTGTCGTTCCGTCGGAGACTAGGTTGTGGTTCTCTGTGGGAATGATCGATCGAGACTTTACTGGGTTGGTCGTTAGGAGAAGTATTTGGAGGATGAACAACGTGGGGTTGGTCATTTTTGGTTGGTTTGGAACCCACAAGGTACTCGCGCTCTTTGGTGATTGATGACCGAGGAGGAAGATTGGTTAGTTATATGGTTAGATTCGGAAGTGAGAGTCAGTGAAGAAAATGTTTTTAAAAACAAATCGGAGCCGAGCAACTCTCCCAATTGTGGTTAGATAAGAGTTACCCTAATTTTAATTTAATCTCTTAAGTCTAACAAAATTCTGGATCACTTGGATTTGAACCATGGAGCTTCTAAATTTTAGTAAAAAAAACAAACTTCATTTCCGGTCACGGTCTGACTATTCCTACACAAAAATTATTACATTTTTTAAAACAATGAACAACGGATAATTTATATGATTTTTTTTGTGGAAGATAATTTTTATGATAGTCACACACAACATGCATGTATAAGGATTGGAGGTAAGATTGAAGAGAGGAAAAAATATATTATGTAAATCTTAACCATTATATATATTAAATCATATACATATTTGAGAATTGTGAAATTTTCCGTCAATGACGTCCAATAATTAAGCAGATGAAGACGACTAAACAACTTCGAGGAACACTTTCGTGATTCTTGCTCATGCGTTCACGGTAACGATTAATATGCGCATGAAATTTGATTATTTGGTGAATTTTATGTGTCAATTTGATTTAGTTTATAAAGTTTCCACTTGTAAGCTGAGGTAATGAGGTTCGCAATAACGAGACATTTCATTCACGTCTACGTTATTGTGATTTAGTAGGTTGTATTTGAGGAGTGGTTAATGGACAATGACCTCCCGTGACGCAGATTAGTTAGCTATAATATTGAATTTATTTATCCTCGTCAATTGGAGATGTCACTAATTGGGTACAATTCAACCGTTTGATACCATTTCGTATCTAATCTAAAATTTTAAAATAATGACTAGATATATTCTTCAAATTTATAAACATAATCTTATTATTTGCAATTCACAATGCCCAAAAGTCTACTTTTAGTATTGACTATTTTTTTTCGAAACTACCAAGTATCTGGACACTCATTAACTCTCTAATCTAGGTTCGACCAATATAAAATTTTCAATAATGCCAAATTTCTACTAAATAAATTATTAACACATATACATTTACATGACTCGAAATTTATATAACTCAAATTCAAAGCATAGTAATCGATTTCTTCCCCTTTACCGAAGATACGGAGCATAATATGGATAGTGGAACTCAATCCATTTCTTGGAAGATTCCTCTACCCAAATTATGTACCTTGTTTGAAAACATTAATTTTCTTCATGGGTGTCCTGAACTGTTGTTGAATTCTTAAATAAATCGAATAATTATGTTTTGTAAAACAAGAAACCTTGTTATTTTCTTTGCCATATTTTCCGGATCTGAATCCTAGTCCCAGTTGTCCATATTAACGTAAGCATGCTGCATCCTGTTGATTTTGTCAACCAAGGATGCTGCTACTAGAAGTAGGTAACAGCCTCTTTCTAATGTGATCGATCAACTTATCTTCGAGAAAATTACTGAAGTACCTCCAACAACAAGCAATTAGATTAACAAATTGTTCTAGATTAACAAAATATTTTGAATTCGATTCATTGAAAATATATCAGTGTTAGTTAGTTTTGAAAGATCTCACAGTCATGTCCGGGTATCAGATAAACTAAAAAATTGTAATATTACCAATTAAATTATCGCATCATAAAAAAGTAGAGATGATGGGCTTGCTCCTCTTTCTACTGGGCCAGACCTAACGGATCTGGTCCACCTTTTTGCTACTGTTTAAATGGGCCAGGGACGAGAAACGATCAAGTATGGATCCAGATGTATATTTATTTAAGACTAGATCCAAATCTCTCGGGTTTTTAATTTTGATATTTAAATTCAGATTTGTAGTTTGTACGATTACTACATATCTTGGATTTTATACTTGGATTAAATATTAATATTTTAAAGAAAATTAATAAACATCTAACAATAAGTACCTTAAAATTTTATGGATCAAGCGTTTCATAATTTCAATAAATTACAAAAGAGCATCCAACAAGACTGAAAGCATAGAATCTGATAGCTCCAATAAAACTCATCAAATCAGCAACAATAACATTCAAAAGCTACAATAATATTCGTTGAGGTATTGTGTATATGTATATATATATATATATCATGGATTTTAATTCAATCTAAATCTAGATTTGATATAGATCTGAATACTATATATTCAAATTTAGATTTATTTCTATTCTAAAATTTGTTTCAAGATGCAAATTCAGATCTTAATCCAAATCCTTGTCAAAATATTCATATGCTGTACATTTGAATCTGGACAGGAAAAGGGCAAACCATATATGGGCTCAAAGCCCATGTAGACTAGGAACTAGAAAATTGTTAAATAAGGCCTTCAATCCCGGTTGCTCTATGTACTCTCTGTTTTTTTAATTTCTGTTTTTAGATCTGATCAATGTTATTTAAAAATGACTCTCCTTTTTGTTATTTTGAAAGGATTGCTTTATGTGGTATGTAGATTGAAACTTTGTACTACCCTTTGGGAGAGAACTCAGAATATTGTTTTTGTGCTGATGAGAACATGGAATATTTTGGTAGCGATGTATAATATAAGCCATAAGAATTTGAGATTTATTAACTGCTATATGACTGTTCAAACGAGAAAAATTGTATTAAATCTCAAGTCAAAATAAGAGAGATTAATTTAGAGGATATCCAACTAAAACTCATCACATCTACTTATCCAAAATAAGCTAACTTGTATAAAGTTTTGGATTGTCTAGAAAGCACGGAAATTTGAGTCATTTGAAAACTTAAGACCAAAAAAATTCACACACAAAGTTTAAGGTCTTTTTTTTTAATAATGTCAAAACGCGAGCTTTTTTCGTATAGTATAAAGGAACTAAATTGTATTTTAACCTTTTTTCTTATTAACCGTTTCCAAAGAGTGAAAGACGTTCTACTTAAATTTATGAATGTGTTAATTAAATTGAGCAACCTAGAACAAGCTTAAGGGTTCAATTTCTTAACTAGGTTAGATATGGATTGTACTAACAAGTTTGTTGTGATAGGTACTTTTTTCCCCATTAATAATAGTTACACCAATAATACAATACTATTATCCTTATTGTACAATAAAACATTCTTACCAAAAATAATTGTACAATAAAACAATAAATTCCTACAATAAAGTGCAATTAAGCACTATTCTTCTGACTGAAATAAAAAAGATACTATGCAACTACATCGGAGTTATCTTACAGGTTTAAGTTCACGTGCCACTAGCTAATTTGCTTAAAATTTTAAGGATGGTTGTGATGTCTCCTTCCCATACAGCATGGAGCTTCTTGGTGAGGTCCCAAAGTGATATTTATAGGTGCGATCATACCAGCGTTAATGTACCGAATCTTATCAGAATTTTGAAATTAAATGTACTTGAACTAGAGTAGTACTAGGATGTAGTACTAGGATGAGTGAAATTAAATGTACTGAGAAATTGTCGTGTTCCACTCACTCTTTTAAATCTCACCAAAAAATCTTAATTTTTTTTTATCACCGATGAGTCCACATTAGCACAAATTTTGTCATATACTACTTAGTTCTCACATTTGCTGACTTGGTTTAACTGTAACCGACGGTTCCGAGAATCACCTTAGAATTTTTAAGGATGGTTCCAGTTCATTTTTCATATATTAAGAACCATGGAGCCGCCGATTCTAAAATTATGGCCACCCCTATTCCAGCCTCACATAAAAAGGCTCCACTCCAGCGTGGCCCACAATTTTTTGTTTGATATGGCTTGGTTTATGTTTTTTAAATGTCGGACACTCGCTAATTCAAATTTGAGCTACGTATTTGAATAGTAATAAAAAAAATAACAAGTATTTAATACTAATACATTTTGAAAGCCTCAAATTCTTGATTAAGCTAAAACAATAGTTGATCTAATTACTTGTTGCTTGATTTGCATGTTATCCAAATTATCATGTTTTAGATTTGTATGGATGACCTCTACGTAGTTTGTTTACAATACTTTCTGCATGACATAGTATTCCTTCCGTCATTTAGACGCTATATTGGTTATTAAAAGCATGAGCACTTTTATTAAATATTGCACTTTATTTATTTCATATAGGTTATTTTTTTAGATAACCATTAAATAGTTCGCTTGCAACTCTTTTTGCATGATGCTTCACTGGTTTACACGCTATGTAGACTTAAACAGAAGAAGTATGAGACATATCGCTGTTTATAGCAAAATAAAAAATGTTAATAAAAAATTTGGTCAAAATTTAGAAAACAAATGGTAGCATGGAAAAAATGGTTTTGTTTTAGTAGCTAATTACGCACAAAGATCTGTTGCTTCCAAAATCAAGGCGAAGCTTTAAGAAAATAAAATAAAAATTTGTTGACTTCAATATCAACTTTAAATGAACGCGGGAAACTGTTAGATGAGCATTAATTAATTTGAGACCGTCCCACCCAAAAAAATAGTTTTTTTAGTTTATATCATTGGGTATTAAGATTAATTGGGCACAGTAATTCACATTTCAGTCGAGTGAGACTTTTGAAATATGAAAAAAAATTCCAACAAATATTTATGACTATTACATTCTTAATCATTTGAACTCAAAATTTAATTAAAATAAAACTACCAATATAATTACTTGTTGGTGAAAAAAATTAGTTTGAGACCGAAGATTGATAATTTCGGGATTACGTGGGATGCCATTCCTTTGTTTCTCGAGCTGTTTAGTGTGGTGGACTAATTTGAGTTGTTCGAGAGAAATAAGATTATAAATATGACAATTCTTGTCACCGGATAAGTGATCGATAGCAGCGGTTCAACTCTTTTGGATTTTCCTACCCAAGTAAATAGTCAGAAATTTCATTGGTCGATTCTTAGGAGCAAAACTACTACAATATACATTGACTTAGTGAACCAATAGATTTAAATTTTCGAAGACATTATGGACATGTTTAATATCAATATAGATCGGTCTATTTATTACAAGTAGATATGTTTAGAATCTGAACTCAGATCCGACTCACTATTCTTATCACTCGAGTTAGGCAATTAATAGAGATCAGCTTTACTATATTTATTTTAATATTAAGTACACATTGATCCACTAACCAGTGTTCGAGTAATACAGACTAGTGAATTTTAACTAAATTAAATTATAACAATTCGAACTCAAAATCTTTGAGCACATCGACTAATTTACATGAAGATGAAGAATTTCCGTTTTCAAAGAAAAAGCATGAGATGTTTTTATACCTCAAATTTAAGCGTTGCTCGCTTGAAATGCATCAACTTTTTTTTCATTAAATAGAGAACTTACACCATATTACTTTACGTATCAAAAAAAAAATTTACACCACATTATTTTCGGAGTAAATAAGTAAATTCATACGCAGCTGAATCAACTTCTCATATTGATCCCACATCAAAGTTTCTAGGGTTTTATTGCAAACTTGTAAAAGAAAACCACTTCAACAAGGGTGCCAGCACAGGCAAGTTTCCGAATTGGCGCAGAAGAAATTTGTAGCACCAGGATACAACGAGAGACAACTCGATTTGCAGTTTTCTGCTGCGCAAACATCTCCTTTCAGCGGCATTACGCACATTTGGGTCGCCATCACATTCCCCCCTGCAAATTTCACAAATATGTATACATCTATGAACATCAAACTAAACCGAATTAGGCACGACATTCGCCACCAGAGCTAGTTACTTTATTGTAAAATGCCAACATTTGAACTTATATCGTGCACGAATCTGGATTAATTATTCCAACAGTATCTAGGCATTATGTATAAGGGGACAAAGGAATGAAAGATGTTATGGGAGTTTTAAAATGCTTATATAAGGTTTCAAATCAAACACAATATTATTGTACCTTGCACGGGACCGGTGGAGAACACAAGGACAAGCACAATAAGTGGGAGGACCAGTGAAGAATTCTTCATTTTTTTTTCTCTCTTATATCGAAGAACCCAAGGAGGCTTTTGGTTAAATTGGGCAAACCAGAGCAAGCCTATTTATAGGTATGAAACGGCTAGACACGTCCAGGAATGTACTTCGTGTCACCGGATTCTATGCTTAAATTTATATTCTTTGTAAGTAAATTATAGTTATCAAGAAAAAAAACTCATATTAAATACTTGCTATTTGTCACACGTGCTCGTGAGCACTTATCGGCTTAAATGGCCTATAATAATACCTAACTAGATGCATAAATATGCACTAAGTTAGGTAAATTACCTCCAAAAGTTGGACTTCCTGTCACGTTGCCATCGGGCCTTCCATAATCATAATTAGTAACCTTATGAGCCGAAGCAGATGACTATTTCCTTGGTTGCTTTGAAAAAATTTGACGCTTTCTCCCTCCCATAATTGATCCATTGAGATTTATTTTTTTTGGGCATGGTAATTTTCCTAACGTTGAGGTCATCTTACCTCACATATATATTAGATCGACTAGTAAATCAATTCAATTAAATTGACCGACAATTCAACAATGTTTGTCTAGCAATCCAACCACATTGACTACCGGTTAAATTTTTTTAAAATTTTTGAGTTGACCTGATCCACTCTTAATCTCGAATCACAGTCCAATCGGACAGACCGGTGTGCGACTGCATTTGTTAATACATTTTTTTTATATTCACAGTCTTATTAAACATGTGAGAAGTATAACGTCTCATCGGAGAAAAGCATCATTTTTTTTTTCGTAGTAAAAACATTGACTGAGAGAAAAGAGGATCTTGAAGGGAAAAAAAAATCCAGGACTTCTCTCTCAGGCACATCTCCCCATAAGCATTCTTGTTCCTCAAGATTCAACCTTTCATCCCCAATTTCCTCTCAAATCTTCTAGATCCAACCCCGTCCTACTTCCAACCTCATCGTTCCATCGTCCCCTCCTCCTTCCTTGGAGATGGAAATATCTCCCTCCACTCAATCCCTGCATGTGGTGGAAGTTTCTGGAATTGGGCTTGGAGGGTTTTAATGGGCCATGTTTCTTGGTTTAGTTAAGCCCATCTTGGAGTCATATTTGTTGTGTAGTAGGTGGTGCTTTTTTTGTGGGAGTAAGGAATAAAGTAAAATTATTATAACTTTTATTATATTCCGCTTTAATGTGTCGTGCTTAGCGACACTTTCGATCTAATCATCTTAGAGTAATATATTTTTTATTTTTCAAAAAAAAGAAAAGAAAAGCATCATTTTCGATAAGTAGATATGATCCTAGACGAGCGGTAACGTACAACATAAAATCGATCGAGCTCCGATTTCCGAAAACAAGGGAAAATATTAAGATCATCAGAGACTTAATAAAAGATGTGGCTAAGCCAATTTCATTTTATTCACTATTACCAACAAAGTCCGATTACACCTTAATACAATCTAACGATAAGAGTGATCCGAATTTTGATATGGTGGCGTAAGATACTTTGCCCCAATTTTATTCATTAATTAGCCAAGGACCAACATCGAGAGTTGATCAAGTGGCCGAACTAGGAGGGCAATCGAAACTGCAAAGGCAAACGTCCACAGAGCACAGCCCTTGTGCTGCTGGTCCGTACTTCAAGTTACACCAGTTTTGGCAAGCTTGTTCTCCACAAACTAGCCATGTTTTCAACTTCGCGCAAGTCTTAGCCATCGCTGGTTTCCCTAGAAATACACAACACAAATACCCGACTCATTATCAGCACTGATGATACGTAAATAAAATGTGTTGATTAAACGACTAATTAGAGTCTCTAGAGCTCTATCTATGGGTTCTTCAGAAAATCGTTTTTGGGCTTGATTAAGTGTTTTTTCATGTTCAAAACACTACAACGGTTGTAAAACGGATAGACTATAAGCATCTTCAGTATTTTATGTTACCGGTGGAAGACAAGAGAACAAGCAGCACGAGGATTGAAAGGACTTGACGAAGGCTCATCATTTTTCTTTAGTTTCGACTTTTTTTTGGTAGAAACTTTTTTTTCCAATTTGTCAGAGATGTGTTACAGTTTACTATTTATTTATATAAGGGGTATGCACATGTGCAATTTATTATATTACCAATTAGGTTATATATGTGCTTGTATTTTGACCCTCCTTGATAGGTTTGTTTGTGTTTTTGGTGTTTATCGGGTCTTATTTCTCGACTTTTATCAGAATAGTACCCAGATACTAGATATTTTTTGGTTGTCCGTTTGATATGTGCTATCTGGTACCTCAGGCTCGGTACCTTAGTACTTTTGATGTAATCTTAGTTGATCAAATTATGGTGAATGATACTTTACTTATGAAAAAAATTTAGATATGAACTATGAATCTCTATTGCCAAATTACGATGTAAAGTTTTCAACTCATTTATATTAGTCAAACCTCACCAACTCGCCAAATTAATAGCATTTCTAAAATTACATTTTTTCTTGGTTTCAACCAAGGTTTTCAAAAACGACCCGGAGGTCAACCCAGATTTTGGGCCGAACCCTAGGTCAACTGGTCAGACTGGTTGGATTACTGATCAGACTGGTACTTTTTTATATTAAAAATATATCTTTTTATTAAAATTTTAATTACTTCTACCCTACTACCCCAGCCAAAATATTTGACCAATCCTAATTTTTTGGTTCAACCTTGTGAAAATATCCTTAAAAAAAAGAAAATATCCGACCAAACATAATTTTTCTCTTTTTATTAGGGTTTGGTTGATTTTTTTTATCTTTTTTCTGTCAAAATATCCGACCAACCCTGATTCTTTGGTTCAACTTTACGAACCAGAAAATACGGGGTCAAAAATTTGGTCAAACTGCCAGGTCCGACCATTTTTGGGCGACTGGTAAGGTTGGCAATTTTTTGGCCAAATTCGGTACGCTTTTTTAACCAAATCATGGTCCGACTGCCGGTCGGACCTCGTATTTAAAAACCATGGTTTCAACTTGGGCAAGTTCAAAAAATATGGATTTAGATAAATTAATAAGATAATATTTTTTGGAAGATATAAATTTTTATTCTCATCAAATCATAAATTAATAATTCTTTAATATTGCAAACATAACTTTAAATTTTAGTAAAGTATGAATCTAGTGTATCTTTTTTCTATTAAGATTCAAGTCTAATTATATTTATATAAGGGGTATTCACATGTGCAATGTATTATATTACCAATTAAGTTTTAGATGTGTTTGTATTTCTTACCAAAGTGAGATATGTACTATGAATCGGAGTTGCTAAAGCATCAGTTAAAGTTTTCAACTCATTATATTACAGTCAAACCTCAACAACTCACCCAATCCAAATCTAGATTTAGATATAGATCTGAATACTATATATTTAAATTTTTTTGTGGTAAATACTATATATTTAAATTTAGATTCACTTCTATTTTGAAATTAGTTTCAAGATGCAAATTCAGAGCTGAATCCAAATCCTTGTCATAATATTCATACATTAAAACCTCTCCAAAGTGATATCGTTGGGATCGGAGAAAAATATCACTTTAGAGAAGTTATCACATAAGAGAGGTTTACGTTTTTTTCTTCGAAAAAATTAAAATTGAGTTTTGAAGCAATAAAAATATAAATAGCTAAAAATTATTTTTTCTATATTCAAATGCCCTAAAATATCGGCTTATAGCGTTATTCAAATGCTACACTCGATTGAAATATTTTTTTTACAACAAGATGATGATCAAAAAGTCCATTTGAAGATAATCCAGAACATGAATGATGATGTAAAATTTATGAAATAAGCAAGTCTAGTATAAACTAGTATCTTAAAATATTGTTAGCATTCGTGAATTATGTAAAAATATGTATATTTGTCAAAAAAATATCACTTTATACGAAAATTAGGACCGAGATTTTACACTAATTTTTTTTGAAAAAGTATTAGTTATTACGATAGAGAGGTTATTAAATTTTAACACTGGTCCCGACTCGGGACCGAGACTTTTTATCAATTTAGAGAGGTTATCACTTTAGAGAAGATTACTTTATAGAGGTTTTACTATATATCTTCTACATTTGGATCTGGATATGAAAAGGGCAAACCTTATATGGGCTCAAAGCCCATGCAACTAGGAATAAGAAAATTGTTAAATAAGCCATTTTAGCCCGGTTGCTCTATGTACTCTTTCGTTATTTTGAAAGGATTGCTTTATGCTCAATGTAAATTGTAACTTTGTATCTTTAGGATCAAACATTTTCTTGTCCTATTTGTTAAACATGTGTATAAGTATCACGTCTCATCAGCCAAAAACATTATTTTCGATAAGTAGATAGTTTACTAGACGAGCGGCAACGTACGACACAAAATGGGTCGACCACCATTTTCAGAAAACAAGATTTAAAAAAATTGCAATCCTCGGAGGCTTAACAAAAGATGTGGTTAAGCCAATTTAATTTTTATTCGCTATCGATGTAATCGAATAAATTTTTTTTAAAAAGTAAATTTTATTTATACTGTGTAGTCAAAGAAGGACCTGCAATCTCGCGATGACCATTCTCTTCAAAACCCTCATAGTAAAATTCGTTAAAAAAAACTACACCAAAAGAGTACCGTGCTGTTATCGTGGATAAAGATCCTTTTCGACTTCTCGATTACATATTGAGTCCAATTTTGCCCAAATAATCACGGACCAAGATCCCAATCGAATACTTTAACCCAAATTTATCTATTAATTATCCAAGGAACAATATCGGGGTGTTGATCAAGTGGCTGAACTTGGAGGGCAATCAAAACTGCAAAGGCAAACGTCCACAGAGCACAGTCCCTTTGCTGCTGGTCCATACTTCAAGTTACACCAGTTTTGGCATGCTTCTTCTCCACAAAGTAGCCATTTTCTCAGCTGCGCGCAAGTCTTAGCCATCGCTGGTTTCCCTAGAAATACACAACACAAACATAAGCACCGATGATACTACTCGGAGTCTTTAAAGCTAGCTTTGGGGCTTGTTCAGAAAATCGTTGTTAGACTTTTTTTTTGAAGATTAAAGATAGAACTTTTATAAAATATGTAAATCGTACAAGATAAGATTGTTAAGCTCATTCGGAGGAGACAAAAGTAACTCGTCCTTCACAAGATCTCCTAGTCTAACCCTCTTAGCAAGCCAATCCGCCACACAATTAGCTAGCAGAAGCGTATACACAAGTTTACACTTGGGTAAACTCAAAAAATGGACTGTATCTTTATAGCCAAAAGTCCATGCATCCAACCTATATCATTTGATGTGGAGTTGATGTAATTCATCGTAAGTTGGCAACCAGACTCTACAATAGTTGTAGAGAAGAGAAGTTGATGCTTGATGTAACTTGCAGCAACATGGATCGCCTTTAACTCAGCTTTTAGAGTTGTTGAGATTTCTCCAGAGGCAAGTTTGATCTTCACTAAGCATCCCGCATGATCACAGATCATTACAGGAAGGCCTGAGGCAGAGGTGTGATCAATCCAAAATGCATCAGTGTTAAGTTTGAGCAAGCCTATGTCGGGGGGATGCCAAGAATCACCAGCAGTGATGTCAGAAGCAACAACAAGACCGCGTCAATTTGTGTACTCCTAGAACTTCTGATGAGCTGCTCTCCAGGTTTGTCGTGGATCAAGTTTCTTCCCCTCAAAGAGGCAATCATTTCTGTCGTGGATAAGGTTTCTTCTCCTCAAAGAGGCAATCATTTCTAGTGTTCTAGACGCGCTAGCATAGAAAAATCAGCCAATTTTTCCATGATATTCAAGAACCAAGACTGAAAATCAGCATGTGTAGCATCAGTTGCAGGCATATAACCAAGAGGGGAAAGGAACAACGTTCCTCTAGCACGAGGGCAAGGAAAAGAGCATGAAAAATATCCTTATTCTCAGCATGGAAAATACTACAGCTAGGGTCATCGATAATGTTTCTCCTAACCAGGTTAGCAGCTAAAGATAAGGAATTATGACCAGTTTTCCACAAGAAGGTTTTGATTTTTGAAAAAATATTGAGGTTCCAAAGCTCATTCCAAAAAGGGCTAGAATTGCCAGCATTTTGATCTTATGCATTCCTTAAAGAAAGGTATCCAGCTTTAACAGAGAACTGCCCTGTTTTAGCACATGACCAAATAATCTTGTCTGGTCCAAAGTTCCTTCTGGGTTTGATCTTTTTTGTGGCTGCAATTTCTTGTTCAGAGAATAAATCTTGAAGTGTATTGTCATCCCAATCATCACTGCCTCTTTGCAATAGATCAAAAACATAACCAAGAGACACAACATCAGGTTTAGCAGATTAAACCTTATGACCAGGCATCTCAAGGAGTCTAGCATCATCCCAATTGTGGATATCTCTCCCATCAACGACCCTCCAGAGAAGGTTAGGCTTGAGGATGCCTAAACCTTGAATAATGCTGGTCCATGTCCATGAAAGCCTTACACCTCTAGCAGCATTCAAAAAAGAAGAGTGAGAAAAATAGAAACTTTTGAGCAATTGGAAACAGAGAGAGTTTTGATCATTAAGCATTCTCCAAGCTTGTTTAGCTAGGAGAGAAAGGTTAAATTGTTCCATGTTTCTAAAACCAAATCCACCATTCTTAATTAGAAGACGCCACTTTATCCCATTTGACCCAATGAATCTTCCCAAACTCAACTTCCACAGAACACCAGTAATTTGACATAAGATTGTCCAGCTTATTGCAAACAGACTTGGGGAAAAGAATACTTTGCATTGAGTACGTGGGAATAGCAGATAAAAAAAATTTAACCATATCGTCATGACCAGCACTAGATAGCATCTTGTTCATCCAAGTCTAAGATCTAGACCACATACTATTATAGATGTAATTGATTGCATTACGCTTGGATCTACCCCAGAAGGATGGTAATCCAAGATACTTTTCGTGATCACACATAGAAGCCATGCCAAGGATGTTCAAGATATCATGTTTACGAATCTGGTCCAGGTTAGAGCTAAATCTGATACTAGATTTGCTATAACTAATGTGCTGTCACAACATGTGAAACAAATTATGTAAGATATGCTTATAAGAATGAGCTTCATGAAGGGTAGCCTTGCCAAGCAGAGTATAATCAGCAAATATGATGCAAGTTAATATAGGACTAGTCCTCTTGATACTCATGCCTCTAATCATGTCAATGGATTGATGCCAATTGATATAGTGCATGAAAGAGTCGGCAACCAGCAAGAAAAGTAAAGAGGAGAGTGGATGTCCCTGCCTTATTCCTCTTGAAGGCAGAAAAAAGTCCAAGGAAGATCCATTTACCATGACAGAATAAGAGACACTGGATATGCATTTTAAAGTGCATCTTATTCATTTCAAAGGGAATCCAAGAGCATGCATGACTTGCTCTAAATATTTTCAATTCACCATATCATAGGCCTTCTTTAAGTCAATTTTGATAGCCATATGCCCTTTGTTTCTCTGCTTTTCAACCCTGATAAAGTGAAAAATCTCGAGTAAGTATTTTTGTTGTTCAAAACAAGTTCTTTTATTTTGTTCTAATAAGTTAAATTAATTTAAACAATTTTTTTCGCTTTCTATCACAAGATCCGTTCACTCAATATTGATATGTTTCTACTTCGACTTTGCGGCTCACCTAGGTGGGTGAATCTATTTCTAATAATTTTTATAATTAAATAAATTATTAAATATATAGATAAAAATAAAAAATTAATTCCATAATAAAAATAGATTACTCCAGAAAAAATACAGACAATCAGAAAATGATATGAAAATTTTGTAATTAGTTTCATTAACAAAAGTTTTGGTCTCTCTATAAAAAAAAGATATAACAATCCCCCACCAATCACAACATAGAAACCAATAAACTGTATATATGTTGAGTAATTTATGTTACCAGTGGAAGACAAGAGAACGAGCAGGACGAGGATTGAATTTGAAAGGATTTGACGAGGGGTGATAATTTTTTCTTTCGTTTTGAATTTTTTGGTGGAATATTTTTTTTCCAATTTGTTAGAGCGATGATACTGTTTCCTATTTATTAATATAAGGGGTGTACACATGTGCAATGCATTATATTACCAATTAATTATTGATGTGTTTCCTCTCAAGCGCACTTAACTTTAGAGTTTTCTCAATATGTGTGCCAAAAAAGAAGGTGCATTTTGTTTATATGAATATTCAAATCGAATCACTTAAGCCTTCTGGACAGAACAGATCATTAACGCGGTATCGCATTCACCCTTCCTTAAATACGCGACATCCTCGTCACTCGAGCAGAACACAGAACAATTCTGGAACCATTTTTGCTATGATACAAAATGTAACGTCCCGTGATTTGACCGACTGTCTCCACAGACCAACACGAGTTTTTTCCAGCGTATTTTGTCCTCACTTGCTGAAAGATTGTAATTGGAATGGAATAACTTGATTGTATATTATTAGATGAGTACGTACATGTATATATACAGGTGAGCTAGAAATTACACCCTACAATTACGGGTATGTACATTAGGTAAGGTTAGATGCGGTGAGATTCCCGGCGCCAACTATGGAAGTAGCCGTTGGCCAACTATGGAAGTAGCCGTTGGTGATGATCTCCATGATGTATCCAATTGAGTGCGTGATCGTATCTCAAGCCAGGATGATCTTGTTACCATATATTCACAATACTTCCCCTCAAGTTGGGGAGTAGATATTGCAGATCCCCAACTTGCGAAGATGATGGTGAAACAGATTGCTCCTGAGTGCTTTGGTAAACACATCTGCCGTCTGCTCATGACTTGGTATGTATGGTGTAGTAATAATTCCTTCCTGGACCTTGTCGCGGATGAAATGGCAGTCGATTTTGATGTGTTTGGTCCTTTCGTGAAACACCGGGTTAGATGCGATGTAGATTGGAGCTTTGTTGTTGCAGTGTAGCTTCATTGGACATTGAACATTGATCCATAATTCAGTCAATAGGCTCTGCACCCAGATAAGTTCACTTGTGCTGGATGCCATTGCACGATACTCTGCCTCAGCGCTAGATCGGGCAACAACTATTTATTTCTTGGATCGCCATATGACTGGGTTTCTACCTACGAATAGACAATATCATGTGGTTGACTTGCGGTCATCTACGTGGCCTGCCCAATCTGCATCTGCAAAGGCAGAAATAAACAAATGTTTATGGTTTTGTAATAATATGCCTCTACCTGGATAGCTTTTAAGATATTGTAATATGCGGTCCATGAGTTTGAGATGAATGTCTTTAGGAGAATGTATGACTTGGCTGAGTACACTAACTGCATATGTTATGTCGGGTCGAGTAATTGTTAAGTTGATAAGCTTCCCAACAGTGTGTTGAAATTGATGGATATCAGCTACCACTTTTCCTTCAATGTTGGAGACTTCAAGATTTGGCTCAATTGGTGTTTTAAAGGGAGTTGATCCAATCTTTTTAGTGTCCTTTAGGAGGTCAAGTGTATACTTTCTTTGATTTACGAATAACCTTTTTGATGAATATGCAAATTCAACACCGAGAAAGTACTTCAATTTTCCTAGATCTTTAATGTCAAACCTCTTCTTTAATTCAAGCTTTAATCTGCTAATGAGTTCGGCACTATCACCAGTTATAAGAATATCGTCTACATAGATGAGTATTATCACTTTTCCTAGCCGTCCTGCAGATTTGAATAGACTAGAATCTGAATAACACTTGTAGAATCTCAAATTAGTAAGTTCACCATTTAACCTGTTGTACCATGCACGAGGTGATTGCTTGAGGCCATATATAGCTTTATGTAATCGACACACCTTGTTTGAAGTGGTAATGTTGAGTCCAGGAGGTGGTTGAAGGTAGACTTCCTCCTCTAGTTTGCCCTGTAGGAATGTATTTTTCACATCCATATGTTCCAGTTGCCACCCTTGATTCACAACAACTGAAATCAAGATGCGGATGGTGTTCATTTTGACCACTGGTGCAAAAGTTTCACTATAATTAATACCAGGGATTTGAGTGAAGCCTTTTGCAACCAACCTTGCCTTATACCTTTCAACAGATCCATCACTATTATGCTTAATCTTAAATACTCATTTGCAGTCAATTGCCTTCTTACCTTCAGGTAGATCTACAATGGACCAAGTCTTGTTTCTTTTTAAGCCATTTAGTTCTTCCCTCATAGCTTCTCTCCATACATGTTATTCTATGGCATTAATAAAAAATTTTGGTTTCAGATTATTATCTAAGCAGGTTATGAAAGTCATGTGCTTGGGTTTGATTTGCTTATATGAAATTTGGTCTTCTATTGGATAATATCCTAGATAATTATAGTCTTTTAATCTTCTACTTAATTATTTGGGCCTGCTAAATTTTCTAATTTGTAGATCAGTTTCAGGATTAGTAGGAATTTGGGGCGTACCTGGTACCTGAGTGTCATGATCATCAGGTAGCACATTGACTTGTTGTAGGATAGTTTGTCCTACTGGGTTGACAATTGGCTCTTCTGTAGGTGTGCTACACTTTTCTGCAGGTGGTCCTCTGCACTTTTCTGCAAATTTTTTCTTACTGTTTTCTGCAGATTGTTGGTTGCTGCTTCCAGGTTGTATACTTGCCTCCGAGTTGGTGTCTTCTGTGGTTGCTTTGCTGGTGTCAAGATCTGTATGAGGGCCTCTGCAGTTATCTGTAGGTGCTGCAGCAGACTTGCATTTATAATTTTCTGCAGGTGGCAGCACGTCTGCAATTTTGTTCAGGTGCATTGCTGCACTTTTCTGCAGGTTTTCTTGTCTCGTGCCTGGCTTCAAAGAGGATGGGCATTGGTCTGCTACAATTCTCCTCAAGTTGCTCCCCATGAACATCATCTTCCACACTATCCTTGAAGTAGGATTGTTGTTCTACGAATTTAACATCCCTGGACACAAAGATTTGTCCCAGATTGGTGCTAAAGCACTTATAGCCTTTTTGTGTACTGGAGTAACCTATAAACACACTTTTCTCATCTAGCTTGTCAAGTTTATTTCTTTTACCTGCAGGGACATGGATAAAATAACAACCAAAAATACGAAGATAATCTAGATTGGACTTCTATTTTAGTAGAACTTCGAGTGGTGCACGTCCTTGTAGTGTCTTACTAGGTAGTCTATTGATATTATGACACGCTGTGAGTATGGCATCGCTCCAGAAGTTCTTCTTAACATGCATCTTAAACATCATCGCTCTAGCTACATGTAGTAGGTGGCAATTTTTTCCTCTGCTACTCTGTTTTGTTGCAGAGTGTAAACACACGAAGTTTGATGGATTATGCCATGGTTCTTTATGAAATCCCTTTTATACTCTGTACCATTGTCAGTCCTAAATATCTTAATCTTAGCATCAAATTGAGTTTGGATTAGCTTCAAAATTCCTGGAAAGCTTTAAAAATATGACTTTTCTGTCTAAGCAAGTACACCCAAGTGCCCCGACTATAATGATCTAAAAAGGTAAAAAAATATTAAAAACCATCATAAAATAATATAGGCGCAAACCACACATCAGAGTGAACTAACTGAAATAGTTTATTGTAAATAGAATCAGACAAAGCAAATAGAATTATGCAATTCTTAGTGTATTGATAGCTATCATATTGCAGTTCTAAATTGCAAAACTTTGGAAATAACTTTCCTAATACTAGATTACTAGGGTGTCCTAATCTAGAATGCCATAATTCATGTGAAATTTCATCCTTGTGAGCTGCAAGAGCCATAGGATTGTGCTTAATCATATAAAGACCATTCATTAGTTTTTCCTCACCAATCTTCTTTCGTGTTGAAGAGTCATAAAATTCAACAGAATCAGCAGAGAATATTGCTAGGCAATTTAGCTGTCGTGTGAGTTTACTAACTGATAGGAGATTATTTGACAGTTCAGGCACATATAGGGAATCAAATGGATGCTGATTTGTGAAAATGCTTGTAAAGCCACTCCCTTGAATGGGATTTTTGAGCCATTAGCTATGTAAATAAATTGATTATGTGACTTCTGCAAGTCATTGATTAATGTTGGATTGTTTGACATGTGCTCATTTGCACCAGAGTCGACAATCCATGTAAAATTGGTGGATGGTGCGTTGCATTTAAATGCATTCAAAGCATGTTCAGTTATAGTATGATTGGCAAAAATTGAATTATCTTGTGTACCTTCATTAGGAATCTTTGTGCTCTTGACCTCGGCTATATTGGCTTCACCTCCAATTTTTAGGTGTTGAAGCACTTTCCGGGCAATTTCCTCGATAGGGGAATTCTCATTAGTATCCAAACCTGTAACATAAGCATTGATAAAAGTGTTAGAATTTGGGCGATCATAATTATTTTTCTCCCTCTGCTGCGGCTTCAAGTGTGGATGGACGAACCTGCATTTCTCCTTAGGATGTCCCATTTTTCCACAGTGATCGCAGATAATACTAGTCCTCCCTGATCTTCCTCTTCAACCTCATGCACTGGATCAATTTTTAAAGTTAACGAATCATTTGGTAGCTTACGCAGAGTTCTTGTGATTGCTCAGGAATGCACTTGATTCAGAGAATGAGTCACTTTTCAAAGATGATCCCATCAGTCTTTTCTGAGTTTTTTCCTTTTGGATTCGTGCACAGACCGAGATGAGTGGAGGGAGGTCTGCAGCATTTAGGATTTGTTCTTGAAGGAACTCGAACTCAGCTGCAAGTCCCATCAGTATCTTAAAGATCATGTCTTCATCGTCCCGCTTCTTCAGGGTCAGGGAATCTATGGTTGCTGGTCGTAGCATCGCCAGTTCATCCCACATCATCTTGAGTTTGCTGAGGTATTCAACAAATGATTTTTCACCCTTTTGTAATTATGCGATGCCCTTCTTAAGCTTGAACACTTTGTAGAGATTCTCTTGTTGAGTATACAATTCTTTGATTATATCCCAGAGATCCTTTGCACTTTCAGCGAAGTTGAAAAGGTCGTGCAGGCTCTCTTCTATGGAATTGAGGATCCATGACATGACCAGGTGATCATTCATGGTCCATTCTGCATAAGTCGGGTCAGTTGGGGATGGGGCTTCAAAGCTTCCATCAATGAACTCGAGTCTTCCACTGCCACTGAGTGCGATGTTAATCGTCTTGGACCAAGACAGGTAATTGTTGCCATTGAAGGCCACCGTACTGCTTGAAGGTGGTCTTCCCTGGATCGAACTCTACTGCCGTAGGGGAATGGAGACTGGAGCTCGAGTGTTCCGTCATGGAGATAGACTAATATTATGATTGTAATTGGAATAGAATAACTTGATTGTATATTATTAGATGAGTACGCACATGTATAGATACATGTGAGCTAGTAATTACATCCTACAATTACGGGTATGTACATTAGGTAAGGTTATATGTGGTGAGATTCCTAGCGCCAATTATGGGAGTAGATGTTGGCCAACTATGGAAGTAGCCGTTGGTGATGATCTCCATGATGTATCCAATTGAGTGTGTGATCGTATCTCCAGCCAGGATGATCTTGTTACCATATATTTACAATACTTACATGTATCGTAGAAAACTTTTCAATAAGTCACCTATTCTAAGACTACTCCAAGTCAAGTGCATTTAACTTTGGAGTTCTTTCAAGAAGTGTGCGAGAAAAGAATGTGCACATTGTTGATATGAATAGTCAAATCAAATCACTTAAGTCTTCCAGACAGAACAGATCATTAATGAGTATCACATTATGAATGATTGTTTTTGGGTTAAATGGGTTTCCATGTTTGTTTCAATGTTTTAGGAATATTGGATATTTGTAGGAATATTTGTTCCTGGATTAAATGGATTTCCAAGCTTATTTCGATAATTTTAGGAATGTTAGCTTCTCGTTAAATTGATTTCCAAACTTGCGATAATTTTAGGAAAGTTAGTTTTTGGGTTGAATAGGTTTCCATTTTCGATTTTCCAAGCTTGTTCCTTTAGGAATCTTGCTTCTTGTTCTTTTTTGGTTTCTGGGTTAAATGGGTTTCAAGCTTCGTTTCGATCTTCCAAGCTTGGCCCTTCGGAGAACAGCACCGGGACGCGCCATCGGAGAACAGCACCGCCGAGAAGATCGGTATCCAGTCGGAGTTGTCGGAAGACGTGGTCGAGGTTGGAGCAGTTTGTTTTTTAATTTTTTAACAGTGTACAAAGCTCACAAAAATAAAGAGGCACATCAATAATTTGTGCATAGGATGAGGACCCGAGGACAATTTCCCCAAAATTTTATAACTCACGAGACAAGCGATGATATAAGATAGTTTAACCATATTTTATTTAAATTAATAGTTTTATTCCCGTGTGTTATAGTGAAATCTAATGATCATTTTTTTTAGTTCGAAAATGTATTTCTTGTCCTTTTTTCGATCGTCCTGTAACACTATTCTGATTTGTCAACGGATTTTTTAGTAATGACTAACAAGTCAAATTATCAGTTACGGTCATTGGCACAATTTTTAATTGTAATCTTGTTCGACGATTTGGAGGAGAATTCATAGACAAAGGCTATAATTATAGCGGAAATATTATTCTTACTATGGGAATGGAAAGTCTCGTGAATTGGCATAAGGAAATAGAAGAGAGCAGTATTTAAAAAATGTGATTCACCGCTACCACGGACCAATACTGGGTTAATTTTTTGCTAAAAACCGAAGAGCCAAATCTGACCAGACAGCCCGGTTGAACATATCTGGTTAACCTGGTTTGCCCAGGACAGAAAAAATGGATGACCAAAAAAATTAGTAACCACAAAACGACCAAAAAAAGGACCTAATTCTGAACATGGTATGTTGTCGTAATCTTGACGGTTTTGAACTTTATTTGGATAATTTGTTCACAAAAGTTGGTGAATATTCAAAGTTATTTGATATTTTGTCATTTTTGTGCTAAATTAAATCTATTTTTACCTTATTGAATTATTACTAGTAAAAAAAGTAAAGGGAAAAAAGTTTCGATGAGACCGGCGGTCCTACAAAGTAGACCTGGCGGACCAGAAAATTTAAGATTTGTGGGTTGGTCGATTTTGAGGTCAGTTATAAAAATATTGGAAGAGAGTAATGCCGTGGGTTATATGATATATTTTTACGAGCACCAATATATTTAATACCACGCTATTGTTAAGAAATTTGGCCTAGCGGTACAAGGCATCAATGATTTGACAGAGTTCTAGTCTTCGAACCTTGACAATGTGTCATTATAGTGTTAAAATTTTACTTTATAAAAAAATATTATCTATCTAGTAATTTATGTTATTTAGATAGTCAAATATCTTTAGACCATTTTTAGGAGATGTTTTAGTACTTAATGACACATTTGGTGTAGCTTATTCATGGATAATAACAATTTATGTATAAAAAATTATATTTTTTTAAAGGTAAATTTTTAAACCATGTGACGGATTCGATGCATAATTAATGAGTAATTACGTATTAAATCCGTTTAATTAACAAACTAATTTGTTAATAATAAATCACTTACTTGTTGAAGCAAGAGGTCCAGAGGTTCGGATCCACAAAGTCTTCGTGTTAGTCGAATTACGATCACGTTTTAACGGATTCGTAATTAATTTTCACGAGATTTCCTCTATAGAAAATCTGATCAAAATTCAGGAACTAATCCAGAATTTTTTCTTTCTTATTGAGTGGTTGTGGGCAAACTTACAATTTGGTCTAGCCGGATTTTCCCTTTTATAAGAAAATCCGGCACACCAGAATGCGCCACGTGGCACTTCGAACCGCATGTCCGCCACGTGGCAACTGCGTCAGCGCCACGTCACGCTGACGTGGCATTGGGCTGGTCAACGCTGATTGACCGGCCCATCCAACCCAACTAATGGGCCTGGGCCCAATCAGGCACAATAATAATTGCCTGATGGGCCCAAGGTCCAACATCCTCCACTCAATTATTATTGACCTTGATCAACAGTTATCAGATTTCTTTAAAGAATTTCGTGCAACCAGCACACGTCGAGTATGACAAGCCAAATTCAAGAGAACGGACACTCAGGCTACTTGAATAATAGCATCTCAACAACCTTCTTGTATAATGTATGCTATTACCCCAGGACTCATGTCACATTCCATTGTTCACATCAGTGATTTCAAACAATTATATTCGGGTTCACTATTGTACTTTTCAATACAATTGGTGCACCTGAACTACGAAACTCAGAATGTGATGAACAGAGTTCCTTCTCCCTTAACTATATTCTTTTCATAATGATACATCCTATTTTTCTGGTCAGTCCTGCCAGGTCGAATCGCTATGCCATAACCTTTTCATGAACTTTCCAAGCTAGCAGCACTAGACCATACTTCCAGAATACGTTTAGGATCTTAAGGGTAGGTTTCGGGAATCACAGTTCTCGAAAATTGGTCTCACACCAGGGATTGTGAAATCACTCAACATTTTTATCCCATCCAGTGGTCGAGTAGCACACATGATACTGATCACGTGTTACTGTGTATATTCTTTTTTAAAGGAACACATGTCATTTAACACCATACTAGAGTATCAGCCTTAGCTTAACTCTAGGCTAATGGGACAGACAGTATGATAAGTTCCACTTATATCTTATCATATGGATTGTAGAAAATCCAAATGCAGCAACTTATTCCTGCATCCCATAGGGAAACTTGCTCTTGAGCAAGACAGTATTCCGTCATAGGATATGCACTTATGTATGTCCAATAACTGCCTCATCTCATCTAGGAATCAACTTCTTGACTCCCACTGAGGTAAATACCCGTGTTAGTGGGCTACTTCTCTGTCCGACATGTTTCACATTTAACTCATATTGCCAAATAAAAATCCTTTATTCCAACTAATTGGATTACAAATGAAACCGTCGTAAACCCAGTGACTTAACATGTTTCTCGAACACTTCTCGAGGTAATGCTTTAGTCATTGGATCTGCGGCCATATCTCGTATAGATATATGTTTCATACACAGTTCTTTATATTTTATTAAATTTCTAACAAAGTAAAATTTAATATCTATATGCTTAGCCCTGCTATGGAATTTAGGATTCTTAGCATAAGCTATAGCCGCCTGGTTATCGCAGAATAGACTCACGGGCTCCGTCGAGTTGATCAGGGAGAGATGGCTTAAGAATCTCTTCAACCATATTGCTTCTTGTGCAGCATGAGCTGAAGCTACATATTCTGCTTCCATTGTTGACAGGGATACACATGTTTGCTTCTTACTGCTCCATGAGATAGCACCCCCGTTTAACAAGAAAATGAATCCAGATATAGATTTTTTCTTATCCACATCACCTCCCCAATCAGCATCAGTATAGCCACTCAATATCAGGTCACGGCCTTGATAGCACAAGGAGTATTCTGCAGTAGTGTTCAAATATTTCAAAATCCCTTTGACAGCCTTCCAGTGAGCACTGCCTGGATCAGACTGATATCTGCTTGCTATCCCAACAGCATAGCGAATGTCAGGTCTAGTACACAATATTGCGTACATCAGGCATCCAACTGCATTGGCATAAGGAATCTTCTCCATGTCCCTACGTTGTTTAGCTATTTTTTGGCACATGTCCTTACACAAATTATGACCTTTAACCAATGGGACATACTTTGGGTTACTGTGATCACAATTGAAACATTCTACTACTTTGCGAATATATGTCTCTTGTGAAAGAGACACTATTCTCTTCGAACGATTTTTCGAAATCTTAACTCCGAGTATGTAATCTGCTTCACCCATGTCTTTCATTTCAAAGTTGGAAGATAACCAATCTTTGATTTCGACAAGAAATCCCATGTCATTTCCAGCTAAAAGTATGTCATCAACATATAAAGTGATGATAACAAACTTCTTCCCTGATCGCTTAACATACACGCAGTGATCTTTGTCTATCATTATAAAATCATGCTGCATGATCGTATTATGAAAACGAATATACCATTGTCTAGACGACTGCTTAAGGCCATAAATTGATCTATTCAATTTGCAAACTTTGTGTTCGCAGCCTATTTGAATGTATCCCTCAGGCTGAATCATATAGATTTCTTCATCCAATTCTCATTGGAGAAAAGCAGTCTTTACATCTATTTGATGTAATTCTAGATTCATGTTAGCAACCATAGCTAAAATGATCCTAATTGACGTAAATCTAACAACAAGTGCAAAAGTCTCCTCGTAGTCTATCCCAGCCTGTTGTTTAAATCCTTGGGCAACCAAACGCGCTTTGTATCTTTCGATAGTGCCATCTGCATTGTGCTTGATTTTGAGAATTCACTTATTCCCAATTGCCCTACGCCCCTTAGGTAGGTCAACCAGATCCCAAACCTGGTTTTTGATCATAGAAGATATTTCTTCTTCCATTGCATTCATCCATTCATTTTATTTTAGAGATGACAAAACTCCAGATACATTCTTTGGTTCAACTTCATCCTGCAGGATGGCCAGAAGAATTTTACTTGGACCACCAAATTTCTTTAGTGATACCAAGAACGCATTAGCCTCGCCTTCGATCAAATCGTCGGCGTGGTATGCTAGTTCTGCTAGACCTATGGTATTCCTGGTTTTGATAAACATCTCTCATATATTCATCATATCCAGGAATCGTACTCCCACTGGAATAAGGAATTACCTCCCTTTCAGGACTCAGATCACGACCTTCCAGATCATTTTGAGTTGAAAAATCTCTATCTTCCTCCTCAATTCTCCCACTCGGAAGAAGTGATCCAGATGATTCTGGTTCATTTGTCTTATAAAGGGTAAGGTCACTACTAACCTCCCCCAACTTTGGAAATTCATTCTCCAAAAATGTGACATCGCGTGATTCAAATTCTGTTACATGTCCATTATCCAGTTCACCCACGAACACGCACCCTTTAGATACCTCTGGGTATCTTATAAAGATACTTTTTCTACCTCTCGGTCCTAATTTACCGAAAGTACTTGAGGTAGAATGGACATATGATGCACACCCCCATGGCTTAAAATAGGATAAATCGGGCTTTCGATCTGTCCACATTTCGTAAGGAGTGGCTGTAACAGACTTAGAGGGAACACAGTTTAGAACGTATGCGACAGTCAGGAGTGCATCTCTATAGAATGATATAGGCAAACTTGCCTCTACCATCATCGATCTAACCATATCAAGAAGGGTTTTATTCCTTCTTTCAGCAACTCCGTTTTGCTGTGGTGTATAAGGAATGGAAAACTGATGTTCAATTCCTTTTTCAATGCATAGAACTTTGAACTCATCAGAAAGATATTCACGGCCACGATCAGTTCGTAAGGCCTTTATCTTTCTGTCCTTCTGATTCTCAACAAAACTCATGTATGTCATGAAGCAGTTTAAGGCTTCAGACTTGTGAGAAATCAGGTATATCAGACCATATCTAGTATAGTCGTCAATAAAGGTGATGAAGTAATATGCTCCATGCCTTGCCCTCACGTTCATTAGACCAGTTATGTCAGAATGGACTAATTGTAGTGGAAATTTGGCTCTAGCCCCAGTACCGAAAAGTTTCCTAGTACTTTTTCCTTCTAGACAGGATACGCAACTAGGTAATATAGATTTCTCTATATTGCCCAACAGTCCTGCCTTAGCTAGACGGTTTAAACGATCCTGACCGATATGGCCAAGTCTAGAATGCCATAGTTTAATATCATCCTCTGATGAGTTTGAACTAGTGACAAAGGAAAAACTTTCGCAAGGATCAATATCCAGAATCAAAAAATCTTCCAATATATATCCAAGGCCAAAATAGGCATCATCCAAAAATAATCTAACGGTGTCGTTCTCAAACGACAACTGAAAACCTAAAGACATTAAGGCCGAAACTGAGATCAGGTTCTTTCGTATGTCTGGAGCAAACAACACGTCATGTAAAAGAAGGGCACGACCACCACGAAGGTGTAATCTACAAGTGCCCAGGCCTTTCACATCCACGCACGAGTTGTTACCGACAAAAATAGTTTTTGCTCCAGCCGGCAACCGCCTGTACTCAATGAACGAACAACGGTCTCTAGCTATATGGTCTGTCGCTCCTGAATCAATCACCCACATAGAATGTGACTCAGTTAGAAGGGTACAAGAGGATACATACAACTTACTCACACTTGAGTTTAGATGTACCTGCTTGGGCATCTTGCAATCTTTTGCAAAATGTCCCTTCTGTTGACAGTTAAAACATTTCACTTTTGAAATGTTAAACCGCTTGTTTTTTTTAGCCTTGGAGCCATCCAACTTGGTTCCATGGTTTTCAGCCTTTGGAGTTTGTTTACACTTACCCTTTCATTTACCTTTCTTCTTTTTCCCACCACTCCCAGTCGAACAAATCGAATGGGTTTCAGGGTGGGATTTCATAGCTAGGAGGCGATCTTCCTCCAGCTCAAGGTGTCTGGCAACATCATCAAATGTTACCAAATGATCGGAATGAGTCAGATTCATCTTCATCTGTTCCCAACTTAGTGGTAGAGAACAGATGACAGCTTGAATCTGCTGCTCGTTGCTGAGTATGTGACCAGCCTCTGCCAGTTCACTGATCATATTGGACATCACTCTCAAGTGTTTCCTCATGGGAATCTCCGGACGTTTTTTAAAGGTGTCAAACCTTATGGTCAAAGCACGCAGCTTTAACACTGAAAGCTTTCCGAATTTTTGTTTGAGAGCATCCCATAACTCTTTCGCGTTGTCATGCACGTGAAATAGTCTGGTGATATCATCCATCATTGAACTCAACAAGATCAATTGAGCAGTAGTATTTTTTCTCTTCCAAATAATATAAGCTTCCTTATCTCGCTTATGTTGAGCAGTTGTGCCTTCTTCAGGCTCATCCATTATCACATGTATGTGCTCCAGAACCTCTTATTCTTCAAGCACATATTAGATTTTCATGCTCCAATTCTCATAATTTTCACCGTTGAGTTTTAACTCACGGTTTAGCTCAGCTATGATGGATCTAGAACCGACTGACATCTCTATAGGGATTTTTGATATGAGAACATATTAGAAATTTGATTTGGCAATATGATTCAATTTACTAATCACTCATAACTTTTAACGATATGGAGTTCTTGATTAATCTCAAAATTGAAGTGGGTCGCGGGCATGCTTCCCCTCACCATTCAAGTATTAATCTTAAACTTCAACCGTTTAAAGTTCATCGATAGTAAATTCAAGTGGAAGTAAGTAAACAAACATTTTTATTTAATTACATGCATTTGTACATTCTGAGCTTATACACACATGTACAAAAAACTCAGAAAAGATCTCAACCTATTGTACAAAATTTCCCCAAAAAACAACATATGTACATGGGGATAGTTAAACATGTAATCACACGGGGATCGGATGTCCAGGCGATCCGGTAGGAGAATCCAGATACATATCTGGATCCGGGTCCGAGGACGATCCTGTGGGGATCGGGTGCGAGGACGATCTCACGAGAAGTTCCAGGGTACTTGCCAGAACTGGAATTGAATCAATGATCCAGATGATCAGGAGCGGAGGAAAACTGTAATGGTATTCCTTAGCGAGGTAGCGGTTCAAGATCAAACCGCTTCGTAGCTCCAGAACAGGAGAAGATATCACTTCTCTGAGAAGACCCCTCTCCTCGAGATAGTGAATCAAACCATAGAGAGCATCTCTATGGGTATTGAACTCAGGTGCCGAGAAGATACTCATATCTTCTTGGATTTTTAGCGTGACCAGGAGGTCTCGAAACATAGAGGGCCAGTCCTCTCCATGATCGTAACCTCCGGCCCAGATGCATTCTTGCATCTCCCGGTGAACAGCCTCAATGTGCTCGACGATAACATACATGTCATCCTGAGGCACACGAAGCGGTAAACGGCGCTTCAGAATCTTTTGTCGAAGTTCTGTTGCACAGAAGTTCAAATACCTTCCTCCAGTAGCCATCAAATCTTGCAACAATTGGAATTCAATTTCGGGTTAATTCTCATATTCTCCCAAAATAGGATTGAAAAACTCATTTTTTAATCTTTTGATGATCATATTATGGATCAATTTATGTGATTTTAGTTTAACTGTAGCATATCTCGGAACTCGTTCCAAAATATTTTTAAGTTTATTAAAACTAATTTTATCCAATTAAAAGAGAAAAAACTCAATATTTAAGTCCAATTTTGACTTAAGTCAAAATTGACCGTAAATCGGGTTGGGTCGAACCAAGAAACCAGGCCAATCCGTCCAGTTTTTTGATTTTCTTGACCCGTGTATAAATATTTTCGGGAAAAATCATGAAATTACGATTTTGCCCCTCATATATTTTCCCCTTCTGATTTCTCTCTCTTCTCCCGCGTGACGAAAAAACCCGGCCGCCGCTCCTCCTACGACCGCCGCGTAACAGTGGCGAACCAACGGCCGAGACTGGTCGCGTTCGACTCGTCTCGGCCTCGCGAGCATGTCTGTAGCAGCCTCGCGGGCCGTCGTACGGCCGTTCTCCGTCACGAACGTCTTCTCCGTTCCGCGCCTCTCCGCCGTCGTCGTCTTCGATCCTGCGATTCCGGTGACGTCGATCCACAAACATGGTATCGGGACGTCGGGGAGAAGCTGGAGAATCGACTATCGTCAATCTACGGCATCGAAATCGTCGGATTTTCGACGAAATCGACGGAATTTGATTTGGGGCGAAATCGCCCAAATCGCCCGATTAGGGTTTTTGACGATTTAGGGATTTTTGGACAAATTTCTAATTAATCCCCAAGTTTTCCGAATATTACACCGAAGTCCATGACACGCAGGTGCCACGTAAGTGGTCAAATTTCAGATTGGTATCTTAAGGTTTCGCGCGTGCGCGAGTTTGCCCGCGCGGTTAGGCAAAATTTAATTTAGTCCCGCTGGTTCAAAATTAATTATTTTAAAATCCAACAGATTATGATTTTCAATAAAATCACAATTAATACGATTTTTAACCCAAAAAATCACATAATTATTTGAATTAAAACATCATATTATCATCAAAACATGGTTTCAACCATGCTCTGATACCAATTAACATATTCGACGCATAATTAATGAGTAATTACGTGTTAAATTCGTTTAATTAACAAACTAATTTGTTAATAATAAATCACTTACTTGTTGAAGCAAGAGGTCCACAGGTTCGGATCCACAAAGTTTCGTGTTAGTCAAATTACGATCACGTTTTAACGGATTGGTAATTGATTTTCACGAGATTTCCTCTATAGAAAATCTGATCAAAATTCAGGAACTAATCCAGAATTTTTCCTTTCTTATTGAGTGGTTGTGGACAAACTTACAATTTGGTCCAGCCGGATTTCCCCTTTTATAGGAAAATCCGGCACACCAGAATGCGCCACGCGGCACTTCGGACTGCATGTCCGCCACGTGGCATGCCACGTGGCACTTCGGACCGCATGTCCACCATGTGTCCGCCATGTGGTACCACGTCAGTGCGCCACGTGGGCCACCACCTTTGGCGGTAACTGCGTCAGCGCCACGTCACGCTGACGTGGTGCATACGTGGCATTGGGCCGGTCAACCCAACTAATGGGCATGATGGGCCTGGGCCCAATCAGGCACAATAATAATTGCCTGATGGGCCCAAGGTCCAACACCATGTTAAACCCTGGTACTCCACGAATTTATAAAAGCTTTGTGCTGTTAGCGTAGATGCTTTTGGAGTATAAAAAATGTGTTTAATAATTTTTAAACTGTAATTGCCAATTAATCGGTTAATAGTTTCATAATTAAGATAGAGATTGATACACATTTAAAGTTAATTCCTCTCAAGTCATCCAGATACACATATAAATAGAAAATTGGAGGAACTACAAATTCAACATAGTCAAAAGAGACCGTCAAACCAGAGGAGCTAGTCCCCCTCATTATTTTACTCTTGTATGTGCCAAATAATCCTGCAACATCATCCAGTAAAAAAAGCAGTTCAAGTGGTTGATCATATCGGAGGTTGTACAAGACAGCGGTAGGTGCAGATGCAAGCGCGATTTCCAAAGTCAATGCATCGGCTTAATAGGCCACTAATTATTCCACGGGGGATACCAATCTCCCGGAAACACCAGTTTTGGCACGCCGGTTGGGAACAACCCGGCCAAGCTTTTGCTCTCCCGCAAATTTTATCGGCCATCGCTTGTTTCCCTATAAATACACAAAAAAGTAATGAATTGGTATGTTAGGACGAAATCACCTCACATGATCGATTAAATGAAGTTTGAGTCGTATCTGATAATAAATGGTGGTAAAGTTCACTCTACTAAATTTTAACGAAACCATTTTTTTATAGTTCAAATTTAAAATATGTAATTAAACTTGAACAACATTACATGTAGATGACAAGAGAAGAAGCAACAGGAGGAATGTAAGGACTTGAAGAGGGCACTTCATTTTTCTTTTGCTTCAGCCCTGTCAAAGATGTATTGCAATTACTTGGGAATAAAATTTAATAGCGTTTATGGTATCTATTTATGTACGAAGTATAGTGGACGTTCAAAATTCTATAAAAGGAAACCAAGTATTGCACTTATCCTATATGCTTTTTTTAAGTAAAGTATTATATTTCTCAAAAAAATGTCCACCAAGTATCGTTACACCAATGGTATTGATAATATCGCATGTTAGGTACTAGATAACATAAATCATTACACACCACAATGATTGGTGCTATATGAATACAACACCAAGGTATTTCCAAAGGTATATAAGTATAAGTGCTCCTTTTCGCACGTATCATATATATTAGAATATTTTTAAATTGATAACATCTCTAAAGTGATAATTTTTTTTCCAAGTGAGAATTAATGTTAAAATTTTGGTATCTATTTTGGTTCTAGATGTGTTTCCAAGATAGTAAAGTTTACTCCTTTTTGCACTTGTCTTGCTTCTCGTTCTTGGTTAAATGGGTTTCCAAGCTTGTTCCGATTTATTAGGAATGTTGGTATTTGGGTTAAATGAGTTCCCAAGTTGGTTTCGATATTTTAGGAATGTTGGGTATGGGTTAAATGGATTTCCAAGTTTGTTTCGATATTTTAGGAATGTTGGGTGTGGGTTAAGGGACCAGATTCGGTCTTGGAATCTTGTTTCCAGGACCGTCCTGAACTCTATCTATTGCATCATAACTGAGCGACCCATTAAATTATAACTGAGCGAACCATTGTATCATAACTAGGCAACCCAACGCGTGTTTCGAAAAAATAGGGTCCGAACTCGGGCGAACCATTCTATCATAACTGGACGAACCATTGTATCATAACTAAGTAAACCATTACATTATAACTAAGTGAACCAGCGCGTGTTTCAGAAAAATTGGGTCCAAACTTCAGGCGAACCATTCCATCATAACTAGACGAACCATTATATCATAACTTAGCGAACCATTACATCATAACTGAGTGAACCATGTTCTGACAAAATTGGGTCAACTTCGGGCGACCCATTGCATCATAACTGGGCAACCCATTGTATCATAACTGGGCGAACCATTGTATCATAACTAACCAACCCACCGCGTATGTCAGGACAGTCCTGGACAAAAATACATTTCCAGGATCAAATCCGATCCCGTGGGGTAAATGGATTTCCAAGCTTGTTTCGAGGTTGGAGAGGTTTATTTTTTAATTTTTCAGCTGGGTATAAAGGTTATAAAAAATAAACTAGTTTGATAATGTCATCGAATAATCCGAGATTAATATCTTTACAAACTACAGGGGATTCAAAGTATTTTTTGAAAGACTAGAGAGCACATCAATAATTTGTGCATGGGGAGGACAATTTTCCCAAATCATATAATTCACGAGACAAGCGATGACAAAAGATAGTTTAACCATATTGTATTTAAATTAACAGTTTTATTCCCGTGTATTATAGCGAAATGTAATGATCGTTTTCGTAGTTTGAAAAATGTATTCATTGTCTATTTTTTCGATCGTCCCTGTAACACTAACGGATTTTTTCGGTATTGACTAACGAGTCAAATTATTATATTCCAAGAACTCCCCCATCTCAGGGTAAAAATGTTCATTTATTTTTTTATAAGTAAAAATGTTCATTCCTAATGTTAAGAGTTAAGACACCTTTATGCAATTTTTAGTTCTTAATAACAATACAGTGTAATGCAAATATGTACAATTGGCGTAGTATTTTTATGGATAATAATATTTTACGTAACAAAAAATAAGAGTCAAGACAACCCTGCCCTAAACCATGGCCGGTGGTTCACGGTTTGCACAAAACCATTGAACCGGTGGTTCCAATAACCATATTTGAAACCATGGCCACAGTTTCCAAAAACCATTCAGATTCTGATTATGATTTGTGACCAACGTATTTTACTCCTGTTTTTTTTTCAATTTTGGGATAAATGAAGGACTAAGCGCTTCTGATTTTTATTCATAAAAAAAAGAGTAAAAAAGTACCGATACATTGAGAGAAACTAATTTCCTTAAGATCATCCAACTACAACTACACGTCTAAATAAAAAACCGGAGGAGCTACAAATTCAACATAATTAAAAGAGACCGTAAAACCGAAGGAGCTAATCCCCCTCACGTATCACTCTTGTATGTGTCGAATAATCATGTAACATCATCCGGTTAAAAAAGCCATCATATCGGAGGTTGTCCAGGACAGCGGTAAGTGCAGATGCAAGCGGGCGTTTCCAAGTCTATGCATTGGCCTATTAGGCCACCAGTTATTCCACGTCCGATACCAACCTTCCGGAAACACCATTTTTTGCACGCCGGTTTCGTACAACCCGGCCAAATTTTTGCTCTCGTACAAATTTGATCGCCCATCGCTTGTTTCCCTGTATATACACAGAAAACAAATATAAGTTGAATTAGTATATTATGCCGAATATATCTGACATCTCATAATTAACGGGTCGGCTAAACTAGATTTGTGATGTGGGGTTATTAATGTTACCAGTAGACGACAAGAGAACAAGGAGGAGGAGGAATGCGAGGATTTGAGGAAGGCTCTTCATTTTTCTTTTTGCTTCGGCTATTACAAAGATCTATTGCAATTACTTGAAATTAAAAGGCTTTTTTGGTACCTATTTATGTTAAGTATAATGCGCGTTAAAATATCTTTGATAGCCTTTATGGTTTCCTTACTAATTGGCCTATAAAAGGCAACTAAGTAGATACATGTATTGCAATTACCATATATAATAGAATCCCCTTAAATTGTTCTTTTTAAATCGATAGCATTTTTAAAGTGATAAAAATCACGGCTTCAGATCGAAATCAGTGTTAAAGTTTAATAATATATTTTTCATAACATTTTAGAAATAAATCTCAGTTTCAACCATCATACAAAGTCATGTTCTCGATACATATATTATTACATACTTTACGAATTAAAATCTATTTTAAGATAATAGTTTGTTCTAGATTGTTGCTATTAACATCACTAAGAATCGTCTTTAAATAAAAATTAAGTTTTCAATTTGTTATACAATGGATAAACACATGTGCAATGAATTATATTACCAATTGAGTTATATATGTGCTTTTATTTCCTACCAAGTGAGGTATGTACTATTAATACCAGTCACAAAATTACCATATAAAGTTCTCAACTAATTATATTACTCTCAAATCTCACCGCCTCACCAAATTAAGACTCCATAAATTAATAATATTTCCAAAATAATATTTCTTATTGGTTTCAACTTATTTTTTAAAAAATATAATTTTTGATAAATTAACAAAGATAATTATTTTAAGGAAGAACTTTATACGAATCTTTATTCTCATCAAATCATAAATTTATAACTCTTTTATCATAATGTTAAGACACCTCTGCCCTGGCCACCCACGCAACAAAACAAACACCAAACGGTCCCGTCCTGATGAGACTCTCTAACATTTCCAAAAGTGTAGTTTACTAGTATGTGGTTCCACCTATATCATTTTTAGGCCGTGTAATTTAAAATTGTTAATTTAATTTTTATGCTTTCCAAAAATTTGTAGCATACGATCTCCTTCCCACTGACGTGACTGAAAGTAGAGACGGCAATGGACAGGATTCGGGTAGGATTCATAAAACCAAAATTCTTATCCTCTTTTTGAAGGGCATATCCAGATCTTTACTCTTATCCTCTTTAAAAATAAGGATTCGAGAAGGATACGGGTCCCAAAAAATTGGGCAGGATCAGGACGACCCGCGGGTCAACATTATTTAAAAATCATTTCATTTAAAAAAATATGACCATCATTTGATTGTTCTCAAACAACATGAGACACTAAAAAATATGTATGCAATTGATTTATTCATTCAAATAACTTAATATAAAGAAATCAAACAAACAAATTCAAAAAATATTAAAGTCGAGTAGGTTAGATTGAAAATTTGGTATTATGTTTAATAATTAACATAAATATAAATTATTTTAATTTTATTTTAAAAAATTCGGGCAGGATCAGGGCATGATCTTATAGATCCATATCCATGTCCTTATCTTTTTAATATATTAGGATCTGGACAGGATCCGGGTCTAGACCCGATTAAAATCAACGGATCTTGAACTCTTCGAGTCTGGATCAGAGTAGACCCTCGGGATAAGGATCTAATTGACATCCCTAGCTGAAAGAAGCGTATTTCTTGTCACGTAGGCCGAAACAGCATCATTTTGGTGTCTACGTAGCCTACTAACTGGCTAAGTCATGTATGACAAATTAGAGTAGTTAATTACCAAATTGGTCCAATTTTTCTTAAACATCTTCAACCATCCATCCTCTCCTCTTCCTCCTTCATCCTCTCTCTCCTCCTGCTCCCCCAAATTCCAAAATCTGCACACACAAAAAAAAACCCAAAAGAAACCTTTTAACATCCCCTATTTTCTAATTAACTAATTACTTTGATTTATAAAGAAAGCAGAGGGATCCTGGTCCCCGATCCCACTAGAGAGAGAGAGATCGATCCGAAGCTAACGGAGGTGCCGCAGATGTTTGAGAGGTTCAAGACGGCTCCTCTCCCAGTTTCCATCAGCAAACAGAAAAGCTTCCCCCTTTTTTATTTCAAGCAATAGAACAATGGGTCTCACCAAATTTCACAAGAACCAGAACAATTGGGCGAGCTTCCGGACGGACCCAGCGAGCGCCTCTCGGCTTATAGGTCTTTGACTTCTTTGGCGGGTGTAGATCAACAGGAGGAGGGGGCGACGTGGTGGGAGGTTGGGGACGGTGACGGGAGGCGAAGGGGATGAGGATTTAAATTGGGGGGAAGTCAAATTTTTAGGTCAAGCATTTGTAGTTTATACATGTAGGATGCGAACGATGGAGGTAGAAATGTTATTATTGCGGGTATTGAAAGGAACCCATTTGTTTCGCTAGAATTTGGCTCTGGATTAGCAATGGTGGGTTTGCGGTCGGGAATGACTTTAGTTGAAACCACCGTGGTTTGCAATTTGGTGGAAATGAGAGTAGGTTCCTTGTTCATTCTTGGAACCAAGATGCGAGCCTGTAGTTGAATGGGAAGAGAGAGAGAGAGAGGAGGAGGAGGGGCTTTTGAAATTTATAAAAAATTAGGGATTATTTTGTTAATTTATCTAACGACACGTCATACATGACTTACTCAGTCAATACGCTACGTGGATATCAAAACAACGTCGTTTTGACCTACGTGACAAAAAATACGTTTCTTTCAGCCACGTCAGTTTTAAATCTCATAGCCTAAAAGTAATATTGGTGAAATTATAGAATAGTAGACTGCACTTTTCCGTTTCTTTTTTGGGTGTAAATGGTGCGGCTCATGGCCACGCTCTAACATTTACAGAAATTTTCTATTTTTCAAAGATTTTACTCGATTCGAATTTGGATTAGTCAATCAATATAACATATATCAAGTAGTATAAAGTAAAATAACAATTATATTTGTCACAAATTGAGTGCTGTACTCCGTTCGCCAAATACATTTTTCCCTGCGAAATCACAGTGATAATCATTGTTATGGTTACTATAACCGCGTTAAACGGTTTCAAACCGTAACCACCAATTAATCGGCTGATGATTTCATAGTAAAGACAAAACGTTATGGTGGCGGTATTTTCTGGAGAACGAATTTGTTACGGTAAACAAAAGGATGTTCATGAAAAAAAGATGAAAGTACACTGACGGAACAGAAAAAGGAGGATGTTCATATCGTACTTAATAGCACTATTTGTACACATTTAACATTATTTTTTTTATAGATAATAATATTTTACGTATAAAAAAAATAACGGGTCATAACGGAGGTTGTACAGGGCAGCGGTAAGTGCAGATGCAAGCAGGCGTTCCGAAGTCAATGCATTGGCCTACTGGGCCACCAGGTCTCCAGCGAGGAATGTCAATCTCCAAGTAACACCAGTCTTGGCACGCCGGATCGGAACAACCCGGCCAAGCTCTTGCCCTCGTGCAAATTTGATCAGCCATTGCTTGTTTTCCTATAAATACCCAAAAAATAAATGAATTAGTATGTTCAGACAAAATCACCTGGTATTTCGAACCAACTAAATTAGGCTTGAGTAGTATCAGATCATAAAAAAAGTAAAGCTCAGTTTACATGATTTTATTATAACAACAATAATATCACCGATTTTAGCATAGCATCAAGTACTAGTCCCTATCATTCATATACACATTAATTGTGGAAGTGGCTAGGTTGCTCTTGGCTAACCATAGTATGAGAGTCTTATCTAGGTTGTCAATTATAACATTTTTCTTCTTTTCTTTTTTTTAATAAAGGCTTTAATTTATTAAAAGAATAGAAAAAAATTCCCACTCGTTTTTTTTATTTCTTTAATTTCAAAGTCTTCTTTCTAGTGTTCGAAATTAAAATAATTAATTAAACTAAAACAACATTTCACCATCCACGCTGCTCAACTTATGGAAAACGAGAAAATTCAAACTATGTGGAGTATGAATGTTTACCGGTGGATGACAAGAGAACAAGCAGCAGGAGGAATGAAGCGACTCGAGGAGAGCTCTTCATTTTTTTCTTTGTGTCGGCTCTGCCGAAGATGTATTGCAATTACTTGGGAATGAAATTAAAAAGCCGTAAGGGTATCTATTTATGTACAAAGTATAGTGGGCGTTTCAGTGGCACATAAAACGGTGATTTACGAGATTTTAGGCTTTTTAGCTATCAAACGTTGGTCGTCTTTTATCTTTGCGGAAATAAAACTTTGTATTTATATTCTTACCAAAAACAAAAATGTTCCCTTTTTTGGTTGAAACAAATTCCGAATTTACAGTCAACCGACTAATTTAATTTCGAATCAAGTGAGATCTTTGATGTGAATAACTGAATATTCAACTTATTGCATTACCAATTAATGTATGTATGCATGTATTCTTATTTCCAACCAAGTAGAGATACGTACCGCAGTTACCTTATAAAACATTTGGCCAATTATAATTGCTAATTTTCCGGGTAGCATTTCACAAACTTTTTTGGGAGGTTAAATAGGGTGTTGCCAATGGGTCAAGATTCAATGGAGACATGGGTAATCCCCACCGAAGGAGATCAAATGGATCAAAGAGTAATCTGGGTAATAAAAAGATAGTTAGGGACAATATTGAACAACTACTATTAACAAAGTCGAGCTACAATTTAGGGATAATATAATTATAGAAATAATTAAAAAAGAAAACAATACTAACCAATACAATTGTGAAAAATAATAAAATTTATGGAAATACAATTATTATGAAAATACAATTTATGATATTGGTTTCCAAGCAACGCCTAAATTTTTATGGAAATATAATTTTGGTTAGAATATTATTATGAAAATACAATTATATGAATACATATTCAATGAAAATAACAGCACTAAAAAATACATGTACAATTGTTAGTTTATGGTTTTCTTCTTCTGTGATATTGGTTTTTTTCTACTCCGATATTGGTTTTCTTCTACTCTGATATTTGTATCCTTCTACTCCGATATTTGTATCTTTATCTGATATTGCTTTTCTTCTACTCTGATATTGATATCATTCTTCTGTGATATTGGTTTCCTTCTATTCCGATATTTATTTTCTTCTGCTCTGATATTGGTTTCGTTCTTCTCTGATATTGGTATCTTTTTTTTCAGATATTAGTTTTCTTATACTCTGATATTAGTTTACTTCTATCCGATATTGGTTTTCTCCTGCTCCGATATTGGTATCCTTGTGCTCTGATAATGGTTTCCTCCTGCTCCGATATTGGTATCCTTCTATTCTGATATTGGTTTTCTTCTACTCTGATATTGTATTCTTCATCATGCCATTCCAACGCTAGTTTCACTACGGAAGACAGCTGTAAAAATGAAAACCAATAGATCAATATCAATATCACTTTACTTGAATGCATACCAATATGATTGCATATGCATACCAAATTCAATACAGTTACATACAAATGTTAAAAAGAAAAGTAACCAATCAAACCCACACGGGTTTTAACCTCCCAAAACCACAACAAAAAATTTGGGGAAAGGCTAAAAATCAACGATTTGTTCACGATTAAGAAAAGAGACAATGTTGTAAGCAAAAAACAACCTCGGGTTTCGACGACCCATATCACCGGAGCTCCGATACAGTAGAAAGGCTAGAAATTTAAGACCTTTGATGATTCGAAGAGACGTTAAATGTGTATAGAAGAGAAAAATCAACCTCGGGTTTCGACGGCCCAAATCACCGGAGATCTGATATAGTAGAAAGGCTGGAACTTTAAGAGGGGCGGAAGAGATGGAGATGGAGATGGAGAAGGGGTTACACTGCTGGAAGAACTGTCTGGAATCCTTTTTTTTGGATCGTGGAACCCCAATTTCGCTCTAAAAGCTGCAGGGGCAGCAAAGAGAGGATCGTTCCTATACATAATCACGATCGGTGAAAGAGATGGAGAGGGGCGACCGACGGCGGAGATGGAGAGGAGAGGAAGAGAGAGGCCATTTTTTCTTTGAAAAATCGTGTGAGGAAGATAGAAAAATGGTTGTAATCTGGTGGAACTCTAATGAGGTGTCCTTGGATAAAAAACTCAAAAATACTCTCGGCTGATTTTGGCCATCAGATCTAAAAAAAAAGAATTTGATCAAATCTAACGGTCCAAATTTAGTCCATACCATGGAGACGACTTTTATGTAGCCCGCATTGAATCCAATGCCGTTGCAAATATAGGGTGGACAACACCACACGGGAGATATTTTTGATTGTTGAATCGAAAAAATAAGGGTGTGCACTTTGATCCTACAGTCGAGACCATACGCGGGGGTATACATAGGCATTTTGAAATGAGGACGCTCGAGTAAATAACAAACCATTAGACCAACCCATTATCGTACCAAGTTAGAATCATTTCATCAAAACCAAAACTTTTAGGTAATAAGTATGTAAATCAAGCCCATCAACCTTCCACTTTTGATGAGACATTCACCAACATGCCTCTTCAAATGAAACCAATTGGATTAAAATTATGCAAGTAATAACGGATCACGAGATTAACCCGCTCTAATGTTAAAAAATGAAGCAAAAATGAATGAGTAAAATGGTAATTCAAAGGGAATTAAAATGAGATTTAATGTATTGAGGGATTAATGTGAGATGTTACAAAATTGTAACATTCTACGTTAAAATTCAAAAATTAATAATGGATATTATTTGAGAAAAAAATCTCCATTATTTCTAAGTTTTGAATTTTGATTACAAAATATTAACTTTAAAATTAAATTAAATGCAATATTTATTCCCTTTGAACACCTATTAATATTATATAAGAAAGATTACGAAATACACTATTTTTTGAGAATTTTTTACTCCTCTATTTTTTCATTTCCGAGTTACTGTAACATTTCTCCGGTGAAATAGTCTTATAGGTATAGAATAGTACTAAGTACATTGTGTCTCGTGTATAAAAAACTTTTAGTTATTTAACTAACATTTCCCAACTTTTTTCCAACATCTAATACCGTGAATATCCATACTTATAAGATATGCCACCTCATTTTTATTAATCAATCAAGAAACGAAATGCAAGGGAGAGCTCCAAATTACACAATTAATCATAGGTCATTAGATAATATAGAATTTAAGAACAAATCCCAAGTAGAACTAAACCCTAGAATTCTCTAAGAACTTTAATTATTAACGAGATAACAAATTTTTAAAAGAACATCTCGAGTAAATTTCAGTTCAAGGAGCTCTTCGGAGGTTGTTCACGACACCGGAAAGTGCAGATGCAAGTGGTTCCTATGCATTGGCCTCTGGGGGAGCCTTCGTATCCAGGAGGAGGAA
This sequence comes from Hypericum androsaemum, assembly GCA_963995505.1. NCBI lineage: Eukaryota > Viridiplantae > Streptophyta > Magnoliopsida > Malpighiales > Hypericaceae > Hypericum > Hypericum androsaemum. Next base: position 12,527,218 of record OZ023192.1, read on the forward strand.
GATGCCTTGGGGAACACCAGCTTTGGCACGCCCGATCGGAGCAACCTGGCCAAGGTTTTGCTTCACTGCAGATTATGTCACCCATCGCTTGTTTCCCTGTAAATACACCGCGCAAAAAATACGGTTCGAATCGGGATTAATCGACTTCATATGGAAACGAGTAAATTATAAATATGATGCATATGAGTGTTACCACTTACCTGTGGACGAAAAGAAAATAAGCAGGACAAGGATTGAAAGGACTTGAGGAAGGCTCTTCATTTTTTTCCTTTTTCTTTTGGAGTCTGCCGAAACCTAGTTGTTCTAAGAACTATTTATACCGTAAGAAGAAACAGAAAAAGGTAAATTAAAAATTTTAATTTCTTAGATTATGAAATTTTTAAATAGGGTTTAAAGGCAACACGTGATTTCCAATGTAATGCGTATCCAGTTAAGGTTTGCTTTTATTTCCTGCCAAGTATGGATCTGTGCTATTAATTCAGTTACCATAAAAACTTTTCACCCTCTTCTTAATTTGGCAACTAAATATATTGTTTTCTACTCACAAAATACTAAATATATTGTTTTCGAGAAAATTTTAAATTGGTACATGCATACCATTTATTAATGAACTAATTCTAATATCTATCATATAAATAGAATCAAGCTCACTTTTTACAGGAAAATTTCTATATCAACCTAAGAATTTTATAACTATATACTCATTGTTCCCCTTAGATTAATGGTGTGGTCCTAGTTGTTCAAACCAACATAACATTTCGCATATACTTAAAAACCTAGCTACATTATATTTTTTTTTGAAAATGGTGGGATCATGCCACTATATAGATACGAAAGATAAATACAAATAATTCAGTCATAGAAGACTATATAGTATTAAGCAAAATTCTACTGGCCTCAGTGTCGAGATTCCCTCTTTCGAGGTTGCGACTGCCAGCCTCAATAAAACTATCCGTCGGTAAAAATCCAGTGGGAAAACTCGTATCGGTAGGAAAAGAGCACCTCGGCAAGGCCGTGGCGACCCGCCTTGACGTTGAAACCGTTAAATTTGATCCTCTCAACTCATCACTGGCCAAACAAGTGCAGCGAGGAAGGCTCACACCTCGTAAATCGTCTAAATAAGTGTCAAGACAAAATCTAAATGGTACATCAGAAATAGTATACTCATACAAGATCTCCAGCACATGCTTGGACAGAACGTCCGCTACACGGTTACCCTCCCGCTAGGTGTGCTGGATGTCGATCTTCCAATCTCTCCCCAGTAGCTCCCTCGCTCTGAAGATCAGCGTCGCCAGGGGGTGAGCTTAGTTCGTGTCTCTTCCCACACATAGGATGGCCAGGGATGAGTCTACCTCCACCTGGACCCTCTGGAACTCTCTTTCCCACGTCAGCTCAAGTCTGAGGACTAAGGCCCAGAGTTCGGCTGTCAAGGAGGTGCAGCTACCAATGCCCTTAGCGAAACCGTACAACCAACACCCACCTGAATTGCAGATGACTCCTCAAGCACCTATAGGACCCGAGTTTTCCATCGAAGCTTCATCTGTATTGAGCTTGACGAAGCCTTACGCAGGCGCTGCTTGGAAACTAAGATCTCGCGATATGGGAGGAGTGGAGTGATCTGGTCTGTTAGGACACGAGCATACTCATGTGCCTGTGTGATAATGAGGGAGGGGGGGGGGTGCCCCGAGGTAGTACCAGGTCGGAAGGCTGAATCGCATCTCCACCTCCAGAGCTACCAACATGCTGTCACGAAAGTCGTTGCCCAGGGCGGACTAGCAGTGGGGTCGGCGGTGGCCGAGATGTTGGACCATATCCATCTATGTGGGTCAGCCTATGTGTAGAAGCCTCGGTGGGGCTGTGGAAGTAGGGCTGCCCATACCATCCTCGAATACCTGCAATCATGAGGCATGCATTAGAGTCTCAGGAAAAATACCACATCTGGGACATGTACCATCATTCGTGAAATGGATTTGCGCTCGCCATCAGCCTGCCATAGCAGAATAGCTAGGTGAATAGACAAATACACTCCATAACTCGTAGGGTTCATATCCTGCTCCAGACCGGGTCAGCTGGTGGCATCTCCCCTTCCCTGCAGAGCACCTCATACAGAGAGCTGGTAGAGAAGTGTCCATCCTGGGTGAATCCCCAGGATATCGTGTTCGGCGAATCTGGTGAGACCTGCAAAAAAGTTAATGTCAGAGAGTTAATAACGTGTGGGGGCAGGAAGGCCTCAAGTCGGGAGATGTCCCACCCACTCCCTGGGGACTAATACTCGGCCACCTACTGTCTGGCTTCCTCAATCGGAAGGTCGCTAAGGAGGTGGTTTCGAAGAGGGGATGGGGAGAGCCATGGGTCAACCCAGAAGGAGGTCTGAAGACTATTGCCCACGTTTCAGCGAAGGCCGTGGGCGAGGGCCAGACAAGCCTTTAAATGGCCTGCCAGGTGGCAGAAGAATCGGTCTTTGGTTGCAGCAGGTCGAGACCACTACCATCTCCACTATACTTGCCCATCAAGACTCGTGCCCAAAGGGAGTCCTAATTCTGGAGGAGTCTCTAGGGTAGTTTGGCAAAGGAAGCCATGTTCGCCTTCCAACCAGCCATCTTACCCTGGAGTCTCTCCAGAATAAAATGGTAGGTCTGACGGCATCCTCGGTGTAGAACTGTTGGGGCCCCAAGATACTGGCCCAAATTTGTAGTCAGAGGGATACCCATCACGTCGTTGATATGGCTAGCCAGTTCTTGTCTGATATTCTGGGAAACTATGAACTTGGATTTGGGTAAGCTAACTCGTTGCCCCGAGCTGTTGCAAAGGTTCTCAGGAGGTCACGTACCATGACCACCTGGTCCACTGTCGCCTCACACATGAGAATCAAGTCATCGGCAAACATCAGCTGGGACAAATGAGGGGATCGACGTGTTAGTCTGATGGTGAGCCACCTACCCTCCTGTACTAGTTGCTCTATTACATGCGATAGTCACTTCATGCATAGAATAAAGAGATATGGAGAGATAGGGTCTCCCTGCCAGAGTTTGAGAGATGAGGAGAAGGCTGCATTCTTTTCACCATTCCAGAGGACTCGCATCGAGGTGGTCGAGACATACTCTATGATCCAACCAATAAAGGGGGTAGGAGTCCAGTCAGGGTGAAAGTATCATAGAGGAAGTCCCAGCTGAGCCGGTCATAGGCTTTCTCCAGATCAAGCTTAATGACCATCCAGCCAATCCGTCCACTTCTATGAGGCATCGAGTGAATCGTCTCACAGAGGATGACAATGTTGTCTAATATATACTGGCCTGGGACAAAGCTGGACTGTGTCAGATTGACCATCGTCTTCAGGAGAGGCTTCAGACAACTAACCAGCATATTAGTAATGATCTTGTAGAGAACACTACAAAGACTGATAGGTCAAAACTAGGTCAAAGACTCGGGAGTGGGGACTTTGGAGATCAGCGTTATCAGTGTGGTGTTCAGGTGGGGAGGGAGTTTACCGCTGTGGAAAAACTCCTGTGCCTGAGCAGAAACTGAATCACCAACCACATCCTAACATCTCTGAAAGAAAATGGCTTGGTAGCCGTCCTCACCTGGGGCCTTGTAAGGTCCCATCTAGAATAATCTATCTCGAATATCAATGCTAGAGGGTGGACTGTACATGTCTTTTAGCCGTCCAGAGCAGGGAATCCATTATGGTACGAAAAAGTTGGTCGGCACAGATCCTCCTATGAATACAGCTTCTGAAAATGGTCCACAGCTAGGGTGCAGAGGGCGTCCTGGTCCCAGACCCAGTCGCCCAAAGGGGGTAGGAGGCTACTAACCCAATTACCATGGTGTTGAACAATAGTCGAGGTATGGAAAAAGTGGGTATTGTGGTCCCCATCCGCAATTAAGTCCTCCCTAGACTTCTGCATCCATAGAAGCGCCTCCTGATCTAGAATTCCTTCAAGCTCCGAGTGGAGCTTACCCTCCAGGCGAAGGAGTTCCCCTTTAATCACAGTATAAAGAGATCTTTGGACTCTGCCAAGCCTCGCAATGTATCTATCCTTACGACGAATGATGTGGCCAAAGACATCGTGGTTCCACTGACATAGAGCCGGTGTAAGGGCCTTCAAGGCACTACTGGCTATCGAAGTCCTAGGCCACTAGGAGTCGAGGAAAGTCATAAAGTCGGTGTGGAGGAGCCAGGCAGCCTAGAACCAAAAAAGGCGTTCCTTTCTCCCCCTCACTCGGTCGGAGTTCGAAGAGGACAGGAGAGTGGTCAGAGTCAAAGGGGCGAAGATGTCTAACCAAAGCCTCGGGCCAGCCTAGTCTCCTATCACCATTACATAGCACGCAGTCCAGACATTTGGAAATATGGGTGGAAGTCTCCCGGCAGCGTGACCAGGTGAACCTCGGGCCTACGTAACCCATGTTAATAAGACCAAGTGCTTCAATGTACTCAGCAAAGCGCAGGTTCTGATCTAAAAGGGTGTCAGAGCCCCTTGTTGCTCCTCCAATGACACAATGTCATTGAAGTCTCCACCCAAGACCCAAGGCCCTATTATGGTAGTACTGAGCGTGGTAAGGTGGTCCCATAGCCCTTGTCGCTCAGTAGCCCTGAGACTGGTATAGATCGCGCTAAGTTGGAAGCTTGTCTGGTGGGAGCAGACTTTCGCTTAGATAAACTAGGTATCCTGGGCCAGTACAGGGAGGTAAACCGTCGGCTAGGTCCAAAAAAGCCAAATGCCACTACTCCAACCAGTAGCCTCAACCCACTCAACATTCGAGAAACCAAGCTTCTGGCAAACCCGATCAGCGGTGCTTCCCAAGATTTGGGGTTCAAGGATGACTAGGATGGTGGGCTTATATTGCTATAGAAGAGTACGAACAGCTTGCAGAAAGCGGGAGCTCCCCGCCCCACAACAGTTCCAGAATAAAATACTGATATCAGACAAAGTATGCGGGTAAATAGAGAGATAGGGAAGAGAAGGGCAAACAGTGGGTTGGTGCATCATGTCGACATGGTTGTGGTGGCCATGTCCACATCGTACTGGTCTCCCTCATTCCCATCTTCTTGGGTCCTCTCATGCTCCGTGCCAGACTTGGGCCGGTTCACACCCGGAGGCCCAGAACTTAGAGCCCTAGTCTATCGCCTCCTCACAGCTCGGCTCATGGGCTTTGGGGTGGACTGGTTTCCCCTGGGGTTGGCCAGGCTGCGCTCCATCAGCTCTGGGCTGGGAGCGGGCCTTCTTCTTCAACTTCGCCAAGCTCAGCTCTTCTCCGTGGTTCGACTCCAAATAGTAACTTGCTAGTTGGGCTTGGTAGGTCTTTGAATTCCCCTTCCTCTTTTGGGCCGTAGCTTGCTTGTGTCAAAAGCATCCAATTCGTTGGACCGTAGTTAGATCAATAGTATTAGAGAACTTTGTAAATACGGGGGTGGGCTCAGAGGTATTGATCATCTCCGTGGGCTGTCTGGGCTGCATGGCGAGTGGGCTTCGGGCGGGCTGTCTGGGTATGGCCCGAATCTCCATCTCCGGCTTGGGGTTGGGCCGATGTATTTCCTGCAAAAGAAAACGAGGGGAGGGTGTTAGAATGTGGGCCAGGAGGTTTGGGCTAGGACTTACCTGTTTCGTGGGCCTGGGAGGGATAGAAGGTGTGGCTTGAGCGACCGATTTCCCGGAGTCAGAAATGGGAAGATCTGTTGGGAAGCCCATCATGCGCGAGGATCCAGCTGGCAGCTAGGCTTTATTAGGGCCCAAATTTTTTGTAGCTGATTGAGCGGGAATCCCGCCAGTGACCGTTAGAGCTTTCCCTCGTCGGCTCGAGGTGTGGACCTGAGAAGTAGTCATCGGAGCTCTGGCGACCGCACTTTCGGCCACAGCGGTGTTTCTCATAGGCGGTCCGTGCGAGCTCGGGGCCTCGAACCTATTGCCGGTGAGTCCTCCAGAGGCCTCCGTCTTGGCCGCTCGTCGTGGTCGACGGGTAACCGTCATCCACTCACCTAAGTTAGCATTCAGCTGAGCTTCAACCTCGACATGAGCATGGTTCGTCTGGGCATTTGAGGTGGGCAGGGACTCCGTTAATGGTGCCGTGTGAGCAGCGGGTGAGCCCCCAGTTGTGGTAGGGGGAATCAGAGATGGTGCATCCGGGCAAGCAGCCGAGGAATGACCATATCTTCCACATTTCATGCAGATTATGTGTAGGCCTTCGTACTCGACCTTCAACCGATTCCCGTCAAGCAGTAGGATGCCTGACAGGGGTTGCTTTAGGTTCAATTCGATGCAAACACGAGCGTACCTCCCTCGCTGAGCCTTTAGCGTAACACCGTCAACCTTAAAGGGTTTGCCCAAGGCCTGGGTTATACTAAGGAGTATTTTCTCGCTGTAATAGTACACAGGTAGACCAGACAGTCGGATCCACACCATTGTCGAGGAAATAACGGCCGTTGTTGGATCGAACTCCGGCGACCTAGCTGCATTATGTCATTAACCCAATTGAAGAAGCAATTTTGAAATCAGAACATATACAATCACTTTTATATAGACTATAACACAATCAATGGAATTGAACTCTAAAGTTTAATAACAAAAAATAAGGAATTATTTTCAAATAAAACACATAATAAGCTGAACAGGAATAAGAATTCTAGGTCGAATTATAAATCCTAATTCAAATCAAATTATGCTCTATTTTAATTAGTAACCCGAAAGTTCCACAGAATATAATTAACACAATTTGGTAGTGTACTAGGCTGAGTTAACCCATGTAACACATACTAGGCTGAGACGCTGAGTTAACTGCTGCGGTGCAAGAGTAGGCGTATAGCCTTTTTCTATCAACATGATAAACGTGAGAAGGTGTATGGGTTTTTTTTATTATTAAGCAGTGCATGCATGGTTCTGTGAAGGCGTAGGGGGTATTTAAAAAATTAAATGATGTAGGCTTGGGGTCATACTTAATTAAATAAGGTGGATGTGAGGTCATTTTCTTTGGCTATATAAGGCCATATGAACAATGTAATTGGGGGATCTCTTGAATATTTTAGCACATCTCTTGAGTTGGTTTTGCTCAAGTTTATTCCAATTATCGTAAAAGAATTTCGATAGTTGAAGAACGCAATTTCGGGTATTTTTAGAATTAACGAATTTGTATTATTATTCGCGTCTTGTTTCTGATATTCATTTGAATTAATAAATTCATTGATTTATATTCTTGATACATTTTCGATATTCTCTCGAATCAACGGATCGGTATGGCTTGCCACTATCCACCTGCGTCATTAACCCATGATAGGCTTAGAACATTAAGCCTTTGTTTAGGAAAGGTAGAATGCGGAGGAAAGAGATAAATATATTCGGTTTAATTCAAAAAAAAATATTTCCTCCAATTCTGCGAGAAAGTGTGAGGAAAGAGAAATTTTAAAACCAATTGGGCTAACGAATTACAACATTGCCTTTAATTATGCCTATCGTGAGGAGAATTTTCAACTTGCAAAAATATAGGAAAGTTTCACTATCAATTTTTGACGTGCGTAGAATTTTCAACTTGCAAATCCTCGTCACCCTCTTTCGTAAAAGTTGTACTGAGTCACAATATGTATGACTGAGTATACTCGACATACAGAATATCATTATTTTTTAGATTTATGACGAATCCTACGTTGAACTCTTATTTGTCACAATATATCAAATATGTTGTCAATTGGTATTTTGTGACCATAATAAAACTGCTCGAAAAATATCGTATCCTTCATGCTTCTACAAATAGCTGACATGGTCAGTCTGACATGTCAATCAGACTTGGTCAAACACTGGCATTGTCTGCCAAGCAAAATTTCCATCCAACTTCTGCTCGTTATTCTCCTCAACAACTTTCACAATGTATATAAGTTGCATTTAATTCATATCCACATGTTATAGATAACTTTTGATATCAAACCTATGGATACTCAACATCGACCGTCTATTTGCTTTCTTTCATTCGCCCATCTGGTAACATTTCTTCTGATCGTCCTCAATGGCATCGAAGCATCCACGAGTTCGAGCCGGGTTAGAAATATTGGAGCCATCATTGATGTTAGCTCTCGGATTGGTAAAGAGGAGAAGACGGCCTTGGAAGTTGCTGTTCGAAACTATAATAGGGGCACAGAGAATCTGAAGCTTTCTCTTCACTTCCGAGATGCCGGTGGAGATCCCCTCCTTGCAGCTTCTGCAGGTAAATATAGTGATTTTTTTTTGTTTTTGAAAGGTAAATACTTACACCAAAATTACACCTGCCAGAGATCGAACTCTGAATCTCCGTCAATTCATCTACGCCTTGTGTCGTTACACCAAATAATCATTGGCGGTAAATATAGCGATTTACATTACATTCATGGTACTTGTATTAAAAATTTGTTCAATTTCAACCAAATTATGTCTCTGGATTTTTTTTTGGATAAGTAAAAATTTTATATAACTCCAATATGATTACAATTTATAAGGATATTGTGCTATATAATGGGCATGTTCCAAAAAGTCGCCTAATTAGTAACATTTATAACTATTGTGGACTAATTGCCATATTTTGTTATTTGACTTTTTTTATCCCGTAGACAAAATAACTTCTCCACGATGTTTCTTGTGTCTCTATCTTTTTCATCCTTGAAGCCGTGTCTCCTCATACTATTTTTCATAATCACTTTCGTCTTAGTTGTTGGTTTCTTCCATGTCTTTGGATTGTTTTGTCATAAGTTTCCAAGTTGGCATATTTGTGAGGTACAGAGGATGGAATTGAGTATTGAATTGGTTGGTGAAATTGCTTTTTGCAGCTGGAGAGCTTATCAAAGAGCAGAAAGTGGAAGTGATTCTAGGACCAAACACATGGGAAGAAGCGGGACTTGTAGCTGATGTCGGAAGCAGAGCACAAGTTCCTGTCATTTCTTTCACCGCTCCCGCCTTGACGCCTCCGATGGCGTCAACTCGGTGGCCCTTCCTGATACGAATGGCGAACGATGGTTCCGAACAAGTAAGGTGTATTGCCGCCCTTGTTCAGTCCTACAATTGGAGAAAGGTTGTAGTAATATATGAAGACAATGTACACGGAGGAGAATCCGGAAACGTGGCCCTTCTGTCCAAGGCATTACAGGAGGTTGGTTCGGAGATTGATTACCAATTAGCCCTTCCACCGATATCTTCTATCTCGAATCCGAAGGAAGCTGTTACGGAGGAGCTTGTAAAGCTGGCAAGATCAGTTCAACCACGGGTTTTTATTGTCCTGCAATCATCGTTGTCTATGGTTACTCATCTGTTCGGAGAGGCTGCTTATATGGGACTCGTAAGCAGCGACTCCGCGTGGATCATTGGCAACGAGGTGTCGGATTTCTTGGACTCTTTCGACACGCCTGTTATTTCCTCCATGGAAGGAGCCTTGGGAATCAGGACATACTATCCTACTGATGGTACTTCTTACTTGAACTTCAAAGCGGAGTTTCGTCGAGCTTTCCAAGCAGAGTACCCCGAAGAAGACGATTACCAGCCTGGAATCCAGGCTTTAAGAGCCTACGATAGTATCAGGGTAATTGCAGATGCTATAGGAAGAATCACCAATAACATCAGCAGCCACAGATCGTTTCTAGACGCAATGTTGATGAGCAATTTCACCGGCTTGAGTGGCCAAGTACGGTTCAGTTCGGGTGAATTGTCAAATTCTCTGGTCCTCAGGATCGTTAACGTGATCGGTAAGAAGTACAAAGAGTTGGACTTCTGGCTGCCCGGATTCTCAAAGACATTAGTCAGGTCGGATACAAGCAATGTAGGTTTATCTGGTCCGGTCATTTGGCCGGGCAACCTCATCGATCGCGATCCGAAAGGATGGGCGATACCTAACGTTATGAAGCCGATGAAGATCGTTGTGCCTAAAAGGACCTCGTTCGAGAAATTCGTGACCTTCAGGGATGGGCAGAAGATACCTGAAGGTTTCTGCATTGACCTCTTCTTTGAGCTCCTCAACCATCTAAATTACTCTTTGGCTTATGAATTCTTCAGCCATGACGGATCCTACAATGAAATGATCGAGATGGTTTATAACAAGGTACAATCTCCACTCTTAGCCTTCATTTACTTTGATTTAAACCTGCCATTTAAGGCTACGAGACGGAACCTCGTAGTCTAGATCAAAATCGCGCATTGTTGGGTCATGTGCCTGATAACCCTCTTCTTGGACTTGTCAATGGAAGACTTACGATGCAGTGGTAGGAGACATCACAATCCTATTCGAAAGAAGCAAGTACGTTGACTTCACACAGCCATACGCAGAGTCAGGGCTGTCCCTGATAGTTCAAACTGAGCCCGAGGATTCGAGATGGATCATCCTCAGGCCGTTCAACTGGCAAATGTGGTCAGCCAGCGGAGTCGTATTCGTCTACACGATGGTTGTCGTCTGGTTCATGGAGCACCACGTCAACGACGAATTCAGAGGCCCTTACAAGTATCAGATTGCTACCGCGCTCTGGTTCCTGTTGTCTTCCATCTTCTTTGCTCAAAGTAAGCAGGCCTATTTGTAATCCGATTTGATTCGAAACCGAGTATTGGCTAATCTTGTTATACTTTCCAATTCAGGGGAGAAAATCCAGGGAAACCTGACGAAGGTGGTGCTTGTGGTGTGGTTCTGTTTGGTCTACATTCTGACATCAAGCTACCAAGCTAGTCTGACTTCAATGCTCACGGTACAAAGGATGGAACAACAATTTTTGGACATCGATTACCTGAAGCAGAACAAATTGTACGTCGGGTGCGACAACGATTCATTCATCCTGAATTATCTTCAGAATGTTATGCATTTCGATAGAGATAGGATCAAGCTATTCGACAGCGATTCCAACTACACGTCGGAGTTCAAAAGCAAAGGCATCGCTGCTGCGTTCCTCGAGCTCCCGTACGAAAAGCTCTTCGTCAGCCAGCATTGCAAGAGCTATGCCTCCACCCAAGCCACCTACAAATTCGGAGGATTCGCCTTTGTGAGTACTGTCTTCCTTTATTGAAGCTTTAACGTAGTATCAGAGCAGGTTTCATAATATGTGCTTGGTGCAACTTGCAGGCATTCCGAAAGGGTTCTCCGTTTGCTGCTGATTTCTCAAGAGCAATCCTGGAGGTATCCGAACAAGGGAAACTAAGAACATTGGAACAAGATTGGTTCGCTCCGTCGGCTGATTGTTCAACCACCAATTCGGATAGCAGCATCGGGACCTTGAGCTTCCGAAGCTTCTCCGCCCTGTACGCCGTGTCCATCATAACATGCACCGTGTGCTTCGTTGTGTTCCTCGTTCGCCTCGCGAAGAAGTCGAGGCCGAAACAAGATCAAGCAATGGGAGGAAACGTAAGTCCATGGAATAGAATTATGGAGATTGCAAGGTACTATCATAATGGACCTGAGGGTGGTAGGCAAGCTCCAAGAAGAAATCCAACCGTTAAAGGAAGACCTGAGATGGGGGAATGGAGGTCCATGACATGGGAATTCGTGAGTAGTTCTGATACACAGGATCATCTTGAGACTGAGGCGTCCATGCCTGGAGAGATTGAGATGTTGGAAAGTGGAAACTCTGTGGTTGGTTAAACTGTACGTCAAAAGCTGAACCCGAACCTCCGTTAGTTCGTCAAAAGCTGTACCATTATTTCAGCTACATGAAAAACAATACAGGGTAGGATAATTTAATTATTATGTACATATACAAAAAAAAATTATTTGGTTGTAAAAAATGGTGTAGTTCAACGAAAAATTGATCCAAAAGAACTTGTTGGTACATTTTGTTTAAATTGATCCAGATTATGTTAAATGATGAGCACAATTTATACAATAGAAATTTGAACATTCTAATTGCTATATTTATTGCTTTTCCATAGAATTTGTTATGTTCTGTGAGATACGAAGGCTCTATTTAGTTTGTGGAGCAATTTCTGTGAGATACGAAGGGGGGCACTTTTTGGCTGACCTCGTTCTATTTCCAATATTGGACAATTAATTGACCATGACGCTTATTTTGTTTTCTTACGGATTAGTTAGGCTTTTAGGAGTTTCCTATGAACAGATCACTCCAGAAACATGGTTTTAGCCGTTTTTTAACAAGTATATTCTGAATTTGTTTTGTTTATTTTAGTGACGGAGTTTTCTGAACTCGACAAATTTTTAATCATGGTTAATTTTTCTTATTTGAGTTTAGGTAACCGTCACGTCAGACAATCATCTTTTCTCTTTTATATTGTGTTGTTGTGGATGAGTTAAAAATTTGGATAAAAGTTAGCTCTAGTACCATTTATTTGACATTTTTTAACCAATATAACGTGGTTGCATTTTTGTTATAGTGCTAAAAATTACTTCATACGTAAGATCTATCCGATGTGCGCTATCTTATTTATTACGTTCTAATTCGCTTGTTTGATATTGTAGACGACCGATTAGAATGGTCTAAGATTTATTTGTTTTTTATAAGTTAATTTTATTCCGTCATAATGTACATAATTACATATTTTCACTCTTGGGTGTTGAATTTCATCGTATAAATACAACTTTGAAACAGCATGTTTTGTTAAAATTCTGCTTGCTAACTTAAATTTATTCGTTGACATAATCAAATAAAACCTTATCTATTGACAACTACCAAATTTCGTCAAGAATATTCACCTCATAGACTAATCAGCCAAATAACCTAACGTAGCCTATGTGGACAAGGAAAAAAATGATGAAAATCCCAAAAGCTTGGAAACTAAGGAATATTTTGAAGCGTCAACAACGGAGAAGATTCCTATGATTGCACCACTTCTTGGATTTTAATCCACGCGTAATTCCCAGATCTTATAGCATCTAGAATTTCATATCGGGACAACCATATTCTTTAATGAGTATCAGATTTTATACGTTAGACGTCTAGACAATAGAAAGCCCACATCTTGTCTTTTGTGGTATTTCTTGTACATAATATCTTAGGATTTATTCCAAATTTGAAACAGTGGTGGTAGAATTTTTTTAAAGTAAATGTGTGTAAAAATCTTAGTTGCTAGTGACTAGTAACTATGATGCGCAAATTCGTGGTCACCTCTAGATTTAGTTTTGTTTTTCCAATGGGCATAGTAATATATAGACACAAGATTATGACTGGAGGCGTAAATTTGCCTATGATTTAATTATTTTTTTCTCTCGGGATATGATATTCATAATTGTTTTGGCATCGTGAATGTAAATTCTTCGACCAAATCACATATATCGTGTGTCATCTATCCTTAATCTCCTTGTTACTATTATTTGTTGTGGATGTTAAACATTCATATTTTTTTTCTTCCGCAATCCTATTTGTGATAATTTGTATGTTTACGTACGTGTATTTGCTGTGATAATTAAGTTTTCAAGGTAATTTTTATGTTAGCCGTAGAATTTTCTATCGCTTCAGGACAACCACGTCTAACAACCAGCTGGCACTACAAGGGCCTCGGATATGGAAAGTCAATTGAGGCTTTGTACCATTCCTGACATAATCAAAGTCAACTGGAAATTCCCAAGATAAAACCTTGAACGAGGAACATGTCAAAGTTCTTACACATTTACGCATACAATATATATACTTCAAATAATACTCGGAGCAAATAAATCAACGATTATTTTGAACGGAATGTTGGGCTGCATTTGGATTCTCCCCCAAAGTCCAACTTACCTTTAAAATGGTGTTATGAGAGCGGAAATACAATATCGAAAGTGTCAAAACAATATGTTGCCTAACGATATAAACCGTAGGATGATTTGATGGAAGTCCAATATTCAAATCCTGACAAAATGTAATTCTTGGCGTAAAAAATATACCTTTACAATAAAAAATACAATATCTAAAGTGGAAAAATTAGACTGACTTTTGTTTCCGGATTTAGTTTGATACGAAGATTCTTACGAGCATTTTGGCATTGCATATATGCTGATCAATAGAATCAGACGCACAAAGGATGTTTTTCGTTCGATAACAAAAAAAATTTTATATAGATACACTAAAAAATACACAAGTATACAGCTTACACTATAATTGCTCAAGTAGATCGCAAGGTACCCAATTAATAAGTTATACTATCAGTCAAACAAGTGAATAACAAGATATACTTTTAATTGTATAATTGATGAGGAATACTATTTAGCTACTAGTTGAATTTGATTAGCTACACCGGTCAATACTTTCTTCTTTTCTTAGCAAATAAGGTAGGAAGAGAATAGATTTAAATTATACTATACAAAGAAAAACTTCGCTAACAAGAGAATTGTTCTAATATAATCACTAACTTTGGAGTTCGAATATTTGAAAACACAACAATTCTAAATAATTGTTGGGAGAACTTTTTCACCATTAAAATGTTCCACCATATACGAACCTTCGGTTAGTGGGTGTACGAATACCGATTGTTTTCAAACAAAAAACTTGACTATCAAGAATTCAATTGCAGGAATTAAATTAGTCTTCATGACACCGTCCAAGCAGGTCATGGTCTATCAAGAACAGAGTGCAACTTCCCGCAGCCTTCCATAAAAGTTACATCAGAATTTTTTTATTATAAGAGAATGGCTAATCCTTAGGTGCATGCTTTAAACTTGAAAGCTCCATACATTAGCACCTTTTTCAGCCCTTAATCTCCAACACATTTAAGCTCCAAAAGAAGGTTACCAACATGGTTTGGACCCATTTACTTGTCATCATCATTACCACCCTTTTCCTGATTTCCCAACATGGTGGAGCTGATGCTAAAATGATAGAGATAGGTGCATTAGTGGATGTCAATTCTACAACTGGGAAAGAAGAGAGAGTAGCTATGATGATTGGTGTTGAAATATTTAAAAATTACAATTTGTCTCTTCATTTCAAAAGTACTTCCCTGGGTCCCCTCCAATCTGCTTATGCTGGTAAGTACATTAAACAAGTGAGAGATTGCTTGGTAGTGAAGGTACCAAGCAATCCCGCGAGTTAAATCCCAGTTCGAATCTGAATATTAGCCGTTGTTCGGGTTGCAATAGTAGATACTAACTAATGAATGTTTACAGCTGAAGAGTTGATCAAGGAGAAGAAGGTCAAGGCGATTATAGGAATGGATCGGTGGGAGGACGCTGCTATTGTTGCAGACATTGCAGGCCGAGCTCAAGTTCCAGTTATCTCATTCTCTGCACCAGGTATAACTCCGCCATCCGCGCAAACTCGATGGCCGTTCTTGGTCCGGATGGCTCGCAACGAATCCGAACAGATGAAGTGCATCGCGGCCGTTCTTCAATCATACAATTGGAGAAGGGTTGTTGCTGTGTACGAGGACGATATCTACAGTGGCGATTCGGGAAAACTTGCACTCTTAACCGATGCAATGAAAGAGTCTGGCGCCGAAATTCAACACCGCCTAGTCCTACCGCCATTGTCCTCGTTGTCTGACCCGAAAACGGCTGTCCAGGATGAGCTGAACAAGCTTCAGGATGTAAAATCGCGGGTTTTTATCGTCCTCCAGACATCATTGCCTCTGGTGGTTCATCTATTCAGAGAAGCCAAGAAGATGAGACTAATGGAAACAGACAGTGTCTGGATTCTTACAGACAAAGTTGCTGGATTCTTGGACATGGTTAACACTTCAGTTATTTACTCCATGGAAGGTGCTTTAGGAATCAGAAACTATTATCCTGAAGATAGTACCCCTTACGATGAATTCCGCAGGAAGTTTGTGCAGTTATTCAGATCCGAGTATCCGGAGGAAGATAACTTTGAGCCTGGATCTTATGCTTTGAGAGCCTATGACAGCATTTTAACCATCATTCAGGCCCTGTTTAGAAGTCCCCGAAGTATCGAAGATCCGAACGGGTTTAGGAATCAGATACTATCAAGCAACTTCACTGGTCTTAGTGGAGCGATCCAGTTCCAGGATGGCCAGTTGTCTGATCAATCTATTCTGAGGGCTGTGAATGTTATTGGAAAGAGATACAAGGAGATAGACTTCTGGTTGCCTGGTTTCGGGTTCTCGAAGGATCTTAATGCTACTGGCGATGATCCTATGCGATTAGCAGGTCCCGTGACTTGGCCTGGAGAGCCTAACCGGGATCCGAAGGGCTGGGCGATGCCTACGGCTGACAAGAAGATGATCATCGGTGTACCTGGTAGAACCGATTTTGAGAAGTTTGTAAAGGTAGTAAATGCAAGTCAGAACGGGTATGAAGGTTTCTGCGTTGAACTCTTTAAAATGGTGCAGAAAGAATTGGGATATTCTCTGGATTACACATTCGAGCCATACAACGGCACATACGACGATCTCGTTAATCATGTTTATAATAAGGTATGAACTTATAACCATTAGATTACCTCCTTCTAATGTTCAATGATCATGTCCTGACATAGATCTTTCGTGTCATGTCTCGGAAACCGAACTTGCAGACGTACGATGCCATCATAGGCGACGTGACAATATTGGCCAATAGATTAGACAAAGTTGAATTCACTCAGCCGTACATGGAATCAGGACTCTCACTGATAGTCCCGGCCAAATCAGAAGAATCGGCGTGGATGTTTACGAAGCCCTTCACCGCGTCGATGTGGCTCGCTACTGGTGGAATTCTGATCTACACGATGTTGGTAGTTTGGTTCCTGGAGCGCCAAACCAATCCCGACTTCAACGGCTCGTGGAAGAACGAGATTAGCACGGCGGTTATGTTCACTTTCTCCTCGCTTTTCTTCGCTCACAGTAAGTATCCATCCTTTGATCTGAAAGGTTTGAATCTTAGTTAGTTGGCTTGAAATAGATGTTTCGAATACTTATAGTCGAGTCCGGATGATCTGCAAATGCAGGGGAGAAAGTATACAACAACCTTACCCGGGTGGTGCTTATAGTATGGCTTTTTGTTGTGCTGATCTTGAACTCTAGCTACACTGCCAGCCTGAGTTCAATGCTTACGATCCGGCGTCTTGAGCCGAATATCACCGATGTAGATTGGCTAGTAAAGAACAACATCAAAGTCGGATGCGACGGAGATTCATTTGTGCGGACTTACCTGGAAGAGGTGCTCCAATTCAAACCTGAGAACATAAAGAACATTAGTACGCAGTACGATTATCCGGAGGAGTTCAGAAACGGTAGCATCTCAGCAGCCTTCCTCGAAATCCCGTATGAAAAAGTCTTCATCAACCAATACTGCAAGCAATACTCGGCAATTATGTCTGCGCATACGTTTGGAGGATTAGGCTTCGTATGTGCTTCTTACGTGCCTATTACATGCGAAAACAGCACGTAAATATGTTCAAAAGAGTTGTTACCTGAGCCTGATCAGCTAGAAATAACTTGGAACTGCTTCTGTATCTCTCTCTGCAGGTATTCCAGAAGGGATCTCCAATAGCGGCCGATGTTTCCAGAGCGATACTGACCCTGCTAGAGACCGGAGAGCTGAAATCCCTCGAAGATAAATGGTTTCCTCCTTCCGGGGAGTGTTCAAGCAACTCGACTGACAACGACACCCGTGGAAGCTTGAGCTTCCACAGCTTCTGGGGTCTCTACGCCATATCCGCTGCCACTTCCACAACTTGCTTACTGCTGTTCCTCATTTTCTCAGCGAGGAAGTACCTCGAATACCAGGCGAAAGTCGAAAGAGGCAATGCCACTCCATCTTCAAGAGATGATAGCGTTTGGGACAAGACAACTAAATTCGCAAGATTCGTGTACTACGGAGAAGAAGTTAGCACGACTTCCGCTCCCTCTCCCGAATCCGTATGGACTTCGGTTGTCCAAGAATCTGCCCGTCACTCTACTTCTAGTTGGGTGGATCTGAACACATCTCCATCTCCTGAAACTGAAGATGCAGGCAGGAGCGATCAACCGAGGACACGAGAGTGATGTTAGAACTGTTAGTTTGTATATGCATATATGTACAGCCATGCATATATTAAGATTTGGGACATGATTTTCTCTTGTTCTGTTCATTACTTGTATATTCTCCCATTTATAGATTACTAAAGTAGCTATTGGATGCTCTTTGGTTCGAATTTGCCAGGAAAGCCTGTTTTTCGCTATGAATTCGGGTCTGTAGAGTGCCTGAGACAGCGGATGATATTAGCAGGAACATTTACATCGAAATATATCCGAACAACTACCATGACCAATTTTGGGAATGGGAATAATAGCCATGTGGACAATTTTAGGCCATTTTCAGGAAATGTTTTAGTGCTTAACGACACATTTAGTGTTGTGAATTCGTGCACATTTAGGGTAGTTTTTTGATAGGTAATAATATTTTTACTTTGTGTATAATGATTTTTAAACTGTAACTGTCAATTAACCGGCTGATGGTTTCATGATTAAGATGGAACATACGTCTAAACGAGGGGACAAACGACCCCTAATTTTTATTCATCAACAAATTACATTAGGAAAGTAAATCTCCTCCAGATTATCTAAATACACATCTAAATAAAAAAAATGGAGCAGCTACTAACTCAACATAGTCAAAAGAGACCGTCAAACCGGAGGAGCTAATCCCAAATAATCATATAACATCATCCGGTAAAAAAAGCAGTTGAAGGGGTTGATCATATCGGAGGTTATACAGGATAGGGGTAAGTGCAGATGCAAACGGGATTTCCAAAGTCAATGCATCGGATTAATAGGCCACTAATTATTCCACGGAGAATACCAATCTCCCGGAAACACCAGTTCTGGCACGCCGGTTGGGAACAACCCGGCCAAGCTTTTGCTCTCCCACAAATTTTATCAACCATCACTTGTTTCCCTATAAATACACAAAAAAGTAAATGAATTAGTATGTTAGGACGAAATCACCCCAATTAAATTTTTGAGTCGTATCTGACAATAAATGGTGGTAAAGTCCACTCTACCAATAAATGGGGATTTAAAATATTTTTTCAAAGACTAGGGAGCACATCAATAATTTGTGCATGGGGCGTGGAAGCGAGGACAATTTTCCCTAATCTATATAATTCACGAGACAAGCGATGACAAAAGATAGTTTAACCATATTTTATTTAAATTAACAGTTTTATTCCCGTGTATTTGTTGAAGTGCAAAATAACGAGTTTGGAGCTCGGGGCTAGCTACGGCAATCATCGAGGTAACTGGACTTGGACGTCGACTTGCCTTTGTTGGGTACCCTTAGCTTTGAATCAGTTTGGATACCCTCAGCCTCAAATCAGTTTGGGTGTCCTCAGCCTCAAGTCAGAAGGAACTCCCTCAGGTTAGGTCATACACTTGTTAGGGGTGGAAGGCCTTGCTCAAGTCGGTTACTCACTTGGAGAGGTCGGACGTTTGTTAGCTTGTAGGAGCTGCCTCAAAGAATCCATAGTTAGTAAATCAACAATAGCTTCGTGCTCAAGTATCGGAATGAAGTAATTTCTTCTTATATTTGAAGATAAGAGGTAGGTCCCTATTTCATATTTCAAGGGCCTTGCCTAATTCTGCGTGGAAGAGGGTCAAAACGAGGCTTTAAGTCTCAATTCTAGTTTCAGCAGTGAGGACCATCCGAATTTAGTAAATTAATCATATCTTGTGATTCGAAACTCGAATGAAAACAGTTCAAGTTACTGTGGAAAGTTAACACCTAGATCTACAATGTTGTAGTTTATGAAAATTTTAAATTCAAAGTAGAAGAGGGTCAAAAAGTTAGTTGAAGTGAAAATTACTGATCAACTTTGGTCAGTGATTTTCCGGTCCAACCGGTAATGGTCAGTGATTTTTTGCGATTTTAGTCCCCTATGTGGAATTAGCGATTGCGAGCTTGCTGAATGGAGTTAGCGATTTTGGTCTAACTATGGGGCGTTAGCGATTTTTAGCTAACTATTGAATGTTAAACATTCATATTTTTTTCGTATATCATCTATCCTTGTTCTTCTTGTTAGTATTTGTTGTGGATGTTAAACATTCATATTTTTTTCTCCCGCTATCCTATTAGTGATAATTTGTATGGTTTCGTAAATTACTCTCAAGTCCCTCGGATTTGCTTAAATATACTAAAAAGTCTACTTGTTTGAAAAATATACGCCAAAATCCCCCGTGTTTGATTTTATTATACTTTCGGGTCCCTCGCTAATGTCGGCGGCACTTTTATCCATTTTTTGTTGAAAAAAAAATTGCATCTCCTTCCTCGCTCCTCTAAAACACGCCGACGATGATGAATCCTCTGCCATAATCAAAAATCATCACCGGTTGTACAATAAAACACGACATCTCCCATTTCTCTGTGTTGCTTCGGAGCCTTTCTTCTTCTTCTTCTTCTTCTTCTTCTGGTTTTACTTAGCGAGCCATCTCAAATCGGATGGCCGCGATGGCATCGAGCACTATCCGGAAGGCGATAGCGACCTGCCACGACGATGAGCCGGCCAGCGAGAAGCACATGCGCGAGATTCTCAACCTGACCACCCTCTCACATGGCTATGTCCACGCCTGGGCCTGATATGAATCATGCCACTACGACAAGGGCACCAAAAGATCAAGTTCGAGTGCCAATTGGACCAGTCACAAGAGCAAGAGCCAAGAAGTTTCAAGTTGAGTTCAATCATTTAATTCAAGAAGTTTGGGCTCAAGCCAATCTGTTGAAGCCCATAGGTGATCAAGGATCATATAAGAAGCCCATACCCGTTGTTAAGGTTGTTTAGGAAGTTAATTCTGTCTTAATTTTATTTTTTAGAAGTTCTAGACCATCTAGAAAGTCAGATATTTGTTAATTCTGAATTTTTAGGAGTTCTAGTTTATCTAGGAATTCCCTTATGGTATAATTTCATTTTTAGAAGATAAAGTCTATTTAGGATGCTACAATTTTATTTTTGAGCATATCTCAATTCGAATTAGGAGTTTCTTGACTTTGCCTATTTATAGCGGCACCTATAGAATAAAAAGGACACACTTTTGCTTAATAAAATTTGTTAGTTTTGACACTCTTTTGGGTTCTTGCGGGCTGACAAACCTTGTACGAACAACTACTTATCAAACGGTTCAACTACCACCATTTGTGGCGTATTCGCTTTAAGATCAAGGTTCTTGTTTCCCTACAGCAGCGGGTAAAGGTTGTTCAACACCGAGGTTCTTGCAGAGGAGTAAACAACGGGTTGAGATCTCCATCAATCTGAACGTAGAAGATCTGGCTTCCGCGTGGATCTATAACGGGGTTCACATCAGTTGGTATCAAAGCTTAGGCTCTACTTGAGATCTATCCATCTTTAAATTTTCATTTGCTTATTTTAGTATTCAGATTATAGAGATAGTAGTTTGTTATCTGTTTCTTAGTGACAAAAAAATGAAAAAAATCCGAAAAAGACAAAAAAAATGAAAAAAGACAAAAAAGAAGGGTTATTGCAGTAGCCAAGAAAAGAAAAGAATGCAAAAGAAAAGGAAAGAAAGTCCAAAAAGAAAGGGAAAGGTGATAGAAGGATTGTTGAAGCCTAGCTCATATTTTTGAAGTATTGCAAGTTTGTTATTTTAGATCAATCCCGTGCTGAAAGAACCATTACTTCATTAGATTTTGCTCTTAGAAACATATGTTGTGTTTGAATTGGTTCCAACAGATCCAAGAGAGTAGTCAACGAGTGGAAAAAGGTAAGAGTGGTGAGGATGTTAGACTGAACAAGAGCCAATTGTTGAGTGAAATACGAGGGAATTGAGGGCATCACATCCTTGAGTGTAAACACGTGAGGGAGAGAATTGGTAAGGTCCATTATTTATCTAACCTTGTTTTCTTCCAGCAATATGTCTCACAATAATGAAAGGAGTGGAGAAGGAACTTTAGGCAACACCGATCAAAAAGTGTTCGTGGAAGCTTTGTTGGGGCAGTTTAGACAATTAATGAGGGCGAAGATAGAGCCGCTGCAAGTGCGAATAGATCAGTTAGAGAATTTATGTACCGGGCAGCCACAAAGAGCCCCTACCACATGAAGAGGAAGAGTGCTACCTAGGGAAGGAAGGGGTGGAAACGAGGTAGATTTTAGTATCTATGAAGAAGATGATAGCAGTTTTGCCATTGGTAGTAGGAAGAATGAACGTCAGCCAAGAGATGTTAGGCATAAGGGTGATGACAACTTAGGAAGTATCAAGTTGAATATCCCATCATTTAAAGGACGGTCTGATCTAGAAGTGTACCTCGAGTGAGAAAAGAAGACATAATTTGTCTTTGATTGCCATAATTGTTCTGAGATAAAGAAGGTAAATCTCGATATGACTGAGTTTTTTGATTATGCTATTACTTGATGGGATCAATTTGTTACAAGCAGGAGACGGTATGGAGAACGACCAATTGTGAATTGGGAAGAGATGAAAGTGGTAATGCCGAAATGATTTGTTCCTAGTCATTACTATCAGGAGTTGTATAAGAAGTTACAAGGACTTCGACAATGGAATATGAGTGTGGAGGATTATTTCAAGGAGATGGAGATTGCCATGATCTGAGCCAATGTTGAGGAAGACCGAGAAGCCACTATGGCTAGATTTCTGTGTGGACTAAACCCTGAAATCCAAGATAAGATGGAGTTGCAACACTATGTGGAGTTGGAAGATATGGTGCACATGGCAATCAAAGTGGAGAAATAATTAAAGAAGGTGGGTGCTTCACGAGCAGCACCTGGTGCTTCTTCTTGGAAGCCAAATTATGCAAAGAAGTTGGACAAGTCACAAGCGTTCAAAATTGAGCAAAAGATGGAGAGTACCAGTAGCACTCTACAATGAAAGACGGAAGCCTCTACTTCCAGGAATCGTGACATTAAGTGCTTTAAGTGTCAAGAAAGAGGGCACATTGCAAGTCAATGTCCTAACAAGCAGATCATGGTGATGCAAGATAATAGAGAGGTCGAGACCAATAAGAAAGATTCGGATAATGATAGCATGCCCTCATTAGAGGACGTTTCGGAGGAGGAGTTTGTAGCTCCTGATTCATTAACTTTGATGACTAGGAGAGCTTTGAGCTTGCAGGGAAAAGAAGTTGACGACGCTGTACAATAGGAGAACATCTTCCATTCAAAGTGTTACATCAAGGACAAGGCGTGTAGTGTCATTATTGATGGCAATAGTTGTGCTAATGTTACAAGCACTACAATGGTGGAAAAATTAGGGTTGATCATAAAGAAGCACCCTAGGCCATACAAGCTACAGTGGCTGAATGACATTGGAGAAATAAGGGTAGAAAGGCAAGTGTTAGTGGCATTTCGGATTGGCAAGTACAAAGATGAGGTGTTATATGATGTAGTACCAATACAAGCTGGACACTTGTTGCTAGGGAGGCCATGGCAGTTTGATAGACGAGTGACTCATGATAGCTTCACCAACAAGTACTCTTTTGTACTCAACAGACGAGTAGTCACTCTTGTGCCATTGACACCACAACAAGTCTTTGAAGATCAATTAAAATTGCAAAGGGAAAGTGATGAAAAAAGAAAAATAGAATAAAAGAAAAGAAGTGAAAGGAAAAAAGAAGCCAAAAAATGGAAAGAAAAATGGCCAATGACGAAAAGATGTGGAAATTGGAAAGAAAGATAGTGAAAGAATAAAAGAAGCCGAAAAAGATGAAGGAAAAACGGCCAATGAGAGAAAATATGAGGGACTGAAAAAGAGTTATTATGCGGGAGTGAGTGATATCAAGCAAGCTTATTTTTCAAAACAGCCAATGATTGTACTTAAGTACAAAGAGGTATTTTTAAACACTAACGAATTGGATCATGCTTTGCCAAATATTGTTGTTACTCTTTTGCAAGAGTTTGAAGATTTCTTTCCTGAGAAATTACCACCAGGGTTACCACCAATCTGATAAATTGATCATCAAATTGACTTTGTTCCAGGTGCACAATTCCAAACCGACCAGCCTATAGGAGTAATCCCGAGGAGACAAAAGAGCTTGAACGACAAGTAAATGAGTTATTAGAGAAAGGGTATGTGAGAGAGAGTATGAGCTTTTGTGCTCTGCCAGTTTTGCTTGTACCAAAAAAGATGGATCATAGAGAATGTGTGTTGATCGTCGAGCCATCAACAACATAATGGTAAAGTATCATCATCGTATTCCTCGTTCAGATGAAATGCTGGATGAGCTGCATGGATCTTGTATGTTTTCTAAGATTGATTTAAAAAGTGGTTATCATCATATTAGAATGAAAGAAGGAGACGAGTGGAAAACTGTATTTAAAATAAAATATGGTTTATATGAATTGATGATCATGCCTTTTGAGTTGTCTAATGCTCCAAGCACATTTATGAGACTTATGAATCATGTTTTGCGTCCATTTATTGGCAGATTTATTATCGTTTATTTTGATGATATACTGATTTATAGCAAAAGCTTGGAAGATCATGTAGTACATTTGAAATCTGTTCTAGATGCACTTAAAAAGGATCAGTTATTTGCCACTATGAAGAAGTGTACTTTTTTACAAACAAGCTTGTTTTTTTTTTGGGTTTGTTGTTAGTGCTGAAGGTATACAGGTCGATGAAGAGAAGGTATGTGCAATCCAAGAGTGGCCAAGTCCCACAAGTGTTGCAAATGTTCAGCGTTTCTATGGACTTGCTAGTTCCTATCGGAGGTTCGTGAAGGATTTCAGTAGTATAGCTGCACCACTTACTGAAGTGATCAAGAAGAATGTCGAATTTCGATGGGGAGAAGAACAAGAAAAGGCATTTAAGCTAATCAAAGAGAAGTTGACAAATGCACATTTATTGTCTTTACCTAAATTTTCTAAAGCGTTTGAGGTTGAATGTGATGCTTCAGGTGTTGGTATATGCACTGTTCTTATGCAAGAAGGATGTCCAATTGCTTACTTTAGCAAAAAACTAAGTGGGACAGACTTAAACTACCAATGCGTACAACTCCTAAGGAAACATGGCAACATTACCTATGGCCTAAGGAATTCGTGATTCACACTGACCATAATTCATTGAAACACTTGAAGGGTCAGCACAAGCTAAACAAGAGGTATGCGCGTTGGGTAGAGTTCATTGAGACATTTTTGTACATCATTCGATATAAGCAAGGTAAGGAGAATGTGGTTCCTAATGCACTTTCTCGAAGGTACGCATTAATTTCTACTGTTGATGCAAAATTGCTTGGTTTTGAGCATATTAAGGAACTATATGCTGATGAAAATGACTTTTGTGAGTTGTACAAAGATTTTGAGAAAATTGCATCTGGTAAATTCTTTAGGCATAAAGGGTTCTTGTTTTGAGAAACAAAGTTATGCGTGCCTAATTCTTCGTTGAGAGAGTAGTTAGTGAAGGAATTCCACGGTGGTGGCTTAATGGGACATTTCGGAGTTGCAAAGACTTTGGCGGTTTTGCAAGAACACTTCTATTGGCCGCACATGAAGCGTGATGTCGAGCGAATATATGGCAGATGTATCACATGTAGGCAAGCTAACTCAAAAGTTCAGCCCCATGGTTTTTATACCCCTCTACCTATTCCTAGTGAGCCTTGGATTGACATTTCTATAGATTTTGTGTTAGGTCTACCTAGGCCTAAACGTGGATTCTATTTTTGTGGTTATGGATAGATTTTCCAAGATGGCACATTTTATTCCATGTCATAAAATTAATCATTATTAAAAATTTGTCATCAAAATTAATCGATGAGCTGCGGCATGATAATCACCTCACATTCATCTTGTTTCTCTTCTTCAAAGTCCACCACTTTCCCTTCGTGTTGAGTGTCAGCATTTACTTCTTCCACCTTAATCTCCTCTTCAAGATTCACCATCTTCTCTATGTCTTTGATATCCATCATCTTTTCTTTCTCATCCACTTCAAAGTTTAAGTCTACTGGCCTTTCCCACCATCGTTTGTGTGTTGGCCCTTCCCACCACCGCATTTTCATCATGGGAGCAACCTCAAGCTCTTGAATCTCCGAGTGTTGGCTGCTTACCTTCATCTCTTGAAAGGTTTGTTGAATATCTTAAATTTTTTCGAGTATAACTTCCTCTAATGAATGTTGGTGGCATGCTTGTTGTGGACGTTGCTGATAAGAATAGGCATAATGAGATGTCCAATCGAGAAGGTGAGAATCTTGTGAGGGTGAACTGTGGGTAGCTAGATCACTTTTTCTCTTCTAATGATGGTGTCAAGATCCATGTTGAAAGTGTTGGTAGGAAGGTCAGGATTCCATTGATTTTGAATGCATTGATTTGTGGTGATGGCCAAGGTCCTAATAAGATCTTCCAATGACTCTTAGGGATTAGATGCTTGTTGATGAGGTTGTTCATAGGCATCGGCATAAGGATCGTGGTTACATTGGAATCGATCTCCATAGTCCACCATAGGATAGTCAATCCATCCATCATAGTCTGGTTCAAGCATAGAGGTTGGTGGACCTGCAGATGAAGCTCTATTGAACATAGTAGGTTAGATCAATCAAATAATACATTTACCTCCCCGTCAACGGCTCCAAATTTTGACGAGCGTGTCTAGGCCCCTCAAAATAAACCAATATTTTGTGGCTTGCAAACTTGTAGTAAGCAAGAGAAGATACCGAGTCAGATCCAAGGAGGGACGAATACTCAATTAATCTAACTAATAACATAAAAGCAAAAATGGGGTTTTGTGGGATTCAAAGTCGTATGAAATCAACGAACACAAAAGAGAGTAGTAGAAGTGAAATTCAATTAGAGAAAAGCGGCAGATTCGAGATCGGAGTACCACGATAGGTTGGTTGATCACTGGATCACAAAAGATAATCTAACACAGGTAGCAAGTAGGTGTAAATCTCCCGCAACCGCAAAGAGACCACAAATATCATACAATCAACTAGCCAAACGACCACTTAACTAGTTATTTATCACCTAATAGACCGAATATCAACCGATTTTAATCCTATAAGGCAATAGCTTTAAGAACATTTATTCCTACTCCTAGCGTTGATACTCAAAACTATGGTATCTACAAACTAGCCTTACTTATTTCTAGTTAAGTAGTTTGGTAACAACCGTTCCTCGCTGAATTAACCTTGCTCCTAGTTTAATTCCTAACTGCAATCGTTAATCACGAATCAATGGCAACATGAGTTCTAGAATAAATTCACAACCGCAAACTATTCAAGAACAATAATATGCACAAGAAAATAAGTAAATACTAATGCATTAGAATGATAAAACAAGAGCTTCACAACCAAAACCTGGGTCTCCTCTCTCAAATCAACCTAGAGGATTAGTTCCTCATGATTTTGGCAAAGACAAAGTAAAATAAGGTATTTGTTCTCTGGAATGAAAAGTTTTTTTCTAAAAAAAGTCTAGAGGGTTACGTATACCTCTCCTAAGTGTAAAAATCTAGAGAAGTCGTTGCGAGAGTCCTCAGCGATGCAGAAACCGAATTTTCAATATTGCCCCGAATATTCGTCAATAAAATCTGCCTACTCAGCCTTCAGTATTTTGTTCGTAACTTCCTCTTCCGATCTCCGATTTAGGCATTCCTTATATCCACGGAAAGAAGAAAGAAAGATCTTCAATTATTTATCTAATAAAAATCCTCTAATTCGGCTCTAAAATTGACCAAAATTTCCTTCCAACTCAGCTGTCTTTGCTGGACTCCTTCAAGTATAATTCCTTTCCAAATTTGCCTCTTTTTCCTACAATTTAGCACAAAGAGCCCATTAGTCACCCAAAACTTAAAAGATTACTAAAACGATATAAACTAAAGACAAAAGTACAAAAAATGAGTCAAAATCCTATTCGTTTAATGTGTGTTTTAGACACACATCAGAGAAATTGGGTGAACACGATCTAGAATCTTCTATGGTGACCCAGGTTGCTTGCCTGACACGATTTTGTTCAAGGGCAGATCTTTTTGTTTTGGAAGGTTGCTATACCAGATTAGGGTGGACTCTCCAATGGTCACAAGTTGGCTAATCTTTCGGGATCGAATCTTGGAGCCAGGATCTTTATGCATTAAAGAAAGTTTAGGATTTCTTATTCTAAGGACGGGGGAGTTAGGTCAAGGCGCACTATATAAGAAGAGCTCGGGCAAGGAAGAAGGCATCAACAAGACAACAAACAACAGCAATAACTATCTTCCTCCCTATCTTTCTCCTAGCTTAGACTTAGTTCGTAGATCTTTTCTCCCTCCGTTATGCCGACCTAGGGATGACCACTCTGGACCATTTCTGGTTATCTTAGTATTCTTGTACCACTTTTTCCCCGCAACAGATTTCTTATTCTAGATCAAAATCGAGCATTGTCGGATCATGCGGCTGATAACCCTCTTCTTGGACTTGTCAACGGAAGACTTACGATGTAGTGGTAGGAGACATCACAATCCTATCCGAAAGAAGCAAGTACGTTGACTTCACAATGCCATACGCAGAGTCTGGGCAGTCGCTGATAGTTCAGATTGAGCCCGAGGATTCAACATGGATCATCCTCAAGCCGTTCAACTGGCAAACGTGGTTAAGCAGCGGAGTCATGTTTTTTCTACACGATGGTTGTCGCCTGGTTCATGGAGCACCCCGTCAATGACGAATTCTGAGGCTCTTACAAGTATCAGATTGTGACCTTGCTTTGGTTCCTGTCATCTTCCATCTTCTTTGCTCAAAGTAAGCTGCCCTATTTGTAATCCGATTTGATTCGAAACTGAGTATTGGCTAATCTTTTTATACTTTCCAATTCAGGGGAGAAAATCAAGGGAAACCTGACGAAGGTGGTGCTTGTGGTGTGGTTCTGTTTAGTCTACATTATGACATCAAGCTACCAGGCTAGTCTGACTTCAATGCACACGTTACAAAGGATGGAATGCCAATTTTCGGACATCGATTACCTGAAGCAGAACAAATTGTACGTCGGGTGCGACAACGATTCGTTCATCCTGAATTATCTTCAGAATGTTCTGCATTTTGACAGAGATAGGATCAAGCTATTCGACAGCGATTCCAACTACACGTCAGAGTTTGAAAGCAAATGCATCTGTTAAAGATCAACGGAAGTAATGGTTCTTTGGCTGAGTTGAAGAAAGAAGGTTTCGAGGGAGAAGAAGATTTAAACAAAGCTAAAGAAGACTCAGCCGAGGCCCAACAACGAGAAGCCCAATTCTGAAGTCCAAAGAAAAAAGTGCCAGCTAAGGAAAAAGAGAAACTTGGTCGTGAAGGGATAGAATAAAATTCATTTTTTGCTCTTTTGGCTTTTAGCTAGTAGGTGACTTTAGGTATTCTTTCATCCTTTCCTCTACATAGGCTTCTGTATATATAGACTTTTTGTACAGCTCTTTGGCAATGTAATGGAATACATCGTCTCTTACCCAAATATCAATTTCTAAACTTTCTTATCATAGTATCAGAGCATAAAACTTGAGCTTCTGCTTTCATTTTTTTTATCCTTTCTTTTTTATCACCTTTTTTTTCTGTCTCATTTCTTTATCGAGACAAATGGCTGAGCAATCTGAGCTCACAGTCCTTAGAGACTACAATGCCAATCCATATTACTTACATCCCAGTGAGAGCCCAGCAATGGTGTTGGTGACTCCTTTGTTGAATGGTGACAACTATCACTCTTGGTATAGATCTATGAGAATGACACTTGAGACCAAGAACAAGCTTGGTTTTGTAGATCGAAGTATTGTTATGCTTGCACTCGGAGATCCACTTTATGTTTCATGGCGACATTGCAATACCATGCTTATTAAATGGATTATGAACTCCATTGAAGCTGACCTTGTTGACAGCTTGCAATGGTGTGAACTAGCAGCTGACGTGTGGGATGAGCTGTAAGAGCGATTTGGTGGGAGTGATCTGATCCGTACTGCCGAAATGAAGCGTGCGATCGACTCTTTAAACCAAGGAGGATATAAGAAGTTTAACACTCAGTTCAAGAAGCCCGTGTGTAGCCTTTGTGGTATAACTGGCCATACTGTTGATAAATGTTTCAAATTACATGGAGATCCTCAGAATTTTCATTTCAGACCACGAGGCAATCCTGTGAATTTAGCAGAAGAAGGTGGACCTTTGGCATTGCCGTCTAGGCCATGTCCCTACTTCCAAACTCGTAGCTCTTAGTAAAATTTATCCTGTTATTTCGGACAAATGTCGCTCACATTGTGGTAGTTGTCACTATGCTAAACACAAGCGTTCTTCTTTTCCTTTTAAGTTCTGCTATTGCCTCTTCAATTTTTGACCTCATATACATTGATATATGGGGACCTTATGGTACTCCTTCTTATGATGGTTTTACATATTTTCTTACCATCGTTGATAACCATTCTAGAGCTACTTGGATTTATTTTTTAAAGCATAAATCTGATGTTCAAGTCCATCATGAGAGTTTCTGCAATATGGTGCAAACTCAATTCCACACCAAAGTCAAACAAATTAGGAGTGATCAGGGGCGTGAATTTCTACTCACCTCTTTCTTCCAAACTAGAGGTATTCTATATGAAACTACTTGTGCCTATACACCACAACAAAATGAACTAGTCAGAAAAAAAATCAACACATACTTAATGTTGCGTGCCATTCGTTTTCAAGCATATTTGCCTATCTCTTTTTGGACTGCTTGTGTTCGTCATGCAGTTTATTTAATTAACATTACACCCTCGACAATCCTCGCCAATAAAACACCACGAGAAGTCCTTTTTGGCAAGCCACCTACTCTAGACCATCTCAGAATTTTTTGTTATTTATATTACGCTGCAACTCTACCCAGTCAAGGCAAATTTGACTCTCGCAGTTGAAAGTGTATTTTCATTGGTTATACTTCTGGTCTTAAGGGTTATGTGTTATATGACCTTAACACTCATCAAACTTTCCATTCCAGAGATGTTCTTTTCTACGAACACTACTTCCCCTTCCAAACTATTCCACCATAGTCTCCCTCTACTCCTTCTGCTCCTACTCCTGATCACACTCCATTGTCATATATTTTTGATGATTTTGAGTCTCCTCCTCCACCTCAATCTGTTTCTCCACCACAACATCAGTCCCCTGCATATCTTAATGATTACGTAGATTCTAGTGTTCACCAACGACAAAAGTGCCAGCTAGCGAAAAAGAGAAACTTGGTCGTGAAGGGATAGAATAAAATTCATTTTTTGCTCTTTTCGCTTTTAGCTAGTAGGTGACTTTAGGTATTCTTTCATCCTTTCCTTTACATTGGCTTCTGTATATATAGACTTTTTGCACAGCTCTTTGGTAAGGTAATGGAATATATCGTCCCTTTACCAAATATCAATTTCTACACTTTCTTATCAGCATCGCTGCTGCATTCCTCGAGCTCCCGTACGCAAAGGTCTTCATCGGCTAGTATTGCGGGAGCTATGCCTCCACCCAAGCCATCTACAAATTCTGAGGATTCGCCTTTGTGAGTACTGTCTTCCCTTATCGAAGTTTTAATGTGGCATCAGAGCAGGTATCATAATACTTGCTTGGTGCAACTTGCAGGCATTCCAAAAGGGTTCTCCGTTTGCTGCTGATTTCTCAAGAGCAATCTTAGAGGTATCCGAACAAGGAAAACTAAGAACATTGGAACAACTGTGGTTGGCTCCGTCGGCTGATTGTTCGACCACCAATTCGGATATCAGCATCGGGACCTTGAGCTTCCAAAACTTCTCGGCCCTCTACGCCCTGTCCATCGTAACATGCACCGTCTGCTTTGTCGCATTCCTCGTTCGCCTCGCGAAGATTGCAAGGTGAGTCCATGGAATAGAATCATAGAGATTGCAAGGTACTACCATTATGGACCTGAGGGTAGTAGCCAAGCTCCAAGAAGAGCTCCAACCGTTAAAGGAAGTCCTAAGATGGGGAATGGAGGTCCATGACATGGGAATTCGTGGGAAGTTCTGATACATAGGATCATCCTGAGACTGAGTCGTCCACGCCTGGAGAGATTGAGATGTTGGAAAGTGGAACTCTGTGGTTGGTTAATGTGTACGTCAAAAGTTGAACCTGAATCTCTGTTAGTTCATCTACGCCGTGTGGTACCATTAGATCACCTACATGAAAAACAATCTAGGAAAGGTTAATTATATTATTATTATGTACATATACAAAGAATTAAATTATTTGGTTGTAAAAAATGTTGTAGTTCAACGAAAAATAGATACAAAACAACTTGTTAGACATTTTTCTTAAATTGATCCAGATTATGTCAAATGATGAACATATTTATACAATAGAAAATTTGAACATCTAATTGCTATATTTATTGCTTTTCGATAGAATTTGTTGTGTTCTGTGATATACGAAGGCTCAATTTAGTTTGTGGATCACTTTAAAGGGCAAGCTGCTCACAAAAGATGCACTCATCAGGAGAGGTTCTCTTAGGCCATGGGAGGCCTTTTGTCCAATCTGTGGTATCCAAGATGAATCAATTGATCATCTTTTCCTTCTATGTGATTTCCCTGCCTCCATTTGGTTCTACTTCGCAAGATTTCTGGGCAGTGTATGGGCCTGGCTTGAGATCTCATTTGGACCTTTGGTTGGGATTAGTCGATGGTGGCATGATCAAGAAGATTTGGTTCGCATTGTACGGTGCAATTCTTTGGGAGATTTAACTTTTAAAAAATCGAGCAATTTTTCAAGGAGAAAGAAGCAACTTGGAGCTTCTCTCTCATACTGTCTTGTGACGCATCCACGAGTGGTTTCGTTGGTCCAATTCGATCTCGGATCTAGGTTGTCAAGACCTAATTCTCTATATGGAGTCTTTCAATTTGGGGTGTTTAGTCATGTATCTAGCAAGCTGACCTTTTACCTTCTTCTTGTAATTATGAAAGTGATGTATGTTATGTAAGTATATACATAAAATTAGTTTGTGGAGCAATTTCGCACTAATGTACAAGGACAGAAATTCTGGACTTAATCCAAAAATCTAAAATCGTGAAGAGCAACTTGTAATTCGCCACATGGCGGGGGCACTTTTTGGCTGCCTCGTTCTATTTCCAATATTGGACCGTGAATTATCTTTTGCCCCAGAGACACTTCTGGTCGAAGATTTAAGAATTAATTGACCATGACGATTATTTTGTTTTCTTACGGATTAGTTAGGCTTTTAGGAGTTCCCTATGAACAGATCACTCTAGAAACATGGTTATAGCCGTTTTTAAACAAGTATATTCTGATTTTGTTTTGTTTATTTTAGTGACGAGGGTTTTCCGAATTCAAATTTTTGATGACAAATTTTTAATCATGGTTAATTTTTGTTAGTTTGTGTCTAGTTGATCGTCACGTCAGACACAATCATCTTCTCTTTTATTTGCATTGATGTGGATGAGTTAAATATTCGGATAAAAGTTAACTCTAGTACCATTTATTTGACATTTCTTTAACCAATTATAACGTGGTTGCATTTTTGTTATACGGTTAAAAACCACTTCATACATAAGACTTATTCGATGTGTGTTATTTCATTTACTACGTTCTAATTCGCTTGTTTGGTATTGTAGACGGTTGATTAGAATGGTCCAAGATTTATTCATTTTTTATAAGTAAATTTTATTCCGTCAAAATGTACATAATTACATATTTGCATTCTCGGGTGCCAAAGTCCATCTTACGAATACGACTGCATTAAATTCTACTTGCTAACTAAAATTTATCAGTTGACATAATCAAATAACCTAATCTATTCACAACTACCAAATTTTTTCAAGAATATTCATTTGATAGACTAATCAGCCAAATAACCTAACGTAGCTGATGTGGACAAGGAAAAACAATTATGAAAATCCCGAAAACTTGGAAACCAAGGAATATTTTGAAGCGTCAAAACGGAGAAGATTCCTATGATTGCACCACTTCTTGGATTTTAATCCACGCGTAATTCCCAGATCTTATTGCATCTAGAATTTCATATCAGGACAACCATATTCTTTAATTTTTTTTTAGGGATTCAACCATATTCTTTAATGAGTTTCAGATTTTATACGTTAGACGTCGTCTCAAGTAGACAATAAATCCCACATCTTGTCTTTTGTGATATTTCTCGTACATAATATCTTAGGATTTATTCCAAATTCGAACAGTGGTGGTAGAATTTTTTTAAGGGGTAATTACCCTCAGGTCCCTGGCTTATGTCGTAATTAAGGATAGGGTTATTCGAAATATTATTTTGCCATCCCTATTTTTTGGTTCATGGTGGTGTTTAAGGTTGAAGAAAAATATTTTTGTTTTATTCTTTGTGTAAGGATATAAATGATATTTTACGTGACAAAAAATATAAAAAATGGATGCTGACGTCAGCCAGGGACCCAAGGCCAACATTTTTACAAAAAGTAAGGACGGCAAAATAATATTTCAAATAGCATAGACCCTAACTTTAATTACGACATAAGCCAGGAACCTCAGGGCAATTACCCTTTTTAAAGTAAATGTATATTGTAAAACTCTTAGTTGATAGAGACTAGCAAATCGATTCGATTAGTGGTCACTCTAGATTTAGTTTTGCTTTTCCAATAGGCATAGTAATATATAGACACAAGATTAGGACTGGAGACGTAGATTTGCCTATGATTTATGTATCTGTTTCTCTCGGGATATCATAGTCATGATGGTTTTGGCGTCGTGGATGTAAATTCTTCGTCAAACTATATATATCGTGTGTCATCTATTCTTAATCTCCTTGTTACTATTTGTTGTGGATGTTAAACATTCATATTTTTTTTCCTTCCGCTGTCCTATTAGCGATAATTTGTATGTTTTCGTACGTGTATTTGCTGTGATAATTAAGTTTTCAAGGTAATTTTTATGTTAGCCGTAGAATTTTCTATCGCTTCAGGACAACCACGTCTAGCAACCAGCTGGCACTATAATGGCCTCGGATATTGTAAATCAATTGAGGCTTTGTACCATTCCTGACATAATCAAAGTCAACCGGAAATCCCAAGTTAAAACCTTGAACGAGGAACATGTCAAAGTTCTTACACATTTACGCAGCATATAATATAAATACTTCAAATAATACTTGGAACTAATAATCGGCTATTATTTTCAATTGAATGTTGGGTGCATTTGAATTTTCCCCCAAAGTCCACTTTTGAATTATATTGATACGCTAAAAATACTTAAGTATACATTCACAAAAAAATACATAAGTATACAGCTTACACTATAATTGCTCAAGTAGATCACAAGGTACCCAAAAAGATGAGTACATTTAACAAGGTATACGATCAGTAAAACATGTGAATAACATGATATACTTTTAAATATCTAGCTGTTAAGTCATACTAATTAGCTACTAGTTGAATTTGATTAGCTGCACTAGGGTTGGATTAGGTACGGAATGTCCAAATTCCGAACCGTTCGGAATGAAGACACGCGGGGTTTTTTTTACAAAATGCTAAAATGTGAGAACCAAAATGAAAAAAAGCTAAGTGCAAACACAGGCCGGAAATAAATGCCATTATGATATAACTGCGCATGCCAGTATCACATAACTACGCATGCCAGTAGCACTTTTTGCAAAAATACTAAAATACGGGGACCAAAATAAAAAAAGCCACGCGCGTCAGTATCATAAATGAGACATGTTGCTGTCACAAAAATAAATGTCATTATCACATAACTGCGCATGCCAGTATCACATAACTGCGCACGTCAGTATCACATAATTGCGCATGTCAGCGCGGTCCCCCCTTCACTCCAAACCGTTCGGAATAATTTCTTCACTCCGTATCCAATCCAAAGCTAACTGCACCAGTCAATATTTCCTTATTTTCTTAGTAAATAAGGTAGAAGGAGAATATATTTCAACCCCTAATTATACTTCACAAAGGAAAACTTGGCTAACAAGAATCAACGAATGATTTCGATCAATTGTCGACGGATTTGTTCTAATTTAATCAACATATTTCAAATTTGAATTTTTGAAAACTCAACAATGTTAAATATTTGTTGAAAGAGTTTTGTCACTAATCAAAGATTTTATCCTGCTCGAACGTAGATTAATCAACAATTGGATATTCAAATAGCAGTTTGTTTCTAACAAAAAAATGACTATCAAAAATTCAATTGCAAGAGTTAAATTAGTCTTAAATTAGTCTTCATAATTCCATCCAAGCAGGTCATGGTCTATCAAGAACATAGTGCAACTTCTCACAGCCTTCCCATGAATGTTACATCACAAATTTTTTTATAAGAGAATGGCTAATCCTTAGGTGCATGCTTTAAAAAAAATACAAAAGTATACAGCTTACACGATAATTGCTCAATTAATTCACAAGGTACCCAAAAACGTGAGTACAATTTAATAAGGTATACTATCAGTTTTTCACCCATGATAAGTATAATATGAGCCAAACAAGTGAGTAACAATATATATTTTTAAATATCTAATTGATAAGGTATACTAATTAGCTACCAGTTGAATTTGATAAGCTACACCAGTCAATACTTCCTTCTTTTCTTAGTAAATAAGGTAGGAGGTGATGCGCGTTCAAAATGCTCATCTATTTATTGTATTTTGCTGTTGTCTTTGGTGCCTCTTTTGTTAGTTCTCGTATTTATTTTGTTGTATCTTTTGTTACTACGATAGAATTTTGATGAGTCCTGCAGCTGCAGCCTCGATTATGTAGGAGGGAATTAAACAACCAAAAAATGTACATATGTAAATATATTTTTGTGAAATGATAATTTATATATAAAAAACACAAGACTTAAATAATATAATCTAAATCTCTTAGCACTTAAACTAACTCGAGTAAATAATTTTCTCTCATATTTTTATTATTTTGCGGCTAGTTTCTATTTAAGATTTATTGAAAATATGCTCTTTTTTCACTATATTCTAATTCGTTTGTTTGAGATTGCAGTTCAATAATTAAAATGATCTATGATTTATTCGTTGATCTCAGTAAAATTAATTTTGATGAAGTAACATTGTTATCGTTAACATAATCAAACAGTAACCAATAAGTACTTAAATTGTTCTAGTTTAACTAAGAGGTGTCAAATTTGAGTCCTAGAAAATGCATTAAATACTTGTTTAACCAACTGTTAATTAATATTTTAGATTAATTGGTCAAGTATCTCAAAAAAAAAAGTTAATCATGTAGATATTCGGATATTACAATGATATAGTAAAAATCCCTAATTTCTTCTAGAATATTCATCTCATAGACTAATTAGCCAAATAACGTAGGCTACGTTTGGTACCTCTTCTGGACAGAACTAGAGATATAGAAAATGACACTATTGGACAGACCTATTTGTTCTAACTGTCCTGTTCTATATTTGGTAACTTCAGTATAGGACTGGACATGCAGTACAGTTCTCTGTTTGGTACATGTAACAGTTCAGTCTGTAATATTGTTAAAGACGAAACTATCATTCATTACAATAAAAGAGAGTATTCATTAACTCGATTAAAATCGATCATCACAATTATACTAAAAATTGTTGTAAGCCGAAAAAAAAATTATTGTATCAAAAACCAAATCTTTGCAAATAAAAAATTAATATCAAAACTAAAGCCTTGAATCTGCACCTGATGATTAGCTTCGGGTAATAGAGCGGTCTGGTCAATGAAAAATACATGGTTTTTGGACAATTATATCAAGCCTAAATAGAATTCTCAATTTTGCCCTAGTAGTATTGAATTTTAATTCAACATATGGTAAAACTGTAGAATTTAAAAAAAATAGAATTACGTCATTTGACAGTATAAAAAGTGTTCGTGTCTTAGTTATCACATATAATAGGTTTATTGTCCGATGATCTTTGGTAATAATCCTCAATAGATTTTCACTCTATAACTATCTAATATCAATATTAAAATATTTATTGAGTTAAGTAATCTGAAATTGAAGAAAAAAAGATAAAAAATAAATAAAGATATTTTTACCGGAGAGAAGAAAACCAAATTATATGAGATAAAAATTGTGAAGAACCCTCCTGGGAACAATATGTGGGTGAATGGAGGGAAGGATGAAATAAATATTAAAAAGTAGGGGTAATATGGTAAAAAAAAAGAAGTTGATTCTTGTCCTATGACTGATTTTTTAGGCCGATAAATTTAAATGAGGCAAAAATTTGGGGTAAGATTTGAACAACTTTTACTCTTATCCAAGTCAATTGTTGTTCCAAACATGGGCTTGGGACAAAAATTAATTGTCCAAGCCTGTCATTTCATGCCTAACAAACGCAGCCTAATATAACTCACGTGGACAAGGTGGAAAAAAATGGCCTAGACCCCGAAAGCTTGGAGACTAGGTAGACCTGACAACGGTTCGAATTTAGACGAATTCGAATCGAATTTATTCGAATTCGAATTTATCAAAACAGTAAACCATATTCAATTCTTCAAAAGACGAATCGAATACGAATTATGAATTTTCGAATTAGAATCGAATTAGAATCGAATTATAATCGAATTATAATTCGAATTCGAATTCGAATTAATTCTATAATTTAATACTTAATTAAAAAATTCTAAAACCTCTAAATTTTCGAAAAAGTTCAAAAAGTTTTGATATTTTTTGAAAAATTTAAAAACTTTGATTTTTGCTTCAAATATTAAAAAAAATTAGGAATTAGTGTTTAACATTTTTTGGGAAAAAAAATAAACTAAAGATTGGGCTTGCACTTAATGTACCAAATTAAGTTGCCTACGTATCCTTAGCTCCGAAGGAATCAAAGCCCACGTAGTTCTCTTACCTTTATGGAGCTAACTCACTTAGTCGGATGTGTTTGTGCTTTCACCGGTTGTGGCATCATCGAGGTCGTATAGTTGGTCGGGATTTTCCCGGACCAATTCTTGTTGTCGTCTTTCCGCCTTGGTCCAATCGGCGAGTAATGCTTGTGCCTCCAAAGATTGTGGTGTCATTGAGTACCGGTGTTCATCCAAAATATTACCTCCTGCACTAAATGCTTGTTCCACGGCAACCGTCGAAACCGGACAAGCAAGCAATTCTTTTGCGATAATTGACATAATCGGAAATTGTTCTACATGGTTGTTCCACCATTCTAATAAAGCAAAACTAGAATGTTTGACAAATGGAATATCAAATTGTGTGTTAAGATATAAATCAAATTCCGAATTGGTTAAACTTATTCCTCGGGGTCTTTTTTGGTTTTTCATTAACAATCTTTCCGTAAAACTTAATTTTATACCTTGTGAGGGAGAGGGAGTTGGTTCATTAGATGTAGAAGCATTATTCCTAATACTATATTCATTCATTAAATCCAAAATACAATTTTTTACATTGTTTGTAATTATTACAACATGATCTTCTAGATTAGCAACTTGCATAAAAATTTCCAAATTTGTGTAATACGCATATAATAAATTTTGTAAACCATCAATTTTAATGTTCGGCATAAAAACGGTTGCAATTAAATTAAGTTGGGGAATCTCCCTAAAATACTTTAACCATTTGTTAGCCATTTCTGAAACGCATGATGACAATGCAAAATCTTGATAAGCGCTACATATTGCCTCCGATATATTACAACATTCTAAAAATAGTAAATGAGATGTAGGATAATAAACACCCGATAAAAGATGTGTAGCATAATTAAAACATTCTAAAAGCTCATTTAGTTTTTCTACAAGGTCCCAATGGTGAGGTTGTAACATAATATTATTAGTTTGATCATTAGATGCAAAAAAATTACATAGAAGTTCTTTGTATGGAAGAGCTTCTTTTAACAATTCATAAGTCGAATTCCAACGATGTTGAACATCTTGTGGAAAACGTTTTGGTTTCATGTTGTTTAATTTGCAAAATTTTTTCCATTCTTTTAGCAATTTTGGGCGAGCCCATAATAAATTAAGTGCTTGTTTAATTGGTCCTAATGTAAAGTCTAAAGCTTTAATTCCATCTTGGGTACAAAGATTAAATATATGACATGCACATCTAATATGAAAAAATTTTCCTCCGAATCGTGTACAAAGAATTTCTAAATCTTTAACCATAACATTATTAGAACTTGCATTATCTAGAGAAATTGAAAATATTTTTTGAACTAGATTATATTCTTGTAAAATAGTATGCAACATTTTATAACAATTATTCCCACTGTGACTATCATCAAAAACTCTATATGCAATTATTCTTTTTTGTATATTCCATTTATTATCAATCCAATGACATGTAACACCAAAATATGAATGTGTTTGCCAATGATCACTCCATATATCACAACATATAGAAACTCGACCATCAAAATCAAAGAAAAAAGTTTGTAATTTTTCTTTATTTTTTTTGTATAAATCTTTTACATATCGTGTTAATGTACTTCGTGGAACTTTTTTTGCACTAGGATTTAAAGCATTTTGACAATAAGTTGTAAAATTAAGTTTTTCACCAAAACTAAAAGATAAATGTTCGGTAGCAACTAATTTAGCTAATTCCTCTCTATTATTTTGATCGGTGTAATGAAATAAAACATTAGGTGTAGTAGATAATTGAGTTTGTGATTTTTCAAAACCAACTTCGTGTGGATGTTTAGTATTCAAATGAATAGTATAAGTACCATATCCATTCCCGGTTTTGAATTCATATTGTTTACTACAATAATTACATGTAATTTTGAAGATACCTTTTTCTCCGGTAGAAATTTTTGTGAAATGCTTAGTAAAAAGTAATGAAGGTGATCTTTTTACCTTTTGTGGATTGTTGAATATTGAATCAATACTTTCCCGTTGAGCTTCATCATGGACGTTCATCATTTCTTCCGGAATAGGATAAGTAGAAATCGGTGGAAAATCCGATTCAATAGAATCGTGATGTTCCACACGTTTTTCCTTACCCTTATTTGCTCTACTTGATGACATAATTATATAGTAATATGAGTAATTATATGAGAAATATGACTAATATATCTAATTAGTAAACTTGAGGGAGAATTTATATAGCTCAAATTTTCAATAAGAGAAGTAGAGAATTGAGATTGGAATGTGTAAAATTTGAAGAATAAGAGGTGGTATTTATAGAGTTTGGAAGAAATTTTGAATTTATTTAAAAAAAAATTTTTATGTACCAACAGTAAAAAAAACGGTAACCTGTGGATTAAAACGGTAACAAAAAAAGGTCAGAAAAAAAACGGTAATTTGCCCCCTGACGCTGACGCAAGCGCTGACATCATCGCTGACGCAAGCGCTGACGTCATCGCTTGCGTCAGCGAAATTCAAACCCCCCGCCCGCGCGCTTCTCCCTCCCCCCATTTTTTGATTTTTTTGAATTCAATACGAATTCGAATCGAATTCGATACGAATTCAATACGAATTCAACTCGAATCGAATTCTCAAAACGAATTCGAATTGAATTCGCCGGTTTTACGAATTCCAAAAAACTTGAACCATATTCAATTCTTATCATGACGA
This sequence comes from Hypericum androsaemum, assembly GCA_963995505.1. NCBI lineage: Eukaryota > Viridiplantae > Streptophyta > Magnoliopsida > Malpighiales > Hypericaceae > Hypericum > Hypericum androsaemum. The sequence continues at coordinate 12,568,421 of OZ023192.1, forward strand.
ATTCGAATCGAATTTTTGACGAATCGAATTGTTGTCGAATCGAATCGAATTTTTTACGAATCGAATCGAATCGAATCACGAATCGGATTCAATTCATGGCCAGGTCTAAGACTAGGGAATATTTTGAAGCGTCAACAACGGAGAAGATTCCTATGGTTGCACCACTTTTGGGATTTAATCGACGCGTAATTCCCAAATCTTATTGCATCTAGAATTCCGCATCCACAGCCATCTTCTTAAATAGAGAGTAGATTTAGTAGAAACTATGGTGAGAACGGGGTTGTTCAAAGTCATTAAAAAAATATCATACAGATCTAACAACTAAAATTTAATGAGATTGCTCACAACACAAACTCCCCCGTTTCTTGCGGAGAGAGAGAGAGAGTTAATTATGCATCCAAAAAAGAAACACAAAATTCGGCATATTAATATATTGAATCTATTGTTACTAAATTTAGGCCAATTAGGAATACTAATATAATATGCTTTTTTTTACCAAAGCCTAAATAAGATATAATTAACAATAACGGAAAAAAAATTATCTTGGAACTAAATTTTCAATTGTATGATGTCAACAATTGAAAGGAAATTAATTAAAGAAAAAATGCCACCCAATAACAACATTACATATACGAAGTCGCAATTGTATATAAGGTAAAATAGTTATTAGTCTCTGATATTATAATAAATTAATTAATCAAGACAAGTATTGATTAATCCCATGTTTGAAAAATGAACTAGTTAGTCCTCTATCCTTTTCTCCATTTAATGGTAAATATTTAAAAATTATAATTCTACCCCTAAATAAATATCAAACCCAACCACGCCATCCACCTAGATCTGCTCATTATTAGAATTTAATTAGTGATTCGATTTGTAAACAGTTCAACTCAATTTGTTCACAATTTGATTTGTCCAAAGTTTGATTCGAATTCGTAATGAGACGAATTGAATACGGTTTAAGATTTCTGCAATTCGTTGAACTGGCGAATTGAATTCAAATTTGATTCGAGTCCAATTTGTGTCAACTCGATTTGAATTTGACCATATTATCTTTAAAAAAAATTTAAAAAGTATCGAGAAGTACTCATATTACTATCTAATTATGTCATCAAGAAGAGCAAAGAATATGTAGGCGACTTAATTTGATACATTAAATTAAATCCCAATCTTTAATTTATTTCCTTTTCCCCAAAAATTTAAATATTAAACTTTAATTTTGAAATATATCAAAAAAAAGTCAAAAATTTTTGAGTTTTTTAAAAATTTTGCAAGAAATTTGAAGGTTTTCAAAAAAATTGGTATTTTTTGAATTTTTTATTCAATATTAAAATTAAAAAATAATTTAAATTTAATTTAAATTCGATTCGAATTTAAAGAATCATAATTCGTATTCAATTCGTCTTTAGACAAATGAATATGGTTTATACTTTTGATGAATTCGAATTTGAACCAATTTGATTCGGTTTCGATCTAATTTGAATTGTGGTCAGGTCTACATCCACCCATCAACCTAACATTCAAGCTTTGACCTCTTCTCCTCCACCACGCCATCCCCACCAAAACCAGAAAAGACGGATACATTTTTAGTTTTTACTGTATTTTCACTGAATCAAATATTGTTGACGACTGATTAGAATGAGCTAAATTTTTTTCATTGACATAATCAAATAACCTAATATAGTACAAAAAATCCATAATTTCTTCATGAATTTTCATCTCAAGCCAAATAATCTAACGTAGCTCATGTGGGCAATGTGAAAAAAAAAAAGATCAAAACCTCGAAAAGCTTGGAGACTAAGGAATATTTGAAATGTCAACAGCTGAGAAGATTCCTATGATTGCACCAATTTAATCCACGCGCAATTCCCAAATCTTATTGCATCTGGAATTTCATATCAGGACAACCATCTTCTTTAATGAGTAGCAGCTCTTATACGTTAAAAGTTCGTCTCAAGCAGACAATAGAAAGTCGACATCTTGACTTTTGTGATTTTTCTCGTCACAATACGCGTAGTATAGGCACAAGATTTAGGTCGGAAAATGTAGTGTTACTTGTGGACTATGTATTTTTGTTTCTCTTCATATTATAGTGATGATCGTCTTGATTCTATAGATATAAATTTTTTGACCAAACCACGTGTATATTGTGTGTCATCTATCTTTTCTCTTCATTACTATTTATTATGGGAGCTAAACATTCATGATTTTGCTTCCTCTGCCTTAAACTTTATATGTTTTCATCTATTTGTTGTGATAATTAAAGTTTTCTTGGTAATTTTTCTTCAGGATAACCACGTCTATCAACTAGGTGGCACTATAAGGGCCTCGGATATAGAAATTAATTGAGGCCTTGCACCATGCCTGATGTGATCAAAATCAGCTGAAAATTCTCAAGTTAATTTCTTGAAAGAGGAACATGTCTTAAACATCTTACGCAGCATATAAGTACTTCAAATAACACTTAGAACTAATAAATCAGCTATTATTTTCAATCGAATGTTGGGACTGTATTTGAATTTCCCCCAATATGGTGTTATTAGAATGTGAATACAATATTTGAAAAGTTCGAAAAACTTTTATTTTTGGTTTTAGTTTGATACGAAAATTCTTACGGGCATTTTTGCATTTGCATATATGCTGATCAATAGGAATAGACGCCCATAGCACGTCTTTTTAGTTTGATCATAAATATTTATTTTGATACACTAAAAAAAATACACAAGTATTGATCTAAAGTACAATCTAATTTGGTATACTAACAGTCAAACAAGTGGATAACAAGATATACTTTTAAATATCTAATTGTTAAAGTATACTAATTAGCTACTAGTTGAATTTGATTAGCTGCGCCAGTCAATATTTCCTTCTTTTCTTAGTCAATAAGGTAGAAGGAGAACATATTTGAACCCCTAACTATACTTCACAAAGGAAAAGTTCAAACTAACAATCATTTAGATCAATTGTTGATAAAATTTAGTCTAATTTAATTAATAGGTTTCAAGTTCGGAAGTTTAAGAAATTCAATAGTGTTAAATACTTGTCGTAAGAGTTTTATCACTATTCAATTATTTTATCCCACCCGAACATAGATTAGTCAACCACTAGATACTCGGATACCAGTTTGTTTCAAACAAAAAAAGACTAACAAGAATTCAATTGCAAGAAGAGTTAAATTATTCTTCATGACTCCGTACATGCAGGTCATGGTCTATCGAGAACAGCGTGCAACTTCCAACAGACTCCCCATGAAAGTTACACCAGAATTTTTTTTTATTATAAGAGAATGGCTAACATTAGGTGCATGCTTTAACATGAAAGCTCATTTTTCCAGCCTTCAATCTCCAACAAATTTAAGATCCAAAAGAAGAATTACCAACATGGTTTGGACACATTTACTTGTCATCATCATCACTACCCTTTTCCTGATTTCCCAACATGGTGGAGCTGATGCTAAAATGATAGAGATAGGTGCATTAGTGGATGTCAATTCTACAACTGGGAAAGAAGAGAGAGTTGCTATGATGGTTGGTGTTGAAATATTTAACAATTACTCCAAAAGTTACAATTTGTCTCTTCACTTCAAAAGTACTTCCCTGGGTCCCCTCCAATCTGCTTATGCTGGTAAGTACATTAAACAAGTTAGAGAGAGATTGCTTGGCAGTGAAGGTACCAAGCAATCCCGCGAGTTAAATCTGTGTTTGAATCTGAATATTAGCCGTTGTTCGGGTTGCAATAGTAGATACTAACTAATGAATGTTTACAGCTGAAGAGTTGATCAAGGAGAAGAAGGTCAAGGCGATTATAGGAATGGATCGGTGGGAGGACGCGGCTATTGTTGCAGACATTGCAGGCCGAGCTCAAGTTCCAGTTATCTCATTCTCTGCACCAGGTATAACACCGCCATCCGCGCAAACTCGATGGCCGTTCTTGGTCCGGATGGCTCGCAACGAATCCGAACAGATGAAGTGCATCGCGGCCATTCTTCAACCATACAATTGGAGAAAGGTTGTCGCTGTGTACGAGGACGATATCTACAGCGGCGATTCGGGAAAACTTGCACTCTTAACCGATGCAATCAAAGAGTCTGGCGCCGAAATTGAACACCGCCTAGTCCTACCGCCATTGTCCTCGTTGTCTGACCCGAAAACGGCTGTCCGGGATGAGCTGAACAAGCTTCAGGATGTAAACTCGCGGGTTTTTATCGTCCTCCAGACATCATTGCCCCTGGTGGTTCATCTATTCAGAGAAGCCAAGAAGATGAGACTAATGGAAACAGACACTGTCTGGATTCTTACAGACAAAGTTGCTGGATTCTTGGACATGGTTAACACTTCAGTTATTTACTCCATGGAAGGTGCTTTAGGAATCAGAAACTATTATCCTGAAGATAGTACCCCTTACGATGAATTCCGCAGGAAGTTTCTGCAGTTATTCAGATCCGAGTATCCGGAGGAAGATAACTTTGAGCCTGGATCTTATGCTTTGAGAGCCTATGACAGCATTTTAACCATCATTCAGGCCCTGTTTAGAAGTCCCCGAAGTATCGAAGATCCGAACGGGTTTAGGAATCAGATACTATCAAGCAACTTCACTGGCCTTAGTGGAGTGATCCAGTTCCAGGATGGCCAGTTGTCTGATCAATCTATTCTGAGGGCTGTGAATGTTATTGGAAAGAGATACAAGGAGATAGACTTCTGGTTGCCTGGTTTCGGGTTCTCGAAGGATCTTAATGTTACTGGCGATGATCCTATGCGATTAGCAGGTCCAGTGACTTGGCCTGGAGAGCCTAACCGGGATCCGAAGGGCTGGGCGATGCCTACGGCTGACAAGAAGATGATCATCGGTGTGCCTGGTAGAACCGATTTTGAGAAGTTTGTAAAGGTAGTAAATGCAAGTCAGAACGGGTATGAAGGTTTCTGCGTTGAACTCTTTAAAATGGTGCAGAAAGAATTGGGATATTCTCTGGATTACACATTCGAGCCATACAACGGCACATACGACGATCTCATTAATCATGTTTATAATAAGGTATGAACTTATAACCTTTAGATTACCTCCTTCTAATGTTCAATGATCATGTCCTGACATAGATCTTTCGTGTCATGTCTCGGAAATTGAACTTGCAGACGTACGATGCCATCATAGGCGACGTGACAATATTGGCCAACAGATCAGACAAAGTTGAATTCAGTCAGCCGTACATGGAATCAGGACTCTCACTGATAGTCCCGGCCAAATCAGAAGAATCGGCGTGGATGTTTATGAAGCCCTTCACCGCGTCGATGTGGCTCGCTACTGGTGGAATTCTGATCTACACGATGTTGGTAGTTTGGTTCCTGGAGCGCCAAACCAATCCCGACTTCAACGGCTCGTGGAAGAACGAGATTAGCACGGCGGTTATGTTCACTTTCTCCTCGCTTTTCTTCGCTCACAGTAAGTATCCATCCTTTGATCTGAAAGGTTTGAATCTTAGTTAGTTGGCTTGAAATAGATGTTTCGAATACTTATAGTCGAGTCCGGATGATCTGCAAATGCAGGGGAGAAAGTATACAACAACCTTACCCGGGTGGTGCTTATAGTATGGCTTTTTGTTGTGCTGATCTTGAACTCTAGCTACACTGCCAGCCTGAGTTCAATGCTTACGATCCGGCGTCTTGAGCCGAATATCACCGATGTAGATTGGCTAGTAAAGAACAACATCAAAGTCGGATGCGACGGAGATTCATTTGTGCGGACTTACCTGGAAGAGGTGCTCCAATTCAAACCTGAGAACATAAAGAACATTAGTACGCAGTACGATTATCCGGAGGAGTTCAGAAACGGTAGCATCTCAGCAGCCTTCCTCGAAATCCCGTATGAAAAAGTCTTCATCAACCAATACTGCAAGCAATACTCGGCAATTATGTCTGCGCATACGTTTGGAGGATTAGGCTTCGTATGTGCTTCTTACGTGCCTATTACATGCGAAAACAGCACGTAAATATGTTCAAAAGAGTTGTTACCTGAGCCTGATCAGCTAGAAATAACTTGGAACTGCTTCTGTATCTCTCTCTGCAGGTATTCCAGAAGGGATCTCCAATAGCGGCCGATGTTTCCAGAGCGATACTGACCCTGCTAGAGACCGGAGAGCTGAAATCCCTCGAAGATAAATGGTTTCCTCCTTCCGGGGAGTGTTCAAGCAACTCGACTGACAACGACACCCGTGGAAGCTTGAGCTTCCACAGCTTCTGGGGTCTCTACGCCATATCCGCTGCCACTTCCACAACTTGCTTACTGCTGTTCCTCATTTTCTCAGCGAGGAAGTACCTCGAATACCAGGCGAAAGTCGAAAGAGGCAATGCCACTCCATCTTCAAGAGATGATAGCGTTTGGGACAAGACAACTAAATTCGCAAGATTCGTGTACTACGGAGAAGAAGTTAGCACGACTTCCGCTCCCTCTCCCGAATCCGTATGGACTTCGGTTGTCCAAGAATCTGCCCGTCACTCTACTTCTAGTTGGGTGGATCTGAACACATCTCCATCTCCTGAAACTGAAGATGCAGGCAGGAGCGATCAACCGAGGACACGAGAGTGATGTTAGAACTGTTAGTTTGTATATGCATATATGTACAGCCATGCATATATTAAGATTTGGGACATGATTTTCTCTTGTTCTGTTCATTACTTGTATATTCTCCCATTTATAGATTACTAAAGTAGCTATTGGATGCTCTTTGGTTCGAATTTGCCAGGAAAGCCTGTTTTTCGCTATGAATTCGGGTCTGTAGAGTGCCTGAGACAGCGGATGATATTAGCAGGAACATTTACATCGAAATATATCCGAACAACTACCATGACCAATTTTGGGAATGGGAATAATAGCCATGTGGACAATTTTAGGCCATTTTCAGGAAATGTTTTAGTGCTTAACGACACATTTAGTGTTGTGAATTCGTGCACATTTAGGGTAGTTTTTTGATAGGTAATAATATTTTTACTTTGTGTATAATGATTTTTAAACTGTAACTGTCAATTAACCGGCTGATGGTTTCATGATTAAGATGGAACATACGTCTAAACGAGGGGACAAACGACCCCTAATTTTTATTCATCAACAAATTACATTAGGAAAGTAAATCTCCTCCAGATTATCTAAATACACATCTAAATAAAAAAAATGGAGCAGCTACTAACTCAACATAGTCAAAAGAGACCGTCAAACCGGAGGAGCTAATCCCAAATAATCATATAACATCATCCGGTAAAAAAAGCAGTTGAAGGGGTTGATCATATCGGAGGTTATACAGGATAGGGGTAAGTGCAGATGCAAACGGGATTTCCAAAGTCAATGCATCGGATTAATAGGCCACTAATTATTCCACGGAGAATACCAATCTCCCGGAAACACCAGTTCTGGCACGCCGGTTGGGAACAACCCGGCCAAGCTTTTGCTCTCCCACAAATTTTATCAACCATCACTTGTTTCCCTATAAATACACAAAAAAGTAAATGAATTAGTATGTTAGGACGAAATCACCCCAATTAAATTTTTGAGTCGTATCTGACAATAAATGGTGGTAAAGTCCACTCTACCAATAAATGGGGATTTAAAATATTTTTTCAAAGACTAGGGAGCACATCAATAATTTGTGCATGGGGCGTGGAAGCGAGGACAATTTTCCCTAATCTATATAATTCACGAGACAAGCGATGACAAAAGATAGTTTAACCATATTTTATTTAAATTAACAGTTTTATTCCCGTGTATTTGTTGAAGTGCAAAATAACGAGTTTGGAGCTCAGGGCTAGCTACGGCAATCATCGAGGTAACTGGACTTGGACGTCGACTTGCCTTTGTTGGGTACCCTTAGCTTTGAATCAGTTTGGATACCCTCAGCCTCAAATCAGTTTGGGTGTCCTCAGCCTCAAGTCAGAAGGAACTCCCTCAGGTTAGGTCATACACTTGTTAGGGGTGGAAGGCCTTGCTCAAGTCGGTTACTCACTTGGAGAGGTCGGACGTTTGTTAGCTTGTAGGAGCTGCCTCAAAGAATCCATAGTTAGTAAATCAACAATAGCTTCGTGCTCAAGTATCGGAATGAAGTAATTTCTTCTTATATTTGAAGATAAGAGGTAGGTCCCTATTTCATATTTCAAGGGCCTTGCCTAATTCTGCGTGGAAGAGGGTCAAAACGAGGCTTTAAGTCTCAATTCTAGTTTCAGCAGTGAGGACCATCCGAATTTAGTAAATTAATCATATCTTGTGATTCGAAACTCGAATGAAAACAGTTCAAGTTACTGTGGAAAGTTAACACCTAGATCTACAATGTTGTAGTTTATGAAAATTTTAAATTCAAAGTAGAAGAGGGTCAAAAAGTTAGTTGAAGTGAAAATTACTGATCAACTTTGGTCAGTGATTTTCCGGTCCAACCGGTAATGGTCAGTGATTTTTTGCGATTTTAGTCCCCTATGTGGAATTAGCGATTGCGAGCTTGCTGAATGGAGTTAGCGATTTTGGTCTAACTATGGGGCGTTAGCGATTTTTAGCTAACTATTGAATGTTAAACATTCATATTTTTTTCGTATATCATCTATCCTTGTTCTTCTTGTTAGTATTTGTTGTGGATGTTAAACATTCATATTTTTTTCTCCCGCTATCCTATTAGTGATAATTTGTATGGTTTCGTAAATTACTCTCAAGTCCCTCGGATTTGCTTAAATATACTAAAAAGTCTACTTGTTTGAAAAATATACGCCAAAATCCCCCGTGTTTGATTTTATTATACTTTCGGGTCCCTCGCTAATGTCGGCGGCACTTTTATCCATTTTTTGTTGAAAAAAAAATTGCATCTCCTTCCTCGCTCCTCTAAAACACGCCGACGATGATGAATCCTCTGCCATAATCAAAAATCATCACCGGTTGTACAATAAAACACGACATCTCCCATTTCTCTGTGTTGCTTCGGAGCCTTTCTTCTTCTTCTTCTTCTTCTTCTTCTGGTTTTACTTAGCGAGCCATCTCAAATCGGATGGCCGCGATGGCATCGAGCACTATCCGGAAGGCGATAGCGACCTGCCACGACGATGAGCCGGCCAGCGAGAAGCACATGCGCGAGATTCTCAACCTGACCACCCTCTCACATGGCTATGTCCACGCCTGGGCCTGATATGAATCATGCCACTACGACAAGGGCACCAAAAGATCAAGTTCGAGTGCCAATTGGACCAGTCACAAGAGCAAGAGCCAAGAAGTTTCAAGTTGAGTTCAATCATTTAATTCAAGAAGTTTGGGCTCAAGCCAATCTGTTGAAGCCCATAGGTGATCAAGGATCATATAAGAAGCCCATACCCGTTGTTAAGGTTGTTTAGGAAGTTAATTCTGTCTTAATTTTATTTTTTAGAAGTTCTAGACCATCTAGAAAGTCAGATATTTGTTAATTCTGAATTTTTAGGAGTTCTAGTTTATCTAGGAATTCCCTTATGGTATAATTTCATTTTTAGAAGATAAAGTCTATTTAGGATGCTACAATTTTATTTTTGAGCATATCTCAATTCGAATTAGGAGTTTCTTGACTTTGCCTATTTATAGCGGCACCTATAGAATAAAAAGGACACACTTTTGCTTAATAAAATTTGTTAGTTTTGACACTCTTTTGGGTTCTTGCGGGCTGACAAACCTTGTACGAACAACTACTTATCAAACGGTTCAACTACCACCATTTGTGGCGTATTCGCTTTAAGATCAAGGTTCTTGTTTCCCTACAGCAGCGGGTAAAGGTTGTTCAACACCGAGGTTCTTGCAGAGGAGTAAACAACGGGTTGAGATCTCCATCAATCTGAACGTAGAAGATCTGGCTTCCGCGTGGATCTATAACGGGGTTCACATCAGTTGGTATCAAAGCTTAGGCTCTACTTGAGATCTATCCATCTTTAAATTTTCATTTGCTTATTTTAGTATTCAGATTATAGAGATAGTAGTTTGTTATCTGTTTCTTAGTGACAAAAAAATGAAAAAAATCCGAAAAAGACAAAAAAAATGAAAAAAGACAAAAAAGAAGGGTTATTGCAGTAGCCAAGAAAAGAAAAGAATGCAAAAGAAAAGGAAAGAAAGTCCAAAAAGAAAGGGAAAGGTGATAGAAGGATTGTTGAAGCCTAGCTCATATTTTTGAAGTATTGCAAGTTTGTTATTTTAGATCAATCCCGTGCTGAAAGAACCATTACTTCATTAGATTTTGCTCTTAGAAACATATGTTGTGTTTGAATTGGTTCCAACAGATCCAAGAGAGTAGTCAACGAGTGGAAAAAGGTAAGAGTGGTGAGGATGTTAGACTGAACAAGAGCCAATTGTTGAGTGAAATACGAGGGAATTGAGGGCATCACATCCTTGAGTGTAAACACGTGAGGGAGAGAATTGGTAAGGTCCATTATTTATCTAACCTTGTTTTCTTCCAGCAATATGTCTCACAATAATGAAAGGAGTGGAGAAGGAACTTTAGGCAACACCGATCAAAAAGTGTTCGTGGAAGCTTTGTTGGGGCAGTTTAGACAATTAATGAGGGCGAAGATAGAGCCGCTGCAAGTGCGAATAGATCAGTTAGAGAATTTATGTACCGGGCAGCCACAAAGAGCCCCTACCACATGAAGAGGAAGAGTGCTACCTAGGGAAGGAAGGGGTGGAAACGAGGTAGATTTTAGTATCTATGAAGAAGATGATAGCAGTTTTGCCATTGGTAGTAGGAAGAATGAACGTCAGCCAAGAGATGTTAGGCATAAGGGTGATGACAACTTAGGAAGTATCAAGTTGAATATCCCATCATTTAAAGGACGGTCTGATCTAGAAGTGTACCTCGAGTGAGAAAAGAAGACATAATTTGTCTTTGATTGCCATAATTGTTCTGAGATAAAGAAGGTAAATCTCGATATGACTGAGTTTTTTGATTATGCTATTACTTGATGGGATCAATTTGTTACAAGCAGGAGACGGTATGGAGAACGACCAATTGTGAATTGGGAAGAGATGAAAGTGGTAATGCCGAAATGATTTGTTCCTAGTCATTACTATCAGGAGTTGTATAAGAAGTTACAAGGACTTCGACAATGGAATATGAGTGTGGAGGATTATTTCAAGGAGATGGAGATTGCCATGATCTGAGCCAATGTTGAGGAAGACCGAGAAGCCACTATGGCTAGATTTCTGTGTGGACTAAACCCTGAAATCCAAGATAAGATGGAGTTGCAACACTATGTGGAGTTGGAAGATATGGTGCACATGGCAATCAAAGTGGAGAAATAATTAAAGAAGGTGGGTGCTTCACGAGCAGCACCTGGTGCTTCTTCTTGGAAGCCAAATTATGCAAAGAAGTTGGACAAGTCACAAGCGTTCAAAATTGAGCAAAAGATGGAGAGTACCAGTAGCACTCTACAATGAAAGACGGAAGCCTCTACTTCCAGGAATCGTGACATTAAGTGCTTTAAGTGTCAAGAAAGAGGGCACATTGCAAGTCAATGTCCTAACAAGCAGATCATGGTGATGCAAGATAATAGAGAGGTCGAGACCAATAAGAAAGATTCGGATAATGATAGCATGCCCTCATTAGAGGACGTTTCGGAGGAGGAGTTTGTAGCTCCTGATTCATTAACTTTGATGACTAGGAGAGCTTTGAGCTTGCAGGCAAAAGAAGTTGACGACGCTGTACAATAGGAGAACATCTTCCATTCAAAGTGTTACATCAAGGACAAGGCGTGTAGTGTCATTATTGATGGCAATAGTTGTGCTAATGTTACAAGCACTACAATGGTGGAAAAATTAGGGTTGATCATAAAGAAGCACCCTAGGCCATACAAGCTACAGTGGCTGAATGACATTGGAGAAATAAGGGTAGAAAGGCAAGTGTTAGTGGCATTTCGGATTGGCAAGTACAAAGATGAGGTGTTATATGATGTAGTACCAATACAAGCTGGACACTTGTTGCTAGGGAGGCCATGGCAGTTTGATAGACGAGTGACTCATGATAGCTTCACCAACAAGTACTCTTTTGTACTCAACAGACGAGTAGTCACTCTTGTGCCATTGACACCACAACAAGTCTTTGAAGATCAATTAAAATTGCAAAGGGAAAGTGATGAAAAAAGAAAAATAGAATAAAAGAAAAGAAGTGAAAGGAAAAAAGAAGCCAAAAAATGGAAAGAAAAATGGCCAATGACGAAAAGATGTGGAAATTGGAAAGAAAGATAGTGAAAGAATAAAAGAAGCCGAAAAAGATGAAGGAAAAACGGCCAATGAGAGAAAATATGAGGGACTGAAAAAGAGTTATTATGCGGGAGTGAGTGATATCAAGCAAGCTTATTTTTCAAAACAGCCAATGATTGTACTTAAGTACAAAGAGGTATTTTTAAACACTAACGAATTGGATCATGCTTTGCCAAATATTGTTGTTACTCTTTTGCAAGAGTTTGAAGATTTCTTTCCTGAGAAATTACCACCAGGGTTACCACCAATCTGAGAAATTGATCATCAAATTGACTTTGTTCCAGGTGCACAATTCCAAACCGACCAGCCTATAGGAGTAATCCCGAGGAGACAAAAGAGCTTGAACGACAAGTAAATGAGTTATTAGAGAAAGGGTATGTGAGAGAGAGTATGAGCTTTTGTGCTCTGCCAGTTTTGCTTGTACCAAAAAAGATGGATCATAGAGAATGTGTGTTGATCGTCGAGCCATCAACAACATAATGGTAAAGTATCATCATCGTATTCCTCGTTCAGATGAAATGCTGGATGAGCTGCATGGATCTTGTATGTTTTCTAAGATTGATTTAAAAAGTGGTTATCATCATATTAGAATGAAAGAAGGAGACGAGTGGAAAACTGTATTTAAAATAAAATATGGTTTATATGAATTGATGATCATGCCTTTTGAGTTGTCTAATGCTCCAAGCACATTTATGAGACTTATGAATCATGTTTTGCGTCCATTTATTGGCAGATTTATTATCGTTTATTTTGATGATATACTGATTTATAGCAAAAGCTTGGAAGATCATGTAGTACATTTGAAATCTGTTCTAGATGCACTTAAAAAGGATCAGTTATTTGCCACTATGAAGAAGTGTACTTTTTTACAAACAAGCTTGTTTTTTTTTTGGGTTTGTTGTTAGTGCTGAAGGTATACAGGTCGATGAAGAGAAGGTATGTGCAATCCAAGAGTGGCCAAGTCCCACAAGTGTTGCAAATGTTCAGCGTTTCTATGGACTTGCTAGTTCCTATCGGAGGTTCGTGAAGGATTTCAGTAGTATAGCTGCACCACTTACTGAAGTGATCAAGAAGAATGTCGAATTTCGATGGGGAGAAGAACAAGAAAAGGCATTTAAGCTAATCAAAGAGAAGTTGACAAATGCACATTTATTGTCTTTACCTAAATTTTCTAAAGCGTTTGAGGTTGAATGTGATGCTTCAGGTGTTGGTATATGCACTGTTCTTATGCAAGAAGGATGTCCAATTGCTTACTTTAGCAAAAAACTAAGTGGGACAGACTTAAACTACCAATGCGTACAACTCCTAAGGAAACATGGCAACATTACCTATGGCCTAAGGAATTCGTGATTCACACTGACCATAATTCATTGAAACACTTGAAGGGTCAGCACAAGCTAAACAAGAGGTATGCGCGTTGGGTAGAGTTCATTGAGACATTTTTGTACATCATTCGATATAAGCAAGGTAAGGAGAATGTGGTTCCTAATGCACTTTCTCGAAGGTACGCATTAATTTCTACTGTTGATGCAAAATTGCTTGGTTTTGAGCATATTAAGGAACTATATGCTGATGAAAATGACTTTTGTGAGTTGTACAAAGATTTTGAGAAAATTGCATCTGGTAAATTCTTTAGGCATAAAGGGTTCTTGTTTTGAGAAACAAAGTTATGCGTGCCTAATTCTTCGTTGAGAGAGTAGTTAGTGAAGGAATTCCACGGTGGTGGCTTAATGGGACATTTCGGAGTTGCAAAGACTTTGGCGGTTTTGCAAGAACACTTCTATTGGCCGCACATGAAGCGTGATGTCGAGCGAATATATGGCAGATGTATCACATGTAGGCAAGCTAACTCAAAAGTTCAGCCCCATGGTTTTTATACCCCTCTACCTATTCCTAGTGAGCCTTGGATTGATATTTCTATAGATTTTGTGTTAGGTCTACCTAGGCCTAAACGTGGATTCTATTTTTGTGGTTATGGATAGATTTTCCAAGATGGCACATTTTATTCCATGTCATAAAATTAATCATTATTAAAAATTTGTCATCAAAATTAATCGATGAGCTGCGGCATGATAATCACCTCACATTCATCTTGTTTCTCTTCTTCAAAGTCCACCACTTTCCCTTCGTGTTGAGTGTCAGCATTTACTTCTTCCACCTTAATCTCCTCTTCAAGATTCACCATCTTCTCTATGTCTTTGATATCCATCATCTTTTCTTTCTCATCCACTTCAAAGTTTAAGTCTACTGGCCTTTCCCACCATCGTTTGTGTGTTGGCCCTTCCCACCACCGCATTTTCATCATGGGAGCAACCTCAAGCTCTTGAATCTCCGAGTGTTGGCTGCTTACCTTCATCTCTTGAAAGGTTTGTTGAATATCTTAAATTTTTTCGAGTATAACTTCCTCTAATGAATGTTGGTGGCATGCTTGTTGTGGACGTTGCTGATAAGAATAGGCATAATGAGATGTCCAATCGAGAAGGTGAGAATCTTGTGAGGGTGAACTGTGGGTAGCTAGATCACTTTTTCTCTTCTAATGATGGTGTCAAGATCCATGTTGAAAGTGTTGGTAGGAAGGTCAGGATTCCATTGATTTTGAATGCATTGATTTGTGGTGATGGCCAAGGTCCTAATAAGATCTTCCAATGACTCTTAGGGATTAGATGCTTGTTGATGAGGTTGTTCATAGGCATCGGCATAAGGATCGTGGTTACATTGGAATCGATCTCCATAGTCCACCATAGGATAGTCAATCCATCCATCATAGTCTGGTTCAAGCATAGAGGTTGGTGGACCTGCAGATGAAGCTCTATTGAACATAGTAGGTTAGATCAATCAAATAATACATTTACCTCCCCGTCAACGGCTCCAAATTTTGACGAGCGTGTCTAGGCCCCTCAAAATAAACCAATATTTTGTGGCTTGCAAACTTGTAGTAAGCAAGAGAAGATACCGAGTCAGATCCAAGGAGGGACGAATACTCAATTAATCTAACTAATAACATAAAAGCAAAAATGGGGTTTTGTGGGATTCAAAGTCGTATGAAATCAACGAACACAAAAGAGAGTAGTAGAAGTGAAATTCAATTAGAGAAAAGCGGCAGATTCGAGATCGGAGTACCACGATAGGTTGGTTGATCACTGGATCACAAAAGATAATCTAACACAGGTAGCAAGTAGGTGTAAATCTCCCGCAACCGCAAAGAGACCACAAATATCATACAATCAACTAGCCAAACGACCACTTAACTAGTTATTTATCACCTAATAGACCGAATATCAACCGATTTTAATCCTATAAGGCAATAGCTTTAAGAACATTTATTCCTACTCCTAGCGTTGATACTCAAAACTATGGTATCTACAAACTAGCCTTACTTATTTCTAGTTAAGTAGTTTGGTAACAACCGTTCCTCGCTGAATTAACCTTGCTCCTAGTTTAATTCCTAACTGCAATCGTTAATCACGAATCAATGGCAACATGAGTTCTAGAATAAATTCACAACCGCAAACTATTCAAGAACAATAATATGCACAAGAAAATAAGTAAATACTAATGCATTAGAATGATAAAACAAGAGCTTCACAACCAAAACCTGGGTCTCCTCTCTCAAATCAACCTAGAGGATTAGTTCCTCATGATTTTGGCAAAGACAAAGTAAAATAAGGTATTTGTTCTCTGGAATGAAAAGTTTTTTTCTAAAAAAAGTCTAGAGGGTTACGTATACCTCTCCTAAGTGTAAAAATCTAGAGAAGTCGTTGCGAGAGTCCTCAGCGATGCAGAAACCGAATTTTCAATATTGCCCCGAATATTCGTCAATAAAATCTGCCTACTCAGCCTTCAGTATTTTGTTCGTAACTTCCTCTTCCGATCTCCGATTTAGGCATTCCTTATATCCACGGAAAGAAGAAAGAAAGATCTTCAATTATTTATCTAATAAAAATCCTCTAATTCGGCTCTAAAATTGACCAAAATTTCCTTCCAACTCAGCTGTCTTTGCTGGACTCCTTCAAGTATAATTCCTTTCCAAATTTGCCTCTTTTTCCTACAATTTAGCACAAAGAGCCCATTAGTCACCCAAAACTTAAAAGATTACTAAAACGATATAAACTAAAGACAAAAGTACAAAAAATGAGTCAAAATCCTATTCGTTTAATGTGTGTTTTAGACACACATCAGAGAAATTGGGTGAACACGATCTAGAATCTTCTATGGTGACCCAGGTTGCTTGCCTGACACGATTTTGTTCAAGGGCAGATCTTTTTGTTTTGGAAGGTTGCTATACCAGATTAGGGTGGACTCTCCAATGGTCACAAGTTGGCTAATCTTTCGGGATCGAATCTTGGAGCCAGGATCTTTATGCATTAAAGAAAGTTTAGGATTTCTTATTCTAAGGACGGGGGAGTTAGGTCAAGGCGCACTATATAAGAAGAGCTCGGGCAAGGAAGAAGGCATCAACAAGACAACAAACAACAGCAATAACTATCTTCCTCCCTATCTTTCTCCTAGCTTAGACTTAGTTCGTAGATCTTTTCTCCCTCCGTTATGCCGACCTAGGGATGACCACTCTGGACCATTTCTGGTTATCTTAGTATTCTTGTACCACTTTTTCCCCGCAACAGATTTCTTATTCTAGATCAAAATCGAGCATTGTCGGATCATGCGGCTGATAACCCTCTTCTTGGACTTGTCAACGGAAGACTTACGATGTAGTGGTAGGAGACATCACAATCCTATCCGAAAGAAGCAAGTACGTTGACTTCACAATGCCATACGCAGAGTCTGGGCAGTCGCTGATAGTTCAGATTGAGCCCGAGGATTCAACATGGATCATCCTCAAGCCGTTCAACTGGCAAACGTGGTTAAGCAGCGGAGTCATGTTTTTTCTACACGATGGTTGTCGCCTGGTTCATGGAGCACCCCGTCAATGACGAATTCTGAGGCTCTTACAAGTATCAGATTGTGACCTTGCTTTGGTTCCTGTCATCTTCCATCTTCTTTGCTCAAAGTAAGCTGCCCTATTTGTAATCCGATTTGATTCGAAACTGAGTATTGGCTAATCTTTTTATACTTTCCAATTCAGGGGAGAAAATCAAGGGAAACCTGACGAAGGTGGTGCTTGTGGTGTGGTTCTGTTTAGTCTACATTATGACATCAAGCTACCAGGCTAGTCTGACTTCAATGCACACGTTACAAAGGATGGAATGCCAATTTTCGGACATCGATTACCTGAAGCAGAACAAATTGTACGTCGGGTGCGACAACGATTCGTTCATCCTGAATTATCTTCAGAATGTTCTGCATTTTGACAGAGATAGGATCAAGCTATTCGACAGCGATTCCAACTACACGTCAGAGTTTGAAAGCAAATGCATCTGTTAAAGATCAACGGAAGTAATGGTTCTTTGGCTGAGTTGAAGAAAGAAGGTTTCGAGGGAGAAGAAGATTTAAACAAAGCTAAAGAAGACTCAGCCGAGGCCCAACAACGAGAAGCCCAATTCTGAAGTCCAAAGAAAAAAGTGCCAGCTAAGGAAAAAGAGAAACTTGGTCGTGAAGGGATAGAATAAAATTCATTTTTTGCTCTTTTGGCTTTTAGCTAGTAGGTGACTTTAGGTATTCTTTCATCCTTTCCTCTACATAGGCTTCTGTATATATAGACTTTTTGTACAGCTCTTTGGCAATGTAATGGAATACATCGTCTCTTACCCAAATATCAATTTCTAAACTTTCTTATCATAGTATCAGAGCATAAAACTTGAGCTTCTGCTTTCATTTTTTTTATCATTTCTTTTTTATCACCTTTTTTTTCTGTCTCATTTCTTTATCGAGACAAATGGCTGAGCAATCTGAGCTCACAGTCCTTAGAGACTACAATGCCAATCCATATTACTTACATCCCAGTGAGAGCCCAGCAATGGTGTTGGTGACTCCTTTGTTGAATGGTGACAACTATCACTCTTGGTATAGATCTATGAGAATGACACTTGAGACCAAGAACAAGCTTGGTTTTGTAGATCGAAGTATTGTTATGCTTGCACTCGGAGATCCACTTTATGTTTCATGGCGACATTGCAATACCATGCTTATTAAATGGATTATGAACTCCATTGAAGCTGACCTTGTTGACAGCTTGCAATGGTGTGAACTAGCAGCTGACGTGTGGGATGAGCTGTAAGAGCGATTTGGTGGGAGTGATCTGATCCGTACTGCCGAAATGAAGCGTGCGATCGACTCTTTAAACCAAGGAGGATATAAGAAGTTTAACACTCAGTTCAAGAAGCCCGTGTGTAGCCTTTGTGGTATAACTGGCCATACTGTTGATAAATGTTTCAAATTACATGGAGATCCTCAGAATTTTCATTTCAGACCACGAGGCAATCCTGTGAATTTAGCAGAAGAAGGTGGACCTTTGGCATTGCCGTCTAGGCCATGTCCCTACTTCCAAACTCGTAGCTCTTAGTAAAATTTATCCTGTTATTTCGGACAAATGTCGCTCACATTGTGGTAGTTGTCACTATGCTAAACACAAGCGTTCTTCTTTTCCTTTTAAGTTCTGCTATTGCCTCTTCAATTTTTGACCTCATATACATTGATATATGGGGACCTTATGGTACTCCTTCTTATGATGGTTTTACATATTTTCTTACCATCGTTGATAACCATTCTAGAGCTACTTGGATTTATTTTTTAAAGCATAAATCTGATGTTCAAGTCCATCATGAGAGTTTCTGCAATATGGTGCAAACTCAATTCCACACCAAAGTCAAACAAATTAGGAGTGATCAGGGGCGTGAATTTCTACTCACCTCTTTCTTCCAAACTAGAGGTATTCTATATGAAACTACTTGTGCCTATACACCACAACAAAATGAACTAGTCAGAAAAAAAATCAACACATACTTAATGTTGCGTGCCATTCGTTTTCAAGCATATTTGCCTATCTCTTTTTGGACTGCTTGTGTTCGTCATGCAGTTTATTTAATTAACATTACACCCTCGACAATCCTCGCCAATAAAACACCACGAGAAGTCCTTTTTGGCAAGCCACCTACTCTAGACCATCTCAGAATTTTTTGTTATTTATATTACGCTGCAACTCTACCCAGTCAAGGCAAATTTGACTCTCGCAGTTGAAAGTGTATTTTCATTGGTTATACTTCTGGTCTTAAGGGTTATGTGTTATATGACCTTAACACTCATCAAACTTTCCATTCCAGAGATGTTCTTTTCTACGAACACTACTTCCCCTTCCAAACTATTCCACCATAGTCTCCCTCTACTCCTTCTGCTCCTACTCCTGATCACACTCCATTGTCATATATTTTTGATGATTTTGAGTCTCCTCCTCCACCTCAATCTGTTTCTCCACCACAACATCAGTCCCCTGCATATCTTAATGATTACGTAGATTCTAGTGTTCACCAACGACAAAAGTGCCAGCTAGCGAAAAAGAGAAACTTGGTCGTGAAGGGATAGAATAAAATTCATTTTTTGCTCTTTTCGCTTTTAGCTAGTAGGTGACTTTAGGTATTCTTTCATCCTTTCCTTTACATTGGCTTCTGTATATATAGACTTTTTGCACAGCTCTTTGGTAAGGTAATGGAATATATCGTCCCTTTACCAAATATCAATTTCTACACTTTCTTATCAGCATCGCTGCTGCATTCCTCGAGCTCCCGTACGCAAAGGTCTTCATCGGCTAGTATTGCGGGAGCTATGCCTCCACCCAAGCCATCTACAAATTCTGAGGATTCGCCTTTGTGAGTACTGTCTTCCCTTATCGAAGTTTTAATGTGGCATCAGAGCAGGTATCATAATACTTGCTTGGTGCAACTTGCAGGCATTCCAAAAGGGTTCTCCGTTTGCTGCTGATTTCTCAAGAGCAATCTTAGAGGTATCCGAACAAGGAAAACTAAGAACATTGGAACAACTGTGGTTGGCTCCGTCGGCTGATTGTTCGACCACCAATTCGGATATCAGCATCGGGACCTTGAGCTTCCAAAACTTCTCGGCCCTCTACGCCCTGTCCATCGTAACATGCACCGTCTGCTTTGTCGCATTCCTCGTTCGCCTCGCGAAGATTGCAAGGTGAGTCCATGGAATAGAATCATAGAGATTGCAAGGTACTACCATTATGGACCTGAGGGTAGTAGCCAAGCTCCAAGAAGAGCTCCAACCGTTAAAGGAAGTCCTAAGATGGGGAATGGAGGTCCATGACATGGGAATTCGTGGGAAGTTCTGATACATAGGATCATCCTGAGACTGAGTCGTCCACGCCTGGAGAGATTGAGATGTTGGAAAGTGGAACTCTGTGGTTGGTTAATGTGTACGTCAAAAGTTGAACCTGAATCTCTGTTAGTTCATCTACGCCGTGTGGTACCATTAGATCACCTACATGAAAAACAATCTAGGAAAGGTTAATTATATTATTATTATGTACATATACAAAGAATTAAATTATTTGGTTGTAAAAAATGTTGTAGTTCAACGAAAAATAGATACAAAACAACTTGTTAGACATTTTTCTTAAATTGATCCAGATTATGTCAAATGATGAACATATTTATACAATAGAAAATTTGAACATCTAATTGCTATATTTATTGCTTTTCGATAGAATTTGTTGTGTTCTGTGATATACGAAGGCTCAATTTAGTTTGTGGATCACTTTAAAGGGCAAGCTGCTCACAAAAGATGCACTCATCAGGAGAGGTTCTCTTAGGCCATGGGAGGCCTTTTGTCCAATCTGTGGTATCCAAGATGAATCAATTGATCATCTTTTCCTTCTATGTGATTTCCCTGCCTCCATTTGGTTCTACTTCGCAAGATTTCTGGGCAGTGTATGGGCCTGGCTTGAGATCTCATTTGGACCTTTGGTTGGGATTAGTCGATGGTGGCATGATCAAGAAGATTTGGTTCGCATTGTACGGTGCAATTCTTTGGGAGATTTAACTTTTAAAAAATCGAGCAATTTTTCAAGGAGAAAGAAGCAACTTGGAGCTTCTCTCTCATACTGTCTTGTGACGCATCCACGAGTGGTTTCGTTGGTCCAATTCGATCTCGGATCTAGGTTGTCAAGACCTAATTCTCTATATGGAGTCTTTCAATTTGGGGTGTTTAGTCATGTATCTAGCAAGCTGACCTTTTACCTTCTTCTTGTAATTATGAAAGTGATGTATGTTATGTAAGTATATACATAAAATTAGTTTGTGGAGCAATTTCGCACTAATGTACAAGGACAGAAATTCTGGACTTAATCCAAAAATCTAAAATCGTGAAGAGCAACTTGTAATTCGCCACATGGCGGGGGCACTTTTTGGCTGCCTCGTTCTATTTCCAATATTGGACCGTGAATTATCTTTTGCCCCAGAGACACTTCTGGTCGAAGATTTAAGAATTAATTGACCATGACGATTATTTTGTTTTCTTACGGATTAGTTAGGCTTTTAGGAGTTCCCTATGAACAGATCACTCTAGAAACATGGTTATAGCCGTTTTTAAACAAGTATATTCTGATTTTGTTTTGTTTATTTTAGTGACGAGGGTTTTCCGAATTCAAATTTTTGATGACAAATTTTTAATCATGGTTAATTTTTGTTAGTTTGTGTCTAGTTGATCGTCACGTCAGACACAATCATCTTCTCTTTTATTTGCATTGATGTGGATGAGTTAAATATTCGGATAAAAGTTAACTCTAGTACCATTTATTTGACATTTCTTTAACCAATTATAACGTGGTTGCATTTTTGTTATACGGTTAAAAACCACTTCATACATAAGACTTATTCGATGTGTGTTATTTCATTTACTACGTTCTAATTCGCTTGTTTGGTATTGTAGACGGTTGATTAGAATGGTCCAAGATTTATTCATTTTTTATAAGTAAATTTTATTCCGTCAAAATGTACATAATTACATATTTGCATTCTCGGGTGCCAAAGTCCATCTTACGAATACGACTGCATTAAATTCTACTTGCTAACTAAAATTTATCAGTTGACATAATCAAATAACCTAATCTATTCACAACTACCAAATTTTTTCAAGAATATTCATTTGATAGACTAATCAGCCAAATAACCTAACGTAGCTGATGTGGACAAGGAAAAACAATTATGAAAATCCCGAAAACTTGGAAACCAAGGAATATTTTGAAGCGTCAAAACGGAGAAGATTCCTATGATTGCACCACTTCTTGGATTTTAATCCACGCGTAATTCCCAGATCTTATTGCATCTAGAATTTCATATCAGGACAACCATATTCTTTAATTTTTTTTTAGGGATTCAACCATATTCTTTAATGAGTTTCAGATTTTATACGTTAGACGTCGTCTCAAGTAGACAATAAATCCCACATCTTGTCTTTTGTGATATTTCTCGTACATAATATCTTAGGATTTATTCCAAATTCGAACAGTGGTGGTAGAATTTTTTTAAGGGGTAATTACCCTCAGGTCCCTGGCTTATGTCGTAATTAAGGATAGGGTTATTCGAAATATTATTTTGCCATCCCTATTTTTTGGTTCATGGTGGTGTTTAAGGTTGAAGAAAAATATTTTTGTTTTATTCTTTGTGTAAGGATATAAATGATATTTTACGTGACAAAAAATATAAAAAATGGATGCTGACGTCAGCCAGGGACCCAAGGCCAACATTTTTACAAAAAGTAAGGACGGCAAAATAATATTTCAAATAGCATAGACCCTAACTTTAATTACGACATAAGCCAGGAACCTCAGGGCAATTACCCTTTTTAAAGTAAATGTATATTGTAAAACTCTTAGTTGATAGAGACTAGCAAATCGATTCGATTAGTGGTCACTCTAGATTTAGTTTTGCTTTTCCAATAGGCATAGTAATATATAGACACAAGATTAGGACTGGAGACGTAGATTTGCCTATGATTTATGTATCTGTTTCTCTCGGGATATCATAGTCATGATGGTTTTGGCGTCGTGGATGTAAATTCTTCGTCAAACTATATATATCGTGTGTCATCTATTCTTAATCTCCTTGTTACTATTTGTTGTGGATGTTAAACATTCATATTTTTTTTCCTTCCGCTGTCCTATTAGCGATAATTTGTATGTTTTCGTACGTGTATTTGCTGTGATAATTAAGTTTTCAAGGTAATTTTTATGTTAGCCGTAGAATTTTCTATCGCTTCAGGACAACCACGTCTAGCAACCAGCTGGCACTATAATGGCCTCGGATATTGTAAATCAATTGAGGCTTTGTACCATTCCTGACATAATCAAAGTCAACCGGAAATCCCAAGTTAAAACCTTGAACGAGGAACATGTCAAAGTTCTTACACATTTACGCAGCATATAATATAAATACTTCAAATAATACTTGGAACTAATAATCGGCTATTATTTTCAATTGAATGTTGGGTGCATTTGAATTTTCCCCCAAAGTCCACTTTTGAATTATATTGATACGCTAAAAATACTTAAGTATACATTCACAAAAAAATACATAAGTATACCGCTTACACTATAATTGCTCAAGTAGATCACAAGGTACCCAAAAAGATGAGTACATTTAACAAGGTATACGATCAGTAAAACATGTGAATAACATGATATACTTTTAAATATCTAGCTGTTAAGTCATACTAATTAGCTACTAGTTGAATTTGATTAGCTGCACTAGGGTTGGATTAGGTACGGAATGTCCAAATTCCGAACCGTTCGGAATGAAGACACGCGGGGTTTTTTTTACAAAATGCTAAAATGTGAGAACCAAAATGAAAAAAAGCTAAGTGCAAACACAGGCCGGAAATAAATGCCATTATGATATAACTGCGCATGCCAGTATCACATAACTACGCATGCCAGTAGCACTTTTTGCAAAAATACTAAAATACGGGGACCAAAATAAAAAAAGCCACGCGCGTCAGTATCATAAATGAGACATGTTGCTGTCACAAAAATAAATGTCATTATCACATAACTGCGCATGCCAGTATCACATAACGGCGCACGTCAGTATCACATAATTGCGCATGTCAGCGCGGTCCCCCCTTCACTCCAAACCGTTCGGAATAATTTCTTCACTCCGTATCCAATCCAAAGCTAACTGCACCAGTCAATATTTCCTTATTTTCTTAGTAAATAAGGTAGAAGGAGAATATATTTCAACCCCTAATTATACTTCACAAAGGAAAACTTGGCTAACAAGAATCAACGAATGATTTCGATCAATTGTCGACGGATTTGTTCTAATTTAATCAACATATTTCAAATTTGAATTTTTGAAAACTCAACAATGTTAAATACTTGTTGAAAGAGTTTTGTCACTAATCAAAGATTTTATCCTGCTCGAACGTAGATTAATCAACAATTGGATATTCAAATAGCAGTTTGTTTCTAACAAAAAAATGACTATCAAAAATTCAATTGCAAGAGTTAAATTAGTCTTAAATTAGTCTTCATAATTCCATCCAAGCAGGTCATGGTCTATCAAGAACATAGTGCAACTTCTCACAGCCTTCCCATGAATGTTACATCACAAATTTTTTTTATAAGAGAATGGCTAATCCTTAGGTGCATGCTTTAAAAAAAATACAAAAGTATACAGCTTACACGATAATTGCTCAATTAATTCACAAGGTACCCAAAAACGTGAGTACAATTTAATAAGGTATACTATCAGTTTTTCACCCATGATAAGTATAATATGAGCCAAACAAGTGAGTAACAATATATATTTTTAAATATCTAATTGATAAGGTATACTAATTAGCTACCAGTTGAATTTGATAAGCTACACCAGTCAATACTTCCTTCTTTTCTTAGTAAATAAGGTAGGAGGTGATGCGCGTTCAAAATGCTCATCTATTTATTGTATTTTGCTGTTGTCTTTGGTGCCTCTTTTGTTAGTTCTCGTATTTATTTTGTTGTATCTTTTGTTACTACGATAGAATTTTGATGAGTCCTGCAGCTGCAGCCTCGATTATGTAGGAGGGAATTAAACAACCAAAAAATGTACATATGTAAATATATTTTTGTGAAATGATAATTTATATATAAAAAACACAAGACTTAAATAATATAATCTAAATCTCTTAGCACTTAAACTAACTCGAGTAAATAATTTTCTCTCATATTTTTATTATTTTGCGGCTAGTTTCTATTTAAGATTTATTGAAAATATGCTCTTTTTTCACTATATTCTAATTCGTTTGTTTGAGATTGCAGTTCAATAATTAAAATGATCTATGATTTATTCGTTGATCTCAGTAAAATTAATTTTGATGAAGTAACATTGTTATCGTTAACATAATCAAACAGTAACCAATAAGTACTTAAATTGTTCTAGTTTAACTAAGAGGTGTCAAATTTGAGTCCTAGAAAATGCATTAAATACTTGTTTAACCAACTGTTAATTAATATTTTAGATTAATTGGTCAAGTATCTCAAAAAAAAAAGTTAATCATGTAGATATTCGGATATTACAATGATATAGTAAAAATCCCTAATTTCTTCTAGAATATTCATCTCATAGACTAATTAGCCAAATAACGTAGGCTACGTTTGGTACCTCTTCTGGACAGAACTAGAGATATAGAAAATGACACTATTGGACAGACCTATTTGTTCTAACTGTCCTGTTCTATATTTGGTAACTTCAGTATAGGACTGGACATGCAGTACAGTTCTCTGTTTGGTACATGTAACAGTTCAGTCTGTAATATTGTTAAAGACGAAACTATCATTCATTACAATAAAAGAGAGTATTCATTAACTCGATTAAAATCGATCATCACAATTATACTAAAAATTGTTGTAAGCCGAAAAAAAAATTATTGTATCAAAAACCAAATCTTTGCAAATAAAAAATTAATATCAAAACTAAAGCCTTGAATCTGCACCTGATGATTAGCTTCGGGTAATAGAGCGGTCTGGTCAATGAAAAATACATGGTTTTTGGACAATTATATCAAGCCTAAATAGAATTCTCAATTTTGCCCTAGTAGTATTGAATTTTAATTCAACATATGGTAAAACTGTAGAATTTAAAAAAAATAGAATTACGTCATTTGACAGTATAAAAAGTGTTCGTGTCTTAGTTATCACATATAATAGGTTTATTGTCCGATGATCTTTGGTAATAATCCTCAATAGATTTTCACTCTATAACTATCTAATATCAATATTAAAATATTTATTGAGTTAAGTAATCTGAAATTGAAGAAAAAAAGATAAAAAATAAATAAAGATATTTTTACCGGAGAGAAGAAAACCAAATTATATGAGATAAAAATTGTGAAGAACCCTCCTGGGAACAATATGTGGGTGAATGGAGGGAAGGATGAAATAAATATTAAAAAGTAGGGGTAATATGGTAAAAAAAAAGAAGTTGATTCTTGTCCTATGACTGATTTTTTAGGCCGATAAATTTAAATGAGGCAAAAATTTGGGGTAAGATTTGAACAACTTTTACTCTTATCCAAGTCAATTGTTGTTCCAAACATGGGCTTGGGACAAAAATTAATTGTCCAAGCCTGTCATTTCATGCCTAACAAACGCAGCCTAATATAACTCACGTGGACAAGGTGGAAAAAAATGGCCTAGACCCCGAAAGCTTGGAGACTAGGTAGACCTGACAACGGTTCGAATTTAGACGAATTCGAATCGAATTTATTCGAATTCGAATTTATCAAAACAGTAAACCATATTCAATTCTTCAAAAGACGAATCGAATACGAATTATGAATTTTCGAATTAGAATCGAATTAGAATCGAATTATAATCGAATTATAATTCGAATTCGAATTCGAATTAATTCTATAATTTTAATACTTAATTAAAAAATTCTAAAACCTCTAAATTTTCGAAAAAGTTCAAAAAGTTTTGATATTTTTTGAAAAATTTAAAAACTTTGATTTTTGCTTCAAATATTAAAAAAAATTAGGAATTAGTGTTTAACATTTTTTGGGAAAAAAAATAAACTAAAGATTGGGCTTGCACTTAATGTACCAAATTAAGTTGCCTACGTATCCTTAGCTCCGAAGGAATCAAAGCCCACGTAGTTCTCTTACCTTTATGGAGCTAACTCACTTAGTCGGATGTGTTTGTGCTTTCACCGGTTGTGGCATCATCGAGGTCGTATAGTTGGTCGGGATTTTCCCGGACCAATTCTTGTTGTCGTCTTTCCGCCTTGGTCCAATCGGCGAGTAATGCTTGTGCCTCCAAAGATTGTGGTGTCATTGAGTACCGGTGTTCATCCAAAATATTACCTCCTGCACTAAATGCTTGTTCCACGGCAACCGTCGAAACCGGACAAGCAAGCAATTCTTTTGCGATAATTGACATAATCGGAAATTGTTCTACATGGTTGTTCCACCATTCTAATAAAGCAAAACTAGAATGTTTGACAAATGGAATATCAAATTGTGTGTTAAGATATAAATCAAATTCCGAATTGGTTAAACTTATTCCTCGGGGTCTTTTTTGGTTTTTCATTAACAATCTTTCCGTAAAACTTAATTTTATACCTTGTGAGGGAGAGGGAGTTGGTTCATTAGATGTAGAAGCATTATTCCTAATACTATATTCATTCATTAAATCCAAAATACAATTTTTTATATTGTTTGTAATTATTACAACATGATCTTCTAGATTAGCAACTTGCATAAAAATTTCCAAATTTGTGTAATACGCATATAATAAATTTTGTAAACCATCAATTTTAATGTTCGGCATAAAAACGGTTGCAATTAAATTAAGTTGGGGAATCTCCCTAAAATACTTTAACCATTTGTTAGCCATTTCTGAAACGCATGATGACAATGCAAAATCTTGATAAGCGCTACATATTGCCTCCGATATATTACAACATTCTAAAAATAGTAAATGAGATGTAGGATAATAAACACCCGATAAAAGATGTGTAGCATAATTAAAACATTCTAAAAGCTCATTTAGTTTTTCTACAAGGTCCCAATGGTGAGGTTGTAACATAATATTATTAGTTTGATCATTAGATGCAAAAAAATTACATAGAAGTTCTTTGTATGGAAGAGCTTCTTTTAACAATTCATAAGTCGAATTCCAACGATGTTGAACATCTTGTGGAAAACGTTTTGGTTTCATGTTGTTTAATTTGCAAAATTTTTTCCATTCTTTTAGCAATTTTGGGCGAGCCCATAATAAATTAAGTGCTTGTTTAATTGGTCCTAATGTAAAGTCTAAAGCTTTAATTCCATCTTGGGTACAAAGATTAAATATATGACATGCACATCTAATATGAAAAAATTTTCCTCCGAATCGTGTACAAAGAATTTCTAAATCTTTAACCATAACATTATTAGAACTTGCATTATCTAGAGAAATTGAAAATATTTTTTGAACTAGATTATATTCTTGTAAAATAGTATGCAACATTTTATAACAATTATTCCCACTGTGACTATCATCAAAAACTCTATATGCAATTATTCTTTTTTGTATATTCCATTTATTATCAATCCAATGACATGTAACACCAAAATATGAATGTGTTTGCCAATGATCACTCCATATATCACAACATATAGAAACTCGACCATCAAAATCAAAGAAAAAAGTTTGTAATTTTTCTTTATTTTTTTTGTATAAATCTTTTACATATCGTGTTAATGTACTTCGTGGAACTTTTTTTGCACTAGGATTTAAAGCATTTTGACAATAAGTTGTAAAATTAAGTTTTTCACCAAAACTAAAAGATAAATGTTCGGTAGCAACTAATTTAGCTAATTCCTCTCTATTATTTTGATCGGTGTAATGAAATAAAACATTAGGTGTAGTAGATAATTGAGTTTGTGATTTTTCAAAACCAACTTCGTGTGGATGTTTAGTATTCAAATGAATAGTATAAGTACCATATCCATTCCCGGTTTTGAATTCATATTGTTTACTACAATAATTACATGTAATTTTGAAGATACCTTTTTCTCCGGTAGAAATTTTTGTGAAATGCTTAGTAAAAAGTAATGAAGGTGATCTTTTTACCTTTTGTGGATTGTTGAATATTGAATCAATACTTTCCCGTTGAGCTTCATCATGGACGTTCATCATTTCTTCCGGAATAGGATAAGTAGAAATCGGTGGAAAATCCGATTCAATAGAATCGTGATGTTCCACACGTTTTTCCTTACCCTTATTTGCTCTACTTGATGACATAATTATATAGTAATATGAGTAATTATATGAGAAATATGACTAATATATCTAATTAGTAAACTTGAGGGAGAATTTATATAGCTCAAATTTTCAATAAGAGAAGTAGAGAATTGAGATTGGAATGTGTAAAATTTGAAGAATAAGAGGTGGTATTTATAGAGTTTGGAAGAAATTTTGAATTTATTTAAAAAAAAATTTTTATGTACCAACAGTAAAAAAAACGGTAACCTGGGGATTAAAACGGTAACAAAAAAAGGTCAGAAAAAAAACGGTAATTTGCCCCCTGACGCTGACGCAAGCGCTGACATCATCGCTGACGCAAGCGCTGACGTCATCGCTTGCGTCAGCGAAATTCAAACCCCCCGCCCGTTGTCTTCTCCCTCCCCCCATTTTTTGATTTTTTTGAATTCAATACGAATTCGAATCGAATTCGATACGAATTCAATACGAATTCAACTCGAATCGAATTCTCAAAACGAATTTGAATTGAATTCGCCGGTTTTACGAATTCCAAAAAACTTGAACCATATTCAATTCTTATCATGACGAATTCGAATCGAATTTTTGACGAATCGAATTGTTGTCGAATCGAATCGAATTTTTTACGAATCGAATCGAATCGAATCACGAATCGGATTCAATTCATGGCCAGGTCTAAGACTAGGGAATATTTTGAAGCGTCAACAACGGAGAAGATTCCTATGGTTGCACCACTTTTGGGATTTAATCGACGCGTAATTCCCAAATCTTATTGCATCTAGAATTCCGCATCCACAGCCATCTTCTTAAATAGAGAGTAGATTTAGTAGAAACTATGGTGAGAACGGGGTTGTTCAAAGTCATTAAAAAAATATCATACAGATCTAACAACTAAAATTTAATGAGATTGCTCACAACACAAACTCCCCCGTTTCTTGCGGAGAGAGAGAGAGAGTTAATTATGCATCCAAAAAAGAAACACAAAATTCGGCATATTAATATATTGAATCTATTGTTACTAAATTTAGGCCAATTAGGAATACTAATATAATATGCTTTTTTTTACCAAAGCCTAAATAAGATATAATTAACAATAACGGAAAAAAAATTATCTTGGAACTAAATTTTCAATTGTATGATGTCAACAATTGAAAGGAAATTAATTAAAGAAAAAATGCCACCCAATAACAACATTACATATACGAAGTCGCAATTGTATATAAGGTAAAATAGTTATTAGTCTCTGATATTATAATAAATTAATTAATCAAGACAAGTATTGATTAATCCCATGTTTGAAAAATGAACTAGTTAGTCCTCTATCCTTTTCTCCATTTAATGGTAAATATTTAAAAATTATAATTCTACCCCTAAATAAATATCAAACCCAACCACGCCATCCACCTAGATCTGCTCATTATTAGAATTTAATTAGTGATTCGATTTGTAAACAGTTCAACTCAATTTGTTCACAATTTGATTTGTCCAAAGTTTGATTCGAATTCGTAATGAGACGAATTGAATACGGTTTAAGATTTCTGCAATTCGTTGAACTGGCGAATTGAATTCAAATTTGATTCGAGTCCAATTTGTGTCAACTCGATTTGAATTTGACCATATTATCTTTAAAAAAAATTTAAAAAGTATCGAGAAGTACTCATATTACTATCTAATTATGTCATCAAGAAGAGCAAAGAATATGTAGGCGACTTAATTTGATACATTAAATTAAATCCCAATCTTTAATTTATTTCCTTTTCCCCAAAAATTTAAATATTAAACTTTAATTTTGAAATATATCAAAAAAAAGTCAAAAATTTTTGAGTTTTTTAAAAATTTTGCAAGAAATTTGAAGGTTTTCAAAAAAATTGGTATTTTTTGAATTTTTTATTCAATATTAAAATTAAAAAATAATTTAAATTTAATTTAAATTCGATTCGAATTTAAAGAATCATAATTCGTATTCAATTCGTCTTTAGACAAATGAATATGGTTTATACTTTTGATGAATTCGAATTTGAACCAATTTGATTCGGTTTCGATCTAATTTGAATTGTGGTCAGGTCTACATCCACCCATCAACCTAACATTCAAGCTTTGACCTCTTCTCCTCCACCACGCCATCCCCACCAAAACCAGAAAAGACGGATACATTTTTAGTTTTTACTGTATTTTCACTGAATCAAATATTGTTGACGACTGATTAGAATGAGCTAAATTTTTTTCATTGACATAATCAAATAACCTAATATAGTACAAAAAATCCATAATTTCTTCATGAATTTTCATCTCAAGCCAAATAATCTAACGTAGCTCATGTGGGCAATGTGAAAAAAAAAAAGATCAAAACCTCGAAAAGCTTGGAGACTAAGGAATATTTGAAATGTCAACAGCTGAGAAGATTCCTATGATTGCACCAATTTAATCCACGCGCAATTCCCAAATCTTATTGCATCTGGAATTTCATATCAGGACAACCATCTTCTTTAATGAGTAGCAGCTCTTATACGTTAAAAGTTCGTCTCAAGCAGACAATAGAAAGTCGACATCTTGACTTTTGTGATTTTTCTCGTCACAATACGCGTAGTATAGGCACAAGATTTAGGTCGGAAAATGTAGTGTTACTTGTGGACTATGTATTTTTGTTTCTCTTCATATTATAGTGATGATCGTCTTGATTCTATAGATATAAATTTTTTGACCAAACCACGTGTATATTGTGTGTCATCTATCTTTTCTCTTCATTACTATTTATTATGGGAGCTAAACATTCATGATTTTGCTTCCTCTGCCTTAAACTTTATATGTTTTCATCTATTTGTTGTGATAATTAAAGTTTTCTTGGTAATTTTTCTTCAGGATAACCACGTCTATCAACTAGGTGGCACTATAAGGGCCTCGGATATAGAAATTAATTGAGGCCTTGCACCATGCCTGATGTGATCAAAATCAGCTGAAAATTCTCAAGTTAATTTCTTGAAAGAGGAACATGTCTTAAACATCTTACGCAGCATATAAGTACTTCAAATAACACTTAGAACTAATAAATCAGCTATTATTTTCAATCGAATGTTGGGACTGTATTTGAATTTCCCCCAATATGGTGTTATTAGAATGTGAATACAATATTTGAAAAGTTCGAAAAACTTTTATTTTTGGTTTTAGTTTGATACGAAAATTCTTACGGGCATTTTTGCATTTGCATATATGCTGATCAATAGGAATAGACGCCCATAGCACGTCTTTTTAGTTTGATCATAAATATTTATTTTGATACACTAAAAAAAATACACAAGTATTGATCTAAAGTACAATCTAATTTGGTATACTAACAGTCAAACAAGTGGATAACAAGATATACTTTTAAATATCTAATTGTTAAAGTATACTAATTAGCTACTAGTTGAATTTGATTAGCTGCGCCAGTCAATATTTCCTTCTTTTCTTAGTCAATAAGGTAGAAGGAGAACATATTTGAACCCCTAACTATACTTCACAAAGGAAAAGTTCAAACTAACAATCATTTAGATCAATTGTTGATAAAATTTAGTCTAATTTAATCAATAGGTTTCAAGTTCGGAAGTTTAAGAAATTCAATAGTGTTAAATACTTGTCGTAAGAGTTTTATCACTATTCAATTATTTTATCCCACCCGAACATAGATTAGTCAACCACTAGATACTCGGATACCAGTTTGTTTCAAACAAAAAAAGACTAACAAGAATTCAATTGCAAGAAGAGTTAAATTATTCTTCATGACTCCGTACATGCAGGTCATGGTCTATCGAGAACAGCGTGCAACTTCCAACAGACTCCCCATGAAAGTTACACCAGAATTTTTTTTTATTATAAGAGAATGGCTAACATTAGGTGCATGCTTTAACATGAAAGCTCATTTTTCCAGCCTTCAATCTCCAACAAATTTAAGATCCAAAAGAAGAATTACCAACATGGTTTGGACACATTTACTTGTCATCATCATCACTACCCTTTTCCTGATTTCCCAACATGGTGGAGCTGATGCTAAAATGATAGAGATAGGTGCATTAGTGGATGTCAATTCTACAACTGGGAAAGAAGAGAGAGTTGCTATGATGGTTGGTGTTGAAATATTTAACAATTACTCCAAAAGTTACAATTTGTCTCTTCACTTCAAAAGTACTTCCCTGGGTCCCCTCCAATCTGCTTATGCTGGTAAGTACATTAAACAAGTTAGAGAGAGATTGCTTGGCAGTGAAGGTACCAAGCAATCCCGCGAGTTAAATCTGTGTTTGAATCTGAATATTAGCCGTTGTTCGGGTTGCAATAGTAGATACTAACTAATGAATGTTTACAGCTGAAGAGTTGATCAAGGAGAAGAAGGTCAAGGCGATTATAGGAATGGATCGGTGGGAGGACGCGGCTATTGTTGCAGACATTGCAGGCCGAGCTCAAGTTCCAGTTATCTCATTCTCTGCACCAGGTATAACACCGCCATCCGCGCAAACTCGATGGCCGTTCTTGGTCCGGATGGCTCGCAACGAATCCGAACAGATGAAGTGCATCGCGGCCATTCTTCAACCATACAATTGGAGAAAGGTTGTCGCTGTGTACGAGGACGATATCTACAGCGGCGATTCGGGAAAACTTGCACTCTTAACCGATGCAATCAAAGAGTCTGGCGCCGAAATTGAACACCGCCTAGTCCTACCGCCATTGTCCTCGTTGTCTGACCCGAAAACGGCTGTCCGGGATGAGCTGAACAAGCTTCAGGATGTAAACTCGCGGGTTTTTATCGTCCTCCAGACATCATTGCCCCTGGTGGTTCATCTATTCAGAGAAGCCAAGAAGATGAGACTAATGGAAACAGACACTGTCTGGATTCTTACAGACAAAGTTGCTGGATTCTTGGACATGGTTAACACTTCAGTTATTTACTCCATGGAAGGTGCTTTAGGAATCAGAAACTATTATCCTGAAGATAGTACCCCTTACGATGAATTCCGCAGGAAGTTTCTGCAGTTATTCAGATCCGAGTATCCGGAGGAAGATAACTTTGAGCCTGGATCTTATGCTTTGAGAGCCTATGACAGCATTTTAACCATCATTCAGGCCCTGTTTAGAAGTCCCCGAAGTATCGAAGATCCGAACGGGTTTAGGAATCAGATACTATCAAGCAACTTCACTGGCCTTAGTGGAGTGATCCAGTTCCAGGATGGCCAGTTGTCTGATCAATCTATTCTGAGGGCTGTGAATGTTATTGGAAAGAGATACAAGGAGATAGACTTCTGGTTGCCTGGTTTCGGGTTCTCGAAGGATCTTAATGTTACTGGCGATGATCCTATGCGATTAGCAGGTCCAGTGACTTGGCCTGGAGAGCCTAACCGGGATCCGAAGGGCTGGGCGATGCCTACGGCTGACAAGAAGATGATCATCGGTGTGCCTGGTAGAACCGATTTTGAGAAGTTTGTAAAGGTAGTAAATGCAAGTCAGAACGGGTATGAAGGTTTCTGCGTTGAACTCTTTAAAATGGTGCAGAAAGAATTGGGATATTCTCTGGATTACACATTCGAGCCATACAACGGCACATACGACGATCTCATTAATCATGTTTATAATAAGGTATGAACTTATAACCTTTAGATTACCTCCTTCTAATGTTCAATGATCATGTCCTGACATAGATCTTTCGTGTCATGTCTCGGAAATTGAACTTGCAGACGTACGATGCCATCATAGGCGACGTGACAATATTGGCCAACAGATCAGACAAAGTTGAATTCAGTCAGCCGTACATGGAATCAGGACTCTCACTGATAGTCCCGGCCAAATCAGAAGAATCGGCGTGGATGTTTATGAAGCCCTTCACCGCGTCGATGTGGCTCGCTACTGGTGGAATTCTGATCTACACGATGTTGGTAGTTTGGTTCCTGGAGCGCCAAACCAATCCCGACTTCAACGGCTCGTGGAAGAACGAGATTAGCACGGCGGTTATGTTCACTTTCTCCTCGCTTTTCTTCGCTCACAGTAAGTATCCATCCTTTGATCTGAAAGGTTTGAATCTTAGTTAGTTGGCTTGAAATAGATGTTTCGAATACTTATAGTCGAGTCCGGATGATCTGCAAATGCAGGGGAGAAAGTATACAACAACCTTACCCGGGTGGTGCTTATAGTATGGCTTTTTGTTGTGCTGATCTTGAACTCTAGCTACACTGCCAGCCTGAGTTCAATGCTTACGATCCGGCGTCTTGAGCCGAATATCACCGATGTAGATTGGCTAGTAAAGAACAACATCAAAGTCGGATGCGACGGAGATTCATTTGTGCGGACTTACCTGGAAGAGGTGCTCCAATTCAAACCTGAGAACATAAAGAACATTAGTACGCAGTACGATTATCCGGAGGAGTTCAGAAACGGTAGCATCTCAGCAGCCTTCCTCGAAATCCCGTATGAAAAAGTCTTCATCAACCAATACTGCAAGCAATACTCGGCAATTATGTCTGCGCATACGTTTGGAGGATTAGGCTTCGTATGTGCTTCTTACGTGCCTATTACATGCGAAAACAGCACGTAAATATGTTCAAAAGAGTTGTTACCTGAGCCTGATCAGCTAGAAATAACTTGGAACTGCTTCTGTATCTCTCTCTGCAGGTATTCCAGAAGGGATCTCCAATAGCGGCCGATGTTTCCAGAGCGATACTGACCCTGCTAGAGACCGGAGAGCTGAAATCCCTCGAAGATAAATGGTTTCCTCCTTCCGGGGAGTGTTCAAGCAACTCGACTGACAACGACACCCGTGGAAGCTTGAGCTTCCACAGCTTCTGGGGTCTCTACGCCATATCCGCTGCCACTTCCACAACTTGCTTACTGCTGTTCCTCATTTTCTCAGCGAGGAAGTACCTCGAATACCAGGCGAAAGTCGAAAGAGGCAATGCCACTCCATCTTCAAGAGATGATAGCGTTTGGGACAAGACAACTAAATTCGCAAGATTCGTGTACTACGGAGAAGAAGTTAGCACGACTTCCGCTCCCTCTCCCGAATCCGTATGGACTTCGGTTGTCCAAGAATCTGCCCGTCACTCTACTTCTAGTTGGGTGGATCTGAACACATCTCCATCTCCAGGCCCTCCCGATCAGCCGAGGACATGAGAGTGATGTTTGAACTGTTAGTTTGTATCTGCATATATGTACAGCCATGCATATATTAAGATTTGGGACATGGTTTTCTCTTGTTCTGTTCATTACTAGTCTTAGATTACTTGTATATTCTCCCATTTATAGGCGTAGCCTAAAAATTTGGCTAGTGTAAACGACATAAACTGCAGAAAATGTTCAGGGGAGTAACCAGAATTGCAGATAGATTACTAGAGTTGTAGCTATTGGATGCTCTTGGTTCGAATTTTTCAGGAAAAAAGCCTCTATTTTTCTGCAAATGTGATGTCACTTTCTTTGGCTATATAAGGCCATATGAACAATGTAATGGAGGAACTCTTGAATATTTTATCACATCTTTTGAGTTGGTTTTGTTCAATTTTATTCCAATTACTGTGAAGTTCGTTCGATAGTTGAAGAACACGATTCTGGGCATTCTTAAAATTAATGGGTTTGTGTTATTATCCACGACTAGTTTCCAGTATTCATTTGAATCAATGAATCTTGGTATGTTTCCGGTATTCTCTCGAATCAACAGATCCGTGCGGCTTGCCACTATCCACGTTGTCTGTTTGGAACCAATTCTATTAGGAAAAGAATTATATTTCTAATTCCTAATGGTAATGGAAAGGAATTCATTTCTCGTTTTTTGTTTGGAACTATAAGTTGAATTTTGGAAATTGATTTGCTAATTTACATAAATACACTTATAACTAGAAGGTAATCCCATGTGAGATAGAAAAATCAAACTTGCAAGAACCCACACAACACCAAACCTGGAGCACAAAATATATCTCTGAGTAATAGATTTTGAGAATGTGAACAAATGCCATTGCCATCAAACTTCTAGTCAAGAACAAGAACAGTTCATAGTAAAGCAAGCAACTGCTTAAAAAATGGGAACTTGGAAAGCAGTACCAAACCCTATATAGTTGAAGATTCACAAGAAAAAAAGGAACAAGAAAGCCAATACACCAAGTCAAACACAAACAAAGAGAACCGAGTTCATCTCTACATGCCCTTGATTTGAGTACAAAAACAGAATCCCACTTCAAAAGTACAAAAACTAGAAGCACCCACGAGATCCCAGAAGTACAACTCAAACCCAGTTCCTATTTTCTACTCATTTTAATTTAATCATGCCACATTTGCGCTGCTATTGATTATTTCAATAGTTCTCCTTGTTTTCCATCAACATCTTTCGAAACTCCAATGAGTTCTTCATAACGACAGATGCAGTTCATCTATCTTATCTTCTACAATATTCAAAAGCAAACAACAATAAGATGATCAACCAAGAAAAGCCAAAACTTTCATTTCGAGACTACTCAATGAAGCGATAAACTTGTTTGGACTAGACTTGTTTAACCCCATCTTGTGATCTTGTAGCATTTCAGAGTAATGTTTTGGACTAGACTTGTTAGGCTTACGTTACTGTTGCTTTATAACAAACCCATCTCAGAAAACAAGCTCAAAGTGCATCAAAAGTCATCCAAGAAAGAGGAGGAAGCAGGAATGGAAGACTCGACAAATAAATATATAGACAGGACCAAACATAACCGTAAACAACTGGCTGAGAGTATCAATGCACGTAACAGTAATTCACAAGGACAGAGTTCACAAGGATGAGAAATGCGTACTTGTGCGACGCCAGCAGTAGCAACCAACACATCCACACACAAGACCTCCTATTGGTTACTGGCTGGCTTTCTCTAGCTTCTCTATAATCGCTTCAGCCTGAACCCTTTTGTAATAGTAAAAGGGGTCGAGTTCCTTCGTTGCTCCACCTGCAATTAGCAAAAATCCTCCGTCCTCTCCGTTCTAGGAGCGTCACGACCAACTTAGCTAGCTCCAATTAATGCTTCACTTCTGCAGCAAACCAGAGGAACCCCTATTCTCTCCAATGTTAGTTTCACAATTTTTGCAGATCAGTAGGCAAGTTACACGCACTTATAAATGATCAACAGCAAACCAGAGAATGCACAAGCAAGTGCAATACAATGATTCACCAGCAAACAATGTCTCCACACATGAGTCATTACAGTCATTGGAAAGCTTTCAAATTCTGAGTTGCAGACTCAAAAAATCTTAAATTCCAGACAAGCTCCAACCAAATTTGTTCATTTGTCTATAATCCCAAGTTACTCTGAGCAAAGATGCACAACAGTAAGAAGTCTTTCATCTCACCATCATGCAGACGCCACCCCTGAGTGAGCCAAGTGGGTTGCCATCTCTACCCTAAACTCACAGGATAGGAGTAGAATCCGATGCTCAGGATATATGATATAGGTATTTCTCTCATTCTTAATAAGTAGCTTATAATTTTATTTTGTCTATTTTAATGACAGTTATCTAAATTCAAAATTTTGATAACAAATTTTTACCATGGTTAGTCTTTGCAAGATGTTGTTCACATGGGTTGTCACTTCGTCGACATATCATTGTTATCTCTTCTATACATCGACGATTTCGATGAATTAAAAATCCTGAGAAAAATTCATGTTTTTGCTTTCCAATGCTTAACAGTTTGTATATTTTCTTACGTCTATTTGTTGTGATAATTAAGTTTTCAAGGTAGTTTCTACGTTAGCCATAGAATTTTCTATCGCTTCAGGACATCCACTACTAATGACTTGGAAACCAGGGTACTAGATAGGTATGAAAACATATGCGTTTCCATTTGAGTAGAATTTTTGTCCGGTTTGAACTCACCATTCATTCTCTATCTCATCCTTTTTCCTTATACCATTACAACAAGTGCACATTGTTATTATATTGATATACTAAAAAATACACAAGTATACATTCCCCCAAAAAAAATACAAAAGTATTCAGCTTACACTATAATTGCTCAATTAGATCACAGGGTACCCAAAAACATGAGTACAATTTAATAAAGTATAAACTATCAGTTTTTCACCCAAAATGAGTATACTATGAGTCAAACTAGTGACTAACAATATATATTTTTAAATATTTAATTGATAAGATATACTAATTAGCTACCAGTTGAATTTGATTAGTATGAGGATCAGGAAATAATAATGAATAATTTGAAATCGATGGGGGAGTACACTATAATTTTTACAGGGACTAAACTGAATTTTTACTAAACTCTGGATTCTGAAACCCTAATACTTCGCCTATAAAAGAAGCCTGGGCGAAACCCTAGAGCTCACCTCTGAAATTTTGTATTTTCTATTCCTAAGGTGGAGGAGGTCTTCCGGGCGAGTCTAGGAACGAGGAAGAACACGACGACACTTCACGAGACGCTAGGGTAAGCCGTCTTTTCCATATCGCTGTTAATATTTAAGAAATCATAGGGGGGTCATTGATTGATCAAGGAACTGTAGGAACTTGAGGAGGACGCCAAAAATTAGGGACGTAATTGCTGTGAGGTTAGAGGGAAACGAGGTAAGTCGAACCTCTCTATCTTTCGTATCGTAATAGCTTTGTTTTGCTATCATATGATCATATTTGGGACTTATTCAGTTCGTATTTGAGAGGTATGTAATTCGTATTCAAGATGTATGATTGTTGTGGGTATATGTTCGTTCTGTATTCTGGCCATGTGATCTATTTTGTTCATCTAAATATCTGTTATGTCTGTTCTGGTCAGGATTATCCCGGTGCTTCTGTACCCGTAGAGTACTCTGGATGATTTCGTACTCTATGTGAGCACTGATGATATCTGTGCCCTATGATGAGACTGTCCTTCCGTTTCTGTGCCTTTAGCATGAAGGATTTGTCTTATATGCCCCATACGTTCCCGATAGTCGTACTCTGGAGTTCGTCTGTATATTCGTTTATGTATTTTTAATTGTGAGTTCAGCTTACTGAGTTATGTAATCTCAGCAAAATACGTTATTTTATTTCAGATGCGACGGGGATAGATCGGGTGTGAGAGCTAGAGGCGAGGACATGCATTTATTCATTCAGTTCGAGACTTGCATTTCGTTTTAAGACTTTTCATTGTGGTTTAATAATTATTGCTGGATTTGAGGACAATTTTTATGATTTGATAAATAAAGATGCTTTGCGAAGATATTTACTCTGCGGCGGTTGACATGCATTTATTATCGGGGCGTGACAATTAGCTACACTAGTCAATACTTCTTCTTTGCTTAGTAAGTAAGGTAGGAGGTGATTCGCGTTCAAAACTCTCATCTATTTATTGTATTTTTTTGTCTTTAGTGCCTCCTTTGTTAGTTCTCGTATTTGTTTTGTTGTGTCTTTTGCTACTATGATAGAATTTTGACGAGTCACACCCTCGTGCATGTAGGAGGTTCAACAACCAAAAAATGTACATATGTAAATATATTTTTGTGAAATGATAATTTACATATAAAAAATACGACTTAAATAATAGAATCTAAATCTCTTAGCACTTAAACTAACTCGAGTCAATAATTTTCTCTCATATTTTTATTATTTTACGGTTAGTTTGTATTTAAGATTTATTAAAAATATGCTCTTTTTTTATTATATTCTAACTCTCATGTTTAAAAATATGCTCTTTCTATTTAAGATTTATTAAAAATATGCCAGAACGATCGATTTTCGGGGGTAAATTCACCGCCGTTTGAAGTTTTGTCAAATTTTCTTTAGTTGTTTTGGGCTGGAAATTTGGTTGGTTCTGAAGTTTATGTGATTCCACTGGATTACTGAGTTATGGCTAATTCCAGGAAGAGTGTTCTCATATGTATGTTGTGTTTTGAATCGTTTATGACGTGATTATGTTCTAACTGATAATATATGTCATACAACAAGTGATTTTATGTGATAGATAAGCTTCAACCAATATGTTGTTGTGCTTTATTATGTGGAGTATGTACTGACTGACCTGGACGAAAATAAACTGTAGATTACTTAGGGTCATGGCACCACAAACTCGAAGGATGACTGGAAGGGGGCAAAGTTCGGGAACAAACTCAGAGTTACCCACATTGCCATCCGCCGAACCGACACCTGCTGAGAACGTAGCGCAAGGGGGCGGGACCCTACTACCACCTCTACCACCACCACCACCCACTGCTGCTCAGGGTAATGTGCCACACGATGAGGATGATCTACCGAAAGAGGAAGAGGAGGACGTGGGAGAGATACTGCCTGCTGAAGTTATTCCCCCAGTAGGAGTAATACCTCCCATGGTACCAGCTACCGAAATTACCCTTGATCTTGGACTCCTGAACAACTTGTTGACTCACTTACTGGCCCAGCAACAGCAACTGGTACCAGTGATGACACAGGCAGTAGCTCAACAAAAGGATGGTTATCGGCGATTTCAGAAGGGTAAACCTCCTTGCTTCGAAGGTACCAAGAACCCCATTCAAGTGGAAGATTGGATAATGGAGATAGAAAAGTCATTCCATATTGCTCGTATAGAAGCTCAGGAGAAGGCATCGTATGCCTCCTACATGCTGACTAGAGATGCACGGAGGTGGTGGGAAATGTATCAACGAACCCGCCAGCCCGGAGTAGCGGGGAATGATTGGGAGACGTTTCTGAGAGACTTCGGGCCAAGTACAAACCTGTCCCACTAAAGAGAGAGAAGGCTAGAGAGTTTGACCAGCTGGTCCAAGGAGGCAAAATCATTATGCAATATGATCAAAAGTTCACTAGGTATGTACCACCGAGAATATCTGTTGAGAACGCACATTACAACAGTATTGAATTTGACACAAATAATTGTTGCAAATCTAAGCTCTCTGCAGATTTGGATGAGGATACCAGAGCTTCAAATTTTGAGGAAGGATTAACCAAAGAGATTCGGGAACACATTGTACCCTTGTTCCTGCCAACGTACTCTGAAGTGCTGATGCAAGCGTTAGCAGTGGAATAGAATCTGCGATGTGACGAGGCCGATAAGGAGAGCGGAAAGAGGAAGGTGGGACAATATACTGGGGGACAAATAGCTGAGGTTACAAATAAGCCATACAACCCTCTGTGAGGAGGTAATGCACCCAATAACAACTTGCCCAACAATACGGATCAGTGTCGGAGATGTAGATGTTAGGGGCATCATGAAGAGCAATGTCGGTGGGCAAACCGGGCATGCATCTGTTGTGGAAAGGTAGGACATGTGGTGGCGAGGTGCCCAGATGCGATAACAAACCCGATACTATTAGTAGCCAAACCACCTTAGGAAAAGAAATGTGGTAATTGAATGAAACCGTTAACCTTCATGTTTGATTGTTTGCACTGTTAAGTATTTAGAAACTTGAATATTGTGTCAGGTAAGCTCGACCATTCGGCGAAGGCTTTATTTGATTTTGGTACCATACATTCGTTTGTATCTGAGAGTTTCGTGAAAAAATATAAACTCGCCAAGCAAGAGAGTGAAGATCTGTTGGCACTCAGCACTCCCTTAGGGAAGACCATTATAGTCACCCAGTTATGCAAGGATTGTGAGATCACAATAAGTGGTCGCAATCAAAAACGGGACTAGAGAGTCATAGGAATGATGGAATTCGACGTGATCCTAGGAATGGACTGGCTGAATAAATACTATGTAGTGATAGATTGCAAGGGCAAGGTAGTAGTCTTCCAAATTCCAGAGGAGCCAGTAATTTAATACGAAAGCGAACTGGGGCAGGGAACTTTCTAGATAGTCTCAATGGTGGAGGCAAAGAAATTAGTGTGGAGTGGTGTAACTAGGAGTGAGCATTTAATCCGATATCCGAATTCTGAATCCGAATCCAAAAAAAAAATTTGGATTCGAATTTAGATAATTTTTTATTCGGATTCGATGTATCCAAAATTTTTAGTTCGAATTTAGATTTGGATATTAAAAAAATTAGTTCAAATATCTGAAATATATTTGGGCCTGGGCTTAAAAATACATTTAACCCTTGACCCAAACTTTTACTTCCTCCCTGATGTTAGATATGAGCCCAATTGTGCTTTGGGCCTATGGGCCAAGTTTGGTCCCTTTATGTGTGTGTATATATATATAATGGACATGTGACAAAAAAAAAGGTAATTTTCCTTCCACTTCTCTGGATCGTTCCAGCAACTTCTTCCCCTCTTCTTCTGTGTTATTTTTAAGCAGAAAATTCACACCTTCACCTCAACGTTCCAACCACCATCACCAGGTGCAACTATAACACCTGAGATTATGGGTCTTGCTCGATTTGATCCCAGACCATTCATTTCTCATCGAAATCAATTTAGGGTTTTTGAGTTTTGGGTTCCGTCGATTACGGGTCTTGCAATTACGGGTCTTGATCGATTTGAGTCTTAATAACTATGCTTTGTTGAATTTGGATGATTTTTTAAGTTATTTAGTGAATGAAATCGTGGATGATTGGGCAATTTGGATAGTTCGGATTATCCGAATCCGAATCTAAAAAAAGTTTGGATATTCGGATTCGGATGATTTACTATTTGGACTCGGACTCAGATAGTAAAATATCCAATTTGGATAATTCAGATAGTTTAAAATTCGGATAGTTCGAACTCGGACTATCCGAATGTTCACTCTTAGGTGCAACATCATTCCTAGCTACAGATTGGGACACAAGATTGGAGCAGGCACTGGAGGATACACCAGTTGTACAGCAATTTATGGACGTCTTTCTGGAGGAAGTACAAGAGCTACCACCAGATCAAGAAGTCAAATTTCAGATAGAATTGACACCCGGAGCCAGTCCAGCATCTAAGGCACCGTACTGCATGGCTCTGGCAGAACTGAAGGAGTTGAAGGTACAAATGGAAGAGTTGTTAGACAAGGGATTTATTCATCCCAGTGTGTCCCCATGGGGGACCCCGGTGTTAATTGTAAAGAAAAAGGATAGATCCATGTAGATGTGTAATGATTATCGGGAGCTGAACAAACTCACCATCAGGAATCGGTACCCGTTACCATGAATAGAAGATTTATTCGACCAGCTAAGAGGGGCGCAAATATTTTCTAAGATTGATCTACGGTCAGGATATCACCAATTGAAGATTAAGGAGGAGGATGTACACCTCACTGCATTCCGTACCCGGTATGGACATTATGAATTCGTGGTCATGCCGTTCGGACTAACTAACGCCCCCGCCAAGTTTATAGACTATATAAATAGGATGTTTCGACCATACCTTAATAAATTTATCGTAATGTTCATCGATGATATCCTGGTATACTCTGCTAGCAAAGAGAGCCACGAAGAACATATGAGGACCGTGTTACAGACACTCAGGGAAGAACGACTATATGCCAAATTTAAAAAGTGTAATTTTTGGCTTGAAAGGGTGGCCTTTCTGGGTCATGTGATATCTAAAGATGGAGTTTCGGTAGACCGTAGCAAAATTGAAGCAGTGACG
The DNA here is from genome assembly GCA_963995505.1 of Hypericum androsaemum. Taxonomy (NCBI): domain Eukaryota; kingdom Viridiplantae; phylum Streptophyta; class Magnoliopsida; order Malpighiales; family Hypericaceae; genus Hypericum; species Hypericum androsaemum. Next base: position 12,613,245 of record OZ023192.1, read on the forward strand.
AACTGGGAGCAACCTGTCAATGTGTCAGAAGTACGAAGCTTCCTCGGATTGGCGGGATACTATCGGAAGTTTGTTGAGGGGTTCTCGAAGATAGCAATGCCTATGACCCAATTGACCCAAAAAGGGGTGAAGTTTCTATGGGATAAGGAGTATAAAGGAAGCTTTCAGGAGCTAAAGAGAAGACTGGTATCTGCTCCAATTTTGGCTTTACCAACCGATGGCATAAACTTTGTGGTTTACAGTGATGTCTCAAAGAGGGTGCTTGGGTGTGTGCTTATGCAGGACGATAAGGTCATCGGATATGCCTTTAGGCAGCTCAAATCCTATGAGAAGAACTATCTCACTCATGATCTAGAACTGACTGCAGCGGTCCATGCATTGAAAGTTTGGTGACACTAGCTGTATGGGGTATGGTGTGAAATATATACCGATCACAAGTGCCTTATTCACTCAGAATGAGCTAAACATGAGGCAAAGACGATGGTTGAAACTCATCAAAGATTACGATATTGGAATTCAATATCATCCTGGTAAGGCAAATGTGGTAGCAGACACTTTGAGTAGGAAAGACTCTTACACAACAGCTTACGAAGCCATGGAACAGGAAGAGTTAGTGGAAGAATAAGAAGATTGGGGATAGAAGACAGTAGGCCGGCAATAGGGATAATAGCAAGTCTTGTAGTAGAGCCCTCTCTACGAACGTTACTCGGGGAAGGATAGCTAAGAGATGCCACCCTCAGGAACACTCGTCGCTAGGTTGAACGAGGGGAGATAATTGAGGACTTCCATATTAAAGTATTTTTGAGAATAGGCTCTGCGTTCCTGCCGCAAAAGAACTAAAGAACTTGTGCTTGAGGAGACCCATAATGCCCATTACACTTGCCATCCAGGAGGAACCAAAATGTACCAAGATCTCAAACAAGAATTCTGGTGGTCAGGAATGAAAAAAGGAAGTAGCAGAATACGTAGCTAGTTGTATGATATGCCAACTGGTCAAAGCAGAACACTAACGACCGGCCGGGCTATTGCAAACCCTAGATATCCCTGAGTGGAAATGGGAGAAAATAATAATGGATTTTGTGATTGGACTTCTGAGAAGCTTACGTGGAAAGGATGATGTATGGGTAGTAGTGGACCGATTGACTAAGGGAGCCCACTTTCTGGCTTACAAAATAGGTATGTCCATGGAGTAGATGGAAGAACTCTACATAAGGGAAGTGGTGCGCTTGCAAGGGATTCCGGTGAGTATTACTTCTGATAGAGACACGAGGTTCATGTCTAAATTCTGGAAGAGTCTACAGGGATCAATGGGGACCAAGTTACAATTCAGTACAGTCTTTCATCCACAGTCGAACGGGCAGTCCTAGCGAACTATACAGACTCTGGAGGATATGCTACGGGCATGTGTATTAGATTTTTGGGGAAACTGGGAGAGTCATCTTCCCTTGGTGGAATTCACATATAATAACAGCTTTCAGTCAAGTATAGGGATGGCCCCCTATGAAGCATTATACGGAAGGAAATGCCGGTCACCAATTAGCTGGAATGAAGTAGGCGAGAAAAGAATATTGGGGCCAGAAATGTTTGAAGAATTGACCAACAAGGTATCGATCATTCAGGGAAGAATTCAGGCAGCACAAGATCGACAGAAGAAATTCTCAGATCACAGCAGGAGGGAACCCGAATTTGAGGTGGGGGATCATGTATTCCTGAAGGTATCACCCACCAAGGGTGTCAGAAGATTTGGGGCGAGGGGAAAGCTCAGTCCGCGGTATATTGGACCTTATGACATAATAGAACATATCAAAAAATTAGCATACCATTTAGCTTTACCCCCCAGCTTGGACGGGATCTATAATGTATTTCACGTGTCCATGCTGCACAAATACGTCCCAAGGGAGGGACATGTAATTCATGAAATTTTGACAGTACTACGGCCTGACGTAAGTTACGAGAAAATTCTGCTGAGAATTATTGATGTGAAAACTCAACAGTTTCGAAGGAGGACCATCCAATATGTTAAGGTACAATGGAGCAACCATACAGAGAAAGAAGTGACCTGAGAGTTAAGACGAAAATGAAGAACAAGTACCCCTTCCTTTTCGAACAAAAAAGTAAGTACCTTAATTTAAGTTTGTGGACAAACTTCAATTAAAGAGGGAGGGATGTGAGGATCAGGAAACCATAATTAATAATTTGAAATTAATGGGGGAGCAAACTATAATTTTGCCAGGGACTAAACTAAATTTTTGCCAAACCCTGGATTTTGAAACCCTAATACTTCGCCTATAAAAGAAGCCTAGGCGAAACCCTGGAGCTCACCTATGAAATTTTGTATTTTCTATTCCCAAGGTGGAGGAGGTCTTTTGGGCGAGTCTAGGGATGAGGGAGAAGACGACACCTCGCGAGACGCTAGGGTAAGCCGTCTTGTCCGTATCGCTGTTAATATTTAAGAAATCGTAGGGGGTCATTGTTTGATCAAAGAACTGTAGGGACTTGAGGAGGACACCAAAAATTAGGGACGTAATTGCTGTGAGGTTAGAGGGAAATGATTTAAGTCGAACCTCTCTATCTTTCGTGTAGTAATTGCTCTATTTTGCTATCATATGGTCGTATTTGGGACGTATTTTGTCTGTATTTAAGAGGTATGTAATTTGTATTCAAGATGTATGACTGTTGTGGGTATATGTTCGTTTCGTATTCTGGCCATGTGATCTATTCTGTTCGTCTGAGTATATGTTCTATCTGTTCTGGTCGGGATTATCCCGGTGCTTTAGTGCCTGTAGAGTATTCTGGATGATTTCGTACTCTATGTGAGCACCAGTGATATATGTGCCTTATGGTGAGACTGTCCTTCCGTTTTTATGCCTTTAGCGTGAAGGATTTGTCTTCTGTGCCCAACAAGTTCCTGATAGTCGTACTCCGGAGTTTGTCTGTATTTGAGTTGTTAATTATATTCCTGTGCTATCTGTGTATATTCGTTTATGTGTTTTCAATTGTGATTTCAGCTCACTGAGTTGCGTAATCTCAGCAAAATATGTTATTTTGTTTCAGATACGACGTGGACAGATCGGGTGTGAGTGCTAGAGGCGAGGACATGTTTATTCATTAAGTTCGAGACTTGCATTTCGTTTTAAGACTTTTCATTATGGTTTAATAATTATGGCTGGATTTGAGGACGATTTTTATGATTTGAGAAATAAAGATACCTTGCGGAGAAATTTACTTTGCGGCGGTTGGCATGCCTTGATTATCGAGGCGTAACAATTAGCTACACCAGTCAATACTTCTTCTTTTCTTAGTAAATAAGGTAGGAGGTGATGCCCGTTCAAAACTCTCATCTATTTATTGTATTTTTTTTGTCTTTGTTGCCTCTTTTGTCAGTTCTCGTATTTGTTTTGTTGTATCTTTTGCTACTACGATAGAATTTTGACGAGTCACACCCTCGTGCATGTAGGAGGTTCAACAACCAAAAAATGTACTTATGTAAATATATTTCTGTGAAATGATAATTTACATATAAAAAACACAAGACTTAAATAATAGAATATAAATCTCTTAGCACTTAAACTAACTCGAGTCAATAATTTTCTCTCATATTTTTATTATTTTGCGGCTAGTTTATTTTTAAGATTTATTGAAAATATGCTCTCTTTTTTATTATATTCTAATTCGTTTGTTTGAGATTGTACTTCAATGATTAAAATGATTTATGATTTATTCGTTGATCTCTGTAAAATTAATTTTGGTAAAGTAACATTGTTATCGTTAACATAATCAAATAAGTACTGACATTGTTATAGTTTAACTAAGAGGTGTCAAATTTTAGTCTTAGAAAATGCATTAAATATTTGTTTAACGAACTGTTAATGAATATTTTGGATTAGTTGACCATGTAGATGTTCGGATATTACAATGATATAGTAAAAATCCCTAATTTCTTCTGGAATTTTCATCTCTAATTAACCAAATAACGTAATAAAACTCATGTGGACAAGGTGGAATAAAATGGCCCAGACCCCGAAAGCTTGGAGACTAGGGAATATTTTGAAGCGTCAACAACGGAGAAGATTCCTATGGTTGCACCACTTTTGGGATTTAATCGACGCGTAATTCCCAAAATCTTATTGCTCTAGAATTCCACATCCACAACCATCTTTTAAATAGAGAGTAGATTTAGTAGAAACTATGTTGAGAACAGGGTCGTTCAAAGTGATTAAAAAAATAACACAGATCCAACAACAAAAATTTAATAAATTTATTCAAAAGACAAATTTGGTATTTGACGCAATATTTTTCCCCCCACACCTTCGGCCATTTCTTGTGGAGAGAGAGAGAGTGTTAATTATGCATCCAAAAAAGAAACACAAAATTTGGGATACTAATATATTGAATCTATTGCTACTAAATAGAGGCCAATTAAGAATACTAATATAATATGCTTTTTTTAACCAAAGCCTAAACAAGACATAATTAACAATAAAGGTAAAAAAACTATCTTGGAACTAAATTTTCAATTGTATGTTGTCAACAATTGAAAGGAAATTAATTAAGTCAACAAAATTTCACCCAATAACATTACATATACGAGGTCGCAATTGTATATAAGGCAAAATAATTATTAGTCCCTGATATTTTAATTAATTAATTAATCAAGACAAGTATTGATTAATCCCATGTTTGAAAAATGAACTAGTTAGTCCTTTATTGTTTTCTCCTGTTAATGCTAAATATTTAAAAATTCCGAGTCTACCCCCGGATAAATTCCAAACCAAGCCTCACCATCCACCCAACAGCCTAACATTCAAGCTTTGACCTCTCCTCCTCCTCCACCACGCCACCCCCACCAAAACCAGAAAATATGTTAACGACAAAATATGCCAAGATCTTCCACATCGTCGGGCTGTGACGGAAATCCTTACTGGCATTTTTGCATTTGCATATATGCTGATCAATAGGAACAGACGTCCATAGCACTTTTTGTAGGTTGATAATAAATATTTATTTTGATACACTAAAAAAATACACAAGTTTTGATCTAAAGTACGATTTAATAAGGTATACTAACAGTCATACTTTTAAATATCTAATTGCTAAGGTATACTAATTAGCTACTAGTTGAATTTGATTAGCTGCGCCGGTCAATATTTCCTTCTTTTCTTAGTAAATAAGGTAGAAGGAGAATATATTTGAACCCCTAACTATACTTCACAAAGGAAAAGTTGAAACTAACAATCACTTAGATCAATTGTCGATAGAATTTAGTCAAATTTTATGAATAGGTTTCAAGTTCGGACTTTAGAAAACGTAATAGTGTTAAATACTTGTTGAAAGAGTTTTATTACTATTCAAATATTTTATCTCGCCCACACGTAGATTAGTCGACCCTGGATATTCGAATACCAATTTGTTTCAAACAAAAACATGACTACCAAGAATTCAATTGCAAGAAAATTAATCTTCATGACTCCGTCCAAGCAGATCATGGTCTATCAAGAACAGAGTGCAACTTCCCACAGCCTTTCTCATGCATGTTAGATCACAATTTTTTATTATTATAAGAGCATGGCTAATCCTTAGGTGCATGCTTTAAACTTGAAAGCTCCATCCATTAGCACCTTTTTAAGCACTTGAGGGAGATTTTTTTAGGGTTTGGGGTCTTGTGTTCAATACCGAGTTTGTCCCTCGAACAAGTTTATTAAATTTTGGTTGATGGATCTGTAGGATATCTTTTTAAAATCATATCTAACAACCGAAATTTAGTCCATATCATGGGGACACCTTTTACGTAGTCCCCACTGAATCTAAAGCCTGTAAGGCCATATGAATAATGTAATTGGGGGGATCTCTTGAATATTTTAGCACATCTTGGTTTTGCTCAAGTTTATTCCAATTATTGTAAAGTTCTTCCGATAATTGAAGAACATGATTTTGGGCATTCTTAGAATTAACAGATTTGTGTTATTATTCACATCTTGTTTCCGGTATTCATTTGAATTAAAGAATTCGTTAACTTATATTTTTGATATATTTCTGGTATTCTCTCGAATCAACGGATCTGTGCGGCTTGCCATTATCCACGGTGCGTCATTAACTCACGATGGGCTTAGAACGTTAAGCATTTGTTTAGGAAAGGTAGACAGGATCATCCTGAGACTGAGGCGTTCACACCTGGAGAGATTGAGATGCTGGAAAGTGGAAACTCTATGGTCGGTTAAGCTGCACGTCAAACCCGAAGCTCCGTCAGTTCGTCTACGCCTTGTTGTGCCATTAGATCAGCTACATGAAAAAAAATCAGGGAAAGGATAATTTAATCATTATTATGTATATATACAAAGAATTAAATTATTTTGGTTTTCAAAAATGGTGTAGTTCAACGAAAAATAGAACAGAAACAACTTGTTAGACATTTTGTTTAAATTGATCCAGATTATGTCAAATGATGAGCATAATTTATACAATAGAAAATTTGAACATATAATTGCTATATTTATTGCTTTTCCATAAAATTTGTTGTGTTCTGTGAGATACGGAGGCTCAATTTAGTTTGTGGATCACTTTGAGGGGCAAGCTGCTCACAAAAGATGCACTCATCAGGAGAGGTTCTCTTAGACCATGGGAGGCCTTTTGTCCAATCTGTGGTATCCAAGATGAATCAATTGATCATCTTTTCCTTCTATGTGATTTCTCTGCCTCCATTTGGTTCTATTTCGCAAGATTTCTGGGCATCAGTTGGTGTATGGGGCCTTACTTGAGATCTCATTTGGACCTTCGCTTGGGATTAGATCAAGAAGGTTTAGTTTGCATTGTACGGCGCAATTTTTTGGGAGATTTGATTTTCCAAAAATCGAGCAATTTTTCAAAGGGAAAAAAGCAACTTGGAGCTTCTCTCTCATACTATCTTGTGATGCATCCATGAGTGGCTGCGTTGAACTAGACCTCGGATCTAGGTCTTCAAGACCTAATTCTCTATATGAAATCTTTCAATTGGGATGGTAGTCATGTATCTAACAAGTTGAACTTTTACCTTCTTCTTGTAATTATGAAATTATATATATATATAATTAATCCGTTTAAAAAAATTAGTTTGTGGAGCAATTTCGCACTCATGTACAATGACAGAAATTCTGGACTTAATCCGAAAATCTAAAATCGTGAAGAGCAACTTGTAATTCGCACTAATGGCGGGGGCACTTTTTTGTCTGACCTCGTTCTGTTTCCAATATTTTACCTTTTGCTCTGGCCGAAGATTTAATAATTAATTGACCATTACGCTTATTTTGTTTTCTTACGGATTAGTTAGGCTTTTAGTTCTTCCCTATGAACAGATCACCCTAGAAACATGGTTTTAACCGTTTTTAAACAAGTATATTCTGATTTTGTTTTGTTTATTTTAGTTGAAACATGGTTAATTTTTGTTAATTTGTGTCTACGTGACCGTCACGTCAGACACAACCATCTTCTCTTTTTTATGTGGTGTTGTTGTGGATGAGTTAAAAATTCGGATAAAAATTAACTCTAGTACCATTTATTTTACATTTTTTTAACCAATTATAACGTGGTTGCATTTTTGTTATAGGGTTAAAAACCACTTCATACATAAGATTTATTAGATGTGTGTTATCTCATTTATTACGTTCTAATTCGCTTATTTGATATTGTAGAAGACTGATTAGAATGGTCTAAGATTTATTATTTTTTATAAGTAAATTTTATTCCTTGAAAATGTACATGATTATATATTTTCATTCTTGGGTGTTGAATTTCATTGTATGAATACGACTTTAACCCACATATTTCGTCAAAATTTTGCTTGCTAACTAAAATTTATTCCTTGACATAATCAAATAAAACCTTATCTATTGACAACTACCAAATTTCTTCAAGAATATTCGTCTCATAGACTAATCAGCCAAATAACCTAACGTAGCTCATGTGGACAAGGAGAAAAAAAAAATGATGAAAATCCCGAAAGCGTGGAAACTAAGGAATATTTTGAAGCGGCAACAACGGAGAAGATTCCTATGATTGCACCACTTCTTGGATTTTAATCCACGCGTAATTCCCAGATCTTATTGCATCTAGAATTTTATATCACGACAACCATATTCTTTAATGTGTATCAGATTTTATAAGTTAGAAGTCGTATCAAGTAGACAATAGAAAGCCCACATCTTGTCTTTTGTGATATTTCTCGTACATAATATCTTAGGATTTAGTGGTGGTAGAATTTTTTTAAAGTAAATGTGTATTGTAAAAATCTTAGTTGTTAGAGACTAGTAACTGTAGTGCAAAAATCGATTTGATTCGTAATCAGTCTTAGATTTAGTTTTGTTTTTCCAATGGGCATAGTATTATAAACACAAGATTAGGACCGGAGCTGTAGATCTGCCTATGATTTATGTATCTGCTTCTCTCGGGATATCATAGTCATGATTGTTTTAACACCGTAGATGTAAATTCTTCAACCAAACTATATACATCGTGTGTCATCTATTCTTAAATTTTCTCGTTACTATTTATTGTGGACGTTAAACATTCATATTTTTTTCTTCTGCTATCCTATTAGTGATAATTTGTATGTTTTCATACGTGTATTTGCTGCGATAATTAAGTTTTCAACGTAATTTTTATGTTAGCCGTAGAATTTTCTATCGTTTCAGGACAACCAAGTCTAGCAACCAGCTGGCACTATAAGGGCCTCGGATATGGAAAATCAATTGAGGCTTTGTACCATTCCTGACATAATCAAAGTCAACTGGAAATTCCCAAGATAAAACCTTGAACGAGGAAATTTTCTCCAACATATCCCCTCAAACGAAGTTCATCGGGCTGAAGTTTTCACGGACTTCACACTGCTTCTCATGTTTTCAAAAGTGGGCCGTGCGAACACAACAGACCATGGATCTCATTAGAGTAATTGGCTCTGACACCATATAGGAGTTTTCATACAACTGACATGTGGTAAGAGACTAGAAAGGAGAGGAAAATAAAACCTCTAAGTGTGCAATCTAGTAGAACAAACACTCTCAAAACCTATAACAGAGACTCCAAATAGGGTACTCTTTTATAATTAGATAGACAGCCAAAATACTAGAGTGTGATTCTCACAAAACATTAGAGCAAAACTTAACCGATCAAATGATGTGCCTTCATATTTGATGTAGCCCTTAGCACAAATACAAGCAGAATTGAAGATTCGCCAGAATCAGCTGGAAACATCTAGTCCTCTATTTGGCGTTAGGATGTGATTGCATTATATTCCAAATGTGATTTAGTTAAGAGTGTGAACCTTGACCAAAAAATTACGATACACATGTTCGGTTATCTTGAATGTAGAAAGATCGCGGTCCAGGTGCTGGACCTGCTTCCTGCAATTGTACAGCTTCTGTGGGTGCATTTGTAGTACCCTCTGTAAATTGTATTTACATCGGATTAATATTAATATTCACATTTTGTATCCTATTTGGTCAATTTTGTGCGAGTAAGTATGTACAACCTAGGGAACCTGGTGGCTAGGATCTCTTTTTCGCCGTATTTGCTCCAAGTGAAGCCGTCCGCCGATCCTCAGGACCGTTAACATGATCGGTAAGAAGTATAAAGAGTTGGACTTCTAGCTGCTCAGATTTACAGAGACAATGGTCAGGTAGGATACAAGCAATGTAGGTTTATCTGGTCCGGTCATTTAGCCAGGCGACCTCATCGATCGCGACCTGAAAGGATGGGTGATACCTAATATTATGAAGTCGATGAGGATTGTTGTGCCTCACAGGACCTCCTTCGAGAAATTTGTGACCTTTAGGGATGGGCAGAAAATACCTAAAGGTTTCTACATTGACCTCTTCTTTGGGCTCCTTAACCATCTGAATTACTCATTGATTTACGAATTCTTTAGCCACGGCTGATACTACAATGAAATGATCGAGATGGTTTATGACAAGGTACAATCTTTACTTTGAGCCTTCATTTACTTCGATTTAAACCTGCCATTTAAGGCTACAAGTCGGAACCTCGTAGTCTAGATTAAAATCGAGCATTGTCGGGCATGACCCTTTTCTTGGACTTGTCAACAGAAGACATACGATGAAGCGGTATGAGACATCACAATCCTGTCCGAAAGAAGCAAGTACGTTGACTTCACACAGCCATACGTAGAGTTCGGGCTGTCCCTAATAGTTCAGACTGAGCCCGAGGATTCGACATGGATCATCCTCAGGATGTTCAACTGGCGAATGTGGTCAGCCAGCGGTGTCGTGTTCGTCTACACGACGGCTGTCGTCTGGTTCATGGAGCACCACGTCAATGACGAATTCAAAGGCCCTTACTAGTACCAGATTGCAACCGCGCTCTGGTTTCTGTTGTCTTCCATCTGCTTTGCTCAGAAAGTGGAAACTTCGTGGTTGGTTAAGTTGTACGTTAAAAGTTGAACCCGAACTTCTGTTAGTTCGCCTACTCCTTGTTGTGCCATTAGATCAGCTACATGACAAAGCATTAAATTATTTGGTTGTCAAAAATGGTGTAGTTCAACGAAAAATAGACCCAAAACAACTTGTTGGACATTTTGTTTAAATTGATCCAGATTATGCCAAATGATGAGCATAATTTATACCATAGAAATTTGAACATCTAACTGCTACATTTTTTTTTTTTCCATAGAATTTGTTGTGTTATGTGAGATACGAAGGCTCAATTTAGTATGTGGAGCAATTTCGCACTAATGTACAAGGACAGAAATTCTGGACTTAATCGGAAAATCTAAAATCTGGAAAGCCAACCTGTAATTCGCCACGTGGCGGGGGCAATTTTTGGCTGACCTCATCCTATTTCCAATATTGGACCGTGACTTACCTTTTGCCCGAGACACAGTTCTGCCCGAAGATTAACAATTAATGGATCATGACGCTTCTTTTGTTTTCTTACGGATTAGTTAGGCTTTTCGGAGTTTCCTATTACTGTGTGTGAAAACATCAATTTATTAACTCGTGGTTTGATACGTTTTTGAAAGGACCCGGATTTCGCACAGAAAGGACAGGGGCAAAAGAGTCCAAAAAAAGGCAAAAAGGACGCGTAGATGAGAGAGGGAGAGGCAAAAAGGACGCACGTCAGAAAAGTGGGGGGAGTGGGGAGAGGGAAAAAGGACGCGTGGCAGAACATGTGGGAGGAGTTGGCATTTATCTTGAATTGTTTTTATTAGAAATTAGTTTGTAGAGGATGTTTTTAATTTTGTTTATTTTTGTAACTTATTTAATTTTTATTACAATATTATTTTATTAGAAGTATTACTAAATTAATAATTAATTATTTATACCTGAAATTAGGTATGTCATTTTATCGTAACCGGGTATGTTATTTTATTGTCATTCTGTATGTCATTTAATTAATTATTCATAACCGGACATGTCATTTAGTCGTAATCGAGTCTACCATTTAATTGTAACATTTCGTGCTAATGGATGATAACATTTCATGCCATTTTATTATAACCAAACATGTCATTTTATTATAACGGAGTCCGCCTTGTCATAACATGTCATTATTTTATCCAATTAAGCCCGTCATTTATTTATAGCCAGACATGTCATTTAATTGTAACCGGATATGCCATTTAATCTAACAGTTCGTGCGATTTAATCATATTAGATATGTCATTTTATCATTACCGAATATGCCATTTTATCAAATGGACAAAAAATTTCAAATCAAAATTAAAAAAAAAACTCAAATCAACTAATCCTGAACATAACCCAAAAATTAACACACTACTAGAATTCTGGCTACAACCGCACGATTGCACACAATAATAGATCTTCTTCAAGATAGATCCCATTCAAGCATAAACCAAAAACCGTAACCCAAATCAGATCCAAATCTAGTAAATAAACTTTGAGTCACCGGACAAACCCAAACCCTACGGATTCCCCTTAGAAAAATTAGAACAATCAGTTACCCGATCAGATCTTCCTCTTCTAAACATAAATAACAAAAAGCCCCTTTTTTATCCTGCAAAAACAATGCAAAGGCTCATAAAAATCACAATAAATGAAAGACCCATTTCTTAGGATTAGAGAAAATCAGAAAGTGCGACGGAGAAGAGGAAGGAGGGAGGGGAGAGAAAAAGGGAGGAAAGAGAGAGAGAAAGAGAATAGATAGAAATGGAGGAGAAAAAGAAGAAGGGAGGGAGGAGAGAGAGAAAATGGTAAAAAACCAAAATACCCTCGGTGAACTAGTACCGACAGATATACGGACAACCATCTTAATGCATCCCGTATCCCGTATAGTTCTGGGATTTAATCCACGCGTAATTCCCAAATCTTAATGCATCTAGAATCCCGTGTATCCGGACAACCATCTTCTAAAATGAGTAGTGATTTTACTAGTATATAATATCTCGGTTATCCTACAATTCAAGTAATTGTATACATAATTGTGATTTCTCAGAGGTTGATGTTAGGGGTTCGTTGGCATGACTTGTATAGACACTAGATTTAGACAGGAGATAATAACTTGTCTATGACCTGTAATTTCGTATATTATAGTGATGATCATTAGATCTTGTGAATATAGGTCTTTTTACTCAAGACAATGGAAAGCCCAAAAGATTAATATCTAACTGTGGAGGATTATCCGGTGCAAAAACTAACATACAAGGCCAAAGAGGGGCTCAATCAGACTCTGAAAGACATTTGGAGAGAAGCTCAGACTTTTGGGCATCAGGGGAAATAGGATGGATGAGACAACTTGGAGGAGAATTCACATGCAAAGGCTAGAATTCTAGGATTATTTTTACTATGGGATGAGAAAACCTTGGATTTCCTAAAAGTTAATTGGTGCAAGGTGATAGAAGAGAATAATATCGAGGCTTAGGTAATTTGTGTCAAAGATATTACCTGTCTAGTAACGTACGTTATCAAAATAGTCTAATATATTTAGCCACTTTTAGAAGAATTTCAGTACATAATGGTACAATAGCTACACTGCACTCGTGCACATTTATTACAGCATTTTGATGGGTAATATCATTTTACATGTAAAAACAATATGGGTCTTTTGACCAAACAATATTTTTTATAAGTGACCGAACTATAAATCGTGTGTCATCTCTTTATTCCTAAATGGATGCTAAATATTCATATTTTCGCTTTCCAATGCTTAACAGTTTGTATATTTTCATACGTATATTTGTTGTGATAATTAAGTTTTCAAGGTAGTTTCTACGTTAGCCATAGAATTTTCTATCGCTTCAGGACAGCCACTACTAATAATTTGGAAACCAGGGTACTAGATAGGTATGAAAACATATGTGTTTCCATTTGAGTAGAATTTTTGTCAGTTTTGAACTCACCATTCAGTCTCTATCTCATCCTTTTTCCTTATACCATTACAACAAGTACACATTGTTATTATATTGATATACTAAAAAATACACAAGTGTTGGAAAAAATATTGAATGAAAGTTCAATGCAAAGCTCATAGTGGAAGGCCCAAGTGGAAAGCCCAAAGTGAAAATAGAAATTGGCAATCACACATTAGAAAGTGCAACAATTTTTCACTAGTTTATAAGGAGATGTTCCTTATTGACTAGGAAATAAGTTGACCACCTGGAAGGGAAGCCAACTCGGACTGCGGCGAGGATGGTGCATAGCACCATCCGAGCACGAGCACGAGTACGTGCGCATCGTCTGGAGGAGCCTTAAGTATTTTGCCCAAGTCCGGAGAGAGCTGCGTAGCTACCGAAGTGACGAGGGGCTGGAGCGCCTTCCAGGATGGCCACCGAAGAGGCACAAAGGGCTGGAACATCCCAGAAATTTCCAGAAGGCCGAAGGGTTGCGAGATCCCTCGTGAAGGAGTGCGAGCGGTCTGGGGGGCACCTGGAAGGATCCAGAATGCCACCAAAGGGCCATGAGCGCAGCCAGCCTACCTGTTGTCTTCTCCTCTCCCCCCATTCTTCACTTACAAGTCCGTCCGAAAGTTCTGGGTATATAAAAGGGTTCGCCCGAAAGTTTCGAGATACGTGTGCAACGTTCTTGGAAATGCCCTAATAGTCGTTATATCTTGGGGACGACTGCCGTAGCCCGTACCGCATTGAAATATACGAGGCAATCTCGTCTTACAGAGAAAGTGTCCAGCACTTGCCTCGACTGCCATAGATCTTAATCAAGTACACCGAACTATCCGAGAACAACAATCGTAAGACGAGATTCGTGTACTTGAAGATGGCATCGTCAAGCACCGTAGCACTGCCAACGGTACCAGGAACTGTCCACGCCGAAAGGCCAGCGAAGTTAAACGGTATCGAGTTCAAGAGGTGGCAACAGAAGATGACGTTCTATCTAACCACGCTCAACCTAGTTCGGTTCCTGAAAGAGGAAGCACCAAAGATAGCAGAAAATGAGACGGATCAACAGAAGATCAACGCTCTCAACGCGTGGAGTCACAGCGACTTCCTGTGCCGGAACTATGTCCTGAATGGACCAGACGACACGCTCTACAACGTCTATGCGGTAGCCAAGACTACTAAGGAGCTGTGGAGTTCACTCGAGAAGAAGTACAAAACGGAGGATACCAGGATGAAGAAATTCATCGTCGGACGATTCCTTGACTTCAAGATGGTGGACTCCAAGAAGGTCATCGACCAAGTGCAAGAGTTGCAGCTGATCCTTCACGAGATCCAAGCCGAAGGGATGCAACTCAGCGAGTCCTTCCAAGTAGCTGCGATGATCGAGAAGCTCCCCCCGCTCTGGAAGGATTTCAAGAGCTACCTCAAGCACAAGAGGAATGACATGGGCCTAGAAGACCTGATTGTGAGACTTAGGATCGAGGAAGATAACCAAAAATCCGAAGTCAAGCAAGGCAAGGCCAACTCTGAGACCACCGTGTACCTCGCCGAGGGAAAAAGTGGCAAGAAGAGGAAGAAGTCCGGGAATAAGCAGGAGAAGCAAGAGCCCAAGAAGAAAAAAAATAAGAAGATCAAGGGCGACTGCTACAACTGTGGCAAACCCAGCCATAAGGCTAAGGACTGTCGCCAGCCGAAGAAGGACGACCAAGGAAAGGCTAACCTGGCTGAAGACTTGTCCCAGATGGATCTGTCAGCTGTGGTGTTTGAAGCCAACCTGGTGGATAATCCGAGAGAGTGGTTCGTGGACACAGGAGCTACCCGCCACATCTGCTCGGACAAAGAGATGTTCTCAAACTATATCCCGATCACCGGCCGAAAGCTATTCATGGGAAACTCCGCAATGTCCAAGATCGTCGGTCTGGGTAAGGTGGTCCTGAAGCTGACCTCAGGAAAGGAGCTGACCCTCAAGGATATGCTGCATATCCCAGACATCCGCAAGAACTTAGTTTCTGGCTCACTGTTAAGCAAAGCCGGTCTTAAGCTTGTATTTGAGGCTGACAAGTTTGTACTGACCAAAGCGGGTCAATTCATAGGAAAGGGTTATCTAGAAAAGGGGCTGTTTAAGATGAATGTAATAAATGTACATCGTACCTTTAACGGTGAAAATAGAGTTAATGCTTCTTCTTACTTGGCCGAGTGTTCTAATTTATGGCATGGTAGATTAGGACACGTAAATTTAAACTCGCTAAGAAAGTTAGTAAGTTTAAATTTATTACCGAATCTAGAGTTCAACCCATCCGATAAATGTGAAGTATGTGTGGAGGCTAAAATGACCAAAGCACCTTTCCATTCGGTAGAAAGAAGTACTACGCCTTTAGAGTTAATTCATACGGACACTTGCAATATGAAACACGTGCAAACTAAAGGCGGGAAGAAATACTTCATCACGTTTATCGATGACTGTACGAGATATTGTTACGTATATCTCTTAAAGGGCAAAGACGAAGCTCTTAATGCCTTTAAGAAATATAAGAATGAGGTTGAAAATCAACTCAGCATGAAAATCAAAATGATCCGACGTGATCGAGGGAGAGAATATGTAGCTTTGTTTGATGAACTCTGTCAAGAACATGGCATTATTCATCAGACTACTGCTCCATACTCACCTCAATCGAATGGCGTAGCTGAACGCAAAAATCAAACTCTTAAGGAGATGATGAACGCTATGTTGATTAGCTCGGGCTTACCCCAGAACATGTGGGGGGAAGCTGTGCTCTCAACTAACCATATTCTAAACAAGTTGCCACACAAGAAAAGGGATAAAACCCCATATGAACTATGGAAAAGAAGGAAGCCTTCCTACGGATACCTTAAAGTGTGGGGGTGCCTAGCAAAGGTTATAGTACCTAAGCCTAAGCAGGTGAGAATAGGACCCAAGACCATTGATTGCATCTTTATCGGATATGCGCAAAATAGTAGTGCTTATCGATTTTTGGTGCATAAATCTGAAAACCCTGAGATAAATGCGGGAATGGTCATAAAATCAAAGAACACAACGTTCTTTGCGAATAGCTTTTCTAATAAGGAAAGAAAGGAAGGAAGTCCAAAGAAAAGGGCTCACGAGACTATGCAAGGGTCAAATCAGGAAGATGATGAACCTAGACGTAGTAAACGGACGAAGGTAACCAAATCCTTTGGTCCGGATTATCTAACCTATGCGTTAGAAGATGAACCCAGGACAATCCAAGAGGCATTGTCCAGTCCAGAGTCTCCTCTCTGGAAGGAAGCTATCAATAGTGAGATAGAATCCGTTATGTAAAACCACACGTGGGAAATCGTGGATCTCTCACCAGGCTGCAAACCTTTGGGATGCAGGTGGATCCTAAAAAGGAAATACAAAGCTGATGGATCAATCGACAAGTACAAAGCTCGATTGGTAGCTAATGGATTCAAACAGAAGGAGGGATATGATTTCTTTGACACGTATTAACCGGTCACAAGAATCACATCAATTAGAGTACTCATAGCTGTTGCGGCACTCTATAACCTCGATATCCACCAAATGGACGTAAAAATAGCTTTTCTAAATGGAGAACTGGAAGAGGAGATATACATGGAGCAACTTGAAGGGTTTGTGGCTCCCGGTCAAGAGCATAAAGTGTGTCGGCTAGTCAAGTCACTATACGGGCTAAAACAAGCGCCAAAACAGTGGTACGAGAAATTTGACAGGACAATGCTGTCGAATGGATTTAAGATCAATGAGTGCGATAAATATGTTTACATTAAGGGCACACCTGAAGCTTACGTAATTGTATGTCTCTACGTAGATGACTTACTAATTATGGGAAGCAATAAAGAGGTTATTATAAAAACTAAGAACATGTTAAAGGACCACTTTGACATGAAAGATATGGGTCTGGCAGATGTCATACTAGGGATAAAAATCTCTAGAAAAGCTGACAAAATTATCTTGACGCAATCCCACTACGTGGAAAGCATGCTCAAGAAATTTGAAGCTTTTGACAAACCTCTGGTTAAGACTACAGTAGATTTGAATCTACACTTAGCCAAGAATCGAGGGGACCCAGTATTTCAACTGAGGTATGCGCAGATTATCGGAATCTTGATGTATTTAACAAATCACACACGTCCCGATATTGCGTACTCAGTTAGTAAGCTTAGTAGATTCACAAGTAATCCGGGGAAGGATCACTGGCTAGCTCTGGAAAGGGTTTTACGGTATTTAAAACATACCATAAACCATGGCATACATTATGCTAAATATCCAGCTGTATTAGAAGGATACAGTGACGCAAACTGGATATCAGACACTAAGGATTCCAAATCCACGAGTGGATACGTATTCACCATAGGAGGAGGAGCTGTGTCTTGGAAGTCCTCTAAACATACGTGCATAGCTCGATCCACTATGGAGTTGGAGTTTATAGCACTAGACAAAGCTGGGGAAGAAGCTGAATGGCTCAGAAACTTTCTAGAAGATATTCTGTGCTGGAGCAAACCGGTGCCTCCCGTATTGATACATTGTGATAGCATGTCTGCAATCGGGAGAGCACAAAGTACATTGTACAACGGAAAGTCTCGACATATCCGTCGGAGACATAATACCGTTAGACAGTTGATCTCTAGTGGGGTGATCACCATTAATTACGTAAAGTCTAAGGACAACTTAGCTGATCCTTTTACGAAAGAAATCAATAGAGATCAAATGTACAACGCAGTAAGGGAAATGGGATTAAAATCCACACACTAAAGAACGTCCATAGCAGTAACTCAACCATGATGAGTGGAGATCCTACAAACTTGGTTCAATGAGATAACTAAGTTATGGAGGGTTTAGTTAATCACCTAGAACCTATCTCATTCTTAGAAGCTGCCCAGGTGTTAACCTGCTGAGGTGTGGTAAGGTTAAGCATTACGCTTTTAATAATTCCTATACCTTGATAAAGGTGGAGTATAGCAGGATACTCCTGATAGGAGATCACCTATGTAAGTGTGAAGTGAGGCCGCTTCAAATGGGAAAAACACTTATGAATCCAAGATACGGTCCATGGCCAAAACGGACACAACGTGAGAACCCAAATATACTAGGGTTATTATTCTGTAAATGTTATTGTCTTGGTTTACGCCAAAAGCTGACGGTTCAAGACATCACGTTCATCGAGCAGCGAGTAAATTCGATAACATATTACTAGAGAAGGTTCAAAGCTACAAGCTATCTATCTCGATGCAATAATAACACGTCATAACTTTCGATTAGAGTCAGCATGCATTAATCATCATTCATGTGGGGGATTGTTGGAAAAAATATTGAATGAAAGTTCAATGCAAAGCTCATAGTGGAAGGCGCAAGTGGAAAGCCCAAAGTGAAAATGGAAATTGGCAATCCCACATTGGAAAGTGCAACAACTTTTCACTAGTTTATAAGGAGATGTTCCTTATTGACTAGGAAATAAGTTGACTACCTGGAAGGGAAGCCAACTCGGACCGCGGTGAGGATGGTGCATAGCACCATCCGAGCACAAGCACAAGCACGCGCTCGTGCTTGTGCGCATGGCGCATTGGACGCAGGTCGCAGTGGGCGCTTTGTGGCGCACTTGGCACTTTGCACGTACGCATCATCGCGAGGAGCTGGAGGAGCCTTAAGTATTTTGCCCAAGTCCGGAGAGAGCTGCATAGCTACCGAAGTGACGAGGGGCTGCGAGCGCCTTTCAGGATGGCCACCGAAGAGGCACGAAGGGCTGGAACATCCCAGAAATTTCCAGAAGGCCGAAGGGTTGCGAGATCCCTCGTGAAGGAGTGCGAGCGGTCTGGGGCGCACTTAGAAGGATCTAGAATGCCACCGGCTGGTCGAACGGACGCGTCCCTTCGGGGTGGCTGCTTCCCTGCCTCCTCCAGCCTATTAATAGGCCTGCCCCCCTTGCCATTCAATCCATCCCAGCAGCAAGTGCATTCCATAGGCATTGTTGTCTTCTTCTCTCCCCCCATTCTTCACTTACAAGTCCGTCCGAAAGTTCTGGGTATATAAGGGTTAACCCGAAAGTTTTGAGATACGTGTGCAACGTTTTTGGAAACGCCCTAACAGTCGTTGTATGTTGGGGACGATTACCGTAGCCCGTACCACACTGAAATATGCGGGGCAATCTCGTCTTACGGAGAAAGTGTCCAACACTTGCCTCGACTGCCGTAAATCCTAATCAAGTACACCGAACCATCCGAGAACAACAACAAGTATAACCCCCACCCCCCCCCCCCCCCCCCCCCCCCCCCCCCAAAAAAAATAAAAAAGTATTCAGCTTACACTATAATTGCTCAATTAGATCACAAGGTACCCAAAAACATGAGTACAATTTAATAAGGTGTAAACTATCAGTTTTTCACCCAAAATAAGTATACTATGAGTCGAACTAGTGAGTAAAAATATATACTCTTAAATATCTAATTGATAATGTATACTAATTAGGTACAAGTTGAATTTGATTAGCTACACCAGTCAATACTTCTTCTTTTCTTAGAAAATAAGTTAGGAGGTGATGCGCGTTCAAAACGCTCATCTAATTATTGTTTTTTTTTTGTCTTTAGTGCCTCTTTTGTTAGTTTTCGTATTTGTTTGGTTGTGTCTTTTGTTACTACGGAAGAATTTTGACGAGTCCTGCGGCTGCAGCCTTATTATGTAGGAGGGAATTCAACAACCAAAAAATGAACATATGTAAATATATTTTTGTGAAATGATAATTTACATGTAAAAAACACAAGACTTAAACAATAGAATCTAAATTTCTTAGCACTTAAACTAACTCGAGTCAATAATTTTCTCTCATATTTTTATTATTTTGCGGCTAGTTTCTATTTAAGATTTATTGAAAATATGCTCTTTTTTATTATATCTAATTCGTTTGTTTGAGATTGTAGTTCAATGATTAAAATGATCTATGATTTATTCGTTGATCTCTGTAAAATTAATTTTGATAAAGTAACATTGTTATTGTTAACATAATCAACCAGTAACTAATAAGTACTTACATTGTTCTAGTTTAACTAAGAGGTGTGAAATTTGAGTCCTAGGAAATGCATTAAATACTTGTTTAACCAAATGTTAATGAATATTTTAAATTAGTTGGCCATGTAGATGTTCGGATATTAGAATGACATAGTAAAAATCCCTAATTTCTTCTAGAATATTCATCTCATAGACTAATTAGCCAAATAACGTAATATAACTAATGTGGACAAGGTGGAAAAAATGGCCCAGACCCTGAAAGCTCGGAGACTAGGGAATATTTAGCGTCAACAACGGAAAAGATTCCTATGGTTGCACCACTTTTGGGACTTAATCGACGCGTAATTCCCAAAACTTATTGAATCTAGAATTTCACATCCACAACCTCTTCTTAAGGCTTTGGATTGGATACGGAGTGAAGGAATTGATTCCGAACGATTTGGAGTGAAGGGGGACTGCAGCGGCAAGCGTAGGTATGTGATAATGGCAAGCGCAGTTATGTGATAATGGCAATTGCAGTTATGTGATAATGTCATTTATTTTTTGACAACGGCAAGTCCCCGTTGATGATAATAGCATGCGTGATTTTTTTATTTTGGTCCCCCGTATTTTAGCATTTTTGTAAAAAAGTCACACTGGCATGTGTAGTTATGTGATACTGGCATGCGCAGTTATGTGATAATGGCATTTGTATCCGGCCTGTGTTTGTGAGTAGATTTTTTCATTTTGGTCCCTATATTTTAGTGCATTTGCAAAAAAGTCCATGCGTGTCTTCATTCCAAACGGTTCGGAATAGTGCCATTCCGTACCCAATCCAACCCCTCTTCTTAAATAGAGAGTAGATTTAGTAGAAACTATAGTGAGAACGGGTTCGTTCAAAGTGATTAAAAAAATACCATATAGATCTAACAACCAAAATTTAATGAGCTTACTCACAAGTCAAACTTGGTATTTGATACAATACCTTTCCCTCCACACTTCCGGCCGTTTCTTGTGAAGAGAGATATAGTTAATTATGCATTAAAAAATACAAAATTCGGAATACTAATATATTGAATCTACAGAATACTAATATATTGAATCTATTGCTACTAAATTGAGGCCAATTAGGAATACTAATATAATATACTTTTTTTACCAAATCCTAAACAAGACATAATTAACAATAAAGGAAAAAATATTATCTTGGAACTAAATTTTCAATTGTATGTAGTCAACAATTGAAAAAAAATTAATTAAACCAAAAAAAGTCACCCAATAACATTATATATATACACGAGGTCACAGTTGTATATAAGACAAAATAACTATTAGTCTTTGATATTTTAATAAATTAATTAATCAAGACAAGTATTAATTACTCCCATATTTGAAAAATTAACTAGTTAATTCTCTATCGTTTTTTCCGGTTAATGGTAAATATTTAAAAATTTGGATTCTACCCCTGGATAAATTCCAAACCGAGCCACGCCATCCACCCATCAGCCTAACATTCAAGCTTTGACCTCTCCTCCTCCACCACGCCACCCCCACAAAAACCAAAAAATATGTTAACGACAAAATATGCCAAGATCTTCCACATCGTCGGGATGTGAGATACATTTTTACTCTGTTTTCACTTAATCAAATATTGTTGAAGACTGATTAGAATGAGCTAAAAAAATTTCATTGCAAAATTAAATAACCTAATATAGTACAAAAAATCTCTAATTTCTTCAAGAATATTCATCTCAAGCCAATTAATCTAACGTAGCTCATGTGGACAATGTGGAAAAAAAAGATCAAAACCTCGAAAGCTTGGAGATTAAGGAATATTTGAAATGTCAACAACCGAGAAGATTCCTATGATTGCACCAATTTAATCCACGCGCAATTCCCAAATCTTATCGCATCTGGAATTTTACGAGTATCAGCTCTTATACGTTAAAAGTTAGTCTCAGGCAGACAATAGAAAGCCGACATCTTGACTTTTGTGATTTTTCTCGTACATAATATCACTAGTCGTTGGAATCACAATACGCGTACTATAGGCACAAGATTTAGGTCGAAAATGCAGTGTTGCTTGTGGACTATGTATTTTTGTATCTTTAATTATTATAGTGATGTCTAGACTATATAGATATAAATTTTTTAATCAAACTACGTATATTTGTATGTCATTTATCTCTTCTCTTTGTTACTATTTGTTATGGAGCTAAACATTCATGATTTTATTTCCGCTGCCTTCAAATTTGTATGTTTTCATCTATTTGTTGTGATAATTAAATTTTTCTTGGTAATTTTTATGTTGACCATATGTTGAAGCCTAATGTACCTACAGCAGCTTGTTTTGGTAGACTTCTCGTTGAGGTGGATACGAGAGAAGGTACACTTGCGGAGTAGATGACGTGGACACGGGCCTAGGCCCATGCTTGTGTAACTTAAGTTGTAGGGTATAAATAGCCCATTAGGCCTGTAATAAACTGACTTTCACCAATTTCAGTAATCATCTTTTCCATCCAATTTCACTTTCCCGATTGCTTCTCTAACCTTCTAAGACCTTCTGTAGAAAATAACCGTCTCCTAGCTTCCATGGAAGCTCAGCTCATCAAATCGACATGGTATCAGAGCTACTAGACGAGATCATAGTCTAGCGCTCTCTAAGATCCTATAATCAAAGATTCCTAGTTTTTTTATATACTTCCTTTCGTCCTCTACTTCGTAATCGGCTCCAATGACGGTTACTAATACTCCGATCTCACCGGTCTCCATCGATGAGTCTGATCCTGTTCGGAGGTCCTCTCGTGTCAAGAAACCTCCCTTGCATTTGCAACACTATCTTACAGATTTAGTACCTTCCTCCATTAGTTCTTTAATTCAGTCCAGTCATCTTTCATCTCAGTCTATTAGTCCTCTTGGGTTTTCTACTCCTTATCCTATCTCTCATCATGTGTCTTTTGCTCAACTTAGTCCTGTCTATAGAGCCTATAGCTTGTCTCTTGCTTCTAATGTTGAGCCATCTAGGTTTTAGGATGCGGTAAAGTCTGATTGTTGGAGGAAGGCTATGAAAATTGAGCTCGATGCTCTTGCTTTGAACAACACCTGGTCTCTTGTCCCGCTTCCTCCTGGTAAATCTCCTATAGGCTGCAAATGGGTCTATAAACTCAAACTCAAGTCTGATGGTAGCATTGAACGCTACAAAGCCAGGCTGGTTGCAAAAGGCTACACCCAAGCCTTTGGTGTTGATTTTTTAGATACTTTTTCCCCGGTTGCAAATTGACTACTGTGCGACTTCTACTGGCTATTGCTGCTTCTAAAGGCTGGCACCTACATCAATTAGATGTAGATAATGCATTTCTAAATGGGGAATTGGAGGAAGAGGTGTATATGGAACTTCCGCCTGGGTTAGAGGTTGCTGCAGCTGACCATGGGAAGGTTTGTCGCCTCCAAAAGTCACTTTATGGTTTAAAACAGGCTAGTCGTCAATGGTTTGCTAAATTGACTTCTTTGCTCATGGATATGGGTTTTACTCAATCTCAAAGCGATCATTCTTTGTTCACCATGAGAGATTCAGCTGGTTTCTTCTTGGCTCTCCTTGTATATGTGGATGATATTGTTTTGACAGGTGAGTCTACAGCTTCGATTGCCGGAGTACAACAGCGTCTTAGTACGCGTTTGAAGCTTAAGGATCTTGGTGGACTCCGCTATTTTTTGGGTCTGGAGGTGACTATGCAAGATTCTGGTTTGCACCTTTGCCAAAAGAAGTACACCTTAGACCTTCTGCAAGAGACAGATTATTTGGGATGTCGACCAGCCCTCACTCCTATTGAACCTGGTTTTCGCCTAGCAGCAGATGACAGCTTACTCCTTGATGATTCTCCATTATCTATAGATGAAGAAGAATGTTCTCTTGATCCAGACAAGCCCTTCACTTCTTCCTCTTATAGACAATTGGTGGGGAAGCTGTTGTACTTAACAAACACACGACCCGATATCAGCTTTGCTGTTCAGCAGCTAAGTCAGTTTAACTCGAAACCCACACACAACCATATGAAGGCAGCATAACGGATCCTCAGATATCTCAAGTGTAATCCGAGTGCGGGGATCTTTCTCTGCTGCTTCAGACCTACAATTAAAGGGATATTGCGACCTGCAATTGAAGGGATATTGCGATAGCGATTGGGGCAATTGTCATGCAACAGGCAGGTCCATTACAGGCTTCACGGTATTTCTAGGAAACTCTTTGATTGCTTGGAAGTCCAAAAAGCAGCCCACGGTGTCACGTTCTTCCTCCAAAGCTGAATATAGGGTGTTTGCTTCCATCACTTGTGAACTGCAGTGGTTGTCTTTCCTTCTTCATGACTTCCAGATACCTTCTCCGGGGCCTTCACTCGTGTATTCTGATAATAAGTCAGCAATTTCTATCGCTGAGAACCCGGTTTGTCATGAGCGAACGAAGCATATAGAGTTGGATTGTCATCTGATTCGTGAGAAGATTCAGCGTGGCCTGGTTATACTCTTTCACGTGGATATCGAGTACAATTTGACTGATCTATTTACGAAGGGGCTATCAGGTAAACGTCACCATTACTTGGTCTCCAAGTTGGGCATGATTGATATCCATGCTCCAACTTGTGAGAGGGTGTTGAAGCCTAATGTACCTACAACAGCTTGTTTTGGTAGACTTTTCGTTGAGGTGGATACGAGAGAAGGTACACTTGCGGAGTAGATGACGTGGACACGGGCCTAGGCCCATGCTTGTGTAACTTAAGTTGTAGGGTATAAATAGCCCATTAGGCCTGTATTAATAAACTGACTTTCACCAATTTCAGTAATCATCTTTTCCATCCAATTTCACTTTCCCGATTGTTTCTCTAACCTTCTAAGACCTTCTATAGAAAATAACTGTCTCCTAGCTTCCATGGAAGCTCAGCTCATCAAATCGACACCATAGCTTCAGGATAACCACGTCTAACAACTAGCTGGCACTATAAGGACCTCGGATATGGAAATTAATTGAGGCCTTGCACCATGCCTGATGTGATCAAAGTCAGCTGAAAATTCTCAAGTTAATTTCTTGAAAGAGGAACATGTCTTAAACATCTTACGCAGCATATAAGTACTTCAAATAACACTTAGAACTAATAAATCAGCTATTATTTTCAATCGAATGTTGGGACTGTATTTGAATTTCCCCCAATATGGTGTTATTAGAATGTGAATACAATATTTGAAAAGTTAGAAAAACTTTTGTTCTTGATTTTAGTTTGATACGAAAATTCTTACCGACATTTTTGCATTTGCATATATGCTGATCAATAGGAACAGACGTGCATTGCACGTTTTTTAACGTTGACAATAAATATTTATTTTGATACACTAAAAAAAATACACAAGTATTGATGTAAAGTACAATTTAATAAGGTATACTAACAGTCATACTTTTAAATATCTAATTGCTAAGGTATACCAATTAGCTACTACTAGAATTTGAATAGCTGCACCAATCAATATTTCCTTCTTTTCTAAGTCGATAGGTAGAAGGAGAATATATTTGAACCCCTAACTACACTCCACAAAGGAAAAATTCAAACTAACAATCACTTAGATCAATTGTCGAAGAATTTAGTCTCATTTAATCAATAGGTTTCAAGTTCGGACTTTAGGAAACACAATAGTATTAAATACTTGTTAAAAGAGTTTTATCACTATTCAAATATTTTATCCCGCCCGAACGTAGATTAATTGACAACTGGATACTCGAATATCAGTTTGTTTCAAACAACAAAATGAATAACAAGAATTCAATTGCAAGAAGAGTAAAATTAGTCTTCATGACTCCGTCCAAGCAGGTCATGGTCACTATCAAGAACAGAGTGCAACTTCCCCCAGCCTTTCCATGCATGTTAGATCACGATTTTTTTTATTATAAGAGAATGGCTAATCCTTAGGTGCATGCTTTAAACTTGAAAACTCCATCCATTAGCACCTTTTTCAGCCCTTAATCTCCAACAAATTTAAGATCCAAAAGAAGAATTACCAACATGGTTTGGACACATTTAATTGTCATCATCATCATAACCCTTTTCCTGATTTCCCAACATGGTGGAGCTGATGCTAAAATGATAGAGATAGGTGCATTAGTGGATGTCAATTCTACAACTGGGAAAGAAGAGAGAGTTGCTATGATGGTTGGTGTTGAAATATTTAACGATTACTCCAAAAGCTACAATTTGTCTCTTCACTTCAAAAGTACTTCCCTGGGTCCCCTCCAATCTGCTTATGCTGGTAAGTTACAGTACATGCAAATAAATTGAAAGTACATTAAACAAGTGAGAGAGATTGCTTGGTAGTGAAGGTACCAAGCAATCCCGCGAGTTAAATCTGTGTTCGAATCTGAATATTAGCCGTTGTTCGGGTTGCAACAGTAGATACTAACTAATGAATGTTTACAGCTGAAGAGTTGATCAAGGAGAAGAAGGTCAAGGCGATTATAGGAATGGATCGGTGGGAGGACGCTGCTATTGTTGCAGACATTGCAGGCTGAGCTCAAGTTCCAGTTATCTCATTCTCAGTCACCTTGCCACGTAGACAATAAAATGACATCGTATTAGTCTACGTGGCAAGCCACGTGGACATTTTATCCCCGTCATCCGGAGTGGACCGTGTACTATCAAAGATTTTAAAGCACAGGGACTGAATTACCAAATTGAAACCACACGTCTTGAAAGTAAAATCGGTGAAATCACAGGTAAGTAAAATGTAATTTTTCCTAGATTCATTACTGATGAGGGTTACTTGTATTCTCCCAGCTAAAGGCGTAGTTTGAAAATGTGGCTAGTGGGAACGACATAAATATTAGAATAAATTAACATTGGTAGAGCAGATTTGCATAAAATGTTATGGAAAGCAGACCAAATTTGGAGATAGGCTACTGTAGTAGCTACTTGAAGCCTCTGTTTTTTGTAATAAATTCGGATCTGTAGAGAGCGTGCGACATTAGTCATCAAAATATATCCGAACAACAGGACTACACTCTCCGCAGATATTTTTAGTCATCTCTACCAGTATCCCCTTCCTCTTCCTCTTCCACTCCATGCTCTACCTCTTCCTCTTCCTCTAGGACCACCTGTTCTTCCTCCAAGAGATGAGCCTTCAAATGCTCTGTCTACAAGTTGTCCACAACTACCATGACCAATTTTGGGACTAGGTATGTGGACAATTTAACATAACTTAGCCAAAACATCTACTGAAGATGCAACAAGATAGGCAAAAACCCGTTGTGAAATACACCAATCAAATTCCAGTCTCCATAGCCCAGCCGTACTTTTCTGAGTTTCATTTTTCTGTACAGCCAGCAACACATTAGATTGGTGAGAAACCATAAACACCAGAAAAAAGGGATAGAGAAAAAAGACTCCATTGGTAGAAGTCCAACTCACTATGCGTTCCTTCTCATCATCGGTCTTTGTAGCTACCATGGCTTTGTTGTGCTCATTCATTTCTCGAGTCACCTCCTTCTTAGTAGCTCTGACAAGCTCTTCAATATTACTCAACCTGCATCACCAGAGAGATATTCCAGAATGTACAAGACTAGATAAATGGGAATATGAGTACTATAACTTATGAGGGAGGCAAAAGAATGTAAGAAAATGTGTTATAGACGCAAACAGACCAGAATAACTGTTTCACCTCCCAATTCCTTTTCAACTATTTCTACATCTTAATGAGTTTTGAGAGCTAGGGCAAAGCTCACTAGTCATGTTAAGCTTTGTTGAGCTGTACGCAGAAGCAAAACTACAATTTATACAACATATTTTCTCAAATATTTGTTAGCAACATAGTGTATCTATTTGGGCTGTGCCACGACCAAATTCGCATAATTAAGAGATCGTTGTAGCAGATGGCAGCTTAAATGAAGACAATTAAACAAAATAACGGGTAGGTGAACAATGCATTATATGGAACCCTCTGTTAAATTTCCAGTTGCACTAAGCATAGTTTTTCTAGAATAAGTTACCTCCAGTTAGATAAAAATTAAACACTTCCTCATTAATCTGTGCACTTACTTTCTTGTCTCCTACTTTGTTGTACAAACCAGAACACATTCTCTCCCGATGCATTTTTCAAGATTCAGGAATATTTAAATCTTTTCTCAAGATAAGGGAAAAACTAAATAACATTGTACAATTATGTTCAAGGATCTTCAGAAATGATAAATGTATAGTACCTCTCTCTGAAGTCCTTATAAAACTCAGAGAAATCTTCCCCAAACCTATTTGATGGTTGACCTGTCACTATCTTATACCCACAGACTGTTTGTAGCATTAGGAGTCTAACATAAGAAAAACAATGAAATAAAAAATGAGAAAAATAGACATTTACAAATAAAAATAAGAAAAGTATGGACAAAAGGGATTACAATGGGAAAATTATATTAATAATCAGAATTAGTACCTTATGACCTAAGTGGTGGAATGTGTAAAGAAGGCATTCAACGGAAGTGAAGTGTATCTCTGCTTCTTTTGTTCTAGGCATGTACTTCTGTTGAGACAGAAATGGGAAAAGTCATGACAAACTAGACCACATGAAATATTCACAGAAAAATTTCAAATTTTGATTTCTTCCTATTCATAATACAAGCACAGTAAATGAACCTTATCCATTTCCACACCAACTACTAAACCAATAAATCATCAAAAAGGCCATACGTCACCTTCAACAACTAAACAATGGAAGGAAGAATATGACGCGAATCCTGAGGTGTAGAGTATGGAGAGATCTCTCCAAGTGCTTTTAGCAAATCAACCCTTCTCTCATCGAGAAGCTGGCCAGGAGAAATGCATTATAACATTTACTTTGGCCCATCAATTAAAAGACCAAGATATCAAATCTTATATTTCAAAAGTAAGAACCCTTACCTTGTGAGCGACCGGAACAATGTGCTTGTTTATGAAACTTACATACTTGCTACTTGATTTACCCCTCTGTTGCATTAAATTAAATTAGATTGTGAACACACAAAGATGTTCTGCTCATAGCGATTCAGAATGTTCAACAGATCATACCAAGAAAAAAGGAAGGGCCATGTGCAGGCATGACATTAATCTATCAATATGGTCAAAATATGACACCTGCAGCATCAATAAATAACTTATAGAAATTTTCATATCCTACCCAAAATCTTAAGGTAGTGAGTAAGTGGATCATTCACACTTATAAACAGGCCCAACCCACTTGCAACTTTCGATGTGGGATTCTCTCCAATACGCCCCCTCAAACGAAGCCCATCGGGATGAAGTTTATACTAGCTTCACTCTGCCTCTCGTGCTTTCAAAGGTGGGCCGTGCGATCACAATGGGCCATGGGCTCGTTAGAGCAATTTGCTCGGATACCATATAGGAGTTTTCATATCCTACCTGAAACCTTAAGGTAGTGAATAGGTGGATCATCCACACTTATAAACAGGCTCAAGACACTAGCAACTTCCGATGTGGGATTCTCTCCAACACACCCCCTCAAACGAAGCCCATCGGGCTGAAGTTTTCACGGACTTCACACTGCCTCTCATGTTTTCAAAGGTGGGTTGTGCGAGCACAACGGACCATGGGTCTCGTTAGAGTAATTGGCTCTGACACCATATAGGAGTTTTCATACAACTGACATGTGGTAAGAGACTAGAAAGGAGAGGAAAATAAAACCTCTAAGTGTGCAATCTAGTAGAACAAACACTCTCAAAACCTATGACAGAGACTCCAAACAGGGTACACTTTTATAATTAGATAGACAGCCAAAACACTAGAGTGTGATTCTCACAAAACATTAGAGCAAAACTTAACAGATCAAATGATGTGCCTTCATATTTGATGTAGCCCTCAGCACAAATACAAGCAGAATTGGAGATTCGCCAGAATCAGCTGGAAACATCTAGTCCTCTATTTGGCGTTAGGATGTGATTGTATTATATTCCAAATGTGATTTAGTTAAGAGTGTGAACCTTGACCAAAAAATTACGATACACATGTTCGGTTATCTCGAATGTAGAAAGATCGCGGTCCAGGTGCTGGACCTGCTTCCTGCAATTGTACAGCTTCTGTGGGTGCATCTGTAGTACCCTCTGTAAATTGTATTTACATCGGATTAATATTAATATTCACATTTTGTATCCTATTAGGTCAATTTTGTTCGAGTAAGTATGTACAACCTAGGGAACCTGGCGGCTAGGATCTCTTTTTCGCCGTATTTGCTCCAAGTGAAGCCGTCCTCCGATCCTCAGGACTGTTAACGTGATCGGTAAGAAGTATAAAGAGTTGGACTTCTAGCTGCTCGGATTTACAGAGACAATGGTCAGGTAGGATACAAGCAATGTAGGTTTATCTGGTCCGGTCATTTAGCCAGGCGACCTCATCGATCGCGACCTGAAAGGATGGGCGATACCTAATATTATGAAGTCGATGAGGATTGTTGTGCCTCACAGGACCTCCTTCGAGAAATTTGTGACCTTTAGGGATGGGCGGAAAATACCTAAAGGTTTCTGCATTGACCTCTTCTTTGGGCTCCTCAACCATCTGAATTACTCATTGACTTACGAATTCTTTAGCCACGGCTGATACTACAATGAAATGATCGAGATGGTTTATGACAAGGTACAATCTTTACTTTGAGCCTTCATTTACTTCGATTTAAACCTGCCATTTAAGGCTACAAATCGGAACCTCGTAGTCTTGATCAAAATCGAGCATTGTCGGGTCATGCGGCTGATAACCCTTTTCTTGGAGTTGTCGACAGAAGACATACGATGAAGCGGCATGAGACATCACAATCCTGTCCGAAAGAAGCAAGTACGTTGACTTCACACAGCCATACGTAGAGTTCGGGCTATCCCTGATAGTTCAGACTGAGCCCGAGGATTCGACATGGATCATCCTCAGGATGTTCAACTGGCGAATGTGGTCAGCCAGCGGTGTCGTGTTCGTCTACACGACGGCTGTCGTCTGGTTCATGGAGCACCACGTCAATGACGAATTCAAAGGCCCTTACTAGTACCAGATTGCAACCGCGCTCTGGTTTCTGTTGTCTTCCATCTGCTTTGCTCAGAAAGTGGAAACTTCGTGGTTGGTTAAGTTGTACGTTAAAAGTTGAACCCGAATTTCTGTTAGTTCGTGTACGCCTTGTTGTGCCATTAGATTAGCTACAAGAAAAACAATATTGGAAAGGATCATTTAATTATTATTATGTACATATACAAAGCATTAAATTATTTGGTTGTCAAAAATGGTGTAGTTCAACGAAAAATAGACCAAAACAACTTGTTGGACATTTTGATTAAATTGATCCAGATTATGCCAAATGATGAGCATAATTTATACAATAGAAATTTGAACATCTAACTGCTACATTTATTTTTTTTCCATAGAATTTGTTGTGTTATGTGAAATACGAAGGCTCAATTTAGTATGTTGAGCAATTTCGCACTAATGTACAAGGACAGAAATTCTGGACTTAATCGGAAAATCTAAAATCTGGAAGACCAACTTGTAATTCGCCACGTGGCGGGGGGCAATTTTTGGCTGACCTCGTCCTATTTCCAATATTGGACCGTGACTCACCTTTTGCCCGAGACACACTTCTGCCCGAAGATTCAGAATTAATGGATCATGACGCTTCTTTTGTTTTCTTACGGATTAGTTAGGCTTTTCGGAGCTTCCTATTACTATGTGTGAAAACATCAATTTATTAAGTCGTGGTTTGATACGTTTTTGAAAGGACCCGAATTTCGCACAGAAAGGACAGGGGCAAAAGAGTCCAAAAAAATGCAAAAAGGACGCGTAGATGAGAGAGGGAGAGGCAAAAAGGACACACGTCAGAAAAAGTGGCGGAGGTGGGGAGAGGGAAAAAGGACGCGTGGCAGAACATGTGGGAGGAGTTGGCATTTATCTTGAATTTTTTTAATTAGAAATTAGTTTGTAGCGGATGTTTTTAATT
Source organism: Hypericum androsaemum (assembly GCA_963995505.1). Lineage (NCBI taxonomy): Eukaryota > Viridiplantae > Streptophyta > Magnoliopsida > Malpighiales > Hypericaceae > Hypericum > Hypericum androsaemum. The sequence goes on from OZ023192.1 coordinate 12,645,563, forward strand.
TTGTTTATTTTTGTACCTTATTTAATTTTTATTACACTATTATTTTATTGGAAGTATTACTAAATTAGTAATTAATTATTTATACCTGAAATTAGGTATGTCATTTTATCGTAACCGGGTATGTCATTTTATCTTCATTCTGTATGCCATTCAATTAATTATTCGTAACCGGACATGCCATTTAGTCGTAATCGAGTCTGCCATTTAATTGTAACATTTCGTGTTATTGGATGATAACAATTCATGCCATTTTATTATAACCTAACATGCCATTTTATTATAACTAGGTCTGTCTTTTGGTCATAACATGTCATTATTTTATCCAATTAAACCCGCCATTTATTCATAGCCAGACATGTCATTTAATTGTAACCGGGCATACCATTTGATCATAACAGTTCGTGCCATTTAATCTAACAGTTCGTGCGATTTAATCATATCCGGTATACCATTTTATCATTACCGAATACGCCATTTTATCAAATGGGCAAAAAATTTCAAATCAAAATTAAAAAAACTCAAATCAACTAATCCTGACATAAAATTAACCCAAAAATTAACACACGTTACTAGAATTCTGGCTACAACCGCACCATTGCACACAACAATAGATCTTCTTCAAGATAGATCCCATTCAAGCATAAACCAAAAACCGTAACCCAAATCAGATCCAAACCTAGTAAATAAACTTTGAGTCACCAGACAAACCCAAACCCTACAGATTTCCCTTAGAAAAATTAGAACAATAAGTTACCCGATCAGATCGTCCTCTTCTAAACATAAATAACAAAAAGCCCCTTTTTTATCCTGCAAAAACAACGCAAAGGCTCATAAAAACCACAATAAATGAAAAACCCATTTCTTAGGATTAGAGAAAATCAGAGAGTGTGACGGAGAAGAAGAGGGAGGGAGGGAGGAGAAAGAGAAAGAGGAAGAGAAATAGGAAAAAAATGGAGGAGAAAAAGAAGAAGGAAGGGAGGAGAGAGAGAAAATGGTAAAAGACCAAAATACCCTCGGTGAACTAGTACTGTCAGATATCTGACACGCGCTTAGTCATCAAAATAAATATTTCAGATTTGATCTCGTTTGGTACGGGAGATTGCTCTCTCTCTCCGTACTAAATCCAACGCCGTTTTGAAATAACTAGTAGGGATGGCGATGCGTAGAATAGGATACTGATATCCTATGTATGTCCTAATTTGAAAAGTTGGATTCATGATCTACCTTAAATCTTTGAAAAAATTCATTACATGACTCATACTCTTACTCTCAAGGTCTGTAGGGTCTGACCTTGAATTAAATGCAAGATATTTTTTTATAATTTTTAACATAAAATTTTAATTATATATAATTCAAATAAATCGTAATGAATATGTGAAGATTAATCATAAAATAACTAGTATATCAATAAAAAAAATTATAGATATATGTATCTCAAATTTTAGAATCAATATCATGAAACATATTTTAAAATATTTGAGAACTCTAGTACAATTTATAAGTAAAAAATAAAGATAAAAGAGTCTAACTAGGGACTAATCAGGGTCTAATTAAGGTTGAGTTCAAAGTAGGGTAATGGTACGGTATGAATTCATAAGATTCATACCCTACCCTAAACCCTACCTTTAAAAGTGGACTCATACTCATACCTTACTTTAGACCGAGTCAAAGTCAACATACCTTAAACTCACAGAGTAAATGTAGGGTCCGATCTTCAGGATATAGGTATTTCTGCTATCCTTAATAACTAGCTTATAATTTTTTTTCGTCTATTTTAGTGACAGTTATCTAAAATCAAAATTTTGGTAGCAAATTTTTACCATGGTTAGTCTTTGCAAGTTTCTGTCCATAGGGTTGTCACTTCGTCGACATATCATTGTTCTCTCTTCTATATAGCAAAATTAACCTGCTATTCGATACTTTTTAACCAAGTAGCTTATGATTTCTTTTTGAGATTTCACAAGTTCACATTTTTTTTATAATTCTTCTTATATTTTCTGGCTAAAAACCTCTTCATACATGAGATTTATTCGAAGTGTGTTAATTCATTTACTACGTTAGAATTTGCTTGTTTGATATTGCAGACGACTGATTAGAATGATCTAAAATTTATTCGTTGACATAATCAAATAACCTAATATATTCTTAACTGCCTAATTTTTACCTTATTTTTAATTTTTCATAGGTTACGCAATTTTAACATATGCACTTTTTTTCATGCCATTAGTTTTTTTGCACTTTTTTTCATGGTTTTTTTTGTTGAGTTTGCAGCTACAACTTCGTACAAGTGCGAGGGAGTAGTTTGGTCATTCATACAGGATGTCCAGTCTCGTAGATTAGATTAGGTGGGATGTAAGTTGTTCTCGACTACCCACTTGTGGAATAGTCTGAATATGGGTGTTCCATCTGGGTTTTGGACCTTGATGTGCTATTTTTCTTTTTCTTTGTATTAATAAAGTCGTCATTTATTTAAAAAATCATCTCATAGAATAATAGGCCAAATAACCTAAAATATCATGAGGACAAGGTGGGAAAAAAGATCAAAAGCCCGAAAGCTTGGAGACAAAGGAATATTTGAAGTGTCAACGACGGAGAAGATTCCTATGATTGCACCACTTACATCCCGTATAGACACTATACGGACAATCATCTTAATGCATCCCGTATCCCGTATAGTTCTGGGATTTAATCCACGCGTAATTCAAAAATTTTAATGCATCCCGTATCCGGACAACCATCTTCTTAAATGAGTAGTGATTTTACTAGTACATAATATCTCGGTTATCCTACAATTCAATTAATTGTATACATAATTGTGATTTCTCGGAGATTGATGTTAGGAATTCGTTGGCATGGCTTGTATAGACACTAGATTTAGACAGAGATATAATCTATGACTTGTATTTCCGTATAATAGTGATGATCATTGAATCTTGTAAATATAGGTCTTTTGACTCAAGACAATGGGGAGCCCAAAAGATTAATATCTAACTATGGAGGATTACCCAGTCCAAAAACCAACACACAAGGCCAAGAAGGGCTCAATCAGACTCCGGAAGATATTTGGAGAGAAGCTCAGACTTTTGGGCATGAGAAGAAATAGGATGGATGAGTCAAATTGGAGAAGAATTCTCATGCAAAGGCTAGAATTCTCTCCTACCAAAAAAAAGCTAGAATTCTAGGACTATTTTCACTATGGGAGAAAGCCTCGGATTTCCTAAAAGTTAATTGGTGCAAGGTGATATAAGAGAGTAATGTCGAGGCTTAGGTGATTTGTGTCAAAGACATTACCTATCTAGTAGCGTATGTTATCAAAATAGTCTAATATATTTAGCCACTTTTAGGAGAATTTCAGTACTTAATGGTACAATAAGTGTAGTGCACTCGTGCACATTTATCGTAATCTTTTGATGGATAATATCATTTTACATATAAAAAAAAGTCTTTTGACCAAACAATATTTTTTATAAGTGACCGAACTATAAATCGTGTGTCATCTCTTTATTACTAAATGGGTGCTAAATATTCATGTTTTCCCTTTCCAATGCTTAACAGTTTGTATATTTTCATACGTATATTTGTTGTGATAGTTAATTTTTCAAGGTAGTTCTACGCTAGCCATAGAATTTTCTGTCGCTTCAGGACAGCCACTACTAATGATTTAGAAACCAGGGTACTAGATAGGTATGAAAACATGTGCGTTTCCATTTTTGTCCGGTTTGAACTCACCATTCATTCTCTATCTCATCCTTTTTCCTTATATTATTACAACAAGTGCACATTGTTATTATATTGATATACTGAAAAAAATACACAAGTGTACATTCCCCGAAAAAAACAAAAAACAAAAGTATTCAGCTTACACTATAATTGCTCAATTAGATCACAAGGTACCCAAAAACATGAGTACAATTTAATAAGGCGTAAACTATCAGTTTTTCACCCAAAATAAGTATACTATGAGTCACACTAGTGAGTAAAAATATATACTTTTAAATATCTAATTGATAATGTATACTAGTTAGCTACCAGTTGAATTTGATTAGCTACACCAGTCAATACTTCTTCTTTTCTTAGTAAATAAGTTAGGAGGTGATGCGCGTTCAAAAACCTCATCTAATTATTATATTTTTTTTATCTTTAGTGCCTCTTTTGTTAGTTCTCGTATTTGTTTTGTTGTGTCTTTTGTTATTACGATAGAATTTTGACGAGTCCTGCGGCTGCAACCTTGTGCATGTAGGAGGGAATTCAACAACCAAAAAATGAACATATGTAAATATATTTTTGTGAAATGATAATTTACATGTAAAAAACACAAGACTTAAACAATAGAATCTAAATCTCTTAGCACTTAAACGAACTAGAGTCAATAATTTTCTCTCATATTTTTATTATTTTGCGGCTAGTTTCTATTTAAGATTTATTGAAAATATGCTCTTTTTAATTATATTCTAATTCGTTTGTTTGAGATTGTAGTTCAATGATTAAAATCATCTATGATTTATTCGTTGATCTCTCTAAAATTAATTTTGATAAAGTAACATTGTTATTGTTAACATAATCAAACAGTAACCAATAAGTACTTACATTGTTCTAGTTTAACTAAGAGGTGTCAAGTTTGAGTCCTAGAAAATGCATTAAATACTTGTTTAACCAAATGTTAATGAATATTTTAGATTAGTTGGCCATGTAGATGTTCAGATATTACAATGACATAGTAAAAATCCCTAATTTCTTCTAGAATATTCATCTCATAGACTAATTAGCCAAATAACGTAATATAACTCATGTGGACAGGGTGGAAAAAAATGGCCGAGACCCCGAAAGCTCGGAGACTAGGGAATATTTTGAAGCGTCAACAACGGAAAAGATTCCTATGGTTGCACCACTTTTGGGACTTAATCGACGCGTAATTCCCAAAACTTATTGCATCTAGAATTCCACATCCACGACCATCTTCTTAAGGCTTTGGATTGGGTACGGAGTGAAGGAATTGATTCCGAACGGTTTGGAGTGAAAGGGGACCGCAACGACAAACGCAGGTATGTAATAATGGCAAGTGCAGTTATGTGATAATGGTATTTGTTTTTGTGAAAACGGCAAGTCCCCGTTGATGATAATGGCACGCGTGGTTTTTTCATTTTGGTCCTCCGTATTTTAGCATTTTTGCAAAAAGGTCACACTGGCATGCGCAGTTATGTGATACTGGCATGCGCAGTTATGTGATACTGGCATGTGCAGTTATGTGATAATGGCATTTGTATCCGGCCTGTGTTTGTGCGTGGTTTTTTTTATTTTGATCCCCGTATTTTAGTGCATTTGCAAAAAAGTCACCGCGTGTCTTCATTCCAAACAGTTCGGAATAGTGGCATTCCGTACCCAATCTAACCCCTCTTCTTAAATAGAGAGTAGATTTAGTAGAAACTATAGTGAGAACGGGTTCGTTCAAAGTGATTTAAAAAATACCATATAGATCTAACAACCAAAATTTAATGAGTTTACTCACAAGTCAAACTTGGTATTTGATACAATACCTTTTCCTCCACACTTCCGGCCGTTTCTTTTGAAGAGAGAGATAGTTAATTATGCATTAAAAAAATACAAAATTCGGAATACTAATATATTGAATCTATTGCTACTAAATTGAGGCCAATTAGGAATACTAATATAATATACTTTTTTTACCAAAGCCTAAACAAGACATAATAAACAATAAAGAAAAAAAATATTATCTTGGAACTAAATTTTCAATTGTATGTACTCAACAATTGAAAAAAAATTAATTAAACCAAAAAAATGTCACCCAATAACATTATATATACGAGGTCACAGTTGTATATAAGACAAAATAGCTATTAGTCCCTGATATTTTAATAAATTAATTAATCAAGACACGTATTAATTAATCTCATGTTTGAAAAATGAACTAGTTAATCCTCTATTATTTTTTCTGGTTAATGGTAAATATTTAAAATTTTGGATTCTACCCCTGGATAAATTCCAAACCGAGCCACGCCATCCACCCATCAGCCTAACATTCAAGCTTTGACCTCTCCTCCTCCACCACGCCACCCCCACCAAAACCAAAAAATATGTTAACGACAAAATATGCCAAGATCTTCCACATCGTCGGGCTGTGAGATACATTTTTACTCTGTTTTCACTTAATCAAATATTGTTGAAGACTGATTAGAATGAGCTAAAAAAATTTCATTGCCTAATTAAATAACCTAATATAGTACAAAAAATCTCTAATTTCTTCAAGAATATTCATCTCAAGCCAATTAATCTAACGTAGCTCATGTGGACAATGTGGAAAAAAAATGATCAAAACCTCGAAAGCTTGGAGATTAAGGAATATTTGAAATGTCAACAACCGAGAAGATTCCTATGATTGCACCAATTTAATCCACGCGCAATTCCCAAATCTTATCGCATCTGGAATTTTACGAGTATCAGCTCTTATACGTTAAAAGTTCGTCTCAGGCAGACAATAGAAAGCCGACATCTTCACTTTTGTGATTTTTCTCGTACATAATATCACTAGTCGTTGGAATCACAATACGCGTAGTATAGGCGCAAGATTTAGGTCGAAAATGTAGTGTTGCTTGTGGACTATGTATTTTTGTATCTCTTGCATATTATAGTGATGATTGTCTAACAACTAGCTGGCACTATAAGGACCTCGGATATGGAAATTAATTGAGGCCTTGCACCATGCCTGATGTGATCAAAGTCAGCTGAAAATTCTCAAGTTAATTTCTTGAAAGAGGAACATGTCTTAAACAAGAATTCAATTGCAAGAAGAGTAAAATTAGTCTTCATGACTCCGTCCAAGCAGGTCATGGTCTATCAAGAACAGAGTGCAACTTCCCGCAGCCTTCCCATGCATGTTAGATCATGATTTTTTTTATTATAAGAGAGTGGCTAATCCTTAGATGCATGCTTTAAACTTGAAAGCTCCATCCATTAGCACCTTTTTCAGCCCTTAATCTCCAACAAATTTAAGCTCCAAAAGAAGGTTACCAACATGGTTTGGACACATTTACTTGTCATCATCACTACCCTTTTCCTGATTTCCCAACATGTTGGAGCTGATGCTAAAATGATAGAGATAGGTGCATTAGTGGATGTCAATTCTACAACTGGGAAAGAAGAGAGAGTTGCTATGATGGTTGGTGTTGAAATATTTAACAATTACTCCAAAAGTTACAATTTGTCTCTTCACTTCAAAAGTACTTCCCTGGGTCCCCTCCAATCTGCTTATGCTGGTAAGTACATTAAACAAGTTAGAGAGAGATTGCTTGGCAGTGAAGGTACCAAGCAATCCCGCGAGTTAAATCTGTGTTCGAATCTGAATATTAGCCGTTGTTCGGGTTGCAACAGTAGATACTAACTAATGAATGTTTACAGCTGAAGAGTTGATCAAGGAGAAGAAGGTCAAGGCGATTATAGGAATGGATCGGTGGGAGGACGCGGCTATTGTTGCAGACATTGCAGGCCGAGCTCGAGTTCCGGTTATCTCATTCTCTGCACCAGGTATAACACCGCCATCCGCGCAAACTCGATGGCCGTTCTTGGTCCGGATGGCTCGCAACGAATCCGAACAGATGAAGTGCATCGCGGCCATTCTTCAACCATACAATTGGAGAAAGGTTGTCGCTGTTTACGAGGACGATATCTACAGCGGCGATTCGGGAAAACTTGCACTCTTAACCGATGCAATCAAAGAGTCTGGCGCCGAAATTGAACACCGCCTAGTCCTACCGCCATTGTCCTCGTTGTCTGACCCGAAAACGGCTGTCCAGGATGAGCTGAACAAGCTTCAGGATGTAAACTCGCGGGTTTTTATCGTCCTCCAGACATCATTGCCTCTGGTGGTTCATCTATTCAGAGAAGCCAAGAAGATGAGACTAATGGAAACAGACACTGTCTGGATTCTTACAGACAAAGTTGCTGGCTTCTTGGACATGGTTAACACTTCGGTTATTTACTCCATGGAAGGTGCTTTAGGAATCAGAAACTATTATCCTGAAGATAGTACCCCTTACGTTGAATTCCGCAGGAAGTTTCTGCAGTTATTCAGATCCGAGTATCCGGAGGAAGATAACATTGAGCCTGGATCTTATGCTTTGAGAGCCTATGACAGCATTTTAACCATCATTCAGGCCCAGGTTAGAAGTCCTCGAAGTGTCGAAGATCCGAATGGGTTTAGGGATCAGATACTATCAAGCAACTTCACTGGCCTAAGTGGAGCGATCCAGTTCAAGGATGGCCAGTTGTCTGGTCAATCAATTCTGAGGGTTGTGAATGTTATGGGAAAGAGATACAAGGAGATAGACTTCTGGTTGCCTGGTTTCGGGTTCTCGAAGACTATTTCAATACCAAAACCTGAAGATCTTAATGCCACTGGCGACGATCGTATGCGATTAGCAGGTCCCGTGACTTGGCCTGGAGGGCCTAACCGGGATCCGAAAGGCTGGAAGATGCCTACTGCTGACAAGAAGATGATCATCGGTGTGCCTGGTAGAACCGATTTTGAGAAGTTTGTAAAGGTAGTAAATGCTAGTCAGAACAAGTACGAAGGTTTCTGCGTTGAACTCTTTGAAAAGGTGCAGAAAGAATTGGGATATCGTCTGGATTACACATTCGAGCCATACAACGGCACATACGACGATCTCGTTAATCATGTTTATAATAAGGTATGAACTTATAACCATTAGATTACCTCCTTTTAATGTTCAGTGATCCTGTCCTGACATAGATCTTTCTTGTCGGAAACCGGACTTGCAGACGTACGATGCCGTTGTGGGCGACGTGACGATATTAGCCTACAGATCAGACAAAGTTGAATTCACTCAGCCGTACATGGAATCAGGACTCTCACTGATAGTCCCGGCCAAATCAGAAGAATCGGCGTGGATGTTTACGAAGCCCTTCACCGCGTCGATGTGGCTCGCTACTGGTGGAATTCTGATCTACACGATGTTGGTAGTTTGGTTCCTGGAGCGCCAAACCAATCCCGAATTCAATGGCTCGTGGAAGAACGAGATTAGCACGGCGGTTATGTTCACTTTCTCCTCGCTTTTCTTCGCTCACAGTAAGTATCCTTTGATCTGAAAGGCTTGAATCTTAGTTAGTTGGCTTGAAATAGATGTTTCGAATACTTATAGTCTGAGTCCGGATGATCTGCAAATGCAGGGGAGAAAGTATACAACAACCTTACCCGGGTGGTGCTTATAGTATGGCTTTTTGTTGTGCTGATCTTGAACTCCAGCTACACTGCCAGCCTGAGTTCGATGCTTACGATCCGGCGTCTTGAGCTGAATACAACCGATGTTGATTGGCTAGTAAAGAACAACATCAAAGTTGGCTGCGACAAAGATTCATTTGTGTGGACTTACCTGGAAAAGGTGCTCAAATTCAAACCTGAGAACATAAAGAACATTAGTTCGCAGAACGATTATCCGGAGGCGTTCAGAAACGGCAGCATCTCAGCAGCCTTCCTCGAAATCCCGTATGAAAAAGTCTTCATCAACCAGTACCCCAAGCAATACTCGGCAATCATGTCTGCCCATACGTTTGGAGGATTTGGTTTCGTATGTGCTTCTTTCGTGCCTATTACTTGTGAAAACAGCATGTAAACATGTTCAAAAGAGTTGTTACCTGAGCCTGATCAGCAAGAAATAACTTGGAACTGCTTCTGTATCTCTCTGCAGGTATTCCAGAAGGGATCTCCAATAGCGGCCGATGTTTCCAGAGCGATATTGACCCTGCTAGAGACCGGAGAGCTGAAAACCCTCGAAGATTATTGGTTTCCTGGGGAGAGTTCAAGCAACTCGACCGACAACGACACCCGTGGAAGCTTGAGCTTCCACAGCTTCTGGGGTCTCTACGCCATATCTGCTGCCACTTCCACAACTTGCTTACTGCTGTTCCTCATTTTCTCAGCGAGGAAGTACCTCGAATACCAGACGAAAGTCGAAAGAGGCAATGCGACTCCAGCTTCAGGAGATGACAGTGTTTGGGACAAGACGACTAAATTCGCAAGATTCGTGTACTACGGAGAGGAAGTTAACACGACTTCCGCCCCCTCTCCCAAATCCGTATGGACTTCGGTTGTCCCAGAATCTGCCCGTCACTCTACTTCTAGTTGGGTGGAACTGAGCACATCTCCATATCCAGGCCCTCCCGATCAGCCGAGGACACGAGAGTGATGTTTGAACTGTTGAGTTTGTATCTGCATATATGTACAGCCATGCATATATTAAGATTTGGGACATGGCTTTCTCTTGTTCTATTCATTACTTGTCTTAGATTACTTGTATATCCTCCAATTTATAGGAGTAGCCTGAAAATTTGGCTAGTATAAACGACATAAACATTTGAAATAAATATAACATTGGTAGAGCAAAACTGCAGAAAATGTTCAGGGGAGTAAACCAGAATTGCAGATAGATTACTAGAGTAGTAGCTATTGGATGCTCTTGGTTCGAATTTTTTAGGGAAGAAGCCTCTATTTTTCTGCAATAAATTCGGGTCTCTAGAGAGCCTGAGACAGCGGATGACATTAGCAGGATCGTTTTACATCGAAATGTATCCGAACAACGGGACTACACTCGCCGCTTCTCATATTTCTTCCAGCGGATGTTTTCTTGTTTAAGTAGCTTGGGCTCCAAGAGTTGGTCATCTCTACCAGTATCCCCTTCCTCTTCCTCTTCCACTCCATGCTCTACCTCTACCCCTTCCTCTCGGACCACCTCTTCTTCCTCCAGGAGATAAGCCTTCAAATGCCTTGTCTACAAGTTGATTCTGAAAGCCGCCGGCTCCACGACCCTTCTTTGCCAAGTTACCCGACCCGTTCACCACATTGGCAGGTCGTTTTCCTCTGCAGAAATCCCAGGAACAGTTGTCAAGTTCATGGAAACCAAGGTTGCAGATTATCAGTTGTCCACAACTCTACCATGACCAATTTTGGGACTGGCAATAATAGCCAATGTGGACAACTCAACATAGCTAGTAGGCCAAAACATCTACTGACAATCACGTTATATTAACCAACCATCTTTCATTAATCTAAACAGTATAATGAGAGTCCGAGCATACCCATTCATATTGGTACTTGAATGTGCGGCAGATTTGATTGCTTCTTTCCAGGAAAGATTAATGCTTTTGTCTCCGATGAACGATGGTGTCTTGGAATGCAAAGGCTGATATTCGTCACAGAAGAAGTTGTCAGCTGTCGATCATTGTTCACAAGCAATGAAATAGAAATACACCAATCACATTCTAGTCTCCTTCACCTTTGCCATTGCCAAAATGTTATTGCAACTCCGTAGGCCCGCCGTACTTTTCTGGGTTTCATTTTTCTGTACAGCCAGCAACACATTCGATTGGTGAGAAACCATAAACACCACAAAAGAGAGATGGAGAAAAAAGACTCCATTGGTAGAAGTCCAACTCACTATGCGTTCCTTCTCAGCATCGGTCTTTGCAGCTGCCATGGCTTTGTTGTGCTCGTTCATTCCTTGAGTCACCTTCTTCATGGTAGCTCTGACAAGCTCTTCAATATTACCCAACCTGGATCACCAGAGAGTTATTCCAGAATGTACAAGACTGGATAAATGGGAATATGAGTACTATAACTTATGCGGGAGGCAAAAGAATGTAAGAAAATGTGTTATATACGCAAAAAGACCAGAATAACTTTTTCGCGCCCCAATTTCTTTTTCACTATTTCTACCTCTTAATGAGTTTTGAGACAAGGGCTGAACTCACTAGTCATGTTAAGCTTTGTTGAGCTGTACACAGAAGCAAAACTACAATTTATACAGCATGTTTTCTCAAATCTTTATTATCAACATAGTGTATCTATTTGGGCTGTGCCATGGCCAAATTCGCATAATTAAGAGATTGTTGTAGCAGATGGCAGCTTAAATGAAGACAATTAAACAAAACAGCAGGTAGGTGAACAATGCATTATATGGAGCCCTCTGTTAGATTTCCAGTTGCACTAAGCATGGTTTTTCTAGAATAACATTGTAAAAATTAAACACTTCCTCATCAATCTGCACACTTACTTTCTTGTTTCCTGCTTTGTTGTACAAACCAGAACACATTCTCCCCCGATGCATTTTTCAAGATTGAGGAACATTTAACCCTCTTCTCAAGACAAGGGGAAAGCTAAATAACATTGTACAATTCTGTTCAAGGATCTTCAGAAACGATAAATGTAGTACCTCTCTGTGAAGTCCTTATAAAACTCAGAGAAATCTTCCCCGAGCCTATCCGATGGTTGACCTGTCACTATCTTGTACCCACAAAGACTGTTTGTCGCATTAGGAGCCTAACACAAGGAAAAAAATGAAATAAAAATGAGAAAAGTATGCCTTTCAAAATAAAAATGAGAAAAGTATGGACAAAAGGGATTACATATTAATATTCAGAATTAGTACCTTATGAGCCAAGTGGTGGAATGTGTAAAGAAGGCATTCAACGGAAGTGAAGTGTATCTCTGCTTCTTTTGTTCGAGGCATGTACTTCTGCTAAGACAGAAATGGGAAAAGTCATGACAAACTAGACCACAGGAAATATTCACAGAAAAAGTTCAAAATTTGATTTCTTCCTATTCATAATACAAGCACAGTAAAGGAACCTGATCCATTTCCACACCAACTACTAAACCAATAAATCATCAGAAAGGCCATACGTCACCTTCAACAACTGAACAATGGAAGGAAGAATCTGACGGGAATCCTGAGGTGTAGAGTATGGAGAGATCTCTCCAAGTGCTTTTAGCAAATCAACCCTTCTCTCATCGGGAAGCTGACCAGGAGAAATGCATTAGAACATTTACTTCGTCCCAGCAATTAGAAGACCAAAATATCAAACCTTATATTTCAAAAGCAAGAAGCCTTACCTTGTCAATGACCGGAACAATGTGCTTGTTTATGAAACTTACATACTTGCTACTTGATTCACCCCTCTGTTGCAGTAAATTAAATTAGATTGTGAACACACGAAGATGTTCTGCTCACAGCGATTGAGAATGTTCAACAGATCGTACCAAGAAAAAAGGAAGGGCCATGTGCAGGCATGACATTAATCTGTCAATGTGGTCAACATCTGACACCTGCAGCATCAATAAACAACTGACCTGTGGTAAGAAACTAGAAAGGAGAGGAAAACAAAACCTCTGAGTGTGCAATATAGTAGAACAAACACACTCAGAACCTATGACAGAGACTCCAAACAGGATACTCTTTTACAATTAGATAGACAGCCAGAACACTGGAGTGTCATTCTCTCAAAACATTATAGCAAAACTTAACAAATCAAATGATGTGCCTTCCTATTTGATGTAGACCTCAACACAAATACAAGCAGAATTGGAGATTCGCCAGAATCAGCTGGAATCATCTAGTCATCTATTTGAGCGTTGGCCAGAATCAGCTGGAATCATCTAGTCATCTATTTGAGCGTTGGGATGTGATTGCATTATATTCCAAATGTGATTTAATTAAGAGTGGGAGGTGTGAACCTTGACCGGAAAATTACAATGCACGTGTTCAGCTAAGGTCTTGACTTAACTACGAAAGTATTGTATTTGCAGAACATTCATTTAAATATTTGATATATCAGAACTCAAAAATCAAGAACAAGCTATCTATGCCTCCATAAGAAAAAACATACCCGATGATTGTTCGATAAAAGCTACTACAATAGTAACTGTTCTATAGTTTTATAGATTTATGAAACTCCTTGACTGTTCTATAGTTTTATAGTTTTATAGAATTAGAAGAAATGCACAGATGAAGGGAATCAATTGATGCTCTCATATGATAGAAAAAGGGTAGAAACACTCACATCGAATTGAGAGTCTAGATCAGCCTGTGCTTCAATCAATCGGGTAAGTTCCTTCATACGTTCGGGAGGAGCTTTCTCCCCAAATATGCTCAAACTTTTTAAAAAGTCCATAAACATCTTAAATTCTTCTCCAGTAACGTCTTGCAAACTCTGAAAGATATAATAAATTGGCACATGCATAGTCTGACAAAAGAGTAAAAAAGAAAAAACACGTATGATTATACCTTCTTGATCAGATCAGTTATATAGCGTTCCATTTCTTCTTGAGGCTTCAATATTTCAGCTTTAAGAGGAAAAATCTGCAAATGAAGATTGGTAAGCAGTTGCAACGATTTTGATTACAATCAATGGAAGCTGCGTCCAAACCTTATCTCGAATAAAGCCTATTGCTTTCTCTCGGAACGATTCATCGGATCCTGGCTCATCGGCGGCGAAGAGATGCTTGAACAGAGCAGTCAACGAAGCTGCAAAACAGAGGTCCTACATAAGCTTCAGGAAAAATACTTAGGATTCTTCCTAAGAAATCCTAACGTAAACCAAAGTGTAGCCTGAAAGGCAAAGATGTTCAGCTAATTTAACAGAACAATCGCTCTCAGAGAGTTAACTGAAAAGAAAATGCAGCTTGAACACTCTTAACTTCTTTCTAAGGATTTAAGAAACTGCATACATGCAAAAACAATATTTCAGCTCCTGTTCTACAACCTCAGCTTTGCACAAGTAACAAGTCTTATCTAACTTCTAACACTTGTTACTAAAGACTACTTTTTTGGAGTGTTCACATTATTCTCCATCTATCCATTCAACAATAAGCTCCATTGAAAAACCCATCTACTGCCACTACATACAGGTTGAATGAGCTATGAAGACAGCAGTAGACCATTAGAAACATAGCTTGGGTCATTGAAAGCACAGATAGAAAGAATACGTTACATCACTAGGCATATGAATAATACCATCCTCGCGATGAAGCTTAGGTGGTACCTACATTTGCTGACAAATCATGACAAAACCTTCGAACAACCTAAATCAGCAACCAATACTCACTCCGTGCTTAGCACCACGGTTAACAAGAACAAGAGCAACAGATGAGAAGTTACCTTTTACATCTTGCCTCAAAAGAGACATAAGGGCTTTCTGCGCAGCATCTCGCTCCACGATTTCCTCTTGAAAAACCAAACATTACCTGATTTCAGCATCACCAACATGCACAATACAAAAAAAAAAAAACTAGCATAGAGTGGGAAGCACTTTACATACCACTATTAACCATTTGCACCAAAACGTCAACCATCTTGGGAAGGAGCAGGGGCATATCCTTGCACAGCAACGGAAGTCCTCTTATCCCCTGAACTCGGACCTACACCAAACAACATCACCAACACTCATCTTCCGAGACCACAAAGGAACTAGAATCGCATAAAATCGAGCAAACCCTAGGACCAGCAGAGCCTTCTCCTACTCTACGAAGGAAATCTGGTAACTGTCTCCGAGGCCTTCATCCTCGACCACGAAGCAGTTAGAATCGCATATTATCCACTTCATTTCCAACTCTTACTACATACAACTAACTCCCTACAAATAAGAGGGGAAGAGGTAATGATAACTGACCGCGAGGTCCTCATCGTCAACCAGGTCGAGGAGGATGTCGAAGACAGGACCAGAGAGGTCCGGGAAGAACTTGAAGAACCGCGGGATGAGCTGCGCAGCGAGTTGCTTCGTCTTGGCACTGGACTTGGCCACCGCCAGTATCCCCTTGTAATCCTCCGCATTCTACCCCCACGCAACGAAGCTCGGATTAGAAACCAAAGCAAACAAAAAAAAAAGGGAAAAACGAGAGAACGAGAGACGGGGGAAGTGAAACCCTAGAACAAACCAGGGATTTGTCCTTGGACTCGCTGAGCCGCTCCCCGAACTGGTAGAGCCGCTCGATTTGGCTCGCGTCGTCAGAAGCCCCCTCGTCGGTCATTGGATCGCCTGCGTCTCTCTTCTCAATGACTCGGCTTCCTTGCGAGAGAAGTAACCGCTCGAGGAAGGAGCTGGGAGGAGGGTTTAGGTTTGGAATTTAGAGAGGGGGAGGGTGAGGGGGAGGGTGAGGGTTTGCTTTTATAAGAGTTAGGGGTTTTGTATTTCGGTTTCTTTTTACCCTTTTGGTGTTTTCCTCCGGTGCGCAAGAGAGGCGAGAATATCAAATTAAATTCAAATTGAAACTAGGAAAGTGAGGATTTTTTGTTTTCCAAGCGGATAGAAAATCACATATTTCAATAACATGAGTTAATATTACGCAATATTGGTCAAGTTCGTCGGAGAAAGTTGCATACCCCAGTCACATATAGGCTCGAGAATATAATAAAACTAAACAAACGAAAAAATTATTTTTGGAAATTGTGGGATGCAAAAAATAATATTACCAAATTCAAAAAAAACTGAGAGTAATTTACTCATGAAGAAATTAAGACATAACGATAGGAGAGAATATCAACTTCTCATCATAATAAAATTTGATTAATCATTCCGTCTCAATGTATCTCAAAATCAACTGATCAATTTTTTATGTGAGGCACCATGTAATGTACCAAAATGCTTCTAAGTCCACCAAAAATCTTGTCCCATCTTTTTTCATAGTCCCGTTTTGATCCCTCCAAACCGTCACTTGTATGTGTGTGTATGTAGAAATAAACTTACAAGTACACATTTATTGGAACAATTTCAAGGTAACGGAAAAAAAGGGGACCTATGGGAAGAGATGTTACAACTTGGAAAATAACTGGAAAAATGTGGAAGATATGCAATTTGAAGTCTGTGCCCTCTGGTTCGTCCTCATCAAGTCTGTGCCCGCAGGACATCCTTGTAACTCAAAATCCCGAGTTTGCTTGTTGAAGCACTCGACCAGCTTGTACCGTGCGTTGTTTAAATAAAACGAGTGGGCGGTCTCGATCAGCCGTCTTGCTTCGTCGTCGCTGAGCTTGCTGGTGAATACAGTGTCTCCTCGTATAAGAACCAGGTCCTTGCTATCCGAGAAGTCGGTGTAGTAGGTGACTGTGAAGTAAGGAGCTGCCAGAGTTCCTCTTGCCTTATAATCTTCAAGACCGGTGAAAAGCATATGGGGCATCTGCACTGAAATCAGTTGAATGAATGAATACTAACATATCAAGTAGTGGGGGGGTTCATTACTAGCAGCTTAAGACAAATGACGAGCGTGTCGAGACAAATTTCTACGTGTTTAGTGTGTGTTTTAGACACATCAGAAAACAAGATCACCATATACGATTCCATGATTAACTTGCTATCGAACAGGGTCCATGATTAACATTCCGAAAATGGTATGATCTAGTCACTTAACTGAAAATATGAACTTTCAAGACAGTCAAAATCAGTTGTAATAAGGCAAGCAAACTATCTCAATTAAGAATAACTCACCCTGTCAAAACATGGTTGTGTAACCACTTCCTCTCCATAGCGGAATGACAAAATGACGGCTGAAATTGCACAATCGAATGCGTAAAAACAGAGAAGAATACAACTTAGTAACTCAGACACAAGCAACACGAGAATTACCAGTCCGCTGCTCTTTGCACCAGCAAATGATAAAGCTTCGCTTTCATAGACGCACCAATATGCCCTCTTCCCAAATGGTACTGACATCACACAATTTCACTCATCATTTCTCGCTTTCAAAGACCTTGACACAATCACAAAGTATGCAAAGCTAGGGCTAGCAGCAGCAAGAGAAACACACACAAGCGAGAAATCCTCGTGTGCACCTAGCCTACCGCGTAGAATTGCAGAGTTGACATATAACTAGTAGTCCACCAACTCCCCCAATCTCAACTCCGCGATGCCTTTTTAACCCTCGCTTCATCGCTCCCACCTTCGTTCTTAAGAACCCGTCACTGGAAGAGTTGGTAGGATTAACTTCGAAAACACTCCACAACGCTACAGGATAGACTAGGTCCACTCAAGAATTTCTCTCAAGTCCCTCAAAACTGCAATTTCGAACAAATACAAACACTAAATGCACCGTGCTACAGAAGTTTACTTACATCGTCCCAAATGGAGGCGAGGTCCTCGGGGGACTTGGCCTTGGCTCGCTCCACGTCCATGATCGTGTCCAATGGCTTCAGCTGCAACGGCGAGAGCCCAGTGGCGAATCGTGATGTTCTAACGGACCCGAGCAAACCCCACATCACGAACCAGCCTGGGTTCGAATCGGGTTCTGGTCGAGGGTGAACCGGAGAGGGAAGAGGGCTTCAAGAGCGATGACGATACGCGGCGCATTGTGGAGGGCAGTGAGCTTCCGGAGATTGATTTTTTGAGAAATTTTATCGAACAGTTGGTGTGCACTGTGAAACGGAGATCTTTTGTGATTGGCTTGGCTGATCATCGGGCTGTTTTCTGTTCCTTCCGGGCCCACTGGGTTCTCCCGTTCTCCGGTTGGTTGCTTTTTAGGCTTCAACTAATTTCAAAATTTCCTCAAAAAAAAAACTAATTTCAAAATTTTTGTGGTAATCGGGATTTGAACTCTCGTTATTTCAAACCACATTTTTTTATATTATTAGAACAGGTACTCTATAGTATTTTAATTTCAAATTTGATAGAATCGCATTTTTAAAAAAATGACAAAATCGTGAAAAAATAGTTATATTAAGGGAAAATCGGCCTTAAGGGCATAGTGAATAAATGTGACTTTGAATATTACCTATCAATTTTTTTTTAAACATATTGGCGTTTTGTAATATAAAAATATAATATTATTAAGAAAAATACCAAAATTATAAGTTTTGTATTATATTATAACATAAACCTTATATCTAATCTTGTTCTTCAAATAAAAAACTCCATGTATCCAAAAAGTGTCGAGTTGTTTTAATTTATGATTTCGTGCTCTCCCACCAATTGACGCAAATTGTTACAAGTGATATTTTTTGGTAATTCACTTCATATTATGTCCCCTGTTTGTAAAATACAAGCTCACGTTCTTTTTGTTTGGCTTTATTCTATTTTTCGGTCCTAATGTACGTTAGTAGCTCTTTTTTTATTTTTGTCATTGAAATGATGAAAATACCTTAAAATAAAAAATAAAAAACCTATGACATCATCTCTTCTTCTCTTCCTTGCTGGTGATGTCATCTCGATAATTGACAAACCCGATCCCGATCGTTCATCTCGCCGGCGGCAACTTAACAACTGAAAACGAAGAAAAATTAATCGCAAAAAGATCATCCCTTCCTCCTCTTGAAATCGACGTCCCCTTCTCTCGATCGGCTAGCAGAGCACTGCCCGTCGGCTATGAATTGAAGGGTTAATCGGCACGAACCCTTTAGCCGACGCAACTCTGCTTCCCAAGCACCGCCGTTCGTGGTCTCCCTCCTCGACTACAGGATCCCGTGGGGAGGTGAAGCAGCTGCATCTGCTCCCGGCGAGGGAGGATGAGTAACCGGCAATGGCGGAGGCGATGAAGGAAGACAAGGAAGGGAGCAGGGAGAGGATATTCGGGAAGCACCGTCCGTCTCCAACATCAATGCCCGCGACCGCTGGGGCAGCACCGTCCGGGTCCCCTCCCCTCCTCTCTCTTTACCATTTTCATGTTAGACATAACCGGCTCAATCGGGACAAGTTCAGCGTGAGCGGGAACGCACCGATCTCGGTTAGGAGCTCCACCTACGCAAGGGATGTAGGCTGGGGTTCATCGATTCTCAATTAAGATCGATTGTGTTTGAATTTGATGTCACTAGCTAGAGGTAGAAGAATAGATGATGTCAACAATTTTTTTTATTTTTTGTTCTAGGGTATTTTAGTCATTTCAATGACAAAAACGGAAAAAAGTGTTGGTGACATCAGTCAGGGACCCGAACGTATAATAAAATCAAACACGAGGGACGTTTGCATGTATTTTACAAACAGGGAAGACTTTTGAATATATTTAAGCAAATCTGAGAGACTTCTGAATAATTTATCCTTGATAAAATCCTAACCATTTGTAATTTTTTCTGATTGCCACCCTTTCTGGATAGGAGTTACAGGACCTACATTAATTGTTGTCTGAGATAGCGAAGTTATATGAAATTTTCCTAACATGCTACTATCTTTCAAAAATTAGGATTCCTTGACTGAATGGCCAAAATGGAATGATGATCGATGTGAGTGCACTCAGGTACCTGGCTCCTCGCTGTAACTCGTAATTTCGAAGATTCACCAAATAAAAACTCGTAATTTCGAAACAGATTTCTAGTTTTTTGTGAGGTCGCTGCAACTCTCTTATACGAAGGAGAACCACCAATCAATCATTTTCGGTAACCTAAAGTTATTTCTAAAAATAAATTTTACTTATAAAAGATTGCGTCAGTTACAATGTACCATCATTAAGTATAAATTTGTCACATTAAAGTTCATGTGGGTAGGACAGGAACCGTCACTGATTTTATCATTTTTAGATCACAAAGTATATGCTGAAATGAAATACAATTAAATATATAAAGTATTAAACCGAAATTTGTCAAAAAAAAACAAACTGATGAAGATTTTGTCTTCTCCTCGGATGACAAAGGAATAAATAATGGGTCCCGAGTCTAGAGTGGTCAGTGGTTCAAGCTTCCCGTGAACAGATGGCTCGTGTCACTCAAACTTGGACTTGTAGATTCTCTAATTATTTGGAAAATAAACTTTGAACTTGTAACCGGAAATTTGCAAGTTGTTCAATTCGGCCAGAACACTGCAGAATCTCGAGGTTCAAAACCAATATTTCAACTCTTTTTTTTTTAGAAGGAATATCGAGGTTCAACACCAAAAAAAAAACCAATATTTCAACTTGAAATTCCCCATGCTATGTTTGGCTTGGAGGAGCTTAAAAAGAAATTACTTGTAAAAAAACCATATAGTTAATCAAACCGTGGGCAGAAATTATCAAGGAAATCTATTCTTTCAACAAGTCCTCACTCTTTCATTCCCCCTCAGTTCTAATAATAGTTGCTGGGATGTTATCTCTTCGTTGGCAAATGAAAATTCAAGTATTGCTGCTGAATTCAGATCAGGATTTAAGTTATCTCTTGAGGACGGAAAAAAATTCTTTCTTATGGGCTGATCCATGGGTTAAGGATCGCCCTCTCCTTTCATTTTTTCCTCGCCTTCACACTCTCTCTACTCAGAAATCCTCCTCCATTTAGGCTTGTGGAGCTTGGATGGATGGTTGCTGGTCTTGGTCTTTGTCATTGGATAGACCTCTCTTTCAATGGGAATTACTTTTGGAGGTTGCACTTCTTGATCTCCTTTCTGATAAATTAAGTGGAGCTGACTGCATAAATTGGAATTTCGATGAGGACAATTGCTACTACACCAGCTCTATGCGTAGGAAATTTTACTCCGTCACTTACCTGATCATGGAAATTTCAAAGATTTGGACGGGGCAAGTTCCCTTGAAGGTGGAATGCCTCTTATGGCTGGCTCTGCAAGGTAAATTGCGGACTAGAGAATCTTAGTCGCATGCGGAGCTGAATGCTAGGGATTGTCTTTGCCCATTTTGTGGAACTGATGATGAGTCTGGTTGTCATCTTCTCCTTCACTGCAGACCTATATGGTTAACCTTGAATGTGATCGTTAGACATTCGGGAATCTCTTGGTGCATTGGCTCTTCTATTGAGGACTCTCTTTTGGCTTGGATGAAATCTTGTTCCTGGTGGCACGATCGGGAAGGTCTGGTTCTTGCTTTTTTGTGCAATTATGTGTTGTTCTTGGACGTCTAGGAACCGGATGATTTTTGAAACAGCGACCTATAACAAAGAGCTTCTTCATCGTATCATTCATCTTGGTGCCCATGAATGGATTACCTGGTCTAAGTCCTTTTCGAAATTTGCTGGACGTGATCTGTTTCTCTTCCTTGTTTCTATTGCCCCTTGATCTTATTGACTTCTTTTAGGGGCGTGGGCAGGATTTTGGTCTATTGTTATCTTTTGGGGTTTGATACCCTTGTAAATATTCCCCTTACTCTTCAATAAAGTTACTTGTAAAAAAATTTGATCAAATCTTGTGAAGTTCAACAACTAGTAAAGAAATTTATGTTATTCCCCGAGAAGAAGTTTCCACAGGTTTTTTACTTTGTCAATGTGCAATGAAATGGAGGTCGTGCGATGACAATAATAAATACGAGATCAGACTACTTTGATACCATATTAGAATCTCAATATCCACACTTATAAATAAGTCGATCACTCGCAACAAAACATGTGGTAATCTCATCAGGCATGAGACTCAAATAAAATTAATTATGTTTCATAACATGCGCGATATCTCAAGTCAGTGGAGTTACAAGTGTCGCTTGGTTTTTAAACAACTATAATCTTCGACATTTAGTTAGAGAATTTAAAATTATAAAGTAGTAGTGTGTCAAAATACAAAACCATATGGTAGTAAAGCAGATTTTAACCATTTTTTATACCACAAGCTTACAGCTAATCCAGACAAATTTTAGTATAATGCACCTCGTTTAATGGGAAATATTATGGTTATTTGTGATCTTTATTGTCGAAACTAACAGCCTAGCTAACCTCTACCTAAAAAAACAAAAGAGAAAATTTTGGCCCAATCTTGTACCAACCACGCAGCCCAGATGAACTTTTCGGCTCCACCACAAAAGTCCATTTTACAGTTGTGGGTTTCACGGGTGCGGATTCTCTCATTCTCTCTACAGGTCATCTGACCACTACAATAAGTCAATTATGAACGCATAATAAAAAAAACTCGGAATCAAAATTTTTGATTAAATTATAATAATTTTCGTAAATTTGATCCGGGTGGTCGGTTGTGGTGGGTCTTCACTAGTTGCGCATAAGGGAATTAAGGATCAAGCATTTGTCAATATATATTACGCTCTGCTGTGGTACTGCTGCTTACATTGTCCCAAGCTGCCTCGTGTAACAACAACATCAAAAACAAAAAACAAGAGCAACAACCATGTCTGTCTTTTCTCCTCCACCCAATCCTGTCCCTAACCCTCATCCCCTGTTCCTTGTTTTCTTGATTATTATACTGAACATGGCAGAGGTCACCGGTGCGAGTGCATCCATTGGTCGGCCGCCACGTCAGCTCTCCGTCGGATACTACTCAAAAACCTGCCCTCAGGTTGAACAGCTTGTTGGCTCTGTCACATACAAGCAGTTCCAAGAAGCTCCTGTCTCAGGGCCAGCCACCATCCGCCTCTTCTTCCACGACTGCTTCGTCGATGTACGTCTTGCATTCTCCCTCGCATTACTAATTTGCGCAAATGATCATCGCTCTAGTTTAACTAAAAGTCGTATACTTTCAATTGCGGAAATGTTATTGGTTAAAATTTAGTCAACAGTGTTCTGATGTCATAATAATTTTACCTGACTCGAACTTGAAGGGGTGTGATGCGTCGATATTGATATCGACGAGGCCGGGAAGCAATGAGTTGGCGGAGAAGGATGCAGAAGATAACAGGGACTTGAGGGTGGAAGGATTTGAGACTATAAGGCAGGCCAAGGCAATGGTAGAGAGCAAATGTCCTTCTGTTGTTTCCTGTGCTGATATTCTCGCAATTGCAGCCAGAGATTTCGTCCACCTGGTATGTGCCATATCCTCATTATCTGCAAATTCCAATTCCACCCATAGATTCTCGAAACTAATTCATCATCCAATCTTTTCATCTAACTTAGAAATTTTGTATCCAACCCAATTTCTTCGAAGTGAGTTCATTAATGAATATTCATATTAAATGGGGACAATTTTGATTACGGAATTTATATTAGTGGCTCTGGATATAAGTTACGTCACAACTAACAATTGCTTGAGGAGAGCAATTGGTCTAGAAAAAACTAGAATCCAATGTCTAGTTTTTCTTGTTTAATTTGTACCTTTCAATTATAAGCAATGTTTTTTTAATAACTGGGAGGCGACCTGAGTTTCCTTTGTTTTCTAGGGCGTCTAGAGCGACTGCCAGAAGGACCAAAATATTTTTTAAAATATAATTCTATTTAACATAAAAATGTCGAAGAATTCCAAATATTCTCTGGTAAATAGGTACCAAAATATTGAATTATTACTTTTAATACAACAAAATTTTAAAATCATTTGTTTTCAAAGAAAACAATATTGGACAGTTTAATCTATATCGTCAATCAATATTGGAACTCCAAGTGGGAGACAACTTTTCAAGAATCCACAAATATTTCAGCATGCACCTAGCTACCTCAATCATTTGGCTCACAATGATTATCAATATGTGCAAATAGCAAAACATTAATAGTCCAATAACCTACTTACTTAGACAAAAGGAGAACAATTTACTATTTTTCCTTCATTTGTCCATTAGTTGTTGGATTTTCTGGTGGAGCATAATACTCCCAAGCCAAAAGGTGCCAAGAAGGGCTTTGGTTTGATTAACTTTTGGACAAAAGGAGATTAAACTTTTTACACAGTGGAACACAGGACACACCAAGTCTCCAATGCATAATTACGTATATCCAAGTGGACACTTTTGTCGTTACAGGTAACGGATATTAATAGAGTGATCGGAAGATGTAGAATATACACACTTTACACTGTTCAGTTAAAATATTTATATTTATAGAACCGAGATGATCACTATATAAATTTCGTGCATATACTGCTCATTATCAAAGCCAACTATATATGTGTGTGTGTGTCAGGCTACAACAGAGTTCAAAAACCAGTTTGGAAAGTTGAATATAATTATATTTAAATTAAGCATATTTTACGTGTTGCCTCAAATTTAAATAAAAGTACACCCAATTTACAATTAAATACACTCTTTCTTGACGTGCTTCTCCACCGAAACTGTGTGCGGATTTTTCTGTTGAGAGAATCTTTGTTCTTATAGTTGGTAAAGTGAGCTCAGCTTGGAAGCCAACCTTATGTCAGCGTTGAAGTTTTGGGACTTGTGGGTTTACATTTGGAAAATGCCCCTATGTTGATTCTAAATCATTGGAGTCAATTTCCTCAACAAAAAAAACCATTGGAGTCAAAATTTAATCGACTAAGTTTTTTGAAAGGTAAATTTTTACACTAGAATTATACGGGATTGAACTCTAAAGCTTCGTCAATTCTTCAATATTTTTTTGCTGTTATGTTAGATGTCTTTGGCTTGAATCAACTAATCCGAATTATGAAACATAGTAATGATAATCTAAACTTGGAACAATTATAGCATGTTAATATTTTTGTAAGTATAAATTTGTTGTTAGAAGTATATGTATGAATTCCTAGTATTTTTTGTTATAATTATTTTAAAATTTTTGTGCAATCGGTTGGACCACTAATCGAAACTAAAACCACGTCATTGTTATACCAAAGTTCGGAGAGTATTGGTCAACGTTGTTGATCGCCAGTCTTGTTAACCGGTTAACATGGTTGGACCTTCGAATTGACTAGTTGGACCGACTTGTCCTGATCAAACTAGCCGACATGTATCCTATGTTGTCAATAGCGCGCTATAGCGGTACTATGTAGCATTTTGGGCATCCACCGCTATGATATGTGGCTGTTAAACACTATAGACAATAGCGGCTATAGCAGCCGCTATACCACTTTTTGGCCGCTATTTGGCCGTTATTTTAGATTTTGGCAAAATTTTTTTAAATACCCCTATTTTTTAACTCTTTACTTATTTATTGAGGGCATATATGTAATTTTTGGTATTGGGTAAGTAATTTTTTTAGTTAATGTGTAAGTTTTGGGTATTGAGCAAGTAATTTTTTTCCCTTTTTTCAGTTGCTGAGCAAGTTAATAAGTTTTGGGTATTGGGTAAGTATTTTTTTTAGTTGCTGTGTAAGTTTTGGGTATTGGGCAAGTAATTTTTTTCTCTTTTTTCAGTTGCCGAGTAAGTTAATAAGTTTTGGGTATTGGGCATTGGGTAAGTTATTTTTTTGGTTGCTGTGTAAGTTTTGTGTATTGAACAAGTGATTTTTCTCTTTTTTGGCTTGATTTTAGTTGCTGTGTTTGTAATTTGTTGGTTGTTCTGCATTTTTTTGTTGCCCAGTAAGTTAATATGTCTGTTTTTGAGTATTTATGTTTACTTTGTACACTGATTTTTAGTCTTTGCAATAACAGTCATCCCGCTACCACTATACCGCTATGGCATTTTAGGGGGATCGCCGCGACGCTATCTGCTATTGACAACATAGCATGTATCTATTTTTAAAATTTTAATCTTTGTTCGATTAAAACATGACAAAATTAGGAATCACCAATGGAACCATTTGAAACGAAAAACGAAGAAAATTTTGATCTATTTTTAAAAATATTGGTTGTCATCCCTCCCTAATTCATCTCATTTTAAATGTGTCACATGCCTAGGCAGGGGGACCATACTACCAGGTGAAGAAAGGCAGATGGGACGCAAAACTATCAACAAAACCCTCAACCGTCCCTCCAAACATCCCACGCCCCAACTCCACCCTCGACCACCTCCTCACCCTCTTCACCTCAAAAGGCCTAACAATGGCGGACCTCGTCGCCCTCTCCGGGGCCCACACAATCGGCTTCGCCCACTGCCACCAGTTCCTAGGACGACTCTACGACTTCCGCGGCACCCGCCAGCCCGACCCAGCCATGGACCCGAGACTCCTCAAGGCGCTGAGGATGTCGTGTCCTCCGTTCGGCGGGAATACAGACGTCGTGGCCCCGTTCGACGTGACGACACCGTTTTCGTTCGACCATGCGTATTATGAGAATTTGGAGGCCGGGATGGGGCTGCTGGGTTCGGACCAGGTGTTGTTTGTGGACCAGCGGAGTAGGGGTTTGGTCCAGCAGATGGGGAGAGATAAGGAGAAGTTCTTCCAGGCGTTTGCTTTGGCTATGGACAAGATGGGGTCGGTTGGGGTCAAGAGGGGGAGTAGACATGGCGAGATTAGGAAAGATTGTAGTGTGCATTTGTGATGATTATAGACACAACAGAATTAGGGATCTCGAGTTTGAACCGTGTAAATGCAGCGTTAATAAAACTTGGAATATAAAAAATTGGAAGTAATGCATAATCCAATTTGGATTGGTTTATATAGACTCTTTTTATTTCATTATTTACTTTCTTAGTCGCTTTCTAGCCTTTTTTTTTAAGTAGAAATTTTATTAATGGTAAAAAATACAGTGTAAAACTTCTTTGTATTAGTTATCCAAAATGTCTACTATTTTTTAGCGATTTCAACGTCCACTATTTTTTCCAACAGAACCAAGTACGACAATTTATTAAGTCTTATTATTCTAATTCGTTTTATTTCTCATTCTATTTGTTTATTGTCGAACTGTAACCAAATGCGACATAACTATTATTCGCTCTTTATTGGCGAAATAATTGCACCAATGTGCAAGAGAGAACATTGTAGCAGACAGTGCGACGGCGACGAGTCAAGGAAATCAATATTTTGCATACCTATTGGGACACTAATTAATTAATTTAAGTTTGACGGTATTGAAAGTTAACAAAAAAAATTCAATATATTTATCACTGTCGTTTTTCTAATTATTCAAATCTGAATACTCTTAGTTAAGTTAGAACAGTAGTATAATCTGTTTTGCATAAAATCAATATTTAAACAATGGGCCTACAGATACATTTAAACAATGGGCCATAGACGTGGTCCAATTGCATTGGGAAAATGGAAATATTAGGTAACTCCTTATATTTTAGTATCACACCACCCAAGTCCAGGTCTCTATTAGGTAACTCATTTTCATCTTCCTATATCTTCCATAACTTGCACGAAGCTCATGGGATCCAACCCTCGAGAATGATGATTCGTAACCGGAATTAGCTAATCTTGTGTACCAAGATTTTCCGACGTAACAATGAATAAATATAAGGAGGTATGTTAATTCTTTAAAAACCCTGAATATGAAGTGTGGCAATCAGCAATCTCCTGCGTTACAAAAATAAAATGCTACGAGGGAAAACTATGACACGCACACACATAACCCGGAGAAAGGGAAAAAAATTCAATCACATGTCGAAGTTGTAATTTTTGGACGAAATTTGCTCAGTAACTTCGCTAATTCAGTTTGAGATAGACTTCTCATAAAATGTAGCAAAGCCCTATCGAATTCTAAATGTAACTACATTATAATGTTGATAGTGATGCTGATGCTAGTCGCAAAAGGGCTAGCTTCTTACTAAATTTGAATAGAAATGAGTTTGACATTATGGTTTCTATAGACTTGGCTGTTATTCGAACAATATTGATACTCTCCGAATAAAAATGGGGTGACCCAACAGAGAAGAAGCAGCTCACTCCAAAACAGTCGGACAAGATGACATCAAAGCAAGTATCATTGCCTCGTAGAAAATACTATGACTAGAATCGTTCCCCGTGGAGTACCTTCTGCCCTCCTCGTCACGAGGTGTCTTTGGTCGCTGCGAGATCAATTTTTTGGGCTTGCCTTCTGTCCTCCTTGGTCGCGAGGGGATTTAGCTCGGGGCGAGACCAATTTTTTTTGGTTTTGCGTGGGCTTTCTTGTTTTATCAATTTCATGTTGACTAGGTTGGAGGATTAGGATAAAGAGTTATAGTTTTATTATGAGTATAACTCTTAATCGTTTACTTGATCCTAAAATTTAGGAAGTTCATGTTCTTGTAGGATAAGTAAAGTACCCTACCTATGTGTATAAATAAATCATGAGAGAACCTAGAATACACACCAAAAAATTTTCTTCTCTGTGAGATTTTATATGTTGTTTCCTTGACGATAATAATAAAATCGCTTATTCCTTCCCTATGATTCAACCTCGTTAAATTCTTGTTCTCGTCTTTGTGAGTGCAAATCGCTTCCGTGGGTTTCAGCACAACATTTCATACTCTCAACTATCCGCTGTTGCGGTATCTTGTAGGCGTAGGTAGGGGTGAGCCAGAAACTGAGTAAACTGTCAAACCGTTCGACCGCCAAATCGCCAAACCGACCAAATTGTAAACTGCACGGTAAACTAGTGTCGTAGTGCAGTTTGAAACTGACACCGAGTTGATGTGGTTTAGTTTCGGTATTGGTCTCAAATCAAACTGCGATACCGCAAAACCGCATACATAGAACGACGTTGTTTTAATATATATTTATTTTCTGCCAAAACGACGTCATTTTGGTTTAGTATAGTAGTAATTTTCTTCCCTTCTTTAGTTTCCTCCGACCCCTACCCCAAATCGATTTTTCTCCCCTACCCCAAATTAATTTTTTCTTCCCTTCAGTTGGAGAAGTATTTTAACCACACTAGATTTAAATCATTTTATTAACTTTCCTTCCTCTAAAAAAGGGCGAAGTTGGGTCTGGTAACCATATTATAAGGATCCTTGGAATCTACTTGTGTTTCCTTGTAGTGGTAACCTGATTGTGTTTCCTGTTTTGATCTTATTGGGCTGTGGTGTTTACAGAAGTAGTATGTGTGGCAAATCTTGCCATTTGACCTGCACTTTTCTTCGAATTTTTGGAAAAAATTATTGTTCTGTGTGTGCAAGAGAAAGAGTGGGAGAGACAGAGTTTGATCGCGATAATGCATGGAGACAGCTAATTTAACTTGGTGTTCCTCCCAAAATATTTTTTTTTGGGATTTGATCGTAAATGTTGCGATTTAATCTTTAGCATTCTGTTGTGAAATGCTAAAATATGTATTTTTTAAATTTGGGCCTATTAGAATGGGCTTGCCGTGAAGGGCCCAAATTACGGTTTCAAATTGTAAAATCGCACTAATAAACTGCAAGTCGCCAAATTAAATACCGATAATTTTTATTGACACCGTAACACCGATGGTCTCTATTTATTTTAAAAATTTTGCGGTTCGGTGGTGATTTACATTGTCGGTGGTGATCAAAAGTAGCTTCTTTTGCTTCCGAATGTTTCACCCTGAAAGTATATGTCTAGGAAGCATCAGTATTGGATATTTTTGCACTTTGATAGTTACAGCTGTTACTATGATTAATTATATACCTAAAAGCACATGATGGTTGAGACAATTGAAAAGTGAAAAGTATACCTATACCTATACCTATACCTATATGAATGGAGACAATTGAAAAGTACGGCTCAATGAATGTTATTGCATTTGAGCCACTTTTTCTGTTGGGGAAGACCCATTTTCTGTTAACCTAACATATCTTCCCTTCATTGTCCTTCCCGATCCTTTCGTACTAAGAAAAATTCTTCTCAATACTCTAACATCCACATGGGATATAGAAATCTCGGAT
This sequence comes from Hypericum androsaemum, assembly GCA_963995505.1. Taxonomy (NCBI): domain Eukaryota; kingdom Viridiplantae; phylum Streptophyta; class Magnoliopsida; order Malpighiales; family Hypericaceae; genus Hypericum; species Hypericum androsaemum. Next base: position 12,675,618 of record OZ023192.1, read on the forward strand.
CAATTTGAGGTAGAGTACTTCATTTCTAGGCCAAGTAATAAGCTTTTTTCGGATCACAAAATGAGAGGAAATTGTCTCTATCATTTTTATCATAGTCGCATTCTCAGTTTCAAACTCGAAACGTAGATTTCCTAGATAAAATTGAGGCAATGTAATGCAATAATTAACCGTGTGCAAATCTTGTTTCAAGCAAATTTCATCTCTCAAAATGCCTTTACACCTCAGCAACAATAATTTCACAAAACCTGCATTTTCTTCTGTTGGCCCCAAATAATCTTGGGGTCCAAAATCAAGAAAAAAATCTTGATAACTACTATTCTCCAGCTACAGCTACCTTTCATGAGGCCCGCGGTCATCAAGTAATGATGTGCGAACCAACCACAAGACAGCCAAATTGACAAACTCTCCATGTGGGATGCAGATTTAAATGATAAAAGTCCAATGTGGGACACCTAAAACACCAATATAAACAGCTTCGTGGATCGTGAGCTGTGTTGTCTGCATTTTGTCTTCGAAACAGCGTTCGAATAATCACTAAACTGACTTTTTTAAATCTAAATTATTATATATCGATATTTTTGAATCCGAAATCGATACCAATGATTGTTGTTAGCACTTGAAAATGCTAAGAATTGAACAACGTTTGATGGGGCATTTATAAATTATCCCGGAAACATACCAAATTCTTAATAAAAACAGTAAGTGTGATTTAATGGTTGCAGAGGGCTTGGATGATCAGGTTCAAACCGCATTAATTTTTGTAGCTTCGCATAAGCAAAAGATTTGATATCTCATGAGCAATAGTGGGACGAGGCCTATGAGCGTAGTATTAATTTCGTAGCAGCGTAGAATATAATGTTCATCTAGTGTGAGTATACCTGTCGCCAACCATACTAATAATAATTTTCTAATATGTTTTGAAAGGAATATATATATATATATAATAATTTGTAACAAGAAATTATAAATACACGAGGACCAAAACACATGCATAGTGGATATGCATTTAATTGCTGGAGAAAAATAAAATTTCCCTTGCAGTATACGTATACCCAACCTCAAGACAGATATTAACATGTTCTTGCCTCGGACATAGCGGCCGTTATCATCAAATGAGAGCTTTTTTTTTTGTTTCTCTGATCTTATTAAGTTGACTAATTCAGATTTGAGCAAGAAATTTTTGTTGAAAAGTGACAAAATTCTCAACAAATTTTTAACACTGTTAGTTTCAAATACACAAGAAAGATGTTTTTTTTTAGAATCTACAAGAAAGATGTTCAACCGTTCAGATTTCAACCTTTTCAAAATTTGCAGTAGGCTCACAGGGTCAATTTCTCTATTTTTGGTTTAATTGAATTCATATTAGTCATAACATATTGAGTATGAATTGATAAGGAATTTGAATTCATTTAAAAAAATTTAATTTCAAGTCTAAAAAATGTAAAATATCTTATTGGAAGAATCACCCATAAATAAACTCCGATAGTGATTCACTCTTCAATACTAGAGATTTTTAAAAAATCTAGTATGTTTTCACTTGATATATTATCAAGTTGTGTTGATAGTAAAATTATGCCAAGCTGGAATGTAGCAATAACTATACAGGACGCCATTTCTTCCTACACCAGCTGACCATTGTTTCTATACATGTTACAAATAATTCAAACATAGAAGGTGGTGAAGGGGGGCCAATCAACTGAAATATTAATGGCAACTGATCTTTTTCTGGCCGGATCATTCAATACTCTGCCTCAATTTTTCATGGACGCAACCAAGAGATACCAACCAACTCTACTACCCGTCATTATATCTTCCGTCGGGTATACAAACTTAAATGTTTCCAACTAAACACCATCAATCCCCCTCCCCTTGCTACCAACAAGCACTTATATTGGGTAAACTAGTGAATAAACTTGTGATAACTTAATAAAAAGGTCTTGAACTTAAACTCAACAGTGTTAAATATTTGTTGAGAATTTTGCCACCTTTCAAATGTCAAATCTGACTCGAATCTGATTAGTCATAAGAATGACAAAAAGATCGAGACCCAGTGGGTCAAACTCTTATCCTTCCCTACGGGACTAGGGTCTGTCGGGTCTAGGTCCTTTATGTGACTATGGGTACGAGTGAACCTTTAAAGTTAGGTCTGTTTTGGATAGGATCCATATAGATTCTGACCCAAATCTCATCTATAGACCTATAAATAAGATTCTATCCTAATAAACTTCAATTAGACCTATCGAAATTAACATATAAATATTAGTTTCTTCCTAAATCTTAAAATTTGTACACGAAAAAAATATTATAAAAATATGTTATATCACTCGTTTCTTGACATAAAATTAAATAAAAGTATTTTATATCACCGGATGTCATAGTGGAGGTAAGTCGTGAGTGTATTTTTTTAATAACTTATATTAAAATTTCAAAATTATTTTGTAAATCAGTGTGTTCATGTGTAGGATATAGATCTTGAATTCGATCCTTAGAATCCTAAGGGTCTAAATCCTTTTCATAAAAAATTCGAAGTATCTAAGGTAGTGTCCAGATCCTACCTCTAAATTTAGGGTCTAATCATATGGACTTTTACCATATCTATCCGTTCACTCTTAATCAGTCACTCTTAATTAGTCGGCTAGTAGATATAAAGAAACAATCGTCCTCTCTCAACCCTTTTGTGCATTTAAGGAAGAGAGCTAGCTAGGCCATTGCATCTATATATACCTCAACCTACAGTTGCAAGTTAACTTCAAGCAGTACACAAACAAAGAAGCTTACTTCTGTCTAGAAACATGGCGACGTTAGACATGCAAGTTCTGGTAATAGTAGGGCTTGTAGTGGCGATAATGCCATGGTCTTGTTGCATGGGATTCATGAACATTGGCCAAATGAGGCAGTTAGCTTCCAAGAGCAACGTGACCTGTGTGCTGGTTTTCGGGGACTCCAGCGTTGACCCCGGCAATAACAACCGCCTTACCACCGACATGAAGGGCAACTTTCCACCGTACGGCGAGGATTTCTTCAACGGCCGGCCGACCGGAAGGTTCAGTAATGGAAGACTCGCCACCGATTTTATAGGTACAAGACCTTAAAACAAACTTAATATTTCTAGTTAAGAGTAAGAATCAGGCTTAGGTGTGCATGTAAATCGCGAACATGTTCGCTATTAATTTTTTCGAGGATGTTGTAGTATTTATTCCTATATATAAATAAATAAATTTACTTACCCAAAAAAAGAAGAAGAGTAATAATCAGTTTTAGTCGTGTTGAGATTATCATTAATCATTGTCTTAAGATTTTTAGTTCGATATGGAGATGCTAACAAGTGCGAAAAATATTTTCAAATGCAAAAATAATGTGTCACAGCTACTTCTATTTGGGTTAATGACCAATTCATTACATATTCTGATATGGTTGTTTTCAGCTGAGGCAATTGGTTACACAAAGGCAATTCCAGCTTTCCTTGATCCTCACCTGAGAAAAGAAGATTTGCTTCATGGTGTTAGCTTCGCTTCCGCTGCTTCTGGCTATGACGATCTCACAGCTAATCTCTCCGTAAGCCCCAGAACATATCTTCTCATACGATTAATAGAAGAGTTCATTTTTGTTTGTTTCGTCGAAAAATATTTTTCTGTTCGAAAAATAAAACAACGCATAATATAAAGAGTACCTTATTTGTCTAATTGGTGAAAATTGTTGGTTTTGTGGGAATATAGAATGTGCTACCGATGTCGAAGCAGCTGGAGTATTTAAGGCACTATAAGGTGCAATTGGCTAGATTGGTGGGCGTGAGGCAGGCAGAGAACATCATAAGCCGTGCAGCTTTTGTTTTGAGTATGGGAACTAATGACTTCCTCCAAAACTATTATTTGGAGCCGATTCGCTCTAAGGAATACAAAGTTGAGGAATATCAAACTTACTTGGCATCTCGCATGGCCGATGCCATCAAGGTACACAACATTTCTATCTCCTATAAAACATTAATCACGACACCGCCAAACCGAAGGTTTCAAGTAGAATTGTGGCAGTCACGGTTTGGATCTCTATAAATAAACTATGTTGGTGTTTGTTTCATTTAGTCGACCAAAATTGCAACACCTTCCAAAACTCGCTCATGTATAAGATATTATTTTGGTGAGGGTAAATATATTTATTCTTGTCTATCAAGTATTAACAATATTTTTTGCAAAAATATAAATTAAACTTCGAGTAGGATCAAAATAATTTTTTTATAGAAAAATTAGATGATTATTCTGGATCCAAATGGTGGTAGATACTCCATATCATGTAATCTTAATTAATAATTATTACCTTTTCTTAATTTTTTGCAGTTTTGTCATCTTGTGTAACGTAGGTGTAATATTGTATCTTGTGTTAATTCCAATTATCAAATTAGAGTATAATTTAGTAGGATTTCTTTCTTTATTATTAATATTTAATGTGCCGTTAACATCAGAACAAAATATATTATACTGGGGTTATTTATCTTTACACTGTATCGTCATAAATGGGCTGACATTGTACTACTCAGTGTTTCGGTGTCCCCGATATTTATGATCGGAAATCATATTTTATGAGGTTCCTCAAAAATAAATATCTTTATTTTTTAGTTTAATAACCCTCATTCAATGCTAAGGCACATGGGCCTTTGATCAAACGTAATTCATTGTGGTTTTTCCGTATTAAGTGAATATATTTATACTATTAATTTTTGATTAAAATTTAGGAGAAAAAAATTGAATTGGGAAATATACCATAAATTTGTCAATTGGTAGAATCGTAACCATTTAGTATACCAAGTCATATGATACATCATAAAACTTTTAAATTCAAAGTGTGCCTACCTCATTGAATCACTTGGATACTGAATACATTAAATTCAGCAACAAACATTTGCAGTGAGAATAAATTTTCTTTCACCTATTTAATGTGACACAGAGAAGTTAGGTTCAACTAAATAACTCCATCGCTTCCTAGTCTGTAGATGCAATAACTCGCAACTTTTCAATTCTTAAATGTCCAATATTAATTCGGTGATCTTGTATAAACATACCAAATCTACTTATTTTCCGATCGCAATAAGTCCTCGTGTTGCACCACTCTCGTTAATTATTTTGTCTTTGTGCAGGAAATGCATAGGTTAGGAGCCATACACCTGGTGGTGGTCGGGATACCTCCTCTAGGGTGCATGCCACTAATTAAGACACTGATGGATCAGACAACATGTGTAGAAAGCTACAACAAAGTGGCCTTTGGATTTAATTCTAAGATCAAAGAGAAATTGGCCTTCCTCACAGCCACTTCCGGCATCAAAGGCTCTTATGTTGATTGCTATGGCCTCATAGCCAAAGCCATCCAGAACCCACGAGAGTATGGTATGTAGATATATATGAGCGGGTTAATTTCGTGACATTTTGGCCAACCAGTTAGATTTAAATATGGATTTTGGTGCAGGTATAGAAGAGACCTCCAAGGGTTGTTGTGGGACGGGAACAGTGGAATATGGCAATTCATGCAGAGGGTTGACCACTTGCAAAGATAGGTCAAAATATGCATTTTGGGATGCAGTCCACCCAACCGAAAAGGTGTACCAAATTATTGCTGAGGAGTGCATAAGGACTCTTTCATAGTGAGGGGGTGGATTAAATTAAATGTTTTCACTTTTCACTGTATTATTTATGTGTGGGAGAATTTAATGTAGCAAATTATTGCTAGTTAATTATATTTTTTGTTTTTTATGCTAATTAAATGATTGCGCCACAAGGAAGAGGTTGTGGGGATATAAAAAATTCGAGTGACGTACAAAGTATATTCGGGCCTGTGGAGCATTTCGGGCCCAGCTTCTTCTTTGAGGCCGAACAAGAATCTTTGTTTTTGATAAGAAACAAGAGTTATATTTTGATGCCATAGAAACATGTGGATATGGATGGAATTTGAACATTATCATGAGTGTCTACCTAGGTCTAGACTCGAAGAATCTAAGATATGTTAATTTTGATCGGATCTAGATCCGGATATTGCCCGGATGCTTATTTTTTAAAGGAAAAAGTCTATTTTAGTACCCTGTGTGGTACAGCCCAAAATCATTTTAGTACCCTGTGGTAAAAAACTGACCAATTGAATCATACTTATTCCAATTAATATAAAAAATATCCCTTCTCCTTCTCCTCCTCCTCCTCCTTCTGCTTCTTCTTCTTCTCCTTCTCCTCCTCCTTCCTCCTTCTCCTCCTCCTTCTCCTTCTCCTCCTCCTCCTCCTCCTCCTTCTTAGATTGACTCGACGGTGGGATACCTGAACAAGGCGGTGTCGAAGAAGAAGCCTGAACAAGGCGGTGTTGAAGAAGAAGAAGAATCGGGGTCGATGAACGCCCGGGTGCCCGTGGTCTGGATGAGCCCGACGCTGCTCACCTGCAAGTACTGCCACCAGGAGAACAGCATACGACCGGTCGTCGCGGAGAAGAAGAGGGAGATCAACTGGCTCCAGGAATGGGCCAACAATGCTGAGCTCCAGGAACGGGCCGACGATGCCGCTTCTAACTGTTCTTGTCCTCTCTTTCCTGGGAATTCCACTCGAGCAACTTCTCCAGCGATGACGCGATGATTGATCGACTTCCCGAGATGGTAAATTTTTAAATAATGGGTTCGAGTGTTTGTTAAAGTTTGGGACTTTCGAGTGTTTATTGGCATTTGAAGTAATGGGTTCGTTTTGGTGTTTGGATTAACGGGTTGTTTTTGCTTTAAGCTGTTTGTGATTTGTTCTAAGTGGAAGTTTAAGTGTTGGTCTTTGTTCTAAGTGGAAGAAGAAGAAGAGAGGGGAGAGGCCACGTCATAAAAAATTGGTGACGTGGCTGGCTTAGTTGGACGGGCACTTTTTTTATGTTAATTGGAATAAGTATGACTCGATTAGTCAATTTTTTACCACAGGGTACTAAAATAATTTTGGGCTATATTACAAGGTACTAAACTAAACATTTCTCTTTTTTAAATGATAAGGGCGTGGATATGGACCCATAAGATCCTACTCGGATCTTACCCAATTTTTTAAAAAATATTAAAATAATATATATATATATATATATATATTAATAAATAAAGTTAGTACCAAATTCTCACCACAACCTACCCAGATTGAATTTTTTTTTATAAGTACATTTTATCCATCCATGCTTGTATAAATACCACAGTACTAAAATATCAAAGTACCAAAGTTACATCTTAATTGGTAACAAAATCGAAGCATCAAATATCAAGATATTATAATTGGTAAAGAACGTGAATACCTATTCAACCAAAAGAAATACATGTTAGGTAGGTTCCAACTAATGCTCTTGACGCTTTAAATATCCGAGAGAAACTAACAAATTTTCAAAAAAGGTATAACCTACATTATGTTAATTCAACCTTCTAATATATTCTACCCTTCAATTGTCATATTAATTTGTAGTTTTTTTTATATTGACTTATTTTAGTGGAAGAATAAATTGCATTCACATTTTGATTTATTTCTAATATATGGATCACTTTTGTTCATGAGCTCTAAACAATTCCATTATTCTCATCATGTCAATTGTCATATTTAAAACTCGAGTTTGAATCAATCGAACCACGACGAATCAATCCACCTAGGTTCTTCTGACTTAAAAAAGCTTCGAACCGCACTGACTTAGGTTTGACTGGGTGGTTTAAGGCATCGATTGTATCTACATCACCCGGAAATGTTTTAGAAAAAAATGAGAGGGGGAGAAGAGAGATGAAGAAAAGAAGGCTAGAGAAAAAAAAATTGTAGTTTTATTTGGACAAACTAGGTGAACTGATGAGCCAGTGGCCCAGTAGTCATTTTCGTCTATCACCGGTTAAATAAGTAAATAACCATCCAAGTTTAGGTAAAAAACGGTTTGAGATTAGTTCAGGGTCGTGGTCCGACAGATGGACCACGTTTTTTAAAACATTAGAATCTTTGGTAGTCTTCAGGCCCACGAACCATATCCTTGTTGTCCCGGAGTATTGCAACTCTACCAGGGGTTAGGCCCATGGACCCTTATTTTCTTTTTTACTAGGGGCCGCGAACTAGTCTATGTTCGGGTTATAGAATATTGGACAGCGAATAAAATGACAAAACCATCTCTACTTGAATTTGGATAAACACAATTTTTTGTCATGAATCATGACCAAGATCAACACATTACCAAACTATAATCATAATTATCACCCCAAATCCGACAGTAATTAATTATGCATGCGCTGCCTCCGCATCATTATTCTATTGTAATCATTACAATATTCAATACATCGTGGGATATGTATATACCGGGTAAAATTCTCCCCTACGGAAATGGGTTTCTAATGAAACATTAAATGCTTAAACAAGAAACAATCTCCCTGTCGTATAATCACATTAAACATAATAATCCTTTCATTAAGAGCAACAAAACAAACATTAAGCTCTTTTAGATAATATCTAAACTTCTCTTGCGTTCACCGCATAACGCTTGTTTTATCTGCATTTTTCTTCTTTGTCATTCTCTTGACCGTCGAGCCAGCACTCACTCGAATCGTTAGTCTTTGATCATGTAATCAATGATAGGACGAGCGGCCATGACGATGTTGAAGTAGGCTTGTTCAGTGGGATGTATGGCGTCCCAAAATATATACTTGTAAGGATTAGGACAAACGAACGTATGCGGATTGCAAAGGATTCCTGCCTCTAAGTATCCGGTTCCGCAACAGCCAGTAGTTGCCTTGTCGAACTCTTCCGGAGATTTAAAAAAAGAAGGGAAAAATATAATCAGATTCGAACCGAAAAAAAAAAAATCAATTCCATGATATTGCATGTAATCAGATAGTTCAACATTGAATTAGGCTGCGTTTGTAATTTGTAGAACTCAAACAAATATCGAAAAATGTTAAAAATATTTTCGCTACAGCAATATCATGTAGTTCAACCTGTAGTTCGGAGTCAAAATGCATTTTTCACTTTAATGTCAGAAAAGTGATTGTCCAGTCAATAGCCATAATAGCTGTTATGGTGGAAAACTTATGACTGCGGTCACTCAAGTTTGACAAATTTTCCTCTCATCTCCCGCAATAAAACGATTTAGTGTTGAGCATTAAATTGTGACGGCGATCACTCATAGATGCCACACCATTGTAATAAAAACCCGAAAGAAAAAAATTACTTTAGTATCCTCTGTTTTCATGCATTTTTAACTAAGTATAGGTTTTCCAAAATCATGCTTTTCTTAATAAAGTTAAACCAAATGCGTGAAACTACATAGTAGTATTAAAGTTAACTTCTCAGAAATCAGAAATCTCATACGACACAAAATTTAATTAAAGGACATTAAATTGATGAGCTCACCTGGGCTTTTGATCATCTTCAAGAACGTATCGTAGGGGTCGGACAAAATTATTCTGGCACCCTGATGGGCTAATCGGTCTTGCATTTTGGTCAGTTCCGATTGAAGCATCGCGTTGAATTCTTTTCCGACGGTGGAGTAGTGGTCGAGGCACTTCCGATCCACGAAAGCGTCCTTTGAGAATAGGGTGACCACCACCGGGAGACACCCTATTGCGCTAAGCCCCGTCACAAATATCCGTCGAGCTCCTAGGTCAAACAGGCTCTACAAATATGAACCGAGAAACACTTAAATTAATCGGCATGTGAGATTTTTAGCTTTTTTCTATACGGATAATTTATCACTGATCAAATACATAACTAAGGACATAAATGCACTAAGTTAAGTGAAAATGTAGGTCCTTATCATCCAAGTATTCTCCAAATTGCACCAAGTGTGTCCTCCAATGGTAGGCTACCCCATCACATTAGCTTCCACCCTTGCAAAATCATGATCATAGACCTATTGAACCGAATCCAATTTTGATTTTATTGAGAGTTTTTCTAGCTTACTTAAGAGATCTCGAGTTCTTGCACAATAGTGTTAAATATTTGTTGAAAAAAATTTGCTACCATTCAAAGTACTACCAACTTCAAACTTCGACTAATCAATCCAGTAGATACACAGACACCACGTGATTTCAAACAAAAAATAAATAACACATACAAAAACGTTAAACTAATTACATGTAAAGTCTGAAAAATAATTGTTTTACCTAAAACAAACATAAGCCAAGTTGGTCCCATGTTTTCAATGTGTTATACACTAGACTTGTTTAATTCCAAATTAAAATTCATTGAGAGATATAATTTGTAGCACTCCAGCTGTAGCACAATATATATGATCCTCCTCTATAAATGCCCATAAATGATGACAGCAAAAAATTTGGTTTTGTGATTTTGATAGGAAACCGTGCATGTACGAAGGTAGCTGCTATGGACCCTAAAACAAAATAGAGAATTATGTCTTGTGGGGCCTCTGTTCTTTATATTTGGCACCATTGGAGTGGCTCCATTTCCAGTTGGGGGTAAAATTAATTTTCCCTGTAACATCTATGAGTTGAAAACTATATCTTCCAACTTTATGTTGGACCATCTTCTTATCCCACAATAGAAAATTGTTCAGAATAAAAAATAAGAACGTGTTCCCAAAAAAATTAAAAAGTCTAGAAGAATGTAATCTTTTTTAAAAATACAGTCAGACTAACAACTAAAGTCTCTACCAAGTTGTTTTATTTATAATGCCCGATAGCACACGAACCACCCAGATTCTAGTTTGACTTCGCACGGTCGATTGAACTATTTCAAATGGTTAGAATGAGAACCAAACAGTAGTCAAAATTGGCAAAACTTCAGTTTAATACGGTTTTTTAATTAAACTATGCTAATATATAACACAATTTATAAACTGGAACTATGCATACACATTTTGTAAATATATAGCCAAAATTACCTGAATGAATTGGATTTTCTTATCAAGGATGAACCGCTGGTACTGTGAGATGGTGAAGTTTGTTCGGATTTGTAAGGTGAAATAGTTGATAACGAAGTCATTTGTCCCACAACTAAGAACCACCAGCGATTTCTTTACATGCTCTTCGGCTTGCTGCTTCCCCATCGCCGTCGCCAGCTTTTTCTTGTACTCCTTGAAGTACTCCAGTTCCTTAATCATGCTAACCACGTTCTGTCATTATCATAAACACAAATATTCGGATTAGACCATTATAATAGGTCGATTAATCTGGGTTCAAGTCAGCTAGATTTTTTTTTTAAGTTTGACAGCAAATGCATATCTAAGAGTAGAACTTTGAAATTATGGTTCAACTACAACAATAATTTACTAGATAATCTACATGGTCGGCAGTATTCCTGGATAACTTTTTTGGTTCATAACACTTGTTATCCGGCCCAAGTGGTATACATTGTTGCGTTCACAAAAACTTAAACCTGAGACATGATTAAACTAGAATAACTTACTTGCCGATCGATTTAAGTGTCTGTTGGTATTTCCCGGCTAACTTTGGAACATGCATGAATATTTATCATAACATCACAATAATCGATGGTTGCAATTATAATCGACATATAACAACCGACGTGTTTCGCCTAATAATACATGAAGATCCATGAAGCTGTGAAGAAAACAGGATATTTTTGTCAATGTGGTGTGATTCATTAGTGTCCTAGCACCGGCCAACTGTGACGTGTACTGTTTCAACTACCCATAATAATAGGAAAAAAGTGTATCTGTGTCCAGCCATCACGATAAAGAGGCAAATCAATCTGGAAGTTAACAAAAAGAAAACGAGATGGAGCAAATTTTAAATTGAATTCCTAGCTTAATCACAATGTTTTTTTCTTCTTCGGACTATTAGGATAAACGTGGTTTGGCCGAAAATTTAAAAAGCATGTCAAAGCCAAATCTCCTGAGACTACTTTCAGTATATATGGGTCAAGTTCAATGAACTTCAAAATAAAACCCTGTTATACATGAGTTCGATTATGATTAAAATTCGAGACAAATTCTAACGATAATGTAGAAATGTTGCTGTGAGTTTGGCACATGAACTTTAGGTTAATGTTTTATTAGGCGGTTGTGCTTTGAGACAAAATTGTTACCGCCAATATGGGCCAGTCCTGAGGCTTCTTTAGCTGCATTTCATGTGATACCGGTTTTGTTCTTATAGTTCTTTCGGGAAACAAAAGTTTTGTACTTATATTAGTTTCTTGCCTCCTCGTGATTCAATATTTGTCTTTTCATTTACATTTGTTGAAATTTTGCCACGAAGTTAGACACGAATCAAAGTTAGCATATGCCTGGAATTTAAGAAAAATAGAGTTTAGTAATTAATCTGATATAATATAAACCAATGCAAGAAAGCATATAAACAAATAATAAATACGTAGTTCCTAGATTTGAGACAGAAGTTTGAGGCAAATGAATTATTTTTTAAATTTAATGGGAATATAAAAAGGAATAAAAATTGGAGGCTAGCATAATCTTGCCAACTTTGGACATTATTGAAAATAAAAAGAACTACAATTGATTTTTTTATAAGTAGGTAAATTTTATTATTATAAATATAGTGTTACACCAAACTAGGAGTCAAAGAATAAACGATATTTGGATAGTTACATGAGCATGTAACAAAAATTCGGTCATTTTTACCTAATGACGCTAAATACAAAATAAGATCATGAATACATAATTCTGCAGTGAAATAACTACAATTGTGATTTGTAAGTGTATATCCTTGGATCTTGATAAAAGTTTTATTATTGGTAACTTCATGTTATTTGAGAAGTTGGAGGCTAGTATATTGTTGACACTGGTAATTACTATCAGTAAAGTGCCAGCAACCATATGTTATTATAGGTGAAAACAACAAAACCTTAATTTAATTTTTGTTATCTTCTGATCATAGTAATTATTAGCAAACTACCAATACTGTTTCAACCACATATAGAGAGAAGTCGAAAAAAGTTGTAACGTAAAATCGCTTTTTGTTATTAATACGAGTACTGGAGTTGGTATCATTTTAGTAGAGGTGGGTAAGCAAATAAAGGAGGAAGTGCTATTCTCTGCCACTAACAAGAGACCTGCATTGCATACCAGATGAAAAAAACTACATACCCACCTAAATATTGTTATAGATTAATCAAAAAAATTTGAGTAGAAAATGTAACAATGTTAACACTTATTATAAAACTTTGTCACTTTTTAATAAATCTCATCTAGTTCAAATTTGTATTGGTTTTTTTTTTTCCTTTCTCCGTGATGATTGGTGGTGAGGTTTACCCATGCCATTACTTAATTTATAACTGGTGATTCGATTAGGAAGCTACGTTGGTGATTCGATTAGGGAGCTACGTAATCAAGATTTTATCATGTACTTATTTTTGCTTAGGTCAACTTAGTCCAAATTATTTGTTGTTATTAGGTTTAATTTGGCCGCAGCTTGCATCTTATAGGCTATAATATAGAGATGCTTCTCCTTCAGGGGATGTAAAAATTATTAGTTTTACTATTAATAAAGTAGGTGGTGAGGTTATTAGTTTTACTATTAATAAATTATTTGTTGAAGTAGGTGGTGAGGTTTAATCATGCCATTACTTAATTTATAGCTAATGAATGATTAAGGAGCTATGTAAACAGTCTCAACCTATTTGCAATTTCCGATGTGAAATTCTCTACAACAAAGTTCAACTTATCAGAAAAAAAATTTGGTGAACGGAAAACCAAAGTAGGTTGCCCGTCAGGCATCTAGTAAATATTTAATATATGCCATATTAGGAAATTTATCATATATTTTTTTCTACATTATGGAGAAGAAAATAAGTAGTTGGAGAGAAAGGGAGAGAGAGACGCTTATTTGTGGAGTGATAGGATCGAATCCAGTGCCAGCGGAGGCAAAGCTAACTCCTGTCATGAGCTCTTCAATGCTTAGATTTGGGTCCAAATATGGAGGCACAGTCTCCTTCACCCCAACATATGAAGCTGCACCATGTGTGTAATCAAATTAAATATCTGTTATCATATTTACGATCTCAAGAGTTAAACACTCCAGAAAAACACTATCAAACGTATTATCTACTTCATTTTCGGAATTCGAACTTGAAAACTTGCATTATTGGGGTATTATCTGCTTCAAATTAACTATCACTCAAGAGTTAAACAATCAGAATGACACTATCAAATGTATTATCTACTTCATTTTCAAGATTCGAACTCGGGAACTTGCATAACTGGGGACGTATTATCTACTTACCAATGAAATCAGTGGCTAGCTTTCCATTGCTGAACCGCCCTGTCGGCTCCTGGTTGACAAAATCCTGCCCATAAGGTAGGAAATTTCCCTTGAAAATTGTCGGAACGAAGTTGTTGTTTCCGGGGTCGACCGTGGAGTCTCCGAACACTAAAACGGCCGTTATTGAGTTCTTTGGACCTCTTGGGATTGTTAAAGCAGCTTGGGAGCTAATAAAGGAAAAGGAGAGCACTAGAAAGAGGAGGAAATTAAGTGGGTGGAAAATATATTTGTTCTTGCTTCGATAAATTCCCATGTTTTTAAATGCTGGGAGACTTGAGCTATAGACTCTCGTCAATGGACTAAGCTAGTATTGGATAATGGACTAGGATTTTCTGGTTTGCAAAGGTTGCGCTTGGTCCCTATTTATGGATGCATGAAATGAAGATGTCACTTTTCAAGTAAAAAATAAAATTAAATGTGGGTCAGATACGGACCTGCTTGTTGTAAGTGATTGTTTTTTTTTTCTGCAATCTCAATATCCGAGAATAACGAGTAATTTTTGTGGTGATTGTTGTATATCAAATAAATATTCACTTATATTTTAATATCTAATAGAAGGGAGAAAATGAATCATGTGTAGTCTGCTTTTTTTTAGTCCGTGTTAGGAATTCAGCAAATAGGGAACAAACGCGCAAAGAACACGGACGCAAGAGATAACGTGGTTCGGCCTAATGCCTACATCCACGGGGAGAAAGGATAACTTTTATTGATGAGTTTTCGAGCCACAAAGCCATACAAAACCTTAGGGTAACATGCCTTTATATAGAGGCAAACCCTTGGTGTACAAGTAACCTATCTAGGTCAGATTATGATTCCAAAACCTAGTCAGAATAGGGATAGGAATAGGAAATAAGTCTTTCATATTTCTCGCCATCCCAACAATCTCCACCTTGGCGAGAAATTATCTCGTGGAAGAACCATGAAGCTCCACCCGAACTTCAACAAACTCCACCTTGACAAAACACCGCCCCATGAAGAACCATGAGATCTTGCAAAACCAATCTGACTTCACCGATTCCATCTCGGACCATAGATAACTGCCATCAATAATACCATCTCAACTTTCTCACCACCTTTTTTTGTTCAATCACATGGAGTCAGCCCTCAAGCTCGAGCTTCCGAGCTTGCTTGGCCTATTCCCTCTGATCTCCATTGAACTCCAACTAGCAAATTCACTTGCTGAAGCAACCTTGCGACCAATAGACGCGTCCTTTATTTTTTGGTCAGCCCCATGCTCCACAACCTCGAACTGCTTCTCCGCTGGACCTTCTTGCCTCATACCAATGCTACATGCCATAGCATACAAAGGGTAATCTTTTGTTCTACCAAGTAGAACCCTCGACATACCACAAACTTCACCGTTCGGCTTTGAGTGAGATACCTGATTTGTCCGTGGTGCTACCAATGGCTTCGCATTCCCCATGCAAAACATACCCAACACCTTTGAGGTGCACATCCCTTTAGACAACCATAGCAGAGCCCAGCTAACAATGCTTCTCTGAGACAACCATGGTTCCTTGCCAACCATGCCTCCACGAAACAACCATAGCTTGCTATCCATGTCTTCGCGAATCTCAACTACACTCAAACCATTCATGTCCAGCCTTTGCTCCCTCATACGAACCAACCTCATATGACCTGAGTTTCGAGTATTCGAGTATTGACACACAAAAAAATCATGAACAGTAACCAATTTGGGGAAAATCGGGATTTAGGGTTTTGAAACCCTTGGAGCCGCACACCATCGTCGTCCGACCACTGCCCGCTCCCCCCCGAGTCCACCTCCGACCGTCCTCGCAGCAGCTCATCCCCCCGCCCCCGCCGCTAAGATGAAGAAGAATCTCGGGGAGAGAGAGAGCACGAGGAGAGAGAGAGCGCGAGGAGAGAGAGAGAGCTCGAGGAGAGAGAGAGCTCAGAGAGAACCGCCCACTGCTGCCCGTCCGTCGCCGCCCCTGCCGCCCGTCCGTCGCTGCTGTGCCCGTCGCTGTCCGGTCGCTGAGAAGCGAGGAGAAGATCGACAGCGGAGGAAGGAGAAAAATGGGGGGAGAGAAAGAGGGAGTTTTTGGGTTGAAAAAAAAACCTATTCCCGAGTTGACTTGGTCAACATTTTGACTAGTCAACAGTTTGACTGGTTGACCAAAAGTCAACTATTTTGGCTGATTTTGATTTTTTAACCTGTTTTGAGCGGTTTTCTTTGTTCGAGTTATTTCAGGATGACTTCGATGAAGTACGAGATTCCTCAGTTGACAAGAAAAACTAATTTTTCCTTGTGGCAGGTCAAGATGTGCGCTATTCTGACACATTTAGAGCTGGATGAAACTCTACTTGATGAAAAGTCGATGCCTTCGAGTTGGGATACTGCGATGAAGGCGTCAAAGAACCGTAAGGCTGTGAGTCAGATCCAGTTGTATCTATCAGATGATATTTTGCGGGACGTGTTGAAAGAGACAATAGTTTCCTAATTATGGGCAAAGCTTAAAAAGTTGTGCATGCCCAAGAGTTTGACCAACAAACTGTGCTTGAAGCAACGACTATTTTCTATCCGGATGCAAGAAGATGTCTGCTCACGACCACCTTAATGAATTTAAGGATATAGTGGCTGATCTTAGAACTCTGGATGTAAAATATGATGATGAAGATCTTGCTTTATTGTTATTGTGCTCGTTGCCTGCTTCTTATCAGCAATTCAGAGATACTCTGTTGTTCAGCCATGATACTCTGAGTTGGGATGATGTTCATGATTCGCTCTTGGAGAAAGAGAGAATTGATAAGCACACTGTGAGTTCCTCTGAAAATAGCCAAGGGACTGGCTTGGTCGTGAGAGGGAGGTCTGAGGAGAGGAATGCTAAGTCTGGTTCGAAGAAGAAGAGCAGAAGCAAATCAAGGTCAAGGCACAAGGATAAGACTTGTTTCAATTGTCATAAGGTTGGGCATATTAAATGGTTCTGTCCGGAGTTGAAGAACAAGAAGAAGGGCGAAAAGTCTAGTGCTCCGAAAGGATTTTGTCTGCAAGGTTGTTGGTATTGGCACAGTGAAGATCAAGATGCATGATGGTGTCATTCGAACCTTGACGAATGTGAGGCATATCCCTGATTTGAAGCGGAACTTGATTTCGCTGAGTACTCTTGATACATTGGTGTACAAGTAACCTATCTAGGTCAGATTATGAGTCTAAAACCTAGTCAGAATAAGAATATGAATAGAAAATAAGTCTTTCCTATTTCTCGCCATCCCAACAGTCCGTCTGTGAAAAATGACAATATATGGACTATTGATTTTTAATAAAAATATAGGAAGAGAAAGTAAATTCCTATAGAGGTCACCATAAATCCTAACCATTTGGTACAAATTATATTTTTGGAAAAATCATCGTAAAATTTTTCATTATACCCTACCATAAATTAAAAGTTTTGATAACATCTTAATCATCATTCTATTAAGACATATTTGTGAAGTGACCATAGTAAATTTTTTTAGAGTAAAAACATTTTTATCCGAATTGGGTAGTTCGATGGCCTTCTATTCAAAGATTTGAAGCGCAAGTACATTCAAAACTACAGACAAGAATATAAAGAAAATATAAATTAAGAGATAAATTATTGCATTCTCTTTCAGTCAATGAATTGTCAAGCTGTTGAGAAACAATTAGACTTATGGATCGACTTCTACAATGGAAATAGTATCGTGGCATTTAATAGAAAGAAAAAGACATGTTGATTGTTAAGCGACTCAACCTTCGCCGATATTTATTTCCATAGGGTAGTTTCCTCTAACCATTTACATTTCCATTTCCATAGAGTCAACCTCTTTGTACATCAGTAACTACATGGTGTAACTTTTGTGCATCTCTTTTTTTTTACAACTTTTTATACATATCTTGGCGATACTATCTGTTGGTTTTTTTATAAGCGAATTTTTTTATATACTAATACTTACATGCTATCGTAGATTTCCTGTTTAGAGGTTGCAATCGCAATTTCAGTACAACTTTATCTCGAAAAAATTCAGTAGAAAAAATTGAAATAAGACAAAAGTGTATAACGATTTGATCGAAAATTAGAATTCAAACCTCACAATGTATAAATATTAATGTAAAAATTTATCTTTTTAAGATAGAAAATAAGCGTCGAGCAACATATGCGTATACACTATCTGTTGGATTTCTATGGTATAAATCATAATCCACCCATAACGTACGAATCGTGGGTTTACTTTGACCAAGATTGTAGAGTTCGTTCGTAAGAACAAATTAGTAACCAACTTTCATGTATACGCTACAACATATATTTTACTTTTATCGTATTTTAATTTCATATGAATATATTCATTGATAGGATCATATAATTATGAATAGGATAATGATTATATGCATTCGTCAATGTCAAAAGAAAATTTATTATTTGTTTTGAATTGGATATCTCAAAAAAATTAATTGGTTATAAAGATTAACAAACTTGGTTATGCTACTTAAAAAATATATTAATTGAGGAAATAAACATCGTTAAATTTTTAACAAAGTAATTTCATTTCCCTCATTGTCGATTTAGTCTATATTAATTAATTCATTACACTACTACTTTCACGCTCTTAAGATTTGTTGAAGAGTACAATTCAACAATAAGACACCAGAGTTTATTCACGAAATTGTCCTCCTCCTTTTTTTTAGAATAATTGTCCTCCTTCTCACTCGCTACAAACAATGTATTACGATGTGTCTAATTATCTATCTTTAACTCAAATAGAGCAATTTTTTTTGTCTCAAATTAAAAATCTTAATCGACTCGAATATAGATTATAAAAAAATTATAGATTATGAGATTCGTGAATATTTAAATATTCATTTTGTCGGCCTAGTTCAGTAAGCAAGCACATTTCAGATTTGATTTTGCAATTGAATATCCCTTTCAACCTCGAAAATGATAACTGTGTATGGTCCTTCTTCCTTTGGAAATATCAAGGGATAATTACTATCAGGTCTCTGGTATTTGACATATTCATCTCTCACATCCCTATCTTTTGACAATCAATTAAAACTCTCCCTAGTTTGGCAAAATTATACTCTGGGCCCATCGTTGACCTCAGCAAATATTTTTTCTTTTTTTATCATGGAAATAACAAAAATATCTTTGAAATTTTTTTGCCTTTCTTCAGCCTCTAGATCCATTAACCAAACCGAGAAAACAAACCCAGAAATA
This sequence comes from Hypericum androsaemum, assembly GCA_963995505.1. Taxonomy (NCBI): domain Eukaryota; kingdom Viridiplantae; phylum Streptophyta; class Magnoliopsida; order Malpighiales; family Hypericaceae; genus Hypericum; species Hypericum androsaemum. The sequence continues at coordinate 12,695,013 of OZ023192.1, forward strand.
AATAAAAAAACAAATCAAAGCAACAACACTAGATCTTAAATCACCGAAACCTTTTCCTCTAACACTAACTCTGTCTTTTCGAAACCTTCCAAAAATAAAACTCGACGAGGTGGCCTTTTTAGGTTAAGTGGAGCTTCGACCTGGGTCTCGGGCCGCTTCATCGAGTCCAAGCTTGGAACTAGTTTGTCTTCAGGGAGAAACCTCTCTTCCACTCTACTCTCTGTTGGCGCAGATCTGGGACGAGGTACACCAACCTCCTTGTGAAACTGTTGAAGCTTGTGAGTCTTGACGACAACAATGGTGTTTAGGGTGTTAGTGTCAGTGGTGATGATGACGGAGACTCGGTTCCTCCAGATCAAAAGCACTTTCTGACGGAGACTAGGCGGACGATCAAAATCGGGTCCTTTCTCGCCGCCGACAATGGCACTGACAGTCTCTTCGTCCATTAGTCCTCCATCAAGTTGTGCTCTTATTTTTTCAGATTCGTTTGGCCTTTGAAATGGATTGGGTCGATTTAAAATGGATGATGTTTTTTGTGCGAATTTGTTCATGTGAGGGTTGAAGAAGATTGAATTATTTTGGTGTGTTTTAGTGGATTTGATGAGTTTGGTTCCTGGGTTTGTTCTTGGGTTTTTGGAATTATAGGTTGCAAATGAAGGGGAGGGAGAAGATAGCTTTTTTTGTTTTTTTTCAATGGTTTTTTTGTCATTTTCATAACAAAAAATGAAAAAATATCTGCTAACGTCAGCCAGGGGCCTCAGAGTATAATTTTGCCAAACTAGGAGAAGTTTTTAATTGATTGTCAAAAGACGGAGGTGTGAGAAGCGAATATGCCAAATACCAGGGGCCTGGTAGTAATTATCCCAAATATCAATCTTGTCCTTTCCATATTACAGGTTAAAATGAGAGGCAAAGTGCAATAAATGCACGTGTAAAATATCTGAACGTGAATTTGTGGGCCTGGGTTTCAATCAACCGAATTTAAGATATCCACTTTCTTCAACAACAAGCAGGCCCACAGTTCGCAAGGAGAGCAACAAACTAACATTATACGGCATAAAAATCAATTAATTTCAAGTTGAAAATTATAATTACAATTTACTATTTTTTTCTCGATGATCGAGTACTCTTTCTTCTACCTGGGCCACGGTTCGAATCGAACTATCCAATTGGCAGTTCCGGAACTAGAGGTTCGGGTAACCGGAACCTGAACCGTGATCAAAGTTTCTTGAACCGACCATGAACCTTCTTAAAAATTTTGGGTTGCAATTCTGACTTTTAAGAAATCGTCTTAACCATGAAAACCTTGATCAATGATTTCGGGACAATGGATTTCGTCAGATTTTGATTCTTTTATAACTAAATGGTAAAAAAAATTTCTTTATTAAAAAATTGAACCGATGATTCTGTGAACAGTCTGAAACCTTGTAGGAAGATTTCGTTTAGGTTCCATATTTTCAGAACTATGAAATCTGTGATTCGGAAACCGTCGCTAGGCCTACTTCTACTCTTAAAAATTGAAATTAATTGTGTTAGGGAAAGTTGGGACCACTAATTATTATATAGAAATATTACTTATCAAAACAAATATATTACATATAGTCTCTGAAGTGATCTAAAGAATGGCCGATTTTTATAACCTACCTTATGTCCCATATACATGTTACATTAGTTGTGTAATTAATTTTGACCAACTTTATCTTTTCTATTTTTTTCTCGGTGTAAACTTTTACAAAGAGCAATATATATCTACCTACTTATAAAAAAAGTCGAAATTCTCTATCAAATATCAAGATTAGTCTCGATCTGTGAGTAAACGGACCACTGGTGATTCCATACATTAAATATATTTTGAAAGAGAATTGCATTCCAACAAGAAACAGATACACCTTCTTTTAAAACATTGAATTGCTGGCATTAGTGTGTCCATTTTTTTTTAAAATTAACAACTTTATTAATAAGAAAAAAAAATTACAGAGGGGATGAGAAAAGAAAAATAAAAAATAAAGAAAAACCAAGGCCTAAACGGGCGACTATAGAGGTTGACCCACTGCCATAACAAGCTACTTTATTCGAGCACACCCACATGCCGTGTCACGCCCCGATAAACAAGGCATGTCAACCGCCGCGGGGTAAATATCCCCGCAAGGCATCTTTATTTCTCAACTCATAAAATCCATCCTCTAGTCTTAAAATCCATAAAGAAATAAATACAGCGAAAAGTCTTAAAACGTAATATGAACCTCGGCAGGAGATTCACAACGGACCGTGCTACTTTTGGATGGAATAGACCGCAACCCACGAACTCGAGCCTTGCAAGAACCTTGGTTTGGAAGAACCGCAACCCGAGCAATGGAATTTCGTGAACCTTTGGTCCAAGTCGAATCACGCCACAAACGATGATGGAGGAATCGTTTGATAAGTGAAAGATTCGCTCAAGCTAAGCAATCCAGCAATTAGCAAGAACACGCAAGGAGTATCTAACTCACAAAATTATCAATCTCAAAAGTTGTTGTACGTTTTATTGCTAGGAGTCCTCCTTATATAGGCTCCCAAAGTACCAAGTATTCCTAAACAAGCTAACTCCTAAAAAAAGGAGTTCAAAGGCTGGCCAAAACTCTCTTTCCTAATCTAAGGAGATTCTGGCCGAATTTATTCAACTAAATAAGGAATAATATAAGCAAATAATATCTAATAGAATAACTAATAGCTGCACGTCCAAAACAAGTAGATGCACGGACTAAATAGGCTGATTCTTCTTGATTCTCCATGTGCGCATGCATCTAGAAGCTTACGTGCATGTCAAGCTTCCAAAATAGCCTCTATCACGTGCATGGGCCTCATGCACGTCCTTGCACTTGTACGCACCATCTTGAGCCCAGACTTCTTGCATTAATCCATTAAATTCGGCCTGAAACTTTTTGGCTCTTGCTCGTGTCACCGGTCCAATTGGTACGTGCACTTGCCGTGAGTCTTGTGGCTTGAATGTAGGTGTGTTCGTAGGTGTGCTCACATCATTCCCCTCCTCTTGAAAAGGATTTGTCCTCAAATCTTCACCTACATCAAACGGACTCAAATCAGTAACATTGAAAGAAGCACTAACATTATACTCACCTGGCAAGTCAAGCTTGTAGGCATTGTCATTGATGCGTTCAAGCACTTGAAATGGACCATCTCCCCGTGGTAGCAACTTTGAACGCCGTTGCGCGGGAAAGCGTTCCTTTCGCATGTGCAACCAGACCCAATCTCCAGGCTCAAAGACAACCTTGTGCCGTCCTTTGTTTGCTTGTCTCGCGTAGTGCTCCGTTCGTTTCTCTATGTTCATTCGCGCCCTCTCATGCAGTTGCTTGACAAAATCAGCCTTCTTCTTGCCATCTAAGTTAACATGCTCACTCGAAGGCAAAGGTGATAAATCCAAAGGAGTCAAAGGATTAAATCCATAAACAAGCTCAAATGGTGAGAATTGAGTAGCAGAATGAACTGAACGATTATAAGCAAATTCAACATGTGGCAAACATTCTTCCCAAGTCTTAATGTTATGCTTGATAAGTGCTCTCAATAAAGTAGACAAGGTCCTATTGACAACTTCAGTTTGACCATCAGTTTGTGGATGACAAGTAGTAGAAAATAACAACTTGGTACCTAACTTACTCCACAAGGTCTTCCAAAAGTAACTCAAGAACTTAGCATCTCTATCAGAAATAATAGTTCTAGGCATACCATGCAACCTAACAACTTCTCTAAAGAACAGATCAGCAATATTTGAAGCATCATCAGTCTTATGACATGGAATAAAATGTGCCATCTTAGAAAACCTATCCACTACCACAAAGATTGAATCCCTTCCACGTTTAGTCCTAGGCAGTCCTAACACAAAATCCATAGAGATATCAATCCAAGGCTCATTAGGTATAGGTAGTGGGGTATACAAACCGTGGGGTTTTACCTTCGACTTGGTTTGCTTGCATGTGATGCAACGTCCACAAACTCTTTCAACGTCACGCTTCATGTGCGGCCAATAGAAGTGATCTTGTAGCATTGCCAAAGTCTTTGCGATTCCAAAGTGCCCCATCAATCCACCTCCATGTGCCTCCTGAATTAGCAACTCTCGCATAGAACAATTTGGCACACAAAGTTTGTTCTCACGAAATAGGTAACCTTCAGTCCGAAAATATTTACCACTTGCACTTTTCTCCGTAGCTCGGAACAGATCACCAAAATCAGTATCATCAGCATACAACTCTTTAATGTGTTCAAAACCAATTAACTTCGCATCAAGAGTTGAGATCAAAGCATACCTTCGCGATAGGGCATCAGCTACTACATTTTCCTTACCTTGCTTGTAGCGAATGACATAAGGAAATGTCTCAATGAACTCCACCCATCGTGCATGCCTTTTATTCAGCTTGTGTTGCCCCTTTAAGTGCTTGAGTGATTCATGATCAGTGTGGATCACGAATTCCTTGGGCCACAAGTAATGCTGCCATGTTTCCAACGCTCGAACTAGTGCATACAACTCTTTGTCATAAGTTGGATAGTTCAAGGTTGCTCCACTTAGTTTCTCACTAAAGTAGGCAATTGGTCTCCCTTCTTGCATGAGGACAGCTCCAATACCTATACCTGAGGCATCACATTCGACTTCAAAGGTCTTAGCAAAGTTAGGCAAAGCCAACAAAGGAGCATTAGTCAACTTCTCTTTGATGAGTTGGAATACGTTCTCTTGAGCTTCTCCCCAACTAAATCCAACGTTCTTCTTGATGATTTCAGTGAGGGGCGCGGCTAGGCTACTAAAGTCTTTCACGAACCTCCTGTAAAAGCTAGCTAAGCCATGAAAACTTCTAACATTAGCAACACTTGTAGGACTTGGCCAGTCCCGTATGGCTCGGATCTTCTCCTCATCAACCTGTATTCCGTAAGCACTAACAACAAAACCCAAGAATACAAGTTTATCTGTACAAAAGGTGCACTTCTTCAAGTTGGCAAACAATTGATCCTCTCTAAGTGCATCTAGGACAGATTTCAAATGCTCTACATGATCCTCTAAACTCGTACTATAAATGAGTATATCATCAAAGTATACAACGACAAATTTGCCAATGAATGGACGTAAGACATGATTCATAAGGCGCATGAATGTACTAGGTGCATTAGAGAACCCGAACGGCATGACCATCCACTCATACAACCCATATTTTGTTTTAAAAGCAGTCTTCCACTCATCTCCTTCTTTCATCCTAATCTGATGATAACCACTTTTTAAGTCAATCATAGAAAACATGCAAGAACCATGCAACTCATCTAACATGTCATCTAAGCGAGGAATAGGGTGACGATATTTTACCGTGATGTTGTTGACAGCTTGGCAATCAACACACATCCTCCATGATCCATCCTTCTTAGGCACAAGTAGGACTGGAACAGCACATGGGCTCATGCTTTCTCTCACGTACCCTTTTTCCAAAAGCTCATTGACTTGCCTCTCAAGTTCCTTTGTTTCCTTCGGATTACTTCTATATACGGGGCGGTTAGGTATGGTAGCTCCTGGAACAAAGTCAATTTGATGCTCAATCCCTCGTATAGGTGGTAATCCAGCTGGTAGCTCTTCGGGAAAGACATCCTTGTAGTCCTGCAAGAGAGAAACAATCACACTAGGCAAGTGTGGCTCAAGTTCGTTAGCGATAAAAAGTGTCTCCCTATACCGGAGTAAGATCATAGACTTTTTTTCAAAACAAGCTTGCTTGATTTCACTTGCTCCCACATAGTAGTTCTTTTTCCATCCCTCAGATTTTCTCTCAATGGCCGATTTCAATTCTGTTTTTCCGGCTTCTTTTGTTCGCTCCATTGTATCCTCTCTTTTGGCCATTTTTCCTTTCTGTTTTTCGGCTTCTTCTCTCCTCTCAATTCGTTTCTTTTGCTCACTTTTTTTTTTCTCTCATCACTTTCTTTTTGTAACTTCATCTGATCTTCACAAACTTGTGATGGCGCTAAGGGTGCCAAAGTGAACACACGCCTATTGAGTGTAAATGAGTACTTGTTGGTGTATCCGTCATGAGTTACTCTTCTATCAAACTGCCATGGCCTCCCCAACAGGAGATGACTAGCTTGCATTGGCACAACATCGCACAACACTTCATCTTCATACTTGCCAATGCGGAATGTCACTAGCACTTGCTTCTCCACTCGTACTTCTCCACTATCATTCAGCCATTGCAGCTTGTAAGGTTTAGGGTGTTTCTTCGTGAGTAACCCTAACTTCTCAACCATAGTAGTGCTTGCCACGTTAGCACAGCTGCCTCCATCAATGAGGACACTACACACCTTGTCCTTGACATAACATCTTGTATGGAAGATGTTCTCCCTTTGTGCTTTGTCATCTTCTTCTCTTGCTTGCAAGTTCAAGACTCTTCTTGCCACTAGAGTGAGTCCTTCAGGAACTTGAATTTCCTCTTCGGATACGTCTTCCAATGAAGGCATGCTATCATGATCCGAATCTTCTCCTTCTGTTACGACCTCCCCACTCTCTCTAATCACCATAATCTATTTGTTAGGGCATTGACTTGAGATGTGCCCCCTTCCTTGACACTTGAAGCACTTGATATCACGGTTTCGTGTGGGAGTGGCTTCCACCTTCTTTTGGGAATTGGCATTGGAACTCTCAGTCTTGTGCTCTATCTTGGTTGCCTGTGGTTTTTCAAATTTCTTTGAATAGTTTGGCTTCCAATTAGCACTTGATGTAGCTCTTGTCCCTCCTCCTCCTCTCTTCAGTTGCTTCTCAATTTTCGTGGCCATATGCACCATGTCCTCCAACTCCACATAGTGTTACAACTCTACTTTGTCATGGATCTCAGGATTGAGTCCATTCAAGAACCTTGCCATGGTAGCTTCTCTATCTTCCTCCACATCAGCTCTTATCATGGCCATCTCCATTTGTTTGTAATATTCTTCCACGCTCAGGCTTCCTTGTCTCATCCCTTGCAACTTCTTGTATAGCTCTCGGTAGTAATGACTTGGCACAAAACGTTTCCTCATCACCACTTTCATCTCCTCCCATGTAGCTATAGGACGCTCTCTATTATGCCTCCTGCTTGTGACAAGTTGATCCCACCACGTTATAGCATAATCAGCGAATTCAGTCACAGCTAGCTTTACCTTTTTTGCTTCGGAACAGTCGTGGCAATCAAACACGAACTCAATCTTCTTCTCCCACTCTAGGTATGCCTCCGGGTCAGAACAACCTGCAAAAGAAGGTATCTTCAGCTTAATACTTCCCAAGTTGTCATCTCTTCTTCGCCTTGCCTCTCTAGGTGGGCGGTTAGTCCTTGCTCGCCTAAGATTCCTTGTAGAACCTACGTCCTCCTCCTGGAAAGGGTCTGAATCTTCTTCACTTGTGCTTCCCAAGGGGGCTCTCCTTCTTTGTGCACGGAATTCTCCTCCACTTGTGCCTCCCAAAGGTGCAAACCTTCGTTGTGCTTGGACTTCGCTTCTTGGTTGTTGGCTGTTGCGAGTGTCCTCCATTGCATCCATGCGTTGTTGCAACGGCTCCATCTCCGCTCGCATCATTTGTTGGAATTTTCCTGTCAGGGCCTCTACAAATACCTTAAGACCAACATCAGCCAACGTACCCTCTTTTTCTCTTTGATCTTCGTGAGACATATCTGGCTGCAAGAAAATTTTGTTAGTAAAAAAATTGATGGCCTCACAAGTTCACTCCCTTACGTGTTTACTCTCAATGTAAGTTGCACTCAAGTTCACTCGTGTTTGCACTCAATTCTTTGGCTTTTCTCTCTAATGCACTCACAACTCTTGCCTTTTTCCTCTCGTGATACTCTTGTACGTTCTTACTAAGCTAACAAGGCTTTGCTTGAACTACACGGATCACTATAAAAGGTAGTTCCTTGTTTTCTTGCGTTGCACGTAGATTACTTCGGATTGACTTCCTCTTGTTTTCTGTCCGCCTATTGGTTTTTGCTTCTTGCTTCCTCTTGTACCCACATGCCGTGTCATGCCCCGATAAACAAGGCATGTCAACCGCCGCGGGGTAAATATCCCCGCAAGGCATCTTTATTTCTCAACTCATAAAATCCATCCTCTAGTCTTAAAATCCATAAAGAAATAAATACAGCGAAAAGTCTTAAAACGAAAAGTCGAATGAATGAATGCATGTCCTCGCCTCTAACTCTCACACTCGATCCATCCCCGTCGCATCTGAAACAAAATACGTATTTTACTGAGTTTACGCAACTCAGTAAGCCGAACTCACAATTAACATACATACACATACATACACAAATTGCTCCAAACCGAAACAAAATCAACGACTCTAACACCAACGACGGACTCCGGAGTATGACTATCGAGAACCTGTGAGGCACAGAAGACAAATCCTTAACGCTAGAAGCACAGAAACGAAAAGGACAGTCTCACTACAGAGCACAGATATCACCAATGCTCACATAGAGTACGAAAATCCAGAGTACTCTACGGGCACATAAGCACCAGGATAATCCCGACCAGAACAGACAGATTCAGATCACAGGCAGACTTAAAATGAATTCAGCTAGCATGGCAAACTTAAAACGAACTCAGATCACAGGCAGAGTGCGAAACAAATACGGTACATACTCACAATAGTCAGATACAGACAGAATACACCCCAAACAGTCAAATACAGACGGATTACGCCCCAAATACGTTCATACTTTGCAGATGGAAAAGAGGTTCGACTTACCTCGTTTCCTTCTAACCTAACCTCGTCAATCCGCGTCTCTCCTAATTTCCAGCGTCCTCCTCAAGTCCCTACGATTTGTGATCAATCACGCACTACGATTAATCTCCAAACTTCAATGATTCACAACAGAGAGGACAAGACAGCTTACCCTAGCGTGATTGATCTGGACTCGTCGTGTTCTCCCTCGTCCCTGGACTCACCCGGAAGATCTCCTCTACCTTGAAAGAGAAGAAAAACGGAAATTTCAGAAGGGTGAGCTTTAGGGTTTCGTCCAGCCTTCTTTTATAGGGTAAAGTTTGGCAAAAGTTCAGTTTAGTCCCTGGATAAATTATAATTTGCTCCCCCCCTAACTTTTAATTATTCATTATGGTTTTCTGGTCCTCACATGCCGGCTGGTCAAGAATAGATGCAAAACTAGAACCTTCGCCCATGTGATTCGTGGGAGTCATATCCATCGAAGCGGGCCTGATTCAAAAAAACTCTCTAGGCCCAAATGGAAAGGCCCACCAGATACAAAACTAAATCCTTCGCCCATATAGAACCATCAAGCGGGTCTGGATCAAAAAAAATACTCTCAGCCTAATAAAGAGGAAGCACACGGCCCATCAGGAAGGAGGCTGCCCGCTGCCCCGAGAGGAAAATCTGCAAGCCCTAGGATCGCCAGAATGGCCCGATCACGAACACCAACAACCACAGAAACCCTTGTCGTCCCGTCCGATAGGAAGTGGCAACTCTGAAGGGTGACCACGAGCCACAGAAAAGGAGGAGAGAGGAGAAGCCGGAGGAGAGGCGATTGAGGACCAGAGTCCACGTGGAACTAGGGAGGAGGAGAGGCGGCCCCCATAATGAGGGGGCTGTTGAGATCGACACTGGATAGCGACCCCCTGAGGGAGAACCTGAAGGCGCCGCTAAAAAGGCCACCGGAATAGTGGCTGGTGGAGTAGAACCCCTAGCCGCGGGGCTAGGGTTTAGAAGTCGCGGAGAAGAGCCCCTTGAACGGCCTAATCCGGCCAAAAGCACGGCATGTGAGGGAGGCCAGCCTAACACACCCACCCCCCCCCCCCCCCCAGCCGATGGGTGCCCCGCCATAGTCACCGACTGCAGAGTGACGCCGGCAGTCCTCCTGAAAGCGATGCAAGTTTCAGACTTTCAAAATCGCCTCTCTCCAAGTAAGGACGTCGGCATTAGTGTGTCCATTTATTTTCATATATTGTTGGCTTTCATTTTCATTATATATCTCCATTAGATGGCTTCTACCAATGGTGGCATCAATGTTGGTCCATAATTCAATGGCATGTCACACACTTTCATGTACTAAGTAGGTTAAAAAGATGGGTTAAAATAGATAAAACTGCAGCTACTTGGAATTTTTTGGTAATTGTTTATATGAAATATCTTTTGGCAAGTTTTTCTATTGGTACCACCTAGTATCCCGGCACCCTGAGTCTACAATCCAAATTTGAGCCGATAAGACTATTGTATAGTGACACACGTATTTCAACAAGTATTTAAGATCGATACCACCACGTATTCGGACACCATCGAACTACACTCTAGATTCGAGCCAATAAGACAATTGTATAGTGACAAAGTTATTTCAACAAAAATATCTAGACCTACTTTTATCCAGGATACCATGATCCAGATTTGAGGTGATAAGGCCACTAATAAAGTTCATTCAACAAGTATTTTAATAATGATACGACCTCATATCTAGATACTATAGATCTATAATTCAGAAATGAGCCGATAAGATCGGTAAAGTTCTTTTAAAAAAATTTAATCTTGTGTGTTAAGATCACTATATCTTTTGATAAGTACCACCATCGTATCTGTTAGCTGGAGCGAGCTTCTTGAATCCAAGTAAATGGGTTGAAGCTGGATTTCAGGGATTCTCTGCTTTCTTCCTCAGGCTAATTACTTGTAAATCTTTCACAACTTCAATTGTCAACCGAGGGCGAAGAGTGATACCGAAGTTATTTAAAAAATTATAGGTATTTAAGAAAAACTTGAAAATGTACTCTATTTTTGCTTTAATAACTGTTTAAGAAAATGTTATACTAATTTGAAGAATTTCTTAAATTTTTTGAAACAAATTGAACATTCCATAATTTCAGCATCTCATATATTTTCTGAAAGCCTTTAAATTCTTTTAACTCGTTTAGATTTTCTGTAATCACGCCATTTACGCACACAACCATCGAATTCATCAAATATGTTATGCTCCTTTTGGAAAACCTTTTTATGCCCGCATTTATTGGCTGTGGAATATACGTATTTACATATTTGAGACTCTTCAAAAGGCAATGAATCATGACTATATGACATGAGAATTAATGATAATTCTGTTGTTTGAGATACAGATAATTTACCTAAATCGGTTTGACTAATTTAAATTCGGCTTAACAAAATTATAAATGGTGACAAAATCTCCCTGCTAATTCTAAGATTGCTACAAAAATCGAATTCGAGATTTTCAGATAAGGCAAAATAACTTGGTACTAAATCAAATCAAGGTGCAAAGCATATGACGCAGGAGGTGAGGAACCCGCCGAAATCAATGATCGCATCTACACATGTCAACGCACGAGTTTTAAAATAACTCAAATCAACCTCTTTTTTTGCGCTGAAATTCTTCTCGGATCCATAACTTAAGCTTGTTGCTGAATTCTAACTCAAGTTTCCACCTCCATTTTCGCACTAATGGCGTAGGATAAGCACTAAATCTGAGCTGTCAACAGATCAGCGTTTGTATCTTCTTTATAAACGAATCTACTCACAATCTCACATTCCCCCTTAATTTCTTCTCTCCCCCACATAAATTTTAAGGTTTCTCTGCCACATATAGCATGCACATTAAATTACAAACAAATACCACCAAGTTAAAGATCTCGAGTTTGAACTAGTCAATGCAGTTGTGTTAAAACTTGGTAGGAAGAGCTTTGTCACCGCTTGATATCCTTCCCGATTGACATCTGAATTAGTCGACTACAAAAATATCTGTATACTAGGTAGTTTCAGAAAATGGCTATTGATGGTGATCATGATCATGACAAGGAAGCATCCGAGACGATGCTAGAGAGTGTATGGGCCACCTTTATTGGACTTGGAGAAGGAGTTGAATGCCACGGGACAAGCAACAAAATCGACCCAACTAGAGAAGTGGCCAATCCGTTTCAAGACAAGCCAGGTCAGGTTTTATTACAAAGGCTTCCTAGTCTAGGCAGGTGGATGTCAATGGGAGCCGAGGCTTGGGAGGAAATTTTGTCCGTCCCCGATATTATTAATCCTGAAGCCAATGGTCCCATTACCATTACCCCAACAAGGTCCCAAGACAAAAGGGTTAGTGTCACTAGACATTATAGGGGTGTTAGGAGGCGGCCATGGGGAAAATACGCGGCGGAGATAAGGGACACGTCGAAGAAAGGAGCTCGGTTATGGCTTGGAACATTTGAGACAGCCGAGGAAGCCGCCTTGGCTTACGACAAGGCGGCTTTCAGGATTAGAGGCCACAAGGCTAGTCTTAATTTTCCGATTGAGACGGTTGTTGAGGCCATGGATAAGGATAATGTCCCTTCGAGAGTGTCTAGATCGAACTCGAAGCGGGTTGGGACTAAGAGGGTGTTGAGAGATTGGGAAAAAGAAGAAGAAGAACCTGGATTGAAGAGGCTGGCAGGAGGATTTAGGGAGGTTGTTGATGGATTGGATCATCAAGTGATGGAGTTTCAGGATTTGGGGAGAGATTTTTTGGAGAGTTTGTTGTCCTCCTTTTGAGGTATTGTTGAATTAGAAAGAAGTTTCGGGTTCGAGACCTAGCTCAATTATTAAAGGCCGGAGGAAGAATTAGACTTGGAGTTTAGAATGTGGCTCATGTACTGTATATGTGTTAAGTGTAAATACGTAAATGGGAAAAAATAGGCAAAAAATCACTAAAGGGATTGTGTTGTAAAACTATATTACTATGTTCTTTTTGGGTGTGAACTATGTTTGTTTATTTGTGTATCATAGAATCATTCTTTAGTTGTGTAATTTAATTAAGGTTTCAAGTAGAAGGGCAAAGTTCAAATAATTGAAGATTAGTTACTCTTGGTGTTAATCTTTTGCTGATAGTGATACTACATTACTTTTTTATATATAAATAGGATCCTTTTTTTATGGGTGGATCATGTATATTCTAACTAAGGCTTCAAGTAAAAGGGTAGATTTCAACTTGGTGTTAATCTTTTGCTATTAGTAATAATACAATGTTTATATTTTTTCGTAATAGGATCGTTCGCTAATGAATTTTTTTAGGGGATATATATTACTTCATGGATTGAAAACATAAGCATCTTACATAAGAGCACACTCGGAATAGACCCTTTGTTGGGATGGCGAGAAATAGGAAAGACTTATTTTCTATTTCTATTCCTATTTTGACTAGGTTTTGAACTCCTAATCTGACCTAAATATGTTACTTGTACACCAAGAGTTTGCCTCTATATAAAGGCATGTTACCCTAAGGTTTTGTATAGCTTTGTGACTCGGATCCATCAATAAAATTTCTCCTTTCTCACCGTGGACGTAGGCACTAGTCCGAACCACGTTATCTCTTGTGTCCGTGTTTTTTGCGCATTTTGTTCTCTAGTTGCTGAATTCATAACAATTGGTATCAAAGCTTGGGTTGGAGGATGACGGACGGTGCGAAGTTTGTTCTTGTGAAGTTCGATGGTTCTTCGAATTTTCAGTTATGGCAAAGGCGCGTCAAGGATCTCCTCGTGTAATAAGGGATGGTCATCGCGCTCTCGGAGAAGAAGCCCGAAAAGATGGAGGAGCAAGAGTGGAAGGAGATGGGGGCCAAGGCGGTGGCGACAATTCGCTTGTGCTTGGCGGATGATGTGATGTATCACGTCATGGATGAGGAGCTCAAGATTGTACGACATGGATGATGTGATGTATCACGACATGGATGATGTGATGTATCATGACATGGATGATGTGATGTATATATCTAAGTCTTTGTCGAACAAGCTTTATCTTAAGCAAAGATTGTACGAGCTCAAGATGAAGGAGGGCTCGGATTTGAGCCAACACATTAATGGTTTCAGTCAACTTATGAGCGACTTGAGAAAGGTTGATGTGAAGTTCGAGAAAGAAGACAAGACATTGTTGCTGCTGAATTCTTTACCTGGTTCCTACAAAAATTTGGTTACAACTCTAACTTGGGAGAAGGAGTCCCTGGTGTTGGAAGATATCACAAGTGCTCTGCTAGGATTTCATCAAAGAAGGAAAATTGGCGATGAACAAGCGGAAGGACTAGTTGTGAGGGGTAGCCATGGTGATCGTAGTGGGGCAAAAGATAGGAAGGGATCCAAGTCGTGGTCAAGGAGGTTCAAGGAAAATTGCTTCGAGTGCGGAGAAAAAGGGCACATGAAGAAGGATTGTCCAAAAAGAACTCGGGATCGCGAGGAAAAAGGATCAGGTTCCGTGAATGTGGCCTCACATTCGGACAGGTCAGATGGTGATCTTCTTTCTGTTTTGTCAAGTCCAAAGTATTATGATTCCTGGATTTTGGATAGCGCTTGCTCTTTCGACGTGACGCCCAAGAGAGGTGGTTCGACAACTACAAGTTCGTTGATTCAGGTATGGTGACTATGGGTGATGGTTCTACTTGCAGAATTGCTGGCATGGGTGATATCCAAATCAAGATGTGGGATGGTGTTGAGAGAAAATTGTGTGGGGTTAGGCATGTTCCGAAGTTGGAGAGGAATTTGATCTCGTTAGGAGCCTTGGATTATAGTGGGTACAACTATCATATTGTAGGCGGGCTAATAGAGGTGGAGAAGGATGCTATGGTGGTGATGAAGGGTGAAAAGAATGCTAGGAACACCTATAGGTTAGTGGGAAACACGGTTGTAGGTGGAGTCACATCGTTGGGTTCCGATAGAGGGGAGAAAAGCTCTTGTGTGATGGAGCAAAAGCTTGACATGAATGGTTTGAGTGGAGTTGGGATTCGCGGAGACAAAGTTAGCAAGTTCCCGCTATGGTTGTCTAAAGAGACGTGCACGTCAAAGGTGTTGGGTAGGTTTTGTATGGGGAATGCGAAGCCGTTGGTAGCACCACGGGCGAATCGGGTATCTCACTCAAAGCCAAACAGTGGAGTTCGTGACATGTCGAGGGTTCTACTTGGTGGAACAAAATGTTGTCCTTTGTATGCTATGGCAAGTAGCATTGGTTTGAGGCAAAAAGGTCCAACGGAAGAGCGGTTCGAGGTTGCAGAGCATAGGGTTGATCAAAAAATAGAGGGTACGTCTATTGGTCGCAAGGTTGCTTCAGAAAGTGGACTCGCTAGTTGGGGTTCGATAAAGGTTGGAGGGAATAGGCCAAGTAAGCTCAGAAGCTCGAGTTTGGGGGCTGGCTCCAAGTGATTGAACAAAAGGTGAAGAGAAAGTTGAGATGGTCTTATTGATGCAATTATCTATGGTCCGAGATGGAATCGGTGGAGTCAGATTAGTTTTGCAAGATCTCATGGTTCTTCATGGAGCGGTGTTTTGGCAAGGTGGAGTTTGTTGAAGTTCGGGTGGAGCTTCATGGTTCTTCCACGAGATAATTTCTCGCCAAGAGGGAGATTGTTGGGATGGCGAGAAATAGGAAAGACTTATTTCCTATTCCTTTTCCTATTCTGACTAGGTTTTGGACTCCTAATCTGACCTAGATAAGTTACTTGTACACCAAGGGTTTGCCTCTATATAAAGGCATGTTACCTTAAGGTTTTGTATAGCTTTGTGACTCGGATCCATCAATAAAATTTTTCCTTTCTCACCGTGGACGTAGGCACTAGGCCGAACCACGTTATCTCTTGTGTCTGTGTTCTTTGCGCGTTTTGTTCTCTAGTTGCTGAATTCATAACACCCTTCATTCGATGGAATCCACCAACGAGATTGAAAAAATACTCTACACTTCATGGATTCCACCAAGGAGTTTCGAGCGATGGGCAGAGGGACGTGGGGCATTGTGGGAGCAATTGCTCCCACTTAGTTTTTTATTATTTGATAACTAGGTATATTTTTTAATGTATGTCCCCACTAAAATTAGAAATTGATCCCACTAAAAAATTAATCAACCTAAAAATTGAAACCAAATCTTAAAAAAATTTAGGCATTCCTTAATCTTTTAATATATATTATAAGATCTTAATTAATCTAACTATACTACCATAAATAATAAAGTAATTAACTAAAAAAATTATAAATATTGTAATTACATACGTTAAACTTTTTGAAAAAAAAATTATATTGCCCCCACTCCCCAAATTATTTGGCTCCGCCCCTATTTCGAGCACTCGTCACTTAAAGAAATCTACCTCAAGACTAAGAGGATAACTAGAAGAAATTTATTTTCTAAAATAAGTCATTAGACTCATAAGATAATTCTTTTCTTTATTTTGCAATATGATCTTACATCCTTACAAAGGTTGCTTTATATAGGCCTAGGATACATGACTTTTTAATTTCATAATAACTCTTCTCGGATTTCTAGACACATCTTACGAAATGACTCATAACTTTTATTATACAACTCCAAATTATGAACTGTTTAGACATTCAGAGCTTTCCAATGGTATCTTATTTGACCATATTTAATGAAGAAATGGTCCTGAAATGACTCTGTAAAGTGACCCTTAGAATCTGTCTTCTAGAATTATGTCCCCTTGTGAAAAAATGGTCATAACTTCTTCTAGGAAACTCGAAATGACAAATCGTTTGATTCGTATGAAACTAGACACTTAGAGCCCGTATATGGCTCGTGTTATAATTCATTGTCAATTAATAGTTATTGACGTTCAAAGTCAGACTTCTTGCTATATCATTTTGGATCATTAGTTTTTGCTGCATTAGAACTCCTCCTCGAGTTCTCTACATCATTTGCTAGTGATTTAAGTTTACAACGATGTCCTCTAGAAATGTTCTTCTTACGAAGATGAATCCAAATCAAATCCTCTTCTTTAAAAGTTGCTTGCTTGCTTGCGATGCTCATCTGCTTTCTTTTTCTTGACTCTATCTTTGGCATCTCCTTGATACGTAGTTGAAGTAAGAGTCAAATCCAAAGAAATAAATTGAATTGATGCCACTAAAACAAAGTCAATTGTATGTTGGATGCCCCTCATGGGTTGAAGATCTGGAAGAATTTTACTTGGAACTACATCTTGAAATTCTTGAAGAATGGGCGACATTATGGTTCGAATCTCTTTTGCCCCATCGTTTTCCTCCATCATCACAAGATCGTAAGCATCCTTAGATTTCTCCAAAGCTGTATCAAACTGAGATTTAGGGAGTACAATCTTTCCCTCCCTATTTGAAGGTTTAGGAATACTCACGAGTTAGAAGGTCGCACAATAATCTTTCTTCCATCTTTCTCAAAAGAATAAGTATTTTCACGATCATCATAAATTACCTGAGTTGTGAAATTTAGCTCTTCCACCATTTTTGTAGACACCATATTTTCACAACTTCCTCCATCAATATTAATATTGTATACATTTTCATCAGAAGTGCACCTTGTGTGAAAAATATCAGGTTGCAGCTAATCTTCTTCTTCGTTCACCTCGTCATATTTTGGATCCTCCTCTTTAATGAAATTATCTTTTTTTCATCATGGTAAGTCCAATATGGATTTGAATCCTCAACTTTACTCCTCATCATAGGGTGTTCAAATTCAGTAGTGAAATCTTCAATGTTCGCTTACTTTGCTTAAAGTTATAAAATTTAAAAGAATTATCTTGCAAGTAATTAACCGGTAAGAACTTTCTCTTGAGCATCTTCTTCATTTTATTCCATGTCACAATTTGATTCTTTTCTTCACGAGCACGCTGCTTCTTTAGATGTTCCCACCAAATCGACGCATATTTTGTCAACTTGTTGGCCACCAGCCTTGCGGTCTTCTGGAGTCTTATAATATTCAAAAATTATTTCCACAGAATAAAACCAATCCAGAACTACTCTGGGTGCATTCTTCCTTCGAACTCTAGAATATCAAAGTTGGTGTTGAAGTATTGTTGAGATCTACGATGACGTAGACCATGTGATATCGGATTGCGGCTGCGATAGAAAGGATTCTCTATCTCTTGATCTATTTGATTACCATCCTCTAAATCATGATTTAAATCATCATGTTCTAAGGGTTTGCAACATTCAAGACATTGCTGGAGTTATTGGCCTTTTCTCCTCAAATCATCTAACTCGGTATTGTAACTATGCGCTTATGCCTTGGGGATTCATTGGGGCTGATTTAAATGGAGATGTGAGGAGGGAACATAAGAGCACACTCGGGATAGACCCCTTCACTCGATGAAATCCACCAACAAGATCAGGAAGACACTCTACATTCAATGGAATTCGCCAAGGAGTTTCGAGTACTCGTCACCTAAAAAAAATCCATCTAAAGGCCAAGAGGATAACAAGAAGAATTTCATCTTCTAAAATAGGTCATTAGCCTCATAAAATCTCTTAATTTTCTAATATGATCTTACATCCTTACAAAGGTTGCTTTATATAGACCTAGGATACATGACATTTTAATTTCATAATAACTCTTCTCGGATTTCTGGACACATCTTACAAAATGACTCATAATATTTACTACACAACTCCAAATTACCAACTATTTAATTCATTGAAAACAAGACATCTAGAGCTTTCTAATGATATTTTATTGACCATATTGAATGAAGAAATGATCCCAACATATTTATGTAAAATGACCCTTAAAATCTATCTTCTAGAATTCTATTCCCTTGTAGAAAAATAGTCACAACTTTTTCTAGGGAACTCCAAATGATAAATCGTTTGATGCACATGAAACTAGACATTTAGAGCTTTCCAACCGTATATGGCTCATATTTTTATTCACTATCAATTGATAGTTGTTGACATTCCAAGTCGAACTTCCTGGTTGATTATTCTGAATGACATAAAAAAATATTTTGACTCATTTGTTGTGCATGAATTGGCGTTGGTCGTCCTTGATCATCAATTTGGTAAAACTTTTGTACATATAAAACATACAATTTTTACCTTTAATTTTAGATTGACAAAGATTTCAGGACTTTGTTAATTGTGCAAAAAAATATTGTTGTTGTTTAAATAAATTATGGGAAATAATTTTTCAAATAAAAATTGCTTAACTATGATTAAAAAAATGGTCTGATAAGGGAAGTAGGTTTTCAGGTTGTTATTACTCATCACTACCTCAATAAATATGGCAACATATTTTATTTAAATCTTTCTAATTTTCTTTATCTCCATTACGTGATGTTCCAAATGGTATCACAAATATCAATCAACCTTCCATTCCAAGAATATAGGATCCATATGCATGTTTCTAAGCTAACAATTATGGTTAACCAACAAGTATTTCTCACACCTACTAGTTTGAAATAAAGGACTACTTTATTGCCTTATCTAAAAGGTGAAGGTCTCTCAAGACCCAGTTCAGCCGCATGTCTTTCACTTTCGGTAGTGGTAGCGCTTGAAGGGAGGGATACATCACTGTCGCACGCCTCTATGGCATTCTCCTCTTGCATGCCTACCCAAAAATCGCCCAGTTGGACATCTCGGTCGATACCGTCCCTCATTTTCTAGGCGGTGGCAGTGAATTATCTGTCAATTACTAAGATCCCTTAGAGGTATTCCAAAAATATGTCGACATTCTAATTGGCTTCTCCCGTATAAAGAACATGGAAGTTCTGTCATTGGATTTTGCTGCCAATCGGGCGCCCTTCGATTATTGTAAGAGCCTGAAACCAATACTTTCTTTGGAGAATCTTGCCCTGACAATTCGATAAGGGAACTCAGGATCATGGTTGCCAGTTTAATTACTACAGAAAAATGGATCTGGGTTCGTTGGAGGTTCTGGATGTCGGTTTATGCTATTTTGATAAATTTTCTTTGGCGTATTTGCTCTATGGGTGTTCGATGCTTCAATCGCTGAGATTGTATTGGTGCAAGACTGACAGCATCGACATTACATCCAATAATTTGAAGAAACTGATACTAGATAGGTTTTGGGTTGACAATTTTTGGCATGCTGGGAAGCGTAACATTCAGGTTTCGGCCCCATTCATAGAGCATTTGAAACTCTGGAGTCGTCTTTGCCGCGTCGTTCCATGAAAGGTGACAGATGTTCCATCATTGCACGTAGTTGGCCTTGATCTCCATGATTACGTCTACCTCGAAATAGGAGAGGACTTTACTGCTTATCAAACAGTCGTCATGTAGTTTCTTAGGAAGGTTAGTCGTGCCAAGGAGCTGAGGATGGGCACTTGGTGTATCTTGCCTTTCCTTGAAAGTTTGATTTTATTGTAAGTGTATTTTTTTGTTTATCAAGGAGCTGAGTTGTTATCTAATTATGTATCTATCAATTTTTTTGCCTCCATACAAGAAAAAATATTTATCTTTGTCATGGTCTTTAATAAAAATTCTGGGTGGGGATATATATTTTTCAAGTGATAATGCATGGTGGGAATTAGATCATTTATTTTTTTTCTTATTGAAGTTGGGTGGGGTTTCATTTTGGTTTAAATTCTTTGAAAAAATTGGAGATGAGTTAGGTTAATGGTTGGACCACATGTCTTAATTTAAAGCTTTTTTGGCAAACAAACTTTTGGATTAAGACGAGCAACTGCTCTTTTATGCACTTAATAGTGCACTAGTGAATTATGTAATAGTATCTTGTTTCACTCTCTCTTATATATAATGAAAAGCTTCTAGTGGCTACTAAAAAAAACTCTTTGACTGATTTGTTACACATGATTTCGGAATACTATCAAATTCAAATGGATAGATGTTTTTCAATAAAATACAATTGGATTTATAAAAATGATATAGTTTAAAATTACATATAATTAGTATCAATAAACTTTGGTTAATGAATTTAAGTAGTAAAAAATTGTTGAATATCTGATTTTTTAAATTTAATCATTATCAGATCTTATATAAGAGTAGCTCTGCTAATAGTATCTTTTTCAACTTTACCCAGTATTTTTTAACAGATTCAATATGTCTTACCAATTTTACGGCTTCTAGTAATTTTTATTAAGTTTTCGAGTGAAATGGGAGAAATTAATTATTTGAATGATAGTTGCTCTTGAAATGACTGAAAACTAGCTGTCATGAGCTGCTAATGTGGGAAAGAGAGACGTACCTTTTTTCCTTCTTCCAGAAATAAAAAAGATAAATCTTACTTTTTACACAAACAAAAATAAAGATAAGAATTGTACTTTTCAAAGGTTTGAAATTTTGAATTAACTTAAAAGATAAGTGAACATTATATATTAGATATTAAATTCAAAAGATAATTTATTAAAATAATCGATGTGTGTTCAAATAACATCGCCAATATGAGTGGAATATCTCGTTGTTGTTCTACAAATAAAGATAAGATATAATTCTAATTACATGAATGCGTTTGTTAGAGCTAATGGTAGACTTCACCACGGTTCAAATTATGTTGAATATTAATTGAATTGATTTGAATTCAAATTTATCAAAACTTTAAATTGTATTTAATTAATCCAAAGACGAATCGAATACGAATTATAATTTTTCGAATTCGAATTGAATTTGAATTATTTATTGAATTTTGATATTTAATGAAAAACACTCACAAACTACCAAATTTTTGAAGTAATATTTTTGAAAAAATTCAAAAAATTCGATTTTTTGATATATTTCGAAATTAAGGTTTAATGTTTAACATTTTTGGGGAAAAAAAGATATTGGGCTTGTATTTAATGTACCAAATTAAGTAGCCTATGTATCATTTACTGTACTTGATGACATAATTAGATAGTAATATGAGTACTTCTCGTTACTTTTTCTAATTTTTTTTCATAAAATAGATGAATTCGAATCGAATTGACATGAATTAGACTCAAATTAAATTTGAGTATCGAATTCGAGTTCACCGACGAATTATAGAAATCTTAAACCATATTCAATTCGTCTCATGACGAATTTGAATCGAATTTCAGATGAATCAAATTGTAAACGAATAGAATCCAGTTTTTTACGAATCGAATCGGATTATAACAGTGGCCAGGTCTAGCTAATGGGCCTTGGTATGGCTTATGCGAATAGAAATTTTGACAAGATTGAATATTTATTTTGCTGCTATATATTTTCTACAAATTAAATAAATTAAAAACAGCTCATCAATATTGTTCAATTTTTTATTGCAATATAGCTCGTCATTTGAAGAAAAAATATTTGAAAAAGTGCGTGAACAAATGATTACTTACAATTACAATTGAAAGTTATTAATTATTGTTTGAGCTTTTATGCCACCCACATTTTATGGAATACCTCTTCTTTTTCGGTTGAGAGACTCCGTAAACTGCCTTTAAATTTAGTATGAATAAATATTGTTGTTAAAGATTGTACTTTTACTTTTTAAATTTTTTAATTTTACTAACACTTCAAAACAGATTCATATTCACTTGATGGGCCTTATAGAATTTTTAACTTTATTATTATGGGCCTCGCAAGAAAATCAGTCCATTCGTGAGAATCTTCCCTCTAAACCAAACCACCAAACCAAACCAAACTTCAATCATTCTCTTTCCTCCTCCTTTTTCTTCTTCGGAAAATATCCTATTAAGTCTTTGAATTTTAAACTAAATGTTACATATAAAAGCTTCGGCTAATTAAGAAATTTCTTTTTGGATAGCCGTTCCTAACCTTCACTTTCTCCATTTTTCAACCCACCCAAAAAATATTCCCTACAATTTCAGGAAACAACATGAGTAAAAAGCACTATTAAGAAAATATCCTCAGGACCGATTATGAATGTTAGAGATTTAAAAAATTAGTTATGACCTGTGCAAAAGTGGTGGGCCCAGGCTAACTAAAATGAGCTCAGCCCAGGTAAGCACCCAAACCACCCAACAATATTGATAGTGATACCCACAAAACCGTTTTACGGTCCAACTTTCAAGTACTTCCATTTCCTTTTTTTCTTTTCTAAGTGAACTATGTGAACCAATCGGATTGTCCAAATGTAACCAAATTTGAATTTACTTAGATCTTGAGTTCAAATCTCACAAATGTAAAAAAATATTCGACTTTATCAGAAATCACCCAATAAAATAGGTATCACATATTTTACATGTCAGAACATTAAAAAGAAAGTGAACTACCTAGAGATCGGCCATAAATAGAAAATTTGTGATATCCTAAATGTCGCATATACTAAGTCACATTTAACTATGACAATAGTAAAATAATTTCCTAATTTCTTGGAAATTAGTTTTTCTTTTGTTTGGACTAAAACCACATAAACCAAAATTCTCACCTGATCATCACCTGTTTTTTTTTTTGGTAGAATGATCATCACCTGGTATACACCAGTCAAATCTTGCAAATATATGCGATCCATGATATTTCTTGCAAATTAATTAACGAGTCAATTCTTTGATTACTATAATCATTCGTATCCACTTCATCCCTTGTTCAACACTTAAACCAAATACCAAACTAACCACCAGCACCAAACCAACTTCGTCACCTTTTGTCTTGCTACGCCCTTTTAGTTGAAGTAGAGAGAAAGCATCTGGTTCCAATCATTTCAAAATTAGAAATACCCAACAATTATGAATGGGAAAAATATTTTTTTTTTAAGAACTAGGCTTATAGGTGGGTAGAGGACATTATCCTTCTCTCTTCCATTTCTGTTCATACTTGAAAACTACTTATTGTTTCATTTTGTATGTTATCTTATAAGTAGAGTAAATTTTTGTGGAAGGAAGAAGTAAATTTTTAGGGCTAGAATGAGTACAGCCAGGTTTATTAAGTGTGTCACCGTGGGAGATGGAGCTGTAGGAAAAACCTGCATGTTAATTTCCTATACCAGCAACACTTTCCCAACTGTAAAACTATGGCTCTAATTTTCTGTGTTCACTATTTCCTTTATTGGGTTCTTTATATTATTTGTAATTGTTACTAGTTATATGCAACAATTTGATATTTTACGTATATTATATGATTTTGTATGGTATATTCAGGACTATGTTCCTACCGTCTTTGACAACTTCAGTGCTAATGTGGTCGTAGATGGTAGCACAGTGAATCTTGGATTATGGGACACAGCAGGTAATTTTTGTTTTCCAATGCTTTTGTATCTCGTATTCAGGGTCGAGGGGCTTTTTTTGGATGGCTTTGTTAATTGTATTTTTTACATTCGTAAAGTTTGAACCTAAGATCTGCTTAAGTAAGTCTAAATCTCTTATTACTTGAACCAACTCGCATCGGTTACTTTTTCGTCATTGATGAGTTGGTTGGGGGGAATTGCAGGGCAAGAAGATTATAACAGGCTAAGGCCATTGAGTTATAGAGGAGCTGATGTGTTCCTGTTGGCTTTCTCTCTCATAAGCAAAGCCAGTTATGAGAATATTTACAAGAAGGTCTCTCTTTTTTTCCATTATCAAATCTTTCCTCTCTTCTTTGCATTCCCACTTGGTTTTCCTCTGTGGTTTTTAAAGTGAAGACCTTTTGCCAATGGAATTGCAGTGGATCCCCGAGCTAAGACACTATGCTCCAAATGTCCCAATTCTGCTAGTTGGAACCAAACTAGGTATGTACATATATTTTACTGGGTTTCGCTTCCATCGTCCTAACATTTGTAATATTTTTCCAAATTATATTATCAGTATGTCACTTGCAGGTTTCGATCTCACCGCGTTTTGGTTATTCACCGATTTCTTTACCTTTGAGCTGATTTTAACAGCATCGTTAATTATGGAACTTAGTATCTCACTCAGAAAATATTTATCATTAAAGCTTAATCTAAATACAGATTTGCGAGACGACAGACAATACTTGATGGATCATCCTGGATCAACCCCGATAACAACAGTGCAAGTAAGTAATAATCCGGATTCGCCAATAGGAACCTCTATAATCACAATTTTTTTCTCTTTTTTTTGGTAAATGGATTAATTTAAATATATTTAAATTTTTCTTTTAAACTTGCATACAATATATAAATTAGCCCCCTACGTGTTACATTTCATAGACATGACATGAGAGAAAATGTGCAGGGAGAGGAGTTGAGGAAACTGATTGGAGCTGTTACTTACATCGAATGCAGTTCAAAGACTCAGCAGGTGGTAACAATGTCAAATTGTTCGCGTAAATTTTGAAGAATTTACACGTCATTCTCACTCAAACCTTGATTTACATCGTATTTTTTGCAAAAATACTTCGTAATTAGATCGAAAAGATACATTTGCAACACAAATCCAAATTCCAAATTTTTTGGGTTAATTTTTTTTCACGT
Organism: Hypericum androsaemum; assembly: GCA_963995505.1. Lineage (NCBI taxonomy): Eukaryota > Viridiplantae > Streptophyta > Magnoliopsida > Malpighiales > Hypericaceae > Hypericum > Hypericum androsaemum. The sequence continues at coordinate 12,720,052 of OZ023192.1, forward strand.
AACGTTTTATTTTTTGCAGAATGTGAAGGCTGTGTTTGATACGGCAATTAAAGTTGCAATAAGGCCACCGAAGCCAAAGAAGAAGCAGCAACGTAAGCGGAGGACATGCACTTTCCTCTAGCCCACAGGCCCATTAAGCTTTCTTCCAGCCGAGCTAAAAGCCCAATTCAAGGGCCCAATTCCTCTAAGACCATTAAATTTGCCCAAGAAAACCATCCATTTCGAAGATTTATATATATATATATATATATATATATATATATATATATATATATATATATATATATATATCATCTCGTTGTAATTACACGAAGCATAAAATGTAATTCCTATGGAGTTTTGTAAATTTGTTAATTCTGCTCTTTCTTCTACCGTATGTATACGGAAGGAAAACAAATTTGACAGGTAAAGAAAGTCCACAATTTTCTATTATCCAATTGTAGTGATAATTATCTCGAGGAAGCATGTAGTAGTTGAAGTGGCTGTAGAATTGCAAAAATATGGAATAATTCTATAATTTTTTCTTTAATAAACTCTCTTAAAAATAATGTATTTTTGATCCAAAATTAAAGTTGAGTTTATGTTTATCTTAGGGAGAGATTTATCTGTTATAATAGGAGTGATCAATTATGATATATGTTATAGTTTTTTTATTGTTCATCAACTATTTGTGTAGGGTAATTCCCATTTTAATTATTGGTTAGATGTCTATATATAAAGATAGATGATTCTATATGGTATAGTAGTTTTATTGTCTTTCAAGAATCTGAATTTTGGTCTTAGATTCAATATCCAGTTTTATGTATCACATTTTACCATTTAAGCTAATTTTCATGGGCGAATCTTAGAAACTCTTATTAGTTGAAATAACTTCATCTAATACTAGATGACTTTTAAAAATCTATGTGGTACATTATGTGACAAAGTGGATAGATTTATTGATATATTACTTTTGGATAATTGGAAGACAAGTGGTAGAGTTTCTCAAACTAATCAAAGCGATTACACTAAGGGAAAAAATGAATCAATGTTATAATGTCACGGACTAATTTTTCGAAGACCTAAATATGTAATAAGAAGTCAAGAGACATGTAGATGATATTCCGAATATCTTCCAAAGAAGACCAAATGTGCAAAGTTTGTCCGTCGGAATAGTCACCGAACGTGAGAAGTGTTTTAGCTCTTAAAGGCCACATTCTCTGACCTTGCTCCTCAATTCCTGTGCTTAAAAGAAATTCACATTATCAACCATTCTCGGTTTCGACCAACCAGTTAAATCAAAATTTCGATTTACGGTAAATGATAAATTATTAGGTCAAAGACATAGGTGGTGTAACTGTGGTCAAAATGTTTCTGTAGCAGGCAAGTGAAATAAAAGAAATTTTGAAAATCGGATGATGTGTGAGAACAACTTGTTTAGGACAGTTATACTTACAAATTGCAAATGTACGTAACAACATGTCACTGGTGCTGCATGAGTGAGCCGATGGAATGTCTATGCGTTTATGATGGCCACGAATTAAAGTATTCGTTTTGAAAAAAAACATTACACAGGAAATATGTTTAAAACATTTTCTAACACTTGATAGAATCAAGGTTAATGCATGAATTTAGATCAATGTATATCTGTCGGCTCAATGCCAAGAAATTTATATTAATGTTTTAAGGTTTATAATTTGCATGGGTGTGAAATCTGTAAGTTACCTCTTCAGATAATGCATCACAAATTTAAGCACAGTACTTACCACCAGCAAGAAAGTAGTTTACATTAAGATCACTTGGCTCCGAGAGTAAGATATCAATAAATCTATGTCGGCTCTACCATTTGCGTGGGTGTGAAATCTGTAAGTTACATCTTCAGATAATGCATCTCAAATTTAAGCACAGTATTTCAAATGTTGACTCCGTTTAGATCTAGCTATCAGGTTAGAAAACCGACGGTCAAGGCGACGGCACTCAAGTTGCTGCCAACGAGGGATGCTGGCTTGCCCTCTTCGAAGCATCCTTCAGCAGAGCTACCCCTTAGTTTGCTCCTTCCTTCCATGGAGGTGCGTGACGATGCTCTCAGCGAGGAGCTCACGTCCGAGGTTTGATGATTGGCGATTCTTAAGGCTAATCTTAGGAGGAAGACGTCTCTGCAATCCGCCGCGCGCTCAAGACCGTAGCTCGAGGGCCTGTTCGGTTCCTACCTCTTGATCCTCACTAGCTACTGATCTTTTCTTGGGTTTGAATTGGGGGGAGTTGTAGCTGTTTGGTTCCTACCTTTTGATGGAGTGTTTTTGAATTATGCTAGATAGCTCTTATCTTTGTTTTCACTTAGATATATATCTATCTAATACTTTGATGTCCGAAAGTTGGACGCATCGTATTATCCAATGTAATTATCTTTGTAATTACCTTTTGATAGATTTAATACATTTTACTTATTAAAAAAAATCACTTGCCTCCCCTCCTGTTCTGTTATCTCTAGCAATGCAAGGCATTTTTCGAGCTTATTTTCCCTCTGTATTGCTCACCCAAATGGCTAATCTGTCCAGTGATATCATCTGCCTCTCCTCATTTCGGTTATTGAACAATGACAGTGATCGGAGATGGCGCCAACATCAATTTGGATCCCATCTAAATATCAAATAATTCTAAATATCTTATAACTTTCCTGTAAATTTATCATTTATAAATTTCAAAATTTTAATTTAATTACTTTCAATCGAGCAAAATTATGTGAATCATTTTTTTAAACAATTTGCCTCTTAGATTTTGGATTGATCAGTCCAACCAACTTGAGCGGTAGTCCAACCAGGTTGACCAATGGTCAAATCGTATTTACTATTATTCCAAACATTTTTCAAATTTTTTAAGTTGACTCGATCCGATTTAGAATTCAGATTTCGGCCTCCGACTCGAAGATCCAAGGTTGGTTTATATTAGTCATCCTTGATATGTTCGAGTTATGTCAAATAGCGTTAGCCTATTGTTAGAAAGATATGTGGATCGTCAAGAGCTTCAATAGCCCAAAAGAGACCTAGCTAAGAATGTTGCATGTACGAAGGTACCTTGCCGACTCTCTTCATACTTGTTATCTATTCATTGCTTTGAGATTTCATTAGCTTAGTTTTACATTTAGTCACTTGGTTACCAAACCACCGAAATGATTCTCCTAAACTAGTTAGTAGGTTGAAACGGTGGCTAAAATACTAGTCCTTGTGGGACAACAATTACTTAGTTATTTAGGGATAAATTTATCTCTAAAATTACATATCCTAAAAAATAGTATAGTGAAAAAAATGAGTCTGTATTGAAGGATTGAGACGAAAATCTAAACAACATAGATCACAACAAAATAATGATAGTGGTTGAATTGAGCTAAATTAAACTAAGCAAAAAGTAAAGACCAAGTTGGTATCAATGATAAAGATGAGCACGATACTCAACAGAACAACTCTTATGTATCAGTTATGGATTTTGTGAAGTTCTAACGAGTATCCAGAGTTATCTAATGTGTGTACCTACTACTCTCATTAGCTAAATAGCAAAACTGAAATATAATATGACCAAAGAAATTAATCTCGTTCTCGCATGTTAACTAGATCGATGACCAAACCTAATTCCAAATATGAAGTTTTCTCTTTTAGGATCATCACTCGACACCAAGATCTCTCTCTAATACATTAAGAGGTGTTAATCAACTCTTCTGTTAACCCTAACTTCCTCACGACCTCTTAGTGTTGACTTGGATCATATTATTCTAGACTAAGCATTAAGAATATCGAATTAATAACTAACGCTACAACTATCCAATATGTAACCTAGCCTATGCAGTTGACCATGTAACTGGCATTATACTTAACGAGAAGACTACTCACTACTTATGGCATTCACACTAGATATGATAATGAAAAGCATCGCGAAAGAAGACACAAATAGATTAAAGTAATAAGTCTCAAAGTACATAAAAGATACCAAGATGTCTAAAACCTACAACTATAGGGGTTTATAAGAATCGTAGCAACACATGAATGTCTTCAATCGTGGGTCCTGGCGTACGCCAATGGTGCCTAGCGTATGTCAGGTCTCAAGTTCTCGCAAAAATTAACATAATCAGTGTACTGGCCAAATCAAAGGCAGATTTTGGCTTACGCTTGGCTCCTGTAACAAGCTCTAGTCTTATTCTAGTGTGTTCATATTTTCTATGTTTGACCCTCTTATACTTTTAAATTGACCTTGGCTACTGGATAGGAAAATATATATATTCTTGTGTGCTTTCCATAGACAGCTCATTTGTTGTAATTCGATGCTAGAGCATAAAGTTATGGCTCTTGCAATATTGCGCATCATTAGCTCCTACCTCATAATACTTCCTCGAATACCTCGAATGCTCACGATTCACTCAAAATTCTATCAAATAACATGGTACAAGGTAAAAGTTCACTCTATAATACAAATACATAAAATGGCAGAAGACCCAATGAAATGGTAACAAAAATGAACGAAAGACATACGATAACATAAAGGAAAATACGACAAATATATGCGAGTTTAGACACTCATCAACCTGGATCCTTTTCGCCCTTTGCTTATCTATGATTCTGGTTAGCCCTCATAACTAGTCATTCTTCTTGTTCGTTGCTCACTTTCTTTCTTTAATAAAAGGCCAGTAGGGCTACTGTGATATACTTCAAACCAATGACCCCCCATGATACAATTGTAGCTAAATTTTTGTAAGAACTTGGCAAGGAATTCAACGACATCAATGGATTGTCCTCGTCTTTAAACTTCACATCAATCTTAAGCAAATCACTCACAATCTCATTGAACCTATTAATATGTTGGCCCAGATGTGAGCCATCTACCATCTTAAGCCGGTACAACTTTTTCTTAAGATACAGTTTGTTTGATAATGACTTTGAGATATACAAACACTCAAGTTTCTTCCAAACTGCAGTCGGTGAGTCCTCATCCATGACGTGACATGATACATCACGTCATTCGCAAGCACAAGAAAATCGTTGCCATCGCATTGGCTCCAACTCGTGTTACTTTTGATTCTTCATCTTCTCGAACTTCCTCCCCAGAGTGTGTTGACCGTTCTTTGCTGAAAAATAGATTCTTGACACGCCTTTTTCATAAACCAAAATTCTTTGATTCATCGAACTTCACTAGGTCAAACTTCGCACCAAAATCGGACATCTATCTCTAAAAGCTCTCATACCATTTTTTAGAAAAATAAATCTCTGAAAAATAAGGATGCACAACATAATTACTTTTGTTCTAATGCAAGAAAATAAGAACACAATGAACACAAGAGATTTACATGGTCGACAAAATGCCTACACCCATAGAGAGAGAACTTAATGATGAGTTGCACCTTTGCATATTTAGTGTTAGAGTAGTCATATATATATTTATAGACTATCTCTAATACAGCCACAGAGTTTTCCTAAGTCGACAAGGAGTCTAATAACGAAATCCTTATAAAATCGAAATTCCTTCAACCTATATAAACTGCTGGCCACCAGCGAACCTGTCGCACAGCAGGTCGCCTGTCGCCCGCTAGAAAACACGTCACACGCCACCATCCTGATTTCAAGCCAATACCTCAACACACAACAATTGGTATTTTTCAGGGGCAAAATCAAGTTAGACAATTGGTGTGACGGACTCCCTTACCCAAGTAGAATTTGAATTTTATTATTAAAAAAATTACCCAAAAAATTCTCCAAAATCGACACCAATTATACTCGACGAGAAGTTCACCATCACATAATTAAGTATCTCGTCACATTGATTCTGTGGCCTGCAATCTCAATTTTAGTGCCAACCCTATAAAATATATACACATACATACACACACATAACAATACTCTCACTGGCTACATAATATAAAAAATATATCTTATGTAAAACCTTAGGGTAGCAACATGCATGTGCACCCAAATTTATGCACAGAAACTTAGCTTATTGGGGGGTATTTACTCCAAGCACGTTTGCATTTAGTGACTGCCCGTTCAGCGCAATTTTTGCTAGCCCGCACACAAATACACATCTCATCTTGTCTTTCTATAGATAAGTACCCATTCCATTTATTGGAATCATGTGCATACTCAATTAATTACTCTATATGTTTTAAAAATATATGATATTCAAACATTCAATTTATCGACTAATCTATCTTCGACTCAGAATTTTCTGATCATATCTTAACATAGAGATTTTTCCAAAATTTGAACTCAATTAGGAAGGAAGTTAGTTGATACCGGTGGGGGACCAACTGCCCCGCTTAACAAATTTATTTGATAAAATTTACACCAAAAGAATTAGTTTTTTAATCATTATATATATTTCTACATATATGTTCCATAGCGAATTGAGATCGACCTCATAAAAATATTAGACAATCCCAAATTTAATACGATATTTTAAATTAAAATTGAATGGTTCCTGCTAAACAAATTTTCTGATTTCGTCAATAGAATAATCTTTGAGTTTCCTAAGTTTTCGATATCTCAACTTTTTTTTCAAGTACACTTTATTCACATGAATGCGAATATTTACATATTTATAGCAGCCACTTGTGTTAAATTCTTGGGTAAATTACTCTAAGGCCCCTGGTATTTGGTATATTTTACGTTCGCCCCCCTGTATTCCGGTAATCGATTAAAAACTCTCCGAGGTTTGGTTTTATTATACTCTCAGGCCCCTCACTGATGTCAGCGGTCAAGATATTATTATTTTATAACTGAAATGACCATTATACTCTTGGTCTGGTCAACTATAACCTCTGTTCATCTTTCTGGCGAACAAAATTTTTTCGTCGACCAAAAATGACTATATACTCTCACAAAAATTAATTAAAAAAAACACATTAAGGACCGGAGAGAAATCTGTTGCCGAGCAAAAACTTCAATCACCGCTCCGTGTTGATCCGTCGACAGCGTCGAGAGTCCATGCCGTGGGACTTCAAGGGCTCGTCAGCCTCCACATAGCTCTCCGTCGCGATCGGCACCAACCACATCTACGTCGCCGTCGCGACCGCTGTCACCTACAAGTTCGTCACAAGGGTTCGATTCGATTGGAGCCTCCACCGGCACTTCGGCGTCACCTACAGGTGCCCCCGCACCAAGGACTGGCTTTCGCCGAGAATGAAATGTACGTCTCCGAGTGTTCGTCAATCTGAATTTCCCCCCCTTTGATTTTTATCGATTCAATTAGTGATGCTTGGAGTGCCTCGGGGCCGGTTGGATTTCAAGCTCTGCTCGGAGTGCCTCAGAGCCGGTCGGGTTTCAGGCTCTGCTCAGAGTGCCTCGGGCCGGTTGGGTTTCATCTCGCGTGACCCATGTCGAGATTCTTCCGCCCATGGTGGCCGATGGCGGCGTAGATGTATTTTTTACGGCGGGGAGGGGAGAAGGAGAAAAGAGAGAATGGGTGGATTAGAAAAAAAATATTTTGTATTTATTTTGTGAGGGTAGAAAAGTCATTTCCTTGAGATAAAAGTTTGATAACGTCAGCGAGGGGCCTGAGAGTATAGTAAAACCAAACTTTGGGGAGTTTTTAATCGATTACCGAAATAAAGAGGGACGAGTCTTAAATATACCAAACACCAGGGACTTGAGAATAATTTATCCTAAATTCTTTTGTACGAAATAATACTACAAACACATATTTCGTTAAAATTTTAAGGCGGTAAAATCATGTAGTAAACTTACGGCAAGTAAAACAATACCCGAGCGTTACGGTGCGACGCAATTTAACACCCAAATACAACATTCGTACACAAACTTTGACTGCAAAATGTGAAAATTAAAGAATAATGGTAGAGGACATGGACAAATGTCATTGATTGCTCTAGTTGTCAACAATAATTTAGTGGGAGTGCGATTTTTCTATGGGACGCCTCAACGGTATGTTTGTTCTAGGCATATATCGCCGCAGATTGCTTGGATTTATGGTGTAACGATAGGGAATTGAGGTCTTACCATTAAAAGATTAACATTTTAAACGAGATAACGAAGATTCATAAGATAGACCAATTTCCAAACATATATATAATTTTGAAACAAATTAATTTTCAGGAAAGAGATTTTTCAATCAAACAAACCTAGACTTACAATTGGCATAATTGTACTAATATAGGATTTAATAGATGTACAAGGTTCAAACCAAGTATAAACAAAGGTTTTTGAATAAAAGCAATGTCTGGATCACCAATCGAAAAGGATCTCGAATCGTCCAAATTCTGATCCGACCAAAAAGTTCGTATACTCAAATTAAACCAAAAAATACTAAAAAGGAAAAAAGAACTATTTAATTTGAAATAGTACGTACGTTTTTGGTGAAACTTTGATACTCTAAGTCGAGGACTGTAAGTTTTATTTTTTTTAGGGGAAAAAATTATATAGTACTTTTTGGAGACTCTTTCAATAGTATATTTAATGTTCACCAGACTTGAATACAAAATTTTATTAAATAAATTTAGATTTCTTATGGTACTAACTCGAGCGCCTTATTTTAAGTGCAGTGGACTTTAGTCCAATCCAACGTGACAACAGTCCACCTTCAAGAAAAACAAGTATCCGTATGAAAATGTAAATTCAATTCGAGAGAGAGTTGGTAGTACGCATCAATTCATGGTTCAAGTTTGATGGAGACAAATTGGTAGGAACAGGAAGCTAAAAATGATTAGAAAGGGAAAGAGGCGCCAATATGGCAATAAAACAATAAATACAAAATAGGGTACAGAAGTTGCAGAAGATCCAACAGAGGGAAGGGAGTGTAGGAAAGTGATGTGGGTATGGGTCTGGACTGAGTAAAAACATAATTAGCCAAAGCCTTACACACGTTTGTAAACTAGTCGTGCACACGTTAACTAATTTACCTTTTTCTGGACACCTAGCCTAAGCTTTGATGCGACTATCTCCACACTTTCTGTACACTTTTTTATTCTATTTGATTAGTTGATTTTTGTCTACTAATTCAAAATCGAGTCAAGTATAATTTTTCAAAGATGAAAATTTTCTCGTGACACTTATTTAATAAGAAAAATTATTCTCAAGTCTCTCGAGTTTGCTTAAATATACTCAAAAGTCCCTTCTGTTCACAAAATACATTCTGACATCCCTCTAGTTTGCTTTTATTATACTTTCAGGTCTCTAAATGAGTTTTTATCTTTTTTTGTCATTGAAATAACAAAAATACCCCTAGAACAATAATAATAAAAAATAATGACATAATCTCTTCTTCTACCACCGGCTAGTGACACATCTCCTCAAGCCCTCTCGCCCCCAATCTCCAATCTAAACATTATCAACAACAGAAGACCCCCAATCTCCAATCTCCTCAAGCCCTCTCGTCCCCGATCCTCCTAGCGAATCCAAAAATAATCACAACCATCAAAAAACCTAGAATTGAAATCGAATAAATCAATTAGGAACCTAGGAGCGAGAGAGAGAGATGGCGGTAGAAGAGAGCGTGAGGCCGAATAGCAGGGAGGAGAAGTGGCGAGAGAAGGCAGCTGAGGTAGAGGAGATCTGGGAGGGAGGAGGAGGATTATCGAGCGACGGGGGCGTGCCTAGTAACCCGGTGAGTGACGGTTTGACGACGGGGGAGGAGGAGGAGGAGAATCGAGCTCCATGTGCCCCGTCTTCACCTTCTCCTCTCTAATTTATTGTTGGGTGCGACGATCTGAGGTTGTGGCGGCCTATGGCATCCTCCATAGTCTAGAGGAGGAGCTCCTTTTAGATGAGCTATGCGAGCTCAGTGTAGTGGGAGTCGAGGAGGGTGACAAGGTCTGGAGGAGGAGCGCCTTCTCCAACGAGCACCTCCTGGACTTTCGGTGGGATTTCGGAGCAGTGGCCATGGGCCCCACGACCGGGAGAAGGCGCCTGGAGGAGCACTTACCTGGAGGAGCGACTTCGATTTGAGGTTTTTTCAATCAAAGAACATCGCCGGCTGAGCAAATGACGCGTCGGAGAAGACAAAGTCCTAGGATTTTGCAAAAGGGGGTTTTGTGTTCTTCAGAGATTTTGAGGTTTTGATTTGGTGTCGGGAGTTAATTTGGTGGAGATGATGACATCAGCAATCTAGAGAAAGAAGATGACCAATTTTTTCTCTAAGGGTATTTTTTTCATTTCATTGACAAAAATAAAAAAAAGAGCTGCTAACGTGCGCCAGGGACCCGAAAGTATAATAAAAGCTAACTAGAGAGGCGTCAGAATATATTTTGTCAACATGAGGGACTTTTGAGTATATTTAAGCAAACCCGAGGGACTTTATAGTAATTTTTTCTATTTAATATTATTGCATTTTCAAAGTATCGAACTCAAAATATATTAAAACTAAAAAGACAAATTGCCCTCAGCCCCCTGGGGTTTGCTTAAATTACTATTTTAGTCTCTTCTATTTTGAAATCGAAAGTTTGGCCACCTAGTTTGATTTTATTGAACTCTAAGACCCCTTCATCCGGTCAATATAATTTGAAAATGATAGGTTTACCCTTGGAATAAAAAAAACCAAAAAAACACACTGTCTTCTCCGACGACCCTGGCTTACAGACCAGCATCCTGGGCCTGAGGAAGACCCTTTCATCGTCGACCCTCTCTCCGATTCAGATTCTTCATCGTCGGAGCTCAAGGGGAAGTCGACAGTGGGATGAGACGAAGGGGAAGAAGGCGACCAAACGACGCTCAAGCACTCAAATCAGAGGTAGCATCCTCTGCCCCTTCATCCGGCTTCGACGACTCCAACTCCGGGCCCATCAAACCCGCCACCAAAAATGATCGCCCCGTAATGCCCAAGTGGGGAAACCTCGGGTCGGGGCGAAGCCGACCCCAAAGTCCCTGCATTTCAGGGTCGGGGACCAAACGCGGCCATTTCGAGGAAGAATGACAGTCACAAGGGCCTCCTGAAGCTGCTTTAGGTGAAGGCAAGCTCCCTCGGGGTATGGTACGAGGATGCCGGACAGATGTTGCATCGGCTTCGAAGGATCAGAACGGAGAAGATGACTAATTTTTTTGTTGTAAGGGCAAAACTACCATTTTGAAATTATGTTGACCGGATGACATCAGCGAGGGGTCTTCGAGTTCAATAAAAGTAAACTAGGGGCCAGATTTTTAATTTTGAAATAGGAGAGGATAAAATAGTGATTTAAGTAAATTTCGGGGACCTGAGGACAATTTGTCCAAATTAAAATGACACCATCACAAGTTGATTTAAATATTTATTGACATTAAAGAAATCGACGTGGGTTAATGATGGTAGGTTACTTTGAAGTTTAGGTGAATGGCGAAGCCATACTTATTTAGAATTTGATGTATTAACATAGTTTTGTTTCTTTAAGTAATGTTTGCCTAGAGATATTAATGGCCGTAACAAATAGCTAAGTATAGTAATTTGCTATTTTAACAAAAAAAATTCTTGATAAATACTTATGCGTTGTTGTGCACCTTCTAGGCCTCGAAACATGGAGACCAAGTTTGATTAGTTGAGAGAGAAGGAGAGAGAATTCCGTATATAAGCCCATGCTATTTGGCCCGATTGATTTTGGTAAAAGTCAACGTTAGCTTAGTATAATTTGACTGGTTTAAATATATTTGACCGATTGATAGCATTTATTTTAGTTGACAATCTAACTATTTAAACAATTTTTTGGGACAAAAATACTTCAAAGTATTATTAAATTCAAAATTCAAAAGCAATTCATAAAAAAACATTATACAAAAATATTATAAGAGTGAGGAAGAAAGGTTTATCATAATATTTTTGATTTACTTTTCAAAAAAAATTTAAAACCTATTTTTTCTAAATATACTTATGAGTATTTTTGTCCAAAATTTTTTATTAAAATAATAGACTATCAGATAGAAATATATTTTTCACTCAATCAAACATATTTAAATCAAAAAATAGTATACAAGTTTATCAAACCACTGAGAACTAAAATAAACTTTTACCTTCAATTTTCCTACTAATAAAAAAATCGAATACACTTTAAAAAGTTCAATTTAACATAAGTTATCACCATATAACTGTCAAAATATGATAATACCGGACATTGCATAATCATGATGAGGGAGTAAGGGACATAGGTCGGTAGAAATTGACAAAGGATTCTTCTCTGTGAAATTTTAAAAAAAAATTCTCAAAAAATTAAAATTGAAAAGTTATAAAATCAATAAAAATCATAAAGTTTAAAAAATATAAAAAATCTTATCAATATCGTTGACTTATTCTCTCATCTGTTAATCACTAGTGACCATCACAATGTAGATATCACTTTTCCATTTTTTTCCTCTCACTTTCCGTTTGACATGCATCAATCGGTCATTATTCTCTTGCACTTTATCTAACCCTTACCATAAAAAAATTACCTAACCCAGTCGCACCTGAAAAACTCTCTTCGTTATGACATATTAATTTATTATATATATACACTAATTGTGAGAATATCATGAGCAACTAAAAAATAGTGGGGAAAATGATAATTGCAACATGGTAAATGACTATTTTTTATCAATAATAATTACTTAGATCAAGTGTGTTGGTCTAAGTTATTACAAGTTGGATTTTTTGGAAATGCATTTGTGTTAGTATTTGTTGAGAGAGCTTTGCCATTTTCAAACATTTCATTCTAGTCGAATTTGAATTAGTCGAGTATTTTTATAATTAAGGAGGAACCAAATTTGCCTTTCTCCGTTTGGGGACGCTACGCTCCTGGAACAACCGCTCAATAGCATGAAGGTTGATGATGCTCTCACCAAGCAGCCCGCTTCAGAAAAGGCAAAGACTTATGCTGATCACGTTCGTCCACAGACTCAAGGATGGGTCCATAATGATTCATTGAAGTTCATGGGTTCGCTGACGAAGAAGATGAAGAACAATTGGGCGGACGAGGTCGATTCACAGTCGGACTTGGAAGATTTTGACCTACCGCCTACCAAGAATACTCGCTTTCAAGTGAGGAAGAGGGCTAGAATAACCTATACTGGGGAGGATCTACGTTGGTCGGAGTACGATGTAGATTTTTGATGAGCCCCGACTGATTTGTATCATTTTTGACTACCCGACTTGTGGGTTTACCTAGGTGAATCACTAGATACAGTAGCGAGTTTGCCAATATGGTTACCCGTTTAGGCCTTGACTTTGTTTTTAGCCTTTCTTTTTCCTTTTTCTCCCCTTTCTCACCCCATTCTATAATTTTTCATTTTTTAATTAATAAAAGTTCGTAATAAAAAAAAGGAACCGAACTAAAACTGTAACCCTAAAAAACTAAAATTTGAAATTACAAGACCGAAGGGGATCGTGTCGTGTGAGGTCTGCATATGTCGGAATTGGACCGACACCACATAGGCCAAAATAATTCCTCATTTCTTTGCTTCTTTACTCTTTCTTCAGTTGCCTCTATGGTCTTTGATTGCATGGGAAGCAGCGATTGGCACAAGATTTCCGTTTGGTGTTCACTCGTGTGGCCCATCTAATTTAATTTTTCTTTTGACCCAAAACCCAAACCGATCGAATGGTCTCCCCTCGTCATACACCAAAATAAAACGCCTCCTCAGCCCCACTTGCCGCAATTAATCTGTATTTGACTCTTCTTTTCCAGGATTGATTTATTGTATTGTTAAGCTATGTCGTCTATATGTATAAAAACCTTGCTTTTACTCGGACATTTGAAAACAAAACACAACATTACTAAATATATTTTCAGAGATATTTATCATTTCTCAAAGATTTTATTCGACTCAAATTTACATTAGTCGAGACAGCGGGTGTACAAATATCAGGTGGTATAGTGTAAACAAAAAATGTATATGGTGCTCTTTAGGTATATTGTTGAAATCACCTAGTATTTGAAAATTTATTAAGTCGATTAAGTATATGAGTCGATACTATAATATTTTTCAGAATTTGAAATTAAGACACATAATTAAATAATAACAATTATTTGATTCCAGTGTTTCATCATAAGTGGCTACAAACTCGTATTTTTGTACCATGGGACATGCATTTGTAGTTTGTAAATATTGCTTATTAATAATCAAGTAAATCTACCTTTAAAAGAGTGTATCATCACGAGGTCACTTTATATTTGGTGCACGATACTTTATGAAAAACTTTAAAAAGTTCGATGAACACGTTAGTGTTTAATTTTATTTATTTATTTATGATCTAAAAATAGGTCGAATAAGTGAGAAAAGACATGGATTTTTAAGTGTTTATTAATAAGACACTAATTACTGTCACAAAAAATTAGATATATCTACAAAACTCGCCTAAAGTGTCGTACCGATATTTACCACTTTAATATATCTAAAGAACCCTATATGTTTATATTAATTTTGGGATACATTAGATTAACCCAATTTGGGTTAAATATTAGAAACTGAAAATAGAAAATGTATTTTAACTATTAAGAGAGTTGTTCTAATTTAATTAAAAAGTCTCGAGTTCGAGGCCTTGACACATAGTAATGTTAAATATTTGTTAACAGAATTGATCACTTGAGGTTTTAAAAAATGACTTAGATGTCGACTTGGGATTTCACATGTCCTCTAGGTCAATCGGTCGACTAGTGGAACCGTCGATCAAAATAAAGAACTTTTAAATAAGAAATTATATTATTTAGTATATTTAGCAATAAAATAGAAAAAAATTATAAAAATTATCTAATATTATTGCAGAGTTTATAATGTAGGAGCGTCAAAATCAAAATCTAATAATTTTTAATCTAATAAAAATTTGATAATATTTTTTTCAAAAATTTAGCTGGCCGATGGATTTAACAAAGTAATACGAAGATTTGACTGATTGAACTGGTGGTCAACGTCCCAGAAAAACCGTAGCCCTGGTTTGAGTTGAAAGCCTACACTGAGTTGGCATCGAGTCGTAGAGTAACCAGTCGGACCACATTTTTTAAAACTATGCTATCATTTAGTCAAATAAATTGGTCTCTGGATATTATGTGTTTTTTTTTTGTAATCCGAACACTGTGTTATAAAAATCTTATCTTGCATACTTATCAGGTATGGCATAGTCACACGTAAGATTGTTTTGTGTTGATCTCTTGGTTCAACATCCGCGTAGAATATATAGGTAAAATATACCAGATCACCGAAAGTTATTCTCCAATCGGGAACAAGTCATTTATACCTGCGATTACCTCAAAATTGCGATTCAAACTTTTTGTCAAACCCATGTTAATAATAAATGGACTTATGTGTAGCATGCGAGTAGAATTTATTCCCCTATTGACCTTCTAGTGCGAATTTTAAGAACTCCAGTAACAATTTTAGAACTTCGAAATAACCTAGAGATAAATGATTCTCTTTAAAGCAATTACACCTTCGGGACTATTAATTATAACACGAATTGAGACCCTCGAGTCAATCCAAAGCTTAATTACTTTGCAAAAAAAACTCAAATAGAGGAAATTCTAACTATATCACCACCGCTTTCCAATTAAATACTAAAGTACTGTTTTTCTAACTATCCGTTATTCAAATATTTATTAAGCCGATTAATCCAAATTTGAGCTAGATAAAATTTTTAAATGATAATACGACTTCCGCATAAATATTTATTATTATTGTATTTTTAAAATTTGAACTCGAAATATCTTCAATAAACTAAAACTTAGTTGATATATGATAGACAACAAATAAAGTATTGTCTCTTTTACTAAGGCAGACAAAATTATTTAATTCTTCCAAAAAATAATATTCCACTTCAGCGCATTTCTTCCCCACCCTATTTATTTACTTCTTCCCTCCACTCTCTCACCATTAACACACCCTGCAAGCAACCAAACCAAAGAAGCATAGAGAATCCTCTCCATAGAAACAAATTTAAGGGAAACTCTGAAATCTTTTATTTCTTTAAACTAGAAGAGACAGATTGATCAGAAAAGCCCATCTCTCCAAAAGTTACAAAACCCTATAACTTCTTTTTTCCACTTTTTTTTAAGAGGGCTCTCTCTGTCAACTCTGATCATGAAGATTCTAGCTAACAACCAAGCATAGGTTCATTTCCACCTCTCTTTTGAGAGGCAAATTGGTTCTTGTACTTGTTTTCCAAGGACTAGGAACCTTACTTGCACCATCTCTCAGTTTTAATGCAAAGTCTTTGCTAGAGGCATGGGTGCCTATTACTTCCTATCTCCCCCTTTTTTTATTTGCTTCGATTTCCTTTCTTGTCTACCTCATCACAGGAGATTCCTGTGGTTGGTTTTGTGTCTATTTCATAAATTATTAAAACCCATTTCCAATATTTTATTTTCCTTTGGGGAAACAGTACAAAAAAATAATAATAAAAGAAATAGGAATAATTGGCTATAAGAAGGGATGTTGTGTATGCCTAGAGGATTCAGTACTAAGCTAGAGCAACCAAAAGGGATAAGTGTTAATTACTCTCTTTTTTCTTTGCTTCTTTTTTAGGTTGGCTACAAACTAGGGTTTCTCTTCCATTAATGGCTTCTTCAAATAGACACTGGCCAAGCATGTTCAAGTCCAAGCCTTGCAATCCCCACCTTCCATGGCAGCATGACATCAACCCATCTTCTGTAATGTCTTCTGGATGCCATAGGACCCCTTATTCTTCAGGTACATGATATTTTTTCATTTACCAAACTTTTACAGGACCTAGGAGCTAGATAGATGGATATAAACATGATTATATATTTTTGTACCTTATGTTTTTTTCATGTGTTCCATAATTAAATGAACATGTCCTTGAACACATCAAAAGTTAATTGAAGCACAATACAAAAGGTAGTCTCTCTCTTTCTCAATCTAGCCCACCATTTTAATTCCTTCTTAAGTATCCTATTAAACCCCTTTTTGGGAAAGCTGTCTCTTAATTGTGACCCAACCCGAGATTTTGTTTGTTTTTGGTTTATACCAAGTTCGAGTCTGATAAAACTTTGAAAGACGGAGACATGAATACATGGTGCTAATAAACTGATTGATGATCACCTTGTTTTTGTTGCAACCAGTTCCTGGATGTGAAGAAAGGACCCCGGAGCCGAAGCCAAGGTGGAACCCGAAGCCGGAGCAGATTCGCATCCTTGAAGCAATCTTCAACTCCGGGATGGTCAACCCACCAAGAGAGGAGATAAGGAAGATCAGGGCTCAGCTTCAAGAGTATGGCCAAGTTGGAGACGCCAACGTCTTTTACTGGTTCCAAAACAGGAAATCCAGAAGCAAACACAAGCTTAGGCACCTCCAAAACTCCTCCAAAACCCAACAACAACATCAGCAGCAACCAAACACTTCGTACACTACCGCGACTGCCTCTTCCCTCGCTGCTGCTCCGACCTCGTCCTCCTCGTCCTCGGACAAA
The DNA here is from genome assembly GCA_963995505.1 of Hypericum androsaemum. Lineage (NCBI taxonomy): Eukaryota > Viridiplantae > Streptophyta > Magnoliopsida > Malpighiales > Hypericaceae > Hypericum > Hypericum androsaemum. The sequence goes on from OZ023192.1 coordinate 12,737,380, forward strand.
TCCTCACCCGACTTGGGTTCCAAGAGGATCACCAAAAGCACACTCTCTTTGGGCTCTCCTGGCCATCTCCTTGACTCCTCCCACTCTCCGACCGGTTCGGTCACCCAAAACATGTACCTACATGCCCAAAACGAGCTCCTCGCCGAACCCTTTTTCTTCCACCCGGTCCAGAGTGAAACATCCGGAGGAGGGCTGGGTGCTAGCGCTCCTCAGGAATTCTGCTTCTCTGATATATCCAACCTGGTTCAGGTCCATGACAATACTTCCCTTGGCCCTTGCACTAGCCTCCTCTTGAGTGAGATCATGAACCCTAATCCTAGAAAGAAAGTGGATCACCATTACCACCAACTTGAAGAGAAGGACTTGATGATGATGACCAATAGTAAGATGGAACATCACCAATTGGGTTACATGAACAATGTGACCCAACCAATCACTCACACTATTGGGCTTGCTCCTCCCACCACTACAGAGGTTCTTAACAGTGTGGCTGTCACTTCCACTATCAACCCTGTTCACCAAGGTAGATATTATTATGGCCATTGTCCTTTCTCTACTTATCTATTGTCATTCATTTTTTCGTGAAAGTTTTGGTATTTAGAATCGAGCACTGTAAGGCCTCGAAAAGTATCGATATTTAACATGCAATTTTGTCACTTTTAAAAGCATACATTTATAGGATTAATGCATAAATTATTGTTCTTGGAAATGTGGGATGTGACATAACGTAGCATATTCAAAGGTAGGTTCAGCTGGGCTTGAGAATGTATGTTTGTCCCTTTTCGTACAAGAGTTACCAATATTATCTATTTCTAACCAATTTTCAATTTTTTTTTTACAATTTTCGTTTGACTAGAGACAAGAGAAGACACTGTTTCAAAATTAGATCCACAAATCGCGAAATCTTGTCTCTAGATGGACGTGTGTGTGCATGGGGTAACTTGCCATTTTCACACACATTTAGTCCACTCTTTATTGATTGACCATTGCGTTTGCTTTGACCCAATTCACATACCCCCTTTTTCTTCCTTCATTGAATCATTACTGGACAATTAACAATACCGATTCTTTTACCGATTAATCTAAATATTTAGTGGCTTTTTTGCACGTGCAGGGAGGGACGAAATGGGTTCCAGTGGTGTGCCGGTCAGGTCAACAGTGTTCATCAATGACGTGGCGTTCGAGGTGGCGGTGGGGCCCTTCAACGTTAGGGAAGCGTTTGGGGATGACCTCTTATTGGTCCACTCTTCTGGTCAGCCTGTTCTAACTGATGAGTGGGGTCTCACTCTCCAATCCCTCCAACATGGTGCCCTTTACTATTTGGTGCCCCTCTCCATGAGCCAACATGTTAGTATTCTATCTAATCTCTATCCCTCAATTGTTTCCTATTTCTCTTTACCAAAAAAAAAAGGTTTCCTAATTCTCATGTAGTTGATTCTAACATGTATGATCATGTTTATGCATGCTTGATACCGATTACTGCATTGTCAGTTACCGTAATCGACAATTCCCAAACTCCAAATATTTTTGAACTGGGCAGTTTGTAACCGTGATTTTTGGTCTAGACTACAAATAATTAGATGTGAAATAATTATTTATGGCATATATACATGAAATAATAGCGATCATTTATACTTTTTAACTGTTCATTTACAAGGTGCAACATTGATTTTTATTTATGTCATATTTGTTGTTTGCTTGTTTATGTACTGGTTAAACTTCCCTCAACTTCTTCAATTTCTCCTTAATTACATAACTATTATTAATAATATGTCACTTTACTATAATTCACCATATCTATACTGAAATTTAGCTTTATTTATTTTTTGCAGATTTAAAGAATGTCGATCGTACGGGAAGGAGGGGAATAATCTTATATAAGTGTCGGTGATGCTATGGGATCTTAGGCTTGTAGAATTTAGGAACCCTAAAGGCTGGGAATGTGTTCTACGTACGTACCGGCTATATGTTGTGGGATCTTAGGGCTTGTCTATGATGTATCTTTGTCTTTCTCTCTATTTCCGTGTTTGGACTATGGTTAGGTTCCCACCATTTTCATGTCGTGTGAGACAATGATGTGGTTCTTGCCGCCTTAAGAAGTGTTTGCTTGTCCGGTTTTTTATCCAATAAATATTTATCTCTATGTTTATGATCTTAGCACTCCTCTGTTAGTTAATCCTTGAATTAGGAATTGTATGGCTATACTAAGGTTTTTTTTTGTGTGGAAAATGGCGATACGAATAGGTAGACCAAATTACAAATTATTACCTACCCATCCGCAAATCTATATTCACATAAATCTAGCTAGCATTGATAGTTGATCAAGTTTGCCAAATGATAGAAGCAAATATTGTGTATCTAATTTTCCAGAAACTATGATATTTATGCTCCAGCATTGTAGAATCCTATTTTATAGACAAATGATTCTCCCAAATTTTTTTATATATCTATAGCACTTGAACCGAATATTTGATTAAGAGAATCTAGATATTTTTAAAATTTTCTTGTCAAAGGTCATTTGACATAATGTCACAAGGCTGAACATGAATTATTGATAGGATCCGAGATTCAATCTTTGAAAGTATAATTATTGGTATAAAAATTTACTAATTCAAAAAAAATCTTTTAAGGTTTTCTCATATCCTTTTACCTTGACCAAATTTAAGTCGCTGTGTGAGAACGTCTTTGGCATTATAACTCACCCCACCAAGAGAGAAATTTCCAGGACGCCATTGTCATGTGGACTAGTGCTTAAATGTGATGTGCTCGCTTTTTGAGTTCTTGTGTTAGAATATGAATTCATTTACCAAAAGATGGAAAACAAATACTATAACTAGATTTTTCATACCATTTTGCTTTCTCGGAGTTGATACAAGTGATAAGAGACTTGGATTTACTTAAGAAAATTTTGGGTGACCATTTTGTATCGCATTATAATCGAAGCAGTTTTTTTCCAAATTGTCGCTTTTGCCACTGAATTTTGCGTCAATTGTGTTTTTAGTGAGTTTTTAGACTGAAACCTCCGTACAATTACGGGGGAAGTCACCGAACGACACTTGGGTAGGGGTACCACTATAAAAATTATTAATATATATATATAGAAAATTTACCTTTGAAAAAAAAAGTTTTGGGTTCGAAGTTGGTAATGTAAAAAGACAATATTAGAAGAATTACCCTTTACAAAATTTGACATTAACAAGTAATCGTCGGATTTTGAAAATAGAGATTTCTTTTTGGTAAGCTACCGTGTAAGAAAGTTTTTGAAAGATTTCCGAAGACGTTAAAACACATCTCACCAACATAGAAAGAAATCGTAAAGACGCTATTGTCACGTGTCTACATTTCTCGATCGTGTGATTTCTGAAAAAAAAAAGTTCAGAGTTTTGTTCCAGTAACATTATGTTATTTTACCTCTAGTTAAAACGTGTCACAAATTATTTAGTTAGAGGTAATAATAACAGAGCCGAACAACTTACAAGTCAACATTGACAAGAAACGTCACAGTTTGGATTTTGACCTTAAAATTAAGTACAATCAGAATGTGGTGATATCAACCTATACTGATTTGATGCATCAGTTACGTGATTTATCGTCTGTAAGTGAAAACAGCATTTGTTTTATATCGGAATTGGCGTAAACGAGGAGAACGTAATTGCTATGAGGATATTAACCAACTATTAGTTTGATACTTTTACCGTGTGGACGACGCAAACTGAGTGCAATTATTGAAACCACGAAGATGAAAAAAATATTCACATCAAATTAACAATTACTTCAACTAACTTGTAAAAGCACTTGAGTTCGAGACTTAAAAAATATAATCGTTTAAAATATTTGGTTGGATAATTTTCTTACCAATCAAATATTATACTAATTCTATTTTAGATTCGGCTTAGTAATTGTACAAATATCAGATGGTATAAAAAAATTTACCACTAACTTCAACCTGTTTTTCAGATTTCATTTTTTTCAAAAATAATTATGTATATCTTTTGGGGACAAGAAAAATTAAGGAACGATATATCGTAAGTTTCCTTGAATTGGGGGATCCGAATTTCGTCACTGTGGAAACTGTAGGATCTGAAATAAATTTAAAATTAATAAAATTTGACTATCATGATTTACTAATTTCCGCGTATGATTCTCCTCTAAATAAACCACGAGCAATTAAGGCCATTGTACATGGTGGTAACATCTTTTATACCTCCAGATATGAAGACAAACATGATTTATTTAAGTTCGAATAAGTTAGAAATTTTGAATGGTGACAAATTTTTTCAACAAATATGGAATATGCTATGTTCTCAATTATTTAACTCGAGATATTTAATTTAAACTAGAATAATTTTCTAGTTGATTTTTTACCAACCAGAAAGACAAATTGGTTGGATGAATCAGAAAGAGCTGGCCCGAAAACGGAAAGATATTAATGTCGTCCACGAACATATCAGTTGGATTCGAAACCTTTTTGGAGTTTAGGAACACGAAGCAACTGTTGTTGATGTGATCGTGTGAAGAAACAAACACAGGATACGTTATTGGTTATTTGATCAGATTCAGGAGGAGGAAAGGAAGATGGGGTCTACTTTTTTTTAGGGTTAATTTAATTTCTACTTTTTTTTTGGGACGTTGAGTGGTGCAGAATATTTACTTGCCCACCAGCGAGAACAGTATTAAATAGTTGCTAATTGGATTTGACTAAAGGGATTGATCAATTGGATATATCAATTCCTCTCTATGTGGCTATTATATCGCCTATTCTTATCTATTGTATTGTTTTCAAATAGTGACTTATAAGTCTTTAATTCTATAAATAAATTACATGACTTAGAGTAAAGCAAAAAAAACGACATCAATAATGTAGGAAGACACATGTAAACTATGACATACTCAACTATCCCAGAATAAGACCGACGAATATGTCAACAGAAAGTAAGTTTTTCTAAGTTAATCAGATCTTGATTTCAAATTTTTTAGAATATAAAAGTGTTAAATATTTGTTAGAAAAAATTTATATTTTTTAAATATCTTATTTAACTTGAATCTGAATTACTCGATTAATTGAGCAAAATACCACTCTGTATATCCATCCGGATGAATGAATAACTCTTAGCTACTCGCAAGGGGAATTCGATATTTTCACTCTACGTTTATAGGGTGAATTGGGAAGGTATTTGTATTAGCATAATGTTTTCGTGAGCCATCACGTATGAGATAATTATGTGCCTGCAAGGGCCTTTCCATTCCAGGGTTACACTTTATAGGATTGAAAAGACAGGGAAGGGGGATGACATTATGAATTCACTATTTGTGCTTGGGACAATTGAAGAGAGAGATTGCGAGTGAAGAATGAAGATGAGAGCTGATGGAACCTCTTACACTTGCTTTCAAATAACGGTGAAAAACGAAAAGAAAGTGGATTTTGAACCAGTCACGGACTTTCTTTTTTTATTATTATGTTCAACTGTGACAATTTTTCCCCAACAAATATGTATTTATTTCAGAATTTGTATATCCAACCTCTAAAACTTAATTCTAAAATTTTTTTTTTAAAATCTTGAGATAATGAATGAGAAGATTATTTATACACATAAACAAGTCAACAACTCTTACAACTAGCGATGTAGTAATTTCAACACGTCCCCTCAAACGAAGTTCATCAGACCAGAGTTTACATGAATTTGTCTTTACCAACGTGCGATAAAAGACTATTTGTGTGGGGACAATAATGTGCAAGGGATCATAGGCACTAAGGTCGCTTTGCTTTGTTTCATATCTCTTACAATTTTATTTGGGGTGGTGGGTGGTTTTCGGGTCTGGGTGGGGTTCTTATTTTGCTTGGGATATAGGTATTGGAGAATTAGATTTTTAATCGAACAAAGAGATTGATCCAACAAAAATTAATGTTGGGATTGAGTCTAAGAGGTTAATTAAAAAGAGAATTCTAATTAAATATAATCTCTTAAAAACTTTGAGCTAATAGTAATGTGGGTCACACCAATTAATTTTGGGTGTCTATGAGATCATTGCGAAAACTAAGAAAGTTTTGTAAGGATAAATGACAATGGCAAAAAATCAATTCTTGGTGGCTTCGAAGTGATACGATTTTACCTACTGTCATGAATTTGAGATTTATGACTCATGTAATCGTTCAATTATTGACCGTGGTTAATAAGGAGCGTTAATGATTGTAACCACTCATTTATTGACCATGTTTAATAGGGAGATTAATGACCATATTATTCCGAAATTAAATGGGGTCTCAAATCCACCATATAAAAGGGGACCTCCTGCTCTCATTTGCAACACACCAAAACTCACATAGAGTTTTATACTCTTATCTCTCCCCCTAGATTATCACATTTTATTTGCATAGTATCAGAGTTCTAAAGCTACGAAAGGTATTCAATCGTGCTTCCTATTGTTCACGTGATTGAGCGTTGTATCTTGGGAATTCTTTTACCCTTGGAGGCCTGAAGCATATAGGCGGGTAATAAGAATTTAAGGACACACGGCTTGATGTGGCCTCGTCTAGGATTCAATATGAAGTCTCCTATCTTGGAGAAGACGGTACTATACACTTTGCTCAAAGTGTGGTTGTAAGCTTTCTCTTACTCTCCTTTATTATATTATTACTTACGATTTGTGTTCAAACTATAGTTAATTACTAATATTTCTAACAATAAGGTATATCATGGGCAACTCATTGTGTTTATCTTTGTAGTGTTATTTCTTTGTGCTCTTTTGTTGTTCCTAGTTTTTTCCAGAGGGACGTATTTTTTGGAAAGAATTTTTAACGAAGATGGCAACTGCAACCTCGTTCTTGTACGAGGAGAACACTTTGGGTTGAAGAGTAACTCCTAGGTAGGTAGTGTTCCTCTGCCATTGTACAGTTGGACTTTAGGTGGGTAGGTAGCTTAGAGTGATAGCTTATGGGTGGGAGGTAGGCCTAGGTAGTTGAGATGATTGGTACTGTATATGTATGTGCTCTGGTTGTTATTGATTAATGAAGTGAATGCTTTTTCCCGAAAAGAATTATGTGTAAGAGATCAACTCAGTTTGATATTATGTTAAAATTTTGTAATCTACCAGAAATCTTAAAACAATAGATATGTGTTATTTTCACACTTATAAACAAGCTCACCGATCTTGTGGCCGTTAGGCTACAAATCCTTTGACACAAATAATTTTTTTTATTTCACCATAAAGCATGATTTGTATTTTATACTCAAACTCTATCAATTAGAATACTATATTATACCACATTCTAATCAATTTTAATGATACGTTGCTAGTTAGTTGAGTGTAACATGTCAACTTGAAATGGCACGTCATTAATCATTTGACTTAATTTGCCAACCTAATATTAAATTTTCAAAAGAACGAATAAAAAAAATCTAAGAAATGAAAATAAAGTTCCAGAAATATTAAAATTTGGTATAACATAAAACTTAAAAGACTCCGAAGTTATAAAATTAAATTAAAAATAAAAATTCAAAGAAAATTATTAAAAATAAAAATAAAAAAAATCTCACCTCCCCACTCTCTCTCGTCAAGATACAAGCTTCACACTGTCAAGGTAGTATTAATGTAAAATGGGAAAGCAATCAAAGTTTAATTTAATTTAATTTCTGGTTATTAAACCTGAAATTTTCAACTGGCTTATGTATTACTATGTGCTTCTTCGGCGACGGCCCATCCAGCTGGGCTCTGGAATGCCAGAGCTGCGAAGATGTTGATCCATAGAGAAACCCCATAAGATGTCCATTTGGATATATGATCACATGGGTTCAGATTCCGTTCATAGACAAAGTCCAAAATATTATATTATATTATATAGACATTCACCAGATCGACTAATCAGATTTGAACCGGTAAAATTTTAGAAAGATGACAAAGTTTTCCTAACCGACATTTAACACTGCTATATTTTGAATGACTCAAACTCGAAATCTCTTAATTAATCTAAAACAATATCTCACCAATTGACCTAAATATTTGTTGTTTCCAAAAAAATGTAATTGAGTATGGGTGAAAAATATTATTTTTATAACGGATGTAGGTATATAATTAGCATATTACTACCTACCAATTTTCAACGATATTGTAATCTCATAATGGTCGAAACTAAAACTACGTCTTAGTAGTAGTACCACTTTCTCTCAAGACACTTATCTCTCTAAAAAATCCGATCTTCTCCCCAAATTTTCCTTCGTCTCAATCCCTATACTTGGTAAAAATCCACCCGTAATCTCGGGCTTCACCGTCGTCTCCCACCACCTTCCATCGGCGGTAAAATTGGGAAGAGACGGTGGAACCCACAGAACCCGTCAATGGCAACCATTCAAGCCCATGATGTAGATAGAAAGAAGAAAAGTGGACGAAGATGCTTTTGCCACGTCAGCCGACATCCGTAACAAATTTGCATCAGAGAAAGGAAAAGTGCCAACCCACCATAGGCGACGTGGATGGGAATAAGATCATCTTTGTTTGGCATGTATAAATTAGCCATTTTGGTTGCAACAGATATGTAACAAAAATTTTCTCCCCTTTTGTTAGAGAAAAAGGAAAAATGAGAAATATAACTTTTTCTCCTCCATTTTTTTTGTCTTCTTCCTTGGAACTCCCTTTCACCTCAAGCTGACTTTTACACCAAATTTAACATCTTCCAACAACTCTTCAGCAAACAATGCTCTGTGGCCAACCCTACATACTAACAAAGAGGTGAAAAAGGAAATCTAGGTTCAGCTACATTAGGGTCCCACTACGGGAGGACATCGATTCTTTGATTCTCGAGACAAAAGGAATTCAGGTTGATTAATTGAGGTTGATTTATGGATAAGCAGTCTCCTGCTGTAATTTTGTGAATGAGGGACTGTCCTTCGAAGATGCAGACAGAGATGATTTCCAGCTCTTGGCTGCACTAACTAACGTGATATCGTTGGAAATATAGAAAAATATAACTTTAGAGAAGTTATTAAATAAGATAGGTTTACGTTTTTCTTCTTAAAAAAATATTAAAATTGAGTTTTTAATAATAAATATATAAATACCAAAAAATTACCTTGTCTATTATAAAATTACCTAAAATATAAACTAAATACTACACTCAATTAATATATTTTCTAACAACGAGAGGACGATCTAAATGATCATTTGAAGACAACAAAGAATATGAAAAATGATATAAAATTTATCGAACAAGCAAATCTAGCACAAACTAGTGTATTAAAATATTTTTCAAATTCATAAAGTATGTAAAAATATACGTATTTATACACAAATATCACTTTATGCAAAAATTGGAACCAAGTTTTAGCACTAAAATTTTATGAAAAAGTATTAGTTATTATGATAGAGGGGTTATTAAATTTTTACGCTCATCCCAACTCGAAACCGAGACTTTTTATTAGTTTAAAAAAGTTATCATTTTAGAGATGATCACTTTATATAGGTTTTACTGAGAATGAAGATACTGAGGCATTACAAGCCCCTTCTGATCCACTGCTACATATGTTGCAGAGAAGATGCACAAATTGTAACATACAAAGATGAGACAAGGAGCAAGTTTGAAGTCAATGCCTGAAAAAGGCAAGGCAATCCAGCAAACACCGACACGGTCCAGCTCACGGGCAAAGAAACCCACGAGTAAGGCGACTACCTCAAGAAGATCCCGGTGCAAAATTTTAAAATAAAAGCTCCAGCACAACCAGCTGTGAAAACGAGTCTCGCGTCGATGATAGATGGAATTGAGGGTCGAGACGAGTCACAGGAAGACGAGCTCGCTATAGTGGCATGAATTTTGGCCTTAAATATGAGATTCACGTGGGAGGAAGAGACCCCAACTACACTCCAACGAATTAGGGATGCGGCACGGGGAAATGGCCAAACAAAATTCCACGATCCTCCATAATTCAGTGAGATAGGGTGTTAGAGTTGGTCATTTGCTTTTGGTGTAACTAGGGATTAACTTTTTGGGTCATGACGATGGTGGGGGATACTTTAAGAAAATATATCTAGATAGCGTCTATCATTGCGTAGCTCTGATATGCGAGTATCTATTTACTTGAGTGATGCATATATAGTACAATTGATGTAATTATCTTTCGTAGTTTTTTAGCACTAATACAAAATATTGGAATTGAATGATAGAATTCAAGCAAAAAGCACAAAGGTGGAAGGCCCAAAGTGAGAGGCCCAAAGTGAGAGGCCCAAGATGGGAATGAAAAAGGGCATTACCACATTGGAAAATGCAACAAAATTTACCTTATTTATAAGAAGATGTTTCTTATTAACTAGAAAATAAGTGCTAGGCAAGGTGGTGCTGAAACTGTTGTTTATGGGTAACTCTGTAACTTCTCCCGTAGTTGGACTAGGCAAGGTGGTGCTGAAGCTAACCTCTGGAAAAGAGCTGACCCTCAAGGATGTGCTGGATGTCTCAGACAGATAAATGTAATAACTATCAAACACGCCTTTGAGGACCCTAATAAAGTTGTTAATTCTTCTTACTTGGCTGAATGTTCTAACTTATGGCATGATAAATTAGGACACGTAAATTTAAGCTAACTAAGAAAATTTGTAAGTTTAAATTTATTACCTAAAATAGAGTTTAACCCAAACGATAAATGTGAAGTATGTGTTGAGGCAAAAATGGCCAAAGCACCTTTCCATTCAGTGGAAAGAAGTACAACACCTTTAGAGTTAATTCATACCAACATTTGCGATATGAAACACATGCAAACTAGAGGTGGGAAAAAGTATTTCATTACATTTATCGATGATTGCACAAGATACTATTACATATATCTCTTGAAAGGAAAGGACGAAGCCTTCAAAGCTTCCCAGAGTTATGAGAATGAGGTTGAAAACTAATTTAGCAGTAAAATTAGAATGATTCGAATTGATAAAGGGGGAGAATATGTAGCTCTGGTTGAGGAATTCTGCCAACAAAATGGCATTATTTATCAGACGACTGTACCATACTCACCTCAATCAAATGGCGAGCTGAACGTAAGAATCAAGCTCTCAAAGAGATGATGAATACTATATTGATTTGCCCGGACTTACCCCAGAATATATGGGAGAAAGCTGTGCTCTCAACTAACCACATTCTAAATAAATTACCACACAAGAAAAGGGACAAAACCCCATATGAACTATGGAAAATGAGAAAGTCTTCCTACAATTACCTTAAAGTGTAGGGGTGCCTAGTTAAGGTAGAAATACCTCCACCTAAAAGGGTGAGAATAGGACCCAAGATCGTTGACTGTATCTTTATCGGACATGCCTACAACAGTAGCGTATACCGATTTCTAGTGCACAAGTCTGAAAACCCTTAAATCAATGAAGGAATAATCATGGAATCAAGGAGTGCAACATTCTTTGAGAATATCTTTCCAAACAAGGAGAGGAAAGACCCAAGCTTTAACAGAAGAGCTCATGAAGCTACTCAAGGTTCTCATTAAGTTGTTGAGAAACCTAGACGCAACAAAAGGGCCAGAACGGTCAAGTTGTTTGGTCCAGATTTTCTGACATACGTATTAGAAAATGAACCTGGAACAATCCAAGAGGCATTGTCTAGTACAGATGCTCCTCTCTGGAAAGAAGCTATCAATAGTGAGATAGAATCCATCATGCAAAACTACACGTGGGAAATCGTAGATCTCCTACCAGGTTGCAAACCTTTAGGTTGCAAGTAGATCGTTAAAAGAAAATACAAAGCTGATGGATCAATCGACAAGTACAAAGCTCGGTTGGTAGCTAAATGGTTAAAACAGAAGGAAGAATATGGTTACTTTGACACATATTCGCCGGTCACAAGAATTACATCTATTAGAGTACTCATAGCCATTACAACACTCTATAACCTCGAGATACATCAGATGGATGTAAAAATAGCTTTTCTAAATAGAGAACTGTAATAGGAGATATATATGGAATAACCTGAAGGGTTTGTTACCCCCGGACAAGAGCATAAAGTATGTAAACTGGTCAAGTCATTGTACGGGCTGAAATAGGCGCCAAAATAATGACATGAGAAATTTGACAGAACAATGATGTCAAATGGCTTTAAGATCAATGAGTGTGATAAATGTGTATACATTAAAAGCACACATAATACTTACGTGATTGTATGTCTGTATGTAGACGACATGCTAATTATGGGAAGCAGTAATGATCTTATCGTAAAAACTAAGAACATGTTAAAGAACAACTTTGACATGAAATATATGGGTTTAGCTGATGTCATACTAGGGATCAACATCTCCAGGACGACTGAATGAATTGTCTTGTCACAATCTCACTATGTTGAGAACGTACTTAAGAAATTTGAAGCGTTTGACAAACCTTCGGCTAAGACTCCGGTAGACCTGAGTCTATACTTAGCTAAAAATAGAGAGGACTCAGTATCTCAACTGAAATATGCAAGGATCATTGGGAGCCTGATGTACTTGATAAATTGTAAATTGTACACGCCCTGATATTGCATATTCAGTTAGCAAACTTAGTAGATTCACAAGCAATCCAAGAACGGATCACTGGCTAGCTCTGAAAAGGGTTCTAAAGTATCTAAAATATACTTTGAACTATGACATACTTTATATCCAGTTGTATTGGAAGGATACAGTGATGCGAATTAGATATCGGACACTAAGGACTCCAAATCTACTAGTGGTTATGTGTTCACCATAGGTGGAGAAGCTGTGTCCTGGAAATCCTCTATACAAACGTGCATAGCTCGATCCACCATGGAGTCAGAGTTTATAGCATTAGATAAAGCTGGAGAAGAAGCTAAATGGCTCAAAAACTTCTTAGAGGATAACACCATTAGACAGTTGATCTCTGGTGGTATAATTACCATTGATTATGTGAAGTCCAAAGATAACATAGCTGATCCTTTGATGAAAGAAATCAACAGAGATCAAATGTATAACGTAGTAAGGGGAATATGATTAAAACCCACACATTAAAAATGTTCATAGCGGTAACTCAACCATGATGAGTAGAGATCCCACAAACTTAGTTCAATGAGATAACTAAGTTATGGATGGTTAAGATGATTACTTGGAACCCATTCCGTTCTCAGAAGCTGCCCAAGTATGAATCTGTAGAGGTGTGGTTATGTTAAGCGTCTAGGCTTTTAATGATTCATATACCAGAAAAAGGTAGAGTATGGTAGGATACTCTCGATAGGAGATCACCTATATAAGTGTGAAGTGAGGCCGCTTCAAATAGAAAAATACTTATGAATCCAAGATATGGTCCATGGCCGAAACAGACAAAAAGTGAGAACCAAAAGATATTAGAGATATCATTGTGTAAATATGATTATCTTGGTTTACATAAAAAAGCTGACCAGTTCAAGACATGTTCACTGAGCAGCAAGTAAATCTGTTAATATCTTACTAGAGAAGGTTCAAAGCTGTAAGCTACCTATCTCGATGCAATGATAACTAGTCAGAACTTTTCTTAAAAGTATCAGCATGCATTAATCATCATTCATGAGGGAGATTGTTGGAATTGAATAATAGAATTCAAGAAAAAGCCCAAAGGTGGAAGGCCAAAAGTAGGAGGCCCAAGATGAGAATGGGAAATATCATTACCACATTGGAAAATGCAACAAAATTTACCTTGTTTATAACGAGATGCTCCTTGTTAGCTAGGAAATTAGTTGACCACCTGGAAAGACAACTCGGACATGCTACGAGGATGGTGCGTAGCACCATCCGAGCATGAGCACGCGCATGCGCATGCGCACGTGCGTGTGCGCATGACGCATTAGTTGCAGGTCGCAATGGATGCTTTGTGGCGCACTTGGCACTTAGAGCCACAAACTACTTGCGAAGGGGCTTGTCCAGAATGTCCTCTGAAGAGCCACGAACGAATTGACTGGAGAGGAGCCTGAAGGACAGCCTGCCTGCTGGCCGAAAGAGTGCGTCTCCTCGGAATTGCCTCGTGCCCCCTCAGAAATGCCTGCCTCCACAGCCTATAAATAGACCTCTCCCCCTCATTTGCATCTTACCCCACTACAACTTGCATAAGCATTTATTAGCAATTATAATATATATATATATATATATATATATATATATATATATCTCTCTCTCTCTCTCTCTCTCTCAGAAGTTCCGAGTATCAAAAAGGTTCGCCGAGACTTCAAGAGTCGTTGTGCTACGATCTTGAAGTGCGTAGTCATTGTATCTTGGGGACGATTGCCATAGCCCGTAAGCACTGAATACGGGGCAATCTCGTCTTACAGAGAAAGAGTTAAACTCTTGCCTCAATTAAGAAGATCCTAATCAAGTACACCACCTCCCACAAACAACACAAAATTTATTTATAAATAAAGTATGATATTTATGATGGTGGTCTACTCTCCTCCATTGAATCGCGGAGAAACTTCACAGGCTTGATTTGTCTTCAAGCGATTTTTTTAAGGTTCCTTTTCGTTGATTTATTCATTTTAATTTAAATGATACTTAACCATGGAGAAAAGTATATTCTCTTTCTAGTTTTGAAGAAAAGTCTCAAAGTTTCGGTTCATACTTGGCAGGCAAGAAGGCAGAAATTGTATACACTCTTCAAAAAAGAAAAAGAAAAAAGAAGGCAGCAATTGTATAGAGTAAATGCTTGATTAAGAATGGGACTTAATTATCTGAGTTAGTTGGGGCAACATAATTTGTTCAAGTAAGGACCAACGAACATTTTTTTAAAGATAAATTTTTACTCTATAATTATACATGACCTCAGGGATTAAATCTTGGATCTCCACTGAATCGTCAACACCTTGTATCATTAGATTAAATGTCATTTGGCGATCAACAAATAATTGCATCAACTAATTAGAAACTGTTCTACTTTTTTTTTAATTATGGAGTTCAATTTTTAGAAATGCAACAATGTCAATATCTTTTTGTTTGCCACATTTCAAAAATAGTTCCTAACTCAAACATATATTTTTCGGTTTGTCTGGATACCGGATGTGAAAAGAAAACGTAATTTGTCCGAGTAGGAGCATCCCCTAATTTCTATCGATGCTTCAGTAACGGTAGGGACATAACATAATATATATATGATAAAGATTGTAAGAGTTGGTCCATTTACACAATAATTTAATCGTAGAACCATTCGGGTTGAAATCAAGGCGAAATGTCTCACGCGGACATCTATTTTTCAGTAAAAAGTCATGCGAGGTGGGCAGGAAAAAACTGGATATCGTGTATTACTTTTATCAGAAAAAAGACATGAAAAATTTTAGTTTAATACCCCATTGTTTGTACCTTTTTTACTTTGAGAGCACATGGTTTAAAACACATGTAATAAGTGATCGTGATTTGATATTTTGACAATTTAATTACACAAGCAGTCTCACGTGGCTACAATGTCGGCTTGATGTGGCACGTGGCTGATGATGTGTCATGCCAAAAACTCCATCAAATATTGATTTTTTTTACTCTAGTACTCTATGTGTTTTGATCATTTTTTACTTTGATACTATGTGGTTTAAAATATTTCAAATCAAGGATTGAAGTTTGAAAATTTGAAACTTTAGTGACACGAACAAATTCTCTAGCCTCTCTTGTTATCTGGCCACCTAGTGTATCACGTCAACCTGCATTGCCCGGATCTTCGGCGTCTCCATCACCCGCATCTTCGACGTCTCCCCTAAGCAGTGCATGTCCCTACCGCATGTCTTCATCAACGACGCTACATGGGCAACACCGACGAGATTTGGCTTATGCACGAACAAATCAAGGATTGAAGTTTGAAATTTTGAAACTTTAGTGACACGAACAAATTCTCTAGCCTCTCTTGTTATCTGGCCACCTAGTGTATCACATCAACCTGCATTGCCCGGATCTTCGGCGCTCCATCACCCGCATCTTCGACGTCTCCCCCAAGCAGTGCATGTCCCTACCGCATGTCTTCATCAACGACGCTACATGGGCAACACCGACGAGATTTGGCTTATGCACGAGCACGGCGAGCTCAAGACATCGATGGCTTGTTAATTAGGGATGAGGTCTTCGCTGTAGTTTTGCTGACTGTAAATTCTTTTGGGCGTTGGAGGATGGTGGTGGTCTCTAGAAAATAAATTTGAAGTTTGTGAACATTTAATAAAAATGTAAGACAAATTTGAAAAAATATTAATGAATATAATTGTATGACGATTCGGGTTGACGTGACGTGAAGAAATATCGCGTATTATTACCGGCCGGAAAATTCCAGCTAGCCAAACGCGCTTCTCTCTCTATATATATCTTTGAACTTCGCTGTCGTCGATAAAAAGTCGGTTAAAAAAGACATAACAAAAACCCAAACTCCTCTCCTTAAAATTTCAAAAAAAAAAACAGCTCCCCTAAGGCTAAGATCCGTATCTTCTTCTTCTTCTTCCGATCTTCTTCATCCGAAGGAAGGCGAAGGAGAGAGAGAGAGAGAGAGAGGAAATGGGAGCGTACAGGGCGGAGGACGACTACGACTACTTGTTCAAGGTGGTGCTGATCGGTGACTCCGGCGTCGGCAAGTCGAACTTGCTCTCTCGGTTCACGAGGAACGAGTTCAGCTTGGAGTCAAAGTCAACCATCGGCGTCGAGTTCGCCACCCGATCCATCCACGTCGACGACAAGGTCGTCAAGGCCCAAATCTGGGACACCGCCGGCCAGGAGCGGTAAATTAACCCAACCCTCTCTCTCTCTCTCTCTCTGTTTTTGTAATGTGGTTTTAGATCTGGTAATGGAAATGCTGGGGGATTTCGTGATCTGGGTCGGATCCGGTTTGTTGAATTGGGGTTTCGAATCGTAGATTTCGAGGTGGTGGATGGTCTTGGAGCTGATTTGGGATTTGTGTTTATGATGGATTGATTGCTTTGGATTGGAGTGTTCTAATCTATGGGGGAGAGAGAGAGAGATTGGCTTTGAGAGACGACTACCCGATTTGTGGGCTAGCTTAAGGCTAGGGGGTTAGGCTGGCGTCTTCCTAGCCTACTGGTTGGGGAGCGGCCCTCTCGACTATCTGGCTTGTGGAATAGCTAGAGGTTAGCTATAGGATGTTTGTGCGTTCCTTGCCTATTGGCTTGTTAATGCCCCCTCTTGACTATCCGGATTGTGGGTTTGCTAGAGGCTAGGTCTAGGCGGTACACCGCGCTTGTCATTCCGTTCATGGTTTGGCGGGCGGCTGGGTCGGGATGTCTTTAAACTCGATATTTTCCTTTTTTCGGTAAGAATACAAGCCAACTTATTAAAAAAGTATATCAATCTAAATGCTTGTCGAGAATTCGATCTTACGGCATATCGGTTGCAAAAGCCTGGAGGTGCTGTGTTTGTGCTTTGGGTCCGTTTGAGGGTCAGGTTAAATGTTTTTTGAAACCCTGCATAATCAGTTATTCTATGAACTTGCTGCCTTGTTTGACAACCTTGTAAATGCTCGATCTAGCGCTCATGCTGAATTTTCCTTGGTGCAGATATCGTGCCATCACTAGCGCGTACTATCGAGGTGCTGTTGGAGCTTTACTTGTGTACGATGTTACCCGCCATGTTACTTTTGAAAATGTTGAAAGATGGCTGAAGGAACTCCGGGATCACACCGACGCCAACATTGTGATCATGCTTGTTGGAAACAAGGCAGACCTCCGTCACCTACGAGCTGTTTCCACAGAAGACGCCACGACCTTTGCAGAAAAAGAGAACACATTTTTCATGGAGACGTCAGCTCTCGAGTCTATGAACGTAGAGAACGCATTCACGGAGGTCTTGACCCAGATATATCGAGTTGTGAGCAGGAAGGCCCTCGAAGTTGGAGAGGACCCGGCAGCTCTGCCCAAGGGACAGACCATCAATGTGGGGAGCAAAGATGACGTATCGGCTGTGAAGAAGGCGGGATGTTGCTCGTCCTAGTTGTAGATGTGCTGCTATATCGAATCATTGAGGATGTTGTTCATTTTAAGTATGAGGAGACCACGGATTGTTCTTTTTTCAGGATTGAATATTTGTGTACCTTTCCATATTATATAGGTAAGCTTGACTACGTGTGAAGTTGCCATTTCTAGAACAAATTAATCTTCAAATTCGTCTAATCAAAATATTGTGGATTCGTGAGGAGGAAACTTAAACATTTGGAAGGAATATATTTCACCAGCTCCCGTGTTGTACCATCTTAATCAATTGATTGGTGTATCATTTACCTCATGAGGGATGACCCTCTTGGCTTGCAGAGCCTGGATTATTATTGCTAAGATACGAAACCAAAACTTTATGATAATGAATTGTGAATTTCCGACACTTATATAGCAATGTGTTAATCTCAACAAGCACGGCTACGCCGTCTACGAAAATATGTATACAGACGAAAAAGGTCTTAAACTTCAATCTGGATCTGGTCCAAATAAAGGTATTTGGTCGTATATTTTACATATTCCGGAGCTTTGGCTCTTTTATCTCTGTTCAAATGGATATGTAGATGGAAACCCTGAAGATATTGTCAACTTTATTTGCAGAAGGAAATGTTGGAGGTTGATGAGATGTACCAGTACAACAAGGGTCTCGACTGAAGTCGAGCGCTAGGCCGATACCTCGGCAGCACCTATCCAACAAGGGTCGAATCCGAGATGTTATTTCCACATCTAAACAGCTACGAAAACGCCGGAGCTACAATTGAAGATAAAAGGCACCGGAAACCCCACGAAGCAAAACCCATAAGCTGGAACAATCACTTGGAAGCTCCTTCTACTCTTTCAGTATCTGCAACAGTTGCTTCTTACTGTACATCAAAACCAGAAGGAGATTCAAACACTGCAGCCGCCAACTTCCGAGCCTTTCTCTATCAATCTCAAAGCCACCTAATCTGCAATAGAACCGTTATCCGTTAAGTCAACATCATCAATTGTCAAGTAACTACCAATCATGCATGAAGCACATTAGCTTAGCTCCCACTAATATCATTCCCCTTATTTGTTCCACAATTATAACAGTATCCCATACATGACCCGAGACTAAAGCGTGTTCTAATTCTGGCAGACTATCATCAGACAACAGATGCTACAATAAAGATACTGTCGATAGCAAATCGTGAATCGGAGAAAACAAGCACGTGCCACCAAAATCTCTTACCGTTCGGGTAGAATGAAGCTTGTTAATTGCACCATGTCCTGTTAGAAATCGACTTAATTCGCATTCACTTGCGAATTCGCGTGTTTGTTAAAAGTAAGGAACTCATCCGCAAATGCCATCAAAATAGTTAAAAGTCAGGCGAACGAATTCCTGATTCAATCCAAAGCGTTTCAAAGACTATCACAACCGCCCTCGGGCTCGGATACCATGTTAGAATCTCCGCATCCAGTATCGGACCACGCTTAATCTCAACAATTTGCAACCAAAACTAACTTACAGAGAGCGCGACAAGAGAAGGGTCAGCGGCCGTCGTCCTCGGGCGGCGGCGGGTGGGGGCGGGAGGAGGGGAGGGGGTTGGAGCCCTTGATGGCCCATCCGAGGGCGAAGAAGGAGAGCCCGGCGAGGATGGCGGTGCCCCAGGCTTGGGAGTACCACCGGCTGTACTGCCTTATTGCGAACCTCCACTGCTCCCTCAGCGTCGCCGCGTCCGGGTTCCCTACGTCCGGCGGGTTCGGGTACTGAACCCTGTTCCCCGTTGGGAGCCGCCGCTTACCGGATTCGTACTCCGGCGGAGACGGCGTCGTTGGGCTGGGTTGTGGGGTGGTGGGTTTCGGCCGGTCGCCCATGGTCAGGGGGTTTGGGCTCTTTCTATGATATTTGTCTTTAATTTAATTCTAAAAATATGATATTTATGTCTTTTAAGTTTTAACTCAACTCTTAGGTCGATAAGAGATTTATTTCAAATTGGGGTAATTGTTTTAGTTATGTGTGTAATTAAGGCTAAGGTTTTTGTTATTTTAAATATTATTTTATTGTTTTTATTTTTTGTAAAAAATATTAGTCTCAAGTCCCTAACTAATTTTCGCACTTATTTTTTCATTTTTTTATCATGTTTTTATCATTTATACTCTTACAAAAAACAAAACAAAAATTGTTTTTGTCAATCTGAACACCACCTGAACAACAAAAACATTTAATTAAAACACAAGAACACTAACCCACAACTAAAATTAGATCGAAAGAAGCTCTCACCTTTACGAGAGAAACCCCACAAACAAAGCACCAAACCCAACTCAAGAAATGTTCCTCCTTTTTGCTCCTTTCTTTCTTCCTGATGTTGGGTTTTCTTTGTCGTCTCTTTTGGCTTCTTCTTTTGGTTGGTTGATCTGGGAGCTTCTGCTGGAAGTGGGTTCTGTGTTTTGGAGCTTCTTTCGATCTGGGTCTTTGCTGCCTGATTTTTCCTCCGATGACGAGGAGCGGGCCCCATGTCGACGCCGTCCTCTACCCCGGGCCTGCCCACCTCGACGATGATGATTCTTCCTCTGACGATGATGCTGCCGCCGACGAGCCTGACGAGGACCGGTACGCCGTTCTGGAATGAAGATGATTTTTTTTAGCAAAGGTTGAAGACAAATTCTGGAATTTTGAGGGGTTGAAAATGGATGTTCAAAGTCAAAGATGACTGTTTTTTTAGTTAAAGATATAAAGATCATTTTACATGACAAAAAAATAAAAAAATTGACTGTTAACATGAGCCAGGGATCCGAGACCAACATTTTTACAAAAAGCGAAAACGGAAAAATAATATTTTGAATAAAAAAAATCTTAATCTTAATTATTAACATAAATCAGGAACCGGAGTGCAATTATCCCTTTCAAATTTTATATCCTCACGTAAAAATGATGGAAACTAAACTAAAATTTTGTCCTTTTCACTTTCTATAATCTTTCTCATTCAGATGAGTTTGCTTTGCATTCACCAAATTTGAATTATCGAATTCCAATTATTTAACTCGAGCTTTTTACTGCTTTTTGAATCCCCCAAATTCATACTATTATCAAAAATGCAATTAAATCGATATTCGGTCCAACCAAATAATTTTGATTGAAAAACTGTGTAAAATAAGATTGAGACCATGAAATTTTATTAGGAAAAAAATACACTTTAGTATTTTGTAATATCACCAAAATTGCATTAAGTCTGTTATTTAAAATTCATTAATTGGATCAAATTTTTTTCAATTAAAATTAGTTAGACTATCGGACTGCTACTCCAATCCTACTAGTCAAAACAATGTCATTTTTTACGACATGGCAAGCAATGTCATTTTTTACGAGTCGAAACAATTAAAATTTTTGTACCTTGTAATGGCATGCAAACTCTCTCCGGGAGCGGATTTGGTCCTGGAAGGTCAAATCCAGCCAGGACCGTCCTGGACGATTCAATGGTTGATTTAGTTATGATTCAATGGTTCACTTAATTATGATTCAATGGTCTACCTAGTTATGATTCAATGGTCCACCTAGTTATGATTCAATGGTCCATTTTTTCCCGTCCCGGATAAATCGGGGTCCGTCCCAGTTACCCAGTTACGATTCAATGGTTTACTCAGTTACGATTCAATGGTTTACTCAGTTACGATTCAATGGTTTACCCAGTTATGATTCAATGGTTGTGGGCTTTTTTTACTTTGCACCCCTGTATTTTTACATTTTTTCAAAATAGTCTCCACGTGTCCTTCAATAAAAATCCTTCAGCACCGTGCTGGATTTGGTCTCCAGGACCAAATTCGGTCCCAACTCTCTCCTCCCTCTATATTCTCTCTCTCCTCCCACTCTCATCCGTGACCTCAGTATATGGATCACAAGCATTTAAGACCAGGATACACTAGACAGACCAACCGAGGAAGGGTTTCCATCCAGGACAAGGCTTCTATATATGACAGACCAATGAGGAAGGTTTTGCCATCTATGGAAAGGCTTCTATATTTGACAGACCATTCGAGGAAGGTTTTGTCATCTAGGGAAAGGCTTCCATATATGACCGACCATTCGAGGAAGGTTTTGCCATCCAGGTAAAGGCTTTCATACATGACAGATTATTAGAGGAAGGTTTTGCCACCATATATGGATCACCAGCATTTAAGATCCAACTTCCCCACCGAGCATTATTCTCCTATATAACGACACCCACATTTTACACATTTCTATCACAAATCATTATTAATCATTCTACATCATTTCTTCAGAATGGCCTGCTCTTCTCATAAGAAGTCGAGAAGGAGCAAATCATCTTCTTCATCTTCTTCGGGAAAGAGGAGGGCTAGAGATAATAGTCCTAGTGGTAGTGTTGGAATCCAAGATCAGTCACAACCACCACCTTGGATTGGACAGCCTTAATTGGGGTTGTGGAAGTAGCAGGCAAAAGAGGAGAAGGAAGTTGAGGCTTGGCAATTGAGTTGATCAAATCATGGTATGGTTGGCTAGTACGAGGGCAGTCATAGAAGGAGTATTGGTGGTGGAAGCAGTAGTAACAGCGGAAGACCCAAGGGAAGCATGAGGGTTCCTATGTGAGGGGGACCACATGCTGGTGATGCCGGCCAGGGGCTTGATTCAAAATGACCCTCTTTAATCCCCTCACCTAGGAACTATCCTACTTACCATGGGTCTTCCGACGTCATTGCTACTTCCACCACCAACACTCCTGCTAAGGTTGAGCCTCATAGTAGTTAACCATCCCCTAATTTGATCCCCTCGTCTACCAAGCCTAAGCTTCCTTCTCCTTCTTTGCCTACTACTTCCACCACCACCACCACCCAATTAAGGCTGTCTAATCCCTGGTGGTGGTTGTGGCCGATGTTGGGTTCCAACACTGCCACTAAAATTATTATCTCTAGACCTCCTCTTTCACGTAGAAGATGAAGAAGAGGACTTGCTCCTCTTTGACTTATGGGAAGAGGAGGTCATTATGAAGAGATGATGTAGAAGGAATAATATTAATTTCGGATGGAAATGTGTGAAGTGAGGGTATTAGGTGGGTGGGGTTGGAACTTAAATGCCGGTGATTATTATATGGAAGCTTCTCCCTAGATGGCAAAATCCTTCACTAATGGTTTGTCACTCTGTCTTAAATGCTACTGGTTCATATACAATAAAACTACTCTAAAGTGATATTGTGGGGAATGTAAAAAATATTACTTCAGAGAGGTTATTACTTTTAAGAAGATCGATTCGGTGACTAGGGATCTCTGACCAATATTTTCTTAAAAAGCAAAGGCCTCGTACACTATTTTCGAAAGCCAGGGACCTGCAAGTAATAAAACTATAAACCAAGGATCTAAGGGTAATTTGTCCTAAAATTTATCAAACAAGCAAGTCTAGCACAAATTAGTATCTGAAAATATTTTCTAAATCATAAAGTATGTAAAAATATTTGTATTTATTTAAAAAATATCACTTTATGCAAAATTTTGGATCATGATTTAGCACTAAATTTTTTTGAAAAATTATTAGTTATTACGATAAATGAGTTATTAAATTTTCATACTCGTTTCGACTTGGGACCAATTTTTTTTAATCAATTTAGTGATATTATCATTTTATAAGAGATCAATTTACAAATGTTTTACTGTATTAAGCTTAAGGATGAGAGAGGGAGTGGATTAAGGTCAGGGATGAGAGAGGGGGGATAGAGTTTTCATATCATTGGAAAAGCTAGCATGGCTTGGTACGTCGTAAAAAAATGATATCCTTCCGACACGTATGATCAGAGCAACTGCCCGAGGCTCTGAATAATTTTACAGTAAAACTTCCTTAAATTAATATTTAGTAAATTAATAACCTATCTAAGATAATAATTTTTTTGGTCCCAAGATGAGCCATTTATGTAAATTAATAATTTTGATAAAATAATAAGATAATATTTTTTTCTAAACACCCTTATATAAATATATTGGTCCCATCAACATCATAGATTAATTATCTCCTAAACTTATGGAGATAGCTAGGATAATTTAGGAAAATATAAATATGTTATTGTTTGTCTTTTATTAAAATTTAAATTAAAATAAATTTCATCTCTAACTTTTCTCACGATATCCAAAAGGTCTGATGTGGTGTTCTCAAACTACAATAAAGCAAGAGTTCTAGAATTATTAACTATGGGGCTATAGACAGAGATTCGATTGGCTACGAAGCGTTGTCGACCTATTATTGCTTCCTTTCGCGTAACCGGTTCTAATGGTATTGTGTCATCCTCAGCTTCATCCTCAATTGGGTTGTCAATTAACATTTTGGCAATCTCCGTTATAGTAGTTATTGTGGATGAAATACTAGGAACTTGAATCTAATTATTCAATGTATTGAATAACTAGATTTAAGTCCATAATATTGCAGTATTTTTAGTTAAACAACATTGAACTAGCTCCAAATTCCTAGTATTTTATATTCATGCATTGACCTATAAAAACAAATTTAACTTCTTTGAATATAAATACCTCTTTTAATTAAAAAAATTCTACTGCAATTGGATAAAGTTTGACATTACTGATGATTTTTAAACTACAAGATCTTCATGCAATTTCCCACTAAAGCACACTTATCCCATTTTATTAATATGGAGAGATATTAAACCAATTAACAATTATAGTGGCAACCACATTTATCAATTTCTTCCGATTTAAGAAGATCAACATAGACGATTTCAAATGTAAAAATAAATGTTTTTGACTCCGTAAAGATAAATATTAAAATGTACAACCAATCAATAATTGAATTTCAAAAAAGAAAAAGCAAAAATAAAATAATCTTTTACTAAATTGTCAAAATTTTAGAAGTAATTAATTTATAATGTTAACAGGATCATAGATTTACATTAAAAATTCTAAATACTATTATCTTATTGATTCATTAAAATTATAGAGTATTAATTTATGAAGATTTTAATGACAGATACACAAAGCAAATAACGATTAGTTGAAGTAATTGACTCAAATTTCCCATTCGTGATTCCTGTTGATGTCCTGAATAATACGCTTAGTTAACACAAAGGATGTCCGTCCGCTCCTAAATAATAACGATTACCTTAAAAACCGACCAAACCACAAGGTACAATTACGGAACGGAAACGGTCCATGTTTTTCTTTCTGGGTCATAATTACCAACAGTCAATAATAGTAAACCAACTAGCAAATTCTATCCGGGAGGACGATGATTCGTTTCCCTGCGGAATCATTTCCGACCTTCTGCCTTCTTCTGCTCTTTCGCTGCCGAAACAACGAAGTAATGTTACTACTTCCCGCGCATTCGATAGTATGGTTCCAAAGCTTAACAATTTAGAGTTGCGGTTCTAGAGAACATACCAGCCTTTTCTTCCTCCCTCCTCTTTGCAGCCTCTTCCCTCTGCTGGCGTATAAGGTTCAGTCGATCTGCACAACATACATGGAAGGCGATTAGTAGCCTACGTAATCAGCGATTAGCCTACTGAAATACTTCATATAATCTTTTTATCACGAAATGAAAGTACAGGTGTTCAATAGTATGGCAATCCATCTTTCATTTTTTTTGCATGTGACACTATCAAGTTGTGTTAATGGTGCAGCTGATCAAGTCCCTCTCTTACCCAAGTCTTTCCTTGCTTGCTCTGTTTTTCCTTGCTCCTGCAGCCTCATGTATCGCTCATGAGCTCTTTGTTTCTCTATTTCCTCCCTGTCGAAAAGAGGATTAGAGTTTGATTAGGATTCCTTTCCCCCGAAAAACTTCCACGTTCGGATATTCCAGTCCAAGAAATAACAGTTTGCCTACGGAGAAGCAACGTCTTTTCCTTTGCGTGGTGAATCATAAAATTCATAGTGGGAAAACAATTGCATTTACTAACCTCTCACGCCTTGAAAGCTCTGTTGTTTTGCCAACCTTTACAACGTAATGTAAGGTTAAAAGTTAGCTCAGAAACATTTATTTACCCATATCTATTCAAACAGAGAGTGAAACTTACATCAACATCCCTGGCTTTAATACTTTTCGGATTTGCCAAATTGGGATTTTCAATTTCGATAATCCCTTGGGTTCCTTTCCGCTTTTGCTGCAATTATCATCAGGAATAATTTTAGTGATGAAGAAGACATGTCAAAACTCGATTTTTTATTGAAAAAGTTGACATTGAATCTTCATTTAAGTTGAGGACTAGATATGTACTGACATCATTGTCATCGTTGGAATCTTCTTCTGACTCCTCACCAGATTCTCCTTCTGGATTTTCCTCCTTGTCTTCTTCCTTCTGCAAGTTGGAATACACCAATGTTAGAAAATCTAAGGGTTCGGAGCCAGTTTACTGAGATCCACTATAAATCAACTACTTGCGTCTGAGCATGCATGTAGGTCACAAAGGGGGGGAGAGAGGGAGATATATATACCTTCTTAAACCAACGTGGACGTGAAGAGCTGCCAGAAACTGCAGTGAAAAAGGATAAACGGAAGTGTTTAAGTCAATAATAAGCTTAATCCACAAGACAAGTCTGGGCAAGCTACAAACCATGATATGCATTTATGGAGTTCAAACAGATGATTTATGTTCAATCAAGAGGTCAAACAAGGTACAATTAGAATCAAATTTTGAGGTGATGGTTGCAAACAGCGCACGGATGACATCCAAGTTAACCAAAATACGCTATAGAATCCTAATTCCAATACGTCGAGATAAATCCACATTCCACACCCACGAATGCAGCACGAAAGGCCAACAGCCCGTCAAAAGGAGGCAGCGGAACTATCAATACCGTTGAAGACGAAGCCTCCACGAACCGATCATCGAATAAATACACTGCAACATAGCCCCCAAATGAAGCAAACAATCTGCTCTCCCCACTCTTCCACCAACCTACAACTGCCCCAAAAACGAACACTACACTCCGGATTCGAACACTACAATCCAATAAAACCCTTAATACCGATTTAAAATCCATCAAAAAGAGGATGTCAAATTGTTAACAAGCACTTAACGAACCCAATTTCCTTACCCCGGATCGAATCCGGTCCATATCCGCGACGAAAACAGAAACCCTAATCCCCAAATCACAAATTCAATAGAGAGAGAGAAGGAGGGGCTTACGCATCTCCTCGGGGGTGGAGAACATGCGCTGGCCGGTAGGCTTGCCCTTGTACTTTCCTCTTCCCATGGCTACCACCTAACGACCGACCGCCCGCCCGCCCGACTATGCTTCGGAGATTGTGAACTGAGGAGAAGAAGTTGAGCTGCTGCCGCTCCTTTTCTCGATGCCAAATTATTCCCCCCCAAAAAAAAACCTATTGGCCCTTTTTTCAAGTGGAGAGAATAGAATAGAATAAAATATATAAAGTCTCCTTTATTATAATTCCTTTTTTTTTTACTCTCTCCCCAAAGTGATAGAAGGGATCTAACCCTAGTGGGATTGGAGGATGAGGAAAACGACCTAATCTTAGATTCTGTGTTTAAGACTAGAAACATCGGCGCCTATCTGATGTGGAAAAAAAATTTAGAAAAAGAAAAAAATAAATGGGGGAGGGGGAGAGGGTAGACCTGACCACGGTTCGAATTTGGACGAATTCGAATTCATCAAAACATTAAATGATATTCAATTTTTCACAAGACGAATCGAATACGAATTATGAATTTTCAAATTCGAATCGAATTATAATCGAATTATAACCGAATTATAATTGAATTATAACCGAATTTTTCCCTCTCAAATCCCCCCATTTTATTTGAATTTTTTTAACATATATTATTATTATATGTACATGAATTTGAATCAAATTTAACACGAATCAAATTTTCGAATCGAATCGAATTCGAATTAAATTCTCCGGTTTTGCGAATTATAAATAGCTTGAACCGTATTCAATTCGTTTTATGACGAATTCAAATCAAATTTTTTACAAATCAAATTATTGACGAATCGAATCAAATTTTTAACGAATCGAATTACGAATCAGATTCAATTCATGGCCAGGTCTAGGAGAGGGAGGGCAACGGCTCTGGGCAACACCTCGCCCCCATTATTATAATAATATTTTTTTTTGTTTTTCTTTCTATCTACTTAGTTACACTCTGCACAATATTATTCGTATAAATAGATTTTTTGGATGTTATTTGTGTGGTTATAAAAATTGAAGTTATCGTTAAAAAAATTAAAAATAAATAATCATTTTCGTAAATTAATTATAATTTTTATATAAATAAAAAATGATAGTAGATAATACGTGGATGAGAGATAAATTCATTGTTTATTCTGTGACCCTGAATTGCTGACGTGGGTAGGAAAATATATAATGGAATTGGGTTTGGTATGGATGAAAGAGAAATTAATTGTTTATTCCGTGATCCTGGGTTGCTGGGTCGCTGATGCAGATGGTCTAATGCCGGGTTCATTTGTCCGCAACTAATTACAGTAAAATCTTCGTAAAGTAATTTTTTGTCCGAATCTGAATCAGTATTAAAATTTAATAATACTTAATAACTAATATTTTTATATAAAATTTTAGTATAAAGTCTCAATCTCAACTTTTGCCTAAAGTAATTTTTTAATAAATATTTTAAGATTGTAGTTCGTGATATAATTGTTTGTTTGATAAATTTTACATCATCATTCATCTTCTCACTTATCTTCAAATGTTCTTTTCGATCGTTGTTCTGTTTACGCATTTATTAATTATTTAGAAGATTTACTTATTTATTGATCAAAAATTAATTATAATATTTTTTGAGAAAAAAAATGTAAACTAAAGTGACATTTTTCTGGTCCTAACGACAAAAGTTTTACTGTAATATACCTAATATTACAACGTAGTGTTAAAGTGAACTTTTCGCGAAAAAAACTAAAACAGTATTGGCTAAGAGAGTGGAAAATGGAGGTTTTGGGAAATAGACGAGAGGTTATTTACAAGTTCTTGAGTTAGGAATATGATTATATCTTGCCCTAACAAATTACCATACGAGTGTATCATAAGCTAATAAGAGTCTCCGTCTCTGCTAAACATACAAACAAGAGAAACGACGGTATCTAGAGTCGAACACGGTCAGCGATGACAGTAATGAGGTTATACCATCCGTAGGTCCGATCCGCGGAAAATGGACAGGAAAATCATCCATTTCCCTTCCATCTTAAGAGTTAGAATGTCCTGCAACGACATGAGCAGCAGGTGCATGTTAAAATTATGCACACCTCTGGAGACTTGGTCGCCAGTCCTTTTCAGCGACGGCTATGGCTATTTTCGAGGTCAGTCGGAGAACTTGGGAGCAAAGTAGTCACCCGGGTTATCGACAAGATAGTCGTTCTGCGATGATAGTCCATAGTCGAAGGGCTCGTTGGCAGAGGGCACACTGTTCGGAGCTGCATAAATGATGCCAGCCCCAGCCTTCCCGTTTACTTTGGCCCTCCCCTTAACAGAATGCTTATTATCCGTGGGAAAGTCGGCACCAAGTCTTCCCATCTGCTTCTGCAAATCAGCAACTGAGTCGTTACTTAATTTCCCCTTGGAGTTCTTCTTCCCAACAACAGCCTTCAACTCGAGTCTATACAGGGCACAGACGTCGCATTTGTTGATCTCGTACTCGTAAAGATGCCACTCAACAGTGGGCAGTGGCTGCGGATCCATGTAATAGGATCTCTTGAGACCCCCGAATTCATTCATCACTTGCTTCCTAGATTCATGCCAACCACGTCCACAATAGTCTGGCAGAGACCTTTGCTTTCTGTTCCCGCTTTCAAATGCTCTACGAGGCTTGTCGAAAAAGAGCCATTCCCTCAGTGTTTCGCCTTCCAGAACCATAAGATCAAAGAGTTCTGTCACGTAAATGAAAATTAGTAAACTAGAAGAAATATCGAATAAAAGAACCGCACAGATGAAGATAAACTGACCTGGAGCATTCCATGGAGACTTTGCGGTAGCTGCTCCTTCACATTCGGGTATACCAACAATTTTTCCTTGTGCCTTTGAACCAAGTGCGGCAAAAAGCAGGCTGTCCTTCAGGCCAATTCCCCCCGGCCGAAGAACTGGGGACATTCCAGTTGGACTCTCATGCAATGCCAGGGCATGATGAAAGCTACTGCAGTAATCTTGGCACCAATCCAGACCTCCTTGAGAAGGCCTCGGGCAATCCCAAAGTGCACATTTTGGGCCTAGAAATGCAGAGGGGGGAGGGCATATACTCGGTAGAAAAGTACTCAGCTGATCTACGCCATTATCCACATATAAATCTGTGCTGTTGAAGCTGGCAAAAAAGGCTTGCTCAAAATTCGGAGGCAATTCAAAATGATTATAGTCCAACTGCGTAGCACCCTCTGCACCGATAACCGCTACGTTCCTAACTCCTGCAGCTGAATCTTTGCAATCACCCATATAGGGGAAGCCATGATCCTGTTGGTCATGGCTTATATGATAGGCCTGAAAATATTTCACCAGTTAGTCTACCATCCGAGTTAAAAGAACACCCTTTTTTCCATTGGCTTTTCAGATCAGTTATTAAGAACATCCCGATACAATGTGTTTAGTAAAAGAACATCCTAATGCAGTGAAGGAGAAAAATAAAGAAACAATAGCGAAAACCTAAGCAAGAGGACATCAATAGAAAAGGTTGAACCTAAGCAATTAGATAGCGCTGAAGGTTGAAACATTAAGTTGAAACAATCCGACATGATCTTTCAACGAACGAGAACCACCAATCAAGTCCTAAGATAACACTTCACGGAAAGTTGGCAGCACGTAGACACAAAAGGACATCGACAGAGAGTTCTAGAAAAGTCATATTATGATAACCCATTTAGAAGATAAGACAATGCCCTGCCCTAGGGAATTTTTGGTCCAACATTGCTAGAACTAAGAAAATCATCAACAATAGAGACTTATCCCATTAGATGGTGTCAGCTATGTAGCTCCTAACATTCCATTCGGGCATTGTATCTATCATGTATCAAATTCTCCGCTAAATGGATCCTAGCATGCTAGACATGAAAAGTACATCACATTTAGTCATAAAACGTACAAATTCTTTCACTTCTCTAGAGACGAGGACGAAGAATGAAAGAACAGCTAAAAAGAGACATGACCACAAACACCTAACTTAAATTATCCAATAAGTTCTAGATCGTAACTACATCTCTGCATTATCTCTGGCAAGTCACAAAACAACAGTATTATCATAGGTCTTCAGCTGATAGCTTTAACCAAGGTCATGCTCAGGATGTTTCAAACTGAGATGGGTCGACTTAAGATCAAGTCACCTTCACTCTCTGCCCTTTGCTGTGTGAACAATTCACATGCTCAAGCACTCGTGAGTCGACCTGGTCTAGTTACCTCTTTTACAATCACATACTCACATTAGTCCATGCTGCACAAATAAAACATATGAAAATGCAGTGAGTTGATACTCAAGAATTAATCTTCCCGCCTCTAGCGCTTCCCACATCTAGCAAGAAAATTTACAAAAAAAGCAGCACAAATAACGAAACGTTTACTAGCTGACCACGGAAAGACTGAATAAGAACACAGCAAGGATCAAACAAGCACCTCTTGCAAGACTGAATTATCTCCACGGTGAAAGCTCTGATCATTAGGCTCCGGCTTTGGTGCAGCCAATGCACTACTCGCGTCATCTTCCTCTTCGCGTGGCTGTAACAGCCTGTATATATCCGATGAGAACGAACCATGACTTCCGCCCTAAGGTATCCACGATAACGCAAGTCATTATCCGTACACACAGACACGCAAAAAAACCACAGCAGAAAACGGAGCCGATGCTAACATGCTGCAGTGATGAAGCCGGAGATGGCTCGTTGAGCTCGGCCTTCCACTCGCGCAGCATCTGATGAACTTGCTCCTCGAGGACAGCCACGTCCACCGCGCGGCTCTCCTTCCTCGCGAACTGCAGGTCGGTCAGCATCCCGTGCAGGTCGTCGACTCGGTTCTTCTCCTTGTCCTTGAACATCTTATGCGAGGCAGACTTACACTTCCCCATCATCACACCAGAATCCCTCCTTCAACCACCAACCTACAAAAAAACATCAACAACTCGCAAACCAAGCAATTTCCCCAAAATAATACGGAAACATAAATACCCAACAACTAATTTCAGCTAAAAATCGGTTACAAACCCTAAACCCCCAAAAAATCGTTGAAATTGCGAGTCCAAGAAAGGATCAAGAGAGAGCAAACCCGTACAACTATTACAAGAAAACCCAGGATTAATTCGGTTCAAATATTACAAAAAAAGAAATAACTCACTGGTTCTTTGGACTTTGGAGAGAGAGCAAAAGGGCAAGGGAAGCGAAGGTGCAGAGAAAAAGTTAATTTTCTGAGAGAGCGGAAAAGCGGAAGAGGCTTTTATATGTTCTTTTTATTTTATTTTATTTTGTCCTCGCTCTCGTGCCCTTTTTTGTTTTTTCTCCTTTTTTTAATTGGAGAGAATTAGGGGACATTCACCGGCGGGTTATTAAATGTTAACGCGGCAAAATTGGTATCTAGGAAGTTGTTATTTATAGTGGAGAAGCAGCCAGTTTTGAATTTTTTTTAATTCGGATATTGGGTAGACTAAATTAAATTTGAGCCGGATAAATTTTTTAAAAGATGTCAAAATTCTCTGAACAAGTATTTAATATTGGTATGTTCGAATGAATTGAACTTCAGACTTGTTTAAGCTAGAAGAATGTATTCACCGAATTATCTTAATAGTTTTTTTGGAATATTGAAAGCACGCACTTCAACTATTCCAAAACACTTGTTTTCCCTTTAATTGTTCTATTCTTGGCATTTAGTCTCACACCATAAAAAATTACTAATTTAAAGAGGTCCAAGATTTAAATTTTGACAATTATAATCATGTTGTGAAAATTTTTAACTTTCAAAATAATTGTTCTCTTCTTTGGTCTTCTCTAATCTCTAACCAAATAGAGGTAGCAAGAAGAAAATTATGTTTATTTATTGAAATCATATGGTATTTAAAATATATTGAGTTGACCAATATAAATTGGTATTGAATTGAATTACAAATGACGACAAAATTCTCTCTACCAAATTTTTAACATAACTACATTTTCGAATCTTAAACTCAAAATTTCTCATCATCTACGCGGCATTACAACTGTCAGGTTTTGTCCATTGCTGAAAATTTCTCAATGTTATCTCACGTAGAAATTTGGGTCGTATCTCAATCTCACTCTGACTCATCATTCTCTCGGACAAGCTAGTGATGATCGCCTTGGTGGTGTAAGAATCTCTTGGTTTGCAATCATCTTTAGACTCATCAATCCAATACAAAGTATAATGAGAAACCCCACTCCATACTTTGTTTTAAGAAGATAACAACCAGGATGCAGAAAATTATAGACCAAAAAAAACAATTTTGTTTATTGGAAAATATAAGCGTGGGAGAAGTTTCTAGGAGTGGATGCAGTAGTAGAACACCAAGCAATTCCACGCCAAATTAACAAG
Source organism: Hypericum androsaemum (assembly GCA_963995505.1). Classification (NCBI taxonomy): domain Eukaryota; kingdom Viridiplantae; phylum Streptophyta; class Magnoliopsida; order Malpighiales; family Hypericaceae; genus Hypericum; species Hypericum androsaemum. The sequence continues at coordinate 12,770,727 of OZ023192.1, forward strand.
TCTTATTGGCAGGGGTGAAGGTAAAAGGAGGATAATTGAGTTGCTACTGATAATTATATAGTTTGAGAAACATTTGAAGAACATTTTGTGAATATTCATTCAAGAGATTTTTTTTTGAGAGGTAAATTTTAAAATAATATTTAGCGAAAGAAGAACTCGTATTATTAGAGTCGCCGGCCTCGTGAAAACCCTGATGCGGCAAACTTGTAAAAAAAAATCGTACCAGGGAAAGAGTGTCGTCGATAACAGCACGAGTACACAGTTTTTTTCCGCTCCCTATGATACAATATACAATGCCAGCTCTTTTTCTTGCCAAATTAAATCGGTATGGACCTCCGTAACCGCAATGCCACCTTTGAACACTAACCAATAATAAAGGATCATCGACAACAAATGATAATTTTCTGCGCCAACAAAATCCTACACAGAATTATGAATTCTAAAGGTACTGAACTCGAGATCATCTTTTCATTTTCGTTGACAAACACCAAGCTTGAGATCTTTCTCTTTAAGATTTTATAAACTTAAGATCATGATAAGTTAATTACCATTACGCATATTCAATCTCATTTTTCATTTTGTGATTTCTTTTAAAAGAGAGAGGCTGAACTCCATTAAGGCTACCGTGATTTGTGAGCTTCAGGACGCCAATTGTTGCCGAGTCCTTCATCACGAGTAACTTACCTTAACCGACCTCTTTTTTTTTAATCTCTCATATCTAAAGTCGGATATTGTCGCACCCTAATTAACTAACCGCAGTTTTACTCAGTGTTACTCTATCCAAACAGTATCAGAACCAGTGCAATATGGGAATTAACAATACTCCATCTCAAATAGTGTCCCAAAAAAAAAGTCAATCTAACAACCAAAAATTGTTTCAAAATATGCCAAAAAAGTGGCATCAACACTACATTTTTCACTAAATCATGTAATGCAGCATTTGATTTGATCCAACCTCATCTTTTTTACCCTAAAAAAGCACTAAAATTTTCACCTGGAATATAATAGAAAGATACTAAACAACAATGCTCGATCTCGAATTAATCGTTGTCTGTGAATATAATGGACAAATACCCAAAGGTCAAAGATGGAGAAAAATAACCTTGCCCTTATATGGTTGGATCAAATCAAATGCTGCATTACATGATCTAGAATTGAAACTGTCAAACTCTTTGCCTCACTCTGCGAAAGGACAGCTTCTCATCTTCTGTTTCACTCGTTTACAAGACAAGAAAGACAGCTTAGCCGACAGTTTAACCGTAATCGATGGCTTTTCGAACCGTCAGTTGAACCACGGATCCACGATTATTGATCGTAGGTTTCATGACCGTAACCAGCGATTTCGGAACTATGGTCAGCTACGTAGGGACAGGTACAAAATTACAAATATGAAGAGCACAGACGACAAACATTGTCCGGTACACGCGAAGCATAACCGCACAAGGCTTAGCAAAGAAGAAAGAAAACATATCTAACCTCTCTGCAGGCTGCAATTTGTTAATGGTGACACACATGTGTTTGAGTGGGACGGTGGGGCAGCAGAAGAAAAATCTTTTCCAATGGGGAAAAGGGGCTTCCATCAATGAATTGACTCGTCTTGGCGATGCTCCGGATCGTCGCCATCAAAACCACTGAAGAATGATTATAGACTGAAGAATGACACTTCTTTCGGCTCGAGGACCCATCTCTTTTTATTCACAAAAAAAACGAACTCTAGCAGTGGTCCTCTATGATGCCATAATAGAGAGGCATTAAAGGCCGAATTAGAGCAAGTGAAAAAACCGATTTAGAAAGAATCGTTATGAAAAACTTCCCTCATCCCAAGCGAGGAAATTCAAAATTCTTCAAAAATATCAGAAATCTTGCAACCATGTACGGTGAAGAACCTCGTTATCAGGTTATGCAGGTTTGGCAACGTTCCCTTCTTTACTGACATGATGTTTGAAGTTGAAGACTCCAGCAAGCCCTCGGCCTTTTGCAAGCTGCTCAATCTCGTTAAGTTTCTCCTTGAGGAGTTCCACTTCTTTCGCTAAAGCTTCGTCTCTTTGCCTCATAGCCTACATAAGCAGGAACGATATTACTGTAATGCAATAACAACTCAGGAAAAAGCTACAAGAAACCTTCCACATTGATCTTTTCCCTGCCAACTAAGCCATTCTTAATAACTAATGGCGCCAACTCAATCAATGAACACAAATTGAGCTTATATTTAAAAAAATTAACACACGGAAGTGCTCCTTATGAGAACATTCATAAAGACTAAAGGAACAAAGATTCAACCTCTCAGAAACAACTGAGAAGGTCACGGAGAAGACAAATGCTGAAGTAGGATACAATAACAGATTCTACTTGGACTGCGCAAAGCTCGTCTTTTAACTATATCCTATCAACCCAACAGTCAACACGCGCTTATATGCTGAGAAAAATAAGTTCTCTGATGTTAGAGTAACAATAGTCTTCACCAAGGCAAGTAAATTGAGGAAATAAGCTGGTCTAAGAAAGACATGTACAGTGTTCACAAATGATCCCCTTGTATAATAAACGTTGACCTACTCCTATTCTTATAATCAGCATAAAATAAACCTTTAAACCACTTCGCTCACGCACTTGTAATTATCGAACTAGTGCCTTTAAAGTTAACCCGTAAACAAAAAGGCGACAAAGAAAAATGCAAATAATGGGACACATCTTAGCGCTGCAACTGCTAGTTGACGTTGCAGAAAAAGATGTCACAAAGATTATGACAACTGCATCAAATTGCTCCATCTTATAGAAGAACAAGTAGAATCCATTTAAAGATACTGAGTAATGACGGAAGCAAGCCAATATGTTGCCATTACTTCAAGTTCTTGTCTACGGGCTTCTTCCTTTCTGGCCTCTGATTTAGAATTTCTTTGCACTTCAAAGATCACAGCGGCTCCTGCCACCTATTCAAACAAAAAAGGCAGTGCATCTAAGTAAAGTTAGATGCCATTGATGCCCGGTGGCAGCATATCAAGCACAAAATCAGGCTTGGGCATTGTAATATCTTCTTATCGTGCACTTTCATGTAGCATTCAGGTAAATGATCCAGAAAAACTAGCATGAAATGAAAGAGCTAACATGAATAGAATATAGCGGAATATAATCAATGGAAACTAATCTTTCAGATGAAACAATAACAGTAGCCAGCAGAGCAGAAAAGTGCATACTTTGAAGTTAGGATAGGTTCCATTTCTGGAATCATATTACATCCAGGATCAACTACAATTCCCAACGCACGCTTCCCCGACCAACTGCAACTGATCAAGGACCAGGGACATAACAAGACCCCGGACACCCTGATTTGTGTTTTTGGCTAGCTTTTCTTTCACTTGCTAGCTATGTGAACACATTGACAGAGATTGAATACAAAATGCACTCAACACATATACAAACATTAAGCATTGTACGCCACGGGAAAAGGAATGTAAGCAAGCACAGTTCACACAAGAACTTCTTAAATTCATTTCAAGTGTTACACGCCAAATGCATCGAGGTCAATGCCTCAAGGTGAAGATATAAAGAAACTGATTGCCAAAATGCTTAGAAAGAGCAGAACCTAGGAAATCATCCTTACCGTGAAGACGAATAGCTCTCCAATGAGATCAACAGCAGCCTGAACAGCTTTCTCCTCGTTCAGCGGCCGAATCTCAACATTCGTCGCGTGACTGTATATACTCCTCTGCATTCTCGTCTGAATCCGATGATTCGCCTGCGTCACCACCACAAACACATCACATCCATGACCACAATTCTCCAGGAAGCAACCAACCCACCAAAAATTAGGACCAAACAAGCCAACCCCATTTCCGAAAACGACCATAAACCCTAAACAACCATAAAGATCACATCTTTAAACCCTAAACCCTAAACCATTTCGCTTGGAATGGACCAAAAGCTCTAAAAAAGAAAACCCAATTCGCTAAATAAGATATAAAAAAATTGCAAAGCCAACCCACTAACTAAGCAAGGGAAGTGTACCTGGGCGATGCTGACGATAAAATTGCGAAAGCGAGGGTGGAAGGCGGCTTGTTGCTTGAGCTTATTGGCAAGTGGTTTACTTATTGTTCTGATTACTAGAGTCCCTAGCTTTAGTAAAGGGAGCACCATTTTAAACCTCTTTTACTTTTTTTTTTCGTATACGAGTTTTTTACGTAAATCTTGTGTGTCGTGTCTTTTCGTCTGGTGGACGGGAGAAGATGAAATCAATATGGGGAAGAAGGGATTTTCGTGGGGAGGAAGAAGGATTGTATGGGAGGAAGACGAAAGCTTATTTTTTCAGTTGTGGTTATTGTTTTAATTTTTTTCTTAATTCAATTAGTTGCCATCTAATTTGAAAGGCCAAATTATCCTTGCAAGTTGCATCCTTGGCCTATGAGCAAATTACGATTGATGTATTTGTAATTTTATTTTTTATTTTTTCGTCCTCATTATTTGTTTAAATATTGTCTCACTCTCAGGTTACTGTTAATGTCATTAATTATTTTTATTACTGAAATAACCTATTTACTCTTAAAAGAATATAAAAATTAAATCCAGCCTGGTGCTGTCAGAGAAGACGACCGGAGGGGTCTTCAATCTCTCTAACTCGTTCTTCAAGAAAAAAAATCTCTCCAACTCTGGCGACGGTCTCTCTGATCGGTTGGTGGGATTTTGTTGAAGCTAGAGAAGAAGAAGTTCGGAGAAGACAACTGGAGAAGTATAATAGTCATTTTAAATAGGTGTTGTTTTATTTTAAAAAGGTTATGAGTTCAATCTCTGACATTATAATTATGTATAATATTTATTTAAAAAAAAATAAAATAATAATAGATTGACTATTGAGGTCAGCCAAAAATCTGAGATTAGCATTAAAACACAGAACGAGAATGATAAAATAATTTAAAAATGGCAAAGACCACAACCATATTTTTTTGCAAAGAGCAGGGATCAGAGGGTAATTTTTTCTATTTGGAATCTTTTTTCCGTTACTTGCAAGCTACACTGCACATTCTAGAATTATTGTTAGATTTAATTTTGAATTGAAGATAATCTCTTTTTAGTGGCCAGGATAGCGTTGTTTAGTGTTTTTATATTAAAAAATTAAGTTTTCTTTCCCTTTTAGTACATATTACAAGATGGTTTAACATCCTTCTTTTATCATTTCTCAAAGAGAATAAGTGGTTGTTTAGTAGTTGGTTTGGTTTAGCTTTTGGATTGACTGTGAGAAAAGTTCGGTGTTTACTGACGTTGAGCTTGAGATGGTAGTTTTTTTTAAAGTCTCGAGCAGAATTCAAGTCGCTTACCAGCTAAATTCTATTGGGTTGAGTTAGTAGCTTAAGTGAATTGCAGACAAATACTTTTCCTCTTCCCTTTGTTAAATTAACGAGCAACTTGGAATCTGAATTTCGATACATCAGAATAAACCGATAAATGAATTAATCATATGTCGGCTGTACCGGTGACGCCTAGTGGGTTCAGTTTGTTAGATGCAGAGGCCAACGTGACAATAACCTTTGTTGGTACTCAAAATTAGATTAATCAGTTTAATGAGTGTCCGAATACTAGATAGACAGACGTATTACAATTGCTGGTGACAAAAAGAGTTCAAATAAAATTGACAACGTAAGGTACAATTTCTTGTCTAATCCAGTGAACGAACCAAATGATGGACTGATGAAACAGAGGATATTTTTTTGCACCCTTTCCATGAACAAATAATTTATTGTTTAACTGATAATAGATATAAGACCAACATCATCCAGACTTCCGAGCAAAGAGTAGAGCAGAACACCAAAACATTTGCCGCAAAAGATCTTCAGAACATTTGAACTCCTAAAATGCTTCACACTTGAGAAGTAGAAGAATACAAAAGTTTATAGTAAGAAAATAGAATAATGTACTTTATAAGCAGCATTTGTCTATCTGATTCTGATTGAATAAAATCATCATTGTCTTCAGAGTAATTGTTGTATTTATCGGTTCCACGAGTATTTTTTTTGGCAGCCGCATTAACTCTTCATGCATTCCACTGGCACTGCAAGTATTCATATCTCTCTTCCTGCTACTACTGCTTTCTTAACATAAATCGCCAAAAGGCATTTCACCTAGCGATATAAGACGTAGAAAAATTTGATAAAAGTTCAGATTGCTAAGCCAAACCAAATGACAGATCATAAATTCTATAAACTCCGAAACAACTCAAAAGCTGTGTTCATCAACACATCTCACACTAAACCCAAATGGATAACCTTCCAGCAGTTACCTCGTGGAACATTGCAAAACTTACACCTACCGCAGTTGCAGCAGTTTTTTTAAACAGCAACCTAGATAATCGGTACTACGAAAAATTCATCAATATAACGATCCACATATTCATTGTCTTAAAATTTGATCTCGTTGTGCATTGTTGTCCTCGCATGACTTCCATTTTATGGCACATTGGTGAAGTCAAAAGGCTGTGCAATCTTATAAGTAGTAAAATCTACCTACTGTCTTAAGATTTTGGATTTCTACACCAACAACAGCTAATCATCAAAACAAGAGCCTAAGAGTTATGAAGAAGTGAACTCACGGATTCTTGAATATCCTCTTTCACAATGTAAAAGGGCACCGACCAAAAATAATACGACCCTGTTAAACAGGAAAAAAAATTAAATATAAAAGTTGCAGCGTACATCAAAGATTAGTTTTTTTTACAAGTACATGTACCTATATTTAGGTTTGAATTTTGGTTTCTCTATGCTAAATCCTCTTTCTTTCTTAAAAAAAAAACTCTTTGCCCGTTAGAGTAAGTGGTCGTCGGTAAATTTTGACAAGTAAATTAGATTTTGCTTGTAACAAGTAAGTCAGCTGCTCGTTATGGGTTCGGCCTTTGTCTCTTGGGCTTCGAGATTTGGAACCCCTTGCAGGCCTCTCTTATGGGCTTATCTCAAGAGATCGTCTCAAACCGCGTAGATGTAGATCAGTTGACCGAACCACGTATATCGCGTGTCCTCTATATTTCCTATCTCTCTATTGTTAATAAGGGCATTTCTAAATCTGCTTCCGCTGCTCTAACATAAATTTTGAGAATGTACCATTGTTAAATAGCACGCTAGTATACATACATACATATATACATATGGGTGGACGTTTGTAAAGAGTTTCCAAATATATTAAATTGTACTTAATTTAACGAAATGTTAAACGTGGTCCTTACTATTTTCAATAACATATTTACATCATCTATGTTTGCTAAAATATAACTCTCAGGTCTTTAGTGATTTTACTACTAATATCATCGGTCAACATAATTTTTTATGACGTTTATACCCTTTCAAAAAATTTAAAAAAATATTAGAGTCATCTTCTTTCCGATTCTAACATCTAAACTGGGTGGCATCTCTGTTATGGACGGTAGCCATCTTCCCTCCGTCAAATCAAAAATTGACCCAATCCCTACCCAGGCGTTGATTCCAGCTCTACCGCCTTATGCCTCCTCGAGGTCTGGTCAGACGTCGTTTCAAATTCCTAATTTCTGAATTCTCTCGCTTAAGCGTCATCATTTCAAAACCCTAAACTCTAAATGATCTCTCTCTCTCTAGGCAATTTTTGCGACTCCTTGGCGATGCACTCTCTCGGCCTTCCCAGTACTACCGCCGACCCCGCCTGATCAGTGGCCTTGGTGAGTCTCCCTCTGGACTCGGGGGTGACGGCCCTTCCACTTATGCCATATTTTTTTTACAACTAAACACGTGCTGCTCTTTCTTTTTTAGCACCGCCCATGTATTGCCCTAACCCTGCGGTTAGGGTTTCCTCCACCACCTCTCCGACTATCATCCCAATGGTCTCTCAGACAGCGGAGATGCATTCCTCTCCAGTCTCCACCGCAGATGCTTGCCCTGATTTGGCGACATCTATTTCTTCTTTGTCGTATGCTGCCTCCCCTCTATTGATTGGGCTGTATGGGGATTCGACACATGTGACCATACCGGCAGTATTGTTTCCTTACCTATAATACTTTATGGCATTTTTGCCAGCCATGTACGGTTATTTCTAATGCCTTAACCTGCTATTCAAGAGGAGCAAGTGCGAGTAAAAAAATCTCTGGCTACGAAACCTTGCCAGTCGAGTGTTACACTTACGCTTGTACCTAAATTTGTTGCCCTTTATAGAGTTCAGGAGGCATCCAAGTGAAAGGGACAGTCTACAAATTTGGCAGAGGGTGTTCCGATCAGCAAGGAATCCCCTATAATCGAAGCATCATCTTATGCTCATCGAGCTCGATCTCAGCCTGGAATTTGGACTAATATGGGTAATTTTATCAAGCCTACTCTCAAATGGGATAGATATGCCATTGTTCTGAATGTAGATCGCTCTGCGGTATGTGTGGATTTTGGTAAGCGAGCATTTATTGGAAGTTTAGAGATGCCCAAAGGTTCTAAGCCATGTTCATCTTTTGATTTGAGATGTTCTATTACCAAAGTGTGGCATGTTCATTCTTGGTAGATGTTACCTCTTGACATGGGATACTTTGGCTTTCAGTTTGCCTCAGAAGTTAATAGAGAGCAGGTATGAAACTCTAATGTATGGAGGCTACCTCAGGATACTCTTTACTTGAAACTTTGGGTAACTTACTTCAGGCCTACAGAAGTCACATCATTACATGTGAAGGTGTGGGTAAAGCTTGATGGGCTTGGCATGGAGCATGTCGCTCCTGACATTATTTTTGGATTGGTTGCGGCAGCGGGTGATCCTTTTGGTACAGATTTGGCTACCCCAAACAAATTTAATGATCCTTCAGTTCGGGTTCTAGTAGATGTTAAATTGGCTAAGCCTCTCTAGGACAAAGCTTTATTGGCACTGACGAGTGGTAGCTGTTTGGTGGACTTAACTTATGAAAATCCACCTAGTTTTTGTGATCATTGTAGGATCCTTGGCCATTCTCATTATATGTATCGCAAGTTGCATCCATGTGAGGATGGAGTTGATGAAGCTCATAGAAGGGAAATAGCTCAGGGCAAATATATTGTGCAAGGGGAGTCGAGGTGTGTTAGAAGAATATGGCAAAAAAAAAGGCTCCTAGTACTGCCATGCAAGTCATGGGTTCTAATGAAGATACTATTGCAGTGGGTATTTTAGTCTCAAACGCCTTTGATGAACTAAATGAGGATTGTCGAATCATTGAAGATGATGAGGCGACTTTGGCTAAATTGACCACCAAACGACCCTCTCATTCTTGCTCTGATGGGATTGGGTAGTCATCCACTAGGTCAGAGCTAGTTATAGTTGCTTCGAGTTCCCTTGCGATGGTTCTATTTGGTTCGGAGCTAGAAGATTAGCTTGTAGTACATGATGGCACCACGCGGAGCAAACAGGGGACCCGATTGTGGGAAATGAGATTTCTAAAGTCTTGACCGACCAATGAACTGACAATGCAATTATGGTTGAGGAGTTTTTAGATGGTCAAAGGTATTTGAGGCAGTTGGAGCTGGTTCCTCATGCTTCGGACGATCAGAATGTGGTTGATGGCAATAAGGTTGCTTCGGGTGCATCTATTTCTCCAAGTGGACTTTACAGGCGACAATTTGGAGGAACAATTGGATGAGACCAGGTCGGAAGAGGTTGAGGTAGTACCGAATGCCTCCTATTCCCCTCATATGGTGTGCGCTACTGAATTGGCAAGTGCCAGGCTTCACCTGGACACCGATGCTGGAGCACAGATTATTTTGCAAGAAGATTTGGAGTTTCACTCCACTCCCAAATTGGGGGAAGCTTTGGAGGGTGGTTGAGTTGCACAAGTTGTAGATTTCGTCACGAAAAGGGTGAAATATTCCTTGAATAAGGCAGCTGCTTTTCTAGTTCTCCTAGCTTGAATCTGGAAATGGTTGCTACGGATACAGTTGGTGGCTGTTCAAAGGGGAAATAAAAGTCCCCAGTCATAAGAAGTAGATGTTCCTCCGCCCTTAATGAACAGGTCCTCGACTCAGCCTTCCAAGGCCCCCTGGCTAGAACACCCCTCAGATTTGCCCTTTACCAATCCCATGCCAATTCTGGATCTTTATAAAAATGAGGTCATGGCGGTGTCAGATACAAATGTCTTCAACCTGGCCTCAAATTTGTTTTACAGACCAGTTCCTGAGCTGGTTTGTTCCCTGTCCAAACTCAGTCATCTCCGAACTGAGTTTCATTGAGAGAGCCAACGACCTGGTACACTCGGGCCAACAACCTCGACGATGTCATTTCTGGAGGCGGCTGCTTGCGAGAGGAAGGAGAAGTCCAGAGTGATTCTAGGTTGTGGTTGGACGATTGAAATGAGATGCCTATGGTTATTCAAGGTTGAGGTTGGATGGAGTGCGATGATTGATAGACGGATGGCGACGGGCTGGAGAAGCAATTGACTACTGACGTCAGCGAAGGACCTGAGAGTTGCACTTTAGCAAACTTGGAGGACGAAAATATATTATTGGAAACAGTAAGTACTGCGTTCGATATTTCGTTAAACACCAAATACTAGAGGTAATTTGTCCTATAAAAAAGCAATTGTAGATTACATTCTCTTATTGGCCAAAAAAATTAAGAGCTAGACCGAATCTTCGATATCAAATTAAGGTATATTTCTATTCTTTTCTATATAAAAATTTGTGCCTGGCAGCCGCAAACTTTTAAATTTGTTAGAATTTTTAGAGTTTCTTGCAATTCTTATGCAAGCACGAATTTTATTAAAAAGAAAGGCAGGATATGATCCGGGATTCTTCTAGTTTCTTAGTCTAACCATCTGTCGTTCGTCGAGCCGAAGTTTTTTCAATAAAAATAGGGATAAACAGTTAAACACATATTGTGTTATCGAAAATAGACACTTAAAACTCTGAATTTTAAAAGCAGCCACAAAGGATCCTGAATTATTCGAAATAAAAAAAACAACTTGCCAAGAAGTCACTTGTACCCTTCCTTCCTCGCTTCTATCTTTCCTTCTCTTGCCATTTTCCCCAACTGGTCTCGTTTTTTCTTGTAATAAATTTATTAAAGGTTGAATTCCAATTCATTATATCTTCGCAAAATGAGTTTTAATACGTTACCTTTTGTATTTTTGTTAAATTTGAGTCATTCCAAATTATCAAATCACATTTTTCTTGATTAGTTAGTATCTCGGTAGAACCCTACTTGAAGTTAGTATCACTAAATTTCTATACCCTAATAATATAGACACACCTATTACAATAGAGGTACCAAGATCTAGCCGATTTTAATGCAATTGACCTAGTGGGTAATTGCATAAAAATCTCACCAAAAATAAGCGCTTTGTTAAGCAGCTGAATATCATGCGCCTTATCTCCAAAATGCAACAAGTCCATCCTAATGGCACTGTTAGCAAATTAGAAGAATTGATTATAAGAAAAAAATGAGACCAGTATAGGGAAATGGAGAGGGAAGGGGAGAGCAATATAAGGAGAAGGAGGGGTATTATTATCTAAATTAGTATGATTTTTTTATGTTTCGAATAATTCAGGGTCTATTGTAGGTATTTGAGAGTCTTAAGTATCTATTTCCAACAACACAGCTACCTAAATGTCTTTATCCCATAAATATATATATATATATATGATTAATTATATTTAGTATTAAGATGTCAAATAATTATAAATATAATGAATTATATTGCGACATTTATAAGCCACAATTATTATATTCATAATTTAATCAAGTTTAACCTTAAAAAATTTCTAAATATTTTTTTGACAATTTGGTGTAGACCAATTGGTCTAATTGGGTAAATTGATTAGTCTAACTGGTGGTCCACGTAATTATGGTTGAACAGTCATCCTAGACTAGTAGCATACCATAATTGCGTGGACCACCAGTTAGACTAAACAATTTACTCGATCAGACCAATTGGTCTACACCAAATTGTCAAAAAATAGCCCATATACAAACAAGCACTTAGAAAAACTGACAAGGGGTTGTTCTAGCTTAATTAGGTCTCAGGTTCGATTTCTTAGGAACGCATCAGTGTTAAATACTTGTTGAGATAACTTTGGCACCTTTCTAAATACTTTTTTGACAATTTGATGTAGACCAATTGGTCTACTCGGGTAAATTGATTAGTCCAACTGGTGGTCCACACAGTTATAGTTGAATAGTTTATCTAGACTAGTAGACAATTATGGTAGGCTACTAGTCTAGAATGACGGTTCAACCATAATTGCGTGGACCACCAGTTGGACTAATCAATTTACCCGATTAGACCAATTGGTCTACACCAAATTGTCAAAAAATAGCCCAACATGTGGTCCACGCAATTATAGTTGAATAGTCTATCTAGACTAGTAGGCAATTATGGTAGGCTACTAGTCTAGAATGACTCTTCAACCATAATTGCGTGGACCACCAGTTGGACTAACCAATTTATCCGATTAGACCAATTGGTCTATACCAAATTGTCAAAAAATAGCTCGGATACCAACAAGTACTTAGAATAACTGACAAGGGAGTTGTTCTAGCTTAATTAGGTCTCGGATTTAATTTCTTAGAAATACATTAGTGTTAAATACTTGTTGAGATAGCTTTGGCACCTTTCTAAATATTTTTTTGACAATTTGGTGTAGACCAATGATAAGTGTGTAAACGCTTACGATTTGCCATAAGTTTCGTGCATGTTTAGTCATGATTTAAGTTATTTTTATCATGTCATGTCAAGTCTTATGATCGTCTTAGTACATTTGTGTTTGGGAGTAGATTTCTACCCATTGTCATATTTTGTAGGAAAATAGAGCTCAATGAAGGCCGTTGAAGGGGTAATTTCGAGAGACTATATTTCAAGAGTCACAACTTTCTGCTCGAGCATTGGATTATAACAAATGAGATGTCGTTGAAAAACTAGAAGAGAGATCTACATTTCTTCTTTTATAGTCGAGGCCAAATTCAAAGTAAAAGAGGGTCAAAATGCCAAATATGAAGATGCAATAAAGCTGATTGGCACCCGGCGAATGCCAAATACTTGGCGGGTACCAAATCCATTTCCGAGAGCTCCATTGGCAGGCACCAGGTCTCCGATGGCAGATTTTTCAAAATTGCTTTTTAGATGAGGACTCGACCTATTTCAGTTTGCTACGACTTTTGGCCCCTGTTTCGACCTTAGGACCATAATTATATTATATTATTTACTTCATTACTTGGCTATCAAGACTTCTAGTTTAGGTGAACTCCTCTAGGTTTTCCTATTTTCTAGCTTAGTCATTTGGCTATATATAGGCCATAGTCTCTTAGGTTTAATATATACTTTCTATTGCGACCTTGAGACTACTTGGAGATTAATAAAGTCACAATTTTGGCTAGCTACGTGGAGGAGATTGGTGAGGCTTGCTCGAACGACTAAACTTTCTCTATCTCTATCTTTATACTAGTCTTTATTATGTCTTTCATTAATATCATGTGTTTTATGATTATGCTTAGCGAGTAGTTCTCTTATGAATGCGATGCTCTAACTATGTGATTGATTACCTATGTTAGATTGTGGTTCGAATATCTTTGGCATTAGTTATTAATTGGTATGCTTAATACTTAATCTAAATTAGTCATTTAGATTATGATGTGAGTTGATGATAGTGGACCGAAAGGTACTTGAGTTAATAAAAAGAACCAATTAGCATATTCTTAGATATTAATGAGACGTCTTAATATCGAAGGATAACCCGTTAGGAGGAATCTTCATAATTAGATTAGTCTAGTTCTTGGTCTAATTGATGAGCGAAAGCATTAATTAGTAACCTGGGTCTTTGCTAGTTTAGTTTTGTCACCTTAATGAGCGAAAGCGTTAGGGAGATGCATTAGAACATTCCGGGTACTAGTTAGAACTTTATAAGAACCATAATCTTGACATAGGTAGTTAATCCATAAGGGTATCGTGCTCGTTTGTCTCCATCAAATTTACAACTCTTTTACTGCATTTTTGATTTCGTTTATTTACTTGCAAACTTCTACAACCTTATAAATCTTTTAATTCTCTCGCTTCACATAATTAATTACCTTGATTTCGTGTTCAATCCTCAGTTCGAAACCCTACTTATTTACTATACTATTTATTTGTGCATTTAATTGCTTGTCAATTTTTCGTATATCAACCAATTGGTCTAATCGGGTAAATTGGTTAGTCCAACTGGTGGTCCACACAATTATGGTTGAATAGTCTATCTAGACTAGTAGGCTATTATGGTAGGCTACTACTCTAGAATGACTCTTCAACCATAATTGCGTGGACCACTAGTTGGACTAACCAATTTACCCGATTAGGTCAATTAGTCTACACCAAATTGTCAAAAAATAGACCGGATACTAACAAGCACTTAGAACAATTGACAAGGGAGTTGTTCCAGCTTGATCAGATCTCGGATTTGATTTTTTTGGAATACATCAGTGTTAAATACTTGTTGGGATAGCTTTGGCACCTTTCAAAAGTTCAATCTGGTTCGAACTTGAATTAGTCGATGTAGTGGACCGGATACCAAGTATAAAACAAAAAAAAAGCCGGGATTGATCCTCGGTGGTGATCCGACTCTTCAAACAGTCGGTCGGACCCATTTTTGAAATGACAAAAAGTAAAAACCACGAGTTCATTAGCTTCCCCGCCAACTCCAACACCAACTCAACAATTATGGCCTCAATTCCCAACGACACCCCTCAAGAAATGTTCCAAGCTCAAATCCATGTCTATAACCATCTCATGCGCTTCATAAGTTCAATGTCACTCAAATGTTGTATTGACCTTGGAATTCCTGACGCAATCCACAAGCATGGGAAGCCCATTACCCTTCCCGATTTGGCCTCTTCACTTAGCATCCAACCCATCAGAATCCCTTGCCTATACCGCCTCATGCAGATGCTTGTCTACTCGGGATTTTTCATCTCGTCGGAAGCTGTTGCCGGTCAGGAATCAGCGTACCATCTAACCCTGTCGTCCAGGCTACTTGTCAGGGACAATCCCAACTGCCTGTCACCGATGCTGGAGGGTACGCTGACACCCGAGTACGTGTCGGCTTTCAGTTGCCTGGCAGATTGGTTCCGAGGGGAGGAGAACATCACACCATTCGAGCAAGCACACAATATGGCCCGTTGGGAGTACATTTGTGATGATAAGAATCAGGAGCACAAAAGGTTGTTCGGTGAGGCAATGGCTTCCGATTCGCGGATGATTAACTTGGTTATAGGAGAATTCAAGCCAATCTTCGAGGGCTTGGGTTCGGTGACGGACGTAGGAGGAGGTACTGGATCACTAGCCAGGGCCATTTCTGAAGTTCTTCCTGAAGTGAATTGCACTGTACTTGATCTTCCTCGTGTTGTTTCCAACCTGACTGGAACTCAGAACTTGGATTTTGTTGGTGGTGATATGTTTCAACATGTTCCTGCTGCTGATGCTATTGTCCTTAAGGTATGTGATATCTCCCTGCAACTTTTTATTTTTTAATGACAATAATTAGTTGGTTATCATCGACATATTGACATGGTTTTAAAAAACTACCAGGGGTCGAGGGTCACTCAATGGTATTTTTTATATTTGTTAGGCTTGAACTGAGTGCATACATTTTTAAGTGAATTCAAATCTTTTATATCTCGGATCAATTCTCATTGATGTTGCATGTTAAGATGAACATAGCTTGTTGCGAATGCGAAAAATTTACCTATTTATTTTTAATATTTTGAGTTGGATATAGATATTCTAACATAGTATTAAAGGGGTAGATCTCGTCCAAACTTTGGTCTAATAAACTTGTTTCAGAAAACGTGTTGAGATTGCCCCTACAAATTAATAATTAATAATTAGTTAATAGTTAGTTGGTAATCATTGATATATTGGTTACATAACAAAAATGTTCCAATAAATCTCAGCTAATATTGCACGAGTGGAGTGACAACGAATGCGTGAAGATACTTGAGAATTGCAAGGAAGCCATTTCTGGGAAAGGGAAAGGAGGTAAGGTAATCATCATCGATATAGTGATAGATGATAAATATGTCGCTTGATTTTATTGATCATCATAGAGGTCATATATATAACAATTATAATACTTGGGATGCAAGTAATAACCATACAAGACATAACTTGATTAGAAAGTAATTACTAAACAAGACCTAATCATATAAGAAAACTACCATACTCCAATACTCCCCCCTCAAGTTGGAGCGTGGAGATCAACAATTCCCAACTTGCGAACAATCTCTTGGAAATGATCTTGGCCAAGATCTTTGGTAAACACGTCAGCTAATTGGCTCTCCATAGGAATCTTTAGCGGGATGATCTCGGCAGACTGGACACGTTCACGAACAAAATAGCAGCCAATCTCGACATGCTTGGTACGCTCATGATAAACAAGATTCTCTGCGATGTGGATTGCGGCTTGGTTATCACAAAATAAGGGAGTAGGCTGCCGATACTAAAGATCAAGTTCTCAAAATAACCAACAGAGCCACAAAACCCCGCTAACTGCAACGGCCATTGCACGATATTCAGCCTCGGCAGAAGAGCGTGACACAACAGGCTGCTTTTTCGTGCGCCAAGATATAGGTGAACTACCAAAAGTGATAAAATAGCCGGTACGGGATCGACGTGTCATGGGACAACCACCCCAATCAGCATCAGAATATGCAATCAAATCCATTGTCGGGGAGTTATTCAACAAAATACCTTGACTTTGAGTGGTTTTCAAATATCGGAGTACATGGTTCGTAGCCTGAACATGAACTGCGATTGGACGTTCAACAAACTGACTGAGGATGTTGATAGCATACGTAATGTCTGGCCGAGTCACCGTAAGGTACATCAGCCGACCTATCAAACGGCGGTACCGCTTCGAATCATCAACGATATCACCATCGCCCTTCAAACGATGATTCTGCTCCATTGGGAAGTGACATGGGTGAGCTTCATCCTTGCCACACTCTTCAAGTATGTCGATGGTATACTTTTGTTGGCTGAGGACCAAACCTTGTTTAGTAGTCGTAGCTTCAACGCCAAGAAAATATTTCAAGGGTACCAAATCCTTGATGCCAAACTGCTGATGAATGGAGCGCTTAATAAACTGAAGCTTGGTGACATGGTTCCCAATAAAAATAATATCATCGACGTAAATCAATAAATATAACACATGTCCATCGTGATGATAAATGAACATAGCATGGTCAACATATGAGCGTTTGAATCTCATTGCTATCAAGGATGCTCCAAGCTCACTGTACCAAATGCGTGAGGCCTGCTTTAGACCGTATAACAATTTATGCAATCGACAAACGCGAGGATCACCTGGCCTGGAGAAACCTTGAGGGACCTTTATATAAATTTCCTCTTTCAAGTCACTATGGAGGAATGCATTGTCAATATCCAACTGGCGAATTAACCACTTGCACTTAACATCAAGTGCAAGAAGACAGCGGACAAAAATAACCTTCACAACAGGAGCAAAGGTGTTCTGATAATCGACTCCCTCGATCTGTTTAAAACTATGAGCTACCAGTCTCGCCTTGTAACGATCAACAGACTCATCTGGCTTATACTTGACCTTATAAACCCATTTTGAATCGACAGCATGTCGTCCTGGTGGCAATGTAACCAGACTCCAAGTTCCATTAAATTCAAGAGCTGTCACTTCTTGCTTCATAGCCTGCCTCCAACAAGCATGTTTGACCGCATCGGTATAAGAACGTGGCTCAGGCTGCTAGCTAATAGTTGCCAAAAAAACCTAATGTGCAAAAAAAAATCGATCATAGCTGATAAAATATGTTAGAGGATATAAGGCCGAATTACCTAATTTAGAGGGGGACAACGATGATGGCTCTTGGGGCAGAGCAAGGGCGAGGGATGGGGTAGCTCGACTTGATAATCATTTAAGTCGGGCAGGCTGTCGGCGTGATCGATCGCTTTGACGAGGAGCAATTGGAACAATTGTGGTCTCCATAGCTAGGTCAGTGCCGGATGGAATAATCGATCCAGTCTGAACCGTAGGAATTTCCATCGATGGAACATCCATGCTTGACGGAAAATCTTTGTCAAATAAGAGGAACCAGAGGAACATTATGTTGTGTCGCAGAAGTCGACTCCAAATCACCAGTTGTCGTAGCATAAGGAAACACATCTTCAATGAAAGTCACGTCTCTCGAAACACAGAACTTGTGTGTCCGGAGATTATAAACTCGATACCCTTTCTGATTAAAAGGATATCCAAGGAACACACAAGGATGACTTCGTTCATCAAACTTGTCTCTCCTAGTGTGGTTGTAGACATAGGCAAGGCATTCAAACACTCGCAAGTGATCATAACTTGGTGGATGTCCAAAAAGAATCTCATACGGGGTCTTGTGTGCAGAACTTGGGATGGCATCTGATTGATTAGGCATGTAGCAGCAGAGATGCATTTCCCCCAGAAACGAATAGGAAGATTGGCTTGGAATCTCAATGTTCGGGCGACTTCAAGTATTTGGCGATGCTTACGTTCAACTACTCCATTCTGCTGAGGAGTATAGACACAAGATGTCTGAAGCAAGATCCATTGGTCCTCGTAACACTTGCACATCTCAATAGTAGAGAATTTCAAACCGTTGTCTGCACGAATAGTTTTGACTCTTGAAGGGAAATGAGTTTTTACTATATTGCAGAACATCACGAGATATTGTGAAACTTCAGACTTGTACTTTATGAGAAATGTCCAAAGCCCACGACTGTAATCATCAACAATGGTCAAAAATAGCGTACTCCAGTGGAAGAGGGAGTCTGATGTGGCCCCCACATGTCACAATGTATCAATTCGAAACAGCCACTAGTCTTGATAAAACTCTTGGGAAAAGAAAGGCGAGTGTGTTTTCCACGAAGACAAGGATCACACGGACTCAAACTTGTTGAAAAAAGTAAGTTCTGTAAAGGAGATATATGTTGTAGCTTCTCACTGGATGGATGTCCAAGACGCTGGTGCCAGGCTTGTATATCCTTCTCGGCTGATAATGCTACTCCGCCCCGCACATCTTCGAAGTAATAGAGACCATTGCAATATTTACCCACTCCGATCAGGCTCTTCAAGACTAAATCCTGAATAAAACACGAATCAGAATGGAATGTTATGGCACAGTTGAGATCCTTAGTTAACTTGCTTACTGACAATAAATTATACTTAAAAAGTGGAATATGTAGAACATCATTAAGACATATCAGTTGGACCGTCCCAGTTTCAACAACAATATCTCATCTCCATTGGGTATTTTGACTGGCGGATGATTTGTATTGCACCTTTCATTAGTCAAATAATCCTGGCTACACGTAATATGATCGGTTGCACCGGAATCCAACACTCATGGTTGTAACAAAATAGTCTTACCGGCCATCTCGAGAGGCAGAGATAAGAGGACTTCAACCTGAGAAATTCGTTCAGGAAGAGCGATTTGTCTAAAGATAGAAGGGCTTCAACCTAGGAAGTTCGTCCAAGATGAGCAATTTGACTGCTTCGTAATAATCAGGAGCTTCGACCTGATTAGAACAGGTACGATTGATGATGAAACAGAAACAACCTGCAAGGGGATCTGTTCCTCACAAAATAATCCACGAGCAAAATAATCCACTGAGACAAAAGTAATCCACCGAGAGCAAGAAATTGTTGATGAAAAATAGCTTAAGGCCAAAATAATCCACCGATTGGAATCGCAAGGGAAAAAAAATTTTATTTCTTCCCTGGTGAGATTGAAATTACAAGAAGGCGTAATCAAATTGGATCCTCCTTGGTAACTGAAATCACGAGCACAGTGGGCAATTTTTGTGAAAACGCGGTGGTAGGATTTTAGGGTTCATCGATGGAAATTTTATTTTTTAGGTTTTCGCTCTGATAACATGATAAATATGTCGCTTCATTTTATTGATCATCATAGAGGTCATATATATAACAATTATAATATTTGGGATGCAAATAATAACCACATAACTTGATGAGGATGTAATTATTAAACAAGACCTAATCATATAAGGAAATTACCATACTCCAATAATAGATGAGAAGAGAGATGAGCGTCAGGTTACAGAAACCAAGCTCCTCTACGACATGTTAATGATGGCTGTGTTGACCGGAAAAGAACGAAGTGAGAAAGACTGGGAAAAGCTGTTCATGGAGGCTGGTTATAGTCACTACAAGATCTCACCCTTGCTTGGTTTAAGGTTCCTAATTGAGCTTTATCCTTAAAAGTATTGGATGAACTGCTGTAATAAAGTTATCTGCGTTCTCCCACCAAGGAAGTTAGTTGTTGTTTTGAGTTTGCTCTTCATTTCCAAAATCACATCACTTATGAGGATGTTATTGTTTGTATTTTTATTAATATTTTTGCTGTATTTGGATCTTATGAAATGTAACTCGTCGTACTTTCAGCCTAAAAATGAAAAGTTGTTTTCTTTCTTCTGATTTTCTACAAAAAATTGTGCCGTGAAATATGATATGATTTTCTACGTTGACAAACAAATATAATTGAATTTATCAGTCTTGTAACTATTTAGATGTAACTACTTTGTGGTTATTTTTTAGGAATAATATAATTTTTACTTATTAAAAAATTATCTTATGTGTCGTGCCATGTAATTACTTTTATTCATATGATATGTCACGTCATTAAAATTATTGATGTATCACGACATCATGTCATCAATTACTCAAATTTTACCTAAATCATTCTAGCCATAACTTTCAACGATTACTCCAATTTAGTGCATTGGCGCTCGCTGGTGCGGAGGTGAGCGCTTGAGGTCTCATTTGGAAAAATGGATGGGCGTGGTTCAAAGGTGGCATGATTAAGAAGGTTTAGTTTGCATTATTCGGAGTGGAGATTTGACTATTGAAAAATCATGCCAATTTTTGAAGTGCGAGATACAATCGGGAACTTCTTCTTCATACTACTATGAATTGTATTCATGAATGGCTACATTGATCGAACTCTGTTACTGATCTGGGTCATCAGAATCTTAACTTATATTTGGAGTGTTTAGGTTGGATGATTAGCCTTGTAATTATTCATCTTGTGTAATTTTTGAGATATATATGAAATTAATTCATTTACCAAGAAAACAATTACCCCAAATTTTCACCAGCCGCACCTCCCTTCCTCGACCTAGCCACATCCCTAGACTTTTCCAGCCACGCCGCCCTCCCTCCCTCTCTCCCGTCGACACCGGCCTCCTTTCCGGTACACCATCTCCTGGCTCTCTTTAAAAACTGGGTCTTTGCTTCCATGTGCGTGGCGGGGATACATCTGTAATAAGCTTGGCAAGGTGGGGGCATTTTTGTGCAACACGAATGACATTTATTGAACTTGGTTTCTATTCTGGATTGAGGTTTACACATCTTGTTATCTAAGACTAGCACAATGGTGGCCAAAGTGTAACTAGGTTGCACTAGAAGACAAAAAATATATATAAAAAAAGAAAGCAAAAGAGAAAAAAGGGTTGGTCACGCCCTTGTGCGGCTGACTGTCCTTGACAGTAATTTGGTTAAGCATTTTTTTATTTTTTTATGTGGCACATAACATAATGCTACCTGGTAAAATATAAAAATTAGTATTTTTTTATTCTATATAAATAGAGGTCAATCTTTTCACCTCGTATATAGCATAATTTTTTAATTCTCTATAAAAATTCGTATATATATATATATATATGGTAGAGAAGGCCTTTATGTTTTCCGTTGGCTATTCCTTCCTATTGCTGGGAGTTTGAGTATTTTGTAAATTTTTAAACCTTCGCGCTAGTATATATGGAATAGAATGATTACTTATAAAAATACTAATGACGTGTGGTGTGTGACAACGTTAATAACATGGTGTACTACGTGAATGTCAAGATGTATTAATCTAATTATAGTTAAATAAATGTCACTTGGTTATTAAGTAAAAAAAAATTTATCACCTAATCAAATAAATTAAAATTACAAAATAGTGGCGTGTCAAATGCTGAAACCATAAAGTATTCAATTAAAATTTTACTTTAAAAATTTATCACTTTTTATATTTATAGTAAATTTAACAGATTTCAATTTGTTTATCATAATTATTAAAAAAAATTTATTCATCCACATATTGTTACGTAGAGATGTTAGAACCGCTATCAAATTGCTCCTGCCTATTTGTCAAAGTGGTAAAATATTTGGATTCCATTTGATAAATTTTGGGATCAAATATTAAAAATAGAACAGACACTAACCCGACAGAATTTGGAAGACACCGATATAGAGAATCAACCCTGGCACGTTGTTCCTGCAACCGTGAGAGTTTGGGACTTTTTGCCTGTCAAGCAATCATTGCTATGACCAGACCACTAGTAAATTGCTACGGTAATTTCGAAACTCGAAGGACAATTGATCGAGACTTACCTCTCAGGAAAAAAGTGATCGAGACTTTGGGTAGGGCAGCCCATGAGTACAGAGTGCATCAATTTGTGTGGTGCAGCTGCAGACTTTTACATCAAAAATATTCTGGCAGAAATCATATATTCGGATACACTAATTTAATATTGAGTTGAGAAAGATCACGAATAATAGCAAAAAAAAATTTTCTTATAGAGTTTTAATACAATTATAATCACAATATTTAAATTCAAAATCTAGTTAACTTAGAATAATACTTTGTCAATTCATCTATTTGTCCGGTAAAAATAATTAAAATATTTTTGTGGTTGATTGAACCTGATGTTGTGGTTGAAAATCAGGCACATCTTCCAATTGTATTCTTCAATTACGCATGAAAATCACAAGACGAACAATACAAAGCCTTTTTTTAACAGAGTACACAGCGCCTCTGATATTTTCTTACAAAGTATGAATTTTATTGAAACTTCGTAATATTACAAAGAGACAAAATAAAAGTTGTTATGGAGTAGTTTAACTAGGTGTAATATTTTTTAGATGACTGTCTACTTTTTTACCATGAAAGTTAATTCAAATGGTAAACGTCTTGGACGAGCAAAAAATATTATTCAAAAATACCATTTTGATTAGGAAACAAAAGTGCTCGACTCTCTAAATACAAAGGTTTCAAAAAAAAACCTATTCATCTTCTTATATTAAGCAGCTTGACGCCAACTCCAACTCCAAGTCTTTGGAGAGCAAATATGGCCTCCATCCCCAACCACACCCCTCAAGAAATGTTCCAAGCTCAAATCCATATCTACAACCATCTCATGCGCTACATAAGTTCTATATCACTCAAATGTTGCATTGACCTTAAAATTCCTGACGCAATCCACAGGCATGGGAAGCCCGTCAACCTTCCCGAGTTGGCCTCTTCACTTGGCATCCAACCCACAAAGATCCCTTGCCTATGCCGTCTCATGCAGATGCTGGTCCACTCCGGATTTTTCGTCTCTTCGGAAGCTGGTTCCGGTCATGAACCAGCGTACGATCTAACCCTGTCCTCCAGGCTGCTTGTCAGGGACAATCTCAACTGCCTGTCACCGATGATGTTGGCGCTTTTGACGCCCCCGAGCGTGTCGGCTTTCGATTGCTTGGCAGATTGGTTCCGAGGGGACGAGAACATCACACCTTTCGAGCAAGCCAACAATATGGCCTTTTGGGAGTACGTTTATGATGATAAGAATCAGGAGAACAAAAGGTTGCTGGGTGAGGCAATGGCTTCCGATTCGCGGATGATCAACTTGGTTATGGGAGAATTCAAGCCAATCTTCGAGGGCTTGGGTTCGATGGTGGACGTAGGAGGAGGTACGGGATCACTAGCCAGGGCCATTTCCGAAGCTCTTCCTGATGTGAATTGCACTGTACTTGATCTTCCACAGGTTGTTTCCAACATGACAGGAAATCAGAACTTGGATTTTTTTGGTGGTGATATGTTTCAACATGTTCCTGCCGCTGATGCTATTGTCCTTAAGGTATGTGATATCTCCTTGCAACTTTTTATTGTTTAATGACAATAATTAGTTGGTTATCTTTGACAAATATTGGCATGATTTTAAAAAACGAGGGACTTGTTTTAGGGGTGATTCTAAACAATATTTTTTATATTGAGATTTTGAGTTAGATATATATAGATTTTAATATATTATTAAAACGGGTAGATCACGTACAAATTTTGGTCCAATAGACTTATTTGAGGAGACGTGTTGAGATTGCCTCCACAACTCGTTATTGTGCAATGACATGGGCCCACTAAAAGTTAATAATTAGTGGTTAATCATTGATATATCGGTTACATAACAACAATGTTCCAATAATTTTCAGCTTATATTGCATGACTGGAGTGACAACAACTGTGTGAAGATACTTGAGAATTGCAAGAAAGCTGTTTCCGGTAAAGGGAAAGGAGGTAGGGTATTCATCATCGATATAGTGATTGATGAGAAGAGAGATGAGCATCAAGTTACAGAAACCAAGCTCCTCTACGACATGTTTATGATGGCTTTGTTGATCGGAAAAGAACGAAGTGAGAAAGATTGGGAAAAGCTGTTCTTGGAGGCTGGTTATAGTCACTACAAGATCACACCTTTGTTTGGTTTAAGGTCTCTAATTGAGCTTTATCCTTAAAAGTATTGGATGATCTGCTATAATAAAGTTATCTGCATTCTCCCACCAAGGAAGTTAGTTGTTGTTTTGAGTTTGCTCTTTATTTCTGTTGGACCTTGGGCCCAATAGGCAATTATTATTGTGCCTAATTGGGCCCGGGCCCATTAGGCCCAAAAAGTTGGGTTGGATGGGCCGATCAACCCGCGTTGACCGGCCCAAGATACGCAAGCGCCACGTCAGCGTGACGTGGCGCTGACGTCGCATGTGGCAGTCCACGTGGCGCCACGTGGCAAAGCTATGCGTAGCCTTGCCACGTGGCGGACATGCTGACCAAAGCGCCACGTGGCGGACATGTGACACGTGGCGACACGCGGCGTGCCACGTGGTGCGTTTTGGCTGTCCGGATTTCCCTATAAAAGGGAAAATCTGGCTGGACCAATTTGTAACTTTTCCCACAACCACTCAATACAAAAGGAAAATTCAGGATCAGTTCCAGAATTTTAATCAGATATTCGATAAAAGGAAATCTCGTGAAAATCGATTACGGATCCGTTCGAACGTGATCGTAATTCGACCAGCACGAAGAAGTTGTGGACCCGAGCCTGTGGACCTCTTACTTCAACAAGTAAGTGATTTATTATTAACTATTAGTTTGTTAATTACACGGGTTTAACACGTAATTACTCGTTAATTACGCGTCAAAACCGTCAATTGGTATCAGAGCATGGTTGAAACCAAGTTTTGATGATAATATGATGTTTTAATTCAAGTAATTATGTGATTTATTGAGTTAAAAATCATATTAATCGTGATTTTATGAAAAATCATAATCTGTTGGACTTTAATGTAATTAATTTGGAACCAGCGGGACTAAATTAAATTTTGCCTAACCACGCGGGCAAATTCGCGCACGCGCGAAACCTTAAGGTACCAATCTGAAATTTGACCGATTAAATGGCACCTGCGTGTCGTGGACCTCGGTGCAATTTTCGGAAGACTTGGGGATTAATTGGAAATGTTCCCAAAAATCCCCAAATCCAATCAAACCCTAATCGGGCGATTTGGGCGTTTTCGCCCAAAATCGAAATCTGTCGATTTCGTCAGAAATCCGACGATTACGACGCCGGAGATCGACGATAGTCGATTCTCCGGCTTCTCCCCGACGTCCCGATACCACGTTTATGGATCGGCGTCGTCGGAATCGCGAGATCGAGGACGACGACGGCGGAGAGGCGTCGAACGGAGAAGAGCTTCGCGGCGGAGAACGGCTGGACGACGGCCCGCGCGGCCGCTACGGCCGTGATCGTGAGGCCGAGACGCGTCGATTGCGACCGGTCTCGGCCGCTGGTTCAGCGGCGGTCGTAGGAGGGAGACGCGGCGGCGATTTCACCTTCGGGGTCGGGGATAGAGAAAATTCGAGGGGAAAATATGCGAGGGGCAAAATCGTAATTTCACGATTTTTCCCGAAAATATTTATACCCGGGTCAAGAAAATAAAAAAATCGGATGGATTGACCTAGTTTCTTGGTTCGACCCACCCGATTTACGGTCAAGTCAAAATTGGACCTATAAATTGGTTTTTTCTCTTTTAATTGGATAAAATCAGTTTTTATTCAATTAAAATCCAATAAATTGAAAAAAAAATTAAGAAATTTTTGTCAATTAGGTTTATTGAAATTATATTTTAATAAACTTAAAAAGAAAATATTTTGGAACGAGTTCCGAGATTGAATTGATCCATAAAATGTTCATCAAAAGATTGAAAAATGAGTTTTTCAATCCTATTTTGGGAAAATATGAGTATTAACCCGAAATTGAATTGCAATTGTTGCAAGATTTGATGGCTACTGGAGACAGGTATCTGAACTTCTGTGCAACAGAACTTCGACAGAAGATTCTGAAGCGCCGTTTACCGCTGCGTGTGCCCAAGAATGACATGTATGTCATTGTTGAACACATTGAGGCTGTTCACCGGGAGATGCAAGAGTGCATCTGGGCCGGAGGTTACGATCATGGAGAGGACTGGCCCTCTATGTTTCGAGACCTCCTGGTCACGATGAAAATTCGAGAAGATATGAGTGTCTTCTCGGCACCCGAGTTCAATACCCATAGAGATGCTCTCTATGGTCTGGTCCATTATCTTGAGGATAAGGGTCTTCGCAGAGAAATGATACCTTCTCCTGTTCTTGAGCTGCGAAGCGGTTTGATCTTGAACCGCTACTTCGCTAAGGATTACTATTATAGTTTTCCTCCGCTCCTGATCATCTGGATCATGGATTCAATTCCAGTTCTGGAAAGTACTCTGGAACTTCTCATCGGATCGTCCTCGTACCCGGCCCCCACCGGATCGTCTCCGGACCCAGATCCAGATATGTATCTGGATTCTCCTACCGGATCGCCTGGACATCCCTGTGTGATTATATGTTTAACTGTCCCCATATACATATGTTGTTTTTTGCGAGACTTTTGTACAATAGGTTGTGACCTTGTCTGAGGTTTTGTGCATGTGTGAGCACACTCAGAATGTACAAATGCATGTGTCAAACATGTAATTAAATAAAGATGTTTGTTTAATTACTTCCACTTGAATTTACTATCGATGAACTTTAAACGGTTGAAGTTTAAGATTAATACTTGAATGGTGAGGGGAAGCATGCCCGCGACCCACTTCGATTTTGAGATTAATCAAGAACTCCATATCGTTAAAAGTTATGAGTGATTAGTAAATTGAATCATATTGCCAAATCAAATTTCTAATATGTTCTCATATTAAAAATCCCTATAGAAATGTCAGTCGCTTCTAGATACATCATTGCTGAGCTAAACCGTGAGTTAAAACTCAGCGGTGAAAATTATGACAATTGGAGTATGAAAATCCAATATGTGCTTGAAGAACAAGAGGTTCTGGAGCACATACATGTCATAATGGATGAGCCTGAAGAAGGCACAACTGCTCAACATAAGCGAGATAAGGAAGCTTATGTTATTTGGAAGAGGAAAAACACTACTGCTCGATTGATCTTGCTAAGTTCAATGATGGATGATATCATCAGACAATTTCGCGTGCATGACAACGCGAAAGAGTTATGGGATTCTCTCAAAGTGAAATTCGGAAAGCTTTCAGTATCGAAGCGGCGTGCTTTGACCATAAGGTTTGATACCTTTAAAAAGCGTCCGGAGGTTCTCATGCGGAAACACTAGAGAGTGATGTCCAATATGATCAGTGAACTGGCAGAGGCCGGTCACATACTCAGCAACGAGCAGCAGATTCAAGCTGTCATCCGTTCTCTACCACCAAGTTGGGAACATATGAAGATGAATCTTACCCATTCCGATCATTTGGTAACATTTGATGATGTTGCCAGACACCTTAAGCTGGAGGAAGATCGCCTCCTAGCTATGAAATCCCACCCTGAAGCCCATTCGATTTGTTCGACTGGGAGTGGTGGGAAAAAGAAAAAAGGTAAAGGGAATGGTAAGTGTAAACAAACTCCAAAGGCTGAAAACCATGGAACCAAGTTGGATGGCTCCAAGGCTAAAAAGAACAAGCGGTTTAACATTTCAAAAGTGAAATGTTTTAACTGTCAACAGAAGGGACATTTTGCAAAAGATTACAAAATGCCCAAGCAGGTACATCTAAACTCAAGTGTGAGTAAATTGTATGTATCTTCTTGTACCCTTCTAACTGAATCACATTCTATGTGGGTGATTGATTCAGGAGCGACAGACCATATAGCTAGAGACCGTGGTTCGTTCGTTGAGTACAGGCGATTGTCGGCTGGAGCAAAAACCATTTTTGTCGGTAACAACTCGTGTATGGATGTGAAAGGCCTGGGCACTTGTAGATTACACCTTCGTGGTGGTCGTGCCCTTCTTTTACATGACGTGTTGTTTGCTCCAGACATACGAAGGAACCTGATCTCAGTTTCGGCCTTAATGTCTTTAGGTTTCCGGTTGTCATTTGAGAACGACACCGTTAGATTATTTTTGGATGATGCCTATTTTGGCCTTGGATATATATCGGAAGGTTTTTTGATTCTGGATATTGATCCTTCTGAAAGTTTTTCCTTTGTCACTAGTTCAAATTCATCAGAGGATGATATTAAACTATGGCATTCTAGACTTGGCCATATCGGTCAGGATCGTTTAAACCGTCTAGCTAAGGCAGGACTGTTGGGCCATATAGAGAAATCTATATTACCTTGTTGCGTATCCTGTCTAGAAGGAAAAAGTACTAGAAAACCTTTCGGTACTGGAGCTAGAGCCAAATTTCCATTACAATTAGTCCATTCTGACATATGTGGTCCAATGAACGTGAGGGCAAGGCATGGAGCATATTACTTCATCACCTTTATTGATGACTATACTAGATATGGTCTGATATACCTGATTTCTCACAAGTCTGAAGCCTTAAACTGCTTCAAGACATACATGAGTTTTGTTGAGAATCAGAAGGATAGAAAGATAAAGGCCTTACGAACTGATCGTGGCCGTGAATATCTTTCTGATGAGTTCAAAGCTCTATGCATTGAAAAAGGAATTGAACATCAGTTGTCCATTCCTTATACACCACAGCAAAATGGAGTTGCTGAAAGAAGGAATAGAACTCTTCTTGATATGGTTAGATCGATGATGGCAGAGGCAAATTTGCCTATATCATTCTACGGAGATGCGCTCCTGACTGCCGCATATGTTCTAAACCGTGTTATCTCTAAGTCTGTTACAGCCACTCCTTACGAAATGTGGACAGATCGGAAGCCCGATCTATCCTATTTTAAGCCGTGGGGGTGTGCGTCCTATG
The DNA here is from genome assembly GCA_963995505.1 of Hypericum androsaemum. Classification (NCBI taxonomy): domain Eukaryota; kingdom Viridiplantae; phylum Streptophyta; class Magnoliopsida; order Malpighiales; family Hypericaceae; genus Hypericum; species Hypericum androsaemum. The sequence continues at coordinate 12,800,030 of OZ023192.1, forward strand.
TCCATTCTACCTCAAGTGCTTTCGGTAAATTAGGACCGAGAGGTAGAAAAAGTATCTTTATAAGATACTCAGAGGTATCTAAAGGGTACGTGTTCGTGGGTGAACTTGACAATGGACATGTAACAGAATTTGAATCACGTGATATCACCTTTTTGGAGAATAAATTTCCAAAGTTGGGGGAGGTTAGTAGTGACCTTACCCTTTATGAGACAAATGAACCAGAGTCATCTAGATCACTTCTTCCGAGTGGGAGAATTGAGGAGGAAGATAGAGATTTTTCAAGTCAAAATGATCCGAAAGGTCGTGATCTGAGTCCTGAAAGGGAGGTAATTCCTTATTCCAGTGGGAGTACGGTATTTCCACCCAGTGGGAGTGCGATTCCTGGATATGATGAATATATGAGAGATGTTTATCAAAACCGGGAATACTGTAGGTCTAGCAGAACTAGCATACCATGCCGATGATTTGACATCGAAGGCGAGGCTAATGCGTTCTTGGTATCACTAAAGAAATTTGGTGGTCCAAGTGAAATTCTTCTAGCCATCCTGCAGGATGAAGATGAACCTAAAAATGTATGTGGAGCATTGTCATCTCCAAAACGTGATGAATGGATGAATGCAATGGATGAAGAAATGTCTTCTATGATCAAAAACCAGGTTTGGGATCTGGTTGACCTACCTAAGGGGCGTAGGGCAATTGGGAATAAGTGGATTCTCAAAATCAAGCGCAATGCAGATGGCAGTATCGAAAGATACAAAGCGCGTTTGGTTGCCCAAGGATTTAAACAACAGGCTGGGATAGACTATGAGGAGACTTTTGCACCTGTTGTTAGATTTACGTCAATTAGGGTCATTTTAGCTATGGTTGCTAACATGAATCTAGAATTACATCAAATGGATGTAAAGACTGCTTTTCTCCACGGAGAATTGGATGAAAAAATCTATATGATTCAGCCTGAGGGCTACATTCAAAAAGGCTGCGAACACAAAGTTTACAAATTGAATAGATCAATTTATGGCCTTAAGCAGTCGTCTAGACAGTGGTATATTCGCTTTCATAATACGATCATGCAGCATGATTTTATTATGATAGACGAAGATCACTGTGTGTATGTTAAGCGATCAGGAATGAAGTTTGTTATCATCACCTTGTATGTTGATGACATACTTTTAGCTGGAAATGACATGGTATTTCTTGTCAAAATCAAAGATTGGTTATCTTCCAACTTTGAAATGAAAGACATGGGTGAAGCAGATTATATACTCGGAGTTAAGATTTTGAGGAATCGTTCGAAAATAATAGTGTCTCTTTCACAAGAGACATATATTCGCAAAGTAGTAGAACGTTTCAATTGTGATCACAGTAACCCAAAGTATGTCCCATTGGTTAAATGTCATAATTTGTGTAAGGACATGTGCCCAAAAATAGCTAAACAACGTAGGGACATGGAGAAGATTCCTTATGCCAATGCAGTTGGATGCCTGATGTACGCAATGTTGTGTACTAGACCTGACATTTGCTATGCTGTTGGGATAGCAGGCAGATATCAGTCTGATCCAGGCAGTGCTCACTGGAAGGCTGTCAAAGGGATTTTGAAATATTTGAATACTACTGCAGAATACTCCTTGTGCTATCAAGGCCGTGACCTGATAATGAGTGGCTATACTGATGCTGATTGGGGAGATGATGTGGATAAGAAAAAGTCTATATCTGGATTTGTTTTCTTGTTGAACGGGGGTGCTGTCTCATGGAGCAGTAAGAAGCAAACATGTGTATCCCTGTCAACAATGGAAGCAGAATATGTAGCTTCAGCTCATGCTGCACAAGAAGCGGTATGGTTGAAGAGATTCTTAAGCCATCTCTCCCTGATCAACTCGACGGAGCCAGTGAGTCTATTCTGCGACAATCAGGCAGCTATAGCATATGCTAAGGATCCTAGATTCCATAGCAGGGCTAAGCATATAGATATTAAATTTCACTTTGTGAGAAATTTAATAAAATATAAAGAACTGTGTATGAAACACATATCTACACGAGATATGGCCGCAGATCCAATGACTAAAGCATTACCTCGAGAAGTGTTCGAGAAACATGTTAAGTCACTGGGTTTACGACGGTTTTATTTGTAATCCAATTAGTTGGAATAAAAGAATTTTTATTTGGCAATATGAGTTAAATGTGAAACATGTCGGACAGAGAAGTAGCCCACTCACACGGGTGTTTACCTCAGTGGGAGTTAAGAAGTTGATTCCTGGCTGAGATGAGGCAGTTATTGGACATTCATAAGTGCATGTCCTATGGCAGAATGCCGTCTTGCTTAAGAGCAAGTTTTCTTATGGGATGCAGGAATAAGTTGCTGCATTTGGATTTTCTACAATCCATATGATAAGATAAGTGGAACTTATCATACTGTATGTCCTATTAGCCTAGAGTTAAGCTAAGGCTGATACTCTAGTATGGTGTTAAATGACATGTGTTCCTTGAAAAAGGAATATACACCGTAACACGTGATCAGTATCATGTGTGCTACTCGACCACTGGATGGGATGAAAATGTTGAGTGATTTCACAATCCCTGGTGTGAGACCAATTTTCGAGAATTGTGATTCCCGAAACCTACCCTTAAGATCCTAAACGTATTCTGGAAGTATGATCCAGTGCTGCTAGCTTGGAAAGTTCATGAAAAGGTTATGGCATAGCGATTCGACCTGGCAGGGCTGACCAGAAAAGCAGGCTGTATCATTATGAAAGGAATATAGTTAAGGGAGAAGGAACTCTGTTCATCACATTCTGAGTTTCGTGGTTCAGGTGCACCAATTGTATTGAAAAGTACAATAGTGAACACGAATATAATTGTTTGAAATCACTGATGTGAACAATGGAATGTGACATGAGTCCTGGGGTAATAGCATACATTAAACAAGAAGGTTGTCGAGATGCTACTATTCAAGTAGCCTGAGTGTCTGTGCTCTTGAATTTGACTTAACATACTCGACGTGTGCTGGTCGCACGAAATCCTTTGAAGAAATCTGATAACTGTTGATCAAGGTCAATAATATTGAGTGGGAGATGTTGGACCTTGGGCCCAATAGGCAATTATTATTGTGCCTAATTGGTAGACCTGGCCATGAATTGAATCTGATTCGTGATTCGATTCGTTAAAAATTTGATTCGATTTGTCAATAATTCGATTCGTAAATAATTTGATTCGAATTCGTCATAAACCGAATTGAATACGGTTCAAGATATTTATAATTCGCAAAACCGACGAATTTAATTCGAATTCGATTCGAAAATTTGATTCGAGTTAAATTCGTGTTAAATTCGATTCAAATTTATGTACATATAATAATAATATATGTTAAAAAAAATCAAATAAAATGGGGAGATTTGAGAGAGAAAAATTCGGTTATAATTCAATTATAATTCGGTTATAATTCGATTATAATTCGATTCGAATTCGATTATAATTCGATTCGAATTCGATTATAATTCGATTCGAATTCGAAAATTTATAATTCGTATTCGATTCGTCTTGTGAAGAATTGAATATGGTTTAATGTTTTGATGAATTCGAATTCGAATAAATTCGATTAGAATTCGTCTAAATTCGAACCGTGGTCAGGTCTACTAATTGGGCCCGGGCCCATTAGGCCCAAAAAGTTGGGTTGGATGGGCCGGTCAACCAGCGTGACGTGGCGCTGACGTCACATGTGGCAGCCCACGTGGCGCCACGTGGCAAAGCTATGCGTAGCCTTGCCACGTGGCGGACATGCGGGCCAAAGCGCCACGTGGCGGACATGTGACCTGTGGCATGCCACGTGGCGTGCCACGTGGTGCGTTTTGGCTGTCCGGATTTCCCTATAAAAGGGGAAATCCGGCTGGACCAATTTGTAACTTTTCCCACAACCACTCAGTACAAAAAGAAAATTCCGGATCAGTTCCAGAATTTTAATCAGATTTTCGATAAAAGGAAATCTCGTGAAAATCGATTATGGATCCGTTCGAACGTGATCGTAATTCGACCAGCACGAAGAAGTTGTGGACCCGAGCCTGTGGACCTCTTACTTCAACAAGTAAGTGATTTATTATTAACGAATTAGTTTGTTAATTACACGGGTTTAACACGTAATTACTCGTTAATTACGCGTCAAAACCGTCAATTTTCAAAATCACATCACTTATGAGGATGTAATTGTTTGTACTTTTATTAATATTTTTGTTGTATTTGGATCTTTTATGAAATGTAACTCTTCGTTCTTTCAGCCTAAAAATGAAATGTTGTTTCTTTGTTCTGATTTTCCACAAAAAAGCGTTCCATGAAATATGATATGATTTTCTACGTAGACAAACAAATATAATTGAATTTATCCAAGGTTAAGCAGGTGCTCCTAAAGTATCAACGAATGTCCCAAAAAATTGTCAACCGAAAAATCTGAGAACAATTAGTCATTAGTCGTACTAATATCCCATAAAAATAGGGTAAAAAATATCCATGGTCATTAACTTTTAATTTTTTTTTCATAGTTACTAAACTATTTTTTTTCTTTATGGTCACTCATCTATACTAAATTATTCAGATATGGTCACTCCAACCATTTTTTAGCCGGAAACCTTCCCGGATGTGCAACAAGCAACCCACAACCCGTTTTAGGATCCACGAAACTTCGTGGATACTAAAACAGGATTGTACATTTAGTTGAGCATATTCTCAATGATACTAATAGTCCACCTCGTACATAAATAAAATTGATACTGTACCAAATGAAATTAAATGGAAAACAACTGAACAGCTAACCTCGTGCATAAATAAAATTTATTGCGCAGAGCACTTCTGGCCGCTACAAGCATATGCATCTTGGTCACAGACCCATGCAATTCGGAAATCAGAAGGAATCCATCGACAAACTTGATGGTCAGGACAGCTAACTGAATTTCAGAAGAACCTCGTTAATACCAGGTCCCAATATTTTCCAGTCAAATCCTGCATCTTCTAACTTGACGCGACCTTTTTAGGTCGAAGGACAACTTTTCTGCAATTCTCGACCTTCGGTGAAGAGAATCATTAGTGGTTTTGCCTGCAAGGAAAACACGAGCAAGGCCAAAATTGATAATTTATAAAGTCAGTGGACTTGCAAAAGATAACAAGATCTTTTTTTTAGTTTGCTCGTCAAAAAGCCTTTAAACTATAGTTCAGCTGTCTATCAGATCAAGCTATATGTTTTTTTTCCACCGTACAACATTTAAACTATGTGGCTATACGTGAGTAATTTAGTATAGGTCACTGATTAGACCATAGACAAAAATTATTAAAGGTTAATGACCATGGATATTTATTACTCCATAAAAATAGCATCGGTTCTAGCAATCAGAGCATCAAACTTATACTTTGAAACCGGTCGGAGAAAACGATCGCGTTAGAAAAATCTCTAACACAAGTAACTCATAGGTCGTGGTTGTAAGAATTCTTTTAAATAAAAGGAAAGTAACGAATTTGAGAGAGATCAGGGGAGACAGATTTGGCGGGTCCAACAAGAAACTCAGTTCTCCATGAATATTTGACTTAATATTGCAAGGTCTAAAAAATAGACAGAATTTTAGAGTTTTGACAAATATAATGTAATTATTTGGGTAACAAAAAGTAAACCTAACTATTCGTTGAGGGCTCGGACTTTGCCTTATGGACTTGGGGACTTGGAATTCCGGCCTCCCTTATGGACTTATGTCATTAACCACCAGGGGTTGAGCCAAAAATAGAGTAAACCGCAAAACCACCGAATCGATCAAATTGCATACCGTACGTTAAATTGGTGTCGTGGTGCTATTTGAAACCGTCACTAAGTTGATGTGGTTTGGTTATTGGTCTCAAACCAAACCACGACACCGTGAAATGGCATACATAAAACGACGTCGTTTTAATATGTGTACTTTGTGTCAAAACGACGTCGTTTTGGTTTAGTATATAAGTAATTTTTTCCGTTCTTTAGTTTCCGAGGACACCTACCCCAAATCGATTTTTCTTCCCTACTACAAATTGATTTTTGGGTAAATTAGTCTCAGGTCTCTGACATTTCATCATCCTACCTCTAGTGTCTCTCGGTTTCCAGAAATAATTTTATCATCCATGTGTTTAGTTTTATTATACTCTGTAGTCCATGTTGTCAGAATATGCCATTTTCTCCTGGGAACTCATACTTGAAAAGACCAAAATGCCCCTCCTATTTAAAAGATAAAAAATTCCTCTTTCTCTTCTCCCTTCACCTTTTTCTTCTTCCCACTTCATCTTCTTCGTCCAACCTTCAACCTTGAAATAAAAATAAAACTCAATCATTCTTAGTAAAAATTAAACTAATTAGGAAAAAATTAAAATTTCAAGAACCTTAATTTTGAAAAAAATAAAAATAAAACTCAATCATTCTTAGTAAAAATTAAACTAATTAGGAAAAAATTAAAATTTCAAGAACCTTAATTTTGAAAATTCAAATTAGAAAATATTCTCAATCATTCTAATGCTTAGACCTTAAGTAAATAACTTATTTTTTGAAGCCATACAACTTTCGTTTCAAAGCCATACACTCAGCCTTTCCACCCTCCAAGACTACGTCATCGCCCGAGAAGGACACTCACTATCAAAACCCAGATTCGCGAGATTCCTAAAACAAGAAACAGTCCAGATAGATGGTCGCGAGATTCCTAAATCAAAACCCAGATTGTGAAATTTTAAGCATTTCCAAGACTACCCACCTGCATCGAGAAGGAGATAATTAGTTAGGTTTTTAAGAGAGATGTTTATGATGCTTGTATTTATTGGAATGCTATCTGGGGTCGTTGTGATTACCGGAACAATGGTGGAATTGGTAATTTATAATTTAAGTTTATAGGTTTTGGTTACATAATCAACCTAATGCATCTTTCATAAAAATTCTTGTAATCTAGCTCTTTCGTCCTTGATGAACAAAGATTCTCGGCATCGCGGCAAGAAGGGACCAAAGGACTGAAAGAGAAGACGAAACGCCTGAGCAAAAAAAAATTACGATTATTTTAGGTGGATGGCATTAGGTTCGAATTAGGGTTATTATGTTTGATTTTCTTTAATTAATTTGAAGTTTTCAAAATTAGGTTTGGATTTCTGATTCGATTTTGTGTTTTGGTTGGTTGGTTTGATTTGAAAAAGATGAAATGGAAGGAAGAAAAGAGGGGTTGTTTGTTTTTTAAGTGAGAAGGGCGCTTTGGTTTTTTCAAGTGGGGATTCGCGAGAGTAAGGTTGTTAGGATCTAGAGTTAACTCCTGGGATCTTATGATTTTACGATTCACCATGGGCAAAACGAGTCGGAGCCTATGCAAAATCGGGAGTCGAGCGGGATCGGGATCTGAGTGATAACTCCTGAGATCCTGAGATGTATGAGTTGGAGTGGTGGGATGTTTCTCAACACTTCCAGAGGAGAGAGAGAAGGATAAGAGGTTATCATTCGTTTAACATTTTAATAATATTTGCTATCCGAATATTATATTTTGTTTAATTTTGTTTAATCTACTATATTTTGTTTAATTTTTTTAATAATAATTTTTATTTGAATAACTATTGATCGACTAAAATGCTTAAAATGACACGATTGGTAATTATTTATCCCAAAAATTAATAATCAAATTTATATTAATTATTGTCTCTGAAATTAATAGTTTTAGAGTTATTTAAATTCATATTTTTATCCTACCAATTTTTTGCCACTTATTTCTTCTACATCAATTTTGATGTTTATTTTATTTTCTTTGTTGCTCATCAAACCACATTATGTAACCTATAGATATGTAGTAGATTGTCATTAAAAAATGTATTGAACTGAGATTTTTGTGTGTAAATTTATAAAGGAAATTGGTCATTAGTAAAAAAAATTTATGAAAAGGTTATTAATCTTAGTTATTTCTATAATTTTATCTATTTGATAGATCTTACGATCTGTGTTACAATCCTATGATCTATGCTTTCTCTATGCCCAAACGATCTTTAGTGGGATCCTGATTTTGACAACCTTGCGCTAGAGAAAATGACATATTCTGACAATATAGACCCCAGAGTATAATAAATCAAACACGGTGGACGATTAAATCATTTTTGGAAACTCAGAGACGCTAGAGGTAGGATGACGAAATTCCAGAGACCTAAGAGTAATTTACCCTTGATTTTTTCCCTTCAAGATCTCTACTGGCCTCCGGCCTCCTGTGACTCTCTCTGCTGGCCTCCGGCCTCCACGCATTCTTCCCTCTCTGTTCTTCGTCCTCCACCGCCTTCGTCTCTCTTCACTCACTGTTGAACCCAAAATCCTCAAATCCCCAAATCCTCAAAATCCTAAACTCCTAAATTGATAAAACTCCAAATTTCAGAAGGTAAAAACCTAATCCCCATCCACCCTCTTCGCTTTCTGCTGGCCCACGGCGTCCACCGTTCTTCTCCCTCTTTCTCTCTGCCATCCTCCCGATTCTTCTTTCAGAAATCCTAAATTTTGTTTGACTGTTGCAACTTGCTTTTGGAATTTTAGTATTTGAGAACGTTGTTGCTTTTGGAACTTGTAATTTGGTATTGGAACGATGTTGTAATTTAGTCTTAAGCATTTTGGAACGTTGTTACAACTTGATCTTTAGCATTTTGTTGTGAAATGCTAAAAAAATATTTTTTTTACTTTTGGCCCAACTGGAATGGGCCTACCGTGAAGAGCTCAAATTGCAGTTTTAAACCGCGAAACCGTACCAATATACCGCAAGTCACCTAACCGAACATCGATGGTTTGGATAGATCCCGTCACACCGACGGTGTCTATTTATTCTAAAATAATTTGAAGTTTGGTGTCAATTTTCACAGCGATACCGAAAAACTGTATCAAACTCACCCCTAAGTCCACCATTGTAAGCGCAATTGTGTGGTGTCACTGATGTATTTTTTTATAAGTAAATGTCACTGAAGTATTGACGTGATTCAGTACATCTAACAATTAAAATTTTATCACTTTCTATATTTATAATAAATTTAATAGATTTAAGTTTGTTTATCATAATTATTACTAAATTTTGATCGATCCACATATTGTTACATAGAGAAGTTAGCACCGCTATTAAATTGCTCTATATCAACGAGAGTTTGTCCAAGTGCCAAAAAAATTGGATTCCATTTTAGTAGGATTTGGTCTCAATTATTAAAAATAGAAAAGACTCTAACAGGAGAATTATCTCTAAATATGACCTAACAGTTAGGGATGGCAAATTGACTATTATCATAAGAGACTACACAGATCGAGACTCGAAGGGTCCAAGATCAGTTAATTTTGATCGGGTCTAGGCAGAAATTTTGTTTGGATCTTTAATTTTATAAACGATAAAGGTAAGGATATAGATCTATAGGATCCTCCACGGATAATACCAAATTTTAAGACAATAATAAACTATTCATTCCTGGCACACCTCAATAGAATGGAGTAGCGAGAAGAAGAAATTGAATTCTTCTAGACATTGTTAGATATTTTCTAACTGTAAGCTCTCTAAGTCTATCACTACCACCCCATTATAAATTTTTGGACAGGTTGGCAGTGCGACCTAAGCCATTTGAGACAATGGGAGTATGAATCCTACCTATGTCCATACTACCTCAAGTTAGGATTGAGAGGTAAATAGAGTATCTTCAACAGATACTTTGCAATATTAAAGGATATATGTTCGTGGGCGAACAAGGTGATGGACAAGTGATAGAATTTGAATCACTAGATACAACATTCTTGGAAAATATTTTTCCAAATATTGGAAGGGGTAAATAAAGATCTTGCCTTGTGTGAACTGATGAGCTAGAATCATCTGGATCACTCCATCCGAGTGGGAGACATTGTGGAGGAGAAAAATAATAGTTTACCACCTCTGACTGATTTAGAAGTTCATGATCCAAATGATCTTCAATCAGTGGGAGTGACTGATCTGGAAGTTTCATGACACAAATGATCTTCATCTTAGTGGGAGTAAAATTTCTTGTTCCAGTGGGAGTATGGAATAAAACTTCAGTGGGAGTACAATTCCAGATTATGATAATATATAAGAGATGTTTATCATAAATATGGATAGACGTTGCTAAAAGAAAAAGTTTTCCATGCCAACGATTTGAGATCGAAGGTGTAGAAAATGGTCTCTCGGAAATATTAAGTGTTAATGATGCAAATGAGATTCTTTTAGCTATCCTGCTTGATGAGAATGAATTTAAAAAATTTGATATTCTATCAACTCCTGATAAGAATGAATGGATTAAAGCTCTTGAAGGAAGATATGGCTTCCAAGAAATCAAACCATGTTTGAGAATTGGTTGACCTACTTAAAAAGCGTAAGGCATTTGAGAATAAATAGATTCTCAAAATTAAGTGAGATGAGAAGAGAGTATCGAAAGATACTTAGCTCACTTAGTTGCCAAAAAAGATTCATGCAACATAAATGAATTGACTATTAGAAGTCGTTCTAACTTGTTGTAAGATTCATGCTCATTATGATTATTCTGGTTATCATGGCTAATTTAGGCCAAGAGCTAACATCAAATGGATGTCAAGACTTCATTCTTATCGGAGATTTGGATGAAGGAATCTATATAGTTCAACCAGAAGATTACATCCAGATAGGCCGTGAACATTAAGTTAGCTAAAATTGCTGAGATCAATTTATGGCCTTAAATAGTCTTCAAGAGAGTGGTTTATTCATTTTTTTCATAATTCGATCAAGTGGTATGATTTGAAATTAAATGACGAGTACCAAAATATCTACATTAAATGCTCTAGAAAAAGTCTGTCATTATACATTGTGTGTAGATGCCATACTGATAACTTGAAATAACTTGGGATATCCTAACGAGCTTAAAGTATGATTTTTGTCCAACTTTGAACTGAAAGATACGAGAGAGACTGTTCGCATACTCAAAGTTAAGATTTCAAGGAATCATTTGAATTCAACGATTTAAATATGACGATAAGAATCTCTAGTATGCCCGAGTAGTCAAAAGGTCATTATCTCAATAAAGACTTGTGTCCCAAAATACCTTAGCAATAAAAAGATATAATGGATGTCCTTTATGCAAATGTTATGGATTGTCTCAATCCAAGCATAGCACATTTACGAGCGTCAAGGAAATTACGCAGTGCTTGAGCATGACTGCAAAATACGCATAGGGTTGTCAAGGTTAAGGCCTGATACTGAGCAATTATACTAGTGTAGATTGGGCATTAGATGTGGACAAAAGAAATTCTCTTTGGGATATATTTTTCTTGCCAAGAAGAGTTGCTGTCAGACGTGTGTCTATCTCCTTATTTACTTTAAATCTTAATATGTAGCTTCCATAGTTGCTATGCAAGAGAAAATGTGGTTGAAGAGATTCTTAACCCATTTATCCATAACCATCTCAGAAGAACTAATGAGCATATTTTGTAATGTGGTTGTATGTATGGAGATGAGAATAAACACATATCTATGAGAGATATGATCGTATATCCAATGACTAAGGGTGTACCTTGAGATGTGTTTGAGAAACATGTTAGGTCCTAGGAATTCCGAAAGGTATTATTTTTGGCTCATATCACGAACATTGAATTTGTTATTCAATAAATTTGATATTATTTTGGTAAGACAATATGAATGTTAATTTAAGTGATATTTACTTAAATGCACGTCGGACAGAGAAGTAGCCGACTCACACGGGTATTTACCTCAGTTGGAGTCAATGAGTTGATTCTTGAATGAGATGAGGCAAGTTTAGAACATTGTTAATTATCGAGTGTATGTTCTAAAATATTAATGTTGTCTTGCTTAACTACAAGTATGAGCTTGTTAAAGCGCAAGATTTTTGATGGTGTAAGCAATGGGTGTTGCATTAAATAAGTTATCAGAACTTATATGATTATATGGAATCCAATGGTAAGGAGTAAATGGAACTTACCATAATTCTGTTTTGATAGTCTGAAGTAGTTTTTTAGTAGACTAAAGCTGTTATTCGTAAACATCGAGGTTGATGCTCTAGTATGGTGTTACTTATGAAAGACATGCGCTCCTTTTTGTAAGGACAGAACTCCATTGCACATGGATCATGTCATATGTGCTCTTCGACCTATGGATGAAAAATCAATTTATTACTAAGTGATTTCAATTTTCCTAGTGTGAGACCAATTTCGAAAACTGTAGTTTTTGGAACTCTACCCTTAAGATCCTAAACATATTTTGGAAGTGTGATTCAGTGCTACTAGCTTGGAAAGTCTTTAAAGGGTCATGGTTTAGATTCGACCTGGCAATGCTAACTATAAAAGCTGCCTGGATCATGATGGAAGAAATATTGTTAGGGGAGAAAGTTTCTATCGATCACATTCTCGAAGCTTCGTGGTTCACCGGTATACCTATTATGTTGAGAGCGACATAATAGTGAACACGAATAAATTATTTCAGAAATTACATGTGAGAAATAATGAATGTGAGATAAGACCTAGGGTAAGACATACTTTATATGATGGAGGTGCTAATCGAGATGCTATCATCCAAGTGGCCGCTATGTGCTCTTGGGTTTAGCAAAGTGCACTCGATGTATGCTGGTCGCACGACCTATCTGCCAAACACAAAATGAGAGAATGAATTGGTTATGGTCAATCATGTGTGAGTGGGAGATGTAAGTTATCACCCATGATTATTCATTTAGTTAATTAATTAAAATATTTGAGATTGGAATCTCTTGAGAAATCTTTTAATTAATATCCAAATGGATAATCGTGGGTGATAACTTACATGGAGGAATAAGGAAATGGGATAGGAGGCGATCCCCTTAGAAGGAAAGTCAAGAAGAATTATTTATGTTTGAAGCAAATCTTTTTATCAATGTAGTTTGGTGCTGAAAGGTGCTTAGTGGATGTGCTTTGTGGGCATGCTCATTGAGCCGAACAAGCCATGTAATATCCTTATTGTCTACGCTCCCTCAAGCTTTGCTGAACAATTGACGACGTGGGCTGAAGTTAAGGTGGTCAAAGATGCTAATCCCAACCCGATGTGGATTTGTATGGGTGACTTGAATGCCGTATTATGTAGGGAGGTGAGAAAGGGTGAGTCTGATTCCGGGCGTAGCACGTCGAGGCATTTGCGATTGATGGTGGACCAGCTGAACTTGATTGATCTCCTACTGGTTGGGAGAAAATTTACTTGGAGGAACACCGGCGGGTCTGCTAGCCAAATAGACAGATACCTTGTATAGCAGGAGTGGTTGCAGACTTCCCCCCAGTGTATTCAGTTGGGATTGTGTAAAGGTAGCTCTGATCACAATCCTATCTTACTCAAGACTAGAGATTTGGACTGGGGCCCCCAATCATTCAGATTCTTCTCGGTCTGGCTGGATAAATCAGAGTTTCAAAGCAATGCTCAGAGCTGGTGGGTAGAGCTGGACGAGGTGACGTGGGGATCGAACAAGTTCTTCTACAAGCTCGACTATCTTGAGAAGAAAATAAGGGATTCAAGGCATTGCCTCTTTGGAGAGTTGGATGAGGATATAAAATACCTTAAGGCTGAGATTGACACTCTTGACTCCCTTGAGGAGGAGGCGGACCTCACTGAGATACAAAAGGAGAGGAAGAGAGCACTAAAAATGAAATGTGGCAGAAGCAATGTGCTCTTGAATCATACTGGATGCAAAAGGCGTGTATCAATTGGGGAAAGCTCAGTGACAGAAATACCAAGTACTTACACTTACCTCCTAAGCTCAGGAATAAATCAAACTATATTGGGCAATTACGGACTTACAATGGTACGGTGGACAGTCCAGCAGAAATCAAAGAGGTGATAACGGAGCATTTCTCTAGACATTTCACTGAAGTCGTGTGGAGCAGACCTTCCCTGGACCACAATCTGTTTACAAAGCTATCAGAAGGAAGCAAATTATTGCTTAAAGCCAAGCCGGAAGAGAAGGAGATCAAAGAGGCTATTTGGAGCTGTGACGGAGAAAAGGTGCTGGGTCCCGACGGCTTTTGCTTCTCTTTTTTCAAGGTCTGTTAGGATGTGTTAAGTAGAGACACGATAGATTTTGTCAAAAATTTCTTCAGGAGGTCAATGCTTTTGCCGCAAGTAAAGGCTTTGTTAATCACCCTTGTGGCTAAGAAGGTTGGTGCTAGAAGATAAATGAATTCAGACCTATTTCCCTTGTCGGTTCTATTTACAAGGTGGTATCGAAGGTTCTGGCCAATCGGCTCCGTAAGATGATTGCCCAAGTAGTAGGGGCAGAACAGTTTGCTTTTATTGGAGGCCGACAAATGATAGATAACATCCTAATCTGTAGCGAAGTGGTAAACTACCTAATGAAGTCCAAAGTGAAAGGAGTTTTAATCAAACTCGACTTTCAAAAAGCATTTGATAGCATTTCTTGGGACTTCGTTGAATCGGTTATGTAGGGGATGAATTTTGGGCTAAGGTTTAGAAGGTTGATTATGAGTTGCATTCGGGGATCGTCGGCCTCGATTCTAATTAATGGTGTGCCTACCAAGCTTGTAAAGATGGAGGTTTTTACCATCTGAGGGTTTTACTGAGGCCGACGGCAGCAACCTCAGAAGAGGAGATCCCTTTTCTGAGGCCACCAGTAGTAGTAGTCGTAGTCCGGATAAGGTGTTGCACGATCCTCTTAATAGGAGCCTTGAGTATCGGTAGTTCGCCTTTGTCGTTGTATTTGGACTTGGTTTTCGTATTTATTTAGGGGCTTTGACCCCGCCTCTTCCACCCAAAAAAAAGAAACATAAAAAATCATCCAATGTATCAAGGACACGGCTCAAAGTGGCGGTCAATTAAATCCTATGACCCTCCATGAGGTGATTTGCTCGGCTGGGATATTTGGCTTGTGGTGTAATTAGGATCTAACATTTGGGATGATGGATTTTGGGGTTATTCTTTTGGAAAATTATTTTGGATAGCGTTTCTAGTTGTATGACTTTGATAACTAGATTTTCAATACTTTTTTTTATAAGTAAAGTATCATTTACCTTAAAAGATCCGACCAAGGGAGAGCACACCATTGTTACTGTACCAAAGGTACGAGATAAAATATATCTGACGCAAAGCAATGATATGCAGTATCTGAATACGTAATCTAATCTAACAAAAAATTTCCCCAAATACAAACGACCAAACCAAAAATCGAAGACCAGTCACGAAGTATTGAAAGACCAGTTATGAGCTTGACCACATGCAACCTCCTTAATTGCACAGAGGATAAAAGAGGTATCAACCTCCCAAGGGCATCATCGTGCGAAACCATATTCTCCATAATCGAAGAAAGGGTAAGCTCCAAAACTGGTCACTTTGGGGAAATAGCCTTCACCTTCTGAGTCGATGTTTTCAATGGAACAGCAGCCTTGGTCAAAGGCTTCCTAACTTGACTACTAGAGCGGGTCGAAGTCGGCAGGGTCAGTCGATTCACTTTAACTATCTTGGCCACCCAAACAGCAACGACAAGATCCATCGGAGAGCCTGACGGAGAAGCAACAGGGCGTTGCAACTCAGCGGCACCAATTGAAATATCAAGAGAAGCAAGGAGCTTCTCTAACTAATCAGGATCCTCATCGACAAGGGGGCCGCATCAACTACATCCCCTATTCCATCCCACACTGTGGCAGCCATAACGTGCTGCAACACCGGAAAATCAGAATGCCGCGAGTAATCTGACTCAACCCCAGCAATAGTAGCAAAATGAGGCACAAAACCATCCTTCATCGGCCTCTCAGATGCAACAGAAGTAGCCTCCAAAGATCCCTAAACCTCAACACTCTCCACCAAACCTTCAAAATTCAACTCACCAACAGAAGCAAAGGATGGATAAGCTGAAATTGTAGCAAGCGAAGCATGAGAAGGGGCTGCCCTACAAGAATCAACGATAGTGACAGCAGCAGGAAGGGACTGCCATGCATCCGTAAATAGCTCAGCAGAAGCCTGTCTAGCTTCACAGAGATCCTCAGCAATCGCGCTTCTAGATGCATCAAGTCCTGTACAAAACGGAACCCCTGCACCAACATCCAAAGAACCCAAAGTAGTAGAAGCAACTACAGAAAACACAATCTGCTCACAATCTCCTCCATCCCCCTCGGGACCAACGTTCACTTCAAGACCCAAGAAACCATCCACATAGCTACGAATTTCACCATCCTCCACATCACAATTGCAGCCTGAACTAACAAAATCAAGACTATCAGGCTCCCAATTAGAACCTGACTGATCTTCCTCCATTAAAACCACCATTTCCTCCACACAAATCACGTATTTATCAAGCCAAGCACAAATTCTATCTAAGCACTTTGATAAAATTAGGACAAGCGCAACGTCCAAGCGTATCCGGCAGATTTCTAGTACCTTAGATATTGTATTTATGGCATAATTGGTGTAATTATTGGTGGTAATTTTTGAAAAGTAATATAAAATGTTTGACTATGGTACTATATTGTGATGCGATTGTCGGGATTACAATGAACCAATCGGAATCTTCCATTTGAGAATTTGAGGATTGTGTCAGAACGTATGGTTCATAATTACCGCTGAATCGGTGAAGAATTGTTTTAAAGTTAATCAGAGATCTTTAAATAGAACTTTTGTTTAGGTAGAATTTTATCATACACTTGTTTTAACCCAAATCACACTTGACTTAGTTAGTCGATAGAAACTCATTAATTTTGAATACTAAAATACTAAAATAATATTAAATACTAAAATATCCTAGAAAATTATTAAAAATAACTATATCTAATAACAATTGTTACTAGATATATGATATCTATGACTTTAAACCACCTTATTTAACTCCATATCTTTTTCTCCTTTGGCCTTGTTCCATGTAGTCCGCTTCATTTTTAAAATATCAGATAAGTTCACTTAAGTATCCCATAGTTTCACGCATTTTTACTTAGGTACCTTGTGGTTTTACTTTTTTCACTTTGGTGACAGATGTTTCCAAATTTGACACTTTTAGTGACAGAAGTTTTCAAATTTGACACTTTTGGTGATAAATTCTTAACCAAGGTTAGTTATTTTCTGATTGACATTTCCATGGTTATCCACGTAAGTAAGGGTGAGCATTCGGATAATCCGAATCCGAACTATCAGAATTTTGAACTATCCGAACTACTTTTTTTGATATCCGAATCCGAACTATCAACTATCCGATATCCGATATCCGATATCCGAACTTTTTTCGGATACGGATTCGGATAATCCGAACTATCCGATTTTGGCCCAATTATTACCAAATTTTCCTTTTACCTTTGCTTACGCCTCCTAGTGGAAACAAACCAGAGAAAAGAAAACAAGAAACAAAAGCATCTTTTTTAGGATGAAGAGAGCACAAGCTATTTGAAAAGACAAGGCTTGTTCATCGGAGAAGACTACAACAAGAGCACCTTTTTTTAATCACAGCCACTAGAAAAAATCCATTTTAGAGCATGTTCATCAGAAAAAATAGAAACACCAACAATAAGGAGAGGAATCAGGGACGGGAACAAGCACGAGAAAGGGACAAATATGAGCAGCTACGGGTACCAGGAGCAAGGGCGAGACAAAAACGACATGAGCGTCGGGGAGTGGGGACGACGAGAAGCAGGCGGCGACGTGGACCAGGTTTTGGTAATTTAGGTTTTACATTTTAGGGATTGGAAACTCTCGACTTTGTCTAGAAGATTTAGGGAAAAAAATAGTTGGGTTGGGGATTGTAGGAAGTGGGCTGGGCTGGGCTAAAAGGTTATTTTTACAAATCGGATAGTTCGGATATCCGAATTAAAAAATTTATTATCCGAATTTTTTATTTCGGATAATCCGAATCTGAATCCGAATACATAATTATCCGAATCCGAAAAATACTTCGGATTCGGATTCGGACAACGGATAACGGATATTTTGCTCACTCCTACACGTAAGCGCCATGTGAGTGCCATGTCATATTTCTCTAAGACATTAACGTGGCAATATTAAAAAAAATCTCCTTTTAAATATCTAATCTCTAAAATCAACCAAAATAAAGCAAAATACTTACTCTCGTCAGGAATTTGTCACTAAAAGTGTCAAATTTTAAAACCTCTGTCACCAAAGTGGAAAAAGTGATACCACAGGGTACTTAAGTAAAAATGTGGGGAACTACATGGTACTTAAATGAACTTATTCCTTAAAATATTTGTCGAACTGCTTTGTGAACTTGAATCATCGCTTGAACTTTGTGATTCGAGGACCTTGATTTTTTTTCCTTTTTTCCGGAATAGGCCCGTGCTCCATGCGTGAAGATACTTCATAACTACAATGAAGCAATTTCAAGAAAAGAGAAAGGAGGCAAAGTATTCCTTAACTAGTGAAACGTCCTTCCAAATCTTTATTGTGATTTGGTATCACCTATACATAGTGATATTTTTTTAATGATACCTATATGATTGTATTTCAAACGATTTTCGTAATTAATACTTGGAAGTTGGAACTAAGTAAAGTTCATGAGTTCAGTGGAAAAAAATTACCATAAAGTTCCGTAAAAAATAATTCGTCGCACTATGTGATAATTAGACTCGATTAATCACCCGTGGCCATACCATCTTGAATGTCAATACCATAGAAAAATTCATACAGAACTGAATTGAATTAGTCATTGTCTGACAAACACTCATAGAAAAACAAATTACGTTTAATTAAACAGAACATATGATACATGCTTCAATTGAACAGGCTATCCATCTTGTAATTTGGTCCCAAGAAGATCCCCAAAATCTGCATCTTCTCTGTCCATTGATCCATGTGGGCTCCCACAAGGAAGCACATATTTGCACGTTCTCTTCACAAACAACTCATTCCATAATTCTTTCCGGATACTCGAACTATATAATAACATTTGCACACACACACAAAAAAACTATATAATAACCAGAGAAGTCCAGAACTTGGAATCATAATTTTTTGAGGAATGGAATTCCACAAGGAACATCTTGATCTGATCTTGGTCCCTGGTGGGTTTATCATCATGTTTGGCTACCATCTCTACCTCCTTCATAGATACAACACTTGTCCTGAGGCTACAATCATTGGATTGGAGAACAAGGACAAGAAAGATTGGGTTCAAAGTATTGTGGAGGCAAGTCATTCATCCATCTCTCTTGATAAACTATATATATTCTTAAGACTAATTTTGTAATCTTGAATGGGTTTTCTTATAAGTAGACGTCGGTAGGATTTGAATCCCGGTTTTAGAGTACTTATTTTAGATGGTTATTATGGTTAGTGCGACCGTAATATATACATTTAAGTATTTTGTTGGGTTTTAACTCTGAACTCCAGTTAAATAATTATTAATTATTATAACGCATATATACATTCTTAAGCCTTTTTTTTTTTTTTTGGTAAATTTCTTAAGCCTATTGTTTTTATGAATCTTAAGCCTATTGTCTTATTTTGGATGGTTTTTTATTACAAGTAGACGTTGGTAGATTTTGAACTTGGGTCCTCTATTATGATAGATAGTTTAATGATCAAGATGATCGTGACAACGATCCCTGTGAGTGATACTTCTCTAATGAAATATATACATACTTAAGCATATTGTTTTTTTTATATAAATCTAAGTCTGTTGTCTTATTTTGGATTTTTTTTTTCTTGCAAATATACGTTGGTAGAATTTGAACCCCGGTCTTTTTTGTACTGGATTTGAATCCCGATCTTGAAGTACTTATTTTAGATGGTTATCACGATCAGAGAGACTGCGAGAAGGATCTCGACAGAGCAGTGAATGTGATCGCAAGCAACACGTCCACGACGGCCTACTTGTCTACAATCTCCCCAACTCTTAAGCTCCCTGATTGGAACCTGGCTTGGAAGCAGCTCCAGCCCAACAAACAACCTCCTACAGAGCGAGAGAATATACGGCGATACAAGGCCAAACACCATCTTCATCAAGGAACTCTGCCTCCTCTCGTGCCTCCTCCTCACCTTCTCGGGATTCGTAAACGCGGCGAGGCACTTGGTCCACAGGAACTGCCTCCTGACCTCCCCGGAAAACAGGGAGCTGGCGAAGGAGATTGAGTTTGCAGTGATCAAAGAAGGGGAGTTTTGGACGTTTGGACTAAGAGCACTCTACTTCGCCCTCGATGTGCTCCTCTGGTTCTTTGGTCCAATCCCAATGTTTGTTTCCTCAGTTGCCATTGTGATTATCCTTTATTACCATGACATCTACACTGTGACAATGCATGATAGCTATTGCCCGTCAGATGGCCTAAAGGGTAATAAAGGAACTTCAATGGCTAGATTCAGCTACTGAGGTTGATTAGTTTCTTACCTAGTCAAAGATAAATCCCAAGTCCAATTCCTTGTTCTTTAAATTTTTTTTCCGATGAGTTAATTTTTTAACTTTTTTTCAATTTGGTCCCATTTCTTGTTAATTTTTTTTACATAATCACCGGTTGAACCAGCGAATCGACAAATTTACAAAATGGTGAAGCATATTTGCTTCGTCCACGGACGAATTCGAATATAAATTCGAATTTTTATGATTCAGGTCAAATCGAAAGAGTAGAGCAGAACGCCAAGCAAATAGTAAAGCAGAAAACCTAAACATTTGCTGTGAAAAAGCTTCAAAACATTTGAACTCCTAAAATGCCTCGTGCATAAGAAGTAGAAGAATACATAACTGTACGGTAAGGGAATAGAATACTGTATTTTAGCCAAAGGGCTTGTAGACCAACGGTACAATGCGTTATAAATATTTTGGAGGTCCAAGATTCAAACCTTGACAATATCATTGTGTAATAATTTACCTTTCAAAAAAAGAATACTGTACTTTATAAGAAGCATTTATCTATCTGATTCTAATTAAATAAAATCATCATCTTTAGAGTAATGGAATTAGGATTAGCTTCATAACTACTTACACTATCATGGACAAACCGAAGAACGCTTCGTATGCCGCATTACAATGTTGTTTATTTGCCTGCCACTAGATGCTTTCACTACTAGCAAGCAACTCCCTTGTGAGATGAACTACCATCAAATTTTGTTGATGATGTGACCTACCATCACATTTTTCTTTATAATAAAGTGCATTTTGGAAAGTTTCAAAATAACTCTAATTATTTTTATTTTTTTCAAAACTTCATTGTCTCTCTCCCTCTCTTGAAATAACTCCTCGCCATTAGTCGCTTCTCTTCTCTTCTCTTCTCTTCAACTTCATCCCCTCCTCTGAAACTTGCAACACTTGTCAATACACTGAAAGTTTCTATCTATTTTTACGTCTCTCTTATTATTACTGAAACGACGGTGTTTCGATGGGTAGGACTCGGCAGCTAAGTAAATTAATTAGAAAAAGATTGACTCAATTAATATATTTTAAACCATAAATTACTGATGTGCAAAATCGTGATAGTGCAACATACTAAATTGAACTTTTCTTAAAATTCTATTCCATTCAAATTGAACTAGTTCATGAGCGACAGTTTCATGGAACAAGTAACCCAGCTGTTCGTAATGGGCTCGGGCTTTGTCTTGTGGGCTTGGGGATTTGGAACCCCGCCTCTATTGTAAGAGCTAATATTGTAATTTGAAAATTTTTCTTTTCTGTAGAAATTGCTAGGAGCCTAGGACCACTATTAAATTGCCTTGGTAATTTCGGAACTCGAAAGACAATTGATCGAGACTTCGGGTCCGCCCATGAGTACAGAGTACATCAAATTGTGTGGTGTAGCTGCACCCTTTTACATCACCAATAATTCAGATATTTTCGCCGAAATCTAGTCAACTTACAACAATACTTTGTCAATTGATCTATTTGCCGGTAAAAATAATTAAAATATTTTTGTGGTTGATTGTGGTTGAAAATCAGGCACATCTTCCAATCGTATTCTCCAACTATGCATGAAAATCACAAGACGAGCTATACAAAGCCTTTTTTTTAACAGAGTACATAGCGTCTTTGATATTTTCTTACAAAGTAGGAATTTTATTGAAACTTCATAATACTACAAAGCGACAAAATAAAAGTTGTTGTTGACTGGTTTCTAAGTGCAACATTTTTTTTTTGACAAAATAAAAGTTGGTCCAAATAATAGACGACTTGGATGACTATATAATACTATTGAAAAAATACCATCTTGATTAGAACTCGAGAGTACTCGACTATAAATATAAAGATTTCGGGGAAAAAAACCCATTCATCTCCTTATATTTGGCAGCTTGACGCCAACTCCAAGTCTTTGGAGAGCAAATATGGCCTCAATCCCCAACCACACCCCTCAAGAAATGTTCCAAGCTCAAATCCATATCTACAACCATCTCATGCGTTACATAAGTTCTATGTCACTCAAATGTTGTATTGACCTTAAAATTCCTGACGCAATCCACAAGCATGGGAAGCCCATCACCCTTCCTGACTTGGCCTCTTCACTTAGCATCAAACCCACCAAGACCCCTTGCCTGTACCGTCTCATGCAGATGCTGGTCCACTCCGGATTTTTCGTCTCGTCGGAAGCTGGTTCCGGTCAGGAACCAGCGTACGATCTAACCCTGTCTTCCAGGCTGCTTGTCAGGGACAATCCCAACTGCCTGTCACCGATGATGGTGGCGTTTATAAGGCCCGAGTACGTGTCGTCTCTCGATTGCCTGGCGGATTGGTTCCAAGGAAACGAGAACATCACGCCATTCGAGCAAGCATACAATATGACAGCTTGGGAGTACCTTTTCGATGACAAGAACCAGGAGTACAAGAGGATGTACAGTGAAGGAATGGCTTCCGATTCGCGGATGATGAACTTGGTTATAAGAGAGAGCAAGCCAATTTTCGAGGGCTTGGGTTCGGTGGTGGACGTAGGAGGAGGTACTGGATCACTGGCCAGGGCCATCTCTGAGGCTTTTCCTGATGTCAAGTGCACTGTACTTGATCTTCCACAGGTTGTTGCCAATCTGACAGAAACTCAGAACTTGGATTTTGTTGGTGGTGATATGTTTCAACATGTTCCTTTTGCTGATGCTGTCGTCCTCAAGGTACGCTGACAATATATGTTTTTTATACGCTTCAAAATGTTATATTTGATTCTTGACAATATATGTTTTTTCACTATATTGTAAGTTGTGATTGTGGTGCGTTTTTTTTTTAAGTGCTAAAAATCTACTTATCAATGTTATTAAATCGGACTCATTCTGAACAAACTTTGGCCCAATGAGTTTGGTTTGCAATAACGTGTTAGGATTAACCAATTTTTTTGCGTTGGATATAAGATTATAACATACTTGTGGTGTTCGGCTTAGACCTCTTGGTCTTTGCCTCTGAGGTAATGTTTGGTTGGTGTTTGCGGCGTTAACACTCGTGTACTCATTTTCTCTGTCGTAGATTTTTCCACACGATATAATTTTAACGAGATATGCGACTACAATCTCGTATATACAAAGTGTTTAATTTTATGTTTATCTGAACTCTCTCATAACTACCCACATGTGAGAATTACGATTAGCTTGAGGATTTTTCTGTCATTGTGTCTCAGTTGCTTCCCTTGTAACACCTTGGGCGTTTTTTTGTTGTTGTTGTATCTTCGTTGTTTTTTGGTTTATGGAATAAAATTTACAGTTTCAAAAACAAAATTGTAACATGCTCAACGAGAGGGGCGCACTACCAAGTTAATAATTAGTTGGGTAGTCATTGATATTAAATAACAACAACTTTCTCTTGTTTTTCAGCAAATAATGCATGATTGGAGCGACGAAGAATGCGTGAAGATACTCGAGAATTGCAAGAAAGCTATTTCCGGGAAAGAGAAAGAAGGTAAGGTAATCATCATCGATATAGTGATAGATGCGAAGAGAGACGAGCATCAAGTTACAGAAACCAAGCTCCTCTTGGACATGTTAATGATGGGTTTAGTGTCCGGAAAAGAACGAAGTGAGAAAGACTGGGAAAAGCTGTTCTTGGAGGCTGGTTATAGTCATTACAAGATCACACCCTTATTTGGTTTGAAGTCCCTAATTGAGCTTTATTCTTGAATTATTGGATGATCTGTTGTGATAAGTTGGTGGAACAAAAGTATCTGCATTCTCTCTCTAAGGGAAGTTAGTGGTTGTCTTAAGTTTCACAGAATAAACTTCTTGATGTAATTGTTTGTGTTATTATTTATATTTTGGTTATATGTGGTTCTTATGAAAATAGAGAAATATCATTGTACTCCAACTTGCATGATTTCCTACAGAAAAAACTTGTATTCTGATTCTCCCCTTCTTAATGTTTTAGGAAATATGTTGTCTGTTTTGCTCATGTAGCTTGTTTGGAATTCCAAGTATTCTAACTTAAATTGTAATGCTTTAGAGAATTGTACTTTAAACCAAAGTGAAGGTTGACCCACGGAAACAAGTGTGTTGGGCATGGGCCCAAGAGTCTGAAAAGTCAGTTTTAAAAAAGAGAGTCCGAAAAGTCTAATTAAGTATAATAATTAAGTTATTAAACAGATAATTTGAGTTATTTAAAATGTGGATCACTCCAATTAGTTTTTGGTGTTTATGAGATCAATACGAAATTCGTTGAGAAAGTTTGTTAACATTAAAAAATTAATTCCGAAAAATTAATTTTCGGTATGAATAAAAATTAACTTGAAAGTTGTACAGCTGAAGTTGGAATATGTGAAATCTCACATTGCTTAGGAAAGCATGGTTAGACAAATTTAAGAAACTAGAAATTCAGTATGAGTAAACCGGAAAGGACCTCGCTGAATCCCTAAAAAATTGTTTTAACTTAACTTAGAGATCTTGAAATAGAAATTTGTGGTAGATAGAATTTTGTTGTATTCTTATTCTGACCTAAATCGCACTTGAATTAGGAAACTCATTAATTTGGAATCAAAACTTGTTCCAATTTTTGCCAGCTAATATTGCACGGATGGACTAACCAACAATGCATGAAATTATTTTTTTATATGTAAATTGTTATTACTTATTAAAAAGGTTTCTTCAATTGTATATGAGGGCACTATACCAATAGTATTGTTAAGTACTAAAATTTCCTAGAAAAATATCAAAAATAATTAACTATCTAATAATAACAATTGATACTAGATAAATATTATATTTGACATCAAACCACCTAATTTAATTTCATATCTTTTTTTCCTTGGGCTCGAGCTCCATGTAACCCATTGATTTGCCTTCTCCTTCTCTTTTTAAAATATTTGTCAAACCGCTTTGTGAACTTGAATCATCGCTTGAACTTTGTGATTCGAGGACCTTGATTTTTTCCTTTTTTTCTGGAATAGGCCCGTGCTCCATGCTTGAGGATACTTCATAACTACAATGAAGCAATTTCAAGAAAAGAGAAAGGAGGCAAGTATTCCTTAATTAGTGAAACGTCCTTCCACATCTTTATTGTGATTTGGTATCACCTATATATAGTGATATTTTTTTAATGATACCTATGTGATTGTATTTCAAACGATTTTCTTACTTAATTAATACTTGGAATTAAGTAAAGTTCATGAGTTCATGAAAAAAGATTTCCGTAAAGTTCCATAAAAAATAATGTCGCACTAATTAGACTCGGTGTAATTTGGCCTAGCGGCATAGGCGTTGAAGGATTTGACGGAGATCCAGGATTCAATTTCTGGCATAAGCGTATTCTTGGTGTAATTTATCTTTCAAAAAAACTAATTAGAGTCGATTGAATTAATACCACAAGAATTTATAAGAACTGAATTAAATTAATTATTGTCCGTAGATATTGTAACAAACTCCCATAGCCATAAACAAAACTAATTACACTTAATTAAACAGGACATATGACATATGCTTCTATTGGACACGCTATCCATCTTGTAATTTGGTCCCAAGAAGAACCCCAAAAGCTGCATCTTCTTTGTCCATTGGTCCATGTGGGCTCCCACAAGGAAGCACATATTTGCACGTTCTCTTCGTAAACAACTCATTATAATAACATTTGCACACAAAAAAGAACTATATAATAACCAGAGAAGTCCAGAACTTGGAATCATAATTTTTTGAGAAATGGAATTCCACAAGGAATATCTTGATGTTGTCTTGGTCCCTGGTGGGCTACTCATCATGTTTGGTTACCATCTCTACCTCCTCCACAGATACAACACTTGTCCCGAGGCTACAATAATTGGATTAGAGAACAAGGACAAGACAGATTGGGTTCAAAGTATTGTGGAGGCAAGTCATCATTTCCATCTCTCTGATAAACTATATTTGTTCTTTAAGTCTATTGACGGAAGTCCGGGGTTCATGACCAGGGAGACCGCGAGAAGGATCTCGACAGAGCGGTGAATGTGATCGCAAGCAACACGTCCACGACCGCCTACTTGGCTACAATCTCCCTAACTCTAAGCTCCCTGATTGGAACCTGGCTTGGAAGCAGCTCCAGCCCAACAAACAACCTCCTACAGAGCGAGAGAATATACGGTGACACTAGGCCACACACCATCTTCATCAAGGACCTCTGCCTCCTCTCGTGCCTCCTCCTCGCCTTCTCGGGATTCGTAAATGCCGCGAGGCACTTGGTACACGGGAACTACCTCATGAGCTCCCCGGAAAACAAGAAGCTCGCGAAGAAGATTGAGTTTGCAATGATCAAAGGAGGGGAGTTTTGGACTTTTGGACTAAGAGCACTATATTTCGCCCTTGATGTGCTCCTCTGGTTCTTTGGTCCAATCCCAATGTTCGTTTCCTCAATTGCCATTGTGATTATCCTTTATTACCATGACATTTACACTCTGAAAATGCATGATAACTATTGCCAGTCAGATGGCTTAAAGGGTAAACCAGGAACTTCTATGGCTAGATTCAGCTACTGAGGTTAATTAGTTTCTTACCAAATCAAGATAAATCTCAAGTTGATTCCTTGTTCTTTAGTTCTTTTTTCCGTAAGTTTATTTTTTTATTCTTTTTAAGTTTGAAATTTGATAAAAAGCATATAATTCTGAAATCTTAATCTCGCACTTTACTACTTGCGTCGAACTTAAAGGGCATTATTTGTTGTAGTTCTGTTAGGACTGCAGAAGTTTAAATATGAATGTTTAGAATACTATTGAGGTACAAAAATAATTTTGTCAACATGTTTTGAGTTCGCCGCTGTGACAAGACCATTTTCGGTCCTTCATCTTGCAAGACCGCCTCCATTTTCTCGTTTAGACGGAATACAAGATCCATTTCGGTTTAGATGGATATTGCTATTTAGACCTATAAAATAAAAAGAACTCTATCTATAAGATTTCTAGAATTAGATTCCTCCACACAAAAAAAAGATTGATGAGTTATCAAAAAATTCATGTTTCCTACGGTAATTAAGACTAATAAAGAAGAACCGAATTGAGTTCATGACTTTACGTCAGTCGGGTTCGGGGCCGATAATGAATTTTGATTTTTGAACCTCATTAGACTCGAAGGGGACCCGTGCAGGAGAAATCGAATATAAAAGCTTCAAAGACCTCGAAAATGCTAAAATGCTATGGAAACTGAACAAAAAAAAATCCCACCGAGGTTTCAACGAGGGATATTGATGTATCCTTAGTATACTGAACCGACTGCCGTTAGTGGTACCAAACCAATAGCGATTCATACAAGCTAAATCTTCCACTCGATAATTAGGCCAAAGAAAAAACTTGAATTTAATAATAAAAAATTTATCTCTAGCAAAATATTTTCTTTTATCCATAATGGGCTCGTTATTTTTTATGTTATTACCATTGAAATTTTTTCTATTTATGAGATTCTAAGTCTTTTTTCTATTTTTTGAATTGAAAGAAATTATAATTCTCAATGCCCAACGACGTTTAGAGGATAAAAGATTTTCAGGAATAAGTAAATCAGAATGATCTTTTTTCTTTTTTTTGATAAATTTTTTTTATCAAGATACTATTTTTCTCCATATCTTCGATTCATTTCTTGATCCCGGCCTTCGATTGGCATCATGACGGACCATGTCCCCGCAACAAATACGCATAACAAATAACAAGAGATAGAAAAATAAAGGGCACACAATATATGTGATTCAGTCGAAAGACTTATTATATTTATAGGACTGAAGCGATCATCATTATAATATATAGTTGAAAATTGTGAGGCTAGAAAACTGTTATCACCCATTGTACCTTGTACCGTTTGATTCACTTAATGTACTCTCCTTTGCCACGTAAATCGTATATTTTCGTTTCCATCTAATTATTGTTCACTATTCCAAAATATAAAATGTACTGTAATTTATAAGTACATTGACTTATTGGTAGCGTCCAATATTTGATGATATGTGACAACTCAGGTCCATGTGCACTTATTCTTGTGTATGCTTACTTTGCTTGCTATTTGTTTCTTCCTGGATTAGGTAAACTAATCAAGTTTAAGTTGAAGTAAGACTTTAAATGTTAGCAATTTTTTCTAATCAACTTTTAATATTGCAAGATTCCAAATCTTCAGGATAGAGACTCTTTGATTTAGATGGATTCAATTGTTCCGATCCAAGTATTTGATAGTCTTTGCTGGCGAATATATATTCCCACAATAAGAAGCAAATTACCCTGGAATTACACATTTCTTGTAGTCATGAACATGAATTAATATCGTAACACCTTTTTTAAAAATTAATTTTGAGTATGGATGCATATTCATTTTTCTATTTATGGTTACTTGCGTAATCAACTTTTCATGGGCACTTGATGATCCAAACGCCCTTTCTTCCGCGAAGAGGAAAGGTCCAACAAGCTGAAGTTGAATTAATTTCCTAATCGTGTACAGGCAGTTTGGGGGGGAAACAATTTACGTGTCACTTTACAATTGGACAACTTGGATGATTGCTGCTGTGTTCTTTTATTTAAATTGGTGCAATGGATGTCTTCTAATTAATCCTTTTTTAAAAAGTATTTATTGAACCAAATTAAAGTAAGCAGTGGTATTACAATACAAATATATCATTATATTTGATTTTTTCGCACAATTTTGGTCAAATTTTATCTTACACGCCTTTCACGATTTTGTTTGAAAAGTATACATATATTGATCTCCATGAAAAATATGTATAGAGATCCTGAAGCAAGGAACCCAGTAGAAGGTTAATCGTCCGGCCTCACTAAAACTCACCATAGCGGATCTTTGTAGCAGGTTAAAGCAAGTAATGGGCAAACATATTTAGAAATTACGCCATAATTAAAAAAACCTCAATCGTCAATAGACTCTACGATTATAAACAAATTAAATACTTGCAAGTGGTCTTGGCCGCCCAATGGAACGAAGTCAAAGTTCAAAATTAATCAAATCTCAACTACCATTCAATCCTCTTCTTCCTTTTTCATGATCTATGAACCGAAAATCTCAGAACAAACACTATCAGAACTCAGAAGAAATAATTTATTTTGAAGGTACCAAGAAAGGAAAAAGGCAATGGATTTCCATAAGGAGTACTTGGATTTGGTGTTGGTCCCAATTGGATTGCTCATCATGATGGCCTACCACCTCTTCCTTCTCTACAGATGCATTCATCTCCCTCACACCACTGTCATTGGTTTTGAAAACAATGACAAGAGAGCTTGGGTTGAGAGACTTATGCAGGTTTGGTTCTATCAATCTTTCTTCCTATGGAGTTTCTTTATTAATTATTAGGAAAACCCGAAAACGATGGTCCAGTGTGGTAGTTAATTGTAATATTTCGGGTTCAAACAAACATTGAAAAATAATTTGGGGTGTTTTTTTCTAGCAAGAAAAACAGTTTAACTATGATTGGACACAACTCCCGTGAAGTCATTTTTCTAAAATATTTTTCGGATTTTCGACGAAGCAAACAGAAGTCGAGAGAATTACCCATTTTCAATTTCGATTGGTATTGTTACTTGGGGTCTTGTTTGTTTTTAGATAAGTAAAATATGGAATTGATTATTAGAAAATTCTGAAAACATAAGTTTAGAGAAATACCCATTTTCGATCGAGCTAATTTATGATTGGCGCATATTTGTAGGCTGACAAGAGGGACGTCGGGATGGCTCTCACAGTGATATCAAACAACACATCAACAGCAACTTTCTTGGCCTCAATCTCCCTCACCATGAGCTCACTCATTGGGGCATGGCTTAGCTCCTCCACCACCAATGTCTTTGAGAGTGGACTAATATTTGGTGACACAAGGCCATCCACCATCTCCATCAAGTACATCAGCCTCCTAATTTGCTTCCTCTTGGCCTTCTCATGCTTTGTCCAATCAGCCAGGCACTTTGTTCATGCCAATTACTTGTTGACCATGCCAGGAAGTGACACCCCTATGAAGTTTGTGGAGACAGCAGTAATTAGAGGAGGTGATTTCTGGTCACTTGGACTTAGGGCACTTTATTTTGCTCTTGTGATGTTGCTTTGGTTTTTTGGGCCAATTCCTATGTTTGTTGGCTCCATTGTTATGGCTGCTGCCCTACATTATTTGGACACCAATTCAACCCCACCACACCCATATGGGCCTCCTGGGGTTGGCCATCATATGGCCAAAAGAATTGGTGAGAGAATGTCTGAGATTGCCATTGCTATTGAGGATCATGTTAGCTAGGTAGTGCACATTTTTTTTATAATTCTGAACAAAATTTAATGTTACAAAGAGAAGCATAATTTTACAAATTTGCAATTTCCATCATGTCAACTTGCTTTTATTTAGACAAATCATGTTTTTTTAACCAACTAACACTTAGACCAACTCGCAAAGAAGTTGTTGTAATTTAAGTAAGAGGTTTTGAGTTTTAACCATTGAGAATGTATCAGTGTTAAATATTTTTTGGAAGAGTTTTTTCATCATTCATTGATCATACCCGTCTCGACCTTGAATAAATTAGCTCAATGGGTATCCGGATATCAAGTGTATCGGAAAAAAATTAATATTGCAATATTAGTCAAAGGTCATTTGGCCTAACGTCACAAGGCATAATATGGTTTAACGAAGGTTAAAATATGGCAAAGTATAATTATTGGTGTAAATTTTTGTTGCGGGAATAAGTGAACAAGTAACCCGAGATGGATCCGGAATGGTCGTCCCAAGGTCGGTCTAACTATGTTAGGCTAGGCTAAGCTATGAACTACTGACTGCGGGCTAAGGAAAAGAAAAGCAACAATGATAAGTAAAGTAGTTGTGTGTTGTGTTGTAGATGTCCGTTCTCTCGCCCGAGCCCTCCTTATATAGAGTGCCTTGACCTAACCTCCACGCCTTCAGAATAAAAAATCCTAAACCGCCTCCAAGACTTTCGGCTCCAAGTCTCAATCCCGAGAGATCTGCTTCAAGTTATTTGTTCCTAATATGACGGGATCCTCTCGGCTCAGTACAAGCCGTCTTCCTTAAATGAGCAGATCTTGTCCTTGAATAGGAACCTTTCAAAATGTGACGACCAGGCAATCGCGGCCTAAAGAGGAACTTACCAAGTCTTGCCAAATATTGAGAATCTCTGCTCAAGTTAGGAAAATATAGATCGTCTTGACCTTCTCGAATCTCCCACGCAAAATCTTGACTCAAGTCCGTCATCGCCCAAAACGGACATCTCGTCAGGCCCAAAGTGAATCCTGAAATGGGCTCAAGCTAATGGCCTCCTCAACCAAAGTGGACCTATTCCCAAAATCGCCTTCCCGCCTACGAAGGTCAAATGAGCTTCCCGCTCGGGTCCAAGTTGGCTTCTCACCTTTGGCTTCTCACTCGGCTTCTCGCCTTAGGCTCCTCGCTCGGCTTCTCGCCTTAGGCTTCCTGCCTTAGGCTTCTCGCTCGGCCTCTCGCCGTAGGCCTCTCACTCGGCCTCTCACCACTCGGCCTTTCGCTACTCGGCCTCTCACCTTAGGCCTCTCTCTCTACCTCTCGCCATAGGCCTCTCACGGCTCCTCGCTCGTGCTTCCTACCGGCCTCTCGCCTATATGAGTGAGAAGAGTTTCTCAATCGGACTCGCCCACGTAGGCGAAAGGAGCCTCTCGCCCGGGCTCACCAACGTGAGCGAGAATAGTCTCTCGCTTGGACTCGCCTGCGTGGGCGAGAGGAGCCTCTCGCCCGGGCTCGCCTACGTGAGCGAGAGGGGTCTCTCACCCGGGCTCCACATACCGACGAGCCCGAGCTAATTCTCGCACATCTGGAGATAGATCATCATCAATCCAAGACATTAATTTCGTGCTCCAATAATGCCCCTCGCACGTTAACGCTTCAGTACTGTCAAGCGAGAAGCGTTGACGTAGTTCTTCATCTTCGGCTTGGCTTCCTTCCACTAGCTTGTAACAGAATGAAAATATGCAGCTCAAAGAAGTCTAGGCCGTCGTCCCGAGGACATATTTGGCCGACTTATATGGTGACAAGGCGTAAACCTGCAGTTACCCTATCGCCCATTACCTTACTCATCATGGGCAAGACGGAGTACTTGCCCTCCGGGTATGGCATTGATCGATCTTTGGACCGAATGACGTCGCCCATTTGATTAAGCTTGTACATTGAGAAGACCAGCCATCCATGCCTCTCCAAAATACACTTGTTGGCACTAGGGACCCCTCGTATATGACCACTTCAATATAGCGGGTGGCCGACACGAATGGGCGTGCATCGGCCATCATGATCAACACCTTCCCATCTGATTTCCATTGAATTAGACAATGGCGGATGGAAGATGGGATTACTTAATTAGAGCAGACCAAGTCTCGTCCTTTCCCAAAAAAATTAGTTATGACCATACCGGTCGGGCTGGCATCCTCTTTCTCCTTATTGCATTTGCAGAGGAGCAACTGAAGAAAGGTGTTCACCACACCCATGCCGTCCACGGGTACTCTCTTGATCAGCTCCCCAAGGATGTGAGCCGTGATGCAGAAAGATTTCTTGCGATCATCCATTCTTCGGGTTGGCCTCACAATGATGATGTTGCCATTGAAGGCTTCCACCATGGGAAAGACAAAGGACATCTCTCCTATCTGAGGCTCAGTAGGGTCTTTTTTTATCATGTCATCTTTAAAGTGGCTCGATTGGTTGAGCTCCTGTCCGAGGCTAGCCGATGTCCTATAGATTGCCAGCTTGCTTGGAAAGTCCCCAAACTTAATGCACCTCGTGTTAAAGTCGATCAAAATCTCCTTCTCTTTTTGGTTGAGAATAAACTCTCGCTGGGTGTCCTCCTTAGGATGAATCTCGCTCATGACCTTGGGTACCCACTTGCGGGTCAACTTCTTGCATAGTATAGTGGGTGACTTTAGTCGAACCTCTTTAATGTGCTTGAGGTCATCTCTCTTCTCCCAGTTAGAGGCTTTCACATTCTTCGCCCGGCTTTGAGTCGAGGCCGAATGATACTGCTCCCATGGATGAGCTAGAAGCATTTTTTATTTCTTCAGCTCGACCCTTTGCTCTGCGATTTGCCTTTCGAGGTCATTGATGGCTTGCCTTCTTTTCTAGATCTTCCTTTCAAGGCGACGTCTCTGGGTCTTGGTCAGGACATCTCGCATTGATGGATCAGGGATGACCCTTCTATCTCCAAGTTGGTTAAAGGCATACTAATGTGGGTTGAATCCATCTTGAAGGTCTACCTTAATACGAGGATGACAGAGCCTCCACGTCTCATCGGCTTCCTTCGGACGGTAGAAGTTTTGAGTCCTTAGGATTCTACTATTAGGTGATCGTCCTTGCCCTCCGAGTCTTGCATCTCGGGTCTTAAGATCATCCTTCCTTTGCTTAGGACTATCGGCTCCCCTAAAAAAAATACTTCCAAGCCTTTGGAATGCCGTTGTCGGGCAATCTTCCTTGCCCCCCGAGTCTTGCCTCTCGGGTCTTAAGATCGGCCTTCCCTAGCTTAGGATGATCGGCTCCCCTTGAATGAAAGGATTTGTGAGCATTTGGTATATCATTATTAGGCGGCCTTCTGTGTCCCCCGAGTCTTGCCTCTCGGGTCTTAGGATCAATTTTTGCTTTCTTAGAGTCCGGTCGTCCCTGCCCCCCCGAGTCTTACCCTTCGAGTATTAGGATTGGTCTTCTCTTGCTTGGGGCTTCTCTTTTGACTTTGGTCGAAGCCAACTATGGCGACTTGAGCAATAAGGTGACAATCCATCGATGACTGGTCCTCCAAGAATTGATGTAGGATGAAATCCTCATATTGGAAAGATAAGGGTTGCCCTTTTATCCCTTATCGTCGGGTAGATCCCAATGTCAGCTGACAGTTGACGTCGTCCTCATCAAGCTCTTCTTCCCGGTTAATATTATCCTCATCGAGCTCTTCTTGTCGATTGACGTCATCCTCATCGAGCTCTTCTTATCGATTGACATCATCCTCATCGAACTCTCATTGTCAATTGACATCGTTCTCACCGAGATCTCCTTGTCGGTTGACATCATCCTCATCGAGCTTGTCATCTTCATCGAGCTCTTCTTGTTGGTTGACATCGTCGTCATCGAGCTCGTCATCCTCATCGAGCTCATCATCCTCACTGAGCTCTTCTTGTCGATTGATGGGATGGCGGTTGTCCTCCTTATCTAGGTCCATCTGTGCTTGATCCATAACTTGGAGGGTCGGGCTAGGATTGGAAACTCTTGAGTCGAACAAATGATTCGTGCAGACATCCCTCCTTTTAAAAGAGTTTTGGTCGGCCGAGACCCTAGATGGGTATGACCAATCTTGGGTCAGGGCCGGTTGGTACCATCTCGATTTCTCTTGGAGATTGCTAGCCCTCGTCCTTGCAGTTTTGTAGTGTCCCGAGTGGTTCACTCCTTGTGTCCCCATCCCCAAGTAAGAAGTTGTTTGGTATGGGGGACTCCTAGGGGTTCTTGGTTGTGGACAATAACTGAACATGCTTGGCGTTGGTGGTGCCATGGTGGAAGGCATATGACCGGTCCATGGTTGTCCGAAGGTCGGTTGGATGGGTACAGCTGGTCCGGTGGATATGTTCATCCCTTGATGTTGATTGATGACCATACGTGAGGATGCCTCATAATGACTACAAGACTCCTCGTAGAGCTTCCGAGTATGAAAAGCCGCATAAGTCTCCATCGGGACGACGGGCGTATAGAACTCCTTCGGGGCAACGTTTGTCTCAGTCGGCTCTTTTGAGAGAGCCAAGGTAGTTGAATCCCGCCTCCATGCATACGACTGGAAAATGAAAGGTATCGACTCCTTGTAAGGAATCGGAGCAACAAAGTAATTGGTCATCTTGGCCGGTAAAGGTTAGACCGCCTTCTCAGACGCCCTCCTTAGTCCCACCGAGCGTGCCAAAAATATGTTACAGGGATAAGTAAATAAGTAACCCGAGACGGATCTGAGTGGTCGTCCCAAGGTCGGTCTAACTATGCTAGGCTAGGCTAAGCTATGAACTACGGACTACGGGCTAAGGAAAAGAAAAGCAACAATGATAAGTAAAGTAGTTGTGTGTTATGTTGTGGATGTCCGTTCTCTCGCCCGAGCCCTCCTTATATAGAGTGCCTTGACCTAACCTCCACACCTTCAGAATAAGAAATTCTAAACCGCCTCCAAGACCTTCGGCTCCAAGTCTCAATCCCGAGAGATCCACTTTAAGTTATTTGTTCCTAATATGACGGGATTATCTCGGCTCAGTACAAGCTGTCTTCCTTAAATGAGCAAATCCTGTCCTCGAATAGGAACCTTTCAAAATGTGACGACCAAGCAATCACGGCCTAAAGAGGAACTTACCAAGTCTTGCCAAATATTGAGAATCTCGGCTCAAGTTAGGAAAATATAGATCGTCTTAACCTTCTCGAATCTCCCACGCAAAATCTTGACTCAAGTCCGTCATCGCCCAAAACGAACATCTCGTCAGGCGCAACGTGAATCCCGAAATGGGCTCAAGCTAACGGCCTCCTCAACCAAAGTGGACCTATTTCCGAAATTACCTTCCTGCCTACGAAGGTCAAATGAGCTTCCCGCTCGGGTCCAAGTTGGCTTCTCACTTTCGACTTCTCAATCGGCTTCTCGCCTTAGGCTCCTCGCTCGGCTTCTCGCCTTAGGCTCCTCGCTCGTCTTCTCGCCTTAGGCTTCCCGCCTTAGGTTTCTAGCTCGGCTTCCCGCCTTAGGCTTCTCACTCGGCCTCTCGCTGTAGGCCTCTCACCACTCGGCCTCTCGTCGTAGGCCTCTCGCCGTAGGCCTCTCGCTCAGCCACTCGCCGTAGGCCTCTCACTCGGTTCCTCGCTCGTGCTTCCCACCGGCCTCTCGCCTATGTGAGTGAGAAGAGTTTCTCGATCGGACTCGCCCGGGCTCGCCCACGTGCTCTCGCCCGGACTCGCCTACGTGAGTGAGAGGGGCCTCTCGCCCGGGCTCCACGTACCGAAGAGCCCGAGCTAATTTCGCACATCTGGAAATAGATCGTCATCAATCCGAGACATTAATTTCGTGCTCCAACAATTTTACATTTTCACATTGTAATAGGGGACGTGGATGCTCAAAACTAACTAATTCATGTGTGCTTGTATGTTTCATAGTGGGCTTCATATATGATCGTGATTAGGTAGACTTCATTAATAAAAATATAATATTTATGATCGTAGACTTTCAAAGAAACGACCGGCAATTTTTTTGTATGCTGCCTTTTTGGAATTCTTGTTTAATTTCAAATTTTACGTCAATTCAATTATTTAAGTTTTTTTAAAATTTGTCATGTTTGGTCACGAATTGCATTTCGAATCAACTACTGTCCACGAAAAATCAATAACAGCTTTGGCCCAATAAAATTTGAGTTGTATTTTTTTCTCTGTATATCAAGATCTCGATAAGTAAGATTAATTAATTATGATTAAATATTGACTTTTCTATAAGGTAGGAAGCTACTTTTTATTCGTTAGGTGTTTGTTTATACGTGGCAGTATATGAGGCTACCAAGAGTTAAATCTTTTAAAGTTGTAATAATTTTATTTTAAAAAGAACGACGGAATTCGATAAGTGCCATAAGTTGAAACAATTTCCCATTGGGCCAGTTATACGGAGGCACATCGTGGGTGCAAAGAGAACTCTGGACTAAGCCCAACCTAAATCACGAAAAGCCCATCGTATCTTAAACATTTTCTTTGAGATTACTTTTTCTTCATATTTGATATCTGATTCAGATTCAAACAGAGTAAATTTTTGAACGGCAGCAAAAAAATTTCAACAAGAATTTAACACTTGTATTTTCAAGTACTCTAACCAAGAGTTGGTTAAGCTGGAATAAGTGTTTAAATAAAAAAAGCATTATAGTTTATTCTCAACTTCATCTGTTCAAAAGAAATTTTGTGGTCCTAGAAAAAAATATTTAACCCGATCTAGCAAGGATTGAGTTTTGTCTGTCTACAACGGTCTTTTCTCCCAAGAAAATATCCAACAAATCTTTAAAATATGAAGAAAAAAATCTAACATAAAACTCGTAAAATAATTAAAAATCGTTGAAAATCTAAAAAAAGCTCTAAATGTCAAGAGCCACCAGAAATGGACTGTGTTAATTCGTTTTTTTTTTAGAAAGTGTTAATTCGGTTGAAATTCTCGAAATCTAACTCAACGAACAATGGAAAAAATGGCGGTAGAAACTAGAAAGTCCAACTTCAAAAGATAAGCCTATAATTACGGCAGCAGCAAGGTTACCCATCACTTTAACTGTGATTTCGACTAGTTTTCTGACAATGTCTGTCAATAACTTAATTTTATTTGGTGGGAGACAATGATATGAGAGGCATTTAATTTGATTAACTGCTGTGAAAAGAAAAAGAAATCAGAAAATCAACAGAGAGTTAAAGTCACTGAGATTTTCAGTAAAGTGATACAATAATCTTTTCGTATTAAATAAAGTAAACAGTTGATTGGAATCTTCAACATTGGAGAAAAATGAAAATAAAATAAATGTTAAAATTTTTATATCTAACTCAAAACTTTAAAAATAATAAGTTAGTAAATTTTCCACGCTAATATACAACTAAATGGAATCGCGCGAACAGAATACTTGATACAGAAGTAATCCACTTGTTAAACCTTTATATTCACACCTATAAAAAAATTTATTATATTTATACTTAGAAATGTGGAATTCTCGAATAAAAAGAAAAGAGGGAGAAAAGATTTTACCCCCCGGGATACCGCAGAGAGAAAGAGAGAGGAGACTGTGACCTTGCAGTTCTTGGAGCGGTTCGTGACCGTACGCTTCAAATGGGCGACGTAACCTCTTTAGTAGCCGACAGGTCCTGACCAGACAAGGACCGGTCTAGTTCCTTTTGGCAACTCGCTTATTGGATCCACCACGATCCACCCAGAGATTGCCACGTGTCACCCAGCGTCGGGGCTAGAGACGGTCTCCTCTACCGCCTGATCCTCTCGGGGGCAGTTCCCGAGAAAATCCTGTCACTGACACTGTAAGTGCCTGATTAATTAATTATAAGAAGCTCTCTATTACTTAATGATTAATTTCTTCACCACCGCCAGTAATTAATTATTGGTTTGGGGATATTCAATTTTTATCTTGGGTTGGTATACGACACTAGAACAAATACACCTTTCCTTATCTCAAAAAACAAATACACCTTTCCTCGCACCTATGTGTCTACATGTACGTTTTTTAGGGTTAAAGATAATTACTGCTTATATTAAATTAGAAAATTAGAGAATACGAGTTCAGCGAGCATCACAAGATGTAAGGTAGTCTTATAAATGGGTAGAGTACTTGGTATGCAATGCTTATAAATTCAATAACAACATGGTTTTGTAAATCTCATATGAATCTAATATTTTCGGGCTTTATAAAAATTTATTTTCTTAATATTATTTTTTAGTCGTATAATAGATCTGAAAGTCTTCTTATAATTTAAATTACTTTTAGTCATCTTGAATTCGAATATTACAATAAAAAATGCTATGAACTGGTCGATCGGATTGCAAATTCGGACAAATGATTTGTCATATTTTTTCATAAAATCGGATGGTGGTTTAATTAGTAGCCAACAATCAATTTAACCAGTTAGATCGACCGGTCCAGACAAATAATTTAAAAATATATATTTTAGTTTTTTCAGATTCAAAGTGATGAAATTATGATTTTACTATTTGTAAATTATAAATGTTTTGTAATAAAACTAGAATGTATTTATAATTATTTTATATTCTTAATACTAAATATAATTAATAACATAGATTTTTTATTTAAAAAATCTCTATTTTGATCGGCGGTCTAATCAATCAGACAGTTGAACTAGAAAATAGGAAGAATTCTGAATCACTCTAATTCGTTTTAAAAAAATTAAAAAAATATCGTCAATTAACTACACTAAATAATCCTGACTCTCAATAAGTATGCGACCGAAACGGGCATGTTACTACAAACCCTATTGGGACCAGGTAGGTGGTTGAAACATAATTTTTATTTTTAAGACTTTGGTTAAACTATATCTCTGAACAATGTCACTGTTCCTGACAAGATGAAAAACGATATTGCCTACAGATTGCGGTACTTTTCCTTTTTCGCTTGCCCGAATGAAACGGGAATCCGTCACGAGTCAAGGCTAACAAGAGGAAGCAAGTTTGTACGTAACGCAGGCGCGTACGAGGCGCGTCGAAGCTGGGCGGTTTGGATCGACGTGACAAAGGTACGATGAAAATGCTGCGACTATTTCGCAAGAGAGAGAAGAGAGATTAGAACGACGGTCTAAAGAGAGACAAAGAGATGTGGTTACCGAATAGAGTTAAGTTCAAGCGTTCTGCGATTTGGTGTATTATTATGCTTTGTTACGGTTTTTCTAGTGGGTTTTACGGATTTGGATTTTTGATATGACCTGCTGCTATAATTTCGTACCTAGCACGATGAAATTCTATCCCGTTATATGCAATATGTATATAATATTATTCAATAACATTTAACATTGTAATAAAATGTTATGAGATTTAATTGAATATTGTCTACTAAAATTGAATTCGAAAATACGCAATTTTTTATTATGATATATAAAAAAAACTTGGCACGGCAGCGTAGCAAGAGAGATGTGGGTTCGGGTTGGGAGCAGAAGCACCCGCGGAAAAGTCGAGGGTTCCCTCTGGCAAAAGAGCTACAGGCTTTTGTCATCGTGGGAGTACAGTAGCGGTGGTGGTCCACTCTGTCTCGGACCAACCACTTACCTAGCTCGTGAGAGTGACCGATGAATAAACTTTTGGTTTTAGTGGATGTATACAACTGTCAAATTGGATAGAGATGGGAACTGGAGTTGGGGACGGTCGATCTTCTCCCAATATAGACTTTGAATCAAAATGCTATTTAGTTATTTAAGTTATCATACATGTCGTATAGCATTTAATTGGTCAAACTAAATAGCATTTTGATTCAAGTCTATATTGGGAGAAGATCGACGGTGCAACAACACGGGTTACCGATACGCCATGTGTGTATAGTTAGTGTGATATGACACGCATATAAAATTAACGATATTGCATGACACGCGAAATAGTTAAAGTACTTATGGTTCACACTAAAACTTTGACACCTAGTCAAATAATTTAGAATCACAAATTTATGGTGTGTCAAGTACGACATCATCGACATAAAAAAGGGCAAATTTCTCTCTAGTCCATGATCTATAGTAAAATTATCTCTTGAGTTCCTGTCATTTAAAAAATTATTTAGCCGTTCCTACTTTTCAAAAAAATGTTAGTCTCAGGTTGCTAGATGATGTCAGCGATTAATTTTTTTTTATTTTTTGTCAATGAAATGACCAAAATACTCTTAGAGAAAAAAAGTCACCATCTTCGTCGTGTGAACAACAAGAACATCGTGAACACTAACCGAGAAATCAGAAGATTCTCTAAGAAGATCCAATAATCCAAATGAACACCCAGAGGACATTAACAACACAAAACCCAGAAGATTCTCTTAGAAGATTCAAGATCATGAATATCATTTTTAATTAAACCCACGGAACCCAACCCAATAATCTAGATTCTCTTTTAAACCCACGAAACCTAGAAGACTAAAGAACCAAAACACCTATGAATCATTCATCTTCTGAAAATCAATCCTAAATTACCAACACCAACCAAATAAGACAAAGACCCACTACTTTGGGCTCAGACTGTTGCAGAGATTCATGGGTTTACTCCCACTACTGCAATGTCTTTCTCACTGACCAAAGGGGAAGGTATTTGGGCCGGTATCTGCAAGATTGCCGGTGAGGATTTAGGAGTTTGCAGTGACTTTTATTCAGGTTTTTAACTTGAAGTCGGACGTGGCAATCTTTTTCTTTCTGGAAAGACTATTGGACGTGGCAATCTCAGACTGTTGCAGAGATTCATGGGTTTACTCCCACTACTGCAATGTCTTTCTCACTGACCAAAGGGGAAGGTATTTGGGCCGATATCTGCAAGATTGTCGGTGAGGATTTAGGAGTTTGCAGTGACTTTTATTCAGGTTTTTAACTTGAAGTCGGACGTGGCAATCTTTTTTCTTTCTGGAAAGACTATTGGATTTGCAACGAACCTTTAATGGAAAGATACCCGAGGCTTTATCAAATGTCGACTCAGAAATTGAACAAAATTGAGGAATGCTGATCATGGAGTGGCTCTACCTGGAACTGGAACCTCCAATGGCGCAGGCATTTCTTTATAAGGGAAGAGACACAGTTAACCCAGTTGCTTCAATTGATCTCAAGAGTGCAAATCCACCAAGATAGAGCTGACAAGATAAGCTGGTTCATCAAGGAGAACAATTTAGTATCAAATCTCTCTACCTAAAGTCCCTAGAAGGATATTTTCAACCATCCCAACGGCAAATAGCTCTGGATAATATCTGGACGGGTCAGATTCTATATAAGGTAGAGTGCTTCTTGTGGATCACTCTTCAAAATCGGCTACGTACAAGGGATAATCTGATCTGGCATAGGATGTTACAAGCTTGGAACTGTTTATGCCCCTTATGTGGGACTCATGATGAATCGGCAAATCACCTCTTTGTTCGATGCTCTTTTGCGAGAAGAATTTGGGATTTCTTTATCCGGAAGAGGGGACTGTGTTGGAGTGGAGGCAGGGATGTCCAATCATTCTTGGCCATCTGGATGGGTTTGGTTGGAGGTGGTATGATCAAAAAAGTTTGGTTTGCGATCTATGCAGCAACAATGTGGAGAATCTGGCTCCTTCGGAACCGAATGATCTTCCAAGAAGAACGAAGCAACCATGAACTTCTCAATCATAACATTATCCGTCGAATTCAAGAATGGCTAAGATGGTCGAACTCGGTGCGAGATTTAGCGGGTCAAGATTTAATTTTGTTTATTGAATCACTTGGTGACAAGTGAATGAGGGAGATTTAGGAGGACTTTAGCAGGTCACCCCCTGTACATTCTGTTTTGGTTTACAGTATTAATAAATTTTTATTTATAAAAAAAAAAGACAAAGAGCCACCCATCTTCCTCGACTCCCTCCTGTCCCCATTATGGACCTCGACCTCGATTTGAAGCCAATTAGATCTGATAGGTCAGCAGAAACAGAAGAAGGCGGACGATGGCGAGAGAGAGGGTGACGGAGAGAGGGCGACGATGGAGAGCGAGGTGAGTTTAGGGAGGGGACGACGGCAGGACGACGGTCGCGACTCAGTAAATCAGGTCCGACAAAGCCCAACCTTCCCTGGCCCGGCCACTAGATCCAGTCGCCAAATCTGGGAAGATCTTTAAAGCCAAGGGCTCTGCCAAATCCGTCGAAGGAGAATCGTGAAGGATTGGTCGTTGTGGTGGAATCCGACGATATTTTTTGGTTTCGATTCATCTGCATGTTCTGGGTTTTCTTTGTTTGTCATGTTCTTGGATTCTTCTTTGTCAATGTCATTTTTCCTGAGTTTTTTTGTGTTTTTGGATGTTTGATTATTTCTGGGTTTTGGTTGTTTTGATTCGTCTGTTCAAAAACTTATTTTTTTTTTGTTAATTTCTGGAGATTGTGTTCTTGGTGTTCATCGTGGTGTTCTAAGGTTGAAGAAATTTTTTTTTATTTCTTAAGGATATTTTGGTAATTTTGTTGACAAAAAATGAAAAAAATAACTGCTGACGTTACCTAGGGAACTGAGACCAACATTTTCTCGAAAAGTAGAGACGGCTAAATAATTTATTAAATGGCAGGGACCTGTGAGATAATTTTACTATAGACCAGGGACTAGAAAGTAATTTGTCCTTAAAAAAATTAGGAGTGGTCAAAGTTTGGAATAATACAATGTAATAAAATATCATATAGTTCAAATTATAGAAGTAATTGGTGACAGAAATTTATCAATTGACTTATTAGTGTAAATGTTTAATTTCGTTATCCACTTTATTCAATATTCACGCATCTGATCGATCTGTTTATAAGTTTATCATAAATTATCTTGTTGATCATTGGGTACACAGTACATTTGTTTTTTAAAAACTCAAAATTGTCATAGATGATGTGTTTATTCTGAAAAGAGACCATTGATAATTCTGTCTCAAGATAAATTGGAGATAAACTTGTTCTTACTTAATCAATAGGTATTGAGTTAAAGTCAATGAAAACACATTATTGTTAAATATTTGTTAGAGAACTTTGTAACCTTTCGAAGACGTACCAACTCGAATTTAAATTAGTTAGTTTTATGAATATACACATATTAGATAGTATAAAAAATCTGTTTTGGGAAATTTTAAACACTATAGGTCAAAAACTCAAATGGGTGAGTGTGACATTGGAATGCAGCAAGAGAACATGTCGCCTCACGAGGGTATAAACCATTTGGCGCATCCTCTGTCTAATTAAGAAGGTGCAACTTCATTTTCCAATTGACTTCCGCCACATAATATACAGCCTCAGCCGTATGAGTGGATCGAGTCCACCACAAAAATTAACCTTAAGGGCCTACTGCTCCAATAATGCCTTGATCTGCAACTGTATTTCTCGAGTTATGTCTGGACTTACATTAGAATTACTTAATAGGTAACTGTTATGATTATCTCACTATTAGTTTCAAGTATAACCAGCTTGTTAATCAGTGTGGATAATTTACGTAGTTATTATTTTAAGATTTTGAGTATATAGAAATTATAACATTGTATCATGATTATCTCACTATTAGTTTCAAGTATAACCAGCTTGTTAATCAGTGTGGATAATTTACGTAGTTATTGTTTTAAGATTTTGAGTATATAGAAATTATAACATTGTATCATGATTGGTTGGACTCGTGACACGGTATTACCCGCACGACCTCATTTTACCATACAGGATGGGGTTCGTTTCAGGAAACGTGTTAAAAATTACCAAGAAACTTGAATTTCTTTGTGGAGATCTTGAGTTCCAATCTTACAAATGGAAAAGACACCATTGGAAGAGACATGAATTGCTATCTGGGTGTACCATGGGGCTTGGCGAGGTTTCATGTCATGTAGCTTAACGTGTGGGGTTAACAATATGGTACTCTTCTTTTGTCGTATATTTTTTCCACTAGATTTTACCACGACATGATTTTAACGAGGCACGCGGCTGTAATCTTATACTGTTTGTATGAGGGTTAGTATCTTCGGGGGTTGTTGTTATGCTATATGTGGTTGCTCCCTTTGCAACTATGGCTCCAAGTTTTGTTGTATTGTTGTTGAAGAACAAAAATAAAGACACGAAGTCGAGGCCCTCGC
The DNA here is from genome assembly GCA_963995505.1 of Hypericum androsaemum. Classification (NCBI taxonomy): domain Eukaryota; kingdom Viridiplantae; phylum Streptophyta; class Magnoliopsida; order Malpighiales; family Hypericaceae; genus Hypericum; species Hypericum androsaemum. The sequence continues at coordinate 12,844,592 of OZ023192.1, forward strand.
ACGTGTTATCACCGCACATGGGTGATGAGGTGATCCTCAGCTTAGCGCCCCGTTCGGACATCCTTGGCTCGACGCCCTGTAATTCAACCTAAGGGCCTCACGTAGGTGCCCTTGCACGGAAGCACTTTGGCCGGTGCCCTTAAGGTCCACGTTGTTAGGAATCCAAGACAATAATAACGTAAATAACAAAATAAGAGATAATGTGGTTCGGCCAATCGCCTACGTCCACGAGGAGAAGGAGATCTTTTATTGATGAGTATTGAGCCAGAAAGACATACAAACTGGGATAACATGTCCTCATATATATAGACAAATCTTTACACACCATGGAACCTATCCGGGGTCATGTAGGAGTCAAAAATAAGCCCGAGTCAAAATAGGAAATTTGTCTGCAACACCTAGCGGGCACTAGCCCTCAATTTATGTAACAGTCCACTAGCGATCGCTAGGTCTCTAGCAGTTGATAGGCCTTTCGATTTTGAGCCACTTCCCAAAAATCTCCACCTTGGTGAGAAATCATCCCTGAGAAGAACCATGAAACACCACCTGAACTTCAACAATCTCCACCTCGATGAGAAATTATTCCTTGGAGAAACACAAAGTTTTGCGAAACTAAACTAACTCCACCTTAAAGACCATCATCATTTTTCTCCACCTTTGTTTTATCACTTGGAGACATCTCCCAAACTCGAGCATCTCTCGAGCTTGCCTGATGCATTTTCTCCAACCTCTATTAAACCCCAACTTGCAAGTTCCCCCACTGTAGTAACCTAATGACCAATAGACACTCCTCTATTTTCCAAGTCACCCTCTCACTTTGCAAACTCGAACTATTTTCTTGTTGGACCTTGTTCCCTTTGTCCCAAACCAATGCTACAAGCCATAGCATACACTGAGTACCCTTTTGTTCTACTTGGTAGAACCCTTGACATGTCACAAACTCCAAGAAAAAGTTGCAAGAGCTCCCTCACGACAAGTAGCCACGCTCGTCCTTGGTGAGTCGGAATTAACTTTGGACTCAGACCTCAAAATCAAGTGATTCTGACAGTCTTAAATAGCTAAGACCCATATCTTGTACTTTGTGTCTTTGAGGCATTGTCTAATTTGGCTTGGCAGATGATCAAAATAAGATTTCCTCGTCGAAGGTCACTGTATCTTTTGACTCGTACCTCGGATTGGGATAATTCTTGCGGGTACGAGAAGCCAAGACCTTGAAGCTTCTTATGGTGCCAAGATGGTCTAGTCTCCCTAAGCGATCCTTACAGCATCAAAAGGGTGGTAGAATCGTCAAACTTTGATAAAATGATCATAACTTTCTATTAAAAGTTTGGATTAAGAGGGTTTATATTGTTGTGTAAAGCGAACACTTAGAACTACAACTTTTAAGTTTACGACATCTTTGAATTCAAAAAAGAAAGATGAAAAAGATTGTTTGAACATAGTGCCCTAAGGTAAACACCCTGATAAGGCTCCCCTCGTCCCGCGTCGGGTAACGTCCCTTGCTAAGGGCATTGGCAGAAGCACTTAGGAACACGCATAACACTACACATAGTTTAACCCTCGTGCTTGGTAGTTGGTTGGGCGTACGATATTTTCCAAGAGCTTTCTCAATGTCAGACCCTTTGATGAGACCAGATAAGAATGAAGCTCAAGAAGATTTGGAGCTCAAGTAGACCCGGTGGCAATAGGCTTGAGGAAGAGTAGATGAGCATTGAAGATGCACGAAGATAGACTTCCTCGAGCTGATAGAGTTAGGCTTTGATAGACATAGAGATAAAGATAGACCTCAAGTCATCAAGTCCAAGTAAAATACAGCCTAGGATAGGAGGTCAGGGTTAGGATCCATTTTTTGTAAAGAAAGATTATGCATATGAGCAGGACACCACCAAATCATACACAAAAAACTTGTTGGAGAATTGGTTTATTAACCAAGGAAGAGATGGCCCAATACAAGTGAGTGTATTGGGCTTTGGCCCAAATATTTAATTAGAGGGAGAATCCTAATTAAATATAATAACTAAGTAATTAGTGGGCAACTTTGAGCTAATTTATTTGAAGGTCACACCAATTGGTTTTGGGTGTTTATGAGATCAATACGAAACTTGTTGATAGAGCTTCGAACGATATATAACACTTGCGAAAAATCCAATTCTCGGGGTGAATAAAAATTGGCTTTAAAGTGGTATGGTTGTTATTAAAATAAGCACAATCCCACATTGGTTAGCACACCATGCTGAGACAAGTTTATAAGGGACTAGAAGTCTAGCATGGGTAAACTGGTGGAGAAGGGAGAGGCTCCTCGCGCCGTCCGTCCGGCTCGGCTCGGCACGGCACGCACGCACGCACGCACGTACGCACGCGCGCGCGCGCCCCGCCCCGCCCCGCCCCGTCCCGGACTGGGCCGGGCCGGGCCGGGCCGGGCTCGGGCTCGGGCTCGGGCTCGGGCTCGGGTGCGGGTTGCGGGTTGCGGGATTGTGGGTTTGTGGGAATTGTTCCAGGTTCCAGGGCCTTATCTTTTTAGAACTGGGCCGGACTTGTTGTAGCGATCCTAGGCCCAAAAAGTCCTCTGGGCTTCTTGGACTTCCGTTTGGACAAGCCCACGTTCTGGAACCTTCTCTTGCCAGCTGCCATTTGAATTTAAATTCGAATTTTAAATTCATGAGAGTAACAGCCTATTTATGTTGGGGGTTTTATGGGTCTTGTAACAGCCCATTTAATGGGTGGGTTAATGGCCCTATTAAATCCGGATTTGGCTGTTGGAGGTCCAAGGCTGCCTATAAAAGGAGCCCACCTCCTTCATTCCAAATCACCCCAGCTCTTCATCTCTTCAGAGCTCTCTACTTCTCCCTCCTTAGCATAGCATTTCTCACTTTCATTGTGTCGGAGTTCTAAGGCTACGAAAGGTTCGAAAGGTGTGCTATAGTGCTTCCTATAGTACTCGTGTTTGGGCGTTGTACCTTGGGAGCTCGATTACCCACGGAGGCCTGAAGCATATAGGCGGGTAATAAGAGTTTAAGGGCACACGGTAAAACTGTGGCCTCGTCCAGGATAGCATCTGAAATCCCTAGCTTGAAGAAGACGGTTTTACACACTTACTTACAAGTGTGATCGTGAGCATACCTCTACCTTTCTCTTTTGTATTGCTTATGTTTATTTACTCGAGTTAAAACCATAATTTACTTATATGTGTCTAACAAAACTCAATCTCTCAAGCTCTTTGTCGTTTCCCTTGCGTTTTTCCTTTTGTTTCCGTAATAAAGCTCTTTACCTATGCATTCGCCTAGTTTCGTTTAATTTTTGCAAAATTCGCAGATCGTTTGATCGTTATTAGAACGACCACTCCGGATCTTTGCATTCTAGTCACCTTATTCCCGCAACAATTGTATGACGTTTTATTCATGGAAGAAGATATAATATTTCCAAGACACCTTTGAAATATCATTTGAAAATATATAAAAGTTCCAGCATTATAGGCCAGTGAAATGATCGACTGTTGTTTGTCAACGAATTCTCGAGTATAATTGTTGCCTTTGTGCCAACCAAAGCAGCCAACAAACTTACAACTTGGTCCATCATTCACATAAGCACGGTTAATCAAGGAAACACTCGAAAAGGACGGTAGAAAAACATATTCCCATTCGGATTATCCTTTTAAAAAATTGGGATTAAAAATGGAAAAAAATTATATATATTCAATTGACAAAGGGTTGTTTTATATTAATAATGAGTTTTGAGTTGACTTATGAAAATAAATTTGCTTCAAAATATGATAAATAAAATTTTGTCATGTTATGTGATCTAGCACGTTTTTGGATTGCATGCGGAAGTACAATCCTTCCCCACATGGCACGGGAAGAAACGTCGATCGTCATATCAGGTCAATCCTGATCTGACAGTCATAATTATTCGGGGACAATTTTGACCATAGTCTTTTTATTTCGTTGTTGCATGTGTCATTGGATTTGGTTAAACTAATAAATGACTACTACACGTTCTCTTTAGTAGCAATTAATGGTCTCCATTTTTTTCTTTGCTTTTATTACTCATTGGTGATTTTTTTTGTTCTCTTATTTTTATTTATATGTGTCCCCGCTTTTATTTTTGTAGGTGATCAGTAGGTTTTTATTGGGGAGCTATAAGTTCTTACTTCGAAGGCCGATTGAGGTGATTCAAGCTGCCGTACAAATTTGAGACATATATCTACAACTTTAAAGTTTACGATTTCTCCAAATTAGGAGTGTAAGAATATCAAATTTTTGTTTGAAGTCAAGAGTCGACCGAGTTGTGGTGGACAAGTTTTGGTTGGAACACCACAAATTCTTACTCCGAAGTCCGATTGAGATGATTGAAATTTTTGTAAAAACTCGGATGAATATTTACAATTTTTTAATTTATGACTTCTCCTAATTCAGGTTATAAGGATGTCAAAAATTCGTTTGAAGTCAAGAGTCGACCAAGTTGCGATCGACTAATTTCGGTTGGGGAGCCATAAATTCTTAATCCAAAGTTCAATTATGATGATTGAAGATGTTGTGTGAAGCTGAGATGAATATCTACAACTTTGTAGTTTAAGAATTTTCCAAATTCGGAGTGTAAGGGTGTCAAGAATACGTTTGAAGTCAATAGTCGATCGAGTTACAACCGGCTGGAAGGTATTTGTCAAATGGCATGCTCGACTATGTCAAATGGCATGCCAGGCTATGTCAAATGGCACTCTCGATTTTGTTAAATGGCATATCTGATTATTTATTAAATGGCATACCCAGGTTCGATAAATTGGCATGCCCGGTTATGTTAAATGGCATATCTGATTATTTATTAAATGGCTTACTCACCTTCGATAAATTGATATGTCTGGTTTGATAAATTGGCATGTCCGGTTATGTCAAATGACATGTCCGGTTAATATGTAATAAAATTTATAATTAATAAATAATTAACTAAATGGCATGCCCGGTTATGACTTATGGCAAGTTCGACTATGTTAAAATGGCAGGCCCGGTTATGTCTAAATGGCATGCCTGATTAATATTTAATAAAATTTATAATAAATTAAATGGCAGATCCAGTTACGATTAAATGGCATGCCTGCTTACGTAAAATGGCACGCCTGGTTATGGTAAAATGGCATAACCTGTTAAATTAAAATAATATTAATTAATACTTATAATAAAAATTAAATAATATATCAGATTAATTTGTTATAATATAATATACAAATAAGGACAAATTTTAAAAAAATTGAAACCAACGCGCCCCAACCCCACTCCCTCTCTTCTACTGCCCCTCCCTATTTGACTATTATACCTTTTTCCGTTTGGTATAGAGATTTGGCCCCCGTACCAAATCTAGCCCCATCTGGCACACTCAAATTGTAATTAGTTACGCATTGGATATTCACTTACAAACTATTTCAACAATTAGAACTATTTGACTTTAGTTTTTTGAAAAGCTAAAAGTTGTATTTCTCTAAAATAGAGAATTACACCATCAATACCAAAACTATAGCTCATATAGCAGTTATGCAACGCCTAGAACCTAGACACACCTCAAATAGCAATTCCATAAAAGATTCATCTATAGTTTAAACTCCTAAAATCAATCGTTCAGAACGCAACACCCCTTAGATACCAAAATAAGTTATCACTCTATTGGTCCACAACGGCGAAACAAATTCAAAACCCTATGGATGCATTCTTAATAGTATTAAGGAAGTCCGACATTTCTCCTTTCCAAAGAGTCATCAAAGCATTCTAAGAGATTCATTATAATTGTAGCAGTCTTTCAATAAATTTTTCTTAAGCAATGCTTCTTCTTTTTTTGATGCACAGTATTGCTCATTAATTTTTTTTGAAAGGTAAAGTTTTACACTATGACAGTGCCAAAATTTGAACCTTGGATCTTCTAAATTTTTACAGCTCCTTGTGCCGTTAGGCTACAAGTCCTTTGGTTGCTCGTTAATTTTCTCACTCAGGAGGGCGTTCTTTGTAGAATATGGTCTTGTTATGGATTAAAAAGATTTAGATATCATGTCATTTTAGGAAAAAAATGGCAAATAACTCTTAGCTCTCTAGTGTATGACTAAATTGATGATTTAGTCCCGCGTGTTTCAAAAATAATCTGCACGTCTCTCGTGTTTGATTTTATTATATTTTCAGGTCCCTCGCTCACGTCATCTACTATTTTTTTATTTTTATCATTAAAATGATAAGAATACCCTTGCCCTGCTAACCCAAGTCTCGGATCATCTTCTCTGGTCATTTTTCTGGCGAAAACCAACTTCCAGTCATCTTCTCTGACGAACTCTGATCATCTTTCAACTCTAAAAACTGTCTTCTCGACTTAGAAATTGGGTACATCTGATCGAATCTTTCTCCGCAAACTCTCAAGAAAATTGAATCAAATCATTCCCAATTCTTTCGATCTCTCCTCAATCTCTCTTAAGATAAGTTTATTTTAGTACCATGTAGTTTCACCCATTTTGCCTGGAGTACCATGTAGTTTCAAATTGGTAGTTTAGTACCATTTGGCTGACCACCAATTTTTCGGGCAGGTCCAGGGCAGCTGTTCGTCTAAACCTGCCTGAAACGATACCATTTAGAACCAACGTGGAAGACACGTGTCAACAAGGTGGCATAAGTTAGAGCTGATGTGTATTATATCAAATTATCTAATTAATCCCAAGTTATTTTAAAATTTCCACCTCCTACTCTCTCTCTCCTCCTCCTTCATCTTCAACCTCCTGTTTCCCCTCACCTTCTTCAAAGCTCCATCTCCCAAAAGAATAGAAGAGGTCACTTACAGATTAGATACAAAATTAAACCAGCAAGAAAATATTCACGTAAAAATTCAAACGGAACACATAAAAAATCTCATCGAATTAAAAAGAGCAATTACCAGATAAATACCTTAATGGTGAGTCAAGATCGAGTGCCGGTAGAAGGGGAAGTCAGAGCCAAAAATGGCCTTCCAATCATCGACGTGGCCATCGATGGTGACCAAGAAGGCCGAAACTCGACCTCCACTCGGATCTCTGGCTCAAACTCGCTCCCCGACTCAAGCCACCACACTCACCGACTCGAGCCCAATTCGCTGAGTAGCCAGCCACCACACTCACCGACACGAGTAACCGCCCACCGCGGGTAAACGAAAAGAGGTGAGCTTCACCGTTGCCGTACTACATTATTCCTTTTACCTAATTAACCCTCAAAAAAGGGGAAAACGAGAGAGGAAGGGGAGAAAAAAAGTGATCTAACTGTCGCCGTCGCTGTATCGAACTGTCACCGTATCGAATCGTCGTCGTATCAAACTATCGTCGTCGCTTCCAAGAATAATCTGATCTCTCTTTCTCTCTCTTGGGAGAAGGAGCTTTGAAGAAAGTGAGGAGAAACAGGAGGTTGAAGAAGAAGGAGGAAGGAGAGTTAGAGGAGGGGGGGGAGAGAGAGAGTAGGAGGGGCGGAGAGAGAGAGAGAGAGAGAGGGGGGGGGGGGGGGGGGGGAGTGAGTTAATAAATTTTCGTGGATAAGTTTATTTATGGACTAAATAGATAATTTACTACGGTCCACGTCAGCATTAACTTAAAAGAGTTGGGCACTACGTGTCTTCCCTGTGGTCTCAAAACGATGATATTTCAGGCAGGTTTTGACGGGTAGCTGCCTTGGACTTGCCCTGATAATTAGTGGTCAACCACATGGTACTAAACTACCAATTTGAAACCACATGGTACTCTAGGCAAAATAGGTGAAACTACAGGGTACTAAAATGAACCTATCCCATCTCTCTTTGTAAACCCTCTGACTCTGGCTCTCTGATGGCGACTACGAATCTGTTATGGCTTAAAGAGAGGGGAAATGATGAGATGTTTTGGCATCATAGGTCACCACCAGTCACCAGAGGGAAAACGACAGGCAAAAGCCTTTAATTCCCTCCAGCGTCTCCAATTCATTTTCCCTCTCTGGAGAAGAAAATCGCCAAGCAAGATCTAGCGAGGAAGCGAACGAGTAATGGGGAAACACAAATAAAGGGATGAGTGGGGCCCGGTTGTAACGATGATGATGCTCGACCAATACTTGGAGACGGTGGCCTCCTTGGAGTCTTGGCAACGATGGAGAGCGCGGCGTCAGTGAAAGAGGAAGGGACAAAAGTTGATGTCAGTGTCGATGAGAGAGGAAGGCGATTACTTCTCAATTTTCGGTTGTGGGATCGCTGTTGGCGAGAAAGGGACGACTGAGAGAGGAAGAGGATGATTTTTTTTTGTTTTTAAGGGTATTTTTGTCATTTTAATGACAAAAAAAAAGAGAAGATGACGTCAGCCAAGGACCTGATAGTATAATAAAATCAAATTCGAGAGACGAAAAAATTATTTTTGAAACACGGAGAACGTAATCGTCGATTTAGTCATAAACGATGGACCCTACAATAATTTGCCCAAAAAACTGTATTTTAGAGTACTTTCCATGTTGTCCAAGTTCGATCATTATTAAAACATGTTGTCCAAGATCAATCATATTCTCAAAAAAGATCAATAATTATTTAACTAACTTGTGGATAATCTAATAATTCTGTTTGAATTCGGCTATTCAAATTTGGTAATACCAGCCAATCCATAGTCGACAGGCTAATCAACCGTGTAAACATGGTCAAAGAATATCATCAAAGCATCGTTAGGGATAAGATCTACGTTAATTATGATTAATTAGGCTCATCCAAACAATATGATAACCAAAAACATTAGGGTTTCACCTTAATGGCTTTAGCTGTCTTAGGTTGCACGTGGGACAGAGAATCATTCAAGGGATGCAAATGCTCAAGAACCAAAATAAGGGTTTTTTCATGTTTGGTAAAAAAAATTCTCAAAATGGTTAACAACTTACAACATTTTTTGAAATGAGAAAATTTTTACTAAATTTTTTTAAAATAACGGATGCGAGCCATTAGTGAGTCACCTCTCTCTAGGTTGCTGCCACATGGTGGTAGCAGAGATTTTTTATATTAAAAAATTAGATAACCAGGAGGCGACTGGTAAGTGGGTTACCTAATCCTACCTAGTCATCTTAGACGAAACTTGGTAGGTGCTCCAATTTTTCAAAAAAAATTGGGGTCGCCTCCACCCTGTTGGTCGTGATCGGGTGTCACACCTCAATTATAGACATGACAACTGCCAGGGGTATTAATTCCCTCGCTCGGCCCCTGACTTTATTATAAAATAAAATTTAAAATATTCAAAATACTTATTAAATTGAAACAATAAAATTGTCATCATAAAGATAATACTAAAACTTCTGAAAAATATTGATCTTTATTATTGAAAGGAAAACATGTTGATGCATGCAGCAGAACTCCTCTTCGAACCTATTCCCGATCCCGAACCCCTCCAGATCGATCTGAAACGATGACATACGAACGAATGAGTTGATTTAACCCAGTAAATGGAACAAAACAAAATCGAACGAATCCAGAAATCATAATACCAATACACAGTCACGCTTATCAAAATCGTACGAAGACCACTTAGCTGACCATCTTAACCGACTAACATATAAGGACTCTGAAGCCTAACATAACCATGGAGTCTCTCGTGGGGCACAGATAAATATCCCTTTCGTTCCCGCGTGGCGGGCCCAGATGACAAAAGTGTATTTCTTCCACGAGCCTAGTTAATTCTCATGCTCCCCATCCATTCGGTCATGCAAATCTAGGATTATCCGGTAGCCCCTTTAGATATGTACGAACCATGGGGCCCAGAAAGGCACGTGAATAAATACGCATGTTCAAAATATATTCGAAACATATCTGAAACATATTACTCCCATCAGAGAACAATCAGATCATAACATATCATACCTTGATTGGCTTATCCACATAACTCAGAAATATGATTAACTCGGAAATCCTAGGCGAAGAAGATATTAACAGAAATTCACTTACTTGACGTCATTCCTAATCTCTAAGCTTTCCCAAAAAATCCTCCAGTAATCCTTCCGAAACTCTAAACGAAGTCCACGTCATTTTCATATGGAGGTAGTCTTATAATCCAAAAATACAAGGTTGCTTAGGGGGCTTACCCTTTCCTTCCTGATCCAACTGGTCCCCTCGAAGTGGATCCATTGATTGATCCGTTCTCAACACCTTCAGTAAGGTTGTACATGTGAGTTCCCTTATAATGGTACAACTCTGATTTATATGAAATATGGTGTTAAGGACTTACCTTCCACCTCCGATGATTCCTTGATGATTTTGCCCCCTCCTAGCACGTTCTCCTATGTTGAATTTTGTTCCTCACCTTCACAGAAAGTTAGAATTTTTGGGGTTTCTCTAGGATGGCAGAATAAAGCAGCCCGTGCCTCTATTTAAGCTAATTTCGGGGCAAAACCCTAACCCTTCCAGGGTTTCTTGGAAAATTCTCAAAAGCCCCCCAAATTTATTAATACATACCAACTATTCCCTTAAGTTTAGATACTTAACCTTTAAGTTTTTCAATTCTTACACCGGGCGACACATGGCATGGTCGTCGCGTTAGTCGTTGGGGCCAATTTTCTAAATCATTATATAAAAAAGGTTTGTCACCACCAAGTGGTAGTAGCAAAGTTGCCTCCTTTATTTTTTTTAAATATTTAATAAAAATTCATTAATGTTGTAAGTTGTTACCATTTTGGAAATTTTGTTAATGTTTTGACCCAAATAAGAAAAAATTCCCTAAAATAATACTGTGTAGTTCTGATTTTTCCTGCCCCAAATCTTTCTCCATAATAGTTTTAATTTCTTTTCTTGGTCGTGATATTTTTAGTTTCTGTAAAAGAAGTCATTATTATATTTTCTTTGGGGTCTTCGACTATTGACCAAACATGGGCGAAGAGATTTCCCATTCAAAACATAAAAGTTCTGTGGGGACATCATTGTCTGAGATAATTTACAAATACTTGTATAGTTACGTGTGTATAGGTATACTAAACAAAAGTTGTACCACCTTTCAAAAACTCTATATTGGTTAAACAAGTATCCATATACCAAGTACTATTAACGAACAACCATTTATTCAAAAAAAGAACCCTAATTAACCCATAACCAAATTTCTTTTTTTCTAAAAGTTATTACAGAGCACGATTTATTAGTTTTATTCCTCCTTTACAACAACCTGCCAACTGGAGGTATGAAAAGAACTTTAATTAGGCAAGCATGTATACCAGAACTTGTCAAACAAAAGGTACAGAAAAAAGTTGTATAAAAAAAGTGCAGCTGAATTTCAAATAAAAAGTAGAGCAAGCCAAGAAATAATTTAAAAGCAACACAAAAGGATGAGTTCCCTGTCGGGAAAAAACAGAAGAACATATATAAATGCTCTTGTCAAGGTTCTATAGATTTAGTAATAACTCTATCAAAGTAGTAAGAGATTTAAACATCTTAAGTATGACGTTAACGTAAAAATATTATTGAAATAACTTTATTTTTTATAGGTAAAAGTTTGTTTTATTATATTGTGTGTTGACCAATTTGAACACTATGTCTAACATATTTGATATCTCACTATTCGGATAAAAAAATGCCTAAGGTCAATTAATTAAAAACAGGAAAACATATCAGAAAAAATATGAAAATGTTATGACAGACGGAGATGAGCTTGTTTATATATTTTCTGATTTTTTTCTAAAATAAATTAAAACTGTTTTTTCCCTAATTTATATTTAAGTATTTTTTTACCAAAAAATATTAAAATAGTGAATACCAAATAGAGAAATCTCTATTATTCGGTGGGACATTTTTAAATCAGGTATTAATAAATTAAATCTTTACCACTTTTACAAGGTCCAGCGTTTGACGTGACGTGTACATAATCAACCGTTGCTCGTAAATATGTAACGAATACCAAAATGCCATTCAATAAGAGAAGAGTTTAATAGGTATCCCTTTTTATAAAGTAGACAAAGACAGATATAACTCATCATCTGATCGCTGCAGCTGGGGGAGACGTGCCCTAAAAAGATGAATAGGTGACAAAAGAACAGTAACCCAAGGCTGAGCCTATAAATGAGAATTCAGGGTATAGTATTATGTTAATGAGTTTCCCAACAAGGTAACACCCTAACGTATGATTGACCCATTTATAAATTGGTAGAAAAAAAATGTAGCATTTCTTTTGGGGAAAAGTGATATGGACACTCCTCAAAGTTGGCCACTCACTTTGAAGATAGGGTTGGGTAATGGGTAGGTTTGGTCCGAGTCCATTGAAGGATCCGTATGTTATATTCGTATCCTTTTTTATTATTAGTTAAATTTTGTAACCAAGCTCTAATTTTAAAATATTGGGTGGGTATTATATTTTTGGACTTGTATTTATATCCGCGGGATCCATTGGTGTAGCCATATTGGCGTGTACGGAGGACATGTTTAGATCGTATGGTATTTAGACTAATCAAGATTCGATTCGGTTGAGATTTTTGAAAGGCGATAAATTTTTTCTAACAAATATTTAACATTGTTGCATTTCAAAAACTTGAACTCTAGACTTTTAAATTTTTTGTGTGTGGAAGAGGTGGGGTCAAAGCCCCTAAATAAATACGAGAATCAAGTCCAAATATAACAACAAAAGTGAACTACCCATGCTCAGCGCTCCTATTAAGAAGGTCGTGCAACACCTCATTTGAAATACAACAACTACTACTACTAGCCTCAGAAACGAGATCCCCTCTCTAGAGGTTGCGGCCGTCGGCCTCAGTAAAATCCTCCGACGGTAAAAATCCAGTGGGAAAAACTGCAATGAGAGGGAAAGAGCACATCGGCAAGGTCAAAGTGACATGCCTTGACGTTAATATCGCTAAGCCTGATCCCCGTAAATCATCACCGGTCGCATGAGTACAACGGGGGAGACTAACTCCCCTCAAGTCATCGAGATACACCTCAAAAACAAAAGTCTAAAGGTACATCAGAGATAATACAATCATGCGAGATCTCGAGGGCGCGCTTGGAGAGAAGTCCGCCACACAGTTGCCCTCCTGCCAGGTATGCTGGATCTCGATCTCCCAGTCCCTCACTCTAGTCTAGACTTCTATGTTAAACTTGAACAACACCAAAAATAATTTATACTACTTGGTAGATCGTCTAATTCAGTTTCAAGCCTGATATATTTTTTAAAAAGAGATAAAATTCTCTCACAAATATTTAATACGAATACATTTCAAAAATTATAACTCTGACCTGTTAATCAACAATATGTTATCATGTTTTTGTTTTATCATTCGGAAAACTAAGAAAGAGGAGATGGAGATGGAGATGAGAGGGGAAAGTGGGGGCGGCCAGGACAAAGAGAAGCAGTCAGTAAATGAAACAATTTTAGTGCGGTGGGTGGGACTGACGGTATGGGATAAAGCATAGGCAAAAGAGTAACATTTTCGTGCCACCCACCACTCCACGCGCCCATCCCCAGCGCGTGTCCTACACATTGCACTAATTTTTTTACATCAATATTTAAAAATATGTTGTATGTTAGGTTATGTTATGTTTATTAGTGATTGAAACTAATTGTTCACTAAATAAATAATTAATTTGTTTCTTATTAATATACAACTCAATTTAATCTAATTTTTTTATTATCTTTATTAGCGATCTCATCCAACCAGCTTACCAAATAAATAATTAACTTCTCTCTCATCCATGTATTATCTATAATCAATTTATGTTTACATATAAATTGTAATGAATATATAAAAATTATGCAACCATAAATATAACAAGAAAAAAATTACAAAAAATAACAAAATTAAGATTACAAAAGTTGGAATACAAAATTAGAAAGAAATAAATCAAGCTACCAATGTAAAAAATGCAAATTATATATTAAAAAAATGCTATTTTTCATATTTTAATTTTTATAACCACACAAATAATATTCATCAATATCTATTTAAACGAATAATATTGTATCATGTGTCATTAAAATTGTATTAAAATACAAAACAAAAAATATTTGGGCAATCAACGCTCGGCCAGGCGAGCCGATCGCCCAATTGCAACCAATTTTTAATTTTTTGTTACTTTGTTTGTTGTCCTCTAGCGGTGATCGCTCGCATGCGATCACCAATAACTCTAGCCTTAAAACAAAAAATGCATCGTTAAAAAAGTATCAGGTGAGCCGGCTTTCTGGTTAAGTTCGAGGATTTTAAAGTAAAATTGACAGTACGCATGTATCTTTCTTTATTTTATGATTTGTCTCAAATTTTTAATTGAATAATACTCTGTTTTTTATTATATAGCATATTAAATTTGTATTTTATAAATATGAGAATATATATATATATATGAGTTCTTGGGCTTTGCTTTAGCATTGAACAGAGCCGTATATGCACCATATTTATGATGGAGGCATATACCCCTATATACATATCTTGTATTTTAGTGATAGATAATCTAAATTTTGTGGATATAAATTTTCGACTAAACTACGGTCATATGAGTTTTGATTCTTTTGCCCTAAGTCCCTAACCTAACACCAGCCAATATCAAACTTGTGGTTCAAATTCAAAGTGTGTGGTGTGTATGTAATCATCCTAACAATAACAATTACTAGTGAAGATCCTAATTACCTCGTGAAGCAAAATAGCAATTTCCCAAAGGATTCCTTTGTCTTCTTTATATCCAAAAGCAATTGGTAAAGAGATTCCATTCTAAATATCCTCGACATGTCGGATTCGCGGCATCTCTCGTTACATCTGAAGAATAAAAATCCAAGCATTTTTCAGAATAAGGAACTTTCTTAATTAACACCATAACAAAATACCAAGAATATCGATAATGTTAGTTGATATAAATGGTAAAAAGTTGTAAAGAGGTAATGAGTTCAAATTTTACGAATAAAAAATATATTTTTTGATAGTGTTCGATTTTAAATATGATAAATTTTTGGAAAAATTTCTGCAGGCTACGAATAAATTCTCACTTAATCCAATCTTCGAGGACTTCCAAGAACGTAATTAACTCTTGACGTGGATGCTTTTTAAGGATGCCCAACATGTAAATGCAAATCATTTCTATCAACTGAAAAAGGATAAAAAGAGAAAAGCTACACAAGATTCCAAATTTTGTCTCTCGTCTTTTAGCTCGCTCCAGGAGAACAAAGAACTTGAAAAGATAAAAAAACCATCAATTAAAAAACCCAATAACAAAAGTGAAAACTTTTCTGCAGAACCTTTTTTTTGTTGTTGATAAGTTTCCGCAGAACTAATGAAGTTGGACTAACTTGTAATCATTAAAAGTCATTTTGGGATGAATTAAAAAATATATATGAATAAATTAAATTTAATAATACTCGATTTTAATATCCAAACTCAAAAAATTTATGATAGAGGGTAAAAGCTACCGGAAAAGGCGTAGCCAATTGCGCACCGAGTAGTTACCCGTTTTGTCCGGGTTATTATCTGACTTTTAACCTATAGTGGAACCTATTAATTATTTTATAATATCTACAATTTATTTTATTATAATTTATAGGTATGTAGCCCTAGGCCTAGGCCTGAACCGTTGGGTACTTTGTAATTGATGGCTCTGATAAAGACCTGTCCCTTTTCATTACTGTGATTTCATTGCTTGAATTATTATTTTTAATGTTTAAATTCGAAATTAATATTTAAATTGAACTACGTATTATTAATTTATATTTATTTAATGTTTAAGTACTATATATGTATATGTATATTTCTTCTTTTTTCATGGAATTTTTATACCCCAACAAATTATCCATTTTCAGATTAAATTCCAAATGGATGACTAATTTTTTTCCCGTCAGTGCTCGGTGATTTTAATACGGTTTCTAGATTTTCCCGAATTTATGGCTGCTCGCAGGGTATTGATTCCAATTGACAGAGACCTGACAATTTACGGGACCATATTTGGTGGGGACTGGGCTAGTCCTCATTTATGGGGATTAACTTAAATCAATATTACTACACATGCAAACTAATATCACTTCACATGCAAACCAATATCACTTTATATGTAAACCAGCCTCTTGCAAACAAATATCACTTCACATGCAAACCAATATCACCTGATAGGTTATTGACCATCAGATTTAAAGATAATCAAATCTGACGGCCCAAATTGTAGTCCCCACCTGTGGATAAATTTTTTGTAGTCCCCACTCAATCCGGTCTCGACAATTAACATGTAGTACTTTTCTAAGCTGCATGTAATTAAATATTTAATTTTTATAATATGATACCGATGATGATTGGTCAAAGTGATATACTGATTGAATTTTTTTAAAGATATATTGGTTCAAATCTTATGAATCTAAAATAAATTATTAGAAGACCCGTTCGTTAAACAATGACTGACAATACTCGACTCTAAATATTTGAGATTTAAAAAAAAAATTCCAATTCTATTAATATAGGATGATTTTTTTTCGTTTTGGTGGGGATGAATAGGATGAACATCATAGACCATATAGTGTTGCTATTAATTGTTTTTAGTCCGAGAACGCTTGTGATACTGACAGTCAATTGCTTTCTGTTAACAGAAGTATTATGAGCTGTCGCGATTTGCTTTAAGTGCATATAAATAGTATTGAAGATTTGGATATTACATTTAAGATAAAAATAGTTGTGAACAAAAATTATAATGATTTAGAACATTCATCATTTTTCTCAAAATTTGGGTGTTGGATTTAAATATTTAACAAAAAAAATTGATGTCAAAAACTGGAATTTGTAAAATCTATTATGTAAAGCAAGAGATTCTGGGTTGGCTACGTTAGGGACATAATGATATTCTCCTGAGGGAATCTAAAGTAGTTCTGCTGCTAATTGCGCATCCTCTGGGAGATAGTAAAGAAATAAAAGAAATTTCATTAGCCGTTAACAAGCAGAAAAGAAGCAAATAGATAAATAATAAATGTACACCACGTTGTCTTGATAAGATATAAAAATATCAACAAATACTTAGATCAACTGATAAATACAAATATATTTTTATAACTTAAATAAAATATATCAAATTTGAGATATTGAATGTGAAACAATGATAAATATTTTTTGATAAAATTTTTCATGTTTCAAATTCTTAACCGGCTTGAAAAAAAATATTAATTTAAGAAAGGGGATCACTGATCATAAACAGAAGATGAAGCGAATAATTACAAGATTAGGTAGGGGACACGAGCGGGATTTGGGAGGTAACAAGGGGACAGAATAGACATCCCCCGCAAATATAGGGAAATCCGTACAGGAACATCCCAAACACCATTCTCTCTCTCATTTTTTTTATCTAAAATAATTTTTCTATCGCCATAAAATTTTTTTTTACTATCGTCAGTTGGATATTATATTATAGTTGCGGGGCTTTTGGCATTAAATAGTTAACTACAGTACACTTACGTAAATTGATACAAGTTGTTTTGGATTGATAGACTTTGAACCATACAAATACTATGTTGTTTTTTAGGTATGAACCCTAGTTATCTCTAACCAATATACCCCTCCACTAAGACAAAAATAAATGCTCATTAGCAATATTACATTAGCTTTGATATCATTAGATTAACTTAAATTTGAATTAGCAAAAAATCAAATGTCTCCATACCAAGTAGTTTAGCCAATATTTTTTAAAAAGGACATGAGTCGACCCACAAAAGTCTCTGTTTTACGGTATATTTGATCCAACTAATCAACTAAAAATATTATTTTAAAATACTATGTTAAATAATTATATTTAATATTAAAATGTTTAATAATTCATGTAACGTTCCGATATTCGACCGACTGCCTCCACACACCAACGCATGTATTTTTCAGCGTGTTTTGTCCTCACTCACACGCATCCCGGAAAAATATCTCAGGAGGTCACCCATCTTAAGACTACTCCAGGTCAAACAGATTTAACTTTTGCGTTCTCTTAAAATGTGTGCCAGAAAAGAAGATGCACATTGATGGTATGGATAGTACCAATCAAATCACTTAAGGCCTTTCATACATAATATATCATTTACGGGGTATCACATTCATCTCCTTAAATACTAAACTTCTTCGTCACGGCAGAATCAAAAAATTATAAAATTCATCGTATTCTGGTGCATTCGATCTCTGAACCACACCGTACTAGCTGAGGTATTGCTCGAATATCATATGTAATGCCATGTGATCTGACCGACTATCACCACTGACTAACACAGGTCTTTTCTAGCGTTCTTTTATCCTCACTCGCACGCATCCCAAAAACTTTCCGGGAGGCCACCCATCCTTAGATTATCCTAGGTCAAACACATTTAACCTTGGAATTTTATCAAGATGTGTGCCAAAAAAGAAGGTGCATCTTGTTGGTATGGATAGTCCAAATCAAATCATCTAAGCATTTCATATAGAACATATCATTTACGGGGTATCACAATTCTATATATCTTATATTTTAATTACAAAATTTATCACTTATAATTATATTTTACAATTTAGTTATTTTTTATCTAATACTTAATTAAAATAATTAAATTGAATAGCTTTTGTCCTAAACATTACCATACTCCCCAATAATTTTAGGGATTGCTAGGGCTATATTGGCTCTTTAGTTCATGTCAATTTTGATGCTCTCAACCAGAGTTTTGGGCATTATGTTAGAGTGTTGGTTGAGATTGACCCAACTAAGGATTTACATGACAAAGTAATGCTTGAGAGGACGGGGAAGAGCTCTTGGGTGGGGGTCTCCTATGAGAATCTGCCAGAATATTGTTCATCTTGTTAGATTACGAGTTATGTTATGTTCTGTTGCAGGAAGGGTATGCTCGCAGAGGGTGTTCCGGGTGGAGGGCATAATGCACCAACACAAGGCAGAGGGGACCTAAGTTTGGATATGCATAAGGTGGGTCGCGGTATGGATGTTAGTCGTGGCCCCACTATCTTACAACAAAACAAGGGTTCAGTTGTCGCTAAAGGGATTTCTTGGGTAACGGCTAGCATGGGAGGCAATATCACGTCAGTTCCGGCTCAGAAATTGGGTGAACTTACTACATGTCGTGGGAAAAGGTGTCAGAGGTCTAGATTAAGGGGATGACAACATCCAATTCTTTTGATGTTCTTGGTGATGATAATAGTGAAATGGTTGCGGAGGTCCTATCACAGGGATTGGAAAGACAACTAGTGTTGGGTTAGGAAGTTATGGTTCAGGTAGAGTCAGGTTTAAATTCATATGATGCATTGCTTCAGAAGGGTATTAATATGTAGCTTGTTGCAATGGATGGTTCAACTATAACAGGGAGCATGAAGACTCTGCTTCTAGAGGTTTTCATTTGGCATTGGTGCAGGGTGTTGTGGTAGAGCGTAGCTCAAGAGGCGCTCCCATAGGCTTGCATGAGATGGTGGAATGATATACTATAGAGACTTTGGCTAATTCTCAGATTGACGCCATGGTAATTAGGCCAGATGAGGCGTATAATGTGGCAGAGACGGGTAACTCCTCCGATGCACTAATAGACTCTTGTCCAGTTGCGATGGATGTTGCAGCTCCAGTTTGACAAGACCCCACGCCGGAGAGTGGGCGGGTTACAGGTTTTGCTGTGCCACGAGAGGTACCTCACAACAAGGATGATAGTGGTGCTCTCCAAAGTTTGGTTGGTCATTAGGGTACTAATTGCAAATGAGACAATTTCTTGCTAGGTTTGCTTAACGTTGAGTTTGATGTCGCGAAATAAATAGATTCAACGATATTTGAGTAATGTCATTAATGGGAGGACACAAATTGGGTGATCTTGCCTCCTCCGCAAGTATCTTTTGGGGTTCCATCACTTCCCACATGTTAGATAGCTAGAGGTTATTTTGTATGTTCTAGATTTTATGCAATTTTTGTTTTATTTTATTATGGTTTTAATAAAATTTCTATTTATTCAAAACAAATACTTTTTATTCTAAAAAAGTTAAAAAAATATTTAGGAATTTAGGCTTGGTGACCGGTCTAATAAAGTGAACCGACCAGTTGAACATGATGTCAACGAGATTGTTGTGGACACAAAAAAAAATGCCGGTATATACTCTGAATTTTTATATTTTTATCGAATAATATTGTGTCGTGTGTCAGTAGATTAAATTGAGAAAAAAAAATTGAAAAATTGATAACCTGGTTATGTGTTAGCGGCGGTCAAAAACCAAAAAAAATTGATAACCTGGTTATGTGTTAGCGGCGGTCAGCCGCACAAGGGCGTGAGCAACCCCTTTTCTCTTTTGCTTTTTGATTTTTTTTCTAATTTGTTATTTGTCCTTTTGCTTAACCTGGTAGCCATTTGGTCACCACCGCTGTGAGTGGTCTAACGAGAAACAAACTGTGTGTTTTTGGTTATTAAGAAAACAACTACGTAAATAAAACACTCCATACCCTCTAATCATAAAAGCAAAAGAAAAGCACTTCCACCAAAAACAAAAGAAAAAGAGAAGACAAATAAAGCTTCTTTCTTTTAATCATCTCTCTCTCTCTCTCTCTCTCCCTCCCTCCTACACATCACATCCTGCTAGCAGTAGCCCTCAGCAATGCAGCGATTGCAGAAGCAGGCTCTGTAGCCCTGCCACTCCCAGTTCTGCAGATGTTGAAAGAGAAAAACACCCTCAAGAAAATTAATTGAAGGACTAAAAAAGAATCATAAAGACTCTGAATGGTTCTTAAAGTAAAAAAAAAAAAAGGAAAGAAACAACCCGATAATACCCGGACATCATTATACTGACTAATTTAGATCCGAGCCGTTAAAAACTTTGACAACATATTTATTATTTAAAACACACTCCCACCATTCTTCTGCTGTCCCTTGTTATCTTCAAAGTGAAAGAAAAGAAAGCCTTTGGAGAGGGAAAAAAAGGTGCAGTCTTTTTAGGTGCTAATTAATTGATTCCTCACAAAGATCACATTTTTTTCTCCCAACAAAACTAAAAACCCAACCTTGACCAAAAGTTGCACCCATTAGAGCCATGGGAAGAAAACTTCTCCTCCTCCTTTCTCTTCTTCACCAATAAAAGCTCTTAACCCAAACCAAGAACAAGTTCCTTGCTTCCTCTAGTAACCATCTTCTTCTTGTCCAGTTCCAATGGTGGGGATGATAGATCTTAACGCTTCGGCTGTGGAGGACGAAACTGCGACCCCGTTCTCATCCGGGTCACTGTCGGCTTCCTCACCGTCCTCCTCTTCAGCCTCGGCCTTTAGCGGGTCCAATGCCAATAGCAACAGCGCGGGGGGTGGCCCAACTGGGTCCTCCTCCTCCTCGTCTTCTGTTTGCTTGGAGCTATGGCACGCGTGCGCTGGCCCGTTGATATCGCTGCCTAAGCGAGGGAGCGTGGTGGTTTACTTCCCTCAAGGCCATTTGGAGCACCACCATCACCATCACCATCACCATCACCATCACCATCGCGGGTTCTTGCCTCCCCATGTCTTCTGCCGTGTTGCTGACGTCAAGCTCCATGTGAGTTTTTGAAGCTTTTTCTCCCCTTTTGAAGTTGTGGCAAAAAGGTCTAGTCTTTGTGGCTAAAGTTGGCGTCTTTGGATTGATGTGTTTCGCGATCAAAGAGGCGGATTTTTCGAGCGAATTGGTTGTGTAATGTGGGTTCTTTTTTCTGTGGCAGGCTGAAGCAGCAACCGATGAGGTCTATGCTCGAGTTACTCTGCTTCCAGAGAGCGAGGTTAGCCTTCGAATCTCGGGTTCTTTTCGAGGCATTGTTCGGGTTCTGAGGATGATTGGTGATTGTTTTAGGCATGCTAAAGTTGCTATGGCTCTGTTTGTTTCAAAGGAAATTGAGCAGAGGATGAAAGAAGGGAAGAGCGAGGGCGATGGCGAAGACGAGGACATGGAGGGTGCCATTAAGTCTACCACGCCTCATATGTTCTGCAAGACGCTTACTGCTTCGGATACGAGCACGCACGGAGGCTTCTCCGTTCCCCGTCGAGCTGCTGAGGACTGCTTCCCACCCTTGGTAACCTTGATCATCTCCATTGTCATTCTTATAATAGCACAGCTTGTATCTGGTTGAACAATGCTTATATCATCAATGTAGGACTACACTCAACAAAGGCCTTCACAAGAGCTTGTAGCCAAGGATCTGCACGGTTTCGAGTGGAGATTTCGACACATCTACAGAGGTACGAGTGATGAAGCAGCTCGAGCATTGTCAATTGATTTCCTTCAAACAAACAGCCATAATGAGATGAAAGGCTATGCTGTATAATTCTTGGTGCGAACAGGGCAACCACGAAGGCATTTGCTTACTACCGGATGGAGCGCGTTCGTGAACAAGAAGAAGCTTGTTTCGGGAGATGCTGTGCTGTTTCTTAGGTACACTTGCATCTAGTTTGATCATCTTGGCTTTTGTTTTTGAACTTTCATTCCAATTGATCCTTATGATTGTTGACATCCTTCTAGGGGAGAAGATGGAGACCTGAGGCTAGGGATCCGAAGAGCTGCACAAGTCAAGTGCGGCGCTACCTTTCCGGTCCTCGGCAGCCAGCCACCACCTCTGAGCACTCCTATGGATGCTGTGAATGCCATTTCAAAAAGAAGTCCTTTCGACATCTGTTACAACCCGAGGTACTTTTCTTTATGGCGTTTGATATCAACAATTCGCTTCCGCTGCCCCCGAAACTTAGTTCAGCTGATGTGCTTGTAGGACCAGTGCATCAGAGTTCATAGTTCCTGTCCAGAAGTTCCTCAAGTGCCTTAATCATTCCTTCTCTATTGGGATGAGGTTCAAAATGCGGTTCGAAACAGAAGACGCGGCTGAGAGAAGGTATTCGATTTCGACTCTATGATGCTCTCATTTTCTGAACCACTTCAACGTCTCATTTGCATTGTCCTTGGCAGATATACTGGAATAATAACTGGCATTAGTGACCAAGACCCTGCTCGATGGCCTGGTTCGAAATGGCGATGCTTGACGGTAACTTACGCTTCAAAAGATACATTTTTGCAATTCTCATCTGCTGATCATTAATAGCAGATATACTGGATATGATCTTCCTGTTTACAGGTGAGGTGGGACGATGTTGAGGTCAACAGGCACGGCAGGGTTTCGCCTTGGGAAATCGAGCAGTCTGGCATGATTTCTGGCGCGAATAGCTTCACGACATCATGTCTGAAGAGGAGCAGATTAGGAATACCTTCACTAAAGTCGGATTATCAAGTTGCTGGTACGTCACGTATGCTCGAGTTTTCATTGAACTATTATCTGGTAGTTGCCTGAACAATCTTGCTAATTGATTCTGGATTCTATGCAGATGGATCTGCAGCTTCGGACTTCGTGGAATCTTCGAGGTTCCACAAGGTCTTGCAAGGTCAAGAAATTTCGAGTTTTAATACTACTCTCTACCATGATGCTGAGAACCATCATGCATCTGAAATGAGGTCCCATCCGGGTTCACACGGTTCTAGAATCGGTCTCATGGGAAATCGCATTCTAGAACCGAATATTGTCTCTGGATTTTCCTCTGTTAGATCCCATGAGGTCTTGCAAGGTCAAGAAATATATCCAAGCTCGCCATATTCCGTCGCTGCTAAAGAGAATGAAGGCCGGAGTAAGGATCGTCTCGGATTCTCTGATGGCATCGAAGTTCCGAGTTCAAGAACTGGATGGTCTGCCATGATTCAGGGGTATACTACGAATGTCCAACCACCGGCACAAGCGTCTTCGCCTTCATCGGTTTTGATGTTTCAGCTGGCTAACAATCCAGCTAACCAACCAAGTTCCTTGTATAATCCGGACGCCCTGCCAGTGAACAGCCGGAGGTGGTCTGATCTCGTTGGGACAGGTGATCGAGGCAGCCCTCACATTCGCGGACCCTATCAATCTCATTCAGACCAACCAACCTGGGGCAGCAAAGATCCTGCCCCATTGTGTAAAAGCAGCTGCAGACTTTTCGGTTTCTCCTTGACGACGCAGGATAGGCACGGTTCGAATAAGGATAACACCAATGCAGTAAACTCCCTGCTGAATCCGCTGTCCTCGTGTATCCCTCACGTCGGAGACAAGTTTCTGCAGAAGCCTTCCGCGATTCTCAGCTCGGGTGGAGGCCAGTGTCCTAAAGTAAGCAATCAATTACATTCTGCTGTTGTTTGCTGATGTCTGAGTACCGACTAAGATCATCAACTTTTCTTGTTCTTGAAGGGAATCATGCGGCGCCACCCGGAAGATCACCGGATATACTAATGCAGATCAGATGAAGCATTTGTCCTGGTGGCCAAGGAAACCAGATGCTTCAGTTTTGTATTAAGAACATAAGTTGTTTCTTGAAATGACTCTGGTTTTTATGCTCTCTAACTTCAATTGCTATTCAAAATAGCTGTTTGTACTAATTGGTAATGTGTTTGATGACCCATTCATAATTTTGGTAATCAAGCCATGTTTGGTGTGTTAGATGATCATGTGTTACGTTATTATTACACGACCCCGTTTCATAACACGAAAGACGGTTTATGTAAATTTCGTCTAGGTTATTTCTGTTTGGAGTCACCATCTAATTATGCAACTTCTTAACTTTCTTGCAAAGAACACAAACCATCCCAGAAATTCTCACTCTTGTCTTATTTATTTCGATTGCCACAAAAAAAACACAGCACCATATAAGATTATTATAAAGAATTGAGAACCCAAAAGTTAATTAGATTCCTAGAAAAAAATAATACCCCTTGGACTCTTATATTCATGTTACTTATATTTAATTCCTTCCAATCCCAATAACCCAAAAGTAAATATTGAAGAGAGGAAGAGAGATGGCAGGAGGACGAGGAGAAGGGGAGAGGACACTTGAAGAGACGCCAACATGGGCTCTCGCTTCAATTTGCTTCATCCTCGTATCTTTTTCTGTCATCGTCCACTTCTTCATCCATCTCTTAGCTAAGGTATCATCATCCATTCTCATCTTCGTATCTAACAAAAATTTTAAATCGATAGTTTGTTAAATTTTTGAAACTTATAAACAAATCGTCTACACTTGCATATAGTAATCTATAATCTCAACACACCCTCTCGGATGCGAACAAAGCATATTTATGTGCTTCAATTACTTACTCCATGACTTAAATTTATATGTTTCTTCAAAAAAAAAAGTTTCACACACACACATATATTAGGTGCTATATATCTATGTATCGTGTTCATTTTTTTTACTCTCTTTGTGTTTGGTTTTCCCGAAGTACTTTGCAAAGACGAGGAGGAAATCGCTGATTCAAGCTCTAGACAAGATCAAATCAGGTGAAAGTCGAGTGACACCAACATTTTTGTCTTTGAAACATCTCGAGGACCAAATTGAAAATAATAAAAAATATGCACAAAAAAATTAAATAAGGTTTTCAAACGTTGTTAAGAACTTTGGACCAATGTGCCTGATGAGGAAAAAACAGTGTATGCGTTCGATATTTTCCATAACTCAATTACAAAAAATTTAGATTTTTTATCACTGTCAAGTTCTATGTAGGAGTAATTCTGCCAATGATTTTTTTTATTTGTTAAAATTCCTATATCCAACACAAAACCTTAAAACAATAGGTTGGTGAATTTTTCACACTTATAAACTTGCCCCCCACTCGTATTTTAACCGATGTGGGATTGCACTGGCTTTGACTTCACCAAAGTGCGAGAAATGGGGGTCGTGCGAGTTCAACAATGGGTACGAGATCAACCCGCTCTGATACCATGTTAGTATCTCAATATCCAACCCAAAACATTAAGACAATGGGTTAGTGAATTTTTCATACTTATAAATTTCCCCCACTAATGTTTTAACCGATGTATGATTCTCAACATTATTCTTAAAATTTGAACCCAAGACTAAAATCCTTACCAATTAAAAATCCGAGCCCTTATAAATGGATGAGAGTGTTTCTTATGCTTTGCTTAAGCTCTTTTTTATGATTAATCATGGTAACTATATAAATTGGTGCAGAGTTGATGTTACTAGGGTTCATCTCCTTGTTGCTGACGGTGTGCGAGCAGCCCATTTCTAATTTCTGCCTCCCAATAAGCGTAGGGCTGAGTTTCCTTCCCTGTGATCAAATGATTATGTCGAGCGAGATCAGGGAAGAAGCTTCATGCCAAGCCGAGGTACAGTAGAAATTTTTATAAATTAATCACAAATATTACTAATCTATAGAGTTATTAATTAATCAATTGTTATCTTATTAGTTTATCAAATATTACTAATTTTTAATTTGCCCAAGTCGAACCCAAAAATATTATTTTTGAGATGTTATTAGGTTATCAAAATATTTAAAAATTACTAATTGGGATAGTTTCCCAATAATCACAATATAAATATGGCTGGATATATTTAATATGATATTTCAACATTGTGATCATTTAATAAGGTACAATTAATCCCTTGGACAGGGGAAGGTCTCATTGATGTCCAGATCAGGAGTAAGGGAACTGCAATATTTGATCTTTGTGATGGCCTCTTTCCATTCCTTGTCATGCATCCTCATATTTGGGTTGGGGATGGCCAAGGTAGTTTCCCATCATTAATTTCTTTTTCTTTCATTTATTAAATTGTATTCTACCAAAATTTTTTAATATATTAAATTGTAGTACCGGGATCTAAAAAAATTTATTTGTCAATTGATCTAAAGTATTTGTAGTTATGTTGATGTTATTGCTCATTATTTGTCGGTGGATTAAGAATAAGATCATCAGGTTTTTTATATGTAGATTGTGTGAATTTTGTTGTCCCAGATGACAAAGTGGGAACTTTGGGAAGAAGAAACGAAAACATTGGTATATCAATTCTCAAAGGGTAAGCTCTGTCGGCTAACTTCAAATTTGGTCCATGGTTTTCAGCAGCTTCATCTGTATTTTGATTAGATTTGGATTCGGATTGTGAAACAGAATTTAAATTAGATATGGATATAGAGCTACATAATTCAAATTTACATCCGGATACAGAATTAGATCATGATATGTATATAACTAAACGTAAAAATACTCGACCAACAAAAATATGACCACACCGATAAAACTAAAGATGTGACATAAAATCATGTACTTAGCATAACAAACGGGTTCAAGTAACTAAATTTATCAGGTATCAATTTATTGTCAATCAGCTAAGAAATTTGTCACTTGTTAAAAAAAAGCAGTGATGTCTCAAAATACGAAACGATGATTATGCCATATGTATTTTTCTTATTGATGATCACTAACATTACGTATTCAGATCCAGCTAGGTTCCAGCTTACTCATCAAACATCATTCGGGAAGCGGCATCTGGGATTCAAAGAAGACAAGCTTTTCCGCTGGGCGGTTAGTTTTATGGATAACGCAGTATTGCTTGCCAATTAGTATTTTATGTCAAGCGAATTAAATATTTTTTATTAATCCAATTTTGTATTCTTGCCCGACTAGAATTCTGGTTTTGAATGGATTCGGTCCTTGCAGATATATTTCCACAGGCAATTTTACGGCTCGGTCTCCAAAGTTGATTACCTCACTCTCAGAAATGGTTTTATTATGGTAACAAGAGTAAATTTTTCGTAGTCACGAGATTATATCATGTGTGAGTTATTAGTATAAGTTTGATTAACGAAAAATTAATGAAACTCAACGTAATATACATGATTCTGAAGCGTATGTCACCGTAAATTTAGAAATTATGAGGCATATAGTAACTTTGCGGATGATAAGTAAATAAAATTATATTTAAATAACTTCGCTCACAAGTTGACTCAACGAACAATATGGTTCTTCTAGGCCCACTTTGAGCAGGGAAGCAACTTCGTCTTCGACTTCCAAAAGTACATACGAAGAGCTCTGGAAAAAGATTTTGGGGTTCTGGCTGGAATAAGGCATGGTCCATATACATAAAAATATTTCAATTAGGTACACTCACTTTATTTAAAATTTGAGCGGATAACACATTTTTTTATTTTGCAGCTTATGGATTTGGATGTTTGCTCTCTCTTACATATTCTTCAATGCACACAGTAAGATCAGTGACCGATTATGGATCTGTAAAATTAATTGCAACATCCATTTATAATTAATATATTACCTGAATAGGTCAACTTGACTTAATTATGATTCATCTGCTCTACCTACTGCAGAATTTCACAGTTACATGTGGCTGCCATTTATTCCATTGGTGGTGAGTGCACTGCATTTGATTACCTAATTATGTGTGAATTCGTTTGTTTGTGCCGAAAATATTTTATGGGAAATCACTTTTTTTATAACTTACTCTAAAAAAAAAATATTCTCTACACTTTTTTGGTATTTGTTTAAAATACTATTTATCAAAAAAATTGTTAGAATATATCTAACTCAAAACCTTAAGACAATGTGTATGTGGATTTTCACGCTTATAAACAAGTACACCACACTTGCAACTAGCAATGTAGTAACACGCCTCCCAAAATGAAGCTCATCTGACAAAAAATTTCACGGGCGCTCATTTCGCCAACTTGCCATGACACGAGGTTGAGCGAGGCCAACAATGAGCCACTGGTCTCGTAGGAACAATTAATATTGATACTATATTAAAATCTCTATATCCAATAAAAAATTAAAGACAATTAGAGTAAGTGAATTTTGCCGCTTATAAATAATTTTACTGAAAGTTGGAACTAGCTCGTAGATGGTATAAATTAAATTTGGCCACCAGTAACCAATTGACAATTTCTTGTTGGACAGATGTTGTTACTCGTTGGCACAAAACTACAAAGCATCATAACCTCGATGTGCCTAGATAGCCATGATAAGTCTCATGTGGTTAGAGGGGCACTGCTTGTGAGGCCCAGTGACAATTTTTTCTGGTTTCGCCGTCCAGAATTGCTTCTCCAAATTATTCACTTCATTTTATTCCAGGTATTAATATTTTCCTAAGCAACACAACCCTTTTTTTTCCTATTTAATTCGCAACTGGAGTGGATTTCAATGTCTTTTTTGGCGGGTTTTGTTTAAAAGTAGAGATAACCACATTTTTTACATGCTATCTTTTTGGTCCACAGAACTCCTTCCAGCTGGCGTTTTTTACATGGACTTGGGTAAGTACGCACAATAGCCGCATAAATTAATGTTATGGTGGAATTTTTATTTTCAAATCAAAATAAATTAGATTCCACAATGCATGGTAAACAATATAGAATTTTCAACATGAACAAAGTTCATTAAGTTTGCATGGTTTTGTTAAAATTAACAAAATAGTTATGGATCCAATATGAAAATTTTAATACGATATAAAAAAGAATTTATCTTGTGATCCAATGTAGTCATGCTACATTTCTCCCGACACGTTGAAGTCAAAACTATGGATTTTTCATATGAATTCTAACAAGTTTTGACATTTGATCACGTGACTATGACAAAAAACCTAAAATTCTGATGCTATTGTGCTCCAATTTGCAGTTCAAGTTCGGTCTTAAATCATGCTTCCATCGAGAAACTCATGACATTGTCATAAGATTATTCATTGGAGTTTTGGTACACTTCCTATGTGGCTACGTGACACTACCACTCTATGCATTGGTCACTCAGGTACATACATTCACACATACAACAAAACTCCAATTTATTTCAGCATTATCAAATAATCTTTGATCAGTGGCCCTACATATCACATCAGCAATGTAAGTCTGGTGAATTTATAAATGTAAAAAATTTATCAGCATACTACTTTAAGAAGAATAAGAAAGTTATATCATGACATTATAGCGAGTTGATGTTGTTGCTTGCATGTTGGTGAAGTAAAAAATTATGCAAATTTCAAACTGATGTGATTTGTTCGAAAAGCGTGTTGAGATTACCGGGATTGACTATGATTAAAATTTTCAATTTAATATATAGATGGGCACAAGAATGAGGGAATCCGTTTTCCGTGAGAATGTGGTGGAAGGGCTCCAAAGGTGGCGAGCTAGGGCAAGAAAGAATCTGAAGAGATCATCGCACCTAGCGAGTCCAATATCATCCCTCGACGGTTCACAAGACGCTTCAATTGCTCTAATCTCTTCCCTTCCAATTAACCTTAACGCCTCTCACACTATTAAACCTGATGGCAAATTATTATTACCCACCAAAGATGTTGTAATTCAAGTACAAAATGGAGAAGATCAGGCTGACCAAGAGCAGAGAAAAAATGGGTTCGTTTAAGAGTTTCGAGCTGAGTAAAGGCAAATAAGTTCATTAGAGAGAATACACAATACAGTTACGTGACGTATTATTACGGGGATAAATTTTAACAAGAGTTTTCGAGTTTGTGTTACATTGATGAATGTGAAATAGAAAATTCAAAATAGTGTAGATATTTATATTTCCAATTTTTGGACTTGATAGATTGTAAAGTTGCCTTTTCTGCAGTTAATTAGGGTTTAGGCAGGTTTCTTTGGAAACTGATAAGATATATAGAGTTCAAATATTGTTGCGTATTTGGATTTTGTTGTAGGATGTTGTATAAGCCTGGATTTCAATTATTATATATATATATATATATATATATATATATATATATATATATATATATATATTGCAATGTAAGGAAAGCTTACTGTATGAATTTATTTTTCTAGGCTTATATTTATTCATTTAAATTAAATATAAATAATGAATAATGTAAGATGATCACGTAGTATTTTTTAACCACATGATATCAGCAATGTATACAATTTGAGTAGGATAATTTTTTTGATAAGTGTCAAAATCCTTCT
Organism: Hypericum androsaemum; assembly: GCA_963995505.1. Classification (NCBI taxonomy): domain Eukaryota; kingdom Viridiplantae; phylum Streptophyta; class Magnoliopsida; order Malpighiales; family Hypericaceae; genus Hypericum; species Hypericum androsaemum. Next base: position 12,875,226 of record OZ023192.1, read on the forward strand.
AGCATTTGTAATGGCTCGAACTCTTAACTTTTTGCTTAAATACAACTAACGTCCTTACATGACGAGCTAGTCCACACGGCGGATACTGACAACGAAGTCTTACTGGGCCAAATCAGAAATGGGCTTTTAGAGCTAATGCATTAGGATACCCTTTATATCTTTATACTGGGGAATTAGGCCTTTAAAAACCCAAACGAAATTGGTCCTTTTGGAGTCCTTTAAAACGTAGTTCCTTTTTGGAAAAAAAAAAGTAAAACAGTTTTTTTATAAGTAAATTTATTAATCAATATAGTATTTACAACTTATTGCGAGTGTAGAATTTTTCATACGAGATTGCGGCCTCTATGGTAAAACCGTGAAAAGTACAATCTTCTAGTTATAAAAATAGAGAGTCGAGTAAAGTGCAAAACTGACCTGCATAAACTTTATTTTTTTCCTACGCAAGATTATATGGGTTCTGAGAATAGCTCTTCTGTTTTTAAATTAAGGAAATTCCACAGTGGTTTTTACTAATTATACTTAATTTGCAAATTGATCCTTTTTTTAAAGCAATTTGATTCACACTGGGTAGAATTGGAAAAATTCCACTGCAGAACGCGTAATCCCCACTTCTATTTTGGTATAAACAAGACGCGCGTGTACCAAACTTTGGCTTCTTTCAAAAACGTGAATAAAACACAGTGTGTGCATATATAACCTGAGACGTTAATTTTGATTAATACTATTCGTTATTCCGACATTCATTAAACGACTAATCGAAGTTGAATAAGATTTTTGAGAAATACTGAAGGTCCACGTCAACTCTCAGCGTGTGGGCACCACTCTGTGCATCGTCACGCGACGTCATTGATGAGGAGAGTGGATAATTTATACACGTGGACGACGACGACCGGTTTTGTTTGGATCAGGCAATAAAGGAGAGGATAGGGTATCAGCGGCGAAAATTATATAACAAAATCAAGTCAAAGTCGAGCTTTTCCAACTAACAGGTGGGTAGAAAACTTGAATCTTTCAAATTTGTTCTTTGTAAATAAAATAATTATAATAAATAATTACTTTCTAAATGTAAATCTAACAACACTAGATTTTGAATTAATTATTAGTGCATAAACTTTCGGACAAAAAATATTAGAAGTAAAAGACAGCAACATGGAGACACGAAGTGGCATCGCAAGTCCGAAAGGTTATCCGTTCCACGTGGAGAGTGGGTTTGTGATGCAATCCGACGTCATCTCATGACACTTGGCTTATGACGTGTACACGTTTCGCCGTCCCCGAACGGTCATTTGTCGTATCTCCGTGGAAAAATTTCACTATGGTCACTGTACTTTAATATTCGGACGGTAAACTTTCTAAATTTCTTCTTGAAAATTAAAAACTAGTATTTCATTAAAATTAATCATGAAAATTATACGAAAAAAAATTCCTCAAGTTCACGAGGAGGGTTGGTAGTTACATCATCGAGCAAATTCTTAGTCTAGCAACCTTAACAAATCAATGTGCAACGTGATTTGTTAATTTAAAAACGTAATTTTGTTTTACACAAAAATAAATTCAAAATATGTGTTTGCACTTCTAAAGTGCTAAGTTCAATGCTCCAATCAATAGTTGAGGATGCACCATTAATATAATCAACCAAAAACTTGTAATCCGACTCCATCATGGTACAACTAAGATGTAAATGTTGTTGAACATACTTCTTTGATGGCAAATAGTTCGACTTCAATGGCCGTTGGGACCTTTAACAAGATTGTTCTGATTCCTGAAGTGCGACCCAAGTGATCTCTAATTACCATAGTTTTAAAATACGCATTTTGGTACAACCCGAAAATTTGCCATTTTCTATTTTTTTGGTTGGACCGGTCAGACCGGAAGTTTTTATTTTAAATATATTATTTTTATAGTATTTAATTGTAAATGGTAGGGATTATTTTGTGTTTTTTCCCTTCCCCCACCCACTTACCTACCCAAGTTTTATTAAAATTATTTTATTTTAAACATCACTTACCAAATTCAACTAAAAAAAGCATAACACAAAAAATCGAACCAAATTGGGTAAGTTCCGGTCGAACCGGTGATTTTTAGTCGAAAAGAGGCTAAAAACTGCCCGGTCTGACCAGAAAATGGATGATTCGACTAGAGCCCGTTTTGACCCTAAAAACGAGCCGCTATAAGGGACGATTCGTAGTCCGACCGGTCCCACATATAGATGTTGGTTGACTATATAAATAAATTACCTACCCACGAAAGATTATAAATAAATAACTAGATGTTGGTTGAATTATCCGACATCAAATTTGACATAAAGCCACTCCCAAATATAGAATAAGATAGAATGCAATAGAGCTCTCAATCACTCCCGACGAGTGTCATATATTGGGATGGGTTATTTTAGGGGAAGAATATACGAGCCTCGAGCTTGATCATGTTTTTTTTAATAAGTAAAATTTATTGATAGTAATATTTATAGTCTAATGAGTGTAAAATTATTTTTTTGAGGTTGTGAACGTCGATCTCGTCAAATTCTACAGTATTAAAATTTAATAAAAAAATTGCAGTAAAAAAAAATATCCTGATAAAAAAAATCTTTATTTTGAAGGTAGCATTTCACACAATGAAACTCGAAACTAATTACATGAAAAACAACACCCCGAGCTTCATCACGTGAACGGAAAACTTGGTGATGGGATATAAAGAGTTCATAGAATAATGATATTTGTGGGAAGAATAGGTCAATATTGAGTGTCGTCAGACACTATACAGCAAGGTTTGATCGTGATACACACATATATAACAAATTACCATCAGGTCTTTGAAGTTTAAAGAAATTATCATAGATTCTTTATTGTTTTAAAATTTTTATATTAGTCCTCTAAGTTTTTAAAAAAATCCTCTTAAGTTCCTACCCAACCAATCACTACCGTCAGGCAGTCAACATATATTTTTTGACAATTTTGCCCTTTAAAATTTTTTTAAGAAAGTAACCATTCTTCTCTCTCCTCCTCCGTCGTCTCCGGCCAAACTCGGCATAAACATGGATTAATTTACAAAATTGATCGATCATCTTGCCTCTTCCCTCCGTCCTCGACTTTGCCATGAGCCTCCATGTGTTACCGGCGATCCAGTGCAGCCTTGGCCGGTTCTAGGAGGCAGTGCCGGACACCAAAGGGCGACGGGAAGGCCTCAAGATCAAGACCCACCCGTCGAATCTGCAATCTCAAGAAGATCCACCGTCCACTGCTTGCTACGAGCGACTCCGACCGGCCAACACCTATACCTCTTCAAGCCCGAACCTCAAAGGACTACATCTTCGACGAGGAGGGAGTGGGCGAACGGGCGAGGGAGCTGGTGTAGGCGAGGTGGGAGTCGGCGAGGAGGAAGCGGAGGACAAAAATAGGGATTTCGAAACAATAAAAACCCTATAGATGATTTAGTTAAAATGCAAGGACCTGAAAATAATTTACCCATATATATATAGGCTATGCATATCTCATCGTTGGTCGTCAGAAATTGGTTTGATGACCTACAAGCATTGAAGTCTCCAATATGATTTGTCGGCTACCAAAGAATTTAATAAATGACCCCTTTCAGAAAAAAAATAATTAATAACTGATCAAATTGAAACCCACTCGTCCTTCTTGGCATTTTTAAAATAATTTGCTAGCTAGCCATTAGTTAATTTAATTCTGTAGATCGTATACACGTCAAACGTACGTTGTGCTCAACTCTGTGGAATACAAATCATTTTTCGGTTATTGCTTCGCAAAGAGGGGGGTTGAAACTTGAAAGTTCATCATCAATGATAAAAGGGAAATTCAATTTAATTTTTGAAATAAAGTTCAGTTTAGTATTATTGATCAACCTTTTTATCTTGCATGTATGTTGTGATAGTTACTTAGTTGTGATGTGAATGGTAGAAGCACAATCTGATCAATTACAAGATCACACCTAAAGAATCTAAGCATGAGGGATCCCCCAATTGGATCATCTTATCTTTTTTTTTCTTAAAAAAGATGTTATATATTTTTTTTATCAGAACTATATAAAATTTATATAGGATTTTGAAGGACATAATCAAAGTATAGTGTCGAACAAGTCGGCGTAACCGTCGAGTTCTATGGTGGTGAACTAAATGGGGTTAGTTATAGTGATCGTGTTACTGTGAAACCACATCCCTCTCTTTCCTTTTTACGTCTCCATGTTCCCCCGCGTGACGACATAGGGCGAAAAAAGGAGTATCTTATCAACTTGTTTCGACCTAGGAGAATAAGTTCATGAGCTTGGTCTTACTTTACCGTCGAGAAACGAAAGAAGACTTCCGTCGACAAATGGAATTCATATGTAGTATGTAGTTCCCTTCTTTTTGGGTGTGAAGCAGTGCCAAACCAACATACATAACAATCATTACCTTTCTGTGAAAAAGAGGTGATCCAGCCATTAAAATATTTTAAGGTCATAATTTAACGGGTATCACATTTAGAGAGAACAAATATTCTTGATCTTTGTTATTCAGATTTCCTTTTACAACATGAATGAATTCTCCAAACTCATATAAATTTCGTGATTCTTGGAGAATACATTTTTATAAATTAACTTAAGTCTAACTCGTTGAAATAGCTTGGAAATAAATCGTTAAGTTGTGAATTGAATTTATAATTTTTGAAATTTATAGTTTATTTATTTCTTACATAATTCTTGAAGTTATTAAAAAAAACTCGTTTGATTTTAAAGAAGGTAAAGGTTAACATTTTCGTTTCGTTTCGTTTCGTTTCAGTTTAATTATAATAGATAAGGAGCCGATTCCCCCCATCTTTAGGACCAAAATAGAAGGATAAAGATAAGACCATCTTGCCGTCCGCAGCCAGACGGCGGATATTCTATGAGAACTTTCTAAAAATAAATCGCATTCGTACCGTCCAATAAAAGTTAAAACGAAGAATTCCAATTAGGCTTGATTTGGTTTAATAAGTGTCGAGTTCTATGAGAGATTTAGAAGATTGTTGGTAATATTCTATATTATCATCTCTAAGTTACACTTCCAAAAGAATTAATACAGATTTAGGCAAATTGTCTTTCAAAATTATACTTTCAATATAATTTATTAATATTTAGGTAGGTGATAGCATGAGAACTGTTAAAAATTAAACAACACATCTCTCGAGTTCAAATTTAAAAAAATAAAATTATTAAATAGTATATAATTCATATCTAAATTAGTCGGTTTAATAGATTTCGAAATGTCGGGTGCGCAAGGAGGGTGACGCAGGAAGTGGGACGTAGCAATCAGGAATCCGTCTCCCCAAGCGGTGACGTTGGTTCTCGTCACTCACAGTCCCTGTGACGCACAAGAGTGCGTAACCGCCGTTGACGTTAGAGTCTCCCCTCCCTTCCCCATATATATATAAGACCTCCCCCCACCCCAACCCCAAAATTATATCAATAAACCATAATAATAATAATAATAATAATCATAATAATAATAATTCAATCCAAAAATGCAAGAGGCGATCCCGTTCCGATCCTACTTCCCGGGGGGAACCACGGCGAGCATAAACGGCGCCGGCGCGCGTGACACGTCACGTGACAACAAGGGATTGGACCTGACGGCCAGCGGCGGCGGGGGCCACGTGGGGAAGCTGGTGGCGGAGAACTCGATCATCGTGTTCGGGCGGCGGGGGTGCTGCATGTGCCACGTGGTGAAGCGGCTGCTGCTCGGGCTTGGGGTCAACCCGCCGGTGTACGAGGTCGACGAGAAGGAGGAGGCAACGGTAGTCGGGGAGTTGACCCGGGTCAACGGAGGGGAGTCGGTGGTGGGTCAGCTCCCGGTGGTTTTTGTGGGTGGGAGGCTGTTCGGCGGGCTGGAGAGGGTCATGGCTACGCATATCTCCGGCGAGTTGGTGCCCGTGCTCAAAGACGCCGGGGCCTTGTGGCTATAACTCCGGCCGGAGTTTAGGTTAATTTTGTTTTAATTGCTCTCTCTTGGTTTTGATGTGATTTGGAGATCATAATTGAATTGCTGGTTTCGATTGGGTATTGAATTATACTCTTTCAATTCCAAATTTCGGCGGAAAACAGAAAGTGGAATGATCATGGAAATTTTTTTCTTCTCATACCAAACAAAGCATCGGTAACCAATGACCATTCCGATCAATTAATGAGAGCATTGTTTGTAACTTAATTAAGAAATTTTAAATTAGAGTTATTAATAATACAACAGTATTAAATATTTGTTGACAGAATTTTGTCGCTCGAAGATTCTAACCTCGGCCCAATAAATATGATATGGTGGTTGGAGTTGTAATGATAGAGTAGAGTCAGAGTGAATCCTATTAAGACCTATCTAATAGATTTAAATGTATAATCTATAAACTCTATCTTAGACCATATATGTCATTTTTATGTTGGGACTCGAGATCCAGATTCTAAGGTCTCAATGGTCTACTAGGCCGAAATCCATCCTATACGAAATAATTTTAATATTTTAAATCATTAAAAATATATATTTACATATGACTGGACTTCCAAACTCAATGATAAAAGTTATTAATTTTAAGTTGAAAAGTGGGAGATTGATAAAAAATAAGTATCACCTAATATTACTTTATGATTCTTAGAACTCGAATTAATGTTCAACATATAATCAAAGTTCCCAAATTTGAAAAAATTATATATTTCAAACTTTACGCATCATACCAACAAACGTTTACGTCAACCCAAGGAGAGTTTTATTACCTTTTAAAAGTTTATTCAACTCGAATATGTATTTATCAGCCTAGAAAGTATCCTGATACTAGGTAGTATGAAAAAATTGATTTTGGATTGAGCGGGAGGGGATTTCGTTTGGACCATCAGATTTCATTAAAAATCATGTCTACAGATATGACAGTCATAAAAAACCGTATCTATAAATCAAAAATTTTGATCCATTTCAGTGGGGGCAAGCCTTGTCCCCACTCAATCCAACCCCGAAAAAACTATAGGTAGTATTGTCCCCTTATAAATATGGTTTACAGTCGTAGGAAATGAAAAGGAACACGTCACTTGGCAATGGTTTGGCTCTCACGTTTAGGAAATGATGAAGAAGAAGAGTAGGTTAGTTGTTTCGTGTTGGGCATTGGATGTTGATCTGGGAATGGCATGGAAACTGCCAACACAACTGTCACAGTTTGACCCGAGCATATATTAAATAGGATCCGGTTTTCTTACAGCGGATCCAACCAAAACCACTGTAATTGGTCAAGAAAACGAAAGGTTGGTACCCTTCTCGTGTAAACCAAACTTTGGATTGACCTTCATGGAGTATTTCTCAATTTGTCAAGGTGGCAAACAACCTGGCCATATCGATGGACCACAAGGATAGTTTTATTTTATTAATTATATAGTGTTTTTGGTAAACATTAATTATATAGTGTTGGTGTTGCTTGGTTTTAAATTAAGTGACATTTGAGTGACACAAGTTTGATGCTACTTGATTTTAAACTAGAGAACACAAGTGGTTAACTAGTTTTAAACTTGAGAGGAAAAGAGGAAGATAAATATATCTCTTCACTTATGATACTTGATAATATTCCATGGAAAAGAGATGAATTTTGAAAGTTTGGTGTAAATAATGACCGTTGAATTAAAATTCTAGTTGTTTGCTATGAAATGACTAAATCACTGTCATTTTTCTCATCCCAATTCTTTTTAGAGGAACATGCTGCAATATATTGAAATCACCCTTAAGTAGGAAAGTCAATGTACAATAGAACATCCAACTTTAGAGAATGTTGAAGAAGTCAATTACAAGGAAGACATCCTAATCTAGCACATTTACAAAGACAATCTACGGTATGATTCTGTAAACATGAGATTAGAACAAGTTTGCGACGAAGTAAAAGCTGTAAAGAATGTCAAATTTCCTTCACTAAGGCTTCAAGCTTACTAAGGAACAAGGTAGATGATATAGATTATTCAAATCAATGAGCACATCCTCTAACAATATAATGGATGGAGATTTGGATTACAACAACGAAGTTCAAGTCAAAAGATTTGTAGTTCAATGATACAAGACTATTATAAATATTTAGGAGATCCAATTTTCAAACTTTCGCATGTGTCATTGTATAAAAATATACTTTAAAAAAAACAACGAAGTTAAAATCTTCGACAAAATTTTATTTAACAAAAAAATATAGATTCTTCAAAGAAAATGGTCATTGAATTCGAGTTAGGAAGGATACTGCGGGGAAAGATACACGACCGACCAAACCATCCATATTCGACGGTGAACCCGAAAGCATGTTTTCCTTTTTCTATGCATTTTTTGGCAACGGGGAGGAAATATATACAAAGGACTATGGCCTATGGGTTCCACTTTCACACGCCTTTCCAATTTATAACCATGACCACAATTTTTTTAACGAATCAATTTATTTTGGTTTCAACAAAATATGTATAGACGTATATGGCATATAAGAAACAATGAAAATTACCATCCCCTTTTCACGGGCTGCATCTTGGTTGATTGCCACTCGACACTAAAAATGATTTAGTTTTATACCAAAACTCAAAAGATATTATGTTCACTATTGGTCTAACCGTTCGAAAATGTTAAGAGTTTACGTGGAAAAGAACTTCTCTTTTCTCTGGATGATGATGTGGGCAATGATGCAAGTCCAGGTTCTGGAAGCCTCAGTTATTGACAATTTATTGATCAATAAAACAACATTCGGTGATTCAATTAGTTGTTAATTAGGGAATAACACCAAAAAATTGTTAGGAATTCAAGGAAACAATAACGCAAACAACGATATAAGAGATAAGATGGTTCGGCTAACTGTCTCCGTCGAAAAAAAGAAGATCTTTTATTGATGAGTTGCTGAGCTAAAAAATAATACAAACTAGGATAACATGCCTTTATATATATAAACAAACCATTGCAAGCCATTAAATCTATCTAAGTTATTTTAGGAATCTAAAATAAATCCAAAACAAAGCAGGAAATTCCTTTGTTTTGTGACCTGGCTGGTGCCAAAAGTCCGTCTGGCTGCCGCCAGGTCTTACAATTTGTTTGAGCAATTGGCTACAGTGAAGAGGGTGGCGTGCACCAGCCTCTTCTTGGCTTCTCGGCAAATTCAACAATCTCCACCTTGTTGAGAAATTGCCCCAGAAAAAATCCGAAGTTCTGCGAAACCAAACCAATTATACAGATTCTACCTTGAACTATAGACCTTTCCGTCCTCATCAAGACTATCCTCACTTCTCTCCACCTTTATTCAATCACTTGGAGACATCCCCCAAGCTCGAGCATCTCACGAGCTTGCATGATGCATTCCCTTCAACCTCCATTGAACCCCAACATTTTAGTTCCTCTGCTGAAACAACCTTGTGACCAATAGATCCTCCTCTATTTTCCCAGTCACCCTTTTGCAATCTCGAACTACTTCCTCGTTGTACCTATTTTGCTTTTGTCCCAAACCAATGCTACAAGTCATAGCATACACTGGATAGTCTTTTGTTCTACCTAGTAGAATCATTGACATGTCATGAACTCCATCGTTCTACCTAGCAGTGTTCCCAACAATTTCGCATTTCCAATGCCAACCTTACACAATACCTTTACTTTGTACATGCCTTTGGACAACTATAGCGTCTTGTTAACCTTGTCCCCGCGAATTCTAATTCCAAGAATCTTCTTGACTGCACTTAAACCATTCATGTCAAGACCTCACACCCTCATATGATCTAACTTCGTATGACTTGAGTGTTTGCCAACTCCTTCAGACCTATTGATGTGACTCTACTTACAACAGTATTTTTCACCAAAATGTAAGTGTTCTCTTTTACCCTTCATCCTTACCATAGTATCATTCTCTGCCTTTATTAGCCTACCTTTATAACTATACCTGTTATAATTCAAGGTCCCTAACGAAAATAAATTACCAAGATACTTTGGATTTGATGAGACAAAAAACCAGTCACCATCTAACCCGTCTGAATAAGTGGTTATGGATGCCGATCCCTTTTCCTCGTTGTCTTAATTCCCAATTCGTTATGGATAGTCCCCTTCATGTGCCTTTCGCCGTACTTGAAGCAACTTCCATTAAACTACTTTGATTTCGACTTGGATCCTCTTCCACACCCCAGCTGGTGGCTCCTCATCCAAGATATGATACATCACATCCTCTGCCAAGCATAAGCTAATCGTTGCTACCGTATTGGCCTCTAACTTTTTTCACTCTTGCTCCTCCATCTTCTCAGAATTTTTTCCCGAGAGTGTGTTGACCATTTCTTGCTGCACCAGCAAATCCTTGACACGCCTTTGCCATAACCAAAATTTTGATTACCCATCAAACTTCAACAAATAAAACTATGCGCCATGATCCATCATCCTCTTCCTTAGCTCTGATATCAGTTGTTAGGAAATTAAAATAATAACAGAAACAACGATATAAGAGACAACGTGGTTCAGCCAACCGGCTACGTCCACTGAAGGAGATATTTTATTGCAAACTACGTAATCTATCTATGTCATTCTAACAGTTCAAAATAAATTTAAAATAAAATTGGAAATTTCTCTGTTGTATGACCTAACTAGTGCCAATGGTCTGGCTTCCGCCAAGTCTTACAATTTGTTTGGACAATTTGTTGCAGCCAAGAGGTTGGCGTGGATCGGCCTCCTCTTAGCTTCTTGCCAAACCCAACAAAAATTAGGGCTTAGGGAAGTAATTAGGGACTCACGAGTATGATGTGGATAAAATTGTATATATGCCGTAATCAAAGTAAACCAAAAAAACCTGGCAAAATATTTTATAGAAAAATATATAATCTGGGTTTATGCACTCCTACGTCTTTCAGTTATTTTAAACCAGTAAATACACACGCGCGATACAAGTGCTCTTCTATTTCGATGGTCTGGTGGTTCGGTGGTCTGCGGTACGGGGGTCTAGGGGTTCGGTAGTCTGGGGTCTGTGGTTCGGTGTTCTGGGAGTCCTAGGATTCGGTGGTCTGGTTCGTGGTCCGGGGTCCGGGGGTATGGTGGTTTGCGGGTCCGTGGTCCGGGGGTTGGTGGTCCAAGGTCCGGGGGTCCGATGGCTCGCGTTCCGGGGGTTCAGGGGTTCGGTGGTCTGGGGTCCGTGGTTCGGTATTCCGCGGTCCGGTGGTCCATGGTCTGGTGGTTTGGGGGTTTGTGGTCCGGTAGTTCGGGGGTCTGGGGTCCGTAGTTCGGTGGGTCCGGTGGTCTGTAGGTTTGGGGTCTGGGGGTCTGGTGGTCCTGTGGTTCGGGGGTCGGTGATCCGGGGTCCGCTGGTCTGCGGTCCAGGAGTTCGTGGTTCGGTGGTCCGATGGTCCGAGGGTCCAGTGGTCCAAGGGTCTGTGGTCTGAGGTTCCGTGATTCGGTTGTTCGATGGTTCGGGGTCCGGTGGTCTGCGGTCTGGGGGTTCAGTGGTCCGAAATCTGTGGTTCGGTGGTCCAGGTGTCCTAGGGTCCGGATAAGGATGGCAATTAGACCCTTACCCTAAGGGTCTACCCTGATCCAGACCTGAAGGGTCCAAGACTCGTTGACTTTGACCGGGTTTAGACCCAGATCCTGCCTAGATCCTGATATTTTAAAAGGATAAGGGCTTGTGTATGGATCTATAGGATCCTGCCCTGATCCTACCCTAATTTTTTAAATTAATATTAAAATAATATATATGTATATTAATTATTAGACATAATACCAAATTCTCAATTTTTTTGGTAGGTAAATATTTTTATTGAAGCGAGAGTTCAAAACAGAGGAAGCGCAAAAAGAAAAACAAGATACAGGGGCCCGATATTTACATCAGTTACAACCCCACCTCCGAGCAAAACGTTCCCTCAACCTCAAGAGGTGAAGAAGATTGGCTTATAAATCCTTGTAGGCAATCAAGAAAGTGAGCAGCGATTGATTGTGAATGATCGATGCATCCGTCCAAAGGATCCACTCTTGGACATGAAAGAGCACATAATGCAAGAGAAGCTCATTATCACACCTCGTCTCATTGAAAATATTACCATTACGAAGCAGCCACATGCCCCAAGTAATAGCAGCGAAAATTACGAACCAAATTCTCAATTTTAACTTACCCAACTTTAACTTTTTTTTGGATTTGCTTTTTTGGTTTATTTGTATTGATATGTTTAATGAATGAAAATGTCTCATTGCTATTTGAAAACTATAAAACGATAATTTAATTTTTAAAAATTAAAATTTTAAAAAAATACGGCCCCGCAGATCGCCCTGATCCTGCCTGATTTTTTAGGACCCAGATCCTGCGTGAATCCTTATTTTTAAAGAGGTTAAGGGTAAGGATCTGGGTCCATCATTTAAAAAGAGGGAAAGGATCTGAGTCCTATAAATATTACCCGGATCCTGCCCATTGCCATCTCTAGGTCCGGTGGTCTGGTTCGGGGGTCCGTGGTCCGAGAGTCCGGTGGTCCGGGGATCCGTGGTTCGATAGTTTGGGGGTTGGTAGTTTTGAGTTTGAGTTTTGGGTTTTTGGTTTGGGTATTAGGTTTTGGGTTTGGGTTTGGATTTGGGTTTGGGAGTAGTTTAGATATTTTTAAGGATATTTACAAGAAGATATACTAAGCTTCTAGTAAAAGGGACATCTTTTGATTTTTATACGAATATGAGACGTCTAGAAGAAGGCACGGTGGGTGGATTAGTTACCCGCTTTCCTGATTGTGGGCTCTATTCTAATGGGCGTTTTTTCGTCTGGATGGAAGACGAATATGGGCTTGGTTGGACCACTCTCAGATTGGATGGTTTTACGTTTTTTTGGCTGGTTGTAGTTTCGTCTTTTTATAAGAGTTTTCCAATTTGTTATTTTTTGCTATAAAAAAGAACTGTTTCAATATTCTTCCATTTTTGCGGGATCACTTTAATCTTTTTCACTAATCTTTTCGAAAGTACCTTATCGATTAACTTGGACTAACTCCTAATTATTTGAGACCAGATGATGGAAACATAGATCTCTGCATATGCCCAAAAAAGTAACCTAGGGCAAAAAAATCCAAACGTCGACTTCGGTTACCTAAGGCGACGATCCAAAATCGACGTTTAGCAAAATGCCATTAATCACGATGTTTATGTCGTCCAAGTTCGATGATCTAAGAGAATTTCCACAATTTATAGGGTCAACCGGGATTTTTTTTTCAAACATAAAAATCGTTTTCGAAGTTAGTTATAACCAGCCGATCTATACATTGGACAAGCCACATGATAGATTATGGAAGCACTTGTCCCCAATCAATTGCAAAACTTATATATAAGTTTTCAATTTTTTGACAGCGACTGGAAGGATAAAAAACTTATGGCTTGCATGGGAGAGTCAATAATTTTATAGGTAAAAATTCACTTTAGTACCTTGTGATTTCGTATTTTGACCTGTAATTTTAATATGTTTGACCGAGTGACAGAGGTTACTTTTATTGACATCACACTACTTGAATAAAATTTTTGGACCAAAATACGCCCAATTATGATTAGAAAAAAATTGATTAGAAATTATTCGTCGAAACAAATTAGAAATATATATGTTAAAAATTCTTCTCGCTAATGTCATATTTTTCTTTATTTTTTAGAAAATTTAATTTAATGATAATTAGGGGTAATTTCGTCCACAAACATTATTAAAAAAGTGGAGTGTCAGTTTGAGAAATATTTACCACTTGGACGAACATTTTAAAACCACGGGTAGTGAAGTGTCAAAGCATAAAATTAAAGGGTACTAAAGTGAACTTTTTTTTATGGAGACTAAATTTTTTTTTATGGTGACTAAAGAATAAAATTTATCTTTTTGGTTGGTATACAAATACAAAATAAAAAGATTTTAATACCCTAAAAGAAGAAAACGGGCCAAGGCAATCGAAGCTTGAAGCAGCCTTTTCGGGTCAGTTTCTGATTGGGCCCCTGGGCCCGTTTGGTGTAGCTTGTAGATTTGGCCCATATTCACATTATCAACTTTAAATCAGAATGTGAATGTTTGATCTTATCCCTTGATCTTATTTAGGGAGTATTCAAAGATCTGAAATGATGGGTTAGTCTATATCGATGCACACTTTCTAATTTATCTGATTTTTTAATGAATAAATGTTAGAGGGTCATGTGTCCCTCGTTTGAATAAAAATATTTATTTATTTAACCTATTTTAGAAATAACTATTGATTTCTCATGGTCATGGGTATTAACCATTCCCTAAGAGAACATGTCAATTGATTTTCCATTCCCAATTACAAAGCAACATGAAATGAGGATTTTAGATTTTTTTTCATTAATGCAATGGTTAGTCAACTATTATTGACTTAATATATTAAATTTCTGCCTTGCAAAAAACTTATTCTTATTTCTCATCGTAATTGTCGGAACCTTTTTCGACCTTTTAGCTATATATTAATACAAGTCTGAAGTTTCCCAAATTTCGATTATACTTTTTAATAAATTCTTTAATAAATAAAACTTGCTAAACTTTAGACCAACTCTTATTTTTTGCCGAGACTATGTGAGACCCGAATATTTATGACACAAGCCTAATCTTAGGAGTACCTACTCGAGAAGTTCCAACTCAAGACAAGTTCAACAAGAGGATGTTCTTGAGTTCTCTCCAAGTCTTATCTCCTATTTTTTGGAAGAAAGAGAGTGAAACTTGGCCAAGAAGTTTTGGCAGCAAAAAAAAAAGTATACCCTTCGTGCTGTTTCATTGAGTATATATAGTCCTTAACATGTTTTTAAAATCCGGACCGGAGCTATGACCCAGAATTTTTACCATTTTTAGGTCGGTCGGTCGGACCACCGATCGGATCAGAAATATTTTTACTTTTTAATTTTTAAATTATGTATGTATATACATATATACATACATCTATATATATGTATGTATGTATGTATGTTAAAATAGACTTATTTTTCATTAAAAAAAAGTAGACTTAATTTTTTTATCTCTCCACTCTATAAATCTACTTTATTTATTTATTTATTACTCTATAAACTTGTCAAATCAACTTTTTTTTCATCGAAAACTACCAAAAAAAGCCAATTTTGCCCACTTTTGTACGAACCGGGTTCGACCGGTCAGGGTGAACCTCAACCAGATTTAGTCTGGTTAGTACAGACCCCGATCAAAAGCCTAAAAATGACCCGCTCTTGTGCCCGATTCACAGTCTAATTAGTCAGACCACCGGTCAGACCGTATTTTTTAAAACTATGGTCCTTAACAATCATAGGATGACAGCCAAATCAAAGAAGATTTGGTCTGCTAGTAAACCAGCAACCTGGGGACCATCTTACATCATCCTGTCCGGGACCCAGGTGCACAAAATATGAAAGCAGGGAATTGAAATGAAATAAGTCTCAGCGAGGCGAGTTTACAATAAAACACTCAGTTTTTTAATTAAAGTAGAAATAAGTCCAAAAGCCCAGTCCGGCCCACGATCTTCACAGGTCCGTCTCAGCCCTTCCCACCGACTTGCCACATTACCTTCAGACTTGGGATGGGTCAAAATCCCTAACCCCCAAATCGAACCCAGCCATTAATCCTTTCGTTCCTCCGCTCGAATTCCTTGCCCACAAAGAACTAGAGGGATAACGGGCCTTCAAGTCAGAGTAGAATTCCCAGGTATCGTCTTGCTCTGTGGTGTTCTGCCAGTGCACAAGGACCTGGGTGGCAGCTTGGTTCTGTCGTTTGACCATTCGACGGTCAAGGATGGCAGCTAGTTCGCGCTCCAGAGTCAGCCCAGTAGGAATGTCCATGCCAACCCTTACATTCTCCCCAACACTCTTCTTCAACTGAGAGACATGAAAGGTTGGATGGATCTTGGCGGTTAGTGGGAGTTCCAAGGTGTACACGACTTTCCCGACCTTCTTGGGGTAAAGCTTGTGGTAGTACTTGTTTTGCAGGGACTGCTGCTTGTAGGGCTGTAGCTTGAGGAACACCATATCACCGATGGTGAACTCTCTCTCAGTGCGATGCTTATTGGCCTGTTACACCATCCTCTCTTGAGCCTTGGTCAGGTGGTGCTTGAACAACTTTAAGCTCTCTTCCCGTGCCGTCAAACTCCGATCCACCGCCTCCACCAGAGAATCACCTAAAAATAAGGGAGATGCAATGGTGGTGGACTGCCGTAGAGGGCCTCGAAAGGTGTGGTCTGAGCAGCAGAGTGGAACGTGGTGTTGTACTATCACTCATCTAAGCTCAACCAATTACTCCAGTCCTTCGAGTTCTCATAAGTCATGCACCTCAGGTATGTTTCGAGGCATCTGTTCACCACCTCAGTTTGCCCATCAGTTTGGGGATGATAGGTCGTGGACATTTTGAGCTAAACTCCTTGATGCCTGAACAGATGCTGCCAGAACTGACTTAGGAAAATTGAACCCTTATCACTGATGATGCCTTCAGGAAGTCCATGGAACTTATACACATAATCCATAAACTTGCTAGCAATCGTAGCAGCCGTGTAGGGGTGTGACAAGGGAACAAAATGTGCATACTTTGTCAGCTTATCCACCACAATGAAGATGGTTCTTACCCCAGCAGACTTGGGCAGTCCATCTATGAAGTCCATGGAAATCACCTGCCAAGCTCTTTCAGGGATGGGGAAGGGCTGGAGTAGGCCTGGCGATGCTGCGTGATCATACTTGCACCTTTGACAAACGTCACAGGCCCGGCATAATTCCTAACTTGTTTTTCTACGCCCTTTCAAAAGAGAATGGATTGTAGCTTCTTCGTAGTAGCCGTGGCTCTAGAATGCCCCGCTTAGGGAGTAGAATGGTAGAAATAAATCAGTTTACTCCTCAGAGTTGGGTTAGCTCATACTACTATTTTCCCATTTCTGAGCAGCCTTCCTTTCACAACCACATATTCTCCTGGTTGTGCTTCCCCGCTTTGCAATTTAGCTATCAATTCTGCGAGCGTAGGGTCCTCCAAGAAAGTCTGCTGAACTTCATCTGCAAGTCCTTCGGTCGAGGCGTAGGAGATTGCCAACAACTGCATCCCATTATCAGGTAACTTTGAAAGGGCGTCTGCTGCCCTGTTCTCACTTCCTTTCTTGTACTTAATTTTATAGTCGTAACCGATCAATTTAGCTAACCATGAGTATTGACTAAAGGTCGAAAGCTTCTGGCTCAGTAAATACCTCAAGCTTTTATGATCAGTCCTAATCACAAACCTTCTCCCTACCAGGTAATGATGCCATTTGAGAACAGACATGACCACACGAGTAGTTCTTGTTCATAAGCAGACATAGCTCTATACTTGGGTTCATGTACTTTGCTGAAATAGGAAAGAGGATGTCCCCTCTGCATCAAGACGGCTCCTACCCGGACTCCAAAAGCGTCAGTCTCGATGACGAAAGTCTCTTTGAAATTTGGTAAGGCCAATACAGGTGTTGTCATCATCGCCTCTTTCAGCTGGTTGAATGCTTGGGTTGCTGTCTCATTCCATTCAAAACTTCCTTTCTTTAACAACATAGTCATGGGCTTGCTGATCAGGCCATAATGCCTTATAAATCTCCGATAGTACCCACATAATCCGAGGAAGCTCCTTAGTTGCTTAAGTATTATTGGAATTGACCAGTTCTTCATGGCGTCAATCTTCTCTAGATCCGTGGAGACTCCTGCGGCACTGATTATATGGCCCAAATACTCCATGGTGGGAGAACTAAAGGTGCATTTGGACATCTTGGTATAGAAGGAATCCCTCCTCAAGGTGGACAGAACTATCTCCATATGTTCCAGATGCTGGTCAAAGGACGAGCTATACACCAGTATGTCATCAAAGAACACGAGGACAAACTTCCTCAAAAATGGTTTGAACATGTCGTTCATCACTGACTAAAACGTAGCTGGTGCATCGGTTAAGCCAAACGGCATAACCAAGAACTCGTAATGACCCTCATGAGTTCGAAAAGCTATCTTGTATACATCCCCCTGGCTCATCCTAATCTGATGAAATCCAGGCCTTAGATCCATCTTAGAAAAACCACTTTGCACCTCCCAACGCGTCGAGCAGCTCTTCTATAATAGGTATTGGGTACTTGTCTTTGTTAGTTATGTCATTCAAAGCCTTGTAATCCACGCAGAATCTCCAACTCCCGTCCTTCTTCTTCTTCACTAGGACCACTGGTGATGCAAAATAACTTTGGCTATTTTGAATGATTCTGGCCTCTAACATCTCTTTTACCATCTTCTCCACCATGTCTTTTTGCTCTACAGAGTGTCTATAGGGCTTGAGATTTACTGGCTGGCTCCCCACCTTCAAGGAAATATGATGGACTTGGCTTCTGCAAGGTGGCAACCCCTTCGGTTCCTGGAAAATATCGGTAAAGTTAGCCAGCAGCTGCTGGAGTTCTACGGGTACGTTCTTCTCTTTTATCACTTGCTTCTTCTCTCAGACTTCAGCTGGTCTAATCAGGGCCAGACTACAGAACTCGACCTGGGAATGCCCCCATTAAACTGAGATTAGCTTACACATACTCCTGGTAGATGTCTCTCTCAATTGGCTCTTGTGAGATCCCCTCAACACTAATCTAGACCCATTAATCATGAAGTCCATTATCAATTCCTTAAAATCCCACTAAATTTTGCCCAAAGTTTTCAGCCATTGAACTCCTAGCACCATGTAATAGCCCCCAATAGGAAGTATTAGTGCATCAGTGACAAACTCGCGATTGTGTATAGACCACTTGAACCCTTTACAAATCTAAGAACAAAGAACATCACAACCGTTTGCAACCCTCACCTTCACAGCAGCATAATCCTCTAACTCACAACCCAAATTCTCTACCAATCGCTTGTCCAGGAAATTGTGTGTGCTACCTGAATCTATCAAGATAAACACAGGTTCATCTCCAACCTTTCCCATGACCTTCATGGTTTTATAGCCAGGTAGTGTATTTTCCATCATCGCGTGAGTAGATATCAGTAGTTTATCTTCCCCCTCATCCTCACAAAACAACAGCTCCCTCTCACAATCATCTTCCTCTTCCTCTCCTTCAGGCACATCCCCCATATAGAGCCTCCCCCTCTTTATACACCTATGGTCAGGGCTATACCTTTCATCACAGTAGAAGCACAGTCCCTTCGCCCTCTTCTCCTCAATCTCGGCTCGTGATTTGAATCTCCCCTAAGATCTAGGCCTGTTCAGGTTAAGGCTTGCGTTATAGGTAGTTCTGGGTGAGTTGTTGGGGTTGGGTTGGCTGGGGTTAGGACTTCTGTTATTGGCATATGGGAAATTGGGTTTGTTAGGCCTGTTGTGGTTGGTTTGGTGAGTTATGTAGGTATAATAGGGTCTGGTTTGTAACAGGGCAGGCTTGGTATATGGTTTGGGTGAGTTCTGGTTCCTATTCTAGATAGTTTCTGATAGTCTAGCCAAGGCAAAAGTATAGTATAATGTGGTTGGGAAGAATATTTTTACCGCGTCTATAATCTCGGGTTTCAAGCCTTGTAGGAGTATGGATATGGCTTAGGCAGGGGTTATAGTAACTCGGCTAAAAAGGATCTCAAATTCTATCTGGTAATCTAGGACAGTGTTTTCTTGCCTTAATCTCAGGAGATCTCTAAGAGGATCTTCGTAAGCCGTCTCACCAAACCTCTTCCTCATCTCTAACTTCATCTCCTCCCACTCAAGCTCACCCTCTCCCTCTCTGAATTTAACAAATCCTTGGTACCAATGTAATGCCATCCCCTCTAAATGTATAACAACGAGTTTGATCTTGTTCTTTTTCTCTACCTCTTCCATGGAAAAGTAATGATTACATTTGACAGACCAACTACTAAAATCTTCACCATCAAAGTAAGGAAAGTCTATCTTATGATTCTTCCTACCGAATCTGTGTTCTGTTTTACATGAGTCAATGGTTACCTCAGTCCTCTTGCCTCTAGGCGTCTCTACAGCTTCCTCACCACCAGATCTGTGTGTTCCTCCAATAAAAACCCCAGATCTTGCAGTGGATGACCTAGCAGCAGTAGATCCAGTGGTTTTCGCAGCTTCTTCCTCACCAGAAGCTCCCTTCTGTGCCAAGCTCTGGTTCTCAACGTGCAACCCTACCATTTGAGACTCGAGATCATCAAATCTCTGCCCCCATGCAGCCGTGTTATCATCTACTCTTCCCATCCTCTCATCGACGGTCTGCTTAAGCTTGGCAGTCACACTTCTGACAATCTCAGCAAGTTCGTCGATCTTCATTCTGCAAAAGAATGGTGTCAAGCTTAGGCGAGGAAGGTAAGCTCTGATACCAAATGATACAAGCCTAACCTCAGGAGTACCTACTCGAGAAGTTCCAGCTCAAGACAAGCTCAACAAGAGGATGTTCTTGAGTTCTCTCCAAGTCATATCTCCTACTTTTTGGAAGAAAGAGAGTAAAACTTGGCCACGAAGTTTTGGCAGAAAAAAAAAGCATACCCTTCCTGCTATTTCATTGAGTATATATAGTCCTTAACATGGTTTTAAAACCCGGCCCGGAGCTACGACCCAGAATTTCTACCGTTTTCTAGGTCGGCCGGTCGGACCAAAAATATTTTTATTTTTTTATTTTTTAAATAATATATATACACACATATATATATATATATATACACACACATATATATATACATACATATATATACACATATATATACACACACACACACACACATATATATATATATATATATATAGGTTAAAATAGACTTATTTTTTTATTTAAAAAAGTAGACTTAATTTTTTATCTCTCTACTCTATAAATCTTCTTTTTTATTTTTTTATTACTCTATAAACTTGTCAAATTAACTTTTTTTCCTCGAAAACCACCCAAAAAAGCCAATTTTGTACGAACCGGGTTTGATCGGTCAGGATGAACCTCAAAATTGACCGGTCTGACCAGATTTGGTCCGGTTAGTACAGACCCCAGTCAAAAGCCTAAAAACGACCCGCTCTTGTGCCTGATTCGTGGTCTAACTGGTCGGACCACCTGTCGATCCATATTTTTTAAAACCATGGTCCTTAACAATCATAGGATGACAGCCAAATCAAAGAAGATTTGGTCTGCTAGTAAAACAGCAACCTGGGGACTAGCTTACATCATCCTGTCCGAGACCCAGGTGCACAAAACATGAAAGCAAGGAATTGAAATAAAATAAGTCTCAACGAGGCGAGTTTACAATAAAACACTCAGCCTTTTAATTGAAGTGCAAATAAGTCCAAAAGCTCAGTCCGGCCCACGATCTTCACAGGTCCGTCTCGGCCCTTCCCAACGACTTGCCATGTTACCTTCAGACTTGGGATGGGTCAAAATCCCTAACCCCAAATCAAACCCAGCCATTAATCCTTCCGTTCTTCTGCTCGATCCCCCAGTTCGGCGATGGGTCAATCTATTATATGAACTAATTTGATAAACAAAACAAGAAAGAATGGTATTTTTTTTTCTAGGGGAGAAAGAAGGTTAAATTCCTGAAGTGGCGAAACAAATGGCAAAGGCTGCGGGTGGTACGGGGCCTACGGGCTACAAAAAATTGATAAGGGCACTCTTCGGTCATCCGATTTCTTCAAAGGAAAGGGTGTGTGGATAGATAGTCAAAAATGGAGACCGGATAGCGTTCCCAATCCTTGCCTACGAAGAAACAACGCAAGGACTTCTTTTCCACGCTGTCATTGCCCGTCTCTTAAATGACCAAATCACCCCCAGCGTCCCACCCTCCATAACAAGACACTCGAGTGCAGAAAGGTCATTTCAACACAATTTCCTAAAAAGTCACCGACCTCTTAAACCCTTTTCCTCTTTGTCCCTTCCCTCTTAAAAAATTGAAAAAAAGGAGAACAAAAAAGCGAAAAGAAAAGAGAATAAAGCTAAGAAGCGAAATCCCGGCGAGATTGTAACCGTTACTTCGTCCGCCGGAATCGTTGCCGGAGATATCGCCTGAAGCGGCGTATCCGGCGAGATGTTCAAGATGTTTAACCGAGGAGGAGGAGGGAGGGAGAGCGACTCGTCGCCCTCGGGATCTTCGGTGTCGCCGATGTCACCGTCTCCTTCTCCGCCGATGTCTTATTCTGCCCCGCCGGTGACTGGCCCCGCGAGGCCGATCCGCCTCGTCTACTGCGACGAGAAGGGGAAGTTCCGGATGGATCCGGAGGCCGTCGCGGCGCTGCAGCTGGTGAAGGGGCCCGTCGGCGTCGTCTCCGTCTGCGGCCGGGCTCGTCAGGGAAAGAGCTACATCCTTAACCAGGTACGAGCGAGTTAGGGCTTTTGGAATTTTAGGGATTTTGGACTTCAATTTAGTGGATTTTGTTGGTCTAGGGTTTTTAATTAAAATAATTTGTAATTGTAGCTTCTTGGGAGGAGCAGTGGATTCCAAGTGGCGTCTACTCACCGGCCGTGCACGAAAGGGCTCTGGCTTTGGAGTGCGCCTTTGAAGAGGACTGCTCTTGATGGTAGTGAGTACAATCTCCTACTGCTAGATAGTGAAGGCATTGATGCTTATGATCAAACTGTAAGTTTTTCGTATTCATTTTGACCGTCTTTCGGATGTAGAAGTTTGTGTTTTGTGCTAAAAATGAACTTATTTGCTGTCTTTCACAGGGTACCTACAGCACTCAGATTTTCTCCCTGGCTGTGCTCTTATCTAGCATGTTTGTTTACAACCAGGTCGGGGTTACTGCTTCTTCCGGGCAGAATGCTTAACTTGTGAATTGTGTTTGATACTTGATATGCTGACTGATTGTTTGTGATGCTTATTTAGATGGGCGGGATAGATGAAGCTGCACTTGATCGTCTCTCTCTTGTCACTCAGATGACAAAGCATATTCGTGTCAGAGCTTCCGGTGGAAAGAGTTCAGCTTCAGAACTTGGCCAGTTCTCGCCAATTTTCGTTTGGCTTCTAAGGGTACGTTGTTCAGACGACAGTATGCCTCTTCCTTCATTACCCATTTCCTTTCAGAAAAATGGAGATAGCTTGATGTGATGTGGAATATTAATCAAATGTGTATAATCCTCCTGGTTTTTCTTTGCAGGACTTCTATTTAGATCTGGTCGAGGAAAATAAGAGGATTACCCCACGGGATTATCTGGAGCTTGCTTTGAGGCCTGTTCAAGGCAGTGGGAGGGACATAGCTTCCAAGAATGAGGTTAGCTTTCTTGTCCGGGTTTTTTTTTAGTATTTATTGACAACCATATCATGAGTAACATGGAGATACTGATTTATAGATTCGAGATTCTATCAGAGCGTTGTTCCCGGATAGAGAATGTTTCCCTCTTGTTCGGCCTTTGAACAACGAGAAAGATCTCCAGCGGTTGGATCAAATATCGGTTAGCAATTTTGCCCTTTCTATTTAAAAATGTGGGATTTTTCCTTTTAAGCTGCATTCTTTAATATGGAATATGCATGCAGGTGGACAAGTTAAGGCCTGAGTTTCGTGCCGGATTGGATGCACTGATGAAATTTGTCTTTGAGAGAACAAGGCCCAAGCAAGTTGCTGGCACTACAATGACTGGACCGATTCTTGTTGGTATCACAGAATCTTATCTCGAAGCTCTAAATAACGGTGCAGTGCCTACGATATCCTCTTCATGGCAGGTACTTATGCTACTTGGTTAAAATGGCTGAGAAGTTGCTCTTGATGACATCCTTTTACTTACTTTGAACCAAAGTTCATGTGCCGGTATTAGCAAAGATGAAGCATCACTTTTGTATGATTACTTAATCTTTTATTATCACCATTGGATCTTCCCTTGTTTATGCTTGAAGTCCAGAAGTACATTAACAATCTAGTTGGGTAATGTTCTTTTCTAACGTGAAAGGAAGTTGTAGAATAGCAATATATTTTCATCTTTTGCTGAGGTTGTTAAAGACTGTTTGTCAGCTGATACTTTCCCTTTCAGAGTGTTGAAGAAGCTGAGTGCCGAAGAGCTTATGAGACTGCTACAGAGCTCTATATGTCAAGCTTTGACCGATCAAAGCCTCCTGATGAGGTTAGTGATGCTCATATATAATCATCTGCATTCCCTGCCCACTTCCTAACTTTAGATCTTTTAGGGTTCTCTAAGGGAAGCATACGAGGAGGCTACTCAGAAAGCGCTTGAAGCATTTAATGCTAATGCTGTGGGCTCTGGTTCTGTGAGGAAGAAGTATGAGGGACTTGTCCACAAGTTTCTTAAGAAGGCCTTTGAGGTAATTAATACATAAATGAACATATTATTTTAACCTGTCAGATCAGTTACGTGTTTTGAGCCTTGTGAAGGATGTGGGGTTGTCTCAGAGAATATTATGTATGTCACCAAAAAATATCTGCCGACACTTTTGGAGCTCCGGTTCTTATAGCACTCACACCATACCTGGAAAGATTGCATGATTTTTTTCCAATCTGGAATTGATGTATTTACTGGCTTTATAGTTCATGCTTGATACATGTGCCAAGTGAGGCATAAACACTTCTTGGTTTGTTCTTATCAAATTTGCAGGAATATAAGAAGAGTGTATTTGTGGAAGCAGATTTGCAATGTTCAAATGTTATTCAAAGCATGGAGAGGAGGCTGAGAGCAGCTTGTCACGCCTCTGACGCTAATGTTGATAATGTGGTGAAGGTAAGCATTGAAGACCAGCATCTCCATGAAGTGGTTGCCATTATTCCTTTTCGCAGGATAGAGAGTGCCTGCAGATTTTCAGGTTTTTCTTTTGATATTTGCAGGTTCTTGATGCACTTATATCAGAATACGAAGCATCTTGCCACGGACCAAAAAAATGGCAGAAGTTAGCTTTTTTCCTGCAGCAAAGGTATTGATTAGCCTGCTTGTCTTTCCCTACACTACCTTTTCAAACTTTTGACCATAATTTTTATGTTTGTTTCTCAGTCTGGAAGTTCCAATACGCGACCTTGCAAAGAGGCTCACTGATCAAATTGGATCCGAGAAAACTTCCCTCATGTTGAAATGTCACTCACTTGAGGATAAGATGTCATTGGTTAACAAACAGCTTGAAGCTAGTGAGAAAAACAAGTCCGAGTATATGAAACGTTATGATGAAGCGATTAATGAGAAAAGGAAGCTTGCCGATGACTACATGAAACGCATATCGGATTTGCAGAGTAGCCGTAGTTCACTGGATGAGAGGTGCTCTAGCTTGGTGAAAGCATTGGACTCAACCAAGCAAGAGGCCACGGACTGGAAAAGAAAACATGACCACTTGTTATCAAAGCATAAAGCTGATGAAGATCAGGCCAGTTCTGAAATAGCAATTCTGAAGTCTAGAAGCAGTGCTGCTGAAGCAAGGTTGGCTGCCGCTCATGAGCAAACTAGCTCAGCGAAAGAAGAGGCGGCCGAGTGGAAAAGGAAGTATGACATTACCGTAAGAGAAACGAAAGCAGCTCTAGAGAAGGCAGCAATGGTTCAGGAACGCGCCACTAGAGAGACACAGCTTAGGGAAGATGCTATTAGGGAAGAATTTACCAGCCGTTTGGCAGCAAAGGTATTGTTTGCTTACCTGTCACTGTCCCTGTGCAAATGCCATCCACACTTTGTGCATTATTACAGTTGTGGCCTCTATATTGAATTTGCAGGATGAAGAATTGAAGGAGAAAATTGGGAAGATGGAACACTCCGAGCAGTGTTTAATAACTTTGAATTCGGAGTTAAAGGTATGTCTTCTTCTTGGCCACATCCAGAAGAGGAATTCTGCCTCAGACATAGCAAGTTTGATCTAGCTTCTTTTTTTCTGCTACAAACATGCTTGGAGTTAATAACGTCTTCTGTTCAGGCTGCTGAATCCAAGTTGAAGAGTTATGATGCTGAAATATCATCACTTAGACTTGAAATGAAAGAGTTGGTTGAGAAGCTGGGGACTGCAAATTCAAGGGCCCAATCATATGAGCGTGAAGCTAGAATATTAGAGCAAGAGAAGATCAACCTTGAGCAGAAATACCGGTCTGAATTTGAGAGGTTTGCAGAAGTTCAGGAAAGGTGTAGTCTCGCTGAAAAGGAAGCTAAGAGGGCAACAGAATTGGCTGACCGAGCACGGGTGGAGGCAGCATCTTCTCAGAAGGAGAAGAGTGGGTTTGAGAAACTGGCAATAGAAAGGTTAGCCCAATGTGAGAGAGCTCAAAGGCAAATAGATAGTTTGGAGAGACAGAAGACTGACTTGGCCGACGAAGTTGTCAGAATACGGCAATCGGAGATGGCTGCTGTTTCAAAAGTTACTTTACTGGAAGCAAGAGTTGAAGAAAGGGAGAAGGAAATAGAATCTCTGTTAAAATCAGACAATGAGGAAAGGGCGGTCACAGTCGAAGGGCTCCAAGATCTCCTTGATTATGAGCGTAAAGCACATCAAGAAGCGAACAGAAGGGTTGAAGACTTATCTCGTCAACTGGAAGGTGCAAGGACCAAAGTTGATATACTTCAGCGGGAGCTGACATCAGTTCGTCTGAATGAAAGTGCTCTGGACAACAAGCTCAAGGCTGTTTCCCATAGTAAACGTCTAAGAGCAGAGGACGATGACATGGGTGTAGGGTCTGTTCAAGAGCATGGCAATAAGAGGTCCCGTAGCACTACAAGCCCTCTGAAGTACGCAGTACCAGAAGATGGTGGTTCGGTGTTCAAGGGTGACGATAATCACAGTCAACAAACTGATCAAGAAGATTACACCAAGTTCACAGTGCAGAAGCTGAAGCAGGAACTGACAAAACATAATTTTGGTGAACAGGTCCTTCAGTTGAGGAATCCCAGCAAGAAAGAGCTCGTCGCTCTATACGAAAAATGCATTATCCAGAAGTCGTAGCAAATTCCTGATTTGACTTGTACAAAAGGTGGGTTGTATCAACAGGTAGGAGTTTAGATGTCGATCTGTTCCTTGTGCAAATACGGAGGTTTTAGACGGTTCTGATGCTGCCTAAGAATCTCGGTAAGAACACGGATTAAATATCGACTAAAGATGAGTTGTGTGCTTTGTGAGTATTTGAGTATTAAGTGCAGGGGCTCTTGTGTGTGCGTGTGTGTAACCCTGGCCAATTACCGGCTTCTCTTTTTTTCACAAGTCCCTTGCTGTTTGTTTGGATTAAATTTGATGTCTCTTGCTTTCTTGAGTTTATTTGCTGGTCATTTTTCCCTTTGATTCGATGCATTGATTTAGTTGTTGAAGATGCCAATCTTCAATAGTCCTATCCGATGTTCTCCGATGTTGGACATGAATTTGCTCTCGTCAGGAACCAACTTTGTGGTTTGATGTTTGGAAAATTGCGTCAATATTGTATAATTGGACTCCTGTGAGGAAATGTTGACCACTGGGTACCTCACCGGGACAAGTTCTCTAGAGTTCCCTATATTGTCTGCCAAGTTGGCCAACTTCAGCTGTTGACTTCTTGTAAGAAACAGAATCGCTGTTACGATGAAGTACAGAGTAGGTGTAGGTCTCTCATGGTATAATCCTTTTCTCGCTCGGTCCATTTCTCCTCAGTGCACAGAGTCAAAATGTAATTTAACTTTTTTTTCCCTAACTCACCAACACAAACTAGGAGGAATTCAACTCACAAAGTTTACAAATAAGAGACTCATACCACTGACCTTTCAGTAATAAATAATGCTAGCTTCATCGTCGTATGCCACAAGATTTTGTCTAAATAGATGGTGTTTCCTATACCAGAAGATGCGAAGAGTAGAAATCCCTTTCTTGTGTGATTTTCTTCACCATGGCTTCCCTGGCTATATATATATATATATACACACACCTAATCTAACTTCGAAGTATAAAATTTGACTCTCACCATTTAAAATTTTACCGAAATTGAATCTAAATTAGTTAACATAATAAATATGACTTCAATGCTAAATTGTTTTGAAGCAATAACAATCTCATGCTACTACAAGTATATTTCTCTCTCCAGGAACCAACAGCCAATGAAATGACAATTTCCCTTGGTATCAATCAGAAGATGAAGCAAACAAACCGTGATGAGCATCACACCAACATATATAAGTAAAAATAGATGCACCACCTTAATGTCTTGTAGAAGAAACAAAAAAATATGGATGTTTTGTACATATTTATTCAAGTAACAATCTCTTGTAGAAGAACATATATATTAGAAAAAGACAACAAATTGTGAAGTTACATCCTACAAGCTATATATTTAGCATGTACACTACTACTTCAAATGTAAAACTCTTTTCAGTCACTTGTACAAAATGAGTACTATAACTAATTCTTTCATGTCTTCCCCCTACCTAAAACCTACTAATCAAAGGAGTATAGCTAGTGTCCAACCTCCTGGACTCTTCTTTCCCTTATTATTATGAAAACCCTCAATCCCATAACTTTTTTTTTTGGTTGACAATGACACCACCTGATATCCGAACAGCCACCGACCCGACTAATCCATTTTCGAAATCGGTAGGAATAATTACTTGAGTGTCACACCTCAACCACAAGAAGCAACCCACCAAAAGAGAACTAGTCTTTATCATTTGATGTTCTATGCTCTCTTCCGTTTCCCATGTCTTTCCTACTCACTTCCTCTGAAGCTTCCCTTTGCTTGTATCAGCAGCTAACCGAATAAACGACGACGTATCACCACGAACAACCAAGTCCGGGATCATCAGCTGAGGTGGGCTTTCCCTATCAATGTTTCCACCATGATCATAACCAACAAAATTAGGGTTTTCATAGTAATCAACCAGTGTGTTCTTCACTAAAGGGTTTTCCTTATTAGGGTTACCACCACATTGTCTAGGCTGTGTTTGGTAGAACACCTTGGAGACCACGAGCTCTCCATCTTTCTCCTCTTCGTTGTTTCCGAGGTGGTACTGGTGCATGACCCAGTTCGTCTTCTCGGGTTTTCTTTGCCTCCCATAGTTGGTGTAGAGGACCAAGATCTTCTTGAAGCCTTTAATGGTGCCACGTAGGATGACCGGCCTTGTCTTGCCGGTTTTGTGCCATCTTGTCTCGCTTCCGTCCTCGTCGGTGTGCACCTTCCTCCTCTTCCTTGTGCCGGTCGTGTATGCCTTTGAAGGTCGGTGGAAGAAGTGGCGGATTTGGCCGTCGTTGCTCACTCCTGATTCATTATCATGAGACATGGAGTTAAAATTCTTTTGAATAAAAAGATATTTGAATTAAATTCTTATAAATGTAAAAAAAAGTCAACTGTAATATATACTAGAGAGTCTAAATAGTGAAATGCATAGAGGAAAAAACCAAACTCAATTGGAATAACATGTCTGAAGGTTTTAGATTTTATACAAAAATTCGAGTATGGTTTAGATTGGCTTAATCTCGTGATACGTTATCGTTTGCACAGTCATTCGTGTCATGACATGTTGGTGAAATCAAAATTCGTGCAAAAAATTATTAAAAATTTGCTTGTTTTATTAGCTTCTAGCCTAGCTAAAAATAGCAAGGATGCAGTTGCTCTTTTTGATGACCTAAGTCAGCTTAAGTAGCTATTACTTGCAAAGACTACCATTGTAGGAATTGGAATTAGTCACTAATTGAGATCATTAAAAGAATATGGGAGGATGATGAGAATGTACGAGAGTACAGGACACGTATCTGGAAGCTATATAATTGACATGTTGAGCATCAAATTTCAAATCATTATAATTAAGTTGCTATATTTTGATATCTATGGCATTTTGACAATTAATTAACGGAATTATCTTCTTTTTTATGTTTGTTTGAAGGTTTGTACTTATGGGTAGTCAGCCTTTGCTTGAATTTGATTTCAATCAACTTGTAGTTGCAGCTTAATTTAGTTCTTCAGTTCCATAAAAAAATTAATAGATTTTAATTTTCTACTTGCACAACACAGCTCCGCTTCAATTCGAAAGAGAACTGAAATTTTACTTTTCTAGTGTAATTATCACATAAGCAGAAAAACTTATGAGCCATTACATTAATCCAGCAGATCATACAATATTGACGAACAAACTAATTGATGAAATAATATGTTTCCGTTCTCTTATAATAAAAAGAGAGGTGCATCCAATCATATGCAGTGATTTAACCCTCGAGACCTAATTCAGTTGACAAAACGACGGGTGAAATTTAGAATTATAGTTTAGGACTAGAATTCAAACTTTAAATTATTAATAGAAGAATATATAAAAAGGGAAGATTGATGAATTTACCGGGAAGCTTCTCAGGATGGGTGTAGCAAATACCATTTTCGCCCTCAATCGTTGGGATGAACTCATCAATTAAAGGGTGAAGCTTACACATATCCGATAAAACTTTGGCCTCCAAATGTTCTAGTATTTCCTGATCCGTTGGATCAAATTTCACCCCAGCTGGTAGCCCAGGTAAGTCGTTGATCCCACCACCACACCCACTAGCAATTCCCTTTTTTTTTTCCCAACCAAAATAAAATTAACAGTCTTCAAAATAATTAAGATCAAACACAATTACGTAAAATATGTGTTTTGGTTACCTGAGATTGGACTTGTAACTTATGGCCACATGACGGGCACGTAATGGTCCGAACATCATCGGTTTTCGTGCCGGCGATCGGACAGTCCTTCGGACTGGCGACCACCACCTGGATGGCCCTCTCGTCCACCGCCGACGAGTTACTACTACACCATGTCATTTCTCGATCTCGCGATATAATTTTGGTAGCTTAATTAGAGTCAAAATAGTTTTGGTACTTAACCTCATAAGCTAGAGCTAGTTAGTACTTGATCCTCTCGTCTTCTTCCCAATCAAGATTAATCCGAGAGAAGCAAAAGAAGGAAACAAAGGGAAAATAAAGAGGATGCGTAGATATTTATACAAGTAATAAAGCAACAACTTGTCACTTTCAAAAGCAAATTCTTTATTTTTTAAATTTAAATTTTCTCATTTTCCATATAATACACAAAAATGAGAGGGAATTTTAGTTCTTCGATACCTTGTCCTTTGTGGGTCGTTCCTGATTTATATGTTCCAATGGTTCTTGGGGCTAGCCAGCTGATTATTCTTCCACAGCACAGAAAGAGAGAAAGGTGAAGAAGGAATATAAGAGCAAAAATTAAATTATTTAATTAAGGAGGAGAAGAGATGGGAGGGATGAGAGGGACAGGTGAGAAAGAAAGAATTGAGGTATCTAGAAATGAAATTTAATATAAGAGGTTGCTTGGACGTCAAGTTTTTGGTTATGTTAATGTATATACGGTTGCACCAGGGAATAAATGCGGTCTTTTCTTGCTCAACTTGCTTTATGATGACCTAATTTTGGAAAGCTAAAAGTAAGTAAATAACCTAACATGTGATGTGAGGATTCAAAACTATATGTTTATTTGGTTTGAAATCATCAAGTATTCGAATACTAACTAGACCGATTAATCTATGTTCGAGCAAGGTAAGATCTTTGAATGACAACATTAAAATAGATATATTTTTAATGACTCGAAATTGAGACATATTGGTTAAACTAGAACAACTTAATTTTCGGATAATAATCCAAACTATATGTTAACAGAAAATATGGACACAAAAACTTTAGTATATGGAGGGGTGCATGTGTAGAGTGGGTTTGGGGCAACCTGATTCTCTTGTGGGACATTTCACCTGTTTAGAGAGAGAGAGAGGTTTGAGGTTGTAGCCATAGTGTCAACCTAGAGTGATCTTAAAGCCATGTGAAAACCAACTACAGATGAAAGTAACTGTGGTTACATATTTATATAGGTAGATAGATGTAAAAAATATATTGATGTATAAAACACACAAAACAAAATATTCATTTAAAGACACATCAAATTACAAAGTATTAAATAATTTTTTTATTCCTAAAATTTGAACTTGAGATCTCTTTATTAAAAAAGAACAACTCTTTCACTAATTCATCTGCGTGATGGTTTGTTCCCATATATTTATATAGGTAGATAAATATATGTATAAAATATATTGTAGTATTTGTGGTGGTGTATATTAGGTGTTGTTACTTACTTTTAGGGTAGAGACTTGGCTTGTTGCTAATCCGTGTCTTCACGTGGACTTCTCATATCAAGCAAGGAATGATCCGTCTCCCTCCCCTATAGTTGGATGTGGACGATAGGATAATTTTTTTAATGATATTTTTAAATTTGTAAGACTTAAATTAATAAAATTAAGAGAATTTAAATTTTTTTATCAATTGGAAATGGTTATTATTTTCATTCTAGAAACCGTAGTCTTATGTCTAAGTATATTTCCCAACAGTTTGGTAATAAATTTATTCGAATAGTATGCAACACTTATCAAGTCTATGTGCTTCATATTTTCTTAGTCTTCGTCTGTCTTCTTTGTATTTTCACTTCTATGAATTTAAGACTTCTGTCCTCCAGAAAAAAGGAAATTTCGGGATTCTTTAACATTCATAAAGAATTTACTCAAAACAGCTTAAACATCTTAATTTTGTACTTTTGGGCTTGATGATTTAATTTTACTATCAAAACGTTCCAATCCAAATTGTGGGCTTTAGTTCTCCTACCCTCTTTTCCTTTTTATGGTTTACGATTTAATTTAATATGTTCCATTATATATTAAGAGGTAGAAATGTAAATGTAATCGAGATATGTTAAAGCGCATATAGATACCAAAAAAGCTAAGTGAAACAAGATTTTAAGGTGTCGAATTCGAATCTTATAATTACATCAAATATAAGAAATTAATTGATTTGACGGACCTGATCATGCTCGATAATTTATTAATTATTTTTTTCAAAGGTAACATTTTATCAAGTATGCAAACTAGTACATACAAGTGTTGACTTCCCTCTAACAAGGTTGTAGCCACAGACATCGTTAAAATCTTATTGTCGTTCAATATTGGCTCTTATTTGCATGCATTTTGTATGCATTCAACTGCCCACAAAGTTGCGTCTATAATGTTACTTTGTGATTTTTAGGCCCTGCTTGTCTCGGCATTACTCCGCTTTGGTCGTCGGCTTTCATAGCTTCTCGACCGTCTATCGCTTCCACCTGTTCCACTTGTGCCACTCTGTTGATCTCGATTTGATTTTCATTTTTCGTTTGGTATTTTCGTTATTTATATATGTATTTCCTATTTTTATTATGTAACTCGTTTCTTTAATGATAGACTTCACGGCACCCCTTAAAAAAAACTTTCATGTTGTTGAGGTACAAAAATAATCTCAAATTATCAAGGATATCTTGAACTATCCGATGCGATCTCAAAGTGACCGGGTGATCGATGACTGGCATCGTCTCAAAGTGGGTGGTGTCATCTCAGAGAGATCAATGTCGGGTGATCGATGTTCGGTATCGTCCCGAAAAGACCGGTGTCAGATGACCGGTGATTGGTGTCATCTCAAAGAGGTTGCTTCCGGTCTTGAGTTCGGTGGAAATCGATAATGGTCTTCTCTTGGTCAAGATCGATGACGGTAGACTACCTCAGTTTATTGTCCTTCGATGACAAACATTCATCTTTGGTAAATTGGCGATAACTTATGACTTGGGCATTGGATTAAGTTGGTTCTTTCGGTCATGGAAAGATAGGAGAAGGACCTAAAACTTCTCAGTTAACTACTTCTTTATATTCGAGGCATAGCAATGTAAAAAGTCTATATCAAGACGGGATACCGCTTCCCGCCCGTCTGGTTGGTGATTTCTTCAGATTCGGAGTGAAAGTAGTTCAAAAATGCATATCAAAGCGGAAGGACGTCTCGGACCTTGAAGTAGGAGCCCGGATGGTCGCTTTGACCTACAAAGCAAGAGCCCAGATGGTCACTTTAACCTTCGAGGCAGGAGCTCAGAGGTCATTTTGATATTTGAAGTATCCGGGTGGACATCTCGGCTCGTGAAGTGGGATGTCCGGTTGGATACCTCGGTACGTGAAGTGATATGTCCGAGTGTTAAAGTGAAAAATTCATACTCCGGATGTGTAGCAAAGGTGTTCGTATCTGGGTTCGTGCGCAGGAATCCATGTTCGAGTTGGTGTGTCCGTCCAGATTGGACCGCTCGATGTTCAAGGCGATCGGCTGTAGGCCCTTACCGCCTTGGCTTATGGGCGGTAGGCCTTTGCCGCCTTGGCTTGTGGGCGGTAAGCACGAGCCGCCTAGGACTGATGGGCGGTAGGTACATGCCGCATAGGGTCTATAGGGCGGTAGACACAGACCGCCTAGGACCTGCGGGCGGAAGAAGGAAGCCCGTTTAGGGGCTCGGGCGGTAAGGTGAAGCCCGCTTAGAGAGCTCATGCGGTCGGTGTCCGGAAGATTATTTGGTCTATATAGGCAGAAGGTTTGGGCTTTTTTGAGTTCACTTCGGGCTTAAGGACGGTAAGTTGTTTCAGCGTTGACGGGCCTAAGACGAGCTTTTGCATGGAAGGTTCGAGAGGATCGGGTCGGCTTATATTTTTCTAAGTAGAGCCGGGATTTTCGAGATTCCAATAAGATTTTGGGACACAGTTGCTTAGTCGACACGACCGGTATATTCCTAATCGGAGACGAGATCTGTTCATTTGAGGAAGACGGTTTAGATTTTCCTATTCTAAGCCGGGTTGATTTGGAAATGAAATATTTACTCGGGACGGGATTTCTTGCACGGGAAGGATGGAGCTAGGTCAGGACGTGCTATATAAAGGGAGATTGGGTACCGGAGAAGGACATCCACAACACAACACAACACACAACTACTTTACTTATCTTGTATCATTTTTTCTTTCCGTAGCCTGTAGCCTAACACTAACTTTAGCATAGTATAACCCACTTTGGGACGACCACTCCGGATCTGTCTCGAGTTAGTTGTTCACTTATTCCTGGAAGACATGTTGCGACAACTATACGCTGTGGACAACTCACCAGGTAAATTACACACCAAAATCCTCCTCATTTAATAAGGAGACGAATTGTAATCTCTTCTGGATCACTGTCTTATTTTTCTTTTTTTTTTTGAATTTGATCTCTTTCTTGTATTGCCAAAGACTGTAGTGCAATTGTAAATATTTTGGAGATCTATGGTTTAAAATTTGGTATTTTTTGTTGTGTAAAATTTACCTTTAAGAAAAACAATATCTTTTTATTTTTTTTAAATTAGTTCTTTCTTACGTCAACCAACGAAAGTTAGCCTAAATATAAACGAACTTGGATTTTTTTTAAGTATCGAATTCGAATTATATGAATAAATACAAATGTTATAAGAGACGCTACTAAATATAAGTCAACAGTAATAGACTCCGGGTGCCATAGGTGAAAACAAATTTTGCTGTTGTTTAACTATTTTACCACCTCATGAATTGTTCATCGTGTTCAAGATTTCCCGCAGCAATTGATATTAATTGTACAAATATGGCAACTGACGTCAGTGCGGTAAATGAAATAGGTATTAATCATGGGAGTAGATTGAGTACGGAGTGAAAGAATTGATTCCGTACGGTTTGGAGTGAAGGGGGACCGCAGCGGCAAGTGCGGTTATGTGATAATGGCATGTGTATTTGTGACAGCGGCAAGTCCCGTTTATGATAATGGCGCGCGTGGCTTTTTTCATTTTGGTCTCTCGTATTTTAGCATTTTTACAAAAAGGTCATACTGGCACGCAAAGTTATGTGATACTGGCATGCGCAATTATGTGATACTGGTACACGCAGTTACGTGATAATGGCATTTGTATCCGGCCTGCGTTTGTACGTGACTTTTTTTATTTTGGTCCCCATATTTTAGCGTGTTTGCAAAAAAGTCTCCGCGTGTCTTCATTCCGAACGGTTCGGAATCTGAGCATTCCGTACCCAATCCATACCCATTAATCATTTTATTGTACGTCCGCAAGTAATTAATGATTAATAGTTGTGAACTCAATATCTGAAATATCAAAGATATAGAATTTGGTGATTTAATTCGCACAATTATGTCATGCGAAGAAATAATCAATTGGGTTTTTATTCGTTTTAAAAGTAGAAAACCCAATTGGGTTGGCTCGCTAACCAGAAACCAAGGATGTTTCACGTTGGGGAGTTCGTACGGAGGAATCAGTTGAGAACTTTTTCATGGACGAAGGCACGAAGATTTCTTTGCTCGTTTCTAATGTCATTTTCTTTTTTCTTAGAAAATTTTCAAGTGTCTAGATATTTACTGAATCAATTAAACGAGTTTGAATAAGATCGGATCACAAATGACATTCTAGCTTTAATAGAGATGTTTCATAAACTTGATTCTTATTAAACTAGACAAGTTGTGTTTTCACTCCTGCCGGATCAAAAATGGAGGATCTTACGAAAGAGGAGTAGCTTACACGAAGCAGCCAAAAGGACAAGCAACCTACTAAAAGAATATCATAGTGCATTTTATCTCAAGGTCGTAAGAAATATGGTTAGCTACCGGTTCTGAAATAGGAGCGTTTAGCAGAAGGGGAGCACGGCCTAATACCTTTTGAGTTTCATAAGCTTCCCACATAAGGGTTATCAGAGGATTCTTTTACGGGTGTTGGAGCAAAAATTATCCGAATAAGTTGGTTCCATCGATCCTTAGTTATGCGATGCTAATATGGCTCTAAGTCAAATGTGGCGATGGGTCCACTTAATGTCCGGGACGATGCCAAGGGTACACTTAATGTCCTGGACGACGCCAAAAGTCAACTTAATGCATGGGACGACGCCAGGAGTCTACTTGGCGTCTAGTGCAACGCAAAAGGGGGACTTGATGTTCAGTGCAACACTAAAGAGGACTTACTGTCCAATGCAATGCCAAAGGGGGACTTTATGTCCGGTGCAACGCTAGAAGGGATTTTATGCCAGTGCAACGCCAATATGAGCCATATGACCGATGTGGACTTAATGATCGTTAAGGACTTCATGACCAGTATGACGCTAGGGGGACTTTATGACCAGTGGTGCTAAAATATGACTTAATTGGCGACG
Organism: Hypericum androsaemum; assembly: GCA_963995505.1. Taxonomy (NCBI): domain Eukaryota; kingdom Viridiplantae; phylum Streptophyta; class Magnoliopsida; order Malpighiales; family Hypericaceae; genus Hypericum; species Hypericum androsaemum. The sequence continues at coordinate 12,912,007 of OZ023192.1, forward strand.
GCTTAGGATTTTTCCTATTCTAAGTCGGGGTTAAGTCTTTCTATATTGGACACGGTCTAATTGGAATCTTCCTATATTGGACACGGCCTAAGAAGGATTTTCCTATACGGAGCATGGTCTAATTTGGGTGTTTCCTATACAAGGTCGGGAGCTAGGTCAGTATTCTCTATATAAGGAGGGTTCGGGCACAAGAGCAATCCATCACCAACACACAACACAACACAATTACTCTACTTTCTTTTGTATCGCTTTTTCTTTCCGTAGCATAGTTTAGCCTAGTCTAGCACTTTTTTTTCCTCTCTGTTTGGCCGATTTTGGGACGACCACTCCGGATCCGTCCTAGATTTTCTTAGCGTTCTTGTACTCCTTTTCTCCGAAACAACGGGTTGGTTTTCAGGTAACTTTTTTCTTTTTTTTTCTTTGGTATTGCTAAAGTTTGACTTATTTTTAAAAAAACTAGACAAGCTCGTTGTTAGTTTTTTTTTGGGGGCTTGCTTCATCAACCGACATATGTCATATGTGAAAGGATAAGCATCTGTATGGGCATATCTTGGTCGTTTCCTGGGCGAAGCTTATCGAAGAAGATAAGAAACTTGAAGCTTACCGGTTAAGCTTCTTCTTTAGGATAACAACTTTAACGTGTAGACTAGGGTTCGGGAGCGTGTTGACTTTGTCAACGCTATTTTCAACTGATGACTTGTTCCCAAAGTTTATATCGAAAACGAAATTGTACATCTTAATTGGATACGGGAATGTTTAGATATGGTATTGTCTAATTAATATTAGTTCATATATCTAAAGTGGGGTATCTAAACTAAACAATGTCTAGATCTATGGACACGAATTGTTGTAGATTAGATTAAAAAATTCAAATTTGAACACTTAAACTGAAATAGCCTAAAAATTTGGTAGAAATAGCTTTATCGTCAATCTTTTTTTTTTTGTGATTTGTATGTTTGAACCATATTAGTATGTAACATGTTGATTGTTGCAATTTTAAAAAGGGTTAAAAGAAAAAATTGACATATGTCAAGAATTCAATCTTTCTGTATAATTTGGTATAAAAATTTATATAAATAGAGTTGGGTTTAGGACATGGAATGTTCATGATTCTCGGGCCTTTGAGAAAGGCCATGATGAACAGATCGAACCAATTAATAGTGTAAATTCAGATATGTTGACTATGAACTAATCAGCTACTTAGTAATAGAGTTAATCTAGCATTTCATTAACAAGTTTCAAGTTCAAATTAATAGAAACACACCTATTTGAAAACTAATCAACTACTTAGTAATAGAGTTAATCTAGCATTTCATTAACAAATGTCAAGTTCAAATTAATAGAAACACACCTATTTGAAATGTATGTTGTGAGAGTTTTATTACTATATTAAAAAAATTACCTAGTTCAAAAATGAGTTAATTATCCATGTCCGAATATCACGCAATATAAATCAAGTATCTAAACAGCTAACGTCCTCAAATGTTGCTTCAATTAAACCAGCTCAAAAGATTGAAAAAAGTAAATTTTACTATGGTGTAGCTATGGACATGGATGCTTTCTTTATTGTAGATAAAATAATATATCTGCACTTATTTGTTAAAACCACAATAAATGGCTAAATGCTATATATATATATATATATATATATCATGGTTCCTAAGCAATATCATACACCATTAAAATATCAAATAACAACTCGAACAGTAGAAAATAGATTATTAACCTTGTCTCACTATTTAGAGTCAACAAGAATACAATTTTTAGATTTTGCAGGAAATTATAGTACAAAGTATGATCTACCACAAGTAAATATAGCCCCAGAAAGAACTAAAAACAAAGAATTTTTATTAGGAATTAATTTTCTCTGCAGTTTAAATAGAAGTCTTGCTATAGCTCGAAATTGTATCACTATTAGTAAACACGTTTATTCCTTTCCAACCAATAAATACATCCAAACATCAGAGTTCGCTCGAAAGCGTGGTGGACAATCCAATTAGATTTCTTGACACCTAAAAAGGTCCAGTTTGGTAACATAGAAAATGAAGCATACCAAATGTTAGGCAAAATTATATCACAAGATTTAGAAAAGGGACCAGAATTAAAAAATAGCATAAATCACCCTAAAATCCAAAAACTGAAAAAGTTGGGATTAATAGGAGATGATATAACCAAGTGCAAAGTAAATTATATAACAAGAATGAGGATTAAAAATCCTGACATAAGAATTGTCACTGCAAATATAGATTATAATCCTTTAGATAAAGAGGAATTTGGAAACCAAATTCCAGAAATGCTTAAGCAAAATTTAATTAGAAGATCAGAAAGCCCACATTGATCTGCGGCCTTTATAGTTATAAACCATAGTGAAATTAAGAGAGGAAAAGCTAGAATAGTATACAACTATAAAAGGTTAAACGACAACACAATAGATGATGCATATAACATTCCAAACAAGGATAGCCTTATAGGATTAATCCAGAACAAAAAGGTCTTCAGTAAATTTAATCTAAAATCAGGTTATAACCAGTTATAATTAGAAAAGTGGTTTAAACCATGGATAACCTTTACGTGTCCAGAAGGACATTTTGAATGGAATGTCCTTAGTTTTGGTTTAAAGAATGCACCAGTAGTCTTCCAAAGGTTTATGGACAGTATTTTTCTTAAATATGATTTATGTTTAGTATATATTGATGATATTCTTATAGTTAGTAACTCAGTTGCCGAACATGAAAAATATGGCAAATTACTCTCAAGTCCCTGACCTTTGGTGACCCTCCCCCTAGGGTCCCTGAATTTTGGAAAATGATTGTCCCATCCCTAAGTTTTGATGATAATAGACTCTCGGGTCCCTGGCTGACGTCATTGGCTCTTTTTTCATTTTTGGTCATAGAAATGACCAAAATACCCTTAAACAAAAAATAAAAAATTTACTTTCTTCAACCTTTGACCAAGAACACTAACAACTAAAAACTAACCCAAAAATAAGATCAAACTAATCAAAATCAAGAACACAACCAAGAACATCAAGAATAAAAAAAAAATTTGAAACTCAGAAATCTGATGATGAGACGACGAGCTAGGAAGATGAGGCATTCGATGATGCCACCTCAATCAAACAAATCAAGGCCAAACGACGCCACCTCAGCTACCACCTCTGGAACTCCTGTGTTGACATCGTGTGATACCCTCACCCTTCTACCAAATTTATTACAACAAAATAAGGTTGGTTTTGGAAGAGTTTAGGCTTAGTCCGTCATCATTCGGTAAAATAGGCATAACTTCCTCATCCGGACTCCAAATTAGGTGATTCTAATTCATGTGGATTCATAATACCTGGATCTATAACTTTATTTTTTTTTGAGTTTTGTGATTTATGAAATAATCTGGCAGTAACAGAGCAATTAATCAAGGTACTCAGAAATTGGTCTAATTTCGTCGGTATTGGGAAGTTATGTGAAAATAATTTGTTATGTGATTTTATTTGAATAAGGCTCATTTTAGGGACTTATTAGAACATATTAAGAAGTTTAGAAATGATTTTGAATGGCTGGAAAAGTCTATGATCAAAAGGGAAATTCTGTTACAAGTTGGCTAGGTGGCAAATGAAAAGTAGGATGACTAAGCTACTTAGCATGCATATAAAAGGAAAAATCTTTTGGACCAAAAGATAGGCACAAACCAATTGGTCATTTAGGACAGAAAAATAGAGAGGAAGGCCTAGGAGAAAGGGAGAAATCGAAGGTAAAAGAAGAAGGAAAAAAGGTGGACAGATTTCAACAACTTGAAAGAATAGGTAAGTAGTTTTGTAGGATTTTGCTTAATTTGAGTAGAAATCATTTTACACCTTGAAGAAGCTAGTAGGTGAAGATTAGAATAGATTAATATAGACCTAGATGAAGGAAGTTAAGGTAAGTTTGAGCTAGGGTTCGTATGTATAGAAGGCGGAAGAGAAATTGATCATCGGGGGTGTAGTTTTATGAATTTTAGCATAGGTTTTGGGGCTGCCTTGTGTAAATCCAAATCTAAGAAATGAACTAAGGTATTTTTATGTTACCTAGGATCTAATTATATGCTTGAGAGGCTGGTAATGATAGTGGTTTATGTTCTTTTGACTAGTTAACCGATGTTTTGAATCCGAGTATCACGAGTTGTAAAACGAAGCACAAAGCTTCTCTTTGAATAGTTTGAGCAATCATTGTCTAGTAAGTGGATATTCTTTGTAACATATGTTTAGTTAACTAGACGTGGGTGATATGTATAATTTGGTGTACTTTTGATTGGTTTAAAGTATGGTTATATGATTAGTTTTTGTCAATATGGGATTTGATGATGTTTGTGGATTGTTTGCCTATTTGGGGCTCTTTTGGTATGAATTTGGATATGTGGTCAATATATTTTGGTCAATGTGTATTATGTGTGTTTGGTATACCATTTGTGAGATAGCGGATGATGAGGTCTACCCGTGACCAACCGGGTATGTTGGCATATATGCACATATATTGAGGATACATTGGATATGTATATGATATGATATTTGGCCGGTGGGGTTGGTTTCTGATGGCACCTTTAAGATATGGTATCCTCGTGTCGGAGTGGGAGTGACACTATCTAGACCTATCTGAAGTTCATCCAAATTGTGTTATATGTTCTGTGGAAGTCTATCTGAAATTCTGATTACTTGTGATACGTGAATTTTTTGATGACCTTATCTGTGAAGTGGTCTTTTGTTGTCTTAGTTATGTGTTAGTATTTGTTTGGATTTGATGAGAACGACTGGTTGGTTAAATACATGTTATTTATAATATTTACTTACTAAGTATTTCAAAGCACTTATCCCTTACTTTAATCAAGAGGTGAAGATGTTTAAGCCGTGGTTTGCATCTGGAGAAGCTTTTCTCTCTGAGTTCAGCCCGTTATCTTCCATCTCGGGCTACATTTGAAGGTCTCCAGATGGTCTTTCTCTTTTGTAATCTAGGTCGCTCCATTGTACATATTTGTTGGTCTTTTGACATATGACCTTAGCTTAATATTAATATGTAATATATGTGTAAATTATGTTTATGTTTTAAAAGGATGTGTTTTGATGATACTATGTTGGAGATGTGTACTCCAACTTTTGAATTATGTCTACCAGGTTTGGATAACGATAAATATGTATGTTTGAAGAGACAACGTTGCTGAAAAATATTTTTTGACGATTTTTGTTAATGAGAATAATGTGTTATGTTTGAGACTTGCTAGGTTATGGTTTATTTTATTAAGTTTGACATAATCTAGCACCGGTCACCGACCATAAATTTGGGTCGTGACAGACTTGGTATCAGAGCTCGGTTAGAGCCCTAGATTTGAGCCTAGCTTGTTATTTGAATTATGTGTTGTGTATAATGGAGCATATGATTTGTCATGTCTTTGTCCTCTTTTGTTGTGCCCATCCTTTGGTATGCTTAATTCTGACTTATTTATATAGAAAGATATGAGAGTTACACGTAGTGGTGTGGATACGGTTAGGGAGCATAGTGAAAGCTCCCAAGGTCAGAGGAGGGATGTTGCATCTGAGACTACACCAACAGTTGAGGCCACTACCGCTGGTAGGGTCACTAGAGATGAGATTCTATCACCTGTTGCTGCTGTTCCTACTTCTGAGATGGAGAGGCAGGGTGGTGATGGTGTAGACAGAGTTATGAAAGCAATAGAGAAATTCATCGCTACTCAGCAAATACAATTAGAGCAGAATGTTACATTAGCTGCTAAAGATGACTCTTTGGGTGAGTTCTTGAAGTTGAATCAACCAACATTTTCTGGCTTAAGTGATGATCCTCAAGTATTCATTGATGAGATGGAGAAGAGGAGAAGGATCTTAAGGTGTGATAAAGAGAGAATGGTGGAGTTGGCTTCATTTAAGGTGGTAGGTGTGGCTGGAGTTTGGTTCCAGAATGAGGGATCATATGCATGGACTTGGGAGATCTTTACAAAGACCTTGTTGGATCGGTTCTTACCAGAGAGTTTGAAAGATACTCGAGCTTTTGAATTTGAGCAATTGGTGAAGACTCCAGAGATGACAGTATCTCAATATGATGAGAGGTTCACTTATCTATCACGGTATGCAAAATATCTGGTTCCTGATGATGAGAAGAAGGTGAAGAGGTTTGTTCGTGGACTTGATGATTCTATGTTCAAAGTTATGTATCCTTGTGGTTTCGAGACATATGCAGCTGCAGTGGATTGTGCTCGAACCTTAGAGATGCGAGATAATGAACGTCAAGTGGTCCAAAGTCAACCAAAATTTTAGAAGTTTGATAAGCCACCACAAAGGAGTTCCAATCAAGGCTTTAGACAGCAAGAAAGATGGACCAACAATCTGCCAGTATTATCTAGTAGTGGAGGACCAGTTGGAAGATTTGGTAGAGGGAAGGATTTTCGTGGTCAGCAATTCAGTAAGAACCAATCCAGTACTTTCAGGAAATGTCAAAGTTGTGGTAAATAACATCTTGGAGACGTTTGTTTCAAAAGGACAGGAGCTTATTTTCGTTGTGGTATACAAGGTCACTTGGTGAAAGACTGTCCTACAATTATTCAGCATAAGTAAGTGGCGAGTTTGATAGTTAGGCCACCAACACAAGAGTTTTCTCGCCCACAAGTTCAACAGGACAATCTACTTGATCAAAAAGAAGTAGGTTTGACGATTGAGGGACCTAAGTCTGATAGTGGAGGAGGCGGTGCACATCCTAGAGTGTATGCATTGACCAGGAGAGATGCTGATGCTAGTAACACTGTAGTGTCAGGTAACCTTCCCATTGGATCATCTTATGCACGTATTCTATTTAATTCGAGTTCTACACACTCTTTTGTGTCACCTCGATTTGTTCAATGTTTGGATGATATGTCTGTATGTTTGGATGAGTCAATGATTTGTTGCCACTCCTTCGAGCGGGTTTATGTATGTTTGTGAAGTTGTTAGATCATGCAATATTCAAATTAGTGGGCATGACTTGTCAGCTAATTTATACATATTGGATATTGATGGTTCTGATATAATAGTGGGTATGGATTTGTTATCCACTTATCATGCAGTAGTGGATTGTTTTGGAAAAAGGGTCATTTTCCATCACACAGATGAGGCAGAGTTTGAGTTTCAGGGTGAGAAAAAAGGTGACTACCGCAAAGCTTATCTCTTACATGAAACCTAGCAAATTTCTAAGGAAAGGATGTGCAAGCTATTTAGCTGTGGTAAAAGAAATAAAGAAAGAAGATGTTTTGGTGGATCATGTTCCTATTGTGAGAGAGTACCCTGATGTATTTCCAGAGAATTTACCAGGCTTACCTCCAGAGAGGGAGATTGAATTTCGTATTGATCTTGAACCAGGAACTGAACCAATCTCTATACCACCTTATCGTATGGCTCTAGCTGAAATGAAAGAGTTGAAAGATCAGTTGCAAGATTTGTTGAATAAAGGGTACATAAGGCCTAGTGTTTTTCCTTGGGGAGCCCCAGTGCTATTTGTGAAGAAGAAAGATGGAAGTTAACGGTTGTGCATAGACTATCGAAAGTTGAATAAGGTAACTATACGCAATCGATATCCTCTTCCGAGAATAGATGATTTGTTTGATCAGTTACGGGGATCTAAATGGTTTTCTAAGATTGACTTGAGATCGGGGTATGAGTTGCGGATTAGAGAGATGGACATTCCAAAGATGGCATTCAGGACTCGATATGGCCATTATGAGTTTCTGGTTATGCTATTTGGATTGACTAATGCCCCAGCTGCCTTTATGGATATGATGAACCAGAATTTCAAGCCTTTCCTGGATCAGTTTGTGGTTGTTTTTATTGATGATATATTGATTTACTCTATTGATCAGGAGGATCATGAGAGACACCTTAGGCAGGTGTTGCAGATGCTACGAGAGAAAAAGCTATATGCTAAATTCTCAAAGTGTGAGTTTTGGCTTCAAAGTGTAGTTTTTTTAGGACATGTGGTGTCTAAAGATGGAGTGTCAGTTGACCCAAAGAAGGTGGAAGCTGTTGTGAATTGGCCTACCCCAGCTAATGTTACTGAGATACGCAGCTTTTTGGATTTAGCAGGGTATTATCGACGATTTGTCAAAGGATTCTCTACTTTAGCAGTACCGTTAACTCGGCTAACTCATAAAAATGCCAAGTATGAATGGTCGGGTAGGTGTGAAGAGAGTTTTCAAGAATTGAAGGATCGATTAACACATGCACCTGTATTGGTTCTACCTTCAGGATCAGGTGGATATTCAGTTTATTGTGATGCTTCAAGAGTGGATTTGGGATGTGTTCTTATGCAACACAAGAATGTTATTTCTTATGCCTCTAGACAGCTGAAGAAACATGAAGAGAATTATCCAGTCCATGACTTGGAAATGGTAGCTGTTGTGTTTGCACTGAAGATTTGGAGGCACTACTTGTATGGTGAGAAGTTTGAGATATATACAGATCATAAAAGCCTCGAGTATATCTTTGAGCAATGAGATTTGAACTTAAGACAGAGGAGGTGGATGGAGTTACTTAAGGATTATGATTGCACCATTAATTATCACCTTGGGAAAGCTAATGTGGTAGTTGATGCTTTAAGTCACAAATCCTTAATTCAGCCAAAGTTGCTAGCAGAGATGCATATGAGACCTACCTTACGAGGACGGGTTATGGAATTACAATGGGAGGATCCAGAGATTATTGTGATGATGGAACAAGTTCAACAGGGTGAATTACCTAAATTTTGACTTAGTACTAATAGTGTCTTGTATTTTGATTCTCGAGTGGTTGTCCCTGATGTTGGAGATCTAAGAAAGGATCTATTGACTCAAGCACACCAAGCAGTCTATAGTATGCACCCTGGATCTACAAAAATGTACCATGATTTGAAAAGTAATTATTGGTGGCAAGGTATGAAAAAGGACATTGCAAAGTTTATTTCGAAGTGTTTGACTTGCCAACAGGTAAAAGCAGAGCATCAGAGGTCTTTTGGATTACTACAACCTCTAGAGATTCTAATTTGGAAGTGGGAGCAGATAACAATGGATTTGTTAGTAGGGCTTCCAACTACCTCAAGAAGTTATGATGCAGTATGGGTTATTGTAGACAGATTGACAAAATCTTTACATTTCCTACCAATAAAGAGTACATATGATGCAAGTAGGTTTGCTCAGATATTTATGGATGAAATTATTCGCCTTCATGGTGTACCAGTTTTAATTGTATCTGATCGTGGAACTCATTTCACATCAAGGTTTTGGGGGCAATTTCAGGAGGCTATGAGAACTCATTTGGATTTGAGTACGGCCTTTCATCCTCAAACAGATGGCCAGTCTGAGCGTGTTATTCAGATATTGGAAGATATGATACGAACTTGTGTCATTAGTTTTGGAGGAAGTTGGGATCGTTATTTGCCATTGATGGAGTTTGCTTATAATAATAGCTACCAGTCAAGTATCAAGATGGCTCCATATGAAACTTTGTATAGAAAAAATGTAGATCTCTGTTATGTTGGAATGAGGTTGGTGAGAAACAACTATTGAGCAATGACTTAGTACAAGAAACTAATGAGAAGATAGAGTTGATTCGACAAAGGCTGGAAACAGCCCAGAGTCGGCAAAAGTCATACTCAGACAAGAGACGAAAGGATATCGAGTTTGATGTGGGACTACATATTTTTCTCAAGGTTTTACCTATGAAGGGAACAATGAGGTTTGGAAGAAGGGGCAAACTCAGTCCTAGATATATTGGTCCATTTGAGATTTTGGAGCGAGTTGGACTAGTGGCATATCGATTGGCTTTGCCACCATCTTTGTCGCGTATTCATCCAGTATTCTATGTCTCCATGCTTAAGCGATACTTGCATGATCCTACTCATATTTTGGAGCCACAGATAGTAGAGATAAGTGGAGATTTAACATATCGAGAGAATCCAATAAGGATTTTGGATCGTGAAGTCAGGAAGCTTCAGAATAGAGAGCTTCCGATGGTCAAGGTTGAATAGGCAAATCATTCCTTGGCTAAGGCAACTTGGAAAATGGAGGAAGTGAGGAAAATAAAGTACCCACATCTGTTTGCATGACAAGTAAGTTAGCCTTCCATTTTGTAAATCCGGAGACCGAATTTAATAAGGAGGGGAGACTGTGATACCCTCACCCTTCTACCAAATTTGTTACAACAAAATAAGGTTGATTTTGGAAGGGTTTAGGCTTAGTCCGTCATCATTCGGTAAAATAGGCATAACTTCCTCATCCGGACTCCAAATTAGGTGATTCTAATTTATGTGAATTCATAACATCTGGATCTATAACTTTATTTTTTTTTCAGTTTTGTGATTTATGAAATAATCTGGCAGTAACAGAGCAATTAATCAAGGTGCTCGGAAATTGGTCTAATTTTGTCGGTATTGGGAAGTTATGCGAAAATAATTTGTTATGCAATTTTATTTGAATAAGGCTCATTTTAGGGACTTATTAGAACATATTAAGAAGTTTAGAAATGATTTTGAATGGCTGAAAAAGTCTAGGATCAAAAAGAAAATTATGTTACAAGTTGGCTAGGTGGCAAATGAAAAGTAGGATGACTAAGCTACTTAGCATGCATATAAAAGGAAAAACATTTTGGACCAGAAGATAGGCACGAACCAATTGGACATTTAGGACAGAAAAAAAGAGAGGAAGGCCTAGGAGAAAGGGAGAAACTGAAGGTAAAAGAAGAAGGAAAAAAGGTGGACAGATTTTAACAACTTGGAAGAATAGGTAAGTAGTTTTGTAGGATTTTACTTAATTTGAGTAGAAATCATTTTACACCTTGAAGAAGCTAGTAGGTGAAGATTAGAACAGATTAATATAAAAATAGATGAAGGAAGTTAAGGTAAGTTTGAGCTAGGGTTCGTATGTATAGAAGGCAGAAGAGAAATTAATCATCGGGGTGTAGTTTTATGAATTTTAGCATAGGTTTTGGGGCTGCCTTGTGTAAATCCGAATCTAAGAAATAAACTAAGGCATTTTTATGTTACCTAGGATCTAATTACAGGCTTGAGAGGCTGGTAATGATAGTGGTTTATATTCTTTTGACTAGTTAACCGACGTTTTGAATCCGAGTGCCACGAGTTATAAAATGAAGCACGGAGCTTCTCTTTGAATTGTTTGAGCAACCATTGTCTAGTAAGTGGATATTATTTGTAACATGTATTTAGTTAACTAGACGTGGGTGATATGTATAATTTGGTGTACTTTTGATTAGTTTAAAGTATGGTTATATGATTAGTTTTTGTCAATATGGAATTTAATAATGTTTGTGGATTGTTTGTCTATTTGGGGCTGTTTTGGTATGAATTTGGATATGTGGTCAATATGTTTTGGTCAATGTGTATTATGTGTGTTTGGTATGTGATTTGTGAGATAGCGGATGATGAGGTCTACCCGTGACCAACCTGGAGATGTTGGCATATGTGCACATATACGGATGATACATTGGATATGTATATGGTATGATATTTGGCCGACAGGGTTGGTTTCTGATGGTGCCTTTAAGATATGGTATCCTCGTGTCGGAGTGGGAGTGACACTATCTAGACCTATCTGAAGTTCATCCAAATTGTGTTATATGTTCTGTGGAAGTCTATCTAAAATTCTGATTACGTGTGATACGTGAATTTTTTGATGACCTTATCTGTGAAGTGGTCTTTTGTTATCTTAGTTGTGTGTTAGTATTTGTTTGGATCTGATGAGAACGACTGGTTGGTTAAATACATATTACTTATAATATTTGCTTACTAAGTGTTTCAAAGTACTTATCCCTTACTTTAATCAACAGGTGAAGAGGTTTAAGCCGTGGTTTGCATCTGGAGAAGTTTTTCCCTCTGAGTTCAGCCTGTTATCTTCTATCTCGGGCTACATTCGAAGGTCTCCAGATGGTCTTTCTCTTTTGTAATCTAGGTCGCTCCATTGTACATATTTGTTGGACTTTTGACATATGACCTTAGCTTAATATTAATATATAATATATGTGTAAATTATGTTTATGTTTTAAAAGGATGTGTTTTGATGATACTATGTTGGAGATGTGTACTCCAACTTTTGAATTATGTCTACCAGGTTTGGATAACGATAAATATGTATGTTTGAAGAGACAATGTTGTTGAAAAATATTTTTTGACGATTTCTGTTAATGAGAATAATGTGTTATATTTGAGGGCTTGCTAGGTTATGGTTTATTTTATTAAGTTTGACATAATCTAGCGCCAGTCACCAACCATAAATTTGGGTCGTGATACATCGCCATCGCCGCCTCCCTCCTCTCCGCTTCCTTGTTCAGCTCCACCTCCCTCCACTCGGCTACCTTGGGTTTCTTGGCTGCCACATCATCGAATCTCCGGCTCCCAATTTTCCCCTCTTCCTTAAATCCTATGTTGTTACTTATTTTAATTTTTTGCCGCTCCTAGGGTTTGTTTACAAAATTACAATTCAAACCCAGAAAAGAGAAGATGAAGAAAGGGTTGGAATTTCCTAGGTTACCGCTTCCGTCCAAAGTAATTATTACTCCTAGGTTACCGCTTCCGTCCAAGGTAATTATTATTCTTTCCCCCTTCCTTTTTATATTTATTTTTTGGAACCCTAAATTGAACTACTTTTGTTTCTTGTAGATTTAGGGAGCTCTGACAGTACTCAGTTATGGAAAAAAGAAAAAAATGGTTGCTTTATTGACAAGATTTGTAGATTATTTATAAGGACATTTGATGTTTGTAATTGTCCGTGAATGCTTTTCGTGCAGGTTACCGAAGCATTGTCTGTCAAATTATTGTCATCTATTCAGGATACAAAGAAGGGAAATGGCGAGGCTTAGTTCTGGGTTCTTAATTAGTCGGAGCGACGGCGAGGCTTAGCTTCTTGTTTCTTTTATTGGGTATTCTTAATTTTTAATTAGGATGTTATTGAGTGAGATGTTAATTAAATTTTTTTTGTTCTTGATGTTCTTGGTTGTGTTCTTAATTTTGGTTAGTTTGATCTTATTTTTTGGTTGATTTTTGGTTGTTGGTGTTCTTGGTCAAAGGTTGAAGAAAGTAAATTTTTTTATTTTTTGTTTAAGGGTATTTTGGTCATTTCTATGACCAAAAATGAAAAAAAGAGCCAATGACGTCAGCCAGGGACCCGAGAGTCTATTATCATCCAAACTTAAGGATAGGACAATCATTTTCTAAAAGTCAGGGACCCTAGGGGGAGGGTGACCAAAGGTCAGGGACTTGAGAGTAATTTGCCCTGAAAAATATTTAACAATAGTTTTTGACAAAGTAGCAAGGCAAGGAATATTTCTAAGTAAAAGAAAGATGGCGTTATTTAAAAAGAAGATTTCTTTCCTGGGCTTAGAAATAGGAAATGGTAGAATCGAATTACAGCCACACATAGCAGAAAAGATCCTTAAGTTTCCAAATAAATGAGAAAGATTAAAGCAAATCCAAGCGTTTCTAGGAATCATTAATTATGCCAAAAAATTCATTCCAAATCTTAGTAAATTGACAGGACCTTTGTATAGTAAGACCTCAAAAAATGGTCAAAGAAATTTCAATAAGGAAGACATAGAATTAGTTAAAAAAATTAAGCAAGATGTTAAAAAGATAAAATTTCTAGAGTTACCTCTCACAACAGATTACATTATAATAGAATGTGATGGAAGTAAAGAAGGATGGGGAGCAGTAATGCTCTGTAAACCACATGAATATGCTAACAAAGAAACAGAAAGAATAGCGGCTTATGCTAGTGGCAACTTTAATAAAATAGGAATGAATTGGACTAGTTTAGATTTTAAAATTCAAGCCTTAATAAATGCCCTAGATAAGTTTAAAATATATCTGAATAGAGAATTTACAGTTAGAACAGATATGAAGCTATAGTTAAGTTCCTTAAAAATAAAAATAGTAAGAAGATAAATAGAACCAGATAGATTAACCTCCAGAATTTAATACAAGGTAGCGATTATACTATAGAATTTGAACACATTAAAGGAAAAATAATAGTTTAGCAGATTTACTATCCAGAAGTATTAATAAATTTTTTAATGATATAGGAAGATAACATGAAGAAAAGGGTCATCAAACCCAAAGACAGAGAAAAAAGTATAATGGAAGGCGAAGGGCTAAGCATCCCAAGCCCCATAACTCCACAGACTTCACAGAAAAAAGAACCAAGTGTTCAAGATTTACAGATATTTCCCGAAACATCGACCAATATCATATACATAAATAATTTGGCTATACCGGTATATACATAAGGTAATATGAGAGGCGTTTCGCCTCCCCCTGCAAATCCATCAGTACCACAGAATAAACAGATTAGATTTGGAACTATCTTCTTGACAAAATTCCCAGATATGGGAAATAAAAAATTTAGACCCTTCCCAGGGTTATCCATAGACAGATCATAGTAGTGTCTCCTTGACAATTTGTGGCATATACAGACATCAGGTACTGCTACAAACTTCAAAGTACAGTGCTTGAATGCCCTTAGTATGTATTTTTCAGAGAACACCTCTAAAATCCACAAGAAAAAATTCACCCATTATGTTATTTACAGAGGATTGAAAACTGGGGTCTTCCATGATTTCAATACAGTTAAGAAATTTATATTATATGACCATCCCATATATAAGGGATACCATAGTTTTTCGGAAGCTCTTAAGGAAGCCAGGGATGCTCTAGGACCTAACTTCTTTATTGAGCCCGAGACGGTCAGACAATTCTCTGATGTTGCTAGAGAAGAGCCTGGTCAGATTGTATCTAGACAAAAAAATATAATTAGATAATTAGAAGTACATATTTTATATATACAGCAACAAAGCGCTCAGCAGATCAAATTCCTGTAAGAGCAAAAGATGATAGCATAGCAATCTGCCCAGACTTTTTAAATTAAAGCTCAGAAGAATGACCAGACAGTCCTTCTCCTGGAAAAAATGGTGGCTAAACTCAACAAACCAGGGACAGAACTCAGAACAAAACTGGATGATGGTGAGTCCAAGCTTCAGGTATCAAAAGGCCCGGACATAAGCTTCATACAACTTAAAGCTAGATTACTGGACCTGCCAGCTCAACAGATCCTGCAGCCACTTTTTGATAGATGGCCTGAAGGAGAAGAGTTCCTAAAGAGAAAAACAGAAGAAAGCCATCTTGAAGATCTTATTAGAGCACAGTAAGATTTGACGAGAATTTATCTCAAGGAGGCTAACTGGGACTTCCAAGGCATAGATATTATACAAAAGCCCTACAGCCTCGGCAACAGAATAGTTGGACTTTTGAAGCTTTAAGTAGACCTAAATAAAACAGATATGTCTTCCAATCTCATCCTAAGGTTCTATCACCTAGGAATGATCGACTTAATGATCTTAAAATTAGAAGAAGATGAAAGAATAGAGGAGGTCCTTCAATGGTTCGGGGAAAAGTTCTTCCTTATAAGTGGCAACATGGCAGTTAGAGTCAAAATTTTCTGCCTAATCGACTCTACTCTTCCACGAGTAACAGAATTTACTACCATCCCGGCCAAGAAGAGGATAATTCTGCTTGATGAAACAGATTTTGAAGAAACAAGCTTAAACATAGACGCACCAAATCCTTATAACATCAATGAAATCAGGAGCCCTGAAGTTTATAGCCTGTTACAGAACTCCGCATCCCTGCCTGTACCAAAAGGATGGAAAAATCTCTGATTCCTTGAAGAAGGACAATATACACAGATATGGAGCACAGACCAGTGGCGAATGATTTTACCGCACAGTAGAGATGGAAGTCTTCTAGAAGAATGCCACATCATCCATATGGACAATGAGAGGCAGACAGATGGATCTAGAAGCTGTCAGCATGACGAGTGGAGATGTATCCATTCCCGACACACATAGAGCAGATTAGCGTAAGCAATGACGTATTACGCCCTAATAATTGTAACCTCAATTATTTTCATAGACGTACGCAATGACGCTTTTGTGTCAATTATTTTTGTTTTTGCACCTGCTAATGCATCCTTTTCTTCTTTTGACCAACTGTAAAGGCCGATTTCTTCTGCCTCTTGGGTCTAGTTTTTTCTATTTAACGGGCTTACCCCATCTTTGTAAATACACGAAGCAATATACAACAACCCAGAGAATTTCACTCCATATCATGAGCAGCTAAATTCTTTGATTCCCCTGTTACTCCGAGTCCCTTAACTTCTAGATCTTAACAACAAGCCTTATCTAAAAATATAAAAAAAGTCGAACCGGCGATTGCACATACTCCTCCGCCGGCACAGTCCCTTCACCACTGTAAGTTCCCGCTCCCTCGTTACTTTTTTTTTCGGCCATGCACCCCCCTTATTGTGTGTGTGTCTATATATATATATATATATATCCAACAATTTACTTCCGAATACATGTATAATTATTTTATATTCTGACCCCAAAAGTGCCTTAATTAGATAACTCGACTATGTATCTTCTCCAGATTAGCATGCCTTATTTATTATATGCGGATCCACCCACGATATCACTAATTAAAATTCTCATATATATTATTAAAATTTGGGCAAATTGTCCTCAGGTCCCTAGAGTTTACTTAAATTACTATTTTAGTCTTTGTTATTTCAAAATTGAAACTTTAATCCCGTAGTTTGTTTTTATTGTACTTTTAAGTCCCTAACAGGTCAATTACTGATGTTATCGGTCAACATAATTTTTTTATGACGCTTATACCCTTTCAAAAAAATAATTTAAAGTCATCTTCTTCGCTGCAACCATCTTCTTCTTCCCTGAGAACTAAAATTAACAAAATAACTAAATCTAAATCAACAGCAATTGAATCCATCATCAACGCATCCCTCGTAAAGCTTTACTGGGTTCTTCATGAAATGACCCCACTGAATATTAAACATGAAACCGTAATTGAGGGTTTCGAATCTTGATAGGGTTGCTAGATGTGGTTTAAAAAAAACCCAAAACAAATCGTTGGGTTTGTATTTGAGTACTCACAGGAAGTCAACCAACACAGATGTGGTTCCCGACTCTTGCAATCGACGGCAAAGGAGAAGTTGCGGGGACCGAGGATTTTTTATTTTGTTTTTTTCTCCATTCCTTTCTGGATTTGGGGTTTGATTTTTTTGGTGTGGTCCTCGCTTTCTTTTCGGACCAGTCGCCTGGTGGCTGGTTTGAATTGAGTGGATGCGGCCAGGTGAAAACGACAACCCGATTCGTCGTCTTTGGTCTGAACATGTAGTAGAGGTTGCCGTCCCGGCGGAAATTTTGCATGTTCTGAGTGTTGTCATTTTTGCGGCGACCGAGGAGCAGGATTCTCAAGGCCCATCCCTAAATTGGGAGGAGGAGGAGGCCAGATTGTGGCCGGAGGTCTGAGGTTGTCAGAGTTGGTCGGAGATGGCCGGAATTGAGGTTGGGGAAGAAACAGAAAAGAGAGACGTAAGGGCATAATAGTCATTTTCATGACAAAAAAAATGATGTCAGCGAAGGACCCGAGAGTAACATTTAAGCAAACTACGGGACCACAGTTTCGATTTCGAAACAGCAAAGACAAAAATAGTGATTTGAACAAACTCGAGAGACCTGAGGATAATTTGCCCTTAAAAAATTTTGACCAAGTATATTTACTTTTCGTGAAAATATATCAAGGATCATCATGTAACTTACATATGATACCAGTGACCAAAAGATACGTTATTTTTTTGGAAGAGTTATATAGATGTAAAAGTCGGTCACCAGGAGATCAATATTTTTTTTATAAGTAAAATTTATTGATCAATAATAGTATTTACATATTACACCTAATTGATGTCTGTAGCTTTTTTGTAAAGCATACGTGGCGTCGAAAAATAGTATCGGCCGAATATCGCGAGTAACAATTCTACACATCACTCCACTAGCCTAGTTTAAGATTAATCCGAATAATTACGTGTTACATAATTGAAACTAATATTACCCAAAAAGTAAGTATGACATCGTTATGAAGTTAATATTTTGGGTATTTATTTGAGTGACTAATTGGACTAGGAAGATAAACTTTTTCACTTTTAAATTTTAATAGAATTTTACAAATTTTAACATAAATGTGTTCTCACACAAAAAAAATTTGGTTCGGGCAGAAGAATATTTCACCGTAATTTATGATAATTGTGAGGTCAATTACAATTCAATTCCAGAAAACAAACAACTATTTTTTTTTTGACAAACCAACAAATATTTTGATTAACTAGTAAAAGATTTGTTCTAGTTTTATCATGAGGTTTTGAGATCGAACTATTGAAACAAACAATATATTAAAATTAGTTAGAAGTATTTTACCACTATTTAAAAATATTATGTAGTTCGAACCCAAATTAGTCGATACAACAAATATTCACGTAAAAATAGTAGCAACTAAATAAACATATATCTTATCGCGTTAACTTAACTTCAAAGTTATACTTGAAAAAGATCAGTACCAATTGTGCGGCCACTAAGAAGCAGACGTTTGGCTTTTGTTCCCACAAAAGTTTCCAAGTTGGGTTGCATATTTAAGTTGCACGCAAACAAGATATTCACGTGCGAATCATAAATTGGTTGAGGGTTTATTTTTTAACCATAAATAAAATAAAAAGATGAGAAAGTCCCCATAGTGACGAGAAAACAAATTTTCACTCTCCTACCAAAAGAAAGAACAAATCTTCGCCCCTAAGAACCCGAATTATCTTCACAAATGTTACATATTTTTCTTCATTTTTTCCCATTAATGTGCTAATTATGAATGTTGGCATTACTGCATCGTTGGTTACAAATATAACGAACGTATATAAGAGTAGTTTATTCACATCTTGAATATTGAGATTCTCTAACATGGTATTGGAGTAGGTTGATCTCTCAGCTCGTTATTGCTTGAACGACCCTTGTGTCAAAGTCAAAACTCTTGAAAATCTTGGTTTGATGGGCTTTCATTTGAGGAAACATGTCAAAATTATTGCAAATGTGGAATATTCATCTACTCTTTATCTTAAATTTTGCGTTGGATATAAACAAACTTGTAATTATTTTAATTAAAAAATTCAAGACAACTCAGCACCACCAGTTTAACAATTTTGTCGAGTTGGTATGCCAAATCATCACGAAACAATATCGTTTTGGTTGACAAAGTCGAGCAGCTTTCCGACAACACCGCCTAACTACAGGGACCATTTTGATGAGTTTTAACTCAAATGTCGCATCTGACTTGGACATCCGGCCCGGCAGCAAGAAAGCCTGAAATTGGGCCGGACGGTCAAGAGAAGATGGGCCTGGTTATCTAATCTGGCCCATGTTGAGGAGGCAATAAAATTCGTGAATAATTGCGGAGGACCCACTCCATCCAACAGCCACACGATGACCATGGATGGGCTTCACATGTGTTGGTCCCCGAAGAAAACGATAATGGTCCCTAGCTACAATGTGACGTGATGCATTAAATTTCAATGGTGGATAGAAAGAGACGGGATTGAGTGAGAACTAAAGAAAATTTGTTCTCAGGTGGGGAATAAATTTTGGGCCGTCAGATTCGATTGTAAAATAATATCTTTAAATCTAATGGTCAATAATCTATGAGGTGATATTGGTTTGCATGTGAAGTAATATTGGTTTGCACGTGTAGTGATATTGGTGTGATATTAGTTAGTTTGCATGTAAAGTGATATTGATTTGTATTTGAAGTGATATTTGTTTGCATGTCTAGTAATATTGGTTTGTACGTGGCTAGCTGTGATATTGGTTTGCTTTAATTTTCATCAGTAGGGATTAGCCTAATCTCTACTAAATTCGCCCCCACAAGGAAGATTCTGCCAATTCGGGTTCGAGCTATGTAATTGGCCAATTTGTCAAGAACAATTTTACGATCAATTATTTTTGTTTAAGTTGAATTTAGATTAGCCAGTATAGTTTAGTTTTGTATTCTTGCTCTCTCTTATTATGAGAAGAATCTTGGAATTGATTCATAAATTAAATTGGAAGGGCCCTCAAAGGACCTCCCCGCCTAAATCGGTGTTTGCCCAACCGAAAGCATAGACCCTGTAACAACCATAAATTCTGGCAGACAAGGAGTGGTAACATCAAAACAGAAAAATTCACGAGAAGTCTGTGGTCTGCCTTTTTCCAAGATTCCCTCGTTTAATTTCCATAACCAAACAGAACTTACCCATTGCCGATTAATCATCTAACCCGACTCAAATTAAATTTAGATTAATCGGTTTAAAATTTTGAACAATAATCAGAATTTACGTACAAGAGTGAAATTGCCATATAAGGTAGATGTTTGTATCATTCTCAAGAAGGCAGAAGCGGGAGAATAATACTATTGAGAGTTGTTTCAAAGAGATTGGATTTGTGAGTTCAAGTCCCACCAACGTAAAAAACACTACAACTTAAAATAGGATCCGAGAGTGCGTGAAATCACTCGCAACAAAAAGACCTTGCAACTACATTTTCGTGGATCAACTTGGCAGATATTTCTAATACTAAACACCAACACTATACAGTATATAATAAATAGTAACTGGAAGGCGATCTGTCAATATTATCTTCATTTCCCAATTGAGTTCTGGTCGTTTCAAGACCTTCCATTGTTCTAAAGCAAACACCAGATGTTGAAATCCTGGCCAGTTCGCCCAAGAACAAGAGACCATTGCTCCATGTTTCAGACCAACAGTTTAACCTCAGGCTATACTTCCGTGGTCGGAGGCGTCTTCGTAGTAGTACGGCGTTAATTTACCATCCTTGGGCTGAATCTCCGTCCGGATTTCTTGAAGCAATTTTACGACCCGTCTCATGGACGGACGGTTTATGGGAAGGGGGTTGGTGCAATGGCGGCCGATGTTGAGGACCTTGCATATCTCTTCCTTGAAGCAGGAATCCAGTTTGGGATCAAGGACATGGTCCGCCCCTTTCTGTTCCGCAATGGTGGATACCCACTTGACTAGGTCCTTTTCGCCATATTCTGGATCGATCGGGAGTCTACCCGTAACCAACTCGAGAATGACCACACCGAAGCTGTAGATGTCGCTCTTCTCATTAACCCGGAGCGTGTATGCATATTCTTGAAGAAGCAGATACGTATATGTCAGCAAATACATCCAATATAAGATACATCATCAAAATAGAATAAAGCTGCAGGAGATCAGGAATATATTCTACCGGTTAAACTACGTTAACTTATATAAACATCTTAAAACGATTGCGAATTACTGAATCCGATTGGGAGAAACACGAATTCGACTAATAAACCACTAGTTATAGGAAAAGATTATGCAAAAATGTCATCAAATGTTGCAGATTATGAACTGAATTAAGGCGTTAGGAATTGGTACTAACCCGGAGCAATGTACCCGCAAGACCCTGCAATAACAGACATGGATTTAGGCTTTCCGCTTAAATCGACCACCTTAGCAACACCGAAATCAGCTACGCGAGCACCAAAGTCAGCATCTAGGAGAATATTGTTGGACTTGACATCTCTATGGACGATCGGAGGAACACAATCGTGATGCAGATAAGAAAGCCCCTCGGCCGCATCCAGGACGATCTTAAACCGAATAGGCCAATCCAACAACCCTGCTTTGCTGCTATGCAACAAATCGCCCAAGCTGCCATTAGGCATGTACTCATACACTAAGAGCTTGGAATCCCTATTGGTGCAACAACACCAGAGCTTAACAATGTTCTTGTGCCTAATTTTCCCCAACGTCGCAACCTCGGCGCTAAACCCGTCATCATTATCATCAACCTGGCCTTGACCCTGAGCTTTCTCAACATCGCCACCATCACCAATCTCTTTTTTCTCTCCACCCCAAAGCTTCTTCACTGCGACCGCCTCGCCGTTGGTAAGCACGACCTTGTACACCTTCCCGGAAGCTCCGCTCCCGATCACATTATCCTCGTCGAGACAGTCCAAGATCTCATCCTCGCTAAAACCCAACTTATGGAACGACATCAGCATCCATTTCGGCTTGTCGATGGCAACCCCCTTCTTGAAACTCTTATACCTTGCATAGAACCAACCCACACCAACCAACAGAACCAAACCGGCAAGCACGAAAATCGTCCTCAACAACCACAGGTAAGCCTTCCCCTTCCTTTCCTCTTTCCTATCACACAGACCCTCTATATCCCCACACAAACCCGGGTTCCCCAAGAAGCTAGACTTGTACGCTCCCTTAGCGAACAAAGGCGGGATGGCACCCGAAAGCCTATTGTTCGACAAGTTGAGCTGGTTCAACTTCAGATCCTCCAAGCTCTCGGGGATCCTCCCCGAGAGCATGTTATTCGACAAATCAAGGTAATTAAGCACAGACATGTGACCAATACCGTCCGGGATCTCCCCGGTAAGCACATTATTCGCGAGGTTAAGCTCGTTCATCTTCTTCCAGTTGTCGATCCCGCTAGGCAACTCACTGGAGATCGAGTTCCTGTGCAGATCCAACCTCCCGAGCTGCCTAAGATTCACAATGCTCCCCGGCAATGGCCCCGAAAACTTATTCTCGCAGCCCGAGAACTCGAATAGATTCTCCAAAGAACCCATCTCCTCCGGTATAGACCCGTTAAACAGGTTGTTATCCAAGATAAGCATGGACAAGTTCCGAGCACCCGAAATACTCTTGGAGATCGGTCCGGTCAACGAATTGTTGACCAAATCGATCAAGTAAACATGGGGGAGCCCCCAGAACCCGGAGGGCAACTCGCCGGAGAGCTGGTTGAACCCGAGCCTGACACGTGTCAGGCTCCGGCAACTCCCCAACCCCTCCGGCACCACCCCGGAGAGCGAGTTGGCCAATGCCAGCAGCTCCTCGAGCTCCCCCTTGTCGCATATCCCTTCCGGTATGCTCCCCTCGAACCGGTTGTTGCTGACGTCAACCCACCTCATCGGCGACCTCCGTCCGAGGTCCGGCGGCAGCTCGCCGGAGAAAAAGTTCCCGAACAGCCGGAGCTCGTACAAGTTCTCCGACTCCGCGATCGCCGACGGCAGCTCCCCCTCGAGGCGGTTCTCGTAGAGGTTGAGGCTCTCGAGCTGCAACCCGGCCAACTCCTCAGGAATCGAACCGGTCAGCTCGTTCATCGAAGCGTCCAGCAGCCTCAACCGGGTCAGGTTCGACCACCCGCGAACCGGAAGCTCGCCGGTCAGCGAGTTATTATAAAGCTCAATCTGAACCACACTAACCAACCTGGTCAGCGAACCGGGGATCCGCCCGACCAACCGGTTGATAGCCAAATCCAAGTCTTTCAGCTTCCCGAGTCGGCCCAGTGAGTCGGGTACCTCTCCGATGAGATTACACTCGGTTAGCCACAGGACCTCGAGTTGGGTCAGGTTCCCGAGCTCGGCCGGGATCCGACCCGGAGAAAACGGGTTATAGGACAAGTTCAGCTGCTTCAAAGTGGATATATTCCCCAACGAAGCAGGGATGGGCCCACTTAGAAGGTTATAAACGAGAGACAAGACCTCGAGATTTTGAAAGCTCCCGAATTTCTCGGGAATATCTCCCGAGAAGTTGTTCCCCGTCAGGTCGAGGTATTTCAGGTTGGGGAGGTCGGCGAGGGAGGAGGGGAGCGGGCCGGTGAGGAGGTTCTGGGAGAGGTCGAGGATGACGAGGGAGCGACACGTGGCGATGTCGTCCGGGAGGGTGGAGTTGATGGAGTTGTTGGAGAGGGAGAGGGAGGTGAGGTTGGGGAGGAGGCAGAGGGACGAGGAGGGGAACGGGCCCTCGAGGTCGGCGCCGGAGAGGTCGAGGCCGGTGACGGAGTGGGTGGTCGGGTCGCAGGTGACGCCCGGCCAGGCGCACGGGGTCGGGTCGCGGTCGGACCAGGCGGAGAGGGAGCCGGTCGGGTCGGAGAGGGCGGTGGTGAGCTGGTGGAGGTGGAGGCCCTCCTGGGTTAGGGCCGAGGACGACGGGGTTAGGGCCACCAGGGAGAAGAGGAGGAGGAGAAACGGTGCGTTTAGTACCATTTTTTTAAGGGCGTGTTTGGTTGGAGAGTAATGGAATTGGAAGTTCGTATTATAGGTTAGAGAAGGATGATGAGAGAGAGAGAGGATTTTTTTTTTTGGGGGAAATGGATTGTGTTTTTTAGTAGTAGTGTGCTTGGTGCTGCTTTTGACAGGTCTCTGGGGTTGAGTGAGAGTGATGGTATATTTTTTTTAGAGAGATTTCACTTTTTCTTATAAGGTCTCGTACCGAGAATTAAGTACTGTCGAGTCGTAATTAAAAGATGATTTTTTTTAATGGTGTATTTTGCGTTTGTTAGTCTTGAACCCGAGATCTTCTTAATTGAATAGTTTCTTACTATTTAGAATAATGTTGGTTAATAGATAGATTTCACATTTAGAAGGGGTGTTTTTCTGTTTTGGACATGTTTTGGTTTGCATGAGTTTGTTTTCTTCTTTTCCTCTTTTTTGTTGGGAAGCATGCTTTCTTGATTTTGATTGCCATTGTTGATGTACTTGAAATTATTGTCTTTTTCTGTTCCAAGGTAAGGAAACACAATACTAGAGCAGTTAATCTGACAGTGTTCGATTCTAAATTTGGAAGTCACCAAAATTCACCGGAAAAATAAGGGAAAAACAGGCGCGAAGTTCAGGTATCATTTAGGAACTGTTTGAATAGCATTTCAGGGATACAGCATTGGAGTGGGTTTTGCACTTTCCTGGACATTACGTGATTCGTACCTCTGTTTTTGTGTTTCCGGATTTTGTTTGGTCTAGGAATTTGGAGCATTGGGGACAAGATGTTGAGTGAGATTTGTTATGGTTCAAATTCGAGAGATTATTAAGTTGTATGTTGAACTATAATTAATTTCAATTTGGAAAAAACAACTCATTGTTTACAAACTCTTTATTTTCCAAAAAATTGCTAAAAGTGCTTTTACTGGTTCTCTTTAGACCACTCCCATCGGTGACCAATCCCGACCGGTCATGAGAAAGTTTAATCAAAACAAAAACAAAAAATTACGTATAGATATTGATGGATATAATTTGTGGTTATAAAATTTGAAGTTATTTTTTAATAAAATAAAAATAAAAATTCGTATTTTTAATTCTATCAATAGAGTCCAATATTGACATTTGTAAATTAATTTTTTTTTAATTTTGCATTGCAATTTTTGTAATATTAATTTTGTTATTTATTCTTTGTTATAGTTATAGATGCATAATTTTTGTATATTTATTACAATTTATATGTAAACATAAATTGATTATAGATAATATGTAAATGATAGAGAAATTAATTATTTATTTGGTGATCAGATTGGACCAAATTACTACTGTAGGTAATAAAATATTGGGCAAATTACTCTCAAGTCCCTGACCTTTGGTCACCCTCCCCCTAGGGTTCCTAACTTTTGGAAAATAATTGTCATGTCCATAAGTTTTAATGATAATAGACTCTCAGGTCCCTGGAGTTTGAATATTCCTTTTTCTCCAGTCAACTCCCACTTGAAATGACCAAAATATCTCTCCCACTAAAAAAATAAAAAATCCCTCTTTCCTTCCCCTCTTCTTTCTTCCACTTCATCTTCTTCCTCCCACCTTCAACCAAAATCAAAACTAAAAAATAAATCTAAATATTTTTAATGAGAATCAAAACCAAACACACAAATCCCCTATATAGGAGGTGAAATCCCAGAAATACCCCTCTCGCCCTTCAACCTCCAAAATGGGAATCTCAACATCCGAGAGAAGAACCAACGCTCCTGTCCTCCGCTCACTCTCCCCCGGCAGCCGGTTGCACTCTCCAGCCGTAACCTCCAGCTCGTCCTCATCATCCTTTACCACGTCGATAAGCTTCAGCTTCTCGTCGCCGTTTTTCACCAACAACCACCACAAGCGATCCACCTCACCTACGCGAGTAAACCTATGTTCGTCCCCTCCTCATTCATCCACCACTTTTAGTTTCTCCCTCGACAGATCGACCTCTCCCAGCAGCTCCATCTTCGTGACCAAGCAGAGCGGCCACCACAACCGCCACAGTATGGTGTCGTCTCCCAAGAAGACGTGTATGTGCTCACCGACCTCCCACCGGGGCTCGTTCTGGTGTAGCCTCCACAAACAGCAGCAGGCGCACAGCTGGACGGTGTCGTACACTCCCAACTGCCTCAACTTGATGAGATCCGCGATGAAGAACTCGGTCGTTAGAATCGGCAAAGTCGAAGGAGAGTGGGTCAAGACAGCGTTGACCGCACTGATCCGCCGTGCGCTCACCAGCCACACCGCCACGCCGATTACTAGTGTCAGTTGAGTCGGCTCTTTGTTAAACAAAAAAAATACAAAAATAATGAACAATGGCAATTGCAACCCAGTTTGAATAATTAAGAAAAACCCAAAAAAGAAAACGAAAAAATCTACGAGGATTCAATATTGCCATTGGTGGAGAAATAGGTACTTGAAACTAAAGATTTTATTTTTTTTAATTGGTAAAATAGACAACCTTTTGGTCTAAATCAATGTAAAAATCTCATCTTCGCAATGTGGGTCGTTGGCGTATCATTGTTGGAAGAAGAGAGAGAAAGTTGAAGGAAAAAAGGGGGTGTTTTCGACAATATAGAAGGTCTGTGCTTTTTTAGATTCCCAATCTTTGATTAATTTGGTGGAAGTGAACCCTAGTTGAGTATTTTTAAGGTTGGGGGTTGAAGATGAACTGAGAAAGAAGGTGAAGGCAGAGAGGATTTTTTATTTTTTAAGCGGGATGGGCATTTTGGTCATATCAAGTGGGGGTTCGCCGGAGAAAAATGAATATTCCGGCTCCAGGGATCCGAGAGTCTATTATCATCAAAATTTAGAGACGGGACAATCATTTTCTAAAAGTTAGGGATCCTGAGGGGAGGGTGACCAAATATTAGAGACTTGAAAATAATTTGCCCTAAAATATTTGGTTGGGTTGAAAAGATTAGGGACTTGAGAATAATTTATCCTAAAATATTTGGTTAGGTTGAATTACATATAAATAAAAATATTTATTTATTTATTTGATGAACGGTTATATGGACAATCTTTAGGTCGGTTGCTGCACTAAGAAAATAACTCAATCTAGAAAGAGGAAACGAATTTGGTCGATCTGATCTGTGTCTGTTTTTTTTTTTTACAGAATTCGAGGCTGGTAATTCTCCACTGGGTTGGACTGTCAGGTCAAGAGCATGCATTTGATCTTTTGTATTTAATTTAACTAATTTATCTGCCTTCTCTTTCTCTCGTCCACTCCACCAAAAGAGAAACAGACCCTTTCTCAAAAAAAAAAGAGAAACGGACAAAAGGATACATCAAGGCAGGAGGAACTTAAATGCAAAAGGTTGAAATGACCTTATTTATCCATTCAGAGTAAAGATCAGGAGGTAAAAACACAAATTTTGAACTCGGTTTAGAAGTTTCTCTAATTATAGTTCTTCGATGCGGGCCTCGAAGGGATATCCGAATATGATCTAATTAGTGCCTTAAAAAAATTAAGAAAATTTTGTGTTCAAATTTTATAAATGTAAAAAATATTAGTGATAAAATTATCTATAATTATGATTTAGTTATACTCGAATCTGAATATTATATTTCAAAAAATATGAATACTAGTATTCGGATAACCAATCGGTTACAATTTTCATATCCAACTCAAAACTTTAAGGCAATAGATTGTTGGATTTTCCACACTTTATAAACGTGCCGCCCGTTCTTGCATAAAGCGATGTGAGATTCTCAACACGCTTTCTCAAACGAAACTAATCAGGTCGAATATTGCATTGGCTTTGGCTTCGCCAACATGCTAGAAACGGGGGTGGTGCGAGCACAACAATAGGTAACCACCTGTATGAGTTTCTTAACTGGTTTAAACGATAATTTCTCTACAGTTAAAACCCAGATTCTTATGATAGATCCTCTTCCCACTATGACTAGAGTAATGTACTTAGTCGTTCAGCATGAAAGAGAGGTCATTGATGTTCCTAATCTAGGCAAAACATCTGGTTCTCCTGATATTTTTGCATCTAGTTCTCCTACAGCTTTTGCCAACCAAGCTAGATTTAAGAAATTTGGTTCGAAGAAGCCATATTGTACTTATTATCACAAAGAAGGGCATACGATTGACAAGTGCTTCAAACTCCATGGCTACCCACTAGGTGGTTTCAAGCCGAAACCTAAGGGAGATCAAGTTGTGCCCATGAGTTCTGGTAAACAATCTGTGAATCCGGGAGGAAATTTTGGTTTTAGCCAAGAGCAAATGCAAGGTATGCGTACCATGATCCAGCAGACAATGACCATGTCCATGTCTCAAGCTCAGCTTGGCAATCCCTCTGGTGCAACAGCTCCTGATGTGTCCACTTCTCGAGCTAATTCAGTTCCCCGAGTGCTTGATCATAAGCATGCCTCTACAGGTATCTTCTCTCTTAGTACTCTGCAGAAACAATGCTAGACTTTATGTGATGATTCATGGATTCTGGATTCGGGAGCTTCGGTATATGTTTGTTGTTCACTGAAGTGGTTTGTGCATAGCTGACCAGTCTCCTCTACTAATGTGACATTGCCAACGGTACCAAAGTTGCAATCACACGAGTTAGGACAGTGAAGATTTCTGATGAGATTTACCTACTTAATGTTCTATCTGTGCCAGAGTTCACATTTAATCTCATCTCAATTGATCAGTTAACTCACGATTTGCCCATCTCACTGATCTTTAAATCTGCTGAATGTGTTATGCAGGACCATATCAAGGGGAGAAAGATTGGAACTGCTGAGAAAAGACATCGCCTATACTACCTCCATACACAAACCTCACCTGGACCCGTGACCTATTTGTGGGCTTCATGGGCTTGTCCGATAATTTGATCCTTGAAGCCCAGAAGTTCTTGCTTGAAGGAACGAAAGGTCCGATTGCAGCAAGGAGTTGATCTCCTCGCTTAATCTCTTCAAGATCTTCATATGCCTCAGTAATCCTCCTGATGTTCAATAGTATGGCTAGCTTAGTTATAGCAATGGACCATTGTCTAACATAAGAGACATGTAGTAAATGGACCATTGTTTAACGAAAGAGATGTGAGAATTGAGCTTGCTTGATATTTGATTGTTTTCTATTTTTATGTAAATGAGAATTGAAATTATCTAAAAAAGACTCTTTCATCTCTACAGTATGTCGAAATGGACCGATTTGCCCTACCACCAAAATTAGGGTGCTTCTTGTTCACTGCTATTTTTTTTTCTGGATGATCTCTTACAACAAAAGAAAAGAAAAAACTTGCTGCTACCTACAAAGTTCTACCCGGACCTGTAACAAAGTATCCCGCTCTTACCCAAGAAACCCCTTACCCATGAGCTCCACACCCTCTGAGAGAGATAACTCACCCAAGTACGAGGTTGTAGTCGAGGACCTCACTAAAAACCAAGTGAGAAAAGAGTTATCTCGTATCTACTGCTTTACAAAGTTAGCCTCTCGGAAAAATTAATAACGAACTTGCTAGTTATTTATAGTGATCCTAGGCTATACCCCGAGATCTATTGAACTCTAAAAGAGTCCCAAAAAAGTTTCAATCCCTGGTTATCGATGTCTTTCAGAGTCCTCAACCAATAGAGCCATTCATGAACACGATAGCAGATAACATGCTGAAGAAGCTAACGATCGCATTTTTTTTTCAAACATCACCCGATTACGGTAGTTCCAAATATCCCAAATTTTAAACAATGTGAACTGAACCTTCCTGGCCATAACAACCTACTCATGGTTACTTACTTTGGTGTAGGGACTAAATGGTTCATTTCAACAAATTACAAAGACAATGGACAAATTTCTGTAAAAGAGAATAAACAAAATGCAATAATAAAATGGAAAACTTTTTAGTATGGTCAAATCATATATATGATTTAGAAGTTAATTTTAAAAAAAATTGTTGTAGACCCTACTGCCCGTAAAAGTGTATCTTCTCTTTCATATCTTACTATTTTTTCTCTTAGAAATCTTGTCACGTATATCTTATGACTATCATAAAATTGTCAAAGCACAAGCAAAAATTATAAAAATTTGACTCTGATTGCGAAATGTGAAACAATGGTAATAGGTCAAAAACAAAAACGGCATCATTTTCAGACACCAAGAATTGTAGAGGATAATGACTTGTGTCTTGCGAGCTCATTTCCCATGGTAGACACTATAATGACCCAAAGGAGACACAACATTGTACATGTAATAATTTTTTACAGTTTTGTTTTACAGCATCAAAAACGAAATGATATATACTATTATAATACACAATGCCAGAGGTCGGTCTACGAAACGGGATTAAAAAAAAGTGTTGGGAGTTGGGACATTGATAAACAAAGTCGAGCTGTTAAATCTTAACAATACTCAAAATTTACATAATTTTCAAGACACCAAGATTGTAGAGGATAATAACTTGTGTTTTACGAGCTTGTTTCCCGTCTTAGACATTATAATGACTCAAAGAAGACACAACATTGTTTTGTGCACGTAAGAATCTTCGACAGTTTTGTTTCGCAGCACCAAAAACAAAATGATACGAGACCACAAGTTGGTCTACCAAACGAGAAAAACAAAGGGAAGTAGAATGCAATTCGATGTCCGATGATAAAATAATGTTATGGCGTTGGGGTTGGGGTTGGGTTTCCGGGGAGTGGATTGAGTACGGAGTGAAGGAATTGATTCCGTACGGTTTGGAGTGAAGGGGGACTGCAGTGGCAAGCGCAATTATGTGATAATGGCAAGCGCAGTTATGTAATAATGGCAAGCGCAGTTATGCGATAATGGCATGTGTATTTGTGACAGTGGCAAGTCCCCGTTGATGATAATGGCGCGCGTAGTTTTTTTTCATTTTGGTCCCCCATATTTTAGCATTTTTACAAAAAGGTCACACTGGCACGCACAGTTATGTGATAATGGCATGCACAGTTATGTGATACTGGCATGCGCAGTTATATGATAATGGCATTTGTATCCGGCCTTCGTTTGTGCGTGGTTTTTTTCATTTTGGTCCTCGTATTTTAGCGCGTTTGCAAAAAAGTTCCTACGTGTCTTCATTCCGAATGGTTCGAAATCTGAGCATTCCGTGCTCAATCCATACCCGGGTTTCCGAACCCAATCGTGGAATTGCGTGCTATGGAATACTTTAATTATATATTTTTTATGACGTAGTCTCTATGTCGATATTTACGAACGATGAGCAATTTCAAAATTAATTATTATTGAATCTTTATCCCAATTTTGGTAAGAAATTTGGAGTGAACTTTCATCCTTTACTACGTTCAACAACCAAAATTTATTATTGTTTTGGACTCACTAGGGTAATTTTCATGCCAAATTTTTGTATAAGTAAATTTTCATTCCACTATAAAATATGTACATAAGAGACGCGTAATGAAGTTCAACCACTCCTAGCAACCAGATATTAACAATGGCTAGCCAAATTTTTTTTAGATTAAGTGGGTAGCTACATTAACATGGTCAATCTTCTTAGTTAGGAAATAACTTTACGCCTAGAAAATAAATCATCGATCGTCTTAGTTAGGAAAGAATCACATGCCACGAACCTGTGTTGAATTTTGTACAAAGAGAAATTTGGCAATTATAAGAAAGAAATCTCTTAATCAAATATCTCTTGCTAATGAGATACTTATATTTCGTTAATTTTAACAATAAAAGTGTAAAATCATTTGACCTAATGACATAAAACATAACAGAAAATGAAGAATGTTTAGTGCGCTCGATCAGATAACATGTTACAATCAAAATTTTTGACCTAATGGCGTAAGACATAACTGAAATTTATTACACTTATAAATTAAAGTTGAAAATTTTCTCAAATATTGGTCCAGAATTTGTAGAGGAAATGACAGCCTTTTTCTGCATCCTATGAAACTGCTTCCCTGGCAAAAACCAGGTTTTTTAAAGACTTTCTCCATTTTTTTCGGAAAGTCTCTCCAAAACTTGACGAGCAGTTAAATCAGTCGAGAATCTTTTTTTCTGAAGGTAACCGGTCAAAAATCTTTTTTTTTGACCGTATCTTGACGCAAGTCATTTTCATGACATTAGTCAATTTTTTTAACTGAAAAAAAGACATTTGTAAATTTCCAATGAAAATTGTTCGTGTTGAAACTTAAGTGTAGACCAAAATCTATCTATCGGACTTGGATATCTGTCGTTATAATTTAATGACTCGAATATAAGTTAAAACTAAAAGATTTTTTTTATAAGTAAAGTATTATATTCTTCGATGAAAATTGCCAAAAGAGATTACATCACAAGTATCAAAGGTACCACGTTCTATGCAGCAGATGACGAGAATCAAAACACAACGTAGTAATTAGCACACAACATAGTAATTAGCACTATCTGAAGACAACATCACATATCACCAAAGAAAATCAAACCAAAATAGCCCGCATATACACCAAGGGCAGAGCAACACAAACCAACTAAAAGATATCTATCGTTTGCTAAAATCTTGGTTCGTTAATCAACGGTTCAAGTTCTTGGTACGGAAATCCATCCCATAAATTGTTGCGAATAAAATTTATTCATAAACGAAATTGAGACAGGTTTAAAGTTGTCCTCTCAAGATAGACTAGGTAGAAATAAAAAAGAACTGGTATAAAAGCAAAAAAATATATTATTATAGAGGATACGATAAAATAGGTTGTATAGTTGTATGCATGAAAGGTATAAAATATTTGAGTTACAATGGAGCAGTCTAAAGGTTTTTATATACCTGTCTAAATAACAACTAGATAAAAATAAAATAAATCTGACAAATATTCAAGAAGAAAGATAAAGAAACTCTAACAAATGTCCTAAACTAGCCTAAAAATAAATGTAATATTCTAAGAGAGAGAGTGCGCGTGAGATGCAAATCATCTATTCCAACATAAACATTCCTTTGAAATTAATAATTTAACCAATAAAACGATGGGGCCAATTTCCATTTTCCCTACTTAAATTGCATTTATATCATGTAAATCCGTCACTGTTATTTCACTTTCAATTACTGTATGTTTTCTGAAAAAAGACAAGAAATGAGATTGATTTGCATGCAGAAGACAGGTAAAGGTTCCCCTCCTTTGAAAAACAATATCATGTTTGGAACTGATTGAAAATAACTCCAGATGATGTGTGGAATAGAAAATTTTCTGCATACTTTCAAAACAAGTCAAAATTTAGCAGTGAAATTTGTCCCACCTTTTTCTTTTTGGTAAGACTATTGGGTCTCTGATTTATTAATATATAGCTTCATATATTCTCCTCAAAAAATTTACGCGTCCCATTATGCTAAATTTATGAATTTTCAGTGCCGGTATATAAAACCTTAAATATATAATAATGTCATCTGACACGTGTCAAATAATAAAGGAACCGTGTCAAATGAAAGTGTAAATACATGATGATGTAGAAAATTGGTTGATAGAGTTTTGTGATTGTGACCAACTAACTCGAACCGAGTGTCTCGAATTAAGGTGAGCAAATGGTACCAATCAGATTAATTCGAATTGAACCACGAGAACCGAAAATTGAAATTAGGAAAATACAAGAACCGAACTAATTTATTTATCCTTTGGATTCGGACTAGAACATAACTAGATTTATCTTGTCTAATTCAAATTCGGAATATCCACTCTTAAAAAATGTAACAATAAATTCAAACAAATCAACCAGCAAAACACACACAAAATTTCACTGAACACTAAGATTCAAGTTTTTAATATAAAAAACCACGAACATGAGAGAAGCACATGTGAAATGACTCAAATTTTTAACATGTAGAGGTAGCTTTGACCGTATAAAATCTATAGTTAATTTTTATAATTAAATAATAAACAAAAAGAAGAAAAAGATTATTAGAGAAAGGAGAAACAAAGAAGAGAAGTTCTTGAAGGGGACCAGATTTGGTCCTGGAGGCCAAATCCAGCACGGTGCTGGAGGATTTTTATTGAAGGATACGCGAGAACTATTTTGCAAAAATAAAAAAATACGAGGGGGCAAAATAAAAAAAGTCCACAACCATTGAATCATAACTGGGTAAACTATTGAATCGTAACTGAGTAAACCATTGAATCGTAACTGGATAACTGGGACGGACCCCGATTTATCTGGGACGGAAAAAAACGGACCATTGAATCATAACTAAGTAGACCATTGAATCATAACTAAGTGAACTATTGAATCATAACTAAATCAACCATTGAATCATCCAGTCCTGGTTAGATTTGGCCTTCCAGGACCAAATCCGCTCCCTTCTTGAAGAGGGAGGGAAAAAATTATTTTATGTGCGCGAGACTAACCCAAATATGAAAATTACTGGTTTGTCCGGTTCCATATAATTTCATTTCATACAAAGAGAATCGGATCAAAACCAAGAAATAAAATTTTGGGAAAATTACACTCCAGTCCCCCATGTTTGCTTTTATGTGCTCTCGGGCCCCTCTATTTTGAAAATCGATTATGTTACCCCTCTAATTTGGAAAAATTATACTTTCAGGTCCCTATGCCCAGAATATTTGATATTCTCCAGTGAATGACTGCCTGAAAAGACCGAAATACCTCTTTGGTATTCTTTAACTCCATCTTCAACCTCTGGCCAAAATCAATCTAACCAAAATTCAAGAAAATCAAGAACAAGAACACAACTTCAAACAAGATCAAACAAAAAAAATAATGGAAACACGAAGCTCTAATTGAAGCTTTCATTGAACCTATCGACTACCCTAATTGAAACAAATTGAACCGTAGAGCAAACTGTCGTGTCAGTGTCACCCCTCCCAAGGGAGATAGGAAGCGAACCTCCTTAAGAACCATTCAAACCTCGCCGCCTCTCCCCCTCTCCTTAAAATCCCACCCCTCCTCCCTATTCACCGCCTCTCTCTCTCTCTCTCTCTTCACATACCAAATTTTCTCTGAATCGTAGAATTATGGCGGGGACAGGAGTCGTGGCAGTGTACGAAAATGGCGCGTTAACGGAGGTGAAGAAGTCGCCGTTCTCTGTCAAGGTAGGGCTAGCCCAGATGGTCCACGGCGGTGTCATAATGGATGTCCTCAATGCCGAGCAGGCCTGCATCGCCGAGGAGATGGGCGAGTGCACCGTCTTGGAGCTGGAGCGCGTGCCTGTCGACATCCGCGCTCAGGACGGCGTCGCCCGCATGTCGGACCCGTAGCTGATTACAGAGATCAAGAACACCGTCACCATCCCCATGATGGCCAAGGTGCGGATCGGGCACTTCGTTGAGGAGCAGATTCTGGAGGCCATAGGGGTGGACTACGTGGACGAGAGCGAGGTCCTCATGGTGGCCGACGACCACCACATCAACAAGCATGGGATCTTGTTTGAAGTTGTGTTCTTGTTCTTGATTTTCTTGGATTTTGGTTAGATTGATTTTGGCCAGAGGTTGAAGATGGAGTTAAAGAATACAAAAGGGGTATTTCGGTCTTTTCAGGTGGTCATTCACCAAAGAATATCGAATATTCTGGGCATAGGGACCAGAAAGTATAATTTTTCCAAACTAGAGGAGTAACATAATCGATTTTTCCAAACTAGAAGAATAACATAATCGATTTTTGAAAATAGAGGAGTCCGAGAGTACATAAAAATAAATATGGAGACTGGAGCGTAATTTTCCTAAATGTTTTGTCTTGGAGGAATCGTACCGGACCAGAATTCTTTTACATCCGTTTTTCAACCGAACTTTTGGTCTAGATTAGTTTGATTCCATGGTTTTTGATTTTTTTTTCTTCTCATCTACTCCCGATACATCAATGTATTAATTGTTGTCGTTGAAAATTCTTATGATGTAATAATAGAAGGGACACCATTATAGAGTGGTCCAGTTAATTTGACGATGCACACCCACACAAATTGAAAATTTGGATCTGAAACAACAACCAACTCGTCCTATGCCCGTCATATAGCACTTTAAAATTGGGTCCTCATTGTCGCTCTCACCCTTGGCTCGAGAAAGAGCAGAAAATGGTCACTTTCACTTGTGTTGCCTATTCCCCACGGTTTTCTATCTGAAAGTGAGCCGATTCAGATAGTGCACCCTATCGTAAAATGTACTGCTCCTAACAAAATAAACCATCAAATTCTCAACAAAAAAAACCACACAAAAAAAACAGAAAAATGAAAAATAAAGATTAGTATAAGCCACAGGTCACAAATAGTAGTGGAGTATGATTTACTAATCCAAAAAATAATTGTGGCTCTATTTTGGAGGTGTTTCTCAAGGATGATCGGAGATATTTTGTGAGCTATATTGGTGTCCGGTGGTGGAGGGCCGGATCTATAGTCTCACTTTGTATAATAGATGGGTTTAATGCATGGTGGCATGATAAAAAAAAATGTGGTTCGCATTATTTGAAAATTTTTTATGAGAAATTTGGCTTACGAGAAATATATAATTTTTCAATGTGACCGACGTAACTGGGAGTTTCTTATTCGTACTATTTTACTACGTATTCATGTTTGGCTCCCTTGGTCAATTTGATTGCCAATCTTGGCCACCAAGTTCTACTTTTGTTAGGAGATTGCGTTTAGTTACAAATGGTGTCTATACCTTTTGTATTGTTTGGTTTAAATATTGAATATATATATATCTAATTAATCCATTTAAAAAAAATTGGGACTTCTCCCGATGAATATAGGTAACAAAAGATGGAGTCTGGTTTTCTTTTGGGCGAAATAGTGATACTTCCATATTTTGAAAAAATTGATTAATTAGGTTAGATTAGTATTGATTAATTCTTAATCTTTTAAAAACTAATTGATTAGTTCTTAAACTCATATTTCATAGGTCCTACTTATAGTTTTTGGTTTAGCCTTTGATATCGTATTTACTAGAACGACTAATTCAGATTCAAATTGGGTAGGACGTGTGAAGGGTGGTGAAGTTTTCCTAATAATTATTTAACAGTGTTGTATTCTTAAAGACTCAAACTCAAGAACTTATTAAATTAGAACAACACCTTTATCAGTTGATTGAAGTAGTTGATAATATATTCCACTTATTAACAAGTACAGTCCTAAAAAACTGTTCAAACATGGAAAGAAATAAATTCGTCCTACCAATCTATCAATTCCCAAGCACCAAATCCACATTAGATTCTTGATCGAGAATCAAACACGGATAGATCCAAACTTCGAGACCATTCCAAAAGCAAATTCAACTGGGGCCAAGTTTGTGTTTACCTATGAGACTGGATTATATTATATGGTCCTGATTCCTGAAGCTATTATTTCACATAATTATAAAAATAGAAAGTTCTATGGCAAGACAAAAGGAACCCCACCACTATGAGATTGGACTCTAGTAGACTTCCCGTGAAAAATTAATTGAACCAATTGCTGACGACTTGAATTGATCCAAAATTTCCAACTTGGCGGCCTACGGAAAGCGGTTCCCATATCCCACAGCTGTCTAATGCTTGTCATGTATCAATTATCATGTTGATCATTATGGGTGATTAGTTTTTTCTAACGGGTGAATTTCATAGTCGAATAATATTATATACTATTTAAGAATCATTCCTAATAATATTTTTGGTTCTAAGTTTTATTAAGTGTTAGGTCAAATAAACTATTTATGTGTTTTATATGTTTTAAATTACGTGATTATATGTTAAAATTAGCCAAATTACATGATGTTAAAATAATTTTTTCCAAATAAATATTAGATACAAGTTAAATGAGTGGAAAAAAACTATTATACGTACAGAACTAATTTCAACAAATATATTTTGGCCTCAAATATTTTTTAGGAAACGTTCCCTTGATTATGTATTCTTTCTCCTTGGCTTTTACATTTTTTTGTAACTGAATTAATATACTAATAATATAAATGTTAATTACAACAAAAAGTGGTCGAATGCAACACGCGTCAACCACACAACACCGCCAAAGACCCCAGCATGAAACCACGGATGGAATGAAGAGGAGAGGGAGTCAAGAAACAGAAGGAGATCTTGACCAGCAAGATCGGGATGCACATGGACCAAAGTAGCCACTCTCGAGTTAGACGAATGATTATAAGATAAAAAAGCTGATAGTTGTATGTTGATTCTTCAAAAATCATACGGTTATTAGAAGTTCAGGTGGACCATATAATCGAACCGTAGATTGAAAACTAGACCTTCTCAATCATGCAACTGTTAACCAAAACATCCAAGCCGCGAGGGAATCATTAATAGCATGGCCGATGCAGCACAAAATGCCAATCCGGTGCGAAAAAATATTTAAAATCAGCCAAATAGGATAGCAGTGTAGTAGCAAGTGAGATCCCGGTTCATCACGAACACTGCAAATTGGGCAAAGACAGTTCTAATAGTTCAATCTTCTTATCCGGATCAAATTATCCCTTGTTGGTAATATCCCTTGAGTGGGTAGTCACAAGAAGCATTCAACTTCAAGCGAAATTTTCCCTATCCACATCTTAGACACCACCACTACAGGCAAAGAATTCGAGTATAACATTGTCCTTTCTCGTGGTCTATTTGGAATTACTTTGCGGGACTGGTTGGATTTAGCTGGTGTTCTTGTCGATCTTTAAGCTCGGCTCTCTTAAACTGGAAAGACCTAGCGAGATCTGGGATGGATGACAAAGTTTGGCTAACTCTCTTTGGAGTGATCTTATGGAGCATCTGGCTTCACAGTAATAGAGTCATCTTTCAAGGTGAATTGAGCGACAAGAAAGTTCTTACTCAAACTATTCTCTCGCACGCTAGAGAATGGTTGGTGTGGACGAAATTGCCACAGATTTTGGGTGGACAAAGTTTGCTGCTTTATCTGCAAACACATGGATCATAAATAGGGAGGTGTTGTATGCTGAAAAAGATCATCCAGAGCTTTCTCGACATTCACGTACTTCTATTTTGTTGACATTTGGGTACTTAGGCGAATTTTGTAAGTCCGTGTGTATCTTCTATAAATACACTCGTGATGGGTTGTACATTTTTTTTACTTATTAATAAAATACTTCAACTTACCAAAAAAAACTTATGCCTAATAACGCTAAAATGTACATATCTTTTTCTGTTCTTTTGTATGCTAATGTAGAGTATTGTCGAATGACGCGCTAAAATGATTCATGCTAAGCTGATCATGAAATTTGAGCCACCTTAACTACCGGTTGGCAAACACAAGCACATTGGGAGCTACACAGAACGTGTTGACTCTGGTTTCCCGACGCAGAACGTGTGATTCTTCATATATACTATTTTTTACGTGGAAATTTGGGACATCTATTAGGTTATTCCTTTAAAACAAATCTGATAGGTTTATCGATTTTTGTTTAACCACAGAGCATGAGAATATTCGTATACCAAGTTTTAACATAGCTCTCGTGCTTTTGAGTTTTGGAATTCGAAATTTTTTAGTTAAGTTAAACAACTGGTAAAAATTTAATTATTACTTATTTTGAAAGGTTTTGGTGAGCAATTTTGGAGTACCAAATTATCTATTAATGAACCTTTATATTAAAAATTAAAGAAACAAAGAACCTTGTGTAACCAATGACTATTTTTTCATTTGTCAAGGGAAATGAATTTTGGTAAAAAAGTTGAGAAATACTATAAATTTAGGAAACGATAAAATCATAACTATTAAATATACCATCAATATATATATTTTATAAGTTAGAGTTATGCC
This sequence comes from Hypericum androsaemum, assembly GCA_963995505.1. Lineage (NCBI taxonomy): Eukaryota > Viridiplantae > Streptophyta > Magnoliopsida > Malpighiales > Hypericaceae > Hypericum > Hypericum androsaemum. Next base: position 12,951,629 of record OZ023192.1, read on the forward strand.
TGCGGAAGAATAAACATGAAAGTTTAGAATACTCATAGCAAATAGTTATAGAGATAGAATGCAAAAAAGCCTAGGTGTATAATTAATTAATTATACATTTTTAACGAGTCTTATTTGCTGCTACCTAGGCGTTGTATATTTGTAACTATAGATTTTGGTAATAAAATATTTACTCATCAAAAAAAGTAGTAGATAGGAAGGATAAATGACACACGAACTTTGCGGTTTCGAAAGACTACATTTACATGCCCACACGATGATCACTATAATATGTGAAAATATATAGTACATAAACCATAGACGTGACTCCTCACTTGAGCCTAAATCTCTACTTATATTGCTATTGTCAATGTAGGCCAAAACTAAAAGCCGACGAACTCATACCAACTCTCCTATTTATACAAGACAAGCCTAATCTGTTATACAATAGAAACATCATTTTAATTCAGTTAAAATTTGGGACAAAACGTAACTATTAGGACCATAATAAAAATCGTCACATGGTATTTTTCAAAAGAAAATGTTTTTTTTTTCATTAGTTAGATGTGCCTAGTGGTGCATAATTCATCACATATAAAATCGAAGGTGGCCCAACCTAATAAAAAGACCAAACTCAGCACCTTCTAAGTCAATGATGATTAAAACATGACATTACGGTCTAAAAGAGAGAGAAAAGGCTATGGTCCACCTACGTGGCCCCAACTTAGCATCTTCATTATCTAATGATATTTCGTGCTTTGGAAACATAATAAAATACAACCAGCATCGATAGATACTGTTGGACCTTGGGCCCATCAGGCAATTATTATTGTGCCTAATTGGGCCCGGGTCCATCAGGCCCATAAGTTGGGTTGGATGGGCCGGTCAACCCGCGTTGACCAGCCCGAAGCCACGTAAGCACCACGTTAGCGTGGCGTGGCGCTGACGTCATATGTGGCAGTCCGCGTGGCGTGCCCACGTGGCAAAGCTAGGGGTAGCCCACGCCACGTAGCGGACATGCGGCACGAAGTACTACGTGGCGGACATGCGGCCTGAAGCGCCACGTGGCGTACGTGTGGCCTAAAAAGTGCCACGTGGCAGCCATGCGCGACACGTGGCATGCCACATGGCGCATTTTGGTTGTCCGGATTTCCCTATAAAAAGAGAAATTTGGCTGGACCAATTTGAAACTTTGCCAAGAAGCACTCAATAAGAAAGGAAAAATTCTGGATTAGTTCCTGAATTTTGATCAGATTTTCTATAGAGAAAATCTTGTGAAAATCAATTACGAATCCGTTAAGACGTGATCGTAATTCGACTAACACGAAGACTTTGTGGACCCGAACTTGTGGACCTCTTGCTTCAACAAGTAAGTAATTTATTATTAACGAATTAATTTGTTAATTAAACAAATTTAACACGTAATTACTCGTTAATTACGCGTCGAATCCGTCAGATACTAATTCGCAAACCTATTAAAAATTGACTAAACCCTATATTGCCAGAATTTAGTAGTAATATTTGGCAGCACCCCCAAGAAATTTAGAGCAATAACTTTTTTATACTACTTTTTATTCACACACTATTGAACAAGTTACAAAGTTCGAACGAAGTATAACTTTTAAAATATGACAAAAATTTAACACTGTCATATTTTTAAAATTTTGAATTTTCAAGTTATGATACAGGAAGCAAATTTCCTGTACATTTAAGGTTTAATCGTCAGATGGGTTGACATTATATGTTTCATTATTATAGTTTTTTTAGGTTCTTGTTAGTTTTTTTCAGATTTTTTTGTTCAAATTAATTTTTTTGGGTTTCATTATCTGGTTATTTTCAAGTTTTTTAAAAAAATTTCCTTTTATTTTTTTGTTTAAAATGTTCCGGTATGAGCTGTCAGAACCAAAAAGTGTTCAGGTTACATGAGTATTACAAACTTTGAGGCAAGTAAAGTTTGAGTGGTTTGATTAAAATAAGTGGGCCAATAACAAATACCCAAAAGAATTAATAGTTAAAAAGCAATTGAGGCTCCAGCCCATTTGAGTTTGTTCCATACAGCAATCATAATTGTCCTCCATGTCCTTCAAATCGGTTCCACCATGTACCACTTTGTTCACCACTTTTTGAGACTAAAAGATAAATTTACGATTTTCTCAGGATCTCGACTGGAAGAAGTTTTACATGATTATGAGTATTCAAGTTCTCAATGCTTTAATTTTTTTTTTCAGATATGAAAATTCTAATAGAGTGGGTTGATCTCATGTCCCGTTATTCCTGACCTAGCTCTCGTGTTAGACATTGTTGTCAAAATCAAAATTCGTGAGATGGCGTGTTGAGATTATCATCGCTAATTGCAAGTACAGTCATTCATTTATAAGTGTAAAAATTAGCTCTAACAAATTAATAAAAGTATCAAAAGGATTATCTTTTTCCATCTAACAAAGTATTTTGTTATCTATTTTGGCTTTCTCTTCTTCATTGGGAAGAGAATGATTACTGGTGGTAGTTGGATATCAAAAGGATTTTATTCTCCAACTTTTTCATTTTTGGGATCAAGGGTCTACTTATTTTTAATAAGACGATGTTGATCTTGTTAGATGGAAAAATATACTTAAATGCTAAAGCAACAAGAATAAAGATAGAAAGGACTGAAACGTATTACTTTAGCTCACTCATCATTATTAAGATTAGCTTTGATAATTAGTATCCCGTATTAAAAGCCGATCAGTTAGTGTTCGAATATCGGAATAATTTTTTTCGCGTCTTTTTTTGAGCTCACCGGATGGAGCTAAAAAAGGAAGTGATTGATGGGGCAACTTGCTGCATGCGAGGAGATGATATATCAGTGGTTTCGGTGTTAGCATTCTGTTGTTAGTTTGTTCGTGACAGAATCATCCCTGGGTGGAAATCGTTGGCACTGGCGTGACTCTGAAAAACACAAGATATTGCCCATATTTTGTTTAGAGAAAAGATATTGCCCGAATCATTTTTACGACATTCGAGACCTATTAAATTAGAATAATTTTTTAGTCTGTCCAAATTAGTAACATTATACTTCTACATTATAGGTAATGCCCTGTTGGGTACGCAACTCTGATCAAGGATTATTAGAATATGTCCATATTAATGTTCCATTGCGTAAGTCTCTGCTGGGGTTACTTTTTAGGAAAAAGACAATCTCTCATCAATCGTAGAACATAACTTTTTTTTAACTATAAATTTGAATAATAAAATACTTTAGCTTTATTTAAATAGATTTTAATTTTAAAATTTTCGCTCGACTCGTAAAGACAGTACAACAACTCTAAAACTCATATTAGAGATAAAAAATTGTTTATTAAGTGATATTTTAAAACTGTTGGCATAATCCTTTGGCCGCTGGTCGATAGCAAAAGGATATTTGCGGTGAACGTGGATCGAACACGTGACCTTCAGATCTTCAGTCTGACGCTCTCCCAACTGAGCTATCCCCGCTCTCCTGACGATTGCTTCTTAAAAATTATATAATAATATTTTACGTGACATAATTAAATTCACGTCTCTTAGTTGTGGCCTTTTTAGAAGTGCCTGCGACTTTGTGTGCATCAAATTTTTTGGAATTAAAACCTGTTACTTATATTATTAATTACTTCACGTAGGGAAGTCGTTAAACAAAAAGGACATTTAGCTTCGCCAGTAGATCCAGTAGTCAATTGAGCAGTTCCTAAAAAAACGTAGTCAATTGAGCGCACATAATTTCGATTTAGATCGAGTCGCAATCAAATTGACGTCTTCATTTTTCGATGTGAGAGTATACATTAGCTTACAGTTGTGCAACTTCCTCAAAGCTATAATAGCTAAAATCGCTTCATTTTCGAATTCCTGTTCTATTGACTCCAAATTACAATTTATGAAATCAACCGTGTTCTTGCAATCTGATAAAATGTAGACTTGAATAATGGTAATGCTTATATGCACCAGTTTATGGTAGTTTATGGTATTCCCTCTGCCATAGTATGTACAATTTATAAAGTGTGGTATTCCCTCTGCCATGGAGCGAAACGGAGTTGCGACTGCCAGTTTCGGTAAAACCCTACCACACCAAAACCCAAGGAAAAAAAGATGTGTGAGGTAGGGAAAAAGTACATCGATAGGAAAACTTATCTTGATGTTAAAATCACAAAAATAATACCACACCGTCAAGCTAAAAAACAAGTGAAATCCAAACGAAGAACAAAAAAGGAAAGGACATAAGCCAAAACAATACAGACAAAGTAGTAGAAGAGTCGAGGAGATGTTCGCAACCAGTTAGGAAAATAGGGTCCTCTGATTGAAGCACGCTGCGCCCTACGGGGATGAGCAGTTCCTTGCCGAAGAGAGACAAAGAAAAAAGCACAAAGAGAAAAATTATTTTACATTCGTAATGCTTGAACTAAAAAGTCTTCTTAAATATTCAAATCTCTCAAATCTCTTATTTACCAAAAAAATTTCAAATCTCTTATCAACGTCACCCAACTCGAATGTGCAATTTGTTACTAAATGAAACAAAGCAACTCCATTTTTAGAGAAAAGTTGACCAATTTTATATCTCGGGCATCTGAGGTAAGCTACATAAATTACGCCTTCGGCTCAACAAACGCAACTGACCAGTCAGAACAGATTCTGTCCCATTGCTCATCAAATATATTATTTGGAAGAAATTGGACGGCTAATGCTAATTTATTACTGTTAGAGATGCCGAGAAATTGAACATGAAAGATTTGTGGGCTTATTTCCAGTTTAGTTCGAACTCTTGTTTTGGACTCCTAATTCGACCTAAATAGATTACTTGATGTACAAGGGTTTGCCTCTATATAAAGGCATGTTACCCAAGAGTTTTGTATGGCTTTGTGGCTCAGAAACTCGTCAATAAAAGTTTTTTTCTTTCTCTTCGTGGACATAGGCATTAGGCCGAACCACGTTATCTCTTGCGTCCATGTTCTTTGCGCAGTTTGTTCTCTAAGTTGCTGAATTCCTAACAAGTGGTATCAGAGCTAAGGTTGGAGGATGTCGGACGGCGTGAAATTTGCTCTTATGAAGTTCGATGGTTCATCAAATTTTGGATTATGGCAAAGGCATGTCAAGGATCTTCTCGTGCAACAAGGGATGGTCATCACGCTCTCAGGGAAGAAGCCTGAGAAGATGGAGGAGCAAGAGTGGGAAGAGTTGGAGGCCAAGACGGTAGCAAAGATTCGCTTGTGCTTGGCGGATGATGAGGAGCCACCAGCTGGGTTGTGGAAGAGGATCTATGTCGGAGTTAAATAAGTTCGATAGAAGTGGCTTCAAGTGCAGAGAAGGGCACATAAAGGAGACTATCCAGGATGAACTAGGAATCAAGACAACGAGGAGGGATCATCATCTAGAAACATGGCCACTTGTTCAGACGGGTCTGATGGTGACTGGCTTTCTGTCTCATCAAGTCTAATGCATCATGGTAATCTCTTTTCGTTAGGGACCTTAGATTATAACAGTGATAGTTATAAAGGTAGGCTAATAAAGGTAGAGAAGGATGCGATGGTAGGGACGAAGGGTCAAAGAAAATACCTACAGGTTAGTGAGGTACATTGTTGTAGGTGTAGTCATATCAATGGGTCTGAAGGAGTTGGCAAAACCTCAGGTCATATGAGGTTGGTTTGTATGAGGGAGCAAAGGCTTGACATGGATGATTTGAGTGCAGTTGGGATTTGCGGAGACATTGTTTCGTGGAGGCATGGTTGTCAATGAGCCATAGTTGTCTCAGAAAAGCATTGTTAGCTGGGCCCTGCTATGGTTGTTTAAAGGGACGTGCACGTCAAAGGTCCTAGGTAGGTTTTGCATGGGGAATGCAAAGTCGTTAGTAGCACCACGTGCAAATCGGGTATCTCACTCAAGGCCACACGGTGGAGTTTGCGGCATGTCGAGAGTTTTACTTGGTGGAACAAAATGTTGCCTGTTGTATGCTATAGCAAGTAGCATTAGTGTGAGGTAAGAAGGTCCAACGAAAAAGCAGTTCGAGGTTGCGGAGCATGGGGTTGACCAAAAAATAGAGAGCGTGTCTATTGGTCGCAAGGTTGCTTCAATAGGTGGACTTGCTAGTTGGGGTTCAATGGAGATTGGAAGGAATAGGCTAAGCAGGCTCGGAAGCTCGAGCTTGGGGGCTGACTCCAAGTGATTGAACTAAGGTGGAGAGTAAGTTGAGATGGTCTTATTGATGGAGGTTGTATCTATGGTTCGAGGTGGAGTCGGTAGAGTCAAGTTAGTTTCGCGAGTTCTCATAGTTTTTCATGGAGCAGTATCTCGTCAATGTGAAGTTTGTTGAAGTTCGGATGGAGCTTCATGGTTCATCCATGGGATGATTTCTCGCCAAGGTGGAGATTGTTATAGATGCCGAGAAATTGAACAGGAAAGATTTGTGGGCTTGTTTTCAGTTTAGTTCGGACTCTTGTTTTGGACTCATAATTTGACCTAAATAGATTACTTGATGTACAAGGGTTTGCTTCTATATAAATGCATGTTACCCAGGAGTTTTGTATGGCTTTGTGGCTCGGAAACTCATCAATAAAAATTCTCCTTTCTCTCCATGGGCGTAGGCATTAGGCCGAACCTTATTAGCTCTTGCGTCCATGTTCTTTGCACGGTTTGTTCTCTAAGTTGCTGAATTCCTAACAATTCCAATGTGCCCATTGGTCATCGTAATGCCACGTAATTCATTTTCTTTCAACATCCATATACAAAATTAAGTCTCGGTAACATTCTGTAGTAGAATTTAATTAGCGTAGCAATATTTGAGTACCTCGTTAAAGAACATTTGTTCCAACGACATAAAATTGAATATAGATTGACGAAAATTCATTTGTTAAATTTTTGATAACTGTAATATTGATGTAAAAATTTACTTATAAAAAAAATTAGAAATTTCCCAATATTCCTATTACTCACCAATTCGACGCTACTTCTCTAATCAGATTTTTTTCCATGGATGTTGACAATAGCTTATCTAAATTTGAGTAATGTTTGGACTGAGATGATATGCCAGTTGACTTTTTTGGGACGACTTTTTCTGGTTGACTTTAAATAAAGTACGAATATTTTAACATCGTCAGATCAGTTTATAAGTCTCAAACTTAAATTTAAAAGAAACGAGCTTTAGCTAACTCGTTTCGATGTCACTCGTCTAACAACATAAATTAGCATTTTTTGATATTTTTATTCTATTGGTTCACTTTTGTGACTGATTTAGAAAATAATTTACTTATAAATTAGTATTTTAGATGAGAGAAAGAATAAAGAAAGAGGAGCAGGTAGATTTGTTTTCAAGAAGCAATTAAAATGTACAACTGGCTTGCTCGGATTGTATACCACGAACATATATTTACATTATTTGGAAAATATTCTATAACAAGCACTATTTGAACAACTTATCTTCATATTCCCTAGGTATAACTCGAATCCGGATTAATTCTTACAAACCCGCAACCCGCATCCGACCTGGCCTAGGGCAGAGCGAGGTGTGCATGTGCCGAACTTGACGGATGACATGAGAAGCTCATTCTTTCTTCTCCAGTTTACTCACGCTTCCCAAAACAATGTGAGATTCCACGTATTCTAGTCTCACTCATACCACTTTGAGGTCAATTTTTATTCACACCGAGAATAAATTTTCGTAAGAGTTTTATATCGTTATGAAGTTTTCTTTGAGTTTCACATTGATTTTACATACAACAAAAATTAATTGGGATCACCTACATTTTAATTAGCTTAAAGTTGTCTATTTAATCACTTATTAATTAGGTTTATTTTCTCTAATTAAAGTTGTGGGCCCAAAATTCAACACACTGATTTATGCTGGGATATCCTCCACTTTGGATTAAAATCCAATTCTCCATTATAAAGTTTGTTTCAAAGATTTGACCGTGAGTCCGTGTGAACATTCAGGTCATTATAATGTACTGAAAAACAATTTTAAATCATAGGTATATAAATTTCAATTTCTGACCGACCACCGAATTTTTTTCCAAAGCTAATTTAAGTTTGAGTGCTAGATTTTAAAATCTTTTCTCAAGTTTAAATGCATATTCAAATATGATTCAATTAAATAAATCTAGAACTCCTAGTGGTTATTGTAGGCATTTCATCAGTTCAATAACATCCTCTCATTTGTATCGGTGAGTGTAAACTAAAGCATAATTAGTTTATAATAAAATTTGATTATTTATGACCGGGGTTTATTCGCAATCAAAGCACGACGTCGTACACATGTTCCAGAGAAGAACTATCTGATTTACTTCTGATCCTCTGTTTTATCTTTTGGGAATTTATGATCAGACAAAGTTGTGAGATGCCTCATGGAGTGTTGGAATTAATCTGCAATTTTGCGATAACTAATTACAATAATATCAGCGGATATTTGTCGAGAGAAAAGACGTAAATCATTCTATAGTACTAAAGGGACAGTGAACAGTTGAGGCTCCAAGGCCCAGCCCACTATTTTCATGCGGATCGGGACTGCAAACTATTCGACTGGGCTTGTCCACAAATGGTTGGTCTCATTATTTATTCAAATTACGAAAATCGATTACTACATTTCACTTAATTTAATTTATTAAATTATTGAGACTAATTTAGTGGGCATTAGTGTTGATGTGATCTAAAAAATAAATAGAGCTGACAAGTTGGCAATGATGCAATGCTGCCATGCAAGGAATTACATTTAAACATAACTTTTGTTTCCTTTTTTTATTATTTGGGTTAAACGTTTGAAGATTGTTCTCTGCTACCATCAGCTCAAACATTAGTCCACCAGGAAAAAATAAATTCTTTTGGTGAATATCCTCATAAAAGAATTATATTGCAACTTTCAAGACGCCTCTAATCCATCGTCATGCTCGTTAAGCACTTACGTTGATCAAGTAACGTGACTCATTAAAAATGTTTTTAAAAACTGACTCATAAAATGATTAGTTCTATTCTTTGGTCATAGTTCGACTAGTTAAATCGCTAATTGGATCACAATTTTATTAATATTTTTTATTAATCAAATAATGACGTACAAGACATGAACCATGTCATCTAAAGGATGCTCTTGCTTTCAAGGAAAGAGAATTGAAATGCCGGCGGATTACTTGTGAAAGAAAGATCATCCCAACAAGGAGATTCGCGTTTTATATGGATAAAATGAGAAGCAACTACGAAATCAAACTTCTGTTCATAGAATACGATTCCCAGAAAAAGAAATCTATTAAGAAGTGATGGAGGTGGAAACGTATAGAACACAACGATAGTAGGGGAAAGAAAACCTTAGATTTTTATTATAAAAAATCAACAGTCCAAACTTATTAGATAAAATCCTACTAAATTTCAAACTCTTAATAATAATCCTAATATTATAGTTAATAATAATCTTAAAACTATAGATAATGACTAACAACCATTGATAATAACTACATCTAATATCATTCTTTATCTCCATCATTCTCCCCCGGTTGGAGAAATTCATCCTAGAATTTGGTGTCGCTGGCCAGTTTGAAATCTTTGTACGTGTACTCTTGAACTCCTTCGAGCCACATGTTGACACCTGGTATCTCCCATCCCAGTAGAACAAATATTTGGAAATCTTGGAACTATAAATATTCACATGAAAGACCATGAACTCACTGTTTCAGATAGATCTTTTAGCATTCTTTAGACTGTTCCACGAGTTCAACAAAGGAGAAATCTCAACATATGTGAACTTATCAACTCCGAGAAAGTCAATATTCTCGTCATACTCGACCCCATAATCCTGGAAAACCTGATGTAAAGGCACATCCAATAACTCACTAGCAACAACTTCCTTAATCTCGTCCTCCTCACCAGGGTAGGAATCGTAAATTGGTGGAACAAATAAGTCATCAGCGACTCCATCATCTGAAGAAATCTGATCGGTTAGCGTAAACGGTGCCCAGGGGTTGTCCACGGTAACTTTTTTATCCGACTCCATGTGCTTGACGACAGGTGGTGGAGAAGTTGGTTGCCCGTGTTGGGTAGTTCTTCCCGCCGTGGCATTTTGGCCCACCTGGGTGCGCAAGAAGTCCATGATTTTGTCATGGTTTTGTTGAAGAACAATAATTTGTTGTGACATCACGTCCATGCGATGCTCCAGGGTCGTGAGATCTGACGCCTCCTGCTGATTGCCACGCATCGAAGGCATGATGAAGGATCGTAGACTAGTCTCTCGATACCAACTGATGCAGGGGAGCACGTGGATAGACAATTACAAATTCGTTGATTCTACGAATATCAGAAACATGTTGCAGTGACGGTCCGTTGATTCTGCAAAATACCTGATAAACGACAAAAAAAAAGAAAACTCTGATTTTTATTTATCAAATTCAACCAATTAAAACAATAACGTATAACTCATACTTATGAAAAACTAAAAGAAACCTATTACATAGAATTTTACTATGAATCAAACTCCTAATAATAATCTAAAATTATAGATAATTAATAATAAAACTATAGATAATTAATAAACTATCTTCATCCTTATCTCCATCATTCTCTCCTGGTTAGAGAAATTTGCCCTCAATCAACAACAGAGAGATAGGAAGCAATATGAACACTGAGGACACGCGATATACGTAGTTCAGTCAACTGACCTACATCCACAGGGGTACATACAATCTTCACTATGATATGTGGAGTACAATGGATACATAGGCTATGGCGAGGCTGCCCAGCTCAAGCCCTTCTACATGCCTACACTACCATACCATTGTGTTTAACCCCTTTGTCTAGCCCACATGGAACTCCTAAACCCTACCCTTCTAGATATAGGAGGCTAGTCCTCATCTGAATAGGAAATAGAGTTCCTACCTAATTAGAACACCTATTATAATGGAAATATCACTAAACAGGATTTGAGACATTTTCAACAATCTCCACCTCGGATCAAATCCAAAATCAATCGTCATCTCGAGCTCCACATGCTCTTCCACATCCGTTCATCTTCACTACGTGCCTCTTTCATCAAGCTTCATTCTCTACCTCGAACATGACATCATCGTCTGCCTCAATCTGACGAGTACTCTTGCGTGGTCTTCACTCTATCATCCAACGCATTCTTTGAGCACCTATCATGCTCCATAATCTGAAAACTCCACCTGAAATCTTCCACTAGTATCTACTTACCATGGATCTTCACTCGATCTCTCAACACATCAGGATAAAATTGTATGCGTATAAATTGAACCCTGCTCTTTTGTGCCATACTTTCTCAATCGATCTTTGCTACTCTACCTCCATGGGGACCTTCATGATGTAGTTGATCAAAACAGGAGTAGAGGGCACCAACTTTTAGACTTTACAACACCTTCTCGTGAATACCTCACTCCGGTCTTACATCACCTTCTTGTGAATACCTTGTTAGACACCAATCTTGGAATTATTGCACTTCACTCCTTCATCCTCGTTGACACTAGTGGTAACATGCAGAACAAGTGAGCAAACTGATACTTGCAACAAAAGTGCTAAACTGTACTAGGCCACCTCTATACTACATCTGTACCTTGTCAACGAGTACTAAACCCAAGCTCTACTCATGGTCTTCACCTGATCTACTCACTCCTGTAAATCAACCTAACATGAACCCATCTGCTTCATCTAAACCTTAATTTTACCTTTACTGGGCCAAATTCTTCTCAACTCGGACGAACAAAGTCACCACGCCCATCAAATATCCCCAATCTGCATAAATAGATACTCCAAAACTTGCTGAAGAAACCATAAATCAGTCACACCAAGACTTTTAGCCAATCTGTTGACTTTTGGTCAACTGGAATCTAGGATTTTATTCAACCCAAGCCAAACACTAAGGAGTGGTAAGGGAGTGGCGGTCGGCAAGCTTCACCGGTAGCAAGGATGGCCGGGACCCCTTCCTGGCGATGGCCGGCGATGCTCGCTGCTGTAGCTCACCCTTGGTCAGCAGCTACTGGCAGAAAGTGGACGGAGAGTAGGGGTTTCTATCTTCTCGACTTTCTCTCTTCAACCATGCTTTCATTAGCATCAAGTTTGTTGTGCCATTCAATTAGATTTTCCTTGAGAACAATTGTTGTGATTGTAGCAACTTCATTAACAAATTCAACAATTGAAGGAGATTTCTGCATATAACTAGAGCTCTCTTTCCCTTCATTACCAAATATATACCAAGTTCTAATTACCAATTTCTCCAGAGAGTTATCAAGAACTTCCCAACCATGCCCAAGGAAAGAATCTGAAATAGCTCCTTCCAACTTCTCCAAAACAGATTTACATAACTTGTCATTTCCCTCGGCTTTAACAGAGACATGTGCAATCCTTATGGCCTTTCCACTAGCAATTGAGAAGCATCCAGGTCCTTCCTTCGACCTTTATCATGGCCAAATTTGCCCAATTTTTTGCTAAAATTGCTATTGGAAATACAAGAAATCTAAAAGGAACCATTTCTGGCTAAGCTTAGCAACTCGAAGGTTTGGACAATTAATGTTAGGTTTGAAAAAAAACTTCCCACGATGACACTGCCAAGTCGAAGTCGGGAAGCCATCTGGTGGTATTTGCGATGGTGGTAATCCCACATTGTTTCGGCTTGCATGAGACCGCGTTGAAGTAGTTGGGTACGCTGGATATGTTCGTTGCCTGTAACCGGGGCGGTACGGTTGACCCCATCGCGAGACATTGGTGTTTCAGTTGGGGCGAACACTATAGGACGTAGGTTGTAGGCCGGCGTCATTCCGGCCGGCGGACGCAGGTGGCCACGTCAAAGCAGGGAATCCATCTGGGTGTGGGCGCGACGATGGCAGTACCATGTCGTTTGGATTCTTGGCCACCAGTGGCCAAGCCGAGGAAGGTACACCATCTGGGTTTGATCACGACGGTGGCACCGGGGGTTGTTCAGTATCATTTTTTGACACACTCTTCGGCCTTATCTCTATGACCGACAGGCAACAACTATGTTTGCCTACCCCTTGTCGGAGTTCCTAGCGAAGCTTTTGGGTGGTTTCATCGATCTTCTGGTTACTGTACTCGATTGCCTTCAGGATCTGAGCAAGTGTAACCTAGCTACCTTTCTCGCCGAAGTTTGATATGGACGAATGTGGCAGTAGCGTCAACTCTGATATCAAGTTGTTATGGGCAGCAGAGCTGTGAAGGTGGTAGTGGTACGCAGTTGGATTTTGAGGCTTCGAACCTTGTCTTCACTGGTGTCGAGGATGGGCGGTACCCCTTTCCAGCAGTGGCTGATGATGCAGGCTGCTGCAGCTCACCCTCGGTCGGTGGCTACTGGCAAACAGTGGTTGGAGAGTGAGGGTTTCTCTCTCCCTGACTTTCTCTCTTCTGAATGCTCTGATGAAAACCTATAGAACACAACGATAGTATGGGAAACCCTAGGTTTTTATTATCAAAAATCAACTGTCCAAAATAATAGGCAATATGTCTTATTTATAAAGAAACAAAATAAATCTATTACATAAAATCCTACTAGATTTCAAACTCTTAATAATAATCCTAAAATTATAGATAATAATAATCCTAAAACTACAGATAATGACTAACAACTATTGATAATGCCTATATCTAATATCATTCTTTATCTCCATCAAGAAGTAAGAGATTTGGATTCACATTAAGAAGTTTTTAATTTTAAGCGTCATGTGAAAATCATCATTGTGAGAGCTACCTCTAAAATATGAGCCAAGGTAGAAATCATAGCTTCAAAAGAACCGAGGTTTCATGATTTAAATTTTTTTAAGAATCCAAATACCAATCACGGCCTCCAATGCCTAAACTTTAAGTTTATCATCTAAATCCCAATGCTAATCTCAATTCCCAAATCCCGAATCCAAAAAATTTGGGTATAATCCCCAAATCTTGATTTCTAATTCTCACCTCACCCCTGCCTAAACTTGTAAATCCCACGTAAGCTCTTTGTCCAAGTAAACCTTTCAAATGACCAAATTTGTAGTTTAAGGAGGCATATGACTGAACGTAGACACTTGCATTATATCCCAGAGGTGGTTCTTTTTTCTTGCAAGACACCGTTTTAACAACTCTTCCCTCCCTTTTCCTCCACTCAAATCCCATTGACACACACAAAGCTGACCTCTTTACAAATAAACACCATGATTTGACCGGTCAAATTGTGACCCAACACTGATACCAGGTCATTTTATAAAAGAATTTGGATGGCAGTTGGACCAATCGTCCAAGACCAAATTGTCAAAAAATCTATTTTTTAAAAATTCTTATTTTGAGTTTTGTTACATTAAAAGTTATTGAATTAAGAATTTGATACTCGTAAATGATAAACTTTATAATTAAATTAGAAGATGTTTAGAATTATCTAACATTTTAATACTAAACATAATTAATAAAAAAATCTTCAGCTTGACCGACAGTCCAACTGATTAGACTGAAAATAGAAGAAATTTGGATTACCTCCCGTCCGTTTTAAAAAATGTTGCATATAAATACAAGGTCCTTGCAACGAATAGGACATAAAAGCTAACAACAAGTATTTCTCAACATAAGCCGTTCCAAAATGGAGAACAATTTAAAGGGTGTTCATCCTCGCCATATAGATGAAGAGAACCTCCCTCTTTTGAAAGTCATGGCCGCACCGAGCACGGACGAGAGGAACTTGATCCATAAAGCCATCAGCCAGAAGTTCCAAAGCACGACACACCTCGCCAGTCTCCTACCAACTGAGACGGTCCTCACATTCCAGCTACTATCTCATGTATTTTCAAACCAGGACATCTGCGACTCGGTTACCCTGTTAATGACTGCAGCGCTCGTGATCCTCTCTGGGCTGTCATATTTCCTATTGCACTTCATAGATAGCTTCAGAGACAAGATCGACAACCCTTCCGCCTGATCTTGCTGCAAGCTACAGGCTGAAGTTCATCGATTTTGTGTCGATCCTCGTGTTTGCAGCCGTCGCCTTGTTCGACCAGAATGTAGTTGGTTGTTTGTATCCAACACCATCAACAGGGACACAAGAAATCCTCACATCGTTGCCGGTCGGGATAGGTGTTGTTAGAAGTATGATGTTTATTGTGTTTCCTAGCCAGCGCCACAGATTTGGGTTTCCTCTCTTGGCTAAATAATAGTTGGAAAATATTAATCACCAGAATTATAGATTTTGTATACCAAGTTTGTGTACTTACACCAGCTTTCTCCTTGGTTTTCTTCTCAATTTGTGATTATCTGATATAATAATAGCCATGCTAGAAGCCAAAGAACTTTTCATTTAATAACACAAGGCGTAATATGAATCGGCCAAAGTTGAAGTTCAATTCTTGATAATATGATCTCCTTACGGACATGATCACACATCAGTCCAAGTAGAACATGCTCTGCTAGATTATTAAAGAACGCACACTTCTCGGGGAAATCTATTCGCAAGACTTTCTCAAACCAAACGTTTGAAATCCTTCAAGGAAACCTAGTTCTTCGGTCCTTTTTTCGAATTCTAAAATATTTTCCAACGAAACTAGAGCACAAGTGATGAGCACAAGTGATGAATTCTGTATCAAACTACTAGAGCTAAAATGCAATATTTCTTAAAACGGACCGGAGACAATCTAGAATTCCTCCATTTTCTGATTCGGCCTGGTGGACCGGGATGTAATTTATATAAAATATCTTATTAAATATATATCTTTAGGATTAGTAAATATTAATAATTTTAAATCCTATAATTTTATTGCAAATCCTACCATTTACAAATACAAAGTGATAATTTAATTACTTTTAATCTCACAAAACTAAAAATAAATAAATTTTGAACAATTTGGTTTGGACCAGACAGTCCAACCAAATAAACCGGCCCATTGAACTGATGGTGAATGACATTGACCATCAGTCCACCCCGGTTCTCTGGTTTTATTGGTGTTGGGCCGATGAACCGATCGGTTGAATCAATGGTCAATGACGTTGATCACCGATCCAACCATTCTCCAAATTTTTGCAAAAGAATATATCCGATATTGGTTCATGGCGTCGGAACACAAATTTTAAACAATACTAAAATGGAGGTTTTTAAGAAATAAGATATCTTATGTGTAATGATTTATTTTGGGCAAGATTAAGACAACACGGTCATGTTATGTTTTTTGGGTTATGTCTTGCATTTGAAGACAAAAAAGGGGCCTGGCCCAATAAACTTAGCCCAGCCCAGAAACCAGAAACACATATCAAAACGTCTCACTCAAAGATCCATAGACTTGGACTTGGTATCCACAGAAACAACATCTCCTCCTCCTCAAAGAAAAGAACCCAGCCGCTATACAAACAAAGAGCTTAACACCAAGCAATCTCAATAACACACAAAGAACAAAGAAGAAAAATAAAAAATAAAAAACCAAAAATAAAGAGCAAGCAATTTCGCAAATCCAAAGTTAAAAAAAGAAAAGAAAAGGAAAAAAGACGCACTTCCCCGCACAAATTAGAAACCGAAACAAACAGCCAAAACCAAAGATTGCATGCAACTAGTGTAATAAACGAACGAGTCTCTCTTCAAATTGAGAAAGAAAAGAAGGGGAAAAAAAAAAGGAAAAAGAAACACGTGCGTGCGTGGAGTTTATTAGGATAGGAAGGAACATTCAAAGAGGAATGAAGCGAACCAATTAAAAAGCCCAAAAAGTGAAAGGAAAGGATTAAAACGAGAAAACAAAAACAAAAACAAAAGGAAAAAAAAATCAATTAATAGATAGGTATAACACGAGATGGGAAGCGTAGAAATCCAAGTCAAGGAGTCTTCTTTTGTCCCTGTAGTTGTAGTAGTAGTAGTTGTTGTTGTTCTAAATAATAATAATAATAATTATTATTTTGAATTGTGGCTATTTCTCCTCGTTTATTTCCTTTCTAATTATCGATTAATTGGTTCAATATTCCTTCCACCACTCTATCTATCTCCTCTTTTTGTTTTGTTTTGTTTTGTTTTGTTTTGAGGAAACCCTAACCCTAACCCTAACCCTAGGGGGGGTGTTTTGGGGATCGAATTTGTGGTTGGGGAATGGAGGGGGTGGTGAGTTCGGAGGGGGAAAACCCTAACCGATCGGGCGCCAAGGAGGGATCCAGCAAGCCCAAGCGCCAGATGAAGACGCCTTTCCAGCTCCAAACCCTCGAGAGGGCTTACGCATGTATGTTCCCTTCTCCCCTGCTTTCTTCGAGTTTCGTTTCGAGTTTGTATCTTGTTGATTCGTGTTGTGTTTGCTTGCTCTCTGATCAGTGGAGACTTACCCGCCCGAGGCCACGCGCCTCGACTTGTCCGAGAAGCTGGGCCTTACCGATAGGCAGTTGCAGATGTGGTTTTGCCACCGCAGGTTGAAGGACAAGAAGGAGACTACTACTCCCAACAAGAAACTGCGCAAAGAAGAGACGAGTATCAGTCCTCTGCGTGGTGGAGACGACTACGAGTCTGGTTCAGGATCTACTGACCCTAGAAAGACAGCCTTGGATGATAATGTGACAATGCCAAGGTACTACGAGTCTTCCCCGCAGTCTATCTTGGAGCTCAGGGCTATTACTTGTGTGGAGTCACAGTTGGGAGAGCCATTGAGGGAGGATGGACCGATTCTTGGGATAGAGTTTGACCCTTTGCCGCCTGGAGCTTTTGGCACGCCAATAGGTATAATAAGCAGCTCCTTTATCTCACGAGATAATTCTTTCTCATCTTATCTAGTATTATTCTTCAATTTTGGATTCATTTGTCCCGATCATTGCTGCTCCTTGTGGTGATAACTATTTTTGTCAACTTACTGATTATTTTGTCCTTCTTGGCTATTCAATGTGCAGCTTCCATGCTCGAACAGCAGAAGCGGGCTTATTCTTATGAGAGAAAAGTCTATGAGCGACAAGATGCGAAATCGAATAAAGTTGCTCTCTAAATCCTTTTAAGCTGTTTTTTTTTTGTTTCTCGATGTCTTGATGCTTGGAAACTTATCTTGCTTTTTCATTGTTTTAGCTTCAAGCACCTTCTTTGGGTTGCCTCAAATTTCTATACCTGTCTTTTCACTATAGTGATAGTTCCTAAGCTTAACATGCTGTTTAAAATCTTATATTCTTGTCCCTTTTGACGGTGTCACTTCGTTGCTATCTGTTTGGGTGAAGAAGTGAAGTCCATTCACGTTTTAGCTTATGTAATCTCTGCTTTTCATGCTATTGGTTCAAGTACTGGGAGAAGGACTCCTCTCCGTTAATTTTAGCAGCTTTGGAGGTCCAGACCACAGAATCTCACAGTCCAATCTTAGTAGCACCAAATCTAACTCTAGGTTGATCTTTATGCTGATTTGTTACTTTGGTCAACTTCTTACTGCTATAAGCTTCCATTGACAGGCTTCTGTGAGGGCTCTTCATGAGTATCAGTTCCTCCAGGACCAGCCTAATGTTAGATCTGATGCATATCCGCACACTGCTCAATCTCCTCATCGAGATCTCCCCGTTGATACTCTGAGGGGCAGAACTTCATCTTTTGTTCATGGAGACGAGCCCTTGGCCAGAGTCAATGGTGTCCAAGGTCAAATATCACGTGTGCGCCACGTGTCACACCAGGACAAGAAAGCTCAGTTTTCATCCCCTTACAGAGATGATTCCACTGTGCTTCAAAGGGACCTTTTGAAGGACAATATGCTAAGTGTTCAAGCCACTGGTCATCCAATTCTGGGGCCAGAAAATGCTGATGTCTATCCTGAGGCTCAAGTCTATCATGACGAAATGGATTTTAGACCGGAGAGGAAACGGAAAGTATGATGTGTTATTAGTTATCAACTTGGTAGCTTTTTACTTCCTCTGATTTTTACCATTACCCAGGTACTGAATTTAATTACCCTTTTTAGACTGATGAAGCTAGAGGGGCAAGAGAAGTTGAAGCTCATGAGCTCCGGATGTGCAAGGAGCTTGAGAGACGGGACATTCTGAGGAGGAAGGTAATGTGGAAAACAGAGCAGAAACATACGCGTTCATATTGCCTTGGTCCATATTTTTTGTATAATAAGCATTTATGTATCCTTTGATCGTTGTATACCATTGATCCTTTAATCCTTATTTATAAAAGTTGGACAGTTCCAATGGCTGCACTAATTAAAGGTTTTGTGCTGCTCACAGTAATCTGTCTCGAAAGTTATCTGGGTCCTGACTATTGACTTAAAACATTCTTCTATGTAGAATGAAGAACGAGTGAGGAAGGAAATGGAAAGGCTAGACCGTGAAAGACGGAAGGAAGAAGAAAGACTACTTCGTGAAAGGCAGCGGGAAGAGGAGAAGTTGCAGAGAGAGCACAGACGTGAACTAGAGCGGAGGGAGAAGTTTTTACAGAAAGAATACATGAGAGTGAGTATTGCCAGTTTTTGTTTGTTAGAGCTCCTTTGAAAGTTAATGGGATTATTCAGCTCCTATAATTTCCATCTGTACTTGTGAAAGGCCGAGAAAATGAAGCAGAAGGAAGAGCTTCGCAGAGAGAGAGAGGTAGAGAAGCGTAAGGTTGCTATGGAGAAAGCTACTGCAAGAAAAATTGCTAAAGAAGCTTTGGATCTTATTGAGGACCAACAGCTGGAACTCATGGAACTGGTTGCTGCAAGCAAGGGGCTGTTCTCGATAGCTCACCTTGATTATGATGCCCTGCAGAACCTTGATTCTTTCAGAGGTAATGATATGCACTATAAATGGTTCACATGTCTTGCATTTGTATATGTTTAAATTGATACCTGGCTTTCGCCTTTGATGAATAGTGAAGCTATAGGTCTTGACCTCCAACTGCTCTAATGAGGGTGGCCTTATTGATCTTTTGTCTCCTGTGGCTTTTTGTTTGTTTCCTTTCCTTTGTCTAATGACCTGCATCCTTATGCTGTAGATTCTTTGTGCTTGTTTCCTCCCGACTCTGTTGAACTGAAGAAGCCTCTTGCAATCAAACCTTGGGTTAACTCGGAGGAAAATATTGGGAACCTGCTGATGGTACACACACTCATTGCATTTGATTCTCTCAATTAATGTTGGCATCCTTAGAGATGTATTTTCCCACCAGCCATGCATTTCTTATGTAGAGGTTCTGTTCGATAGCTAGCTGTAGCTCGGGTTTTTTCCACTATTTCATAGCTTTCAAGATTGTTACACGTGAGGGTTCTGCAATGTAGACTTTAATTCTGCTGTTCGAATTCCTTATAGGTTCCATATGGTTCTGATTCGATGAGTGTGAGTAAGCATGCACAAGTGGGTCCATCTAGCAAGTAGTCGCAGACCTGGCTGTTGAACATTTCTATCAAATATTTGCTTATGATACATTCCAGTGGATTTAAGGGCCAATTTGGCGTAATCCTTTTGAGACATTTGCAGAATAATGCAAACAACGTGATTTTTTTTTCCATGCTTGTTTCATTAAAAATTGTTAGAGACTTTGTGGCTTTTACATTGTCAGGTTTGGAGATTTTTAATAACCTTTGCTGATGTCCTGGGATTATGGCCTTTCACCCTTGAGGAGTTTGTGCAAGCTTTTCATGACCACGTAAGTTACTTGTTCTTTCCGTCAGTGTTATGTTTTCCATGTAGCTTTTAGCATTTCTTGACCATTATTGAAAAATGGCTTTACTGCATTATGCAGGATTCAAGACTGCTGGGTGAGACGCATGTCGCTCTTCTGAGATTGATAATAAAAGACATCGAGGATGTTGCCAGGACTCCCACTGGTGGACTGGGGACAAACCAGTACTCTGCATCTAATCCTGAAGGTGGACACCCAAAGATTGTTGAAGGGGTAATCTCTGCAGACCTGAGGATATATCTACTATTTGTTGGGTTTTGTTCTTTTTGTAGTTGTCTGAGCCCCCTCTTTTATCACCTTGGATATTAGGCATATATGTGGGGCTTTGATATTCGCAACTGGCAACGATACTTAAGCCCGTTAACGTGGCCTGAGATACTCCGTCAACTGGCGTTGGCAGCTGGATATGGCCCACATTTGAAGAAAAGGAATTCAGCATGGAACTTGGGTGACAATGGCCATGTATGTTATTAGTTTCTCCCCTCTCCTCTCAGTAGTTGGTTGGATAGAATTTTCTGTGCTGGAAGGAATTAAATAGATATCAAGTATAGAGAGAAAAGTGCACTTATTTTTCAGCCAGGATGATATAAAACATGCCCTGCCACGAGTATGGTTTTGCAATTCAATGACTCTTGCTAAATTTACTGCCCAATGGATTCCAGGCATTTGAATAACTTAAAAGTTCAATTTTTAAGTTGAAGCATTACTGGATAGCATGCTTCTAAATTATATTATCACTACTTGTCACTGATTAGAATAGAATACCTTGCTTTTGGCAGAGTGGGTTTATTTTCTATATCGGAGAGATCTTCATGGATTTTGTTAAAGTAAAAGTAGGTAAACATTTTTTTTGGAAGGCAATAGTAGGTAAACATTCTGAACATGGGAGTATGCCCTTTGTTCCTCCGTACAAGTTTGATACTCACCGAAATAAAAAAAGCGAAATGAAGTTGGTTATTTTTTGAAGACAGAGTTTTCTGTTTCATTTTTCACAGGGTTTATTTAGTTCTTATTGTTTGTCTAAAAGGTATTGCTACGCTTAATCTTATTTGATTAGGCTTCTGACAGCATTTTCTATGTTTACAGGGTAAAGGTTATGAAGATACAATCTCCACCCTTCGGAATGGATCAGCAGCTGAAAATGCATTTGCTCTAATGCGAGAGAAGGGTTTGCTGGCTCCCCGAAGGTCCAGGCATCGGCTGACCCCTGGAACCGTCAAATTTGCTGCATTTCATGTTCTTTCACTTGAAGGAAGCAAAGGTCTTACACTCCTTGAACTGGCAGACAAAATTCAGGTCATCTTTGTTTTTCGTTTGTAGAGTTTCCTGCTGCATGCTATTTATCCATCTAAACAATGTTTCTCTTACAGAAATCTGGACTTCGGGACCTGACCACTAGCAAGACACCTGAGGCTTCAATATCGGTTGCTTTGACTAGGGATCAAAAACTTTTTGAAAG
Organism: Hypericum androsaemum; assembly: GCA_963995505.1. Lineage (NCBI taxonomy): Eukaryota > Viridiplantae > Streptophyta > Magnoliopsida > Malpighiales > Hypericaceae > Hypericum > Hypericum androsaemum. Next base: position 12,973,615 of record OZ023192.1, read on the forward strand.
AATTGCTCCCTCGACATACTGTGTGAGATCAGCTTTTAGGACGGATCCAGAAGATACCGAGACAATACTTTCGGCTGCCAGAAAGAAGATTCGGATGTTTGAGAACGGGGTTGCTGGAGAAGATGCTGATTATGCTGAAAGAGATGAAGAGTCTGAAGGTGATGTAGATGAGGATCCGGAAATTGATGATTTAACAGCTCCATTGAGTGCCAACAAGAGCATGGACCAGCCTAATGAAATAGATACCTGCTTGGAACCCAGAAATGATGACAGTTGTGGCGACCTTTCGACAATTATGCATTCTGATGTTGGAAAAGGTCTTGCCATAGCCTCTGACATAGAAGTAAAGGATGATAGTAACCCGGGATCGGTTGAGCTAAAAGTTACCAGTAATGATGTAGGGGTTAGTGGTGTAGATCCAGATGACATGGAAATTGACGAAAGCAAAAAGGGTGCATCGTGGATACAAGGACTTACTGAAGGTGACTATTCTCATTTGAGTGTAGAGGAGCGTCTTAATGCCCTTGTTGTATTGGTTGGTGTAGCAAATGAAGGAAACACAATACGTGCCATTCTTGAGGTAATTACTTTTCTGCCATTGTAGATTTTGCGCATTTTCTTGTCTCCCCTTTTCTGCTGGTGTATTGACCTCAATCTCACAGGATCGCTTGGAAGCTGCAAATGCTCTTAAAAAGCAAATGTGGAGCGAAGCACAATTAGATAGGACTCGCCTGAAAGAAGACATCATGACCAAATTAGACTTTACTCCTTCCGCTGGGAGCAGAATTGAATTACAGGTTGGTAATTTTTCTGTGGAGGCTGTACAAAGGGCATCTCCTTTTGTTGATATAAATAAGGAGGCGTCTCCAAGCATTGGTGAGAACCAAAAATCATTGTTCTCTGCCCAAGACATACAGAATCAACCAGATGGTCTGCCTGCGGAAAGAACCATGGCTGCTCAAGAAGCATCCATGAATCCAGATTACGTTTTGACTCAGCATCATGGCTTTGCTTCAAAAAGGTCTCGATCACAGTTGAAGGCATATATCGGGCACACTGCAGAAGAAGTATATGTCTACAGGTCCTTGCCTCTTGGCCAAGACCGGAGACGTAATAGATACTGGCAGTTCGTTGCATCTACTTCAACAAGTGATCCTTGTTGTGGTAGGATCTTTGTTGAATTGCATAATGGCATATGGAGGGTGATTGATTCTTTGGAGGTAATGCGATTCATTTGTTTTCTTGCAACATCTTAAAATTAAGCTTTCATGTGTTCCTTTCTTGCCTGTTAGGGTAATATCAATTATCAAATATATTTTGTTTGTTCTTAGACTGCACATTATTTGCCAAATGCTAACAAAGTATTCAAACTGAATATAGTAATTGCCTATTGCTAAAAAAAAAATTTACTGTAATTGCCAGGTGATTATGAGGTATTGAGGAATGAGCCTGCATTATATATAACTGGATTTCATCTTGTTTTCAACTGAACTATGTGTTAATGACTTGTCATACGTATTCTACATGGCCAGTGTGTCTGTCTGTCTGCAAATGAAATGGTTTGTATCCAACGGATCACAATTTCAGGATTAACACTGGTTTTATATTGGAACAATTTTCTATCCATCGAGTGAAGAATTTGGACAATATCTCATTTGTAGTTTAATAGGAAGCATTACGTACTGATTTATAAAGTTTCCTGAGGACAATTGTTCTCTCTTCCTTGACGATCTTAAGAGAAATGCTATGTCATGGTACATGGTTAAAAATTTTGTTGTCTTCCCTCGGTGCATAACCGAGATATTATCTGTTTCAGCACTCTCTTCACTCCAAAATAATTGGTTTATGTTTACTTTCATTTTTGTCTTATTTCCTTTACATGACTAGGGATCAAAATCTCTATTTCATCATTCTAGGAAACCCAATTTATATCATTGTTTGTCTATTGTATACAATCTTTTCTCAGGCATTCGATGCATTATTATCCTCACTGGACCCTCGTGGGATTAGAGAATCACATCTTCGCATAATGCTTCGAAAGTTTGAGGCAACCTTTAAGGAAAATGTGAAAAGGACTGTGCGTTCTGAAAGCACTGGATTCCCAGGTGAAAATGATTCTGCTGAGACAGATTCCAGCTCGAATCGCTTGGCTGGTAATGACAGCCCAAGCAGCATGATTTGCGGACCAAGTTCAAATGCATCAGTCCCTTCTTCATTGTTTACAGTTCAGCTGGGAAGGAATGAAATGGAAAAGACGGCTGCTTTGGAAAGATATGTAGATTTTCAGAAGTGGATTTGGAAAGAATGCTTCAATTCCTCAATATTGTTGTCCATGAAATATGGCCAGAAGAGGTCCTCACTACTTATAGCCACTTGTGAGTCTTGTTTGGATTCTTATCTCTCCGAGGACATCCACTGCAATTTTTGCCACCAGACTTTTAGTGCTGCTGATGAGAAACATAATTTTTCTGAGCATGCAACTTTGTGCGAGAAAAGGAAGTCATGCGGCTTGAATACGAGTAACTCATTGCCACTAGGAATCAGATTGCTGAAAGCCCTCTTATCTTCCATTGAGGTGAATAATGCTTTGCTCATGCTCTGAATTTTGTTTTCCTTCCTGGCTTTGGAAGGGTTGACAGAAAAATAGTTGACTCATCGTTCCTGCATCTTAATTGGTAGGCATCTGTTCCACTGGAAGCTTTGGAGTCATGTTGGACGGATAACCTTAGAAGGTCATGGGGTATCAAACTAAAAGAAGCAACGTCTGCTGAGGAAATAATGCAGGTGCAAAACGTGTTTCCTTCCGTTTCTTCTTTGAGTGACACTACATGCCTTTTCTTCCCTCCCTTGATTTTAGTTTCTTCCTTGTGATCCGACAGAGATGTGTGTGATAAGAGTGATGAGATTGGTAAAATGCATGCTTGTTACGTTAGTATATAATGGTCTACTTGGTTTTTTCATCCACGATCGTTTGCTTTTATGTGTTGTAGCGGTAATGGTGCTTGGAATTTTTATGCTCTTATGTATAGGTACTTACCTTTTCTGATTGAGCTGATCCCTTTGTAGGTGCTGACTGTGTTTGAGAGTGCCATCAGGCGAGATTTTCTATCATCCAACTTTGAGACGACAAAGGAACTACTGAGAGTTCCAACAAGCGGTGGATTTTATGATTCTGGATTCCCGGAGTCGGTGCAAGTGTTATCATGGATACCAAAAACTACTGCAGCAGTGGCATCGAGACTTCTTGAGCTAGAAGCTTCTATTACTTATTCACCACATGAGAGAGCCGAGTCCGATGACAAGCCACTCAAAGTTTTAATGGTTAGTTTGAATTGGTTTTTCCCACTTTATTATTTATGTAGATAAAGACCTTATGATAGTAATTTGCTGAATTTTCATTTTGACAATGATGAGAATGGAATCACCAGTCGATTTTTAGTCAGAGATCTTATTTTTGGTATGTGTTTGTACTTGTATGCAGAAACTTCCTTCGAGGTACTCATCATTTGAGATTAAAGAGGCACAGTTGAGAGTGGACCAAGATGAATATGTCAAAGAACAAAAACTGTCTCACATCCGCAATAGAGGCAACTGCAACAAACGTGGTCGCGTAGGTCGTCGGGGATTCGCGAAAAAGTCGAAGAGAAGAACTCCTGCCTCTAGATCAGATGGCAAGCGAAACAATAAGGAAGTGGTCAATTTGAATCAAGGGTTGAGGCAGCAGGGAAGAAGAATGAATGGACAAGGTAGGGGTCGTCGGACAGTTAGGAAGAGAAGAGCAGAGAAGATGGTAGGCGAAAGTTCTTTACTTGGGGGCATGACAGGCATGCTTGGTTCCGAAAATTATGGATCCTTAAGAACCATGGACGAGGAAGAGTGGGTTAATGAGAAAGTCGAGATGGAAATAGAGGCTGCTGAAAACAGCAACAGTGAAGCAGCAGAGACTGATGATAATGTCGATGCAGAGGATGACGAGCAAGGAAACTGGGATCAAGGACTGCGTGCTACTCCCAACGGATGGAGTGAAAGTCCCGTGCAAGCTAGTGATGACGAAGGGGGCGATTTTGGCGATGATTTTGCTTATCGGGTTGAAAATCCCACGGAAGATGTGAGAATAGAAGAGTCCGATGGGGACGTGGGAATGAGTGATGGTTCAGATGAAGTGGCCGGTCAAATGGGCAATGAAGATGGCTCAGACTCGGGGGCATCGGATGATTACAGCGACTGAAACACATTGGTTCAGTGAAACACATTGGTGCCATTCGCCAACGGAAGTAGGCTGCATTTTTGATCGGGCGATTTGATCGGGCGATTTGATCGATGAATGGGTTCATGTACAGGGGAAGGAAGAACTAGGAAGAACTAAGCTGGAGAGTTTTCCATATAATAGTTGTATGAACGGACACATAATCACAGGAGATAGGAAGGTATATTTCACAGATTGACGCTGTAATTCATCTGTGGCTTTTAAGAATATTGAGGCCATCGATGTAAAAGGGGTTGTTGATGGTCTTTGCCCACTCTATTGTTGTAGTTTCCTCATTTTTTTTGCCCTAAATTTATGTTATAGCTGTACACAGAAACCTGTCAGCTCTCTTGTCCTTGCTTCGCCCTCAACATTTGAATTCAAATCTGGACGGAGAGGAGATTGATGATGTCCAGATGAGGGATCAATATTATGTCACGCTTATAAATTAATAATATGAAGACATGATAACTCGAGATAACTCAAATAATGTGGTTATAGTACAACATATATAATCTCTCCATTATATATAATCATTTTCTTCTCTCGTAAAAGAAATATGTGATCAACAATGGTGTTTTTCCAGTCCATTAACTTGGGAATTTTTGTAACAAATTATTTTTATTATTCATTGTCCAAACCTGCTTAACTTGTAAATAATTTCGAAAACAGAACCAACCCTTAAACTCTTCCATTTGTTATCCAGAAGCAATTCCTCCCTCCTATTAATTTTGCTAAAAGTATATATACAACCTGTGTCCAAATGACTGATGCCCCTGAATTGAAGCCTGGCCTCTGCAGATTCGAGGTGCTGCTGGTTTATCACGCAGCTCTCCGAGATTAAGCTGATCAGCAGCACCATCATCGGTGTCACTCATCATCGTCATCAATGGAACTCGCATCGTCATCTTGCTCAAATATCTGGTATTCTTCTTCGCTACTGCCGGCATCTTGTGATTTCTTTCCAGGATCTTCTGTTGATGATGGAAAGCTACCAAAGAGGTCTTGCAAATAGCTTCTCGAGTCGCTGTCCAGTGCTAGATCATCGTGCATCAAGGGAACATACTAAAACAAGAACACCAAGCATCTCTCGCAAGCTAGAGATTGCAGTATCATTTCAAAGTAAATAAAATTCAAGGTCCACTACAGAACTAAGAACAAGTAGGATACGTGGTGGTGATTGCAGTGACATCTCGCCCTCCTGACCATCCAGGTCCAGATCCTGATATGAATCCCAAAAATTTATGTATTAGTCGAAACAAAAAGAATATATAAATGTACAAAGGAGACAACGATTACCAAATCCAGATCCTGATATGCATCCAACTCCTCTTCGTGTTCATCAGCTTCTATTTCCTCCATGGCATTGTCGTCGTCATCATCGTTGTCATCCTCAGGTTGATGGTCACCAGGATCCCCATCTATAACCTCTGCAAAATGTGTTTCAGCAGAATTCACTAATCGCGACGCACATAAACTTGTTAGGAAACGCATTTATCATAACCAAATTAATGGATTTAAGTTCCGCTCAAAAGATAATAATGGATCCAAGTTAATACTAGGTAGATCTATTTGACCTAAAATGTTCGGGCACCACTCCGAATGAGTGTCAAGTAAAAGAGATGGAGATCAAATGTAGACCTTCATTCGTTTGCTTGTTTTGGCGGTCTTGCTCTTGATCAGATTTTAAGGCATCTTTACGGATGCTAGCACGTCTCAATTTTTCAAACTGGTTATTTGCAGCTTTGAGGAACTTTTTTGCCTCGGCTTCTGGGTATATTGATAAGAACCTCACCACGACCCGAAGTCTCAAGCAATCATGCTCATGCTGCGCGAACCATCCTGTTGCATACTATCAACACAACAATAAAAGCCTCAATCTACAACCTACGAGTGAGATATAATGACACGAGGATCCCCATAAGTTCAAACATGTTCAGAAAGCAGCAACTCACAGCACATTTTGTTTGAGCTGAAGGCTTTTTTATCTCCTCTTGAATGTAATCATCATCTAGATCATACAGCTGAAAAGATGTATGGCATTTGGAAGGAAACACCTGAAATTTGCACAAATCTCCCCATCTGTGATTCAATCTACAACGGACATGCTATTAGTTACGAGTATCCAGACACAAACTACAGTAGTAGATGCATGAATTGCATACAGTGAGGGACAATGCTTAAAACTTCTTGATAATGCTTACCCTTTAGCTGCATTTGCATCACAATAACTTCTTAAAGGGGGAGCTACACGAAAATCAATTCTCTGGTACCTTCAGAAAACAATATCAAACAGGTAACATTAATATAGTTTAATATCGCCTACTCAATCACTTGAAAGAACAATCATGGTACATCAAGCAAGCCACATAAAATAAGTAGTTGAGCAACTCTTTAGGAATGACTTTTGAGTAGGTTCTAAATTGACATACTGACCAAATCAAGTAGCAATTAAAGGGTGAACAGGATGTAGGATCTCATTGCACGACATGATGGTGAAATAGTTACTGGCAGAGAAGATAAACCGAACACTAAGAATAGATGACCTGAACACAAAGGCACATTCATGATAAGGCATGGGCTGAAACGAAGTTCTGTTCATAAACCCACGAAATTCCGCATATGATTCTACAGATTGGATGCTCCTTCTATCCATTTAAACTCAGCCTTGTTGTCAGCCTAAATGAAAACTACGGTACAGTTTTCACCATCAACAGGAAAAAGGTCTATAATTTATCAGACAACCTAATGGACATTTATGTCATTGCATGCATGGCTAGAGGCCTAGAGCAATTTGTCACTTTATGCAATGAGATTATCTTATTTACGTTAAAGGCTTTTGTTAACAAGAAGGAGGAATAGAGATCTCACATGCGAGAACCAGGATCTTTACGAGGGTCATATCCCTTTCTAATCCAAAGCCTGAGGAATGGTCCACCAGAAAAGTAATATGCAACAGCAAGCAGAAGTCTGCAAGATCAAATAGGGATGTTAAGTTAAAATCATATGGAGGTCATTCAAGTATCAAAATCCTTCTATTTTAAAAAAAGCTGGACTATCGACGAGTACCTTTTAACCATATGATCGCTAAATCTTAGACCTCTATCCAGCAGACGCTCAATGATTGAATCTTTGTGCCAGATGGGCCGCTCATCAAAGAGATCACTGACAGCCATCTGCGACCTCCACATTTCAGAGCCTTGTGGTATACATTGTCTCCAATTTATTTCTTTAGGAATCTGTAAGCTAGCTAAGAATAACGCCATAACAAAACTTAAGTGGGACGACAGTTATAACTGTCTGATTGATCCTTGAGCACAAATGTTAATAGTATACTGTTGCTTCATGCTTTACTTCCTCTTTCTTCCATTCACCTCAAAAGGAACCATGTTTGGAAGGGACAGCCTAATGCAGCATAGCAACAAACAAGACTAACCGCTAATGCACAAAATTAATCCCTGAGAAATGGATGGATATGCTGAAGTGATAACATAATTCACTGACTTAAGCCACAAGTACTAGAACGAACCCTACAGTAAAGTTTTTATCGGTCAGAGGAAAAAAATGTCCAAGGCTGGCATACCATTTTCTCTGAGATAAACAAGATAAAAAGGTTAAAATAGACACCTTAATCATACTCATCAGAGAAAGATCCAAGCAGGAGAATACATATATACAAACGAAAGGTATTGGGAAAAAGACAAGTGGTATAAATAGTCGATGATTAGGATATCTTTGACATTAAAATCAATGGCAAGAGCTGGCTCAATGTTCATCTGCATGAAAAAAAAAACAAGTTCTAATTAATTTGAGCAGAAGGGGTTGCACTAAGATTGGGCATAACAACGCAAGAAAAAATGATAAATTAGACCGTAATTTGCACAATGCGGACTGGAAATATATCTGACCGTGTTCATAGATGTGTAAGTCATGTAAGAGAAATCTATTTCAGATATTGATGGGACCAACTGAATGAAGAAAGTAACTACAAGCTGCTTTGATTATAAAAAAAAAATCTGGTCAACTTCCATGTTAGACTTGTCAAGCATTACCTCATAGTATCGGTTCTCCACTGTTTCTTCTTGTTTCTTTTTCGGAGCCAGATATGGTGGTCTTAACCTGGAAGTATAATTATAATCAGAACAGGAAACAGATATGAAGACATGACATTAACAAACAGTTTGCAACAGATAGCAATGGAGTGATAAACAAAAACAATAAAGCAAAACGGGTATCTTACACCAAATTCTCTGGCTTATCCTTGAGCGAAAAACGACGTGGTAACATAATCATCAAGTCCTGGTGGTCCAAATCGATGAGACCGACCTTTTCTACGCAGGAAGACAGATACGGGACTAATGGTTAAGAGGTACAACATAAGCTAATAACATAAACGACAACTGATAAACCAAGGTCCCAATACCAAAGGAGGGCTCTTCCAATTCCGTCCAGTTCCTCTTCTTTTTCCTCGTGGCTTCTGCGTGAACCGCAACAACATGCTGGTAGTCGGCCATTCCCTCAAAATGGTAGGCCTCCGAGACCCGAGAAACAATATCTGCAGTGAGGGTAGGTGATCCGCTTCCGTCTCCCTGGGGGGGTTTCCGCTTCTTGGAGATCTTCAGGAGCAGATTGTTACACGGACGCAGGTGCGCAGACACGGGATGCGAGTAGGGATCGTCGGGGCGGAAGTGGAGCTCCAATGTAGTACCAGACGGCGAGCTGCGAGCCTGCAATTTCCCAGGCAATCAAATCAAACCAACTAAACTTGAGCAAACGGCGTTAGGAAGGAGATCAAACGGCGTTAGGAAGGAGAGCAAACGGCGTTAGGAAGGAGAGCAAACGGCGTTAGGAAGGAGGAGGAGGAGGAGGGATTACCTTAACCTTACCTTGCGAATAGCATCCGGGCCGCCTAGGGTTCGGATGGCGCGAGGAATCGAAGGGGGATAGCCCGGGTAATTGACCGCGAAGGCCGATTCCTCGGGTACGCTTCCTGAGACCTTCCCATCCTCTATCAACCCCATCTCTCCGTCTCTGGAGACGCACCGCCCGACGTCGTTTTAGGGTTGCTGCTCGCGGTAGGTTAGGGTTTCGAAGTTGTGTGACAAATCCAATTTTTTTTATTAGTTGAACAAATTTTTGTAAACAAAAGATTTCGTGTTCGAGTTTTACCCCTTTTGGAAAAATTATCAGATAACTCGAACTAAAAAACCGATTTTTTTGCGGGGTTAGTGGCCCGAAAATGAGGTGATATGGACAAAAAAAAAAATATAACACGGAGTAAAACGGCACCGTTTCGGTTGACTTCAGTTGAGCCACAAAAGAAAAGTGGGTTATCCAAAAAAGGGAAGGGAGATGGAAAACACATCATGGGAGCAGAAGCTCCATGCCCTAACACACATCCTAACAAGCCCCACAACAACACCATCTCTTCACTCACAGTTGTTCATCTCCAACCAAATCCCATGCTACCTCAACTGGGACTACCCTCCTCTCCTCTGCACCACCACCAATCCCAATCCCAATCCCAATCCCAATCCCTTCCTCCTCCTCCTCCTCCTCAGAAGAATAAGAAGAAGGGTATCTTCCACCTCCTGGCGGTCGAAATGCCCGTACCAGCAGCCTCCGCCGTTGGAGCTCGCCAGAGGTGTCGAGGAGGCCCGGTGGGGCGGCGAGCAGAGAATGGCGTATGCGAGGAAGAGGATCATGAGGAGGAAGATGGAGCTTAATGTCAGCCCTTTGATTCCTATTCTGGTGCCCAACCTACTCTGTTTTTTGCTACTCATATGGAACCCTTTTGATCCCGATTTATGAGGGAATCCACTATCTTCTGTTTGTGCTTCTTTCTTATCCGTTGCTATCAATTGCCTTCTATCATCTTCTTCTTCTTCATTGGGTAATTCGAATACGCACCGATTAATCTATGTTCGAACTCGATAAGGACTTATCCATAGTGGTAAAATTCTCGATAAGTATTCTAATATTGTGGGTACATTAGCGTCGTTATAATTGCACTCGAATAAATCAATATTTTAACTCCCTATTAAACCTGTTTGAAGTTTTTTTTTTCTTCAATATTGTTTGGAGTTTGCATGAGAAGGCACCGGTCTTTCTTTAACATCATTGGGCTGTGGCCCGAAGGTTTACCATGGGTTCGGGCCTAATGGGTTATGTTTCGGGAGTAGGGTTGGGCTTTTAAGAGATAAGACAAAGGCCCCCTTTCTATTTCTTAAGTTGTTACAATTTCAATTTGAAGTTACAAGTTCGAGTTTTAAAATACAAAAATATTGTTTTATGTTTGTATCAAACCTAAATTAGTTAACTGATTGGAAGTGCTGATTTTAATGTATAATTAACGAGTAATTATATGTTAAACCTGATTAATTAACAAACTAATTCGTTAATAATAAATCACTTACTTGTTGAAGCAAGAGGTCCACAGGTTCGGGTCAACAATGCCTTCGTGCCAGTCGAATTACGATCACGTTATAACAGATTCGTAATTGATTTTCACAAGATTTCCTCTATTAAAAATCTGATCAAAATTCGGGGACTATTCCAAAGTTTTTTCTTTCTTTTGAGTGGTTGTGGGAAAAATTACAGATTGGTTCAGCCAGATTTCCCTTTTTATAGAAAAATCCGGTTAATCAGAACGCGCCACGTGGTGTGGTGGCATGCCACGTGGCACTTCCGGGCCGCATGTCCGCCATGTGGTAAAGCTACCCCTAGCTTTGCCACGTGGCAAATTCGGGCCGCATGCCACGTGGTAAAGCTACCCCTAGCTTTGCCACGTGGCAAAGCCGGGCCGCATGTCCGCCATGTGGCAAAGCTACTCCTAGCTTTGTCACGTGGCACCACGTCACGCTGACGTGGCGTGGCGCCTGGCGTGGCCCTGGGCCGGTCAATGCGGATTGACCGGCCCATTTTACCCAACATTTTGGGCCTGATGGGCTTGGGCCAAATCAGGCACAATAAGGCCCAATAAGGCACAATAATAATTGTCTGATTGGACCTTAAGGTCTAACAGGAAGCTAGGTAGATTTAACTAAAAACATCTGAAAAAAGTTTAAAACATACGAGTCCAAACATTTTAGTTCTATGATTTCCGAGAAACAAACAAAAAGAGAGTTCTGAATTGGCCAAATGGGTTTCTAATTATATTTTTTGGTTCATATTAATAGGTAGCTAATTTATTGAATCAATTAATTTAGGCTGGTCAATTAATGTAAGTGTTTATTGGGGGGGTTAAAAACTGCATTTTTTTTAAGAATTATTAATAACTGCATACTAGTTGCAAGACTTTGGGATACTATCTTTTTCTTTCGTTCCAGCTAATTGTCTGCCTTCTTCTTTTCCTCCTTTTTGACTTTTACTATTATAATAGACAATATGTCCACCTGCCGCAAATCACGCAAGAACCATAGCTCCCCCTCCCAGAAAATGTTATAAGTGGGAAAGAGAAAAAAAAACAAAAAGCACTTAAATTAGTCTGTGAGGAAGTTTTATATTAATTAAAGGTATCAAATTCGAACTCCGAAAAATAAAGTAGTGTTACAAATTTGTTAGAAAATTTTTATTATTTTTCAAAAAATGTAGTGAGTCCAAACTTGGATTAGGAAAATAAAAATTGTGAGAAATAGAAGAAAAAACTCAATCCATTCTATAAAAAAAACTCAAAACAGCTGCAAGCAATTTCCTTTGGCTTTGGGGTGGGCCCAATCCCTTTTAATTTCTTTATATTGTTCCTTGTTTGTCAATCTTATTGGCCTGGTTTGCATGCGTCCTTTCCATGGGACTCTTGTCCTGTGCATAATTAAGCTAAATATGGATTTGTTTTCCACTTTCTATGATGGTGATTTTGTATGATATAGATAATAGATGACAATACCCAAGCTCAAAAGATTAGCCCAATTAACAATTGAAGAATTGACATATTTTGTCATTACAAAAAAGGCAAAGTATAGAACCTTGAAAATTATATTGAAATTCAAAATATGGGTACATATTCGAAAACCCCTTTTCTATTTTCTTTATTTCTAGGATTTTCTTTTTCTTACATCTAAAACATCCCTAGAACAACAAAGAGAAAAGGAGAACCTAGAGTTCCTTTCCAGAAAAATTATCTTTCTCAAACCTTCGGCATTTTCGGTCGTAAAAATTATTCTTAATCTGATCTTGAGTAAGTATCAACCAATGATGAACTTCGTTATAATCTTGTGAAAAATGTTATTGAAACTATGTGTTTCAAGAGGAATAATTTCTTATGACTTTGAGTTTATGTAATTATAATTAATTACTTGAAATTCTTCATACTTACTAATGTAACTTATTGAGCGGCTATCTATTCATATAATCTGATCGTGCTCTACTTTGTTCGCGAATAATATATCAAACGTGGTTAAAAAACTATTTTGTTGAAAAAATGGTGCATACTGTATACTAAAAAATTGACACGTGTTCTATTTGGATGACAGATTTCAAAATTAAAGGGTTAAAATTTTAAGAATTTTAGAATAAATCATTAAATTTTGATAAAGGAAACACGTGGCAATGATGTATATAAAGTTGAATCGATGTTACCAGTCAACAACTTTTTTTATATAAGTAAAATGTATATTTCCCTAAAACAAGTCCGTCATAAAAAGTTATATCAAAACTGCATTTAAGATATCAGATATATACTAATCAGAGACAATCTGATTAGTACTATCTAAGTACAATTATCAAGGGGACTCCAAAAGAATAACCAAACCGAAAATACCCCAAGGCCATGCAAACCGACATGAGCTTAGACCAAGGGAAGACAAACCTAAACTATCCTAGCAAACCCAAATAATCATAAATCAAGGAGGATCAAAAGACCAAAATATGCACGAACCTGTAGCTGAGTCCTTAATCACTTGGAGGATATTAGTCGTATCTTCCTCTCAAGAGAATCCCGAAGAGATCGCAAGGCGCCAAGCTTCCATGGCGAGATCCTCGGTGCATGCATCATCATAAACCACTTTTTGAGCATCGTCTTACGCCTCTAAGCTTGATAAAAGAGAGCAAAAGCTTTGCTCCGCGAAAGGCCTCTTTCGAGATTGAATTTTAGGATTTCACGTCGTGATCTTCTCGAGAGTCGTTGCTTTGGGCGTGGATTTCCTAACCCGTCAACTTGATCTAATCGGTGTCATCAACAAAAACTTTCTCTTGCGAATCTTCTTGGGCACAGAGGGAGGACGCACCAAAAAAGGTGAAAGTCTTACCTCCAACAATGACAAGTTGATCTCAACCGTTGAACCAATATGCTGCAAATTTGTCACACCAATATCAACTAGGAATTGCATATCATCCAATAAACCTACAGGGGAGCGGCCACAGGAGATGTAAGGAGCTGTAATTCATTAGAAGTAGTAGCCAGGGGCTGTAATTTAAGCAGTTGCTGATTGACCTCAAGGAGCAGGGTTTCATCCACATCCGCCTTCGCAATCACCAGGTCAGCAGAAACCACTTCAGCAGTGAGAAGCTCAATGGAGACCTGTACTACACCAGAATCTGCCAAGCAAGTTGCAGTAGTAACTCCTGGAGAACCAACATCAACAAACAGAGCCAACGATGAACCTGCATCACCAACAAGTGCACCAGCAAGGGAGATAGCAAAGAACTGCAAGGAGGCACCAGCAAGAGAAACAACAACTAAAATAGGCTGCATGGCAGCGGAACATATAGCCTCCACCAAACTATCGGCCGCAGGGGACACAACTTTGAGTTTCAAGCGAGAAGTATGGGGCTATGTTGCATCATCCAAATCATCAACTTGGAGCCCCTCAATAGCAGAGCAATTAGCCTCTTCATCACCAAATGCTGAGTCAAACCTAATGTCGTCTTAAAGGCCGAAACCCCAACCAGAAACATAAGTCCCATCCACCTCAATAGAGATCATTTCCTCAATTCTAACTACAAAAATCTCCGAGCTAATTTTAAGATTGAAGATGCAAAAACCCTTGTCCAACTTGGAGGAAGAGATTTGGACAAAAGCCACGACTAGGCGGCGCCGACTGGAGGTGAGTTTGTGCACCGAAATGAAGTCTCCCAGAGAAGAGATCAACCATTCAAGAAAAACAGAGTACCATACAAGATTCCCCAGATTTGATCGATGAATGGGTTCATGTACAGGGGAAGGAAGAACTAAGTTGGAGAGTTTTCCATATAATAGTTGTATGAACCGACACATAATCACAGGAGGTAGGAAGGTATATTCCACAGATTGACGCTGTAATTCATCTGTGGCTTTTAAGAATATTGAGGCCATCGATGTAAAAGGGGTTGTTGATGGTCTTTGCCCACTCTATTGTTGTAGTTTCCACATATTTTTGCCCTAAATTTATGTTATAGATGTACACAGAAACCTATCAGGAATTCTCTTGTCCTTGCTTCGCCCTCAACATTTGAATTCAAATCTGGACGGAGAGGAGATTGATGATGTCCAGATCAGGGACCAATATTATGTCACAATTATAAATTAATAATATGAATATATGATAACTCGAGATAACTCAAATAACGTGGTTATAGTACAACATATATAATCTCTCTATTATATATAATCATTTTCTTCTCTCGTAAAAAAAATATGTGATCAACAATGGTGTTTTTCCAGTCCATCAACTTGGGAATTTTTGTAACAAATTATTTTTATTATTCATTGTCCAAACCTGCTTAACTTATAAATAATTTCGAAAACAGAACCAACCCTTAAAATCTTCCATTTGTTATCCAGAAGTAATCCCTCCCTCCTATTAATTTTGCTAAAAATATATATACAACCTGTGTCCAAATGACTGATGCCCCTGAATTGAAGCCTGGCCTTTGCAGATTTGAGGTGCTGCTGGTTTATCACGGCAGCTCTCCAAGATTAAGCTGATCAGCAGCACCATCATCGGTGTCACTCATCATCGTCATCAATGGAACTCGCATCGTCATTTTGCTCAAATATCTGGTATTCTTCTTCGCTACTGCCGGCATCTTGTGATTTCTTTCCAGGATCTTCTGTTGATGATGGAAAGCTACCAAAGAGGTCTTGCAAATAGCTTCTCGAGTCGCTGTCCAGTGCTAGATCATCGTGCATCAAGGGAACATACTAAAACAAGAACACTAAGCATCTCTTGCAAGCTAGAGATTGCAGTATCATTTCAAAGTAAATAAAATTCAAGGTCCACTACAGAACTAAGAACAAGTAGGATACGTGGTGGTGATTGTAGTGACATCTCGTCCTCCTGACCATCCAGGTCCAGATCCTAATATGAATCCTAAAAATTTATGTATTAGTCGAAACAAAAAGAATATATAAATGCACAAAGGAGATAACGATTACCAAATCCATATCCTGATATGCATCCAACTCCTCTTCGTGTTCATCAGCTTCTATTTCCTCCATGACATTGTCGTCGTCATCATCGTTGTCATCCTCAGGTTGATGGTCACCAGGATCCCCATCTATAACCTCTGCAAAATGTGTTTCAGCAGAATTCACTAATCGCGACGCATATAAACTTGTTAGGAAACACATTTATCATAACCAAATTAATGGATTTAAGTTCTGCTCAAAAGATAATAATGGATCCAAATTAATACTAGGTAGATCTATTTGACCTAAAATGGATCCAATTTCATTTTGGTGCACAAGCTCACCTCCAGTCGCTGCTTTGGGCGTGGGTTTTCTAACCCGTCAACTTGATCTAATCAGTGTCATCAACAAAAACTTTCTCTTGCAAATCTTCTTGGGCACAGAGGGAGGACGCACCAAAAAAGGTGAAAGTCTTACCTCCAATAATGACAAGTTGATCTCATCTGTTGAACCAATATGCTACAAATTTGTCACACCAATATCAACTAGAAATTGCTCATCCAATAAACCTACAGGGGGAGCGGCCACAGGAGATGTAAGGAGCTGTAATTCATCAGAAGTAGTAGCCAGGGGCTGTAATTCAAGCAGTTGCTGATCGACCTCAAGGAACAGGGTTTCATCCACATCTGCCTTCGAAATCACCAGGTCAGTAGAAACCACTTCAGCAGTGAGAAGCTCAATGGAGACCTGCACTACACCAGAATCTGTCAAGCAAGTTGCAGTAGTAACTCATGGAGAACCAACATCAACAAACAGAGCCAACGATGAACCTGCATCACCAACAAGCGAACCAGCAAGGGAGACAGCAAAGGACTGCAAGGAGGCACCAGTAAGAGAAATAACAACTAAAATAGGCTGCATGGCAGCGGAATATATAGCCTCCACCAAACTATCGGCCGCAGGGGACACTACTTCGAGTTTCAAGCGAGAAGTATGAGGCTATGTTGCATCATCCAAATCATCAACTTGGAGCCCCTCAATAGCAGAGCAGTTAGCCTTTTCATCACCAAATGCTGAGTCAAACCTAATGTCGTCTTGAAGGTCGAAACCCCAACCAGAAACATAAGTCCTCCACCTCAATAGAGATCATTTCCTCAATTCTAACTACAAAAATCTCCGAGCTAATTTTAAGATTGAAGATGCAAAAACCCTTGTCCAACTTGGAGGAAGAGATTTGGACAAAAGCCACGCCGACTGGAGGTGAGCTTGTGCACCGAAATGAAGTCTCCCAGAGAAGAGATCAACCATTCAAAAAAAGCGGAGTACCATACAAGATTCCCCAGATTTGTAACCAAATACGCCGGGTAGAGGCGCAAAAATTTTCAAACCAAGGTTCGGCAGTCTTGAAGAAAGGCACCAATTTGACAGACCAAACTCGCCTATCCTTAATCGAAGCAAACATAATAAGGATGATGTCACCTCCAAACACCCAGATTTGAAAGCCTTTGACGCCATAGTTGGAGAGATTCTTGCTAATGCAACGTGATTGCCTCGCATCAAGAAGAGTTGCCACAACACTGCGATCTAACCACTCAACCTGGACCTGGACCTCGTTTGGAGGACAGTACTCGAGATCAGCCAAACTTATCTCAGAAGACTGAAAGAGCCTGGGGACGACCGAGCTAGGAGGACGAAGGGGCTCGGTAAACGTCTGCACCTGGTCGACCCGCCGCTGACCTAGGGAGGAGGTACTGGAAGGAACAATCAGAGAGCCCTTGCCACCACGTTCAAAGCGCACTTTGGACACAAATAATCCACTGTGCTCCACCCGACACCCGTTAGACTTCAGAATTGAGATATGAGCAAAGTAAGATTGCAGGAACTGTAATTTCATTTCAACAGGACAAAAATAATAATTTCATTTATACTAAAGTTAGGAATTATAATTAATTTTCAAATATATTTTCTTTGTGGAAATTTATTTTTAAATATATAGTAATACCCGTACACGATACACTGCTTTTAATAATATATGATTATAAAATATATTTTTTGCAAAAATTTATACTTGTTACAAATATATGAAAGTAGAAAATAGTTTTCGTTTCAATTCCTGTCAAAAAAGAAAAATAGAATTTATTTTCATGGAGAATAAATTAATGGAAACAGGTGCATGTTAACTAAAATGTGAGAGCAGTTGTATAATTTTTGCTCTCAGTTTCTTGTCTCATTTCTTTCCCCGGAGACATGGAACCTTGTTGGAAGTTAGGTGAAGAAAATTGGGAAAAGTCCACTTAAGTACCCTGTGGTATCACTGATTCTCACTTGAGTACCCTGTGGTTTAAAATCGATAGAACCGGTCCAACTTATTCCAATTTTTATCACTTAGGTCCACCCAGATCCGGTTCGGGATTTTTTTGCAAAACGCGTCGTTTTGACGCTGACGTGGCGGTAGATAAATTACAAAATAGTACCTAATTTGTTTATATTATTTCGACTCATCCTCTTCTCCATCTTCAACCTCTAGCTTCTCCATCTCAAAACACAATAGCCAAAATCAAAAACCACTGCCACAGATCTAAGAGGCAAGCTTTCGAGCTCTTCTCCAACGAGCCCACTACCACTGAGGACCTTCGAGCTCTTCACCGACAATTCCACCGCCGCCGAGGACATTCCAGCTCTTCTCCGACGAGCCCGCCACCGTCGAGGACCTTACAGCTCTTCTCCGACTAGCCCACAGCCACCGAGGACCTTCGAGCTCTTCACCAATGAGCCCGCCATTGTCGAGGACCTTCGAGCTCTTCTCCGATGAGCCCGCCACCACCGAGGACCTTCGAGCTCTTCACCAACGAGCCCGCCGCCGTCGAGGACCTTCCAGCTCTTCTCCGACGAGCCCGTAGCAGCCGAGGACTTTCGATGCGGGCGGTGAGCGTCTTCGCAAAGAATTTGAACAGTAGCATATTTAACGGTATGTGGTCATAGGAAAGGGACAACTAAAAACAACAAATTAGATGAAAAAGGTTTTAGTTGGAAGCAAATTGATGATTACTAATTATATCACGAATTTTTTCTCTCCCAATGGAATCCAAGTAATCTTTTCGAGTTTTTGAGAAATGATCATTGTTAAATACTTGTTAAGATAGTCTTATCATATTTCAAAGGTCTCATCCGATTCAAATTAGTATTAGTCGGTCTAGTAGATATCCATATACAAGGTAGTATAAAACCAAAAAAATAGTTCTTTTGTAAATTGAAGAATTATTAAGCAGTTTTTTTAACTTCTGGAATTTAGAGCCGTGTCCCTATTTAAGGATGGTTCTCCAAATAATATTTTTTATCCGTAAGACTGAAACTTGATACATTCTTAAAAAAATTTAAGTCTTTTACCACTTGAATCAAAATTTGGTAATTAATAAGTAGTTGAATCAATAACAAAAATTGTTAGAATTTTTAATACGAACAGTTGTGCACAAGTTCACTATAGCATAAACCTATGTAAATACACAGGTAAAGGCATTACACCAAAAATTGTTAGAGTTTTTTATTGATTAAAAAATTTACATAGATAAAAATTTGTAAATACACCACACTTATAAGAGAAAAATATACTATCAACATTCCCCCCAAAAAAATCCCAAGAAAAATCTCCTGACATCGTGATTTGGCTGCTAATTCCTGGAACTGAATAATCCTGATAAAGATTTCCTAATTATGGAAGATCTTGAGACGAAATTGATTAAATTGTTAAGTAAAATAGAGCCCATTTCTTTTTTTGTTTTATAGCACATGTTATCTTGCTTACTGGGCTAACTAATTCATGTTCGAATTGGGTGTATTAAAATTCTCCCAACAAATATTTAACACTGCTACGTTTCTAATGATTCAAACTAAAAATTTTTTATTTAAACTGAAATAACACTCTCACCCGTTAAGAGTAGTGGTTGTTAGTAAATGGAGCCCATTTCTTGGATACTCCAAAATGTGTGTGTATGCCATCATGATTGCCCTCCATCCTTTTCTTACATGAGTGGTATGAGGTCGCTACTTTCTTTTGCCCGAAGCTTCTTAAATGTATGCTCTCTCTTAAAGAAACCATATGTTTAAAGGAGACCACATTGGCATTTCCGGTACCTAGAATCATTGAGACATGGTGGCCAACTAGTTAGTAGCGGATTTTATTTAGGGTTGATTTTTTCAATAGTATTTTTCTATTCGTAAGATCTGAATCCAAATTTTTTTTAAGAAATCATTACCATGTGGATTACGTTGAGCTGGTCAGTAGTACATTAATTGTATGTGTCATTGAAAGGATGATCATGTATTTGTTCTCACCCAAAATGATGAAACTGTACACATGCGGCCCGTAATTAAGATGTAAATGTGTTGTTTTATTTTGATGAGATGCTTCACATAGGGATTTTTTTAAATACATTTATAGTTAGGTTGAACTCGAATTAGCCATATAAAATTCATAAATGTTGTTGTGTATGCGATAGCCTATAATGTAGTCAGTCATAAACAAGAATTCATTACGAATGTTTTGCTAAATTGACTTAGAGTGTTACTAAATATTGATATTGTTTATCTTCGTCCCTGGCTTCGAGATGAACAATTAAGAACGGGTGAAAAGGATGCCTCAGTTTTACCTAATCCAACTAGAATTGGTGGCCAAGAGACAAAATTAGTTGGTTTCCAATTCGCTCCAATTAAGGTTCAGACTTTTTAATTTGAAACTCATCACTTGTGTACTTTTTAATTTGAAACTCATCACTTGTGTAACCGATATTCTAATATTTGCAATTTACATAATGGGAACCTAATTTTTTTGTTGATACGTAACGGGAACCTAATTTTATCAATTTCTCTCTATATATACCTAACTCATTGTGATATGTTTTTTTAATAAGCAACTTTTATTAAAATAAAAGAAAATAAAATAAATAAGAAAATTTTAGTTTATAATGATGACCTTTTCAACAAAGATAAACGTCGAGACAAGTATAGGGCATCCCATACAAACATTTATTTGGTTAACTAATAATCATGGTAGCAAAGTACGAAATATAACAACTCCACAAAAAAAAGTTTTCAAATTTTAGGGAGTAAAAGTGGAATAGCGTTGAAACAACACAAAATTATATTACTGCACCTGGACTCCAATTGGAACAGCAAAGACTAGAACAGCTTTCATTAATATATTCTTGAAATCACGGCCAAATAATCCTAGCGTATGTTTATTTTCTAAGATTGGTTTTTGGTAAGTCAAACCCAAAAGGAGTTTGATGAAAATTTAGCATAATCACCATATATATTGGATAATTTTTTAGGGTATATAATTTGATATATTATATAATATTTTTTGGAATTTTCTATATTAATAGAAGATTCACTAGAAACTTTATGTTGGTCCCTACATACTAAGTCATTTGATGACTTGGTGTATCTTCACCAATCAATAAAAGACATGTGGATTGATGGGACAAGCCATTAACCAAATGACTAATTATGAAATAAAATCTTGTAATAGTTGTGGCTTGGCTAATAAAGAAAATTTGTAACAAAAAAGGAAGTTGGACTTATTGTCTCCACCAATTTTTAAAACTTAGAATTGACTAAGTAAAACGTCTCCACCAACTTTTTTTTAATTTTTTTCTCTCAAAGTCTCTTATTTCTAGTAATTATAAGTTTTCGCTCTTGTATAGATTCAAAATGTTTATACTTGACAGTTTTGACGCGTAATTAACGAGTAATTATGTATTAAACCTGTTTAATTAACAAATTAATTCGTTAATAATAAATCACTTACTTGTTGAAGTAAGAGGTCCACAGGCTCGGGTCAACAACTTCTTCGCACTGGTCGAATTACGATCACGTTTGAACGGATCTGTAATCGATTTTCACGAGATTTCCTTTTATCGAAAATCTGATAAAAATTCTGGAACTGATCCGGAATTTTCCTTTTGAATTGAGTGGTTGTGGAAAAAGTTACAAATTGGTCCAGCCGGATTTCTCCTTTTATAGGGAAATCCGGACAGCCAACATGCGCCACGTGGCGAGCCACACATCCGCCACGTGGCAAAGCTACCCCATAGCTGCGCCACGTGGCACCACGTGGCAAGGCTACCCATAGCTTTGCCACGTGGCGCCTTGGTCCACATGTCCGCCACGTGGCAAGGCTGCGCCTAGCTTTGCCACGTGGCGCCACGTGGCGCAATGTAGACGAGCCACGTGGGTTGCCACATGTGACGTCAGCACCATGTCATGCTGACGTGGCGCTTGCGCAGCTTGGGCCGGTCAACGCGGGTTGACCGGCCCATCCAACCCAACTTTTTGGGCCTAATGGGCCCGGGCCCAATTAGGCACAATAATAATTGCCTATTGGGCCCAAGGTCCAACATCTCCCACTCAATTATTATTGACCTTGATCAATAGTTATCAGATTTCTTTAAAGGATTTCGTGCGACCAGGACACGTCGAGTATGTTAAGCCAAATTCAAGAGCACAGACACTCAGGCTACTTGAATAGTAGCATCTCGACAACCTTCTTGTATAATGTATGCTTTTACCCCAGGACTCATGTCACATTCCATTGTTCACATCAGTGATTTCAAACAATTATATTCGGGTTCACTATTGTACTTTTCAATACAATTGGTGCACCTGAACCACGAAACTCAGAATGTGATGAATAGAGTTCCTTCTCCCTTAACTATATTCCTTTCATAATGATACAGACTGCTTTTCTGGTCAGCCCTGCCAGGTCGAATCGCTATGCCATAACCTTTTCATGAACTTTCCAAGCTAGCAGCACTGGATCATACTTCCAGAATACGTTTAGGATCTTAAGGGTAGGTTTCGGGAATCACAATTCTCGAAAATTGGTTTCACACCAGGGATTGTGAAATCACTCAACATTTTCATCCCATCCAGTGGTCGAGTAGCACACATGATACTGATCACGTGTTACGGTGTATGTTCCTTTTTAAAGGAACACATGTCATTTAACACTATACTAGAGTATCAGCCTTAGCTTAACTCTAGGCTAATAGGACAGACAGTATGATAAGTTCTACTTATATCTTATCATATGGATTGTAGAAAATCCAAATGCAGCAACTTATTCCTGCATCCCATAAGGAAACTTGCTCTTAAGCAAGACGGCATTCCGCCATAGGACATGCACTTATGAATGTCCAATAACTGCCTCATCTCATCTAGGAATCAACTTCTTGACTCCCACTGAGGTAAACACCCGTGTGAGTGGGCTACTTCTCTGTCCGACATGTTTCACATTTAACTCATATTGCCAAATAAAAATTCTTTTATTCCAACTAATTGGATTACAAATAAAACCGTCGTAAACCCAGTGACTTAACATGTTTCTCAAAAACTTCTCGAGGTAATGCTTTAGTCATTGGATCTGCGGCCATATCTCGTGTAGATATGTGTTTCATACACAGTTCTTTATATTTTATTAAATTTCTCACAAAGTGAAATTTAATATCTATATGCTTAGCCCTGCTATGGAATCTAGGATCCTTAGCACATGCTATAGCTACCTGATTGTCGCAGAATAAACTCACTGGCTCCGTCGAGTTGATCAGGGAGAGATGGCTTAAGAATCTCTTCAACCATACCACTTCTTGTGCAGCATGAGCTGAAGCTACATATTCTGCTTCCATTGTTGACAGGGATACACATGTTTGCTTCTTACTGCTCCATGAGGCAGCACCCCCGTTCAACAAGAAAATAAATCCAGATGTAGACTTTTTCTTATCCACATCACCTCCCCAATCAGCATCAGTATAGCCACTCAATATCAGGTCACGGCCTTGATAGCACAAAGAGTATTCTGCAGTAGTATTCAAATATTTCAAAATCTCTTTGACAGCCTTCCAGTGAGCACTGCCTGGATCAGACTGATATCTGCTTGCTATCCCAACAGCATAGCAAATGTCAGGTCTAGTACACAACATTGCGTACATCAGGCATCCAACTGCATTGGCATAAGAAATCTTCTCCATGTCCCTACGTTGTTTAGCTGTTTTTGGGCACATGTCCTTACACAAATTATGACCTTTAACCAATGGGACATACTTTGGGTTACTGTGATCACAATTGAAATATTCTACTACTTTGCGAATATATGTCTCTTGTGAAAGTGACACTATTCTTTTCGAACGATTCTTCGAAATCTTAACTCTGAGTATGTAATCTGCTTCACCCATGTCTTTCATTTCAAAGTTGGAAGATAACCAATCTTTGATTTTGACAAGAAATCCCATGTCATTTCCAGCTAAAAGTATGTCCTCAACATACAAGGTGATGATAACAAACTTCTTTCCTGATCGCTTAACATACACACAGTGTTCTTCGTCTATCATTATAAAATCATGCTGCATGATCGTATTATGAAAGCGAATATACCACTGTCTAGACGAATTCTTAAAGCCATAAATTGATCTATTTAATTTGCAAACTTTGTGTTCGCAGCCTTTTTGAATGTAGCCCTCAGGCTGAATCATATAGATTTCTTCATCCAATTCTCCGTGGAGAAAAGCAGTCTTTACATCCATTTGATGTAATTCTAGATTCATGTTAGCAACCATAGCTAAAATGACCCTAATTGACGTAAATCTAACAACAGGTGCAAAAGTCTCCTCATAGTCTATCCCAGCCTGTTGTTTAAATCCTTGGGCAACCAAACGCACTTTGTATCTTTCGATACTGCCATCTGCATTGCGCTTGATTTTGAGAATCCACTTATTCCCAATTGCCCTACGCCCCTTAGGTAGGTCAACCAGATCCCAAACCTGGTTTTTGATCATAGAAGACATTTCTTCATCCATTGCATTCATCCATTCATCACGTTTTGGAGATGACAATGCTCCAGATATATTTTTAGGTTCATCTTCATCCTGCAGGATGGCCAGAAGAATTTCACTTGGACCACCAAATTTCTTTAGTGATACCAAGAACGCATTAGCCTCGCCTTCGATGTCAAATCGTCGGCGTGGTATGCTAGTTCTGCTAGACCTACGGTATTCCCGGTTTTGATAAACATCTCTCATATATTCATCATATCCAGGAATCGTACTCCCACTGGGTGGAAATACCGTACTCCCACTGGAATAAGGAATTACCTCCCTTTCAGGACTCAGATCACGACCTTCCAGATCATTTTGAGTTGAAAAATCTCTATCTTCCTCCTCAATTCTTCCACTCGGAAGAAGTGATCCAGATGACTCTGGTTCATTTGTCTCATAAAGGGTAAGGTCACTACTAACCTCCTCCAACTTTGGAAATTCATTCTCCAAAAATGTGACATCGAGTGATTCAAATTCTGTTACATGTCCATTGTCCAGTTCACCCACGAACACGTACCCTTTAGATACCTCTGGGTATCTTATAAAGATACTTTTTCTACCTCTCGGTCCTAATTTATCGAAAGTACTTGAGGTAGAATGGATATAGGATGCACACCCCCATGGCTTAAAATAGGATAAATCAGGCTTCCGATCTGTCCACATTTCGTAAGGAGTGGCTATAACAGACTTAGAGGGTACACGGTTTAGAACGTATGCGGCAGTCAGGAGCACATCTCCATAGAATGATATAGGCAAATTTGCCTCTGCCATCATCGATCTAACCATATCAAGAAGGGTTCTATTCTTTCTTTCAGCAACTCCATTTTGCTGTGGTGTATAAGGAATGGACAACTGATGTTCAATTCCTTTTTCAATGCATAGAGCTTTGAACTCATCAGAAAGATATTCACGGCCACGATCAGTTCATAAGGCCTTTATCTTTCTATCCTTCTGATTCTCAATAAAACTCATGTATGTCATGAAGTAGTTTATGGCTTCAGACTTGTGAGAAATCAGGTATATCAGACCATATCTAGTATAGTCGTCAATAAAGGTGATGAAGTAATATGCTCCATGCCTTGCCCTCACGTTCATTGGACCACATATGTCAGAATGGACTAATTGTAGTAGAAATTTGGCTCTAGCCCCAGTACCGAAAGGTTTTTTAGTACTTTTCCCTTCTAGACATGATACACAACTAGGTAATATAGATTTCTCTGTATTGCCCAACAGTCCTGCCTTAGCTAGACGGTTTAAACGATCCTGACCGATATGGCCAAGTCTAGAATGCCATAGTTTAATATCATCCTCTGATGAATTTGAACTAGTGACAAAGGAAAAACTTTCAGAAGGATCAATATCCAGAATCAAAAAATCTTCCGATATATATCCAAGGCCAAAATAGGCATCATCCAAAAATAATCTAACGGTGTCGTTCTCAAATGACAACCGGAAACCTAAAGACATTAAGGTCGAAATTGAGATCAGGTTCCTTCGTATGTCTGGAGCAAACAACACGTCATGTAAAAGAAGGGCACGACCACCACGAAGGTGTAATCTACAAGTGCCCAGGCCTTTCACATCCACGCACGAGTTGTTACCGACAAAAATAGTTTTTGCTCCAGCCGGCAACCGCCTGTACTCAACGAACGAACCACGGTCTCTAGCTATATGGTCTGTCGCTCCTGAATCAATCACCCACACAGAATGTGATTCAGTTAGAAGGGTACAAGAGGATACATACAATTTACTCACACTTGAGTTTAGATGTACCTGCTTGGGCATTTTGCAATCTTTTGCAAAATGTCCCTTCTGTTGACAGTTAAAACATTTCACTTTTGAAATGTTTAACCGCTTGTTCTTTTTAGCCTTGGAGCCATCCAACTTGGTTCCATGGTTTTCAGCCTTTGGAGTTTGTTTACACTTACCCTTCCCTTTATCTTTTTTCTTTTTCCCACCACTCCCAGTCGAACAAATCGAATGGGCTTCAGGGTGGGATTTCATAGCTAGGAGGTGATCTTCCTCCAGCTCAAGGTGTCTGGCAGCATCATCAAATGTTACCAAATGATCGGAATGGGTAAGATTCATCTTCATCTGTTCCCAACTTGGTGGTAGAGAACGGATGACAGCTTGAATCTGCTGCTCGTTGCTGAGTATGTGACCGGCCTCTGCTAGTTCACTGATCATATTGGACATCACTCTCAAGTGTTTCCTCATGGGAACCTCCAGACGCTTTTTAAAGGTGTCAAACCTTATGGTCAAAGCACGCAGCTTCGACACTGAAAGCTTTCCGAATTTCAGTTTGAGAGCATCCCATAACTCTTTCGCGTTGTCAAGCACGCGAAATTGTCTGGTGATATCATCCATCATTGAACTCAGCAAGATCAATCGAGCAGTAGTGTTTTTCCTCTTCCAAATAACATAAGCTTCCTTATCTCGCTTATGTTGAGCAGTTGTGCCTTCTTCAGGCTCATCCATTATGACATGTATGTGCTCCAGAACCTCTTGTTCTTCAAGCACATATTGGATTTTCATGCTCCAATTGTCATAGTTTTCACCGTTGAGTTTTAACTCACGGTTTAGCTCAGCAATGATGGATCTAGAAGCGACTGACATTTCTATAGGGATTTTTAATATGAGAACATATTAGAAATTTGATTTGGCAATATGATTCAATTTACTAATCACTCATAACTTTTAACGATATGGAGTTCTTGATTAATCTCAAAATCGAAGTGGGTCGCGGGCATGCTTCCCCTCACCATTCAAGTATTAATCTTAAACTTCAACCGTTTAAAGTTCATCGATAGTAAATTGAAGTGGAAGCAATTAAACAAACATCTTTATTTAATTACATGTTTGACACATGCATTTGTACATTCTGAGTGTGCTCACACATGCACAAAACCTCAGACAAGGTCACAACCTATTGTACAAAAGTCTCCCAAAAATAACATATGTATATGGGGACAGTTAAACATATAATCACACAGGGATCGGATGTCCAGGCGATCCGGTAGGAGAATCCAGATACATATCTGGATCCGGGTCCGGAGACGATCCGGTGCGGGCCGGGTATGAGGACGATCCGATGAGAAGTTCCAGGGTACTTTCCGGAACTGGAATTGAATCCATGATCCAGATGATCAGGAGCGGAGGAAAACTATAATAGTAATCCTTAGCGAGGTAGCAGTTCAAGATCAAACCGCTTCGCAGCTCCAGAACAGGAGAAGGTATCATTTCTCTGCGAAGACCCTTATCCTCAAGATAATGGACCAGACCATAGAGAGCATCTCTATGGGTATTGAACTCGGGTGCCGAGAAGACACTCATATCTTCTCGAATTTTCATCGTGACTAGGAGGTCTCGAAACATAGAGGGCCAGTCCTCTCCATGATCGTAACCTCCGGCCCAGATGCACTCTTGCATCTCCCGGTGAACAGCCTCAATGTGCTCAACAATGACATACATGTCATTCTTGGGCACACGCAGCGGTAAACGGCGCTTCAGAATCTTTTGTCGAAGTTCTGTTGCACAGAAGTTCAGATACCTGTCTCCAGTAGCCATCAAATCTTGCAACAATTGCAATTCAATTTTTGGGTTAATACTCATATTTTCCCAAAATAGGATTGAAAAACTCATTTTCCAATCTTTTGATGAACATTCTATGGATCAATTTATGTGATTTTAGTTTAACTTTCACATATCTCGGAACTCGTTCCAAAATATTTTCTTTTTAAGTTTATTAAAATATAATTTTAATAAACCTAATTGACAAAAATTTCTCAAAATTTTTATCAATTTATTGGATTTTAATTGAATAAAAACTGATTTTATCCAATGAAAAGAGAAAAACCCCAATTTTTTAAGTCTGACCATAAATCGGTTAGGTCGAACCAAGAAACCAGGCCAATCTGTCCGGTTTTTTGATTTTCTTGACCCGGGTATAAATATTTTCGGAAAAAATTGTGAAATTACGATTTTGCCCCTCGCATATTTTCCCTCTGATTTTCTCTCTCCCCGATCGCGAGGATGAAAATCCGGCCGCCGCTCCTCTCCACGACCGCCGGGTAACGGCGGCGAACCACGGGCCGAGACCGGTCGCAATCGACTCGAGGGGCAAAATTCTCTTAGTATGTAACGGCTGCTGTATTCCCAAAGATTCGAACTCGAAACATGATTAAACTATAACAAATCCGTGTTGTTTCTGTTTTGGTACAAGATATCATTCCTTTCTCTGCGCGTGCATCATACATATAGATGGCCATTAATTCCTGTCCAAGGAAGAAGGTAGAGACGCTATTAATAACCTTATGTAAAAAAAGTAAAGGTTTTGGGTAAGTACATACTAAATAAATAACTACAGATTAGGAAAAGTGAATAAATTAAAAAGAAGAAGATGGTTCACATGTCGCCTCTGCACTAAAAGGCCATTATTTGACCGGCCCATCCAACCCAACTTTTTGGGCCTAATGGGCCCGGGCCCAATTAGGCACAATAATAATTGCCTATTGGGCCCAAGGTCCAACAATACTTATATTACTTAAACTAGAAAAGAGAAGTTCGAATATTTACTCACACTTACGTTTAAATAAAACTTACAAAAGTGTTGTTAATTTTCATGTTTGATAAGGTAAAAAAGAAAAATAACCGAATGATAAGTATAAGATTGGTGATAACCAGAAATATATGACATGGTATTATTATCTCTATTGTTTTAGATTTTTTTGTTTTTCACGCAAACAATAAAAAGGTTACAACTAAGTCCAACTTCCTTTTTTGTTACAAATTTTCATTATTAACCAAAGGGATAATTATTACAAGATTTTATTCTATAATTAGTCATTTGGTCTCATCACTCCACATGTCTCTTATTAATTAGTGGAGATATACCAAGTCATCAAATGACTTTGTATGTAGAGACCAACATAAAATTTCTGGAAGATTCACATGGTTCATTTTTTGAGTACAAATATAGTTGCTTGTGAAACATTAAATACCATAAAATTACTAGACCTAACTTTTTTTTGGGTAGAAATTACTCGAGCTAACTAGCATGCAAAATAGATACGATTTTCCAAAGTTAAATCAATAAAGTATGATATTGTCGCTTTGTTAATTTTTGGTCAACTTCTGATATTCAGAATTTACCATTGTCAAATTATATTTTAGGAGTGATTCTTTTAATTTTATTTAAGATATTCATTAAAAAATTCAAAATTCCATTTTTTATACCATCTTATATTTGGCCATATAAGTCAACTAATCTAGATTCGAGCCAGATAAAATATTTAAAAAGTGACAAAATTCTCTTAGTATGTAACGGCTGCTGTATTCCCAAAGATTCGAACTCGAAACATGATTAAACTATAACAAATCCGTGTTGTTTCTGTTTTGGTACAAGATATCATTCCTTTCTCTGCGCGTGCATCATACATATAGATGGCCATTAATTCCTGTCCAAGGAAGAAGGTAGAGACGCTATTAATAACCTTATGTAAAAAAAGTAAAGGTTTTGGGTAAGTACATACTAAATAAATAACTACAGATTAGGAAAAGTGAATAAATTAAAAAGAAGAAGATGGTTCACATGTCGCCTCTGCACTAAAAGGCCATTATTTGACCGGCCCATCCAACCCAACTTTTTGGGCCTAATGGGCCCGGGCCCAATTAGGCACAATAATAATTGCCTATTGGGCCCAAGGTCCAACAATACTTATATTACTTAAACTAGAAAAGAGAAGTTCGAATATTTACTCACACTTACGTTTAAATAAAACTTACAAAAGTGTTGTTAATTTTCATGTTTGATAAGGTAAAAAAGAAAAATAACCGAATGATAAGTATAAGATTGGTGATAACCAGAAATATATGACATGGTATTATTATCTCTATTGTTTTAGTTTTTTTTGTTTTTCACGCAAACAATAAAAAGGTTACAACTAAGTCCAACTTCCTTTTTTGTTACAAATTTTCATTATTAACCAAAGGGATAATTATTACAAGATTTTATTCTATAATTAGTCATTTGGTCTCATCACTCCACATGTCTCTTATTAATTAGTGGAGATATACCAAGTCATCAAATGACTTTGTATGTAGAGACCAACATAAAATTTCTGGAAGATTCACATGGTTCATTTTTTGAGTACAAATATAGTTGCTTGTGAAACATTAAATACCATAAAATTACTAGACCTAACTTTTTTTTGGGTAGAAATTACTCGAGCTAACTAGCATGCAAAATAGATACGATTTTCCAAAGTTAAATCAATAAAGTATGATATTGTCGCTTTGTTAATTTTTGGTCAACTTCTGATATTCAGAATTTACCATTGTCAAATTATATTTTAGGAGTGATTCTTTTAATTTTATTTAAGATATTCATTAAAAAATTCAAAATTCCATTTTTTATACCATCTTATATTTGGCCATATAAGTCAACTAATCTAGATTCGAGCCAGATAAAATATTTAAAAAGTGACAAAATTCTCTTAGTATGTAACGGCTGCTGTATTCCCAAAGATTCGAACTCGAAACATGATTAAACTATAACAAATCCGTGTTGTTTCTGTTTTGGTACAAGATATCATTCCTTTCTCTGCGCGTGCATCATACATATAGATGGCCATTAATTCCTGTCCAAGGAAGAAGGTAGAGACGCTATTAATAACCTTATGTAAAAAAAGTAAAGGTTTTGGGTAAGTACATACTAAATAAATAACTACAGATTAGGAAAAGTGAATAAATTAAAAAGAAGAAGATGGTTCACATGTCGCCTCTGCACTAAAAGGCCATTATTTGACCGGCCCATCCAACCCAACTTTTTGGGCCTAATGGGCCCGGGCCCAATTAGGCACAATAATAATTGCCTATTGGGCCCAAGGTCCAACAATACTTATATTACTTAAACTAGAAAAGAGAAGTTCGAATATTTACTCACACTTACGTTTAAATAAAACTTACAAAAGTGTTGTTAATTTTCATGTTTGATAAGGTAAAAAAGAAAAATAACCGAATGATAAGTATAAGATTGGTGATAACCAGAAATATATGACATGGTATTATTATCTCTATTGTTTTAGATTTTTTTGTTTTTCACGCAAACAATAAAAAGGTTACAACTAAGTCCAACTTCCTTTTTTGTTACAAATTTTCATTATTAACCAAAGGGATAATTATTACAAGATTTTATTCTATAATTAGTCATTTGGTCTCATCACTCCACATGTCTCTTATTAATTAGTGGAGATATACCAAGTCATCAAATGACTTTGTATGTAGAGACCAACATAAAATTTCTGGAAGATTCACATGGTTCATTTTTTGAGTACAAATATAGTTGCTTGTGAAACATTAAATACCATAAAATTACTAGACCTAACTTTTTTTTGGGTAGAAATTACTCGAGCTAACTAGCATGCAAAATAGATACGATTTTCCAAAGTTAAATCAATAAAGTATGATATTGTCGCTTTGTTAATTTTTGGTCAACTTCTGATATTCAGAATTTACCATTGTCAAATTATATTTTAGGAGTGATTCTTTTAATTTTATTTAAGATATTCATTAAAAAATTCAAAATTCCATTTTTTATACCATCTTATATTTGGCCATATAAGTCAACTAATCTAGATTCGAGCCAGATAAAATATTTAAAAAGTGACAAAATTCTCTTAGTATGTAACGGCTGCTGTATTCCCAAAGATTCGAACTCGAAACATGATTAAACTATAACAAATCCGTGTTGTTTCTGTTTTGGTACAAGATATCATTCCTTTCTCTGCGCGTGCATCATACATATAGATGGCCATTAATTCCTGTCCAAGGAAGAAGGTAGAGACGCTATTAATAACCTTATGTAAAAAAAGTAAAGGTTTTGGGTAAGTACATACTAAATAAATAACTACAGATTAGGGAAAGTGAATAAATTAAAAAGAAGAAGATGGTTCACATGTCGCCTCTGCACTAAAAGGCCATTATTTGGCTGTCCCACCCAACCACAATCTTCGCATAATTACCCGCCCACTCCTTGGTCCTTATTAGTTATTACCTTAGCTCCCCTATTTCCATTTCTTTTACCCTTTTTTGAACTGACTTTCCCAATTAAATAATACTTCAAAAAGTCATAAGAGGAATTGATGTTTGTATTACAAACGACGAGAATTGAAGCTTAGACTCTCGTCAATCCCTTGAACTATTGAGACAAGTGTGATTTATTGTAATATACATGCCTCCATTAATGAGTACTGTCCTCATTTTGGTTTTGCTTAGACGGTAAGAGAGATTGAGAAGGGTCGCCGTGATTATTGCAACCCAATATGTGACCAAAATCTCTCAGTGGGATTAATTCAACCAGACCCTATAGAATCAAAATTCATAAAAGGTAACCACTATAATATGATTAATCAACAAAAAAGAAAAAAATGGAAAGAAAAAGTGGGAAAAAATATGATGACTAAAGCACACATAAGGTTAAAGTTTCCACTTAGTTGGGGGCCTGGGGCCAGGATCAACACACAATATTTTGCCTCCCAATTTGTACCTAATAGGTGGAGAGAATAAAGGAGGGAAGGAGAGAGATTGCACTAGAATAGGGATATATATTATTTAGTTATAGAAATAAAAATATTATAATGATTATTCCATATGATTTACTAATATCTATATAGAATTTTACCGACTAACAATTTTATGGTATCCGACAGACTTTAATTTTTATTAAAAAATTAATAATTCAAATATTATCAGGAGTACCATAAAATTAATCATACTTTTTGTTATATATACACAACCATCACCAACACTCCCTCAGTATACAAGCACAAAAACAAAGCACCACCTTATCTCTCCATTGCCAATTCTCTCAATGGCCATGTCTCCCAAATCCATCTCCTTCATCTTCCTCCTAATAACCCTTTTCTTCTCCATCCAAATCCATGCTAGAGATAGCCAATTCTTTAGCAAGGTCTCTAGTTCTACCAACACCAAAAACAACAATGAGAAGGAGGAGGCCACAACAACAACTTCTGCTGATTCTCCCACTAAGCAACCAGAGCAAGAGCCAACCTTCATCCATGAGACCCAAAATGGCAACTATGGACTCTATGGAAGCCAATACCAAGATGAAACCAACACCCAAATTCCCACCACTACCAAGTTGGCTGGTTTGCCAGAAGAGTCGAACGCGAACACCAACACCAACAGCGACAACCACTACTACTACTACCGCCCCAACACGAACAACAACAACGCGTACGAGGAGGAACAACAACAACGAGAACGAGATCAACAGCAAGAGGAGGATAGGTTTGTCCAAACCAGCCTCCAAGATGTGGAGAACTCTAAGTCCAACAACCAGAACCAGTACTACTACAACACGAACACGAATACGAACACGAACACCAACACGAACACCGAGTCCAAGTCATCCACCAACCAGAACCAGTACTACAACAACAACAACAACAACAATGTGGAGAGGCAAGGGATGAGCGATACGAGGTTCATGGAGAACGGGAGGTACTTCTACGACCTCGAGAACGAGAAGAACACGTACTACAACCCGAACAGCCAGTCGGAGAGCACGGGAAGCCGTTTCACCACCACAGCCACCACCACTCCTCGAGGTTATTACAATAACTACAACAACAATGAGCAGTTTAGTGAGACCAGGAACCCGACGGGCAGCTACCCGGAGGCGGAGGAGGAGGAGTTCCATGCCAGTGAAAACGAGCAGTACGTGCCTTGAGAGGAGGAAGGGTGAAGAAAATTAATGGTGATCGCCATTTTCTTGGTTAATATTTATGTTTTTCCTTGTTTGGGTTTTAGTCGTGAATTCGAAGGCTCTGGAGGGTTAGATATGGTAATTTAATATTTATGTGTTTAGTGAACAAATGGAAGCTACAGATTTTTATTTAATGTGTTTTTCTAATTTTGGTGTTTTGGCCTTGTGATTTTGATGTCATATGCTCGCATGATACTGTTGAAGTTAATTGGATTTTCATTATTTTTTCTTCCTTCAATAATATTTAGGCAAATAATGGAGCTTGTTTTGCGATCTTTTTTTAACCTATTTGATGGAGATTAATCCAATCGTTCATTCTTAAGTTGAATATGAAAAATTGCCGAACACATGAATCCTTATCGTGTAAGACAAAATATCAAATCTGTGATATATTTGGAATGCGAATCATGTGTTTGTTTTAATAAAGGTCTGAATTCACAAATTAACTCTCTATTTTTGAATGATAGTGTTTCTAAAATGGAACGATTAAGCCTTTAATAATTGTACCTAAATTACCGCCTCCATTAGCCGCATTTAGCCTCTATTGTTCATTTTGAGAAGATTTTGAGATTGCGAAAGCATAAGACGAAATTAATCATCTACCACTTAAATCAAGTAGTTTCGGTAAAAGAAAAGGTATCAAAACATTAAAAAAATTAACAAAAGAACCCTTCAGAAAATTCAATTAAACAGAGAGCCCTCGCAATCCGGAAAAGGAAACAAAAGTCGAGGCCATGTGCTATATCCCTATATAATCTCATTAAAAGCACCTTATAAATCAAAGATGTGGAATCTCTTTCAAATTGCGACCAATGTTATTCAAAGTCAATCCTCAGAAGATTCAAGACATCGGGGTCCATTTTTTAAACCTAATTTACCTGCCAAAAGAAATCCAAAACTAACATCTCTACCAAAATTTGTAGCTCAATCACTTTAATTCAAATATTCATTATTTTGTTATATCATTGGAGCAAGTGCTCATTAGTAAAAATAAAACTAGTAGCTCTGCTTACCCAAAAAATGAAACTAGTGGCTAAAACATATATACATCTTCTTCTTCTTCTTCTTTTTTTCTATTTCGTACATTGGAATTGTCCCTGCTTTTGGCGTGCATGTAATACTCTTTTGGCCCAAAGAACTCCATTAGTTTGTGTATTTTCAGTTTTAAAAAAAGTAATTATATGGATAATAATATATGATTAACTTTAAACATCTGTTTCAGTTTTGCAGCTGTTCTTTCAGTGTCACGTGCTTTTACATGATTATACTCTTAATTTTTTTGGTCGAGCATTATTTTACTATTTAGTTTCATTAACTATGATGGTTTTTGTTAAATATTTTACGAAAACATTATATATATATATATATATATATATATTAATTATCCAAATTCATGCTCCAAAATCTTGCAATTAAAGGGCATACGTTATATATGGACTATTATAATATTTTTTTATATTTAAATTTTACACCAATAATTATACCTAAAATAAGTTCCAGTTTGTTCGTCAGGAATTTATTATTGGCCATTATCTGGTTCTCAAATTCAGTTTTGGTAGTCGAGATTTTAACCCTAAATATTTGTCAATTCTTCTATGTTTTATGTCATCAGGTCAAATAATATATATACCCATATGTGTATAACATGCAATGGTAGAGCCAGATAAAATATATTGGGGAGCTACATTTGTTAATTCTTTTCGATTACTAAAAACCTCTATGTAGAAGTAAAAAAGTTTATTGGCTCAAATTTATCCTTTTACTAAGAGCTTTTTTCATCTATATTTGTTCATATATTATCTTTTATAATATTTCAACAATATTTCCGATAAAGTAACTCACTGAGGAGACATTCCATTTTTTTTAGAGAAAAAGGAGACATCATTTGATCCTTCTTTTTACCTTGGCATATATCAAACTATTAAATTTACTTCTAGGTAGAAGAGCTCAAAAAGTATCCCCATAATCAAATCATCAACATTCCTTTAATCCATCTTTAGGTGAATATGAGATCCTTTTCCTATTAAAAGAACTGCAGTAATAGACTTTTCCTTCAATCAAGAAGGATTTTGCATAGAATTTGTCATTTTTCTTTTGGGTAAGTATAGAATTTTCCAGCTAGATTAACCCAATTAGATCTGTAAGCTTTACTCAAAAACAAAAAGAGCTGTGGGTGTGGGAGTAATTGTGTGGAGCTTGAAGGCTTGGTGCCCACTTCATGGCAATTTAGATCTGTAAGCTTTCCATTTCAATCCTTTTTTTCTATGATCATCTCATATAATAAGATGGCTCTCCCAAGTATTGTATGTTCTATTCACAAAGTTTGAACAAATGACTATCCCAGTTATGTAGGTTCACCATTCATTCACCATCTCAATCTTTTTTTCTATGATCATATACAATGTCATATCTGTAAAATGGTTAAATCTAAAGTCGAATATTGTCTAAGAAGACGATTGACCCAATAATATATACTCTATTGACATGGTTTGAACTCGATATTTTTTTAATAAATTGAATATTATTTTTGTTTAAACTATTGGGTATTGAAATTTACTAGGCTGACTAATCCAGATTCGAGCCGAATGTGATCTTTAAAATGTGACAAAACTCTCTCAATAAATATTTAACAACTGTTGTGTTCCTTAGCGAACTTGAGCTTGAGACGTGGTTAAACAAGAATAGCGACACCACCATTTAAATTATCTGACCACTCAGACTCTTTGGCTTCGTTCCGCGAATGGTGGACAGACTTGAGAGAAATCGTCCAAAATTTAATTAATGAATGCTCATCCTGAATTGGCCATTTTGTATAATATAAGCCACAACCTCCTGTTTTCTTCTACTAGTACTGTCACATTTACACACAGGATATTCCACAACAGGATAAATATATCTACAGGTCTGAGAGGTGAGAAATATTCGGTCCCCTCCTCTATCTTAATCTGTACAACTCATAACTTAAAAGAATTTATAATGAAATTATCTGATATCCATAATAATATAGCATGCCATAAATTTATTTTTTCCTTGTAATGGGTTTTATATATCTGGACATTCATCATACCAATTGGAAGGGTTTGGCTACAGGTGGTATGTGCGGAAAAGTTTGTTTCGTGAGTTTCGGTGCGGTGATGTGGAATATTTTGTAACAATCATAATCTAATAATTTTTGACAAAATCAAGTGATCGAAAGTATTTATGCATTCCATACTCTACTATCTTCCAGAATAATTATTAAAAAAAATCTTCCAGAATAATTTGTTTGGTCTAATTTGACGAAGGAGATGAACAATCAACATCTGATTCTTTTCTTGGAGAGCTTTGACGAAGGTGGTAGATGACCGCCTAATCTTAGCGAATTTTGTAACAGGGGGTCAGTAAACAACTAAACATATATAATAAATTCTCAACTTATCAAAAAATATTTAGAGATTCACTAACTCGACTAATTTAAATTTGAACAAAGAAGAATTTTTAAATGGTGAAAAAGTTCTTCCGACAAGTATTAACAGTATTCTGAAAGACTCGAACTCGAGAGCATAATAATATATATAATATATAGATAAGGAAACCCATTGTTTCAAGGACGTTATTTCATGAAAAATTAGAAACATGTAGAAGGAAGAAAGGCTCATGATGTTAGCCATTGAAGGGTGGACATGAGTTAGGGGGGACCAATTGAGAAAAAGGCCATAGTAAGAGCAATTATAACACCTATTCACCCACTTGGGTTGCCCATTGAATATGCATGTCTTTTGTGATCATGCTGTCTATTTTTACCCAATTGATTGTTTCAGAAGCTTTTGAGCTGTTAAATAGAATCAAGTCAACCAATTCTATATTTAGTCTTTAAAAAAAGCAATTCATGCTTTATTATCAAAGGAATATTGTTTTTGTCAACTATATAGTATCCGGGAATTTATTGATCAACTTAATTCATTTTCAAAGTGGGCAGAATGTTAAATAGTGAAAAATATTTTCCTTCTGAACTTTAATATTATTATATTAACATTGTTTAAGCTCGAGAAATCTGTTAAGTTAGAAGAAACCAGTAAATAGATTGGGCTTATACAACTTTTTCAAACAATCGGCCCGCTTAATTTTTTGTTTGGTCCAGCCCATACGAGGGAATGAAGAATTACCTCTTCGTTAATCCCATGCCATTGGGCCCTCAAAATAGGCCTAGTAGTGTTCCCAAACTGATTTGCCTGGAGAACCCCTCCAATATCATATTAGAGACCTTCAAGATTTTTTTAGGTAAAATTTACACCTCTTGAACTCTGAACCTTCTAAATAATTACAACGCCTTGTATTGTTGGACTTTAAGATTTATTTGACATGTTCACCAGATTTCCGTCAATTTTTCTACGTCATGTTTCATTGGTTAAATATTCTTTGGTGGCTCACCAACTTCTAGCTATCAGCAAATATGAAACACAAGCAAACCCAAAGAGAATGTTGATACTACCAATTTCGCCATGATATAATAAATGAAACAATTTACCTCAAAATTCAATTTGATGGTCGAATAGGAAGTAACACTCTCCATGTCCAAGGAAGCATTGAAGGTCCAGCATGACAGAGAAGAACCAGTCAGCATAGCCAAGGAGACTGCCTGGCACCACAAAAAAGGTTCTTTCGTACCATTTTGTAATTTTCCAATAATTTGGCATAAAACCCACAATTTGCCACATCAGGCAAGTCATCCTTGGCTACCAAACTAGGAATTTCTCTTCATGTAGGACCTCTCTTCCTCTTCCAAAAAATTGTTGGTTTCTATCTCTCTCTTATTTCTTATTCGGGTTTGGTCCTGCAAGTTCCATTCATTTGAGGCCCTATTTATAGTCGACGAGGAATTAGCCTGATGCATGGTATTATCTCTCTTGTGGCCAGAAAATTCCGGAATATATTCTGTTATAATTTCCAGGTCCAATCCCGTGATAAAATCCCTCAAAGGAGGAAAAGAAATCAAATCTGGTTGTGGTCGTAACCTAGCTAGTGACGATTTTCTTGGCAACTTGATGGGAATTTTTTGTCAGTTGAACTCATACTAGCAGCAAAAAAGTCGGGTACTGTTGAATTTGGATGTGCATTATGTGGTTGCTGATGGAGGTCGACCGAATACAAATGTCAGAAACGAGAATCGATTGAAAAATAACATGTAGACTTTTAATTAATTCAAAAATAATGAAAAAACAATCATATAATTAAATTGTTATGTTCTACAAACCAGTTGTAACTTGTTTGGTTATATCATACACGCATAAGGGATGTATCTAGTCTTACGAAGGGAAGACCGTGGTGATCTCTCGAACTGCCTGATTGGTAAGGATCAGTTCGTGATTATGCTAGGTGTCCTTTTTTCTTACTTTCGGCGGCATGGTTTCTATAGAGTTTGCAATTGCAACCCCATATGTGATGTATGTAGGTGCGTACATTTTCTCATGACTATCCTGGTTGTGGGTTTGCGTAGGGCTAGTTAGGATTACGACACTGTGTGAGTTCCTCTCGACTACCCGATAGGTGGACTAGCTCGAGGGTAAGTATAAATTTCCTTTTGACTGCCTGACTTATAGTTTAGCACGTGGATGTATTGACCTTGGGTGTTTCATTCGTTTTCTTTTGTTTTTAATATAACATTAAAAGGTATGAACCGTTTATTAAAAAACAACTAGTTATTGAACGAAAAAAAAACCAAGTTTTTTAGAAGAGACTTGATAATTAGTTCACGATAATTTAGTTGTTTCAAAATTTGGTATAAAAAATTTACATCATTTAGTGTCTACCAAATTAGATTAGTCAACTCAATTAATATTCTGAATGGATACAAGTTGTTACAACAATCGAAACACAAAGAAATTTGCAGTCATGAGAAGCAGTTGACTTAGAAGAAAGAAGAACAAAATCTAAAAGTTCAGAGACGAGGTAGGTATTGCACGACATTGGAAAAGGGTCAATTAATATTCCAATTCTAAACTTCTCAGCCCCATGCATTATTAGTAATCAGATGCTCCTTCACTTGGTTCTCTGCAGCTGTTCGAGTCAACGAATAATAACTTCCACGTTTCGAGCTTGATTGCGACGTATGGTTATCCACAACAACGTCCTCTGGGCTACACTGGATTGAATGGCGAAACGTGTGTGATCCATCTTAGGGCAAAGTTGAAAGTTGAAATTCCTTTGTGACGAGTTGGGTCGTGGAATAAAGTGAGACATCGACACCGACTGTTTTATACTACTCGGTTTTTGACTCATTGAATTAACTTATTCAAGTTTGTATTGGATATGACATTTGAAAAGTGGAATAGTTCTTTAAACGAGTATTTAATGTTACTACAATCTCAATAATTCGAGCATAAAACTTGGTTAAACTAAAATAATTCTAACGTCGCTCGACCGTAAATTGAGATTGGCCGATTGCTATTCCTTGAAAAATACGGTCATTTGACCACTTGAAGTAGCAACGTCTCAAGACATGAAGGGCCATATATGGTTTTCCACCAATCGACAAATGGCCAACATAAAATGTTCTATTAGGTAAATATCATATATGTAGGGGAGGTACTAAAAAGCGTCATGTCAGTGACTGTTCTAGTTGCCACCAATGTGTAGTCCTTCTCAACCGGTTAGCCGGTACATAGCCAACTCGGAATAGTTGAGTAGGTAAACATATCATCCGCTAAAAAGAAAGGATAGTGGTTTGAAACCAAAATTTTATATTTTCCGGTACGACCCGGAAAATTGTCCTGAAATTTTTGAGTCAGTCTGATTATCTGCTCGACCAAAATATTTTAAAATAATATTAATTATATTTAGAATTAAAATGTTAAACATTTATAAATATTATCTAATTTTATTGAAAATAATTTAATTAACAAACATTAAAATCATAATTTAATTACTTATAGTCTAATAGAACAAAAATATTTTCAAAAAATATTTATTCTCACTTTTTAATGGATCGACCAATCCAACCAAGTGGGGTATGTGGTCAATTTCATTGACCTTCGGTTAAACCAGCATGCAAGTTTAAGTAGACAAACGATCTGGATTTAGTCCCGAGTCACATTCAAACTATCGAAATCACGTTTTTTAAAACTATGTTTGAAACTCCACCATCTAGTCTTATGATACTCTAAAACTCGTGATAAGTAGTGGTAGTCATAGAATAAAATTTTGTTGTGGTGCACACTTTAAATGAAATGATCCAATATAGATAAATGTTGAATGCAATTTGAAATGTCACTACGTTGTGATTCGAAATTCTTTGACCACGTAATATAGTTTTATTTCAATAACAACTAAGTGATACCCACTTAATTGTGCTTAGGTTAGTACTTCCTTGCATCCACCACGCCACATCATTCCTTTCTACCACATGCCATGTCATTCATTTTGCATCCACTGGTTATTGGATTTGTTTCGTGCGAAATTGAGGAGAATTTTGGGGTTCAGGGCTTGTTCACCGTAGGAGCAAGCACTCACCACACGAGTATGTCTTGCCACCCGACCGCCGTCCTTATTTCTTTCGTTTGTTTTCCCTGTTCGGTGAAAAGCGTCGAAGGTAAAAATTAGAAATTAGTGACGTGAAATGAAACACTAGATAGTTCAAGTAATTAAAGTTTATGGACATCACTTACTTATCAACTAGCGAAAATCTATCTTACATGGTTATACAATTTAGAATCACAAAGTAGTGCTTATAAAAACCACAAGATAAGTAGTTTGTTACTTTTCAAACCGTAAAATTGAATTAGATAAAAATTTGACATTTCATTGTACATATGACAATATAGAACAATTTTTATAGAAGGGTACTTTACGTAGACAAAGGCTAACATGAAAATTAGAAAAAAATAGCTTGATGACCATCAAAATATCTAATTAAGGAGCCTCTGTGTCTATGTTCTTTGTCGAATTTGAAATTTCTAAATTTTGGGGCTTGTTGGGCTGTGTTTGGACTATTTTTACCCTCTTCTGAATATATGGGCTTCAACTGACTAGCCCATTTATAAAATCTACCGTTAAAAGCCGTCCACAACTTTTTTCATTTGTAGAAACAAATTTGTCTCCTCCAATTGATTTGGAGCGTGAGAGTGCATTTGGCAATTGTTAGACCAGAAAATTTGAACATTTATTTTTTGCTAAGTACATATTTCATATAAATGTTTTCAT
Organism: Hypericum androsaemum; assembly: GCA_963995505.1. Taxonomy (NCBI): domain Eukaryota; kingdom Viridiplantae; phylum Streptophyta; class Magnoliopsida; order Malpighiales; family Hypericaceae; genus Hypericum; species Hypericum androsaemum. Next base: position 13,016,019 of record OZ023192.1, read on the forward strand.
GCACATTTCTGAAATTCTCTTCCAACCTTTAGGTAGGCTGAAAATTTTAGTCATGGAACAAATTTTTATTTGTGACAGTACTATCATATATCATCAAAGATTTTCATGTTTTTCTATTTTTTTATTCTGTACATCGGGATCTTTAGGACATATGTCAATTTGCTTCGTATCACGGTTCCTTTCAAAAGTAAAAGGTAGTTATTGATTTCAATAATAATAATAACAACAAAAATAAAAATAAAAGGGTGGCAGGTTCTATTACCTTGAAAAAGGGGTGACCAAGACAGCGTACCTTCACGTGTCTTCCAAATTTATGAACGAAAACGATATGGCCCTCTCTTTGTCATAGCTTGCCTGTGGTTCGTGCCTTCGTTAGCTCGCTAGTTCCATCTTGTTCCATTTTACGAATACAAGGCTCATGTATTTAGTGAAAGCCACATTTATCCCAAAATCTAATCGTATTTCTCGGAGTCGAATTAAAAACACAAATTGTAGCGTAGCTCAAACTCGAGATCTCGTTTAAATTGGAATAATTTTTTATCTACCTATTCCGGTGTGTCTGTATCTTCGGCTACCCCGGCAGAAGTTCATTCAGTTCCTTGTCGTTAATGACCTACCAAATAATTTGATCACTTAGCTTTGCTCAAGTCCCGCAATAATTCCACGTTGTCATGTTACGGTCATTTCGCGCCAAAAGTGGCAATTCAGAGCCGACCCACACCCAAATAAATCTCACTAATGCAAGCCTACGGCAGCAACACCAAGCGGATTTGACGGGCACTTGTATTTAATATTGATGTATTGTTAATGGGTCGAATTTGTGATATTTTAAAAATAATAATTCTTTAGTTCGTTGATTAGACCTATTATCCGGAAAATTTACGATTCCCAGCCATGTCCCAAAATTGCAATGTATATAGAGAGTATCTAAATTCAATCGAACTAGATAGTCGAGTAGCTTTTGCACGTGGACATCCAAAAAATAAGTGAGCAATAGTTTCATCATCTTAATAGCAAACTTTGCAAATTGGACAGAGAGAAGAAAGATGCTTCATGTATAGAGCTGCAGCTATAAGAATGGCATCCTTAGCAGCCCTCGAGTTAAAGTTTTGGATCTTTGGGTTGACTCTGAACTCGTAAATTCCTTGCCAAAATTCCCGGATCAAAAGAACCATATTAGAATTAACATTGTGAATTTCTTCCGACTCAACTAATGAATTTTTTTAAAGTTACATCTCTTGACCACCAAAATTGTGGTCAACTTTCCAACGATGTTGTTAAGTTTATCACAGAATGTGGAAGGAAAAAGCAAATATTGCATGAAATAACATGAGATAGAAGTTAAGACAGATTTAATAAGAACTTCTCTACCAGAATTAGAGAAAAGTCTGTGTTCCTAATTTTGAACTTTTTTCCAAATTCTCTAAAAATAAAAACAAGATCTTTTTTTATATCTTCCCAAAAGGAAAAAAGTTCTAAATACTATGATCTCACAAAAATAAATAAATTGTAAGAACGCCACTAGTCATGTGTTTGCCACTCTGCTACGACCACGATCAAGTATTTTTTTTTAATCTTTAAACATCTTAGAAATTCCAGTGAAACGACAAAGGGAACAACCCATGTCATGTCTAATAAATGTACACCATGCGTGTCTAACCGTTAAAATGCTTCTGTGTCTCCATGCTACTGTTGTGTTACTTGTGTACATGCAGCTAATGCGTTTGTGAACAAATATTCGTTAAAGTCTCAAATTCAATCTATTAAAATATAAACACACTAAAAGTCATAAATAGAAGGATAAATTATTCACTAGTTCCTAGTATTTGGTCATCTTCCTCTTCGAGTCTCTACATTTTTTAAAATAATTTTACCGTCCATCGACTTTGATTTTAGAAACTCTCGGGTCACTGGCTGACGTCAGCACCCATTTTTTTCATGGACATGACCAAAACACTCTAAAAAAAGAAAAAAGTATCATCTTAAAAGGTATTTTAGTCATTTCCTTTCAAAAAAATCAAAAAAAATGGGTGCTGAAGTCAACTAGGGACTCGAGAATTTCTAAAATTAAAGTCGAGGGACGGTAAAATTATTTTTAAAAATGCAAGGACCCGAGAGGGATAATGACCAAACACCAAGGACTAGGGAGTAATTTACCCTAAATAGAATAATTCGGTTCTACTAATCTTGCAATTTTTTAGCATAGTCCCAACATGAATTAACTCGAGATATTCTACCAATAATTTTTTTAAATCTTTTTTCCAAAGTTACGATAAAATCTAAAAATATAATTTATCCTCGTTACGTTTTATTGAATTTATGTTAGGTTAACATTATCCTAACTTCTGAGCTACATCGTTGTCAAGGTAGATAGTTTGTTTAGATGGCTATTATTTTGTCTGGGCATGGTTGTGAATTAAGTCATCTTCAGCTAGCTACTAAGAAATACAAAATAAGAGTAGTGTACAAGGATGAGACGAAAAATGTAATAGTTTTAAAGAAAACTTTGACTTATTTGATTACTTTTCTTTTGAGTGGTGATTTGATTATACTATCTATATTAATTAGCTATAATTTTTTTGTCAAATATTATTTAGAGAATTTCAAAGTTGACGAATATGACAGTTTATCAGATCACTCAGCGTAACAAAAATTCAACAATAACTTGGATGAATAGGTAAAAAGCTGTTATAGTTAATAAAAAAAATTTAGTCCAAATTTTTTACAATGCATCACTACTAAATAGTTATTGAGAGAATATTTTCACTTTCAAAAATTGTATAAGCGCGAATCTTGAATAAAAATCCGGCTACAAATTATTATAAAAAAAACAGTGACACTAAAAGCCGACCATCCACGCGGGACCCAGTTACATAAATTGAGTCACAAGGCAAGAAGATTGGTCCTAGACGGCAACTTGTTACTTAACTTGACCCAACCAGGGTCCTGTCCAAAATGCAATGCCAATTTAGTTTCTCACTTGGTTGTCTCAAAATTCTAATTCTAATTCTAATTTCTCCCACCCTCTGTGATCACCAACTTTGGTACTTTCCATTTCTTAGCTTGTTGAGAGGTGCTGTTGGTTGGTTGCATGTAACTCAGGCCAATGGAAAGAGAGGTACAATCTGTTCTTCTTTGAGCTGCTCTTTTAGTTAGTTGCTTCTTTTAATATTCGTATTCAGAGTGAAGCACTACCACTACCGATCATTACTTAGGAGGGCGATTCTTCCAATATGATATTTTTTCTATTCGTAAGATTTGAACGACTCTCATTGGTTTTTAGTTAGTTGCTTTGTGTTTAGATGTACAACCAGCTCATTGTCCTTGTGAACTCAAATGCAGTAGCAATCACAATTCTGGTTGTGGTTTCTGGGTTCTAGTTATCTTCTTTTTCCTTGTTCTTGTTCTGTTTCTGCTTGGGATGGGAGAGATGGAGAAGTGGATGAATCTTTGAGGGCTTGATTGGATCTTTAGTACTGAACCAGAAGAGGCAACGGGCAATGTCTATCGCTCTGATATAATGTTATAATCTCCATATCAAACCCATTACCTTAAAGTAATGAGTAGATAGAATTTTTCGCCTTATAAACCAACCCCACACATCTGCAGCTTCTGATGTGAGATTCTCTCCAACATAATCCTCCCATTCCCTACCCACAATTACTCTCCGGTGAGTCGAACTCGAAATCTATGGCTATCAAGATCTCAGCATTCATCAACTGAGCCAAGGCCCTATTAGCTCCAGATTTGCTGTTTACAGTTGACATTTAATGTGTATATATGCCTGTTTTGATTGTTGAAGATTGGTCTGAGCAAGGCCCTATCAGGAGCATCCTCCCTTCTTAATTTGTTCTTGTTACGTGTACTTACTTCGATAGGAACCAGAAACACAGGCATATTATGCAACATGACTCTGCGAGCAGCTCGCTGAGGCCTTGGCGATAAGAACCGAACGGGTATCCTGTTTCGATCAGTTCTTCCTCATCTAATGTACTAAATTTCGATCCGAGTGTGTCCTTGTCATGTTAACTTGTTAGCCATGTGAAGGAAGACATATATTCTCCAGCTTGTTTGCCTTTTATGTGATCAAACATGTGCACTTGGCCACCTATCGGAGGCTGATATGAATTTGATAGTAAATGCAGCAGCAGTTTTAATGAGGATTTTGTTTTCCAGGACAATGAGGCATCCGGTGGATGGCCGCTCGGGTTGCAGATTATGAATACGAGACTTCGGGTGCCCGAAACTTTATTGGCTTCTCCTGCAGAGCCAAATGCCTTTTATGTGCCATCTCCCAGCTTCACTTCATTCTCATCCTCCAATTTAGACACTGAGGTAATAGATAAACATGCTTCCTTAGCTAATTATCTCTACCATGTTTTGACATTGGCTTTTGCTTTCGCCCGCGGTCAACCAGTCAACTGCATCATTCTTCCAAGATCACAGCGTCCCACTAGGCCGACTTATCGGCATCAGACCTGGCGACGGAAGCCTGTACTTCCCGGCGAGAATCCGTCTAAACGAACGGGAACTCGCATCCGTAAGAACGGCAAGCTCTGAAGCCTCCAGACGAAGCGGAAGCAGAGCCGATATGTCCCGCGGAATTTGCATCCCTCTTCTGCTTAGCACCCTGGAAAAGATGAGCAGAAACAAGAACAAGTCAAGAGGATGATTTCCAATCCTTGTTATGCATCCCACTTTAAAGCAAGATTGATTCGTTGTACATGAATTATAGAAGCTCGGGTGTTGTGTTTTATCAGAGAGTTGCCTTACACACTTGTGATTTCTTGAGTTTTTTTTTTACAACTAAATTTTTAAATCTCAGACTTCCGTCAATTTGCCATTACTAGTCTCTTTTAACGTGAAAATGTACTGCAAATTCCCTCTGTTACTATTTTTTTTACATTTTTACACCTTCAAGATGTGAGTCCTTATGTCAAATTTTCACTCGTTGTCAATTTTCTTTAATAGGTTACAGTTCATTAAAAATAGTTTCTTCCATTTGAGCAAATGTTCAGAATTGGAAAAGTGTCTATACATATAACTTTGATCGAGAAACATGAAATGAAATTAATATTTGAGTTCTTTAAAAATCAAATTTGAAAATGCACATAATTTTTTTTGAATAGTCAAACATTTCCAAGTTTAAAACCTGATCCAAATATAATCTTAGATCCCTACCAAAACAAATTGGAGACAAGTATAATAACACAGCTATCTTTCATGGTTCAACCAAATATGAATAGGTAGGGAATTCCAAAGTAAATGAAATTATTTCCCAACCCTATAAATATTTGATATGTTTTCTATTCATTTCTTATTACTTTATTTGATCAAGATGCTTCTCATTCTAAAAAGATCTTTTTCTTTGGTGGAATTAAATTCTAGAAGATGTTTTGGATAAATAAGACTAAATTTTTATAAAAGGCCCTATTTTGGATGGACCTCTCATTGTATTTTCTTTCTTTCGTAAAATTCGTATTCAAAATTTCATTAAATTTTTAATAATTGAACAAATTTGTAATAGTCGAATGTAATTTTATTTCTTACATTTCTTATAACTTGAAACTAAAAAAGTGTCTATTAGAAAAAAAGACATTAAGAAAGTTAAAAATAGGGATGGCAAAAAGATCCAGACCCAGTGAATCAGACCCTTACCCTACCCCTATGGATCTTAGGGTCTATGGGTCTTGGGTAGGGTTTGGGTTTGGGTCTATAGATTTAGATAGGATTCGGTCTGGATAGGGTCTATATAAATCCAGACCCAGACCCTACCCATAGACCCACTAATTAGACCCTACCCTAGTTAGACCCTAATTAGATCCTACTTAGATCCATATTTATTAAATTGCTAAGATAATTATAATACAGCCGCAAAAAGAATAAGCGTACAAAAAAAACTTAATATAATACTATTTTTTTAATTTAAAATTTCAAATAGTATATGACTAATTAAGTAATTAAACTTTTTGGTTAGACACAGAAGCTATCGAGAATAGTTAGATTACAAGAGCAAGAAGATGATCGAGAAAACGTGTTCAAAAGTTGCTTGAAAATTTAGAAAGAAATTATTTTGAAGTTGAAACTTTATATTATACAAGAACACTTATAAGTTTTAGTTTCTTATTGACGAGATAGTCGTATGTGTTTCATTTTATGTTGAACTAGTTGGTTTATAGTTTACTCTCAACTTTGATTTGAGATTATTATTTTATTACATAGACTTTGATTTTTTCTTTATTTGGATTATATTGAAATAATAAAAATATCTTGTAAAGTAATTATCAAAAGATAGAATGTTAAAGGGTCGGACCCTGCAGATCCTATAAACCCTGGGTCTCCTGGAGGATAGGGTATGGGTCTAACAATAAAAATTTTGTAGGGTCGATGGTAGGGTATGGGTCTAACTCCAAAAACTAGGGTATGGGTTGAGTCCTACCAATACCCTACCCGACCCTACCCATTGTCATCCCTAATTAAAAAGCCCTTCCTCGTGCGCAAACAAACAAAACGAATTTCACTCGATTCGAATCTGAATTTATTTACAACTTATATCAGAATAACAAATAGTTAAAACAAAAACACTAAATTAATTAGCTCTCAAAATAAATAAAACCCTAGAAAGGCGAAAACCCTCGCAAACCTAAAAAGAACCCACCAACGCCGATAGCCACCTTCAGCCATGTCGGCCACCGCCGCCGTCAGAACCTTCCTCCGCTCGCCGGCCGCTCAGGGAATGGCGGCTAGGGCCAAAGCTCGGGCCGCCCCCAAATCCACCTTCGCTCCATTTCCTACCTCCAAACAGACCCCTACTATCTCCCTCCGCATTTCCAGGTACACCCCAACTTCCCTTCCTTTCCGATGCTTTTTTACTCATCGAATAGAGTAGAGAATTCGACCCTGGAAATGTTGAATTGTTACCCAAAAGACGGTTAGATACGAAGATTTTAATATAGTATCAGAGCGGTCGATTCCATAGTTGGTACAAACTTTAGCCCGATACGAGATGGATGTGTACATTCTCTTTGTTAATTGTTACCCAACCGCGAACTCGAGCTCTTATGATCGTAGCGGTTGCTGTTGGTTCGATGCCGTGTTGAGTTTTTGTTCGATATTTGGAAGGTCACCGGTGGAGCTTAGCTTCTGTGTGGAGACAATGCTTCCATATCACACGGCCACCGCCTCTGCATTGCTCAGGTCGAAGCTCTCCACTTCGTGCTGCGGCTACTATTGGAGCCTCGAAGGTGATTTTTTCGCTTTTGCCTATTGTTGGATTAGCCAATCATTTCTCCGGGATTAAAAATGGTTTGCATTCGGCTGTTTTAGTCATCCAAAGTTCAATTCTGCGGTGATCGTGTTTGTGAAGTTTGACGAGCATTTTCCTTGTGGAATGAATGAATGACCAGAAATGGAAAGATGCCACTTCCTTTTCGGGTTGTTTGCTGAGAATGAGCTGTTTCCTTTCTTGTCAAGACAGGATCTTGATCTTGTATGTGTGAGAGCTGTGCTTTCACTCTTTAGTCTCTACCCTTTGGTAGACTTGTGGAGCTTGTGTCAGATGATCACTGTATTTACATGTAGCCGTGATTGTTTTCAAATAACCTAAAAAGCTGTTTTTCTTGTGATTTTTAGACCTCTGAAAGTCTCTTCGGAGTTTGATGGCTAGAGGAATTTGAAGCGTCGTGGGCTTAGACATGATATTAGTTGGTGGAATAGAGGAAGGCCTTGGTAGTTAAAACATGTAGGGTATATGATGTAGTATCATTTTCGGCACGTCAAATTTTTAGACCCATCCCTTTTGTTCTCTCTACTATTGAATGAAATAGCATTTCCATATTCCTTTTGTAGGACAATCCAAGCCTAGATGACGAGAATGCAACTAAACACGGAGAATCTGGCCTTCTGTTCATCAATAGTGTCTTGAGTAGAGGGAAGATAGCTTTCATGGAATAACGATAGAGTTGAAGAAATAAAACTATTTTTCTTGTTCGTCGGTGTTTTTCTGGAGGAATAAATTGGTTTAGTTTCTCTTGATGCATGTCAAGAAAAGGAAATTAATAGTTGAAGTTTGTTTTACTGTGTTTTTTCTGCATTCTTCTATATGCAACTGGTTTAGAACTTGCATTCCGCCATTTCGTGTTCTGTCAAGAAACTGTGATGGTGGGGCTATTGTTCTGTTCTTGGACTGAAATTAATCAGTCTTGTCTTTCGTATCGATGTTCCATGCATGTGTTGTCAAGGACCAAACTGATTTTTTATATTTACTCAGATTCCAAAGATGATGTATGATCCCTGTCAGAGGTTCATCCAAGGTTTTCACATCCTGGCTCATGAAACCAAGTCTGTATTAGGGTTTTTAGCCGGCTTCTTTCTGTCTGTTAAGGTTTCAAGGAGATGATGATCCATGAACAATTATTGACAAGACATGGTTCTTCTGAGCCCCTGATAATGTAACTAAGTGCATCTACTGCCATAATCCTAGATACATTGAAAATAATGCTGGATTCTGTTGCAACATGCCATTTGTTGTCCTTGAACTTCATATTTTCTTCGCTTATGACATCAAACAACTAGCTTATTCGAAGATTAAATAGTGACACTTTGCCTCTTGTTTTGTAGATGGATAATTGTTCTTTCTTTGGATGCCCGTTCGAGTTCGTTGTTTGTCATGAACAACCTTGTTGGGTTGCTAAGGTTTTGTATGAGCATCTGGAAGTACTTACCTCCAGGAAATATGTTCTTCACTTTCCTAGTCTTTTCTTGTGCCAAGCAATTCTCATGTGGGCTTGAACCGAAATGGATATATGCCATGGTCCTACTGCTGTATTGCATGCTTGACAATCTCGGATTGCAGAGTGAAATTGTAGTGCAGCGTTGCAGAGTTGACGCCATCCAGAACCGAGCACGAGAAAGAACCCGAGCGCTGAAAACTAACATCAAACGAAAGAGATTCCGAAGGTTCATCGATAAGCATAGACGTTTCCATACCAACTTCGGTGTTTAAACGTTTAATACACAACCAGCATTCAGCCATAGTTGATGTCAGTAGAGTTAACAGCCATCACAAACCATTTCAGGAACTTCTATACCACTAGCAGCTACTATGAACCATAACAATCATCAGGCATTTATATTCATTCAGAAAACCAATCCCAAGGCATCAAACTGTTGAACCCTAATATGCGGCACTCTTCAACCTTCAGACGGAACAGTGACCAGTTCATATTCAACCGAGGAAAGATTGTTGTCCTCTCTCACAGTAAACCCGGCAGGTTCGGTGACTTCAATGCGACCCCATTTGTCAACAGCTAGCCTCATCGAACCCTTGAACATATCGATCTTGGCATTCCGGATAATCACCGTTGTTCCGGGCTGCATCAAATCAACTGCACCAGATATAGCAATGTTTAGTTGTCACTTGCAGCACAATGTTAAACCAATGAACAGACAGACAACAATCAGCCATATCTCCCCCACTTGACGGGTTCGGCCGCAGTGTACTCCAGCACGCCTTTGTGCTCGAACGAGTGCGCCATTCTCGGATTGCCAGAGCACTCTTTCCCTCCCAGCAACACAACATATTCCCTCATCCGAGACACGGATTAGACTGACCGAAAACTCATTCGTAACACGAACGCCAGCAGATGGTATGGCGACAATGGCAGTTAAGAGCTTCGTGATCGCGTTGTAGACATAGCACAACGTCGGAAACTCGGGCAAATGAGAAACATTGGGAAGCCAAGTGCGGAGTGGAAAACTGCCGAAAGCGCGTCCCATCACACGACGAGTGCTCTCCTATTCCGACATGGCCTTCTTCGGGTTCTCAAATCACCGAAATCAAAGCAAATCTTACGAGCAAATCCCCAATGTAGGTTTCCAGTTCAACCTAAAAACCCTAACCATAACAAACGAAAAAGAACAGAGGGTGGAGAGCGAGGGGAGGACCTTGGTCGTTGCGGGCGGTGAAGAGGACGGAGGCGGTGTCGTCGGCGATGAGGTACTCGGCAATGCGAGTGTTCCGGAGGCGGGGGGACGCCGCGTGTCCCTTGTCGAGGACGGTGGTGGAGGACACCACCTTCGCGACCAGAGTGTGGCCGTACGTCCCGGGCTTGAGATCCTCCACCTTCACGAACACCGGCTTCCGCTTCTCCACCGCCGACGGCTCCGGCCGGGATTTCCTCGTCGACGCCATGATTCCGGTGGGGGGCGATCGATCGAGTGGGGTCGTCTAGTTCTTGGGGTTTTATTTTATGGAAATTTTAGTTTATTATTATTTATTTGCTAGTGTTGTGAGGAGACCGTCCGTCCGTTTTCCTCTTCTTTTGCTCTCTTTTCTATTTTTATTTTTTAAAATCAATTAAGTCTTCCCATATTTATTAACAACGATTCGACTTTGATACAAATTTAAATTTAAGTTACAGAAATTTGTTTGTTGATCTAACAATGTACACATATTTAAGATAAAATACTTTTATTTCAGTACCAATTTTTTTATAAGAAATCTATTATCTTAAAATTTATTGGATTAAATACACTCTAATATCATATGAACGATAATTTCACCAACTTTTGAAAATACACAAAAGTGTGTAATGAATTTTTTCATCGTGATTCAACAAGTACTTGGATCAATACGTTGTTATAGTTTTATCATATGTTGGATTTGAGTCTTTGAAAAAGCAAGAATATTAAATAATTATTGCGGGGAAAAGAGGTACAAGAATGTCAAGTAAACCCGAGACGGATCCGGAGTGGTCGTCCCAAGGTCGGCTTAACGGAGGGGGAAAAGACCTACGGACTAAGTCTAAGCTAAGAGAAAGATAGGGGGAAGGAAGATAGTTGTTTGTTGTGTTGGTGATGTCCACCTTTTGCAATGCCGTCCTTATATAGAGTGACTTTGCCTGGCCTCAGTCTTAGGAAAACCCTAAACCGCCTCCAATGTCCAAAAATCTTAGGCCGCCTTAACCCTCTCGAACATTCCTTGAAGATCCGGCTCAATTTAGGAAAATATAGACCGACTTGACCTTCTCGAAATTTCTATGCAAAATCTCGTCTCAAACCCGTCATTGTCCAAAGCAACTCCAAAGCATTCATCCATGCTACCTCCTTGAAAGTCCAAAGCGCCCTATCTGGCTTCCACCTTATAGGCCGAGATGCCCTATCGGACATCTCACTTCTCGGGCCGAGGCATCCAACCCGGATATCCCACTTCGCGTGTCGAGACATCCACCTGGACATCCCACTTCAAAGGTCAAAGCGCCCTCCGGGCTCTGCCTCGAAGGTAAAAGCGACCATCCAGGCTCCCGCCTTGCAGGTCAAAGTGCCCATCCGGGCTCCCTCCTTGTAGGTCAAAGCACCCATCCTGGTTCCCTCATTGTAGGTCAAAGTGTCCATCTGGGTTCTCGCCTTGAGGACCAAATCGTCCTTTTACCAACACGGCCCGCCACTTCTAAATCCAAAGTGGGACGACACCAATTACTAAGTCCAAAGCGGGAGGATGTCTATCGTCAAGCCCAAAGTTGGACGGCGCCCACTACCAAGTCCAAAGAATGAGGACACCTATCGCTAAGTCCAAAGCGTGACGGCGCCCACTACCAAGCTTCTAACGAAATGGCGCCCACTCAAACATCTGGTTCAAGAGTCGAGGCATCCACCCGGGCGTCTAACTTCAAGGGCCAAGGTGTCCACCCGGACGTCCCGCTTCACAGGCCAATGGCGTCCACCCGGAGGTCCAACTTCAAGGGCCAAAGCGTCCACCCAGACGTCCCTCTTCCCACTTTGAGGGCGGATCCTTGCATACATGCGAACGATAATAAAGGCAAACTTGTGCAACACGAGCAAACGATAGTGAGGGCGGACGCCTTCAATACAGGCAGACGATAATAAGGGCGGACGCCTTCCATGTAGGTAGACAACAAAGAGAAAATGGACTGATGCAAGCGGCCTTGAGATAGGAATAAATTGATCTCTCCGGACGGGTTGAACTATGCAGATGAGTAGGTGGGCGTGTCAGGCTCTCCGGATGAAAATGACCAAGCAAACGAGTAAGACCATGAGTCGTGACAATCTGCCTATTCCCTTTGAAGTGGAACGATCCGCCTACTCCCTTTGGAAGTGGAACGATCCGCCTACCCCTTTGGAAGTGGAACAATCTGCCTCCTCTAAGTGGACTCGTCTTTAAGTAGATGTTTGGCCCTCTTTCGCTCCAAATCTGGAAAAATTATAAACTGCAAAGTTGTAGATCTTTATTTTATCTTTCCATTTCTGAGAGAATCTATCTAATTTGATGCCCGAGTCAAAAGATATGACTGATCTACCAAAGTATGACAAGACCAGACTATCCTCATGGAGAGCGACCGTCCTCTTGGGGAGCGATAGTCCTCTTTGAAACCTGACCTCGAGACTCGATCAAAGGCATTCAAAGAATAGTTAAAGAGGCTCGAGGATTTGATCCTCTCTTGTAAAGAGGATATGGATGCTCGATTAGTTGCAATATGAGACCGCATGGACACACAAATCGAGGAGTCCAACACAAAATTTGAGAAGGTTCAAGCAAATATCCAGACATTGGCATTTCATCCTTCGGGCGAGACTAGTATGGTGTAAGCAGATGAGGCGTAGGGATTGCTAGGGACTCCTCCTCGTGATTCTAAATCGATTACAGCCGAGCTAATGCCATTTCGGTGGCCGTTGCCAATACTGTCGCCCCTATAGCTCGGAGGATAGGAGATTCATACCCAAAGATGCACCTCGACTTCCCAAAATTCAGCCATACCAATCCTTTTTATTGGATCCAGAATTGCGAGCGCTACTTTACCGTTAATGGCATTTAAGAGGTTCGCAAGGTGGAGCTGGCCAGCCTACACCTAGTTGAGGAGGCTGATACTTGGTTTGACACGTGGTTACTCCAAAACAAGGACGCTAGTTGAACCCTATTTGTTGATCACTTGTGCCAGCGATTCAAGATGCGTGATTCAGGCAGCGTGGTTGAGGAATTCAACCATTTAAAGCAATTAAGAAGTGTTGCTGAATATGTGCAAAAATTTCAAGAGCTGAAGGAATTGATGCTTTTAGAGAACCCAGCACTCCTGTATATGTATTTCATTTATAGTTTGATTAGAGGACTAACGGATACCTTGAAATCTCTTGTTCACAGTCACTCCCAAATGATAATTGGAGATGCCATCGAGAAGGCACGTTTACATGAGTCAGCCATCAAATCCGCTAGCAAAAGCTCGTCTACTCGACCTAGTACATCGAGAATCCAACCATTTTTTATAACGAAGGCCACCCCTTTTATTCGTGAGAATATTCCAGCAAGGAAGGAAAACCCATGTTACAGATGCACTGAAAGATGGTTTTGAGGCCACTATTGCAAAACTCGACCAATTGGAGGTAGAGTGCATGATCGATGAAGTAGATGACAGAATGGACAAGCCCGATTAGGTAGAGGCATAACCTTAGAAGGCGGATGACATGCTCAAGATTTCGATGCACGCCATTAACAGAAGCTCCTGCAGCGGAACCCTCAAGTTTAAAGGCACAACCCGAGGGTGACAAATGCAGATTTTGCTCGACACTGGTAGGACAAGTACCTTCATTAATTCTCAGTTGGTGAACAACTTATAGCTGGACGTGATGAGTCAGCCAGGATGACAATTGCCCTTGCCAATGGGTCGAAACTTTCGTGTTCCACAATCTGCCTGGGAATCGAGTGGGATTTTGGTGGAAGCAACTTCAAATGCGATTTTAAGATCCTTGACCTATTAACTTATAATATTGTGTTGGGTACCGATTGGATAGTCCAGTTGGACGGGCAGGTCCGGAAGGGTTTGGGCAGCTGCCCGTGGACCTAAGTGATGTTAATTAGATGTGGTTTGACTCGATTGATGAGTTTTGACTCGATTGATGAGTTTTTTACCACATAGTACTAAAGTAATTTTTTACGATACCAAAGGATACTAAAATAAGCTTTTCCCAAAAAATTATTCTCACCCCCATATCAAGCTCTGTGTGTGTATCGTTCTATTCTTAACTATTGTGCCTTCATAAATATTCGAAATACTAAAACTTATAAACACAAAAAAAATTATTTTCGAACTTTAAACATTTTTTTGATTGCTATATGACTATATGGTTACGGCAGATGTAGGATTTTACTCATGCATAAAGTTGACTTTAAGTAAGTCTAATTATTGGAAGGAAGGGACCGAACTTGGATAAGTCCCATTGGTTTGGTTGACTCTTCATTTCATTTCTGTTCATTGCACGAGGGCAACAATGAGAAAAAATTACGTAGTCGGCCTTGTCCTATTAACCCCTAGCTTGTTCCTCTCTAATGGTTTCTTCAAATACATGTGACCGAGAGAAAGAGTCTAACATTGACAAGCAATCACTCATATTAAAACATATAGTTATAGCCTCCATTCTCATCTTCGATGCTATCAGTACCCCTCTCCCTCTATTGGAGATGAGTCTCGCGCCTCTCCGTCCTAAAACCAATCTCTTCTTCCTCATCAAGTCCCTTGCAGCTGGTGTCATCTTTGCGACGGGGTTTGTTCATATCCTTCTCGACGCCTTTGAAAGTCTTACAAGTCCATGTTTAATTAAAGCCAATCTAATGTGGAAACAATTTTCGTTTGTAGAATTTATAGCAATGTTATCGGTGATTCTGACCAGCAGTGTTCATGCAAATTTCATCGATTCTTTGAGGGGCTGGGTCTTGGCGGCTGCATCTCTCATGCAAAATTAAAAGCTAGAGCGATCGTCGTGATGGTGGCATTTTTTTCATTGACTATGCCATTGGCATAGCGATCTAAATAGGAATATCAAACATCTATGATGACAACAGTCCAAATGCACTTATAGTGGCCAAAGTTGAGTGTACGCGCTCTTTAAATGTCACCAAACTCAATGTACATGGATCGACCTGTACGTGCATGTCCACATTCGAATCGCAAAATCAAGCGTACGCGTCAAGGGTTAAGCGTACGTGTCTACATCTGAATCAAAAAATGAGGCGTACGTGGCAGAGTACCAGAGTATGTATCAAAATACTATTATAAGCCTTCGCGTGCGTGGAGGGGAATTATGCATACGTGTTCGAGTCCTATCTCCGGCCTTCGAATACTTTTGGTCGGCTACTTCTTTGCTCCAATCTCGAACATGCTCCTTAGACTTTGACTACCTACAAGACAATACATAGTATAAACGTCCACTCTCACGACTCAACTAGAATAAAATACGAGAATACAAAGACTAAACAGACTCAAAATAATATAAATAATATAGAAAATATAGATGTGAATTGACATGCATCAAGGTTATATAGAGAAAGCTCTACTTAGAGAGAGGAATGAACTGCCTGATTAATATTCTAGTTTTAGTACCTAAATAAAGGGGTCAAGGGTGTGGGAAATGTGAAACAACATGCCAGTCAAAGTAATTATGGTCAATCGAAGGAACAAGAGTAATAGGAACTTGTAGGGAGAGCGGTTCAAGCCCACTTGGACAATCCAAATTGAGAAGCCCAACAAGTATATAAAGAAAGAAAACCCTGGCCACTATATGGGTTCCGTTGTTTTCGACGCTAGATTTTTTATTTTCATGCAAAATATCAAAAAGTTCATAAACTATTGCAACAAAATACCAGTATGGCTCTATTTGTTCAATAGAAAACTACTTCAATAAAATATATTGACCTTTCCCTTGTTTTTGATCGTCACTTGAGCACGAACAAAATCAAAAGTAACCAGATTGCATAGAGAACAAACGTGCTCATAGAGACCGACCATCCTCATGGAGATCGACCATCCTCTAAGAGATCCAACCATCCTCATAGAAACTGACCGTCCTCCTGGAGTCAGACCATCTTCTTGGTGACCGACCATCCTCTTGGTCTTTGTGCTCTGACCGACCATCCTCTTAGTATTTGTCCTCTCAGAGATCAACCATCCCTTTTGAGACCGGTTATCCTCTTAGAGACTGGTCATCCTCTTAAAGACAAACCGTCCTCTTAGAGACCGGTCATGCTCTTAGAGATCGACCGTCCTCTTGGAGATCGATCGTCCTCTTGGAGAACAACCATCCTCTTGGAGACCGGTCATCCTCTTAGAAACTAATCATCCTCTTGGAGACCAGCCATTCTCTTGGAAACCGAAAGCAATCTCGCAAGATGAAGAGCCAAAAATGGTCATGCTGCACTGGAGAGCTCGAGATATCGTTGACAAT
Organism: Hypericum androsaemum; assembly: GCA_963995505.1. Classification (NCBI taxonomy): domain Eukaryota; kingdom Viridiplantae; phylum Streptophyta; class Magnoliopsida; order Malpighiales; family Hypericaceae; genus Hypericum; species Hypericum androsaemum. Next base: position 13,032,249 of record OZ023192.1, read on the forward strand.
TTTGAGATTATTTTTGTAACTCAACAATGCCTCCACACACATTAACGCTTCGGATGGTCAAGCGAGAAGCGTTGACGTGGTCCTTCATCTCTGACTTGGCACCCGTTAGCTAACTTAGAATGGAATGAAGATGTGCAGCTCAAAAAGGTCTAGGCCGTCTACCTGGCCGACTTATAGAGTGATAAGGTGCAAACCTCCAATCGCCTTGTCACCTCGCCTATTGCTTTATTCCTTATAAGTAAGGGGGAGTACTTGTCCCCCGGGTGTGGCACTAATTGGTTGTTGGGTTGAAAGGACGTTCTGCTTGACCGAACTCGCACACCAGGCAAACCTGCCATCTACGTTGCTCCAGTCCTTATTGGTATTATGGTCCCATCATAGAAGGCCACTTCTATGGTTATAATCATGCCAGTCTGGCAGACCTCCTCTTTTTTCTTATCAAGGTCCCTAAGGAACAATTGGAGAAGTACGTTCACCACCGCCGTATCATCTTCTAAGACTCTTTTAATCGACTCCGTAAAAATATGAGCCGTGGTGTGGAGAGGCTTGAGATGTTCGCATATCATCTGCATAGGCATCATGATGATGGCATTGCCAATGAAGTCCTCCACCAAAGGTACGGCCAAGGGCTTCTCTACCACCTGAAGCTCGTTGGGGTCCTTTTCAATCACGTCACCCCTATAGCAGCTTGGTTGATTGGGTTTCGTCTCGGGGCTACCTGGCACTATGTTGATTGCCAGCTTGCTTGGGAAGTTCCCAAATTTGACGTACCCCATATTAAGGTTGACCGAGTCCTCCTTGCTCTCACGATCAGTCCCATCCTGCTGAGCGTAATCCTTCTTAGGGCGGATCTTGCTTCTCACCTTAGGTACCCACTTGCAGATCAACTTCCCACGTAGATCAGCTGGTGCCTTAGGTTGAACCTCCATAACGTGCTTGAGATTCTTTCCCTTCTTTGACTTATAACCTTTGACCTCCTTGGCTCGGCCTCGGGTTAGGGCCGATCGATGTTTAACACTTGGGCAAGTTAGGAGAGACTTATGTTTCTTCAACTTGGCTCTTTGCTCTGCGAGTTGCCCTTCGAGGTACTCAATGACTTACTTTCGTCTCTGAAACTTTGTCTCAAGGTGACGTCTCCAAGTCTTGGTCATGACGTCTTATGTTGGTCGCTCTTGGGGGTCTGTGACCCTCTTATCTCCAAGTCGGTTGAAAGTGTATCGGTATGGGTTAGATCCATCTTGAAGGTCTACCTTGGTACGGGGATGACGGAGCCTCTACATCTTGTCGACTTCCCTCAAAAGGTAGAACTTCTGAATTCTTAGTATACCGCTATCGAGTGGTCGTCCTTACCCCTCAAGTTTTACCTCCCAGTTCTTAGGTTCGGCTTTTATTTTCTCAGGGTTCGGCCATCCTTGCCCCTCAAGTGTTGCCTCTTGGACCTTAAGACTGACCTTCCCTTTCTCAGAACCATCAGCTCCTCTTAGACGAAAGAAGTTCTGAGCCTTTAGGATATCGTTATCGGGCAGCCTTCTGTGTCCCCTGAGCCTTGCCTGTCGGATCTTAAGACCGGCCTTCCCTTTCTTAGGACCATCGGCTCCTCTTGGATGAAATGAGTTCTGAGCCTTTGAGATATCATTATCGGGCAACCTTCCATGTCCCCTGAGTCTTGCCTCTCGGGTCTTAGGATCAACCTTTGCTTTCTTAGGGTTCGATCATCTCTATCCCTCGAGTTTTGTCCTTCGCGTCTTAGGATTGGCCTTCTCTTGCTTGGGGCTTCTCTTTTGGATTCGGTCGAAGCCAACTATGGCGACATGAGCAATACTGTGAGGACCCATCGATGACTGATCCTCCAAGAATTGATGCGGGATGAAATCCTCGAATTGGGGAGATAAGGATTGCCCTTCCATCCCTTGTCATCGGGTAGATCCAAACGTCAGCTGACAGTTGACATCATTCTTATCGAGATCTCCTCGTCGATTGACGTCTTTCTCATCGAGCTCTTTTTCCCGGTTGACTTCGTCCTCATCGAGCTCTTCTTGTCAGTTGATATTGTCCTCATCAAGCTATTACCGGTTGATGTCATCCACATAGTCGCAAACTCCTTGAAGCTTATCGGAGATTTGGTTAGAGAATCGCTGGTAGGACTCCCCGGTATGCTGGGTCATGTCAAAGATCTCCTCGATACATGTCTTGACTTGCCCGATGGCTTGTCGAACCTCTTCAATACCCTGCTGCATCTTGTAGATTTGAGCGTTGATAATATCGAGCATCCCGATCATGGTCTCGAGCGTCCCAACCATGATGGTAAGTTGGTCGACTAGCTCTACAAGCGAAACTTGGATGGTGGTACCCGACTCCTTTGGGGGAGCCAAGCTAGTGTTGTTCCTCTAGATACCCGTCTGGGTAGTAGGGAGAGCCAGTCTTTGTTGCGAGCCTAGTTGGTAGAGTTCTTCCCAATGTTTTGTTGAGAAGATGGTGGTGGTGGTGCCTCCTTACCGGAAGCTGCGTCGGATGGATTCTTCCCAACAAGTTATTGAGAAGAGGGTGGTGCCACCTCCTTGGGGTTGGAGTTGGCTTGAGCAGCATGGTTCTTGGACATTTTGATCGAACAAAGCTAGACTGCCTTCTCAGACGCCCTCCTTAGTCCCACCGAGCGTGCCAAAAAACTGTTGCGGGGAAAAAGGGTACAAGAATGTCAAGTAAACTTGAGATGGATTCGGAGTGGTTATCCCAAAGTCGGTCTAACGGAGGGAGAAAAGACCTACGGACTAAGTCTAAGCTAAAAGAAAGATAGGGGGAAGGAAGATAGTTGTAGTTATTTATTGTGTTGGTGATGTCCTCTTTTTGCCATGCCGTCCTTATATAGAGAGTGACTTCGCCTGGCCTCAGTCTTAGGAAAATCCTAAACCGCCTTCAATGTCCAAAAACCCTAGGCCGCCTTACCCCTCTCGAACATTCCTTGAAGATCTGGCTCAATTTAGGAAAATGTAGACCGACTTGACCTTCTCAGATCTTCTATGCAAAATCTCATCTCAAACCCGTCATTGTCCAAAGTAACTCCAAAGCATTCATCCCTGCTACCTCCTCGAAAGCACAAAGCACCATATCTGGCTTCCACCTTATGGGCCAAGATGCCCTATCAGACATTCCGCTTCTCGGACCGAGGCGTCCAACCCAGATATCCCACTTTGCGTATCCAGGAATTCACCTGGACATCCCACTTCAAAGGTCAAAGAGCCCTCTGGGCTCTGCCTCGAAGGTCAAAGTGACCATCCGGGCTCCTGCCTTGTTGGTCAAAGTGCCCATCTGGGCTCCCGCCTTGTAGGTCAAAGTGCCCATTCGGGCTCCCTCATTGTAAATCAAAGTGTACATCCGGGTTCTCGCCTTGAGGACCAAATCATCCTTTTACCAATATGGCCCGCCACTTCTAAGTCCAAAGTGGGACGACACCCATTACTAAGTCCAAAGCGGGAGGACGTCTATCGTCAAGCCCAAAGTTGGACGGCACCCACTACCAAGTCCAAAGCATGAGGACACCTATTGCCAAGTCTAAAGCGGGACGGCGCCCACTATCAAGCTTAAAGCGAGATGGTGCCCACTCAAACATCCAGTTCAAGAGTCGAGGCTTCCACCTGGGCGTGCAACTTTAAGGGCCAAGGTGTCCACCCGGACGTCCCGTTTTACGGGCCAAGGCGTCCACCCGAATGTCCAACTTCAAGGGCCAAAGCGTCCACCCAGATGTCCCACTTCAAGGGCCAAGACGTCCACCCGAATGTCCCGCTTCCCACTTCGAGGGCGGATCCTTGCATACAGGCGGATGATAATGAAGGCGAACGCTTTCCACGTAGGCAGACGACAAAGAGAAAGCGGACAATGTAAGCGGTCTTGAGGTAGGCGGATGATTTAATCTCTCCGGACGGGTTAAACTATGCAGATGAGTAGGTGGATGTGTCGGGCTCTCCAGATGAAAATGACCGAGCGAACGAGTAAGACCATGAGTCGTGACAATCTGCCTATTCCCTTTGAAGTGGAACGATCGGCCTACTCCCTTTGGAAGTGGAACGATCTGCCTACCCCCTTGGAAGTGGAACAATCCGCCTCCTCTAAGTGGACTCATCTTTAAGTAGATGTTTGGCCCTCTTCCGCTCTGAATCTAAAAAAGTCATAAACTGCAAAATTGTAGATCTTTGTCTTATATTTCCATTGCCGAGAGAATCTACCTAATCTGATGCCCGAGTCAAAAGATATGACTGATCTACCAAATTTTAACAAGACCAAATGATCCTCATGGAGAGCGACAGTCCTCTTGGAAACATTACCGTCCTCATGGAGAACAAACATGCTCATGGAGATCGACCATCCTCGTGGAGATTGACCATCCTCATAGAAACTGACCGTCCTCATGGAGCCAAATCGTCTTCTTGGCGACCGACCATCCTCTTGGTCTTTGTGCTCTAACCGACCATCCTCTTAGTGTTCGTCCTCTCGGAGACCAACCATCCCTTTTGAGACTGGTTGTCCTCTTAGAGATCGGTCATCCTCTTAAAGACCGACCGTCCTCTTAGAGACCGGTCATGCTCTTGGAAACCGGCCGTCCTCTTGGAAATCGGTCGTCCTCTTGGAGAACAATCATCCTCTTGGAGACCGGTCGTCCTCTTAGAGACTAATCATCCTCTTGGAGACCGGTCATTCTCTTGGAAACCGGAAGTAATCTCGCAAGATGAAGAGCCAAAAATGGTCATGCTGCACTAGAGAGCTCGAGATATTGTTGACAATTCCGAGATTATTTTGTACCTCAACAAGCACTTATTTAAGTCTTCCCATATTTATTAACAACGATTCGACTTTGATACAAATTTAAATTTAAGTTACAGAAATTTATTTGTTGATCTAACAATGAACACTTATTTAAGATAAAATACTTTTATTTAAGTACCAATTTTTTTTAATAAGAAATCTATTATCTTAAAATTTATTAGATTAAATACACTCTAATATCAGCTGATAGATAATTTCACCAACTTTTGAAAATTCACAAAAGCGTGTAATGAATTTTTTCATCGTGATTCAACAAGCACTTGGATCAATACGTTGTTATAGCTTTATCATAGGTTGAATTTGAGTCTTTGGAAATGCAATAATATTAAATATTTGTTGGAGAAATTTTATCACCTTTCAAAGATTCTATTTTGTTCAAATTCGGATTAGTCGGCTCGGCATATCCAAATACCAAATAGTTAAAAAAATTCTGAAGATGAGATATTCGGTCTTAGTTAATCACAAATACAAAGAAATTAGATTGTACCTCATTTGATGAATTAAAAATCAGAGCCAACAAACTCTTAGATTTATTATGAGTGAGTTGTTATATATTAATAAAAGTGCCACAATTTCAAGTTCTTGGGAACACGGCCTAAATAATTATTGATAGAGCTTTGCCACATTTAAAATGTCTCACCCATTTTGAATTTAGAATATTCGATCTAGTATACTTGTTTTGTTTTGGCATAAACAAAAAAAAATAGATGAGGTACATATCTTTTTTTTTTTAGAGAAACAGCTGAATTCATTCAGAAAAAAGTACATTACATCAAGTCAAGATCCATAATGGAACGTAGCTCAGCAGTAGGAGCACTGCTTTCTTCGACCTTCCAATTACAGTCGGCAGGCCCAAGTACTTCTCGTGCACGTCTGCACCCCTCATTTGCAGAGCATCCCTCAGTCGAATCCCATTTTCTTCTGGCACATTTCTACTAAACGTGATTGAGCTCTTCTGTAGGTTTACTTTTTGTCCCGATGCAAGCTCATAAGAGGTTAATAAGTCTGAGATCCTTCTGAGTTCCGGTTCAGTGGCTCTAGCGAATAATAGAGAATCATCTGCAAAAAAGAGGTGAGTAATAGCAGGAGCCGATCGAGCTACTCGAATCCCATGAATAAGGTTGTTGGAGGCCGCATGTTGAAGAGAAGCCGCCAGTCCTTCAGCACAGAACAGGAAGAGATAAGGGGATAAAGGGTCCCCTTGACGGAGTCCCCTGCTCGGAATGAAGTACTCTCCCACCAATCCATTCACCTGAATAGCATACTGCACCGTCGTAACACATTTCATAACTAACTCAGTAAAGGTGGGGAGAAAGCCAAGTGCTAGCATCATGCTTTTCAAGAATGGCCACTCGATACGATCATAGGCCTTCATCATGTCTAATTTTAAGGCACAATACCCTCCTTTTCCTTTCCTCTTCTTTTTCAGATAGTGAAAGATCTCAAAGGCAATAATAGAGTTATCCGAAATAAGCCGACCTGGAACAAAAACTCCCTGATTCTCATGAATAATATCAGCCAGAAAGCTCTTCAGTCTATTAGAAATAGCTTTGGTAATAAGTTTCATAATCACATTACACAAACTAATAGGTCTGAATTCAGAGCATAGGACTGGCTTTTTCACTTTTGGTATTAGTGTAATAATGGTCTGGTTCAGAAAACCCGGATCAAGCTCATTGTTTAGCACTGCTAGAGTAGTTTGTATTACATCACTTCTCACCACTGGCCAGAACTTCTGAAAGAAGAGGGGAGGCATGCCATCAGGGCCTGGGGCTTTTGTTGGGTGCATCTGCTTTAGAGCAAGTTCGATGTCGTCTATTGTATAGGGCTCGGACAGCAGGGCATTCATCTCTGATGTCACCTTTGGCTCAACCTTACTAGTGATATCGTCAACCTGCACACAACCAGAAGAGGAAAATAGTGATGAATAATAGGTCCTAAAGGTTTCCTGGACCCCACCCAAGTCCTGAATCACTCCTCCCTCTTCATCCTTAATCTCCTCTACCCAGTTCCTAGAGTGCCTATGGCTCGCCTTTTTGTGGAAAAAGCTGGAGTTGCGATCACCTTCCTTGAGCCAATCTACCCGAGACCTTTGTGCCCACAAAGTCTCCTCCCTACGATACAACTCCTCCCTCCTACGCAGACAATCCCTCAGTTTTTGTTGACTTTCAACATTCCTACTATTCTTTTGGATGTCATAAATTTCTTTCTCGACCTTTCGTGTTTCCCGCCTCACATTTCCAAAAGATTCACGGTCCCAGCGCTGCAAACTTTTAGCACAGCTTTGCAACCTATCAGAGATAGTCGGGCCCGAGCAACCAACTCTCCATCCCTCCTCAACTATGTTCCTAACATTGGCATCCCTTAGCCACATGGCTTCAAAGCGAAATCGACGTTGAGTGGCCTGAACCTTCGTTCTCCGTATGTAACAACAGATAGGGCTATGGTCGGAGCAAGCCCTAATGCGGGCATCTGAGCTAGATATGGGGAACCGCTGAAACCAATCCCGAGTGGCAAAGTATCTATCCAATTTACTCTCAATATGACCATCATCTTCTCTGCAGTTGGTCCAAGTAAAAGGGAGGCCAGATTGCGGCACCTCTTTGAATTCACAAGTCCGGATAGCAGAGTAGAAGTCTTCTAGCCGAGCATTTGAGACCAAATTCCCACCAAGCTTTTCCGAATTTGACAGTATCTCGTTAAATTCACCACCACAGAGCCATGCTAGCGGAGAAACTGCCTTTAGTGCACGTAACAGGTCCCAAGATCGGCTTTTATCCCTTGTGTTCGGCCAGCCATAAAAGCCCGTGAACCGCCATTTCTCCTCTTCTCCCACCTCGACATCTACTTGGTTCCTTGAGATAGATAACAGATTTATCACGACCTTGCGTCTCCATAATAATGCAAGACCACCACTTCGGGTCCGCCCCGCACCCAAACAAGATATAAAGATTCCACACTCGAATCCTAGTTTCCACTTCAAACGTTCTGCTTCTTTCTCATGGAGTTTGGTCTCCGAGAGAAAGATAATTTGGGGATTACAAGCTTTAGCTAGCCTGCTAAGCTCTCGAACTGCCTCGGGATTCCCCAACCCGCGACAGTTCCAACTGAGGAGATTCATTGTGACCGGCGAGGCTGATTTTCAGCCTCCGCCGATATAGTTGGGTGGATGGAATTCTCGAAAATAGCTGCGTGGCGCTTGCTAACTTGAATCTCCGATAAGTCTATTTCTGATTCTTGTCTTTTGCCCAGTTTCACCATCTCAGTGTTTGACATTGTCACATCCCCAAAAGAATTCTCCTTTCTAGCTTGTTTCTTCCACCTTCCAAGAGGGATGACATCGACAGATATCATGGCAGTATTCTTGATTTCCTCCTCAACTGAAAGAGGTGTGATGTTGTCTGGCTGTTGGTTTGGTGTGTGGGAACATGTTTGTGGTGGTAAGGAGGATCCAATAGGTATGAGGGGGGGCGATAGGGTAGTAATTAGGCGGTTGTTGGTTGGAGGAGGGGAGGTTGGTTTTGGTATAGTGTGATACATGTTCATATCAGGGCTGGTAATTTTGGCTGGTGAGGTGATAGATGGGAAGGAAACGGTTTTTGGATGGCGCAGCTGGGGTGGGACGTATTTTGTGGTATGAATAAGTTTGGTTTGGGTGGCAGGGGTCATGTCAGTATCTGTGATGGTGATGGCAGTGGGTGGGTGGCTAGGGTGAGGGAGATTGGGTAGCTTCGGATGTTCCCTAGTAGGTGTCTCGACATGGTTGGTCTCGCTGGGAAAAGTAGCTGCTGGAGGGAGGCCCATTCGGATTACTTCAATGCCTTCCTTAGCCGAAGGTGTGGTTAGCATTGTGTGAAGAGGTAGGTCTGGAGAGAGCACAACTTGATCCCGACCCATAGAAAGCTGACGTCGGACAGGTTGCTGATGGCCTGCACGGGAAGTAGGAGTCACCACGACTTGCCTAGGTTTGTACGGAGAGGCTTTCATCCATGCTCCATAGGATTCGACAGATGAGGGGGGAGCATCATCTGGTGGGGGCATCTCACAATTTTTCTCAATATGTCCCAAGGTGCCACAACGAAAGCAGAAGGAAGGGATCCGCTCGTACTTGAAGTAAACTGTGACAGTCGATCCTTCCCTAAAACGTAGAGATTTGGTGCGTGGTAGGGGGGCCCGTACATCAATGAGAGCTCGGAGCCGGAGGTGTTTTCCTTTATGATCAGTAGAGTCATCCCATTCCATGAACGAGCCAATGAAGTCCCCCAAAGCCTTTGCCATCATTAGTGTATATCCCCCCAGCGGAAGGTCCTTCACCCGAACCCATATCGGGAGCCAGTATAGCTGCATGATCGAAGGTTGATCCGTCGCCTTAACTTCTTGCATTAGCACTGCCTGTCGGTCAAAGTGCCATGGCTGATCTCTCAGTACCTTTATCATCTCTTTTCGATCGTTGAACTCGAATAAGAATTTGTTTGATCCTACTTCAGTGATGATCATGCCATGTCGGGGATTCCAGAGATTTTTCATCATAGTCATAAATGCTTGAGCATTGATATTCTTCTCAGTCCATACCGTACTCACCAGGGATCCATTATCCTCTGTGATTGAGAGGTCGGATAGGAGGAAAGGTAACTCGAGCGGGTCAGAATCGTCAGTCCTCCTTTCAGTTGCATCAACCTTGCTTATCACCGTGTCATCTTCTCCTCGACAAAGCTGAGCCGCACCACTCCCGCTGTTATTCGGCTCGCCCCTCTCTCCAGAGCCACTCATCACCATCTTGTTGCCCCCAGAAGGAGTCATGTTGCTTCCTCCATCACCAGAATCGAAGCCCGACAGGAGGGTCTTCCAGGGTTCTTGCAATTCACCCGGAATCACTACCCGCTTCCCACTGCTCCGATCCCCAGACCCATCATCGTCGGAGCGGGGCGAGTGATTGGTCCCTCCGTCACCCATCTCAATCTCACAGCCACTCCCCTTCTTTCCTATGCCTCCGAACACCCACTCACCTCCTGACCCAAGAAAAGGAAAAACCTAAAGGACTCTACCCAAACCCAACTACCTAGACTGTCCAGGAAACCTAAGCTATTAAACTTCACTAGAAACCATAGATCGATTGTGTGAAGGGAAACTTGAGGGAGGGAAATCGGGAATAGGGTGTACCTTGAGCCATAGAAATAAAGGATTACTTAGCTTTTTTGGTAGCAGCCCTAGAGATCAGATTCCGCCTCGCACATTAAGGATTTTTCGTGTGGTTATTTGGTGGATTTTGGAAGGGAACAGGGGAAAAAGAAGTTTGGAAGGGACCCTTTTACAGGGACGGCTACTCTCGAGAGAGAGACAAAAACCCTAACCCAGGGAGGGAAGGGACCCGAGGTCGGTCTCCTTTAGATCCTGTGTTCACTGATGAGGTACATATCTCGTTCTAGCCATATTCTGATCATCATTTGCCACATCATCTCTCCCGTTAGTGCTGCTCCACCACTCTTGCTATTGTACGTCGGATAATTGTGGTATTCTCATGTTTTACATAGACAAGCTCAAATTTCATATGTTCCACCCAAAAAAAGAGCTCAAATTTCATATATATTATAATCAATAATATTCATTTACTCCTGACACGTAAAACTATGAAATTATAAGCTACCAAAATGAACTTATCCCGAATTTAAAAACCACATATATTACATATCAGAAACCGGACATCATCTCCTCCTACCTCTCTTGTCTTGTAATTGTCAACCCATCACCGGCAAAATAAATAAAAATGGCCAAATTGTCCAAAATCAATCGTCACGTTTGGAAGTTGCTCTCCCTGCCGTTGAAATTAAATATAAAAAAATACAGCAGATATAATTTATTTGCTAAATTACTTATTGACCAGAATTAAAGAGTAAATATTTCATCTCTCTTTCTCTCTCTGGTTCCTTCAAGGCCATAGAAGAAGATACCCGTTGAAGAAATCCATCGATTTGTTCAAAGATTCACCCTTTTTTAAATCCTTTTTAATCATTTTGGGAGAATTAATTAGTTAATTACCATTTCATCCAATTAAAGCAAAAAATAAATGGATTCCGATTTCTGGACCGCTCGCCTCGCCGCCGCCAAGCGCCAGTACGCTTTCCAGCAGCACCACCACCAGAATTCCCATCTGGGTACCTCTAGTCTCCATCCAAGTTCGAGTCTTTTCCAATCTCCGGAGATTTTTCCTTTGTGGGTTTTTTTTTAAAGATTGGATTTTTTTTTTGTTTTTCTTGTTCAGATCGGTTGAACGTGGATGAGTTCGAGGTGGAGGAGGAGGCGAGGCCCGACGATTACCCATGCCCTTATTGCTACGAGGATTTCGACATCGCCTCTCTTTGTTCCCACCTTGAAGACGAGCACTCTTGCGAATCTAGAGTCACCGTATGTTTTGGGTCTTTCGTATTAATTTTGTTTGTTTGGTATTTTTTGGGTGGAAATCGAGGGGCTAGGTGGCTATTAATCTTGATTAACCACTTGCTAAAGCATTAGTGCGAGTACATCGAGATAGAGCCCCAAGTATCATCTATATATACATCATAGCAGAAGCTAAACGGAGTATCGGAAAGAACATAATCATATCCTATAGCAGAATCGTAGTATTTTTTGCTTTTTGATTGGCCGACTTTGTGGTGAAAATTGCATCTTGATTAACCACGTGCTAAAGCATTATTGCGAGTACATTGAGGTAGAGCGACCCCCTCATATCATCTATATATATATACATCATAGCAGAAGCTAAACGGAGTATCGGAAAGGACATAATCATATCCTATAGCAGAATCGTAGTATTTTTTGCTTTTTGATTGGCTGACTTTGTGATGAAAATTGCATCTTTTGTTTCTGATTTTGTGTTTTGGTTCTTGGAATATGTTCTTTTGGTTTCTTTCCATTGCAAGAGGTTTCGAGGCGGGGCACGGCTCTTTTCTTTGCTTTTCCGGGTCATGGCTTGGAATTTCCATTTTAAGTTTATCGATTTCTGTATCATGAGATTGATCGTCATTCGGCTTTCGTAGTTAAATTGGCCCAGAAGATGATGATGAGGACTGTTAGTTGATTATCCGGTTATGAGATGGTTCTCTCTTTTGGATGTTAACAATTAAACAGTGAAGTGGAAGGATTTTGCATGGCATAATTCAAGAGTTCAGATGAGTTTAGTATGAAGCTCATATCTGGCCACGGTATCCTCACGAAAGTCTGCTGTTTGATTCTACTGTGGCATTTCGAGTTGGCCAAAATGTTTTTCCATCTTCAATTCCTGGATGCTTGGAAATTATTTCGTCATATATCTGAACGGCTGGACCCGTACAAATATATTACTTCGTGTTGAGAATTGCAAATTGCTAGTTTACAGAATGAGATATCCATCAGGTGTCATTTTATGCGTAGGAAAGATGAACTGATGCATCATTTCTGTTTTCGTTGCTATTCGTTACATGTGTGATCTTATGGGGTTCGTCTTATCTACTGGTTTGTTATACTCTTCAGCTAATTTAGTGACTTGAACTTCATGCTTTTCTCACTCTTTCGATTTCAGGTTTGTCCAATTTGCTCTGTTAAAGTCGTAAGGGACATGTTAACTCACATAACGGTGCAGCATGGGCACTTGTTCAAGATATCCTTGCACTGGAATGATATAACACTTTATTTGTCTCTATGACTTGGTTACTCTCGAGTGTAGTCATTATAATCGTCATAGTTTCCCTTAACTGATGTTCACTTGCAGAGACGGCGCAGATTACGTAGAGTAGCTATTCCTGGCAGCCAGGCTTCGTCCCTTCTCGGGCGGGATTTTCGGGAGTCTCACCTGCAAGTTCTGCTTGGGGGTAGTGGATTTAGGTCCAACAGTGCCAGTGTGTCCAATGCTGCTGCTAATGACCCATTCCTTTCATCTCTCATTTTAAATTATCCCGCGTCTGAGGCAGAAGAAGTAACAAAATCTGTTGCAACAAGCCTGGGTGACGCTTCTACAAAGAATTCAGCCCCTGCACATATCTGGAAATCAAGGTACTAACGCATTATTCTGCATGCCTATGTCAATCCCGCTATGATATATTCTTGACGTGTCTCGAGAAAGCCACCCAAATGATCACGTCGAGCAAGTATCTCTAGAAATGCAGCTCCTGGGCATGGAATAATTTCCATGTTCTTCTAGGTTTTAGTTCGCCTAAGTTAGAATCAGGCACCAAAATGATTCTAACTACGAGGATTTTGGCTCTCTCCTTATGTTGCAGCTTCGATCCTTCTTTGAGCTATGAGGAGAGGCAGAAGAGAATGAAGCAAGCTGCTGGACGATCTGGTTTCATGCAGGAGCTACTGCTTTCAACTCTTCTACGCGACTAACCGACATGCAAGTTTAAGTCAACAATAATGGATGAGAATTACCTTTACAGGAGTACGGAATCCGCCCGAAAGCATAACTCAGGTGAGACATGAAGCATATTCTTTTTCGGGTTGGTTCGACCTCTCATCCTCCTTAGCTCCGTTCCAAGGGCAATGGTGTATCATCTGCTTACTAACGTTTCGAGCTAGAATGCGCCGAGGCTTGTTCCCCTGCTTAGCTTGATCTTGCACTGGAAGGAACTGCGAGAGAGCAGATGATTGTAGGGACGCTTTTAAGCTTATTTTCCTTCTCTAGTCTGTTGTAGCTTTGAAGTTAAATGCAGAAGTAAAAGAGGATTTCGTGACTATAATAACTTGTATACTTGGTAAGTCTGCGGTGGTAGCATTTGATCGTGTTCGATTTTGGATAAGTTGTCGCGTGTAATATGACAGAGGATCGGGTTATATACCGAAATAACAAGTCCCCGGCTGGATTAGCGGCTAGATTTGTACCGCGGGATTGATCTAGTCGCTGTCTCTGACACAGTACCAATCTTAAAAATACCAAGGGTTGGTCATCTGAAGTGCAAATAAAAAATTGGCAAGTAAATTAGTGATATTTGGGGACAGATTGCAAATTGGAAGAAAAATATTTAAAAAAAGGGAAAAGTACTATTTGAATCTTGTGGTTTACACGGATTTTGCAATATGATTCTGAGGTTTAGAAACGACTTTTTTGGTAGTTGTGGTTTCACGTTTTTTGCTTTAGAGCCCGAGCCAAAATTAACTCCGAACCTAGAAACGACATCATTTTGGTGGCTGACTTGGCACGACACGTCAAGTTTTTAATCTGGTTGGCAAGTTTTAGTTGGCACGAAGAAAAATATCAATTTCAGTCCCCTCTTTGTTATATTTTTCAAAAGAAACCTCATTCTTCTTCTTCCTCTTTCACTTCTCTCTTCTCCCTCTTCCTCTTCCTCCCCTCGTCTCTTCTTCTCTCGCCGGAGCTTCCTTCTTCTCCGGCAACCAAACAAACCAAATCGGTCAAGAATCCTAGTCCCGATCCCTGTCAGATCCCGACGGGAATCGCCTATCCCGATCCCGGCTCGGCTCGGCTCCCATTCATCTCGAGGCGACTCGGCTCCCCGTCCCGATCCCTGTCATCGGGTCATTAACCCGTTCTCTTCTTCGCGGTAAGGAGAGAGAGAGAGAGAGAGAGAGAAAGAAGACCAACAAAAAAAATCGATGTCGGCTTCAAAATCATTCTCAGTGTCGATGTCGACGACTATCTTGTCCAAGAAACGAGCAAGCGTCACGCCAAGGGAAGGACGACCTACGAAGGTCGTCTGTTGTCGTTGTCGACGACGGTGTCACGTGCTGATTTGGTCACTTGCTGATTTGTCTTAGTTAGTTATTATTTTTTCATTATGTTTGTTATGTTTGTTCCCTAAAGTGGCTCACGTTGCATATACGTGCCACCATTGTAGGAGTTGTTAGCTAGTGGTGCCACCTATCACGTAGGAGGTTGTTACGTGGAGTGGTATAAGTATGGCTGTTCAATGCCTTGAGAAATCATCGAATAACAATACCAATATTTCCTCCCACCAAATCTCAACATTCTCTTCTACCTAACTCTCTTTCTTCCATTCCCATCTCAACTTCTATCTCTCCCCAAGCTCTTTTCTAGTAAGCTCTTAACACTTGGTATCAGAACTTTCATGGAAACACGCTCTAGCGAGTTCAAGAAGCTCGAGGCTTTAGTTTCCTCCTTGTCACAAGATACAGATGTCAAGCTTCAAGCTCAATAGGAACGAATGGAAGGCCACTTCTAGGAGTCCAATGCGTGGTCCGACGAGCGGTTTGCTCGAATAGACGCGGCACTTCAGGCACTTGCCTTCCGACCCTCCAGGGACTCCAGCATCCCACGGCCTGAAAAGGACAAGGGAGCCAACGCCATTCCAGTGGGCCGTCAAGCCAGTGTCGACTTTAATCCAAAGGTATGACTGGCCTTTCCCGAGTTCAGCCCCACTAACCCACGACATTGGATCCGCTGGTACGAGAAGTATTTTGAAGTCAACGACGTAGCGGAGACCCGATGGGCCAAATTGGCAAGCTTGCACTTGGACGAAGAAGCCGAGACCTGGTACGACGGGTGGTCCCTCCAGCATCGGAATAGTTCTTGGACTCAATTTGTTGACCAACTATGCCAATGTTTTGTGTCACAAAGCTCCGCCGCCGTTGTTGCCGAGTTCAACCACCTCAAACAATCGGGTAGCGTCAACGACTATGTGCAGAAATTCGAGGAGCTCAAAGGCATAATGATCTGAGAGAATCCCACTCTTTCGGACAGGTATTTCGTCTATAGTTTCATTGGCGGATTATCTGACACCTTGAATTCCTTGGTCCGCACTCATTTCCCAGCTTCACTTGGCGATGCCATCGAATTAGCCAAATTGCACGAGTCGGCGATTAAATCTCAGGCCAGAAGTACCTAGAATCGCCCTCCTCACCAACCAACTTTCCTCGCCAAGACACCTGCTCCACCAAGGAACAAAAATCCTTGTCGCAAGTGTGGCGAACCGTGGTTCCGGGAACATTTCTGCAAGAATCATGCAATTGGTGGGGTTCATCTCATCGACGAAGTGGAGGATGAGACGAATGACAACCCTAATGTTGAGCCAATGGATAATACCGAGACCGCCGTCGAGATTTCCATGCACGTAATAAATGGCAGCAACGGTAGCGGTACGCTTAAGCTCAAAGGGATGATCTGAGGCACTCCAATCTTAATTTTCCTCGACACCGGTTCCACCGCTACCTTACTTAACTCTACGGTGGTCCGAGACCTACAGTTGGATGCTATGGAGGGGCTCGGCATGACAATTGCACTAGCAAATGGCACCAAAGTAGCTTGCTCCACCATTTGCCCTAATCTCAATTGGGAAATGTGTGGGAGTAATTTTAACTGTGATTTTAAAATCCTTGATCTGGGTACTTATGATGTTGTCCTAGGTACTGACTGGATGCAGGAAGTCAGCCCGATTACTTTTGATTTTGTCCAATCTTAGGCAATTATCAAGAGAAGAGGAAAAGAAGTGGTGCTTAAAGGTCATCGAGGGGGCGACTCAAAACACATTACTGAATTGAGCTGTTTGCTGGCCAACAATTATACCTCTGCGCCCATTGATGAAAGAGCAATTGAAGAAGTGGCCTGGGTATTTTGGGTACCAACAGCGGAGCAATCAGTTGAAGAAGAATTACACTCTTTGGACTTTGCGAACTGCAGTGGTCAAGAATTTGGTGCAGATTTTTGCTACCAATTGCACAACCTCCTCGGGTCATTTTCTGACCTGTTTGAAGAGCCCCGGAAGCTGCCTTCACCACGGTCCCATGACCATGGGATCTCTTTAATTCCAGGGTCAGCAGCGGTGTCGATTCGACCATATCGATACTCATATTTCCAAAAAATAGAAATTGAGGCCCAAGTGCAAGAGCTCCTTGAAGCCGGGTTCATTCAACACAGTCGTAGCCCCTTCGCATCGCCCGTGCTACTCGTCAAGAAGAAGGATGGGAGTTGGCGGATGTGCATCGATTATCGTCAACTCAACCATCGCACCATCAAAGACAAGTATCCAATCCCGATAATTGACGATTTGTTAGATGAGCTACACGGCGCCAAGATATTCTCCAAGCTCGACCTTCGAGTTGGATACCATTAGATCCGAATCAAGGAGGAGGATATACCCAAGACCGCATTCCGAACACATCAAGGGCACTATGAATTTCGGGTGCTACCTTTCGGCCTCACGAACGCTCCGGCCACTTTTCAATCTCTAATGCATCAGGTTCTCGCCCCGTTCCTACGACGATTTGTCTTGGTTTTCTTTGATTATATCCTCATCTACAGCGAGGATATAGATGACCACCTCGAGCATCTCCGCCAAGTCCTAAGCTTGCTACGGTCCGAGCAGTTTTTCCTCAAGCTCTCGAAGTGCAATTTTGGAGTGGCACGGGTGGACTACCTCGGCCATATGATTTCCAAGGACGGAGTGGGGACCGACCCAAAGAAGGTGGAGTCTATGGTGCATTGGCTAACGCCAAAGATGGTGCATGAATTACGAGGGTTCCTTGGCCTCACCGGTTACTACCAGAAATTCATCAAAGACTATGGTGTCGTGGCGCAACCGCTGACTCAACTACTCAAAAAGGACGGGTTCTAATGGACTTCCACTGCTGATGAGGCCTTTGCAAGGCTTAAATTATTGCTATCCACTGCACCCGTGCTTGCTTACCCCGATTTTACTTGTCAATTTATTTTGGAAACAGATGTCTCGGATTGGGGAATTGGAGCGGTTCTCTCCCAAGGTGGCCGCCCGATTACTTTTATGAGTGAAGCCTTGGGGCCCCGAAATGCTGGTTTAGCCGTATACGAGAAAGAATTGATGGCAGTCCTCTCAGCGGTGACTCGATGGAGACATTACTTGGAAGGCACGCACTTTGTGATCAAAACAGATCATCGTAGCCTACGATTCCTTTTGGATCAAAAAGTGCATACCAACCTACAGCGGAAGGGTGTCTCACGACTTATGGGGCTGGATTTTTCGATCCAATACAAACGAGGATTTGAAAATAGGGCAGTAGACGCCTTATCGCGCTTGCCTGAAGCAGAATTGAAAGCTATCTCCGGTGTCATTCCAAGTTGGAAGGCGGGAGTAGAGTCGAGCGATGAGGGCGATCGCAAGGCAACTCAGTTGGTAACGGAGCTGCTGGTCGACCCGACTTGCCATCCGAATTACACGCTCCATCAAGGGCTACTACGATATAAATGACGGCTCTACATCGGAGAGGCGGGCGAACTTTGCCAAGAGATCATCCTGCAGCTTCACGATGCAGCAATTGGAGGTCATTCGGGTCGTTCAGTCACATACAAGAGGGTGAAGAAGCATTTCTTTTGGCCCGGAAACCATCATGTCCGATCGCGATAAGATCTTCACAAGCATTGTATGGCGGGAGCTGTTCAATGCGTTTGGTACCCGGCTGGCCCTTAGCTCAGCTTATCACCCTCAAACCGATGGGCAAATGGAGCATCTCAACCAATGCCTTGAACACTACCTACGGGTTATGTGTTATCAACGCCCCGGGTCGTGGTTCAAGTGGCTGCCCCTCGCTGAGTTTTGGTACAACAGTACCTACCATTCAGCTATCAAAACCACTACTTTTGAAGTAATGTACGGATATGCGCCTCCACTGGTGCCGGGTCTACAAGGAGAACAGCCCTCTGTCGCTGTGGTAGCTGACTACACAACTCAACGTGCCCAAATGGTATGCCTTCTCCGGGATACCTTAGCACAAGCCCAGAACTGCATGAAGGTCCAAGCTGACAAAGGGAGGAGCGAGAGGGAATTTGAGGTTGGAGATATGGTATTTCTCAAGCTGCAACCGTACAAACAATCATCTCTGGCTGTTCGTACCAGTATTAAACTCGCTGCCAAGTTTTATGGACCCTTCCGGGTACTTGCTTGAGTGGGGACGGTGGCTTACAAGTTGGAATTGCCCCCATCTTGTTCGATCCATCCCGTTTTTCATGTATCGCTGCTCAAGAAACGGGTTGGAGATAGACAAGTGGCCATTACTACTCCTCCTTTTAGCTCAGATGAAGGTCAGTTACGCTCGAAGCCGGAGGCTATCCTTGATCGGCGCATTGTTAAGCGAGGAAATCAGGCCATCGGTTAGGTGCTGGTTAAATGGGCAAATCTTCACACTGATGACTCGACATGGGAGGACTACCACGCCATGAAAGCTCAGTTTCCCATTCTTGTGCAACTGAATTCTTGAGGATAAGAATTCTCTCGATGGTCGGCGGTTGTCACGTGCTGATTTGGTCACTTGCTGATTTGTCTTAGTTAGTTATTATTTTCTCATTATGTTTGTTATGTTTGTTCCCTAAAGTGGCTCACGTTACATATACGTGCCACCATTGTAGGAGTTGTTAGCTAGTGGTGCCACCTATCACGTAGGAGGTTATTACGTGGAGTGGTATAAGTATGGCTGTTCAATGCCTTGAGGAATCATCGAATAACAATACCAATATTTCCTCCCACCAAATCTCAACATTCTCTTCTACCTAACTCTCTTTCTTCCATTCCCATCTCAACTTCTGTCTCTCCCCAAGCTCTTTTCTAGTAAGCTCTTAACAGACAGGTTCACTAATCGTCACCGGCGGTTGCGATTTGCCATCCCCGGAATTGAGAGGGAGGGTGTTCGGGGAATTAGGGTTCTTCCCCCAATCCCAGAATTGGAGATTTTAATTACGAGTTTGATTTTGCCTAGTTGCTTGCCTCCTCCGATGGTTCTGTCTTTGATTTTTTCCATTCTCTTAATCAATGGGTCTGTTTTGGATTGAAGGTTGAAGAAGATGGGTTGGGTTGGGTTGAGTTGTGGGTTGGGGTTGGGTTGGGTTGGGGTTAGATTAGGGTTAAATAAGGAGTTTTTAAAAAATTATAAAGAAATACGTGATTGAAATAGATATTTTTCCGTGCCAAGTCAGCATTCCAAGTGGAAAAAAATTTCCACCGTGGCGAGACACCTCATCATCGGACGACGTCGTTTCTAGGTTCGAAGCTGGTTATTGGCTTGGGAGCCTTCCCGAGCCTTTAACGCAAAAAACGTGAAACCACAACTACAAAAAAGTCGTTTCTAAACCTTAGAATCACATCGTAAAATTCGTGTAAACCACATAATTCAAATAGTAATTTTCAAAAAAAGACATTTGGTCCAGATTCAGCTTACCGAAAGTTAAGTTTATCAAAAGTTAGTTTTTAGAATTTTACCATATTGAAAATGATTAAATAAATATTTTGGAATGTATAAATAGTAATACTAAAATATTTAATATTAAATATAATTAATAATAAATCTTTCCGGTACAAAAGATCGATCCGGTTTGTTTTAATATTTAATATTTTGGAATCTTTCCGGTTTGTTTTTTAAAACGTCACTATTCTCTCCGTTAACCACCAGATTAGTACACAAGCAGTGGATTGATCTTTTTTCTGAACTTTTTCTTGATCAACACCAGTTCTAAAAAAACTAAAGTCATCACCCGTGATTAAAATCTTTAATAATTGACCGGTCGGTGGTAGGACGGTGATCACTTTCGGATGTGGTTTAAGGATCGAAAGGTAGAAACAAAAAGCAAAAATATTATATTTACCAAGCCAAGATTCCTCACTATTAGTTGGTAATTTTATTAATTGTTACATAGTTGGTAATTTTGTTTCTAAAGCCTGACATACATGCTCTCAATTTATTAAGAATTTACTAATTTTATTTAATTATAGCTCTGTTGTCTAGATGTCTACTAAGCCGACTAATCAAAGTTTAAAATAGGTATTACTTGTGAAAGATGATGAAGTATTTGACAAATGATATATGTCCAATGAATCAAACTTAAAAAATCTTAATTAAACTATAATAACTATCAAATGATTCAAATGTCCATAGCTTAGTCGTTGAATTTTTTTTAGGAGAATAGTGTCTGATGGTAAGTGTAGTAAATTAACTTGGAATAATACAATTTTATTTTAAAAAATATGAATATTTTTTTCTATTTAACTTAAAAACTTTTTATTATTCTCTTTAAAAAAGAAGCTTGTATATGACTCTGGTTAATTAATAGTGTTATTTTCCTGTTGGTTAATTAATAGTGTTATTTTTTTCTATTTAACTTAAAAACTTTTTATTATTCTCTTTAAAAAAGAAGCTTGTATATGACTCTGGTTAATTAATAGTGTTATTTTCCTGTTGGTACCAACTTTTCCTTAAACAACGGGCAAGATCGAACGGCCCAAATTAATATACACCTTCCACTTTCCTCCATGAATGGAACGGATCGGACTAACTTTTTCTTAAGCACTTGGCCCGGTCCACTGCTAATCGAAAAATAAATTTTTATATCAATAGTATACATTAAAATTATACACGTCAAAAATTGAATCATAAATTTTTACCGATTCTTGTTCCAGTTTGTATCATTAGAGCAAATAGTTTTTGGCTGTACTAACACATACCATTGTACCCAGTTTAACTCGAGAACAATAATACATTTTTATTTGGAAATTATTAAAAATTTAGATATGAATTATATTGTCTAATTTAAACTAATTGATTCATTGAAATATAAATCGAATAGTAGCGGGCATGCCAACAAAATGACCCAACTAAGTTTTTTTAATTCTTCCTGATAGAACTTGAAAACTTTATTAAATTAAACTCACTAGTGGCTGTTGGTGGTGGAATACATTGGATAAGTACATTAATAACAAAAGTGACGTGGACGTTGACGTTGTCACCGGCAACCAGATAATTATAACACCATGGAGTAATTTTATGGTGTTTTGATATTAACCTATAATTATTTATCCATCGATCGTTTAATAATTTTTAATATAGAAAAAATAAAATTTATAGAATCTATCATAAAATTATTACATGGTAAAATCTTAATTATTTCATACAACAAACCAACCCCTAGCAAAATAATTCCCAATCAGTTGCTTTGTATTTCCCTAGAGAATTAGTCAATGCTCATATATAAATAACAAAAGTTATTCCCTGAGACATAAATCTCCTTCTTCTTCCTTCTACTTCTTTCCATCGTCTTCTCAAGCTATACATCTCCCACGTAACTACAACAAAAAAGTCTTCTTGGGATTATAATTTCATTTTTGATCTGCCAGTATTATTAATTTATATATATAATATAGTTAAAAATGATGGTGGGGCTATTTGTTCTGGGGTGCACCGGAGTGGTGATGTTCCTCCATGGCGCCCATTTCGTCTTTCACCTCCTTTCTCAACACTTGGCCCTTCGTTCTCTCAGGTACTCATCATCTTATTCCCTTTCTCTATTCTTATTTCCGAGTCGATACGGTCAAATCTCGTTCTATACTAATAATAAGTTACATATCTATTTTGAGCTTATTGTAAATGCTCATAGCTAGCTTGGAACGATAGGTTAGTCACTAAATTAATCGATTAACTTGGGTTTTTATTTTGGTAAATTATTTGGTTACAGTTTCTTGGGGTTTGTTGGGTGGTGATTAAAGACCAAAGGGTGGAGGTAGAGGACAAGACAAATGCCTAATAAGGTGACCTAATCAATCTCTTCAGCCTTCACGCAAAAGACTTTTCCATGGTAAACTATGACGTTACGCTCAGTGTATATATTATGATCTCATTAAATTTTCTTGGTCATGCATACGTTAACTATAGCTGTAGAAGAAATTGTACAAGGAAATACATTGAGAGGGTTTTTCTAGTACTCTCCATTCATCCCATTGGTTTATTTTGTGGGTTTCATTTGTTGAGTCTTCTACGTGTATAGTTTTTGTTAATCCAATTGCTTAACTGAATAATTTAAATTCGAATCAAATCGGATTATAAAGAGCAAAATTCTCTCTACTAACTCTTAACATGACTCTGTTTCAAATACTAAACTCAGAATTTTTGGTTAAATTAATTTAAGTTCTACTTAAATTGATTTAGGTATTTGGTAGTGTTTGGTACGTAGATTTTTTTTTTATCTATTGTTCCGTGTGTTCCATATGTAGGTTATCAAGGAGAAGCTCGTCTCTTTCTGGGTTGGAGCTAGTTTTGATTCCTTTTCATGCACGAGTTCCTTATAAATACCTAAGATGGCAAGAAATACTCATATTCTGAGGGTCGGACCCTACTTTTACCTTACGGGTCTAGGATATGTTAATTTTGACTGGGTCTATGGTAAGGTATAGGTATGAGTCCATGTTTAGAAGTAGGGTCTAAGGTATGTATGAATCCATAGTTAGACCATGTGGGTCGGACCCTACCCTTATATTTTTACCGTACTTTAGGCTCTACCCTAATTAGACCATAATTAGACCCTATATATAATATACATTATGGTTAACTTTAACATATTTATTAAGTTATTACACAACCAGCTTAGAAAATGTCGTAAATGATAGATTACTAGAAGCCGACATTCTATATTTTTCTTTTATTGAATTGTTTACGTACTTCAAACTCGAAAAGAAAAACTTTGTACTATTAAAATTAAATTAAAATTTTTGATGTTTCGTTAATTTTCTATTGAATGTTGATGTGTAACGTAGTAGATGTCTTGAATTTATTTAATTTTATATAAAAATTAATTTTTGATTAAAAATTATCAAAATGCACAATGTTAAAGGGTCGGACCATGCAGACCCTAGGTCTCAAGGAGGGTAGGGTATACATCTAACAATAAAAAATTTATAGGATCGAAAGTAGGGTATGAATCCAACTAAAAAATTTATGGTATAAATAAGGTCCTACTAATACCCTACCTTACCCATTATCATCCCAATAAATAACGTCACATAAGGTCGGCCGCCTGGTTTCGATTCCGATGGCTAATTAGGACAAGTAGCGCCACGCCAAAAGAAAAATAAGTTCAGGAAGATAAAACAGGAAACCAAAACCAGTACAATTGGTCTTATTTTGATGAGGTGTTGTTATCTTCTCATATACACGGATAACGAATTTATCATAATATGGCCATATATATAGCTTCTCTTTTTTTATTTTGGTTATAATATTCGAATTAAACTACGTTCGTTATCAATTTAGAGAATATACGATAAGGAGCCCGTAGATAGGTAATCATGAATCCGTTGATTTCACAAAATACCGAAAACGAGATATAGTCCCGATCCGTTGATTCTAAAAATACTAGAAGGCGATAGATGTAAGGATAACTCTTAATTTTTATTTATCAAATTCAACCACCTAAAATAACATAGCAATTCCTACTTATAAAAAACTAAAATAAATTTATTAAATAAAATATTATCATAAATTAAACTCCTAATAATAATCTAAATCTATAGCTAATTAACACATATATTATTGTTATTTTTTATCTCCATCGAAATATGTGGATGATTTGGCGATTGAGAAAAGGTGGCAAAGGAGATAATAGGATGAAGGAAGAACCTGAAATAAGTTGGAGTAAGGTGAAAGATAAGGTGCATATATTTATGTAGGAGACAAAAGTCAACAATTCGAGAAGTAAAAAAACCTATGTCAAGCTTAGCGAGCCTAGAGACCAATGACCATTTGCATATTCAATCATAATAGACATCAGGAGATTCCACCATCTTGAAGATGGTTCTTCTTCTGGGGACTACTGGTGATATATGGTGGATTCTTTGTACACTAAATTACAAAGACGTGATAACATCGGTTTAATCGGTCAGACTAACTGATTTATTCGATTAGTCTGCCAAATTATACTAAACTACCAAAAAATTAATTTTTTATTTTTTAGTTTTAATATATTAAATTATGGTTTTAATACTTGAAATTTGCCATAGAATTAGAGTATATTTATAATTATTTAAAATTTTTAATAATAAATAGTATAAAATTTTATTTTAAAATTCTTATTTGAAAGATGGTATGAACGAGAGTCTGGCCAGTTGCACCAATAAACAGAAAGATATTTCTACTAATCTGAATAAGATACTAATGGGCATGGGCTTACGCTAGGAAAACATATTGGGCCTTCATTTGTATAATGGCACCCAAAAGCCCAAACGCCTCGATGGAGCGAAAGCTGTTGTGGCCCATAAGGCCCATTCACCCAAATTAGATCTGCCTTGAAGGCTAAATTCTTGACAATCCAAAAATTAAGGATCTTACTGACTTTGGATCGGCCCATTTAGGCTGTTAATAAATAGGACCGAATAATTTTAGGGTATAAAGATTAAAGACATTGAAATTGAAATTGAATGTGTATCCAACTTTTTTTTTTGAAAGGTAGTGTATCCAACTTTATACTAAATTCAAACAAAAATAATAATAAAAACCCCTCCCCTCGCACATTAAAGAGAGAGAATTTTTTATGTTGTATTTTTTATATTGTGTTTAGTGTAAAGTTGAATATTTAGTTATTTACTGTATTTTTTTAAGGGAAGATTTCATTAAAAAAGTATTTACTGGAGTAGAGAGTTTATGGACCTACAAAGTGTAGATTGATAGTGATCTTTACCCATTCGATTCCAGAAGAGGAAGAATATCGTAATTACAAATACGAGTCGATACTCCCGACCAAAATAATCACTTCCTGAAATAGAATAATATACCATGAATTAGTAGTTCTCGGTTCCCTAGCCCCGTTAAAAATTATTCTATTACACATTGGTTTAAATTTTGCACATGTATAAATTTGTTTGTCGGGTTGTTGTCAATTGAATAAACAGACACAGCTAAGTATTTTCAATATTTGTATAATAACAAATTGACCATCATATACTAGTAACCGAGCAGGTCACCAAGAGAAGAAGGGTCAAACTTGGCTTTTTCTTGTTTCTTTTCCTCGGCCTTTGCCGAGTAGTATAAATATATGCATCTTTTTTAAACTTAATGAAAATCAACTTATAAAAAGATAGGGGTTTTCGGCGACCCAAAAATACAGTAAAGATTTCTTTAAAATACAAATAAAGATTATGTAAGAAACAATTAGAAAAAAGAAACACTTTGAATATGACTAAATCAAATCGCCAATGTCAAGAATTTAAGAGATGAGACTTTTCGGGTCAAAGTCACGACAGAACAATGAGCTAACTGCGTCTTTTTGTCCAAAATTTGGTGCAGAGAATAGGACCATGTGGAGGACTGGTAATATTTTTTTAATAACTGATATTAAGATTGAGACTCCAGCATTATTTTTTAAGATAATTCTTTCAACTTTTTTTACATTCCTAAGATTTAAATAAAGAACTTGGCTAAGTTAATTAAAATTTCTTGCCTTTTATTCATGCAATTGTGACATTTTGAAGCACATCGGATGTTGCAAACGTGTATTAAAATAGAAGGGTTTTTTTTTCAATATGCTCCCAACCAGTGGGAAATTTCGTGGAATATGGCTGCTGATATCGGTTAATTTGAGAAAATAACACTCCTTTTCCTTTAATCAATCAATCAGAGTAAATTAACTATAATCTCAAACCTCCGGAATATATCAATTTTGTTTCTCTATTGGCTGGAACAGAGGAGTAAGCAAAAAATGACCTTCTACGAGCTGAATTAGCGCAAGAAACTTGGAATGTCTCCAAAATAGTCGGAGTGACAAGTGATATACTGATGTTGAAGGTTCGCAGATTCTCAAAAGACTCCAAGATGCTAATGGTGGCAAAGAACAATCAAAGGTCTACGTTCCTCCTTGAACACTAATTGGTTTTTGATCTACTCGAGTGGATTTCTCATTTTGGTGGTTCTCGTGATTTTCATAGAGGATATTTATATGGCCGGTTGTTATTGTGCATTTTTCATTCTAGCTGTGTGGAATGAGGACATTTTAGTTTTTGGTCGAGAGAGTTAGATTGTATTTATCAAGTTGGCCGTTTTGATATGTATTTATATGCTCCATGTGTGATATAGTATCATGGTGTAACTATCTATGGAGTTTTTTTTTTGGAGTAATAGAATTTTATTTTTCAAAAAATATATATTAACTATTTGTAATCCTATATAATAATTAATAATCACCCATAAGCAGGAGACGGTTAACTTTTCTAAAATCGTAAGTTTTTGCTTTGACAATTAACTATTTTACAATAAAAAATAGGGATACTACCTGATTTACACGAAATAAATATTTTGCACATTGTATTATGAAACTATCCTTAGTACTCTATGTTATTTGTGTTATTTTTCAGAAAAATTTAAGACATTCTTCTCATCTGCGCTTTGACTTTTGATATGGTTTCGACTGAATAACATGACATAAATAAATTACATGTAAAGTAATATTACAGAGAATTAGAAAAATAACATCAACCACCCAAATTTACTTGGTATCCAGTGTTCCAATTTTTTCTAGAAAGAGTTGGTCTGATGTTGAAGTGTTTTACTATGATTGAGGCATATCCTCGTCAAGAAGCTATTTAAAATGTGACAAAGAGAAGCTACGTACAGAACGAAACTCCGCTGGTCAATGGTCAAACATGTAATTAAGGGGTTCAAAATTTCTTAATTCTTTTCAGAAATAAAATATTCTCACAATTATTGTTAAGAATTATATTTTTGGTAAATTCTTTATCAATATAGTAATAAATTATTGTTAAGAATTAGATCTTTTAAAGAACACATCCGTAAAAATTCTTAATACGGAGAAAAAACCAAAACAATCGAGAGTATATTACGTACGTCAACCAGTATAAGTACAATTGGTGAGATAAGAAAGTTACGTATAGCTCCTAAAATCTCACTATAGGCTCTACAAAAATCAACAATACGGTGTAACGTAAACCCGAGCTTATTAGACTTTTTTTATAATGAATAGAGCAACATATATATATATAGGAAAATTAGTATATGAGGATAGTCGAAAAATTCTCAATCCTTCTCAATATAATGAATTTGCGTCAAAACGGCCTTCTTCACTTAATTGCACACTCCCACCCAACAACAACTCCTAAATGATGGACACCTGTATACCTATGGGACCATTGTGTTACTCCTAAATGATGGACTCATAAATGATGGAAGTCAGTGGCCCCATCGGGAGAACAATAGTCGAACGGAAGAGGAGGCGAATCCAGGTTAGAGAAAATGGTGGAGCAGGATATCAGCAGGAACTTGCGGCGCTGGCGTCGATGCCGGTGCCATAACTGGCAGAACCGACTGACGAGAAGGATGAGGTGGTGGGAGAGGAGGCGGGAGTAGGTGACCAGTAGGAAGGCTACCGCCACAACGACAACCATGGCGATAAGCGGTGGGCTAAAGTCCACGCCCGAGACATCGGCGTTACTTGACGACGGAGTAGACTGACCGGCATATGACGAGGACGTTTGGCCAGGTCGTGGACGTGGGTCCTGCGGATGGAGACGGCTATGGGGCCCATAAGGGAGACTGAAAAGGAGAAGGAGAAGGAGAAGGGAAGTGAATTCCGACCATCACATATATTTTTTTTCCCTTTTTGCCTATTTAAATCGATGAAGTGATTCTCGCTGGAAATTCTGCAGTTAAGAAAGTATTCATCCATAGGATGTCATTGAACCAACCAGAGAATCTTGAGATGCCGTATAAGATGATACACAATCAGTTTCTGGTGCATATGTATTTTGCATTCAAGATCAACAAAGTACAAGGACAAACAATTGAAAACACCGGTATTTAACTGCATGAGCATGTCTTCAGTCATTGGTCAGTTGTACATTGTTCTTTCAAGAGGAGTTTCAAGCAAGAACGTTAAGGTGTTAGTCAAGAGAGATAGTGTTGCTGATAAAGCTGGAATATTTATTAAAAATGTCGTATACAAAGAAGTTCTTATGGCGTCTTAGGTAAATAAAAAAGTATAATTAAATATGCAAGAGAACATTTTATTCATGTACAGCTTAACAAGAAAATTAATAAATGATATGTTTCATGGGCTTTGAAACAAAATGGCACTCGCATCGCATAAACGTCTTTACTAATACGGTATAACGTAAACCCGAGCTTATTAGACTTTTTTTTATAATGAATAGAGCAACACGCATATTAAAAAAAGGAAAATGAGTACGTGAGGATAATCGGAAAATTCTCAATCCCACTCAATATAGTGAATTTGCGTCAAAACGACCTTCTTCACTTAATTGCATTCCCACCCAACCACTCCTAAATGATGGACACCTGTATACCTATGGGACCATTGTATTACTTTGACTGCTCTTCTCACTTAATTTGTTTAACTAATTCACAAATTTGATTGTAAGTTTCCAAAAATATTGTGGAAAATGAAAAAGTATGTGCACGGATGTAATTAATAAAAATAGATTTCGCATAAAATATATAGTTGTTTAAATATATTTTCTATTAAATTAGCCGTTCAAGGATAAAGATATCATTTTCGAAGAAAAAATTAACAGTTGTGAGGCATTAAATTTAGGGATGGCGATCGGTATGGAATGTTTTGAATTCCACTTATATCCTAATTTTAAAAGTTAGATTCATATCATAGTTCTAAAAATTAGATTCATATCCTATCATCGATACAAAATTTTTTTTACTATCAAATTCATATTCTTACTCTTAGGATGTACATGGTCTTAAAGATCCGACCGTTTAATATTTTATTTTTTGAAAATTATTACACATAAAATTTAACTTAACAAATAGATTTCAAATAAATTTAAGACATTTCGTACTTTAAAAATGAAAAATCGAGATAAATTCAAGTTTTATCAAATTTTGTAATTTTTTAGGAATAAAATTCTTTATGTCAAAGTATCAACTTTCATCAAGTAGGGTATCATCCAAAGTATGTAGAAAGTATGGTAGAGTATGGATACATATGATATGATATATATCATATCTCTAAAAGTAGAATCATACAATGTTCTAGATTTAGTCTAAATCTAGATTTATAGAATAAAGGTAGTGTTTGATTTAGGAGGTATGAATATTTTTGTACTCTCAAACACTAATATATCGATCTTAAGCCAATAATAATATGCAAATTTAAAGTCAAAAATATTTAAAGGGTTGGTAATATAAAACGGGGAAATCAGACAATTATAAGGCGAGGACAATAAAAAATTATGTCCATTCGGTGGGATACAAAAGGGGATATTATTTGATTCATCGATCGGCGCGTAAAGTGACACGAATCGGAGACTTTAGAGGAGCCAATGGCATAAAGAACAAAAAGAAATCCCCATGTGTTGCATGCTGCTGATCCTATCAAATAATTGAACATCAATTTCCACAAGGCCCGCAGAAACCGCCCTTGGTCCTGACCTGAGCTTCTATGATTCTCTCTCTTGATTATATGAAGATATTTAAAATTAAATATTATTGAATTTTATTTTAAGATAATTTTTCAATGTATATTTTTATATTTGTGATACTTGAATTTAATTTTTTTGAATGAATATAAATTTTTTGCACTTGTACAATTTTCTATGTACGTCTCTTTCTCTTGATTCCGATCTTATTAGTCTTAAGTTTATGACATCAATTGAGTCAAAAACAGAATTAGAGCAACAAAAACATTTGAAAAAAGTACAAGTTAGTAAGCGTTGTTTGCGGTTTTAACACATATAGTCTTCTGGTTTAAAAATGACTAAAATAGTTTTCGTGGTTTCAATGGATTGCCACTTATGATATCCATGATTTTTATGAAACGGTGGCCATTTTTAAACTACAAAATTATATGTGTCCAATCGCTAAACGACGTGATACTGAAGTGGATTTTTTTCAAAACAATTATTGAAATGTAGCCGTATTGCTAACAATTGAAAAGTATCGACCATTAAAGATTGTTGGAGCGAAAAATTAATTCGCGGATCTGCTGAACCTATTTTGGTAAAAATACTGTAGCTTTCGATTCAATTATCGGATTGACATGATTCTAAAAGTCACAGAAAAAGAATACAGAGATCTACAACTTTATAATTTTTACTTTTCCAAATTCGGTGCAGAATGAGGTCAAAATTGGGTTACAAGTTTCGGCAGTTTGTGTTTTCCTTATTAGGCCGGGGCTATGTTAGATTTTTCTATATTGAACACGGCCTAGGATTTTTGTATTGTGTTGAGGCTAGCTTTTTATATATAATGAGATCTGAGGCATAGGAGAAGGACACCCACAAACCAAACATCAAACATTCATATCCTTTATCTTATGTAGCCTCTAGCTTTTATCTTTATGTTTTTTCCTTCCCCCTCTCCCCCATATTTTCAATAAAGTTCTTTCTCCTCTGTCAATTCTTTTCTCTCCTACCTACTCTAATCTAATTTTTCTCTTCTTGCTCCCCATATTTCTTCTATTCGTTCGAATCGCTCTTGGGACGACCACTCCGAACCCGTTCTAAAGATTATTTCTGACGTTCTACCACAATTTATCAGCAACAGATTTTTGGCACGCTCGATGGCACTAAGGAGGGCGTATGAGAAGAGTGATTACTGTGTCCAAACACACGAGCTTCCATATACGGTTCCGAGTTCTTCTTCCAAAGGGACAAAACTGGTCGAAAGTTGTGTCAAAAGAGAATGTCAAGCAGGGTCAACCAACTTTGGAGGTTGTTTCATCCATTATCTGTGCCGAATATGAAGAAACTTTCTTCACAATAATTGAAGATCGTTGTTTCCTCTTTCTGTGGACACTAAGAACACCGAAATTGGAGTTTGTACCAGGAGGATATGACTAAAATAGTAAAGATTGATCAATCTGTATGATTGAGAAATCTAGTCGACTTTGGAGGGCGTTTTGATCTTTTTTTAGGCCGAATTAGGAGACGTCAGACAAAATTGAAGATCTATCTCTTAGCTTTCCAAGGACTTAAAGATTGCTTTAATCAAAATTTGGACGAATAAGTTATGACTAAAATACTGAAGATAACTCATTCTGTAAGTTGGTTCTGAAATTTTCAATTCATCTTGTTCAACCATGATCAGCATTGAGGAATCTGTGAGGAGCAATCTTGAGAGACTATGTTTTGAATCTAGGAGGAACAATTGAGAGACTGCATTTTCAACTCGAAGAGAGTTCAAAGAGATGTATCAAAGAGATTGAGAAGGAATATAGGAAATTCAAAAATGAGAATATAGCAGTGAGACACGAGATCTTCAAGAATGAGAATTCAAGGACTACATCAGCAACTGAGGAAGCATCAAGTGGCATATGCGAAGTTGAGGATCGAGTAGTTTCTGATTCTCACGATTCTGAGATAAGTATTGAGACGGTCATACATGAATCGGCCAGATATATACAATCTTATTGTTCCGTTGTTCAAGACGTCTTACAAACGACAAGTCAACAATAGGCTGACACCAAGGCTGACCTCTTAGAAATATGTGCAAAAATAAATTAGATGAACAAGAATTGGATTACAACGGCAACCGAGGAAACTCCAAGTGTCGTACCAAATACGAAAGGCATCTTAGGGCCTCCGCCGGCTAAAGGAATCTCTTGGTCTTCACAAGCAAAAAGAATTTTAGGGCCTCCGCCGAGTCACCTATTGCGGAGATCCAAGTCACTATTCGTTCCATATGCAGTGAGCCACCTTCATTTGCCCTATTCTGTCCTAACTCAACAAAAAGACACAGGGGGGCAAGTCTATATGCAGAGTATCAGTCAGAATTCAATCTCACCCAAGGGGCATGAGGAATATTACAGCATTGCAGTCGAAGCTCCTACATCGGTCGAAATTATTCCGGCCGGGGGGCAAGACATGCACATGTGAAGAAGATTGATGATGATGAACTCAAGCCTTCGACTCCTCTTCAACAACCAGGAAAGAGTACGATGAAGCAATAACCTAATGTGCCGGTTCAACCTCGACTATTGAAGGTTTCAAATTACAAGAAGTGTCTGCAAGTCACACGGCCAAAATTAGCCTGCAATAGCAAGAGGCCGCCCAAGTACACGTGGGTTAAGAGGGATGTGGTCACTCGATTGGCGATCAAGCGAGGAGTTTTCCAGAGAAAGAAGCCCTTCAAGGTTTGGGTTCCTAAGGAAGAACTTTCGCAGTCCAAGAAAGAACCATGTGAGACACGACCTGCAAGGAGTAATTGGCCTACAAGGTCTGCAAGTTATCATACGAAGCCTGTGCATAAGAAGATGCCAAGAAAGCCGAACCCACACTTGGGGGGCAAGTGTTCGGAGTCTCATTGACCAACTCTCACAAAGACTCAACGAAGAAGGTTGGAGCGAAAAATCCAGAAACAAAGGCAAATACTTAGGGATCTTCAAAAGTAGTTATATGGTCGTTCCAATGAAGCACAAATGACTCCTGCTCAGCCGTGTAAGCATGTTATTGAAGCATGGAAGGCTCCTACTCTACCGCAAAAGTCTATTATTGAATAGGTGATCAACTGCACGCCTACAACGGCTAGGTCTCGACCAGTTTGATTGTATATTTTCTATATATTTATGGTCTTGTCTTAGTCGGTTATTTTTTGAGTGGAGTTAATTTTTTGCGTGTTTAAGTACGGATACACGTCAACGCTTTTTCTAGCGTTAAAACATTGACGTGTGAAGGGCATTGTTGGCGTGGAAAATTAATTCGCGGATCTGCTGAACCTATTTTGGTAAAAATATCGTACTTTTTGACTCGAGCATCAGATTAATGTGATTTCAAAAGTCACAAAAAGATAAGACAGAGATCTACAACTTTATAGTTTATCACTTTTCTAAATTCAGCGCAAAACGAGGTCAAAATTAGATTATAAATTTTGGCAGTTTGTAATTTCCTTATTAAGCCCGGGCTATGTTGGGTTTTCCTATATTGAACACGGCTTAAGGTTTTTGTATTGTGCTGATGCTAGATTTTTCTATATAAGAAGATCAGAGGCATAGGAGAAGGACACCCACAAACCAAACATCAAACATTCATATCCTTTATCTTATGTAGCCTCTAGCTTTTATCTTTATGTTTTTCCCTTCCCTCTCTCCCCCATATTTTCAATAAAGTTCTTTCTCCTCTATCAGTTCTTTTCTTTCCTACCTACTCTAATCTAATTCTTCTCTTCTTTCTCCCCATATTTCTTCTATCTTTATCTATTTATTCGAATCGCTCTTGGGACGACCACTCCGGACCCATTCTAAAGATCGTTTCTAACGTTCTACCACAATTTATCAGCAACAAAGACACAACTCTTAAACAATGGTGTATCTTGATCTTCTTGATCTCCAACCATGGATCTAAACAATTATTTATTTTGAGCGAGTACTTCATTCTAAACAGATATATATACTTTAGTATGGCATGCACACGGTTGTCAACGGATTTGAACATGGCTGAATAGGTCAGGTCAGTGCATCAGTTTAAAAATGGCACATCTTAATTTTCTTGATCTTCGGTCATGAATCCAAATAATAATCCATCTTTATAATTCTCATAAAGAGATCTCGACAATATTAGGAAAAACCTCATCTAAAATGAGATTTTTTTATATATATGTTATTAAGAGTCCACGACCACTGTTGGACCTTATGTATTTTTTTATATTTGTGAGGTTGTAAATGAAAAAAAAATTAAATAAATCTAAATCTCTTATCATTTGGATCAATCTTATTAGTGAACTACCGGATAGATTTTCATATAACGCACACACGGCAAATAATATATCTGAACATATTTAGTCCATTTGGACGCGTAGACATATTAAGTAATTGTAGGATAGGGGAGGCCACGACCACTTCCTAGTCAAAGAGCGCAACTAATTTAAGGTACTTGGTACATGCATGATCTCGAAGAGCAATTAGTCGCTGATTTTATAAGGCAGCTACATGGTAGCCGGAAGTTTCACGAAATGCGGCGCACTTATTGTACGAATTCAAGAAATTTCACACCATTCATATCATACCCTTTTCAATGGCAATTGGAGGACGACAAGGCCTTCTCTGCCAAACTTTTTTTAAAATAAATTTTTACACTACTGGCCAAAATTTGAACTATCAATTTTTGTTAATTCTTATACGTGATTAGGTCAAATATTTTTTGGCTCTACCAAATCTTTTTTTTAAAGGTAAATTTTTTAACACCATTACAATGCCAAAGTTTGAACTCTCAACTTCTAGAATATTTACAACGCATTTTGCCGTGAGGCTACAACCTCTTTGGCGGCTCTACTAAATCCCTTGTCTCAAGTTTTTACCAG
Source organism: Hypericum androsaemum (assembly GCA_963995505.1). Classification (NCBI taxonomy): domain Eukaryota; kingdom Viridiplantae; phylum Streptophyta; class Magnoliopsida; order Malpighiales; family Hypericaceae; genus Hypericum; species Hypericum androsaemum. The sequence goes on from OZ023192.1 coordinate 13,067,073, forward strand.
AGAAAAATCCCACGATGGGGATACTTTTGTATCCTGTCCTTTGGCGTATCGGCCCCTCTTCGAAAAATTCATTAGTCATTTGGATGAACCTCATCCGACGACAGGGTGGCACGATGGAGAAGGTGTGGTTTGTAATTTACGGTGCTATTATATGGGTATTGGAGCAGAAAATTAATTCACGGATTTGTTTGACCCTGTCTCAGTAAAATGGCCATATCTTCCTACTCAAGTATTTGATTGATGCGATTTGAAAAGCTACCAAATATAAGACGACGATATACAATTTTTTAGTTCATGATGTTTCCAAATTCGGCGCAGAAAGAGGTCAAACTTAGGTTGGAAGTTTTGGCAGTAGATTTTTTCTTATTAGACCGGACCTATGTTAGTTTTTCCTATATTGATTACTGCCTAGGGTTTTCTTGTATAGGGTTGGGTTAGTTTTTTCTATATAATGGGAGCTTGGGCATAGAAGAAGGACACCCACAAAATAACACATCAAACCCTTAGCTTCATTGCTTTTATCTTTTATGTTTCTCTTAGTTTCATAGCTTTTATCTTTTATGTTTCTCTTTTCTCTTTTTCCTTAATATCTTAATAAAGTTCTTGCTCCTCCACCAATTTTTTTCTTTCCTACCAAGTCTACTATACATTTTCTCTTCTCGTCCCCCATATTTCATCTTTTCTCCCAATTCGTTCGATCGCTCTTGAGATGACCACTCCAGACCCGTTCCTAAGTTCGTTTCGATGTTCTACCAAATTTTACCCACAACATATTTTTGGCACTCTGGTGGGACTAACGAGGGCCTCTGAAAAGAGTGATTGATTTACCTAAAACCATGAGCTTACCCATACAGTTTCGAGTTCTTTCTCAAAAGGGACAAAACTGATCAAAAGTTGTATCGAAAGAGGACGTCCAGCAGGGTCAGCTGGCTTTGGAGGGTATTACAGCCCTTTTTTTTGTCGAATCTGAAGAAACTTTCTTCATAAAAATTGAATATCATTGTTTTCTCTTTCTGTGGACACTAAGAACACTAAAATAGGAGTTTGTACCACGATGATACGATAAAAATACTAAAGACTTATCGATCTATATGATTGAGAAGTCCATTCGGCTTTGGAGGGCGTTTTGGTCTTTTTTTAGCCGAATTAGGAGACAGCTATTTCAGACAAAATTGAAGATCTGTCTCTTACTTTCCAGGGACATTAAGATTGATTCAATCAGAGTTTAGACGAATATTTGAAGACTAAAATATCAAAGATAGGTCATTCTGTAAGTTGGTTCCAAAATTTTCAATTTATCTTGTCCAACCATGATCAACTATAAGGCATTTATGAGTAGCAATGATTATCTTGAGAGACGGTGTTCTAAGATGCCTTCGAAGGTGCCTTGGGATTCTTATGATCGAGGTATCGAGAAAAACAAACCTTTATTTGGCCCGTTCGGTCTGACGACACCAGTAGGCGATCTGCCTTATAAGTTGTTAAAACAAGGTGAAGACATCAATTCAATCATCAATTATTGCTCATCCAACTATGTTCCAACCCATCAACAAAGCACTGAGGGGCAAGACACGACACTTCAACAGTTGGCCGACACCACCGCCATCCAACTTGTAAGGCGAGCATTCGATGGAGAAGAGGAACGATTCCCAAAACAAGTTCCATCGGCAACCGAGACAACCCTAAGTGTTGTATCAAATATGAAAGACATTCTAAGGCCTCCGTCGGCTAAGAAAATCTTTGGGCCTTCACTAGCAAAGAGAATTTTAGGGCCTCCACCGAGTCATCTGCTACGGAGCTCCAAGTCACCCTTTGTTCCACGCGTAGTAAGCCACCTTCACTTGCCCAATTCTGTCCCTACTCAACGAAAAGGCACAGGTGGGCAAGGCTACTCTTGGAATATCACTAAAAATTCTATCTCACCCGGAAGGCATGAAGAGCGATATAACATTGTGGTTGATGCTCCTACATCGGCCGAGATTATCCCGGCCGGGGGACAAGACATGCATATAGTGAAGAAGATAGATGATGATAATGTCAAGTCTTTGACTCCTCCTCAACCAAGCAAGAGTACGGTGAAGTGACAACCTAACGTTCCAGTTCAACCTCGATCGTAAAAGGTTTCAAATTATAAGGAGAATTTTCAAGTCACACGCTGCTTCAGTGGGTGCACACGCATGGAAATGAATGTAAGAACATGGCCGAAATCAACCGATAATGATAAGAGACAGCCTAAGTACGTATGGGTTAGGAGGGATGTGCTCACTCGATTGGCGATGGAGCAAGGACTTTTTCAGAAAAAGAAGTCCTTCAAGGTTTGGGTGCCCAAGGAAGAACTTTCGCAGTCCAAGAAAGAATCATGTGAGACACGACCCACAAAGAGTGATGAGCCTACAAGATCTCTAATTTATCATAGGAAGCTTGTATGTAAGAAAATGCCAAGAAAGCTGAACCCAAATTCGGGAGGCAAGTGTCCAGAGTCTCATCGACTTACTCTTACGAAGACTCAACGAAGAAGGTTGGAGTAAAAAATTTAAAAGCAAAAGAAAAAGCTTAGAGACCTTTAACAATAATTGTATGGTCATTTCGAAAAAGGACGTGGAGCTCGTACTCATCCATGTAAGCCTAAATCAAGTCTTTTTGAGAAAGGCTTGAGCACACGGATATCTCGAGATGAGTCATCATCTACACGCTTACAACGGCTAGATCCCGTCCGATTTGATAGTACATTTCTACTTATTACGGTTTTAACTTAGTCGGTTATATGCAGAGTGAAGTTAATTTCAGTATGTTAAAGGACGGATACACGTCAACGCTTTTCCTAGCGTCAAAATATTGACGTATGGAGAGCATTGTTGGAGCGGAAAATTAATTCGCAGATTTATTCGACCCTGTCTCGAAAAAATGACCATATCTTCCTACTCAAGTATTCGATTGATGCGATTTGAAAAGCTTCAGAAATATAAGATAAAGATCTACAACTTTATAGTTTATGACTTTTCCAAATTCGATATGAAAAAAGTCAAACTTGGGTTGGAAGTTTCGGTAGTAGGTTTTTCCTTATTAGGCCGGGCCTATGTTAGCTTTTCTTATATTGAATACGGCCTAGGGTTTTCTTGTATGGGTTGGGTTAGTTTTTTCTATATAATGGGAGCTTGGGCATATAAGAAGGACACCCACAAAATAACACATCAAACCCTTAGATTCACAGTTTTAATCTTTTATGTTTCTCTTAGTTTCATAGCTTTTATCTCTTATGTTTCTCTTTTCCCTTTCTCCTTAATATCTTAATAAAGTTTTTGCTCCTCCACCAATTCTTTTCTTTCCTACCAAGTCAACTCTACATTTTCTCTTCTCGTCTCCCATATTTCATATTTTCTCTCTATTCGTTCGATTGCTCTTGGGACAACCACTTCGGACCCGTTCCTAAGTTTGTTTCGATGTTCAACAAAGTTTACCCACAACAGTGGGATACTTGGAATATGAGAATTCGTGCAATCTTCGATGACACGCTGTACAACCGAGAGTTTCTCTATCGTATTCGAATCAAAGAATGGTTATTTTAATAGAACTCGGTCAAAGACCTTGCAGGGCAAGATATCGTGCTCTACCTGGAGTCCCGATCTTATCAGTGACTCTGGATGTATCTTGCCCGGATTGCTGTCTTTTTTTTTCTCGGGGCTTTTGGATGTACTTCGGGGTTTTGATGTTGAATCTTTTGCGCTAACGGGCTCGGTGGCTCGTTGGCTTCTTGGATATTCAACAATTTTCTTTGTAATATTATTACATTAATACAATATCACTCATTAAAAAAAGAAAAATCTCTCGATGGTAGAAATCTGGAATTATTTTGTGAAGAAATTAGAAAATGTTTGGTGCCTCGATGGTAGCCTTGAATCTTAGTTTGCTCGTTAGATTGAGATGACAAGAGGAGGAATGACCGCGAAAGTTTGATATGCATTATTTAGTGCAATAATTTAGATTTATGGATTCATAGATATCTATATATCTAATATATATGGTAGAGAATTTTTTCTTCATTTCGCTCTTTTTCATGTTCACGAATGATTAATATATCATTCGACTTTCCGAAGCAATAATATTGTTAATTAAAGCTAGAGGTGATGATCAGCCACAAATAAAGCCGTCGCCGAACCTATTTAATCTCTTGCCTTGTCTGCAGGAGAAGGGCATGCATGCTTTATAAATGCGTAACCGTTATCCGTCGCATTCATATACATAACACATAAGATGAAATAAAATGCAATGAAATATCTAAAGCAAATAATTTATCCGAATAGTTACATAAATTTCGTATATTATTATATAAGTATTTAGGCCGACACTAATCATGTAATGAATTACAAATAATCTCGTTTCCATAACTTATATTATACGAATGTTCTTTTCATTGACTTCAGATATTTCCGAGACACTTAATTACGTTAAAGTAGCTCCAAAATTAGGTAAGTAATGGCAATCAACCACCTGGACGACTTCAATTAAAAAATCGCTGTTCTATTTCAGAAGCTTCTTTAGACTTTTTCTATAGAAAAAATTCCTAGACCAATCTTTTTTGTGTTGTGAAAGAAAGATATGTGATCACCAACTGAATACAAGTAGTAAAATGGAGCACAGTTGTGACATTCTGATATTATATAATATTTAAAGGCAATAATTTATTCGAAAGCAAAGTAGTATTAAGCTTCATAAAAAATAATATATAACGGTAATTTTTCATTTAAAAACAATTAAGCAAAAAATATTTCCCGAATTAAGTTACATTCTTTTACTAATTTTTTAACAAACCCTATTAATCAATATTCAGCCTTTTTTAGGAACATTAACATTTTGATATTTAATTCAAAACTATACTGGACAAATTACCTAAGTATTTGACCTAAGGACACGTGGCCGTAAGACTGTGGATCAGCAGCTATGGGAACAAGCCGCAGTCCATTACTGGTTCACATAAACAGTTCCAAGGAGTAAAACAAGAAAATAAATGGGCCCCACGCAAACCTTTTCTCTCATTCTCATTTCCCAATTTTAAAATGCCCAAAAAGGTGCAATCAACGTCACGCGGCGAGAGCGTGGAATAATACTCCTGCAGGCCTTTTTAGTTTTGGTGGAATACCATCTTTCCAAAACCACAGTACAACCGGCGGTGAGACTGCTACCAGAGATCAAACACATGTCGCTTTTTGCATAAAATAAGAAAGTGGTTAGATCGATAAAAATCTGGTCACACTGTTTGGTCAGATATTTTCGGGTGTCCCAATTTTCCATATCATAAAAATTAGTGTTTATTTTTTCTATTTTTCAGATTTAGTTTAGAAACAAAACCTATATTTCCACGTTCGGAACGTGTACATAACTTTTGGATCAAAAGAAACTTATCTTTTTAACAATTCTCGATAATATGTCAATTAAGTCAAACGAATTGGATCAATATGTCAAATAAGAAAACTTGTATAATTATCTTCTTATACTCCTAGATTTGTTAAATTGATGTTTGCAGACTTTGTGTGGATAAACTGGTTAACAAAATTGTTAAATATTTAAACTTATTTGATATTTTATCATTTTTATGCTAAATTAAATTTATTAAATTTTATTTATTAATATTAATATAAAAATAGAAGTCTCGATCCGACTGGTCGGATTAGGTAACCCGAAAATTTTGAGAATTTTGGGTCGCCTTTCGTGTCGGTTTTAAAAACATTGACTATTTCCATCGGAGGATCGGTTCTCTGGAACAACCAGTTGTATCGTTGTTTGGAGCAGAGATTTATTATATTAATATATATTATTTATAATATTTAGTATTAAACTATCAATATCAATATTTCCTATTTTTATAGTAAAATTATAATTCAAGTATCAAATTCATAATCATATTTTTTTCAAAAAATAATTATTTTTTGGCAAGGCTAAATTGTTTGACCGGTTGAAACTGAGGAAGGGTTTATGGGTGAAAAACGACCCCAGGACTAACTCGAGTCTGGACAGCCAATCAGATGGCATTTTTTAAAGCCATGCTCTTTATACCAAAAAAATGTTTAGACTATTAAATTTCATATAATATTTAGGGGTTATAAAATTCACAATAAGTCTGAAAATAAAATTTTACCAATTAATTTTAGGGCAATTTTTCTTTGAGTCTCTGGGTTTTGCTCAAATTACTAATGTGGTACCTATTGTTCCTAAAATATATTCCTTCCTCGAGGGAGTATTACTGGTCTTCACGTTGAGGATAAACTTTTTTTTTGGGTAAGTAAAATACATTATAAAGCCGAAGAAAGAAATTACAAAGAAGCCAAGTAGAAAAACTAATAACGAACACGTTGAAGATAAACTTAATGGAGTATCGACGATCTTCCATCCTCAGCGAATTAGGTTTTTTTTAGAACGAGATTGGGATTTCTGTAAACGAATCGCAAATTTGGGTTCCCTTGATACAAAGTTAGGATTAACTGAAGATTAAAGGCGGAAGTCAGTCGTGATAGCATATGGCCGATGGAGGAGGGAAAAAGGGATCGATGAAGGGAGGGAGGGAATGACTTGATGAACGGCGATGTTGAGATAGTTGTGGCCGTAGGGTTGGCGGATGAGAATGAGAAAACACAATTTAGGAGTCACTTAATTATTTTCGGTGTAATTTAGCCGATTACTATTCTTGGGAAACTATTTTTCTGTCATGGGATAATTGAGTCTCTTCAAGTGATTATTCATTAGAGAAAATGGCATCGACAATATTTAAACAAACTAAAGAGACAGCAAAATATTTTTTTGAAATGGTAGAGACTTTACAAATTTTATGGATCCAATGACAGTTTTCCCTAAATTCTATCAAGTGTCATCCTTGTATTAGAATTATGGGAAAAAAATTTATAATATACTAGAAGATCTAATTCATAGTAATTTAGTCTTTAAAGTTTGAGAAATCAAACTCATTAGTCCTTACTAATAAAACCAACAATAAAACTTTTTTTTATCCCAAAATTACCTTTTTGCAAAAAGAGCATAATCTATACTCTAAAGTACATTTTTCAAGGAAAAAACTCTAAAGTGCACCTAGAAATAAAATAATCAAAATTAAATCAAGCCTCGTGTCCCCGCCACTTCTCTCCCTCTCGTGGTATTCTCTCTATCATCCGAGAGCTGAATCAATGAAAACGTAATTCGAAACTTAGACTCCGGTAACTTCCTTTAGCCTCGTTTTTTAATACGGGATATATTCATGTGATGTCGTTGTAAAAAAAATGTCTTTGGCGCCATCCACGTTATGAAATTTTTCGGTGAGAGATAGAGAATATAGTTAGTTTGCATATATCTTATAGTTTTTAAATTTTGTTAACTTGTTTTTTAGATTTTAAATAATTAGTGGATAGTTAAATATTATTTGTTAAGTTAATTTGAATGGCATTTTTGTAACTTCGTATGGTTTTTTCATTAAAAAAATTTGACTTCTAGACTATTGAGTTCGATTTCTAAAATTTAGAGACTAATTAATTATGACATGGATTTATTAGTACATTATGTCAAATTATTACAACTTGTAAGTATTTTTTCCTAGAATTATTGTAAAAGTTTCAGACTTTTGTTGATTGGCGGATAGAGAAGTAACCGCTCGCCGTAATATTCTCGCCCACGGAGCCACTGAAAAAGTTGTCGCTCCCAGGGAAGCTGCCCGGCAACTTTACCGCAGGCAACCACGCACTATCGAAACCTTTTACGCGTTTTGAAATGGATTATCATTCTATTTTTTCTTTCCACGAATCGATATAAAAACATATGTTTAATATAAATATTTTCGGGAGTACGTATTCAAAGATGTGCAATAATATGATAATCAATTTCAAATTTTCATTTTGGGTTTTCTAATTTTTTTGGGACATACATACAAAAATTATCTTATTATTTGTATAAATACTTTTATTGTGTGATTTTTGGGGAAAATTAAGTAGGGATAGTTGCTCAAACAGACTTTTACACACGAAAAAATGCACACATATTTATTTTTAATCTAATTCTATGCGAAAAATTCTATGCAAAAATCTACTCTAACACCATATTAAAATTTTTATATCTAGGCTAAAATTTAAAGACAATAAATACGTTACAAACAAGCTTACCACTCATGCACTATGGATTCTCATGAATGAAATTGACTCCACAAAAACTAAACAATACAATGTAGTACTATAATAAAAATAGATAAGACCAACTCATCAAAAAATCTCGTTGGCTCCGCCACTGAATAACTCATATGTCGTAAAATAATGTAGATTTATACGTATTTTTATGTGCTAATTTCAAAAGTGGCATTTCAAATTACGTGATCTCAGCTATCTTCCCAAAAAAATACAAATGTAATAAAGAAAAAAATTACCATATAAACAAGTATAGCATCACCATACAGGAAATTTGGTTGACGTAGGAATAACTACAGTAAGAAATTTCGATGTTTTATATCTTTAGATTTTTTTAGCGTGTAAAAAATGTCTCTTTTTCGATACGAAAAGGAGATAATGACTATAAACTATGCCATTTGTATTTTCCAAAATTACAGTGCACTACTTGTACTAATTTCAATGATTACGAATTGAAATGTGGTCCTTATTTCACACATATTATACGCAACTTTTCGGAAATGGACTATAAACTATCTACAGAATTAGAAAATGTCTACCAACCATAAATGATTTTAAAACCACTAAATTTATGTTCCGTTGATCTCCGAGCATGAGAAAGGAAAACCATCCATAACAATATTCAGTGTCAGTACTCAAAGTCAAAAGTCAAAAGTCAAAAGTAAAGAAATTGGCCGGCGCTCGGATAAATGGTTGACAGCCGTAAAGCCAACCGTTATTTGCCCAATTACATCTTTACTACAGGACCTAAACCACCATAATTACAATATTGTATAATGATTCCCATAAGATCCATATGCACTTAATCAATCGGAGTTGATATAAACGGTTAATAAGATCTTGGATTTGAACCTTAAAAAAGTAAAATATATTATAAAGAGAGTTATTTTTAAATAGAGTCGGACAGTTTTCGATTTTGACTAATATAGATTTAAAAAAAATCCATATGCACTTATATTTTGTGGGAGAGTCATACCCTCTATAACGCCATTGTTCTATTATTTTTAATATAATTTTACTCATTGCAAAAACATGAAATGTTCAAGGGTTATAACATGGTTGAAATGCTTATGGCTAAAAAAATTGGACTAGAAGATTTTCGAATACTAGATAATATTAACTAAATATAACGGACAACAAACTTGAACTCCCACCGGTATTATTTATAAAAGTTGGAAAAAAATTACCTAGTGTAAAATAAATTATTTAAAATTTATACAACTCTAGAATAACATCCCATCTGAAAATGGCTCAAACAATAAAATAGTTGATTGCAATTATCCCGGCAACAAAAAAACGCAATAAGGTTTGGTTACCGTAGTGGGGGTGGGATTTGGTGGGGATTGGGCTAAGTCCCTACTCATGGGGACTAACTCAAACCAATATCGTTTCACATGCAAACCAATATCACTTCACATGCAAACCAATATCACTTCATATGTAAACCAGCATCTTGCAAACCAATATCACTTCACATGCAAACCAATATCACTTCACATACAAACTAATATCACCTGATAGGTTATTGACCATCAGATTCAAAGATAATCAAATCGACGGCCCAAAATATAGTCCCCACCTGTGGACAAATTTTTTTTAGTCCCTACTCAATCCGGTCTCTACCCGTAGTGGGTCCCACACTCCATCTATTGCATTATAATTTATTGGGAAAAGTCTACTTAAGTACCCTGTGGTATACCCGATTATCACTTGGGGTACCCTGTGGTTTAAAAATGATAGAACCGGTCTAACTTATTCCAATTTTTCTCACTTAAGTCTACCCAATCTGGTTCACCCATTTTTTGTCAAAACGGTGTCGTCTGAGCGCTTATGTGGACTTCCATGTGGTAGTGATTGGATTGGTCGATCCTGATGTGGCAAATTTATCAAAATAGTACCTATTTTTTATTTTTTTTTTTTCCAAAAAATCCTTCCCTTCTCTCATTCATCTTCCTCCCTCCGTCCCTTTGCCTCCCCCCCCCCCCCCCCCCCCCCCCCTCTCTGCAGCAAACCAGTCCAATGGCATTGGCTACCTCACAATTCCCCCTTTCTCTCTATGCAATGAACCCATCCAAAGGCATTATCGCCAATTGGAAAACCCCCTCTTCAATTTCCCAAACCGAAGCACGAGTTCATGATTGTTGGAAACCCTAATAGACTTTATCCCGATCTGTCATCTTTACTCCCTCGAGGAACGGAGGGGAATAGTAATCTATGGAGCCGTCGGAGAGAACTCTCGTCGTCTCCCGAGAAACCCCTAGGGGCAGCGCCGGCGTTAGGGCACCCGTCATGCCCTCAGCGGCCGGGATGAAGATTGGGGCTTTGGTGAAGCAGCAGGAGGAGGAGCTCCTCGGGGAGGCAGCGGAACTGAGCTCGGAGGACGTGATTAGGGTTTACAAGGCACTCCTCGCAGAACTGATGTTGAACTCGAAGCCTATCATCACTGACCTGACGATTATCACCGGGGAGCAGCGGGAGCATAGCGAGGGCATCGTTGACGCCATCTGTGCCCGCATTGTCGAGGTCCGGACTGGATTTGTTTGTGATTAGCTATTTGTGTAGTTTTATAATGGCTGGATCAGGAAAAAAAGTTTGTGGCGTTTGTTTTTGTTTCTATAAATTTGTAGTTTATTTGTAAACAGCTAGTTAATCAGATGTTGATCAATTTCTTTTTTTTCTCTTACGGGATGTGAATGTAAGTTCCGATGATTTTTTATTTTGCCATTGGACTGGTTCGTTGCATGGAAAGAGGAGGAGGGGGGAGAGAGAGAGAGGGAGGGACGGAGGGAGGGAGGAATATGAATTAGAGAAGGGAAGAAATTTGAAAAAAGGTACTATTTTGATAAATTTGCCACTTGCCACTTGCCACGTCAGCATTGTACAATCTGATCACTACCACATGGAAGACCACGTAAGCACTCAAACGACACCATTTTGACAAAAAATTGGTGAACTGGGTTGGGTAGATTTAAGTGAAAAAAATTGGAATAAGTTAGACCGATTCTATCATTTTTAAACTACAGGGTACTCAAATGATAATCAGGTAAACTATAAGATACTTATGTGAACTTTTTCTTAATTTATTACATTTTAATCACCCAACAAAAACAAATAATAATAATAATAATAATAATCACCCAATGACACAGAGCCGCCCTCTGTCCCAGTCAAAGCCCACGTTAACTGCGCCTTTTCCCTTCCTCCTCACCCGCAAACCAAACAAACCCAAACCTAAAAGCGTGAAATTCCCAATTTGCCCCTCCCTCATCCTCCCTTATATAGCGACCCATCCTCCCCTTCCTCTCCCCTCCTTCCGCACTCCCCACCCCCACCACAAACCCACAACGCCGTCATCTCTCCCGTTTTCAAACTCCGTCTCTTTCCGTCACTATGGCGCCGAGGGAGAAAACGGCGGCCGCCGTCAAGCAGAGCGGCGCCGTTTTTCCGAGGGAGGCGCATTTCCGGGGTGTCAGGAAGCGGCCCTGGGGCCGGTACGCCGCGGAGATCAGGGACCCCGGGAAGAAGACGCGCGTGTGGCTCGGAACCTTCGACACGGCCGAGGAAGCCGCACGCGCGTACGACAAGGCCGCGCGTGACTTCCGCGGCCCCAAGGCCAAGACCAACTTCCCCTGCCCAGACAACGACGGGATCGGTCTTCGGATGTCTTGTAATATTAACAAGAATATTAGTGTTAATAATAATAATAATTTTAGCGACGTTAAGATTAATAGTTTTAGCAGCCCGAGCCCCACGAGCACGGTGGAGTCCACCAGCCGGCCGGACCCTTCGCCGGCCGTCCTTGACCTCAACCTCGGCCCGCCGCCCGCCGTCAGTTTCTCATTCCCGGTCGTCGCCGGCGTGTTCGTCAACCACCTCCCGATCCAGCTCCAGCACCAGCACCAGCACCAGCACGCCTTCTTCTACGACGCCTTCCCGCCGGCGGTGGTGGCTTCCGGCAGCGACTCCGATTCGTCATCGGTCGTGGACAAGGAGATCGCGCGGCCTGCGTTCGAGCTCATCGATCTCAACCATCCCCCGCCGCCGGAGTTCGCCTGATCGTTTAACTGACGTTTTTATTTTTATGTCTCCCGATAATAAGAAATTTTATTACACCGGCTTATGAGGCGCTTACCCTTTTTTGTTGTTGTTAGTAGCTTGTCTTAGTCTCATTATCCAACCCTGACGGGCTTTTTTAATTCCCTATTTGATAATTTGGATGTAATCTTTTTTCTTCTTAGTTGAATTTTGTATATTTAGTGTAATAATCACTTACCCCAGTTGCTAATATCCCTCGTTTGAATTTTACATTTGTTTGTAAAAGTATAATTTTATTAATGAATGGTCCGAAGAAAAACTTGCAATTCCACCATCATAGATCTCTTAAAAATCCTAAAAATGATAAACTTAGTAGGAAAATCATGTATCTCTTGAAAATACCACGGTTACAAAGTTCTTTTCTAACCCCTTGTTTAAATTTTACATGTACTCTTTGAGAAGTTTCAATTTCGAATTTCCGATTTGTAGTTCAGTTAAATTTTAATCAAAATTTAAATTTTGATTAATTGATCAAATAAATATTCATATTAGGTATTTTGCGAGGAAAGAAAACAATTTTTCAACTTGTTTTTGTGTTTGTTTAGTAGTTTTTTCCAGAGAGAATTTCTGGATGGAATATACGATGAAGTAGCTGGGAAATGTTTATGTGGGAGGCATGGGGGACGCCGCCGGCTAATGTCAGTGACAGTACGGACATAATAATAGTGGGAGCGACTTTTCAATTCCCTAGTTTGTCTTTATTCTACTTTTTGGTTTCAATATTTTATTCTAAAGTTGAAGAATTACCTGTTCAATTATTATCGAAGAGTATCAACTAACACTTAAACAATTAATAAAATATTAAATATTTATTAAAAAAATTTACAGGATGTAAAATTAGTCGGTGCACTGATTTCCAGATAGCGAGGTATAAGTTAGTAGGAAGAGCCGTAGTTGAAGAAGGTGAGCGTGACCCCAATAGTGGCGGCCTGCATCTGTGGGTTTGTCTGTTGAGCGGCTAAGTGGGAAAGAGAATCTCACGGGCCTCGGCTTTTGATTTGATGATCCCACCATTCATTCTCTCTATCGCCGCGCGTGGCTCTGGCTTTCACCCGCCGCTTATTTTGGACTCTCTGTCCTTCGGTGTTATTATTAGCGGAACTAAATGCAAGCGGTGTGTATGCCAATAGAAACTGGCAAGAATTTATTATTTGCGGTCGGCTTGATTTTAGTGGGTTGAAATTCAACTATTGAGCCGTAATTATGGGATAAGTTTCCTCGCCGTCATTAATTTTTTATACCACATATTATTTCGATATTATTATGTTAACTAATCTAAATTTCAGTCAAATAAAATATTTAAAAAATGACAAAATTATTTTAACAAGTATTTGACGTTATTGTATACTCAATAATTAGAACTCGAGAATCTTAGTTAAGCTATAATAACGCAAAGTTTACATCAATTGTTATTATCACCTTCTACGATAAGTTATTTTGTAAAATTTAGGCTGACGAGATTAGCTGTATCCGACAATATTTATCTTATATTAATTTAATAGTTACATTTAAATTGCGACAAAAAGTTAGTCTTGAATCAAATGGCAATAATTTTTTTTGCAAAAAATTACTAATTACTATTGATGTAGTAATATTCATAGGAAAAATCTGATTAAAAAATTATTAAAATCAAAATTATGGACGAATTTAAACCCTAAAAGATAACCATTTTGAAATTTTTTGTTTTTTGGTATGTTTAAAAATAAATTGTTAGGTGGTGTTGAATTTGATATAAATTTTGAGCTTAAACAACACAAACTAAACCTATAAATTAGGATCTAGGTAATTAAAGAAACTTGGCAATTTCTACCAGCCATAATCGGCACCGCTTGTCGTTCATCCAAATTGTCAAGGCTCCCACCATGGGCAAGACATGTCGATAGCCGCAACAGCGTGTGAAGCCCCACACCAACGGGCGCCTGTTTCGTTAACGCCGTGAAGCCTACGATGTGCATAGCACCGCCAATATTGGTTAACTTTTTACGAATATCTCGTATTTCAGAATCGAGCGGACTATATTTTATGAATAATTTTTTATCAATTCGTAAGCAATGAACTTAAATTCTTTTGAAGTGAATCTAAATTTATTATTATTTGGATCAACTCTTATTTACTCTGTATATTTATTTTTGGGTGAGAAAAAGAGGTGAAACAAAACACGCATCAATTGTAGGGCTTTTCTTGGGTAAGGAACGGGCTCATTGTCAGGGAGGGGACCATTTCCGGCTGCCCTTAGGACAAAAGTCACAAAGTGGCCAAGATTTTTGGGAGCGGAGACAACATTCTGAGAAGCGCGTGGGACATAGATAATAACGGAATAATTCTATGGTCATAATTATTTAGGAAGTGACGGTAATTTATTTATTTTTTAATTTAGTAGAAAGAAAATAACTTTTGTAAATTTGTTATTATTATATAAAAATGATGAGATCTCAACTATTAACGTTACTAACTAGGGAAACTCGCTGAGATTCGTGTTGCCCAGTTTCGCACGTGTGACGTGGCCGTCCGATCATGTGCAATCCAGCACATTTTTACGGCTTGGGGATCAGTCATCAGATAACCAGGCACAACTCAACCAAATAAGGATTTTTAGTTTTACTTAAATAATAGTTTAAAAGAAATTTTAAAACGTTTATTAATGTTTGGGAAAAGTACACAAAAGTACCATGTGGTTTCACCGATTATCACTTGGGTACCTTATAGTTTTTGAACCGTAAAACATGTCCAACTTATTCGCGGATTTTGTCACGGACCGGTCCTGAGGTCCCGTTTGAATTTTTTTAGCATACGACATCGTTTTATGGCCGGCGTGGACTGCCACGTGGCTTAGACTAGGATTAACAGATGTTGACGTGGCAGTATATAAATTACCAAATTAGTACAAAATTTGTTTATTAATTTAAAAAATCATAATTGACTCTCTCTCACTCTCTTCAATCTCATCCCTCCTCCCCCCACAGGAAAACACATCCCATGGCGTCCCACCAACACGACGCCATCTTCGACCTCAAAGACGACCCCGAGATCATGGACGACGAGGACGACCTCCGCCCCCCCCCCTCCACCGTCCCCATTCCCGTCGCCATCCCCGATCATTGCTCTCCCAACCATCCTCGTTCCCAACCGTCCATGTTCCCGTCGCCATCCCCGATCCTTGCTCTCCCAATCTTCCCCGTTCTCGTCCACTGTCACCGTTCCCGTCACCATCGCCGCCATCCCCAACGGCCAGCATCCGATCCTTGCTCTCCCAATCGTCCCTGTTCCCATCGCCATCCCCGTTCCCAACCGCCCCCGTTCCCATCGCCATCCCCGATCCTTGCTCTCCCAATCGTCCCCGTTCCCGTCGCTATCCCCAAGGACGAGATCGAGCTCCTCCAGGGGTCCTTCGAGTACTCGGTTGGCCAGCGTCGGTCCCACCCCGACACCGCCCTCTTCTACGACCAGATCGAGCTACCTCTGACAACGAGGACAACGATGTCAAGCTCCTCGCGTTCGCCTATTGGAGTTTGGTTATTGATTTTGATAAATCTGGAAAAGATGAGTCAAGATGGAGAAGGAAGCACTTGTTGTAATTTTATTATATAAAGTTTATGTTGCGCTTGATAAACAGATTGTGTCGTATCCTAGTTGGTGATGATGTCAGACTTCCAACTAGGAGACACATGTTCGATTCCCCCAGCAGCGGCTTTTAAGTTGATTTTTGGTATTCTCACTTTTTTTTTAATTTTTGTATTAATTTGGTAATTTATCCACCGCCACGTCAACATCGAGTAATCCTAGTCTAAGTCACGTGGTAGTCCACGTCGGCCATAAAACGACATCGTTCCGCAAAAAAAAGCAGACCGGAGCTCGAGACCGGTCTGTGACAAAATCCGCGAATAAGTTGGACATGTTTTACGGTTCAAAAACTACAGGGTACCCAAGTGATAATCGGTAAAACTACAAGGTACTTTTGTGTACTTTTCCCTTAAGTTTTTGGAAGTACAGGTTTGCGAACTAATGAGAAGGAAGAGAACATTATAGGTTTGAAAGTGACAGGAAAAATAATAATAATAGAAAGAATGTGTAAAACTATATATATATATATATATATATATATATATATATATATTATAGAATATGCAATAATGTGTGTGAAAGTATGAAAACAAAGGCGGGGAGAACAAATGACCTGTTAGAGAATTTTCCACCTTTTAAAAATTCTCAATGTCATTGAAATCAATTAGTCGATTAAGATATTAAGTTATAAACTTAATATCTTAATCGACTAATTGATTTCAATGACATTGAGAATTTTTACCAAGTTCGTAAATTGCCCAACATCCTACCTAGCGGTCTCCTTCGTAAATGATCCAACATCTAGTGTCCATTGGCAAGTTGAAGATCTTGTTATTCGTATTCGTGGGATGTTGGGCAATTTACCAAGTTGTTCGCTGGTTTTCACTCCTAGACTTACTAACCATGTTGCCGATTGGCTTAGTAAGCAATGTAGACTAGATTTGCTCCCGGATGATTGGTCTGTTGTTCATCCCGTGGAACTCGATGTGTTGTTGTACACCGACTTCCCTACTTAAGGGTTTTATATATGTGTTTCTGGTTTTGTTTTCAAAAAAAAGAGTAGAATAAACTAAAAAAATTTGAAAACAAACGGAGGGGAGGAAAAAAAAGAAAAATTATAGTCAATTTTACGGCATCTGTACAAGTGTCAACGCATCATTATTGCTAGCAGGGTTGTGACTTACGTCTATAACAATTCCCCGCCAAATTAAATTTATTTATGTTTTCATTTTGACATTTTTATTAGAAAGTTGGGTAGGAAGACAGGAGAGGGCCCCACGTTGACGCGGGCGCGGGACCAATAACCAATTGCGAAGGACCAGAGGAAGCGCGGCTGCCGCTTTTGAAGTGGGTCCCGGTCGTCGATATCTATGAACAAGATCTCGCTTTATCCCTTCTCCATCCAATTTATTATGAGGTCGCTCTATTATTATTTTTAGGAAAAAGTTTACTTTGGTACTCACTATTTTTGACAATTTGCACTCCGTTACTATCTGGTTTCAAAATGTGCTACCGAGTGACAATATTTTGTCTAATTGATCTTTTACAACCCGAATAATTTATTTAGAATCTCCTCAACATCCTCCAATTAATATGTGGGTCCCAAGAAATTTCAGAATCTCCTAACATTGGAAGGAAGATTCGCGTCTCTCTATCTCAGGCTGCCTCGAAGGATAGGTCTTTTATCTCTCCTACGTGTGTGTTGGAGACTCAATCTTTTAATGCCCCCCCAGTCTGGTCAGATTTTTGTCCCGTCCACTCGGGATGAGCATTTATCCCAGGACATTATGATCTCGTCTACGTGTGACGAACATTTACTTCCTGGTAATGAGATCATTAATGTTCCTAGTCACACCTGTCCAACTCCTTCTCAACCCGGTAAGGTGTCCTCCGAGACTCTGATTTTTTCGTGCCTCGTACTTCAAAAAAGAACAAGGAAACCAAAACAGTTCTCATGAGGGGTTTGTTGCCCAAGCAAACCAGACCATTAAATCACTCACTCCCTCTCCACCAAAAAAAGATATTGACCAGAATTTTATCAAAAGGGCTGATGCTACCAGGGTTGTCGCTGCTCACATTGGTGTTGATTGGGACGGCAAGCTGACACACGTGATTGGTGTTTTGAAGCAAGTTGTTGCGCGGCCTTCCACTAAGTGAGATCCCTCTCCTAAATGATTATTTGCTCTTAGAATATTTGGGGCTGCAACTCCGTCACTCCTTCTGGGACGGAGTTGCAGCCCCAAATATTCTAAGAGCAAATAATCATTTAGGAGAGGGATCTCACTTAGTGGAAGGCCGCGCAACAAGGAGGAGTGCAACAAGGAGGTTTGTTAGGTCGGAGGAAATAGGTTTTCTTATGATTCAGGAGTCTAAGTGTGATGTGGTGGACTCTGGGAAATTCGTTCGATGTGGAGAAAGGAAGCGTTGGATTGGGATTTCGTTCCCTCAATTGGTCGATCTGGTAGGCTTATCTCTATTTGGAGTTGTGAGTTCCTCATGGCAACTTCAACTTTTAAGAAGGAAAGGTGTTTGGCGATTTGCGTTGATCTTCCTGACATGGACTCTACTTGCTGTATGATTTATGTATATGGTCCCCATTGTGCACGAGATCAGGTAAGGGTTTGGAATGAAATTCATACCTTTTTAGAGTTATTGGATATGTATTTCTTCATTGTTTGGGGGGGGGGGGGGGGGGGTGTTATTCTAACACAGTCTGTAGAAGGAATGAGTGCAAGAACTCAAATCATGGGTCTAAAAGTATTTGCTCCTACAACAATTTCATTGAGCATTCCTTGATTGACCTTCCTTTACATGTGCAAAAATTCACTTAGAGACGTGGGAAATCCATGAGTAGATTAGATCGCTTTCTGCTAGGGGCTCGAATCACAATCCAAACATCCTCAAACACATGGGCTTGAACTGGGGTCCTAAACCATTTAATTTCCTTAACTGCTGGCTTCAAGTTCCTAGTTTTATCAAATTGTGTGAGGACTCATGGAATAATTTAGACAATGTTACTTTTGGTTCACATCGTATTGTTTACAAGCTAAAGCTTCTAAAGTCTAAGCTCCAAGAGTGGAATAATGACCATTTTGGGATCATTGAATCTTGAATCAAGAAGGCAGAGGATGGGATCAACCAGCTGGACTTATTGGAAGAAAACAATCTTTTATCGGAGGAGGATAAAAGACAGAGGATGTCTCTTTGCGAGGAACTACTTGCTTCCCAGAAGCATCTCGATTCCATGTGGCGTCAGAAATCACACCTCAATTGAGGGAGGGTGGTGATCAAAATTCTAAATTCTTTCACGCCTCTATATGCATCAATCGGGCAATGAATATGGATAACTTTTTTCTGATCCAGCAGAGGGTAAATGAGCAATTTTTAATCACTTTGAGAAGATCTATCGCTCTCCCAGGCAAGTCCGAACTCAGATAGATGCTCAATTATTCATATTGATTAGTTGCGCTTCAAGTGTGTTAAGAATTCAGCAACTAGAGAACAAGATCGCACAAAGAACGCGGAACAAGAGAATTACGTGGTTCGGCCTAATGCCTACGTCCACGGTGAGAAAGGAGAAATTTTATTGATGGATCCGAGTCACAAAAGCTATACAAAACCTTAGGGTAACATGTCTTTATATAGAGACAAACCCTTGGTGTACAAGTAACCTATCTAGGTCTAATTAGGAGTCCAGAATCTAGTCAGAATAGGAATAGGAATAGGAAATAAGTCTTTCCTATTTCTCGCCATCCCAACAATCTCCACCTTGGCGAGAAATCATCTCGTGGAAGAACCATGAAGCTCCACCCGAACTTCAACAAACTCCACCTTGACAAAACACCGCCCCATGAAGAACCATGAGATCTTGCAAAACCAATCCAACTCCACCGACTCCATCGCGGACCATAGATAACTGCATCAATAAGACCATCTCAACTTTCTCTTCACCTTTTGTTCAATCACTTGGAGCCAGCCCCAAAACTCGAGCTTTTGAGCTTGCTTGGCCTATTCCCTCCAATCTCCATTGAACCCCAACTAGCAAGTCTACCTGCTGAAGTAAACTTGTGACCAATAGATGCGCTCTCTATTTTTCGGTCAACCCCATGCTCTGCAACCTCGAACTGCTTCTCCGCTAGACCTTCTTGCCTCATACCAATGCTACATGCCATAGCATACAAAGGGCAACCTTTTGTTCTACAAAGTAGAACCCTTGACATGCCACGAACTCCACTGTTCGGCCTTGAGTGAGATACCCGATTCGCCCGTGGTGCTACCAACGACTTCGCATTCCCCATGCAAAACCTACCCAACACCTTTGACGTGCACGTCTCTTTAGACAACCATAGTGGGAACTTGCTAACTTTGTCTCTAGGAATTCCAACTCCACTCAAACCATTCATGTCAAGCTTTCGCTCCATCACACAAGAGCTTTTCTCCCCTCTATCGGAACCCAACGATGTGACTCCACCTACAACAGTGTTCCCCACTAACCTATAGGTGTTCCTAGCATTCCTTTCACCATTCATCACCACCATAGCATCCTTCTCCACCTCCATTAGCCCGCCTACAACATTATAGTTGTACCCACTATAATCCAAGGCTCCTAACGAGATCAAATTCCTCTCCAACTTTGGAACATGCCTAACCCCACACAATTTTCTCTCAACACCATCCCACATCTTGATTTGGATATCACCTATGCCAGCAATTCTGCATGTAGAACCATCACCCATAGTCACCATACCTGAATCAATGAACTTGTAGGTGTCGAACAACCCTCTCTTGGGCGTCATGTGGAAAGAGCAAGCGCTATCCAAAATCCAGGAATCAGAATGCTTTGGACTTGACAAAACAGAAAGAAGATCACCATCTGACTCGTCCGAATGTGAGGCCACATTCACGGAACCTGATCCTTTTTCCTCGCGATCCCGAGTTCTTTTTGGACAATCCTTCTTCACGTGCCCTTTTTCTCCACACTCGAAGCAATTTCCCTTGAACCTCCTTTTCCCTTGAACCTCCTTGACCACGACTTGGATCCCTTCCTGTCTTTTGCCCCACTACGATCACCATGGCTACCCCTCACAACTAGCCCTTCCACTTGTTCATCGTCAATTTTCCTTCTTTGATGAAACCCTAGCAGAGCACTTGTGATATCTTCCAACACCAGGGACTCCTTCCCCCAAGTTAGAGTTGTAACCAAATTTTGGTAGGAGCCAGGTAAAGAATTCAGCAGCAACAATGCCTTGTCTTCTTCCTCGAACTTCACATCAACCTTTCTCAAGTCGCTCACAAGTTGACTGAAATCATTAATGTGTTGGCTCAAATCCGAGCCCTCCTTCATCTTGAGCCCGTACAATCTTTGCTTAAGATAGAGCTTGTTCGACAAAGACTTAGACATATACCTTACTTCCAATTTCTTCCATACCTCAGCTGGTGACTCCTCATCCATGACGTGATACATCACATCATCCGCCAAGCACAAGCGAATTTTCGCAACCGCCTTGCCCCCCATCTCCTTCCACTCTTGCTCCTCCATCTTCTCGGGCTTCTTTTTCGAGAGCGCGATGACCATCCCTTGTTGCACGAGGAGATCCTTGACACGCCTTTGCCATAACCCAAAATTCGAAGAACCATCGAACTTCACAAGAGCAAACTTCGCGCCGTCCGTCATCCTCCAACCCAAGCTCTTGATACCAATTGTTAAGAATTCAGCAACTAGAGAACAAGATTGCACAAAGAACACAGAACAAGAGAATTACGTGGTTTGGCCTAATGCCTACGTCTACGGTGAGAAAGGAGAAATTTTATTGATGGATCCGAGTCACAAAAGCTATATAAAACCTTAGGGTAACATGTCTTTATATAGAGACAAACCCTTGGTGTACAAGTAACCTATCTAGGTCTAATTAGGAGTCCAGAATCTAGTCAGAATAGGAATAGGAATAGGAAATAAGTCTTTCCTATTTCTTGCCATCCCAACAAAGTGTTATGCTGGAGGAACATCCTACTGAAGAAGAAATCCAGTCTGGGGTCTGGTGTTGCCACGGGGATAAGGCACGAGGACCTGATGGGTTCAATTTTGAGTTTTTCAAGTCATATTACAGCTTTATCAGGAGGGATGTGGTACACTTCATTGACCATTTCTTCAGGACTAGTAAGCTTTATTCGATGGTTACTTTGACTGTCATTACTTTAATTTCAAAGTGCCGCCCACCTTATCTAATTTTAGACCTATTAGCTTTGAAACCAGCATCTATAAGATTATCTCCAAGCTAATTTCTTTAAAACTAAAATAAGTACTATCTCAAGTTGTAGGGGACGAGCAATCTGCTTTCCTATCTAGAAGACAGATTATTGATTCAATAATGATTGTGGGCAAAACAATTTCAATGCTCAAGAAAGGGATGAGAAAGGGTGTTTTGATTAAGTTAGACTTTGAAAAAGTGTTTGACTCTGTGGATTGGGATTACTTGGATGAGGTTCAATTGGCTATGGGTTTTGGAGTAAGGTGGAGAGGTTGGATTAATAAATGCATTTCAAGTGCAAACCGACAATCCTGGTGAACGACTCCCTTACACCTCTATATGAATTGAAGCGTGGTCTCCGTCAAGGCGACCCGCTATCTCCTTTTCTTTTTATAATAGCGGTCGATGGTCTGAACATCCTTGTAAAGAAAGCTCAATAACAAAATTTAATTGCTGGTATTGAGGTTCCGGGTCTTCAAAATTGCCTTAACTTGTTGCAGTATGCCAATAATACTTTGCTTTTCTCTAAGGCTAGTGAGGCAAGTATTGACAATCTCAATCACATTGTCAGTATCTTTGGGAAGATCTCTTGACTCGAAATAAACCCTTTCAAAACTGTAATAATTGGGGTGAACATTGAGGATGCTTGGTTGGTTAGCTCAACAAGTATCCGGGGTTGCAAGATTGACCATTTGCCATTCAATTATCTTAGCCTCTCAATCAGATGTAGTATGATCAGAACTAAGCATCGGAAGCTTGTCCTCTCCGCTGTGGATAAGTGTTTGTCATTTTGGAAGGCAATTTACTTTCTTGGGTGGTAGGCTCACTCTGGTTAAATCGGTTTAAGTTGCTTACCAGTGTATTTCTTATCTATCTACAAGATGCGTGTTACTGTTGCAGATCAGGTTAATAAGAGACTTTGTCATTTCCTTTAGTTGGGTAATATGGAGATTCGAGGGTCATCATTGATAAATTGAAAGTGGTCTGCTATCCAAAGGAATTAAGAGGTTTTGGTGTGGAAAATCTGGCTCTCAAAAACAATATACTCTTGCTAAATTGGGTATGGAGATTTCTAGCCAATCCATCCTCACTTTGTGGAAACGTGATTTATGGAATACACAACTTCCACCCAACCTCTTCCTCTTTGATTCCAATTGCAGTTGGCTTGTGCGTTTGGGCAGATATTTGCAAACTCCCAGCTAGACACTCTATACTATTTAAGGACTTCAACACTGGAATTCGGTTGAAGTTGGGATTAGGGGACAAATTTTTATTTTGGTCTAACGAGTGGTTGTTGGACGAGCCTCTGCAAGACAGATTTCCAAGACTTTTCTCGCTTACTGTCAATAAAGAGGCTAAGATTTGTGAATTCAGACGTTGGATTAACTCAATTTGACACTGGGAGCTGAAATGGAGAAGGAAATCTTCGTGTGGGAAGAGAAACAAGAAGCAAATCTGCTCCTTCTGCTTACGGATGCAAGAATCTAAAATTCTTGTTCGGATTTGTTGGAATGGCATTTCTAAGGGGAATCTATTTTCTCGGTGGCAGCTTTTAAGAAAAAAGATATTATTGTAGTTTTGTTGGAGGGTTGCGTTGGTCTATTGCGCCATTGATCTAAACCAGAAATATTCACCTAAAAATTGAATGCTTTCTCTGGATCACATTGAAGAGAAAGCGCCTTACAAAAGATGCTCTTATTACGAGTGGCTTGCTACTCCCTTAGGATGCTCTCTGTTCGATTTGTTGAGAAAAAGACGAGTCGATCGATCATCTCTTTCTTCATTGTGTATCCTCAACTTCAATTTGGAATTATTATGCCAATCGTCTTGGTATTTGTTGGTGCTTTGGTGGTGGTCTAGGTTCGCATTTGGAGCAATGGTTGGGAGTTGTTCATGATTAAGAAGGTGTAGTTTACACTATTCGGGGCTATTTTATGTAGAATTTGGCAATCGAGAAATCGAGCAATTTTTCAGAGTGATAGATGCAACCAGGAGCTTCATACTCGTACTATTTTTGTCACGACTCGAAAAGAGAAGTGACAAACACTCGAGGTATTAATTACCCCCAAAGGCACCAGACTTTATTTCGAAATAACTCAAAACATCCAACTGTATCCAATTGTTCAAAAATTAAATGAGTGTTATCAAAATAAATACTAAGGTCAAAAATTCGACAGCCTTTATTATTGGAGAAGAAAACAGCGAGGATGCATGCATATGAACCCCTCTACTCCCAATCTCGGGCCACAACTGAACAATATGAAATACATACGATTAGAGTGAGTTCAGTAAGTGGAACACGAATAGGACTAATCACAAACATATCTGATTAACTTTACAAATCGAAAGAAATCTCCTAACCGACTACTTAGCTAACTAAACAAAATAGGACTCCGGAGCCTAACATTTCCATGAAGGAATTCTCGTGGGGCTCAGAAAAGTACCATTCTGTTCCCGAGTTGCGGGCCCAGAAGACAGAAGGGTATCTCCACGAGCCCAGATAATTTTCACTCTCCCTATCCATTTGATCACACGCACCTAGGGTTATCAGGTAGTCGCTTTGAACGATGCGTATAAACTATAGGGCCCAAAATGTATTGAAATAATTCCGCCACTCAAAAACAGAACATACCAGTTGCACATCGAAACTTATCATATCCAGAATTCGGACATAAGTATTGCGGATCCATAAAAATTAGAAAAGCACCATGGATCAAAGAATAATACAGAAACAGATTCATTAGCATTACATAAATCGAATTAGGTCAGAATCCAACCTGGATCATACGTGTTTCAGACAAGGTAACTACGAATTCTACGTACATGACATTGCTCCTAAATCCTTGAACCTTCACGAGCCTAATCCAATGATCCTTCTGAAACCCCTTCGAATCCGACTTGTCCCCTCACAGATTCGTCCTCTCCACCTTTCGTTTGAGAGATAAAATTTATGACTTTTGACAGGAATCACTCGAATCGAATTTAAGAAGGAAGAAAGTGTTAATAGCTTACCCTCCTCGTAGAGTGATTCTGAGACGGTCTCATCCTTTCATGGCACCTCCTCCCGAGTCAGATTTTACTTCTCACCTTCACAGTGAGAGAGAAATCGTGGGTGTTACTTGTTGACAGAAAGGACGGCCTACATGCCTATTTATCATGCTAAAAACTCTAATCTGCCCCAAGTTATCCTAATACGGCTATGGTTTATGAAAAATTACCATTTTCTTCCCAAACTTTAGAAAGTTATCACTTTAGTTTCTCGATTCTTACAATTTTACGTCGCATTCACGAGTGGCTAAAATGGTCGAACTCTTTGGCGGAGCTTGGACATCAAAACTTAATCTTGTATATGGAGTCTCTATGTGTGGAGGACTAGTTATGTAATTAATTTTGCTTGTAGTGTGTAGATATCTATCTATACACTACTTGTAAATTTTGGAGTATCTCTATAATATTAATCTATTTATCAAAAAAATATTTTTTTAAGATAAAGAAACGCCTAAATATCATTTTAAAAATTTTAAAAAAACCAAAATTTTTTTTTGCAAGACGGGGTAAATGGGTCTTCATTCTTTTCTCATTTGGTTCTTTTTAAAACCAAATTTGTTTCCCAAATAAAGAAATTATTCAAATAGTATTACTCAATCGAACCCACAAAATACTAATGTCAAAGTCAATTAAATCACTCGGTACCAAAATAATATAAAAATAAGGTATCTAACTCTCCAATACCCTCATCAGAGGCTGCAATTTTATATATAACGATTATTTGCAAGTATTTGTGGAATAGAATATTATCAAATCTTATAAATTTTAAAATTTGTTAGAGTTGATTAAGAATATTATTCTTTACTTACTCGAATAAGTATGTATTAGTATTTAGTCTCTTTAATTACAATCCGCGTTTTTGCTGATTGTCATTTAAGTCAACATTTCAAACCCACAGATTCCCAAACCCCGATCGGAGACTATAATTTTGTACATTTTAAATTGTTAGATGAGAAATGTGACCATGTCGTAGCATAAACTATACCCCAACACTTGTCGAGGAGATGTGTTAAATATATAAACAAATCACTTAATTATTGAATCATCTAACCCCACTAGTTAGCTAAACAGTCCTCCCACTTAGTTAATAATTCCATTTGCATGCTCTTCATTTATTATTAAACACCTCCACATGAATAAGCAAGCTTGGTCCACATGAGAAAATTCAGAATAAAGAATAATTGAAACGATAACAAAATCCATATTGTTGCACGCATTATTGATTGATATATTTATTTATTTCAAACAATCGTTCTTTGATTCTATTTTAATATATAGTGTGGGTAGTTGTAAATTCTCCGTATGTACTCTCTAGCCGCAAAATCAACTAGCACTAAAGTTGTTTTAGTTTAATAAAAAGATTTTGAATTCGATAGTTATTTCTTAGAAAAAATAATCACTATTCAAAAATTATAAAAAGTTCAAAATTGGATGAGTCAACGCAATAAATATTTGGATATCATAATATAATCCACACGTATGTTTTTTGGATATGAGTCAACGCAATAAATACTCATGTTTAAGTTGATTCATAAGCTTTGAATGTTTCCACACGTATGTTTCTTTGTACCCACGATAATATAATCCACTTACATCGCCCATGGTTCTCGTTACCCATGAGAAAACCACTGTCGGAAGAAAGATTGGCTTTGTGCTTCTAGAATAAGGTTTATCGTCTAATGGTTCATTTACTTGTGTTATGGGACGAATATCAGGAGTAGTTGAAAAGGATAAAACAAAAGGGCATTTACGTAGTTTTGGTTATTTATTTGGGAAAAGTCTATTTTAGTACTCTGTGGTATCGCAAAAAATTACTTTAGTACCCTGTGGTAAAAAACCCATAAATCGAGTCAAACCTCACCCAATTTACATCACTTAGGTCCACGGGCAGCTCTGCCCGGACCTGCCCGGACCCGGTCCGGACAACTGGACCAGCCACGTCATCAAATCTGATGACGTGGAATCTCCACCTTCTCGTCTCTTCTTCTTCTTCTTCTTCTTCTTCTTCTTCTTCTTCTTCTTCTTCTTCTTCCTCTAAAACCGAAGTAATCGGAGGCCAAGAATTTGAAAGACGTGAACATGTTCACGAAGATGGACGTGTACGTGGTCGCTTACCCCGTCGTCGCCACTTCAACCTCCGCGTACGGCAGTTACGCTGCTCCACCGCCACCTACCCTGGCATATCCCGACCGGTACCCAGCTCAGCTACCTGTCGCCGCCGTCGCAGAGGTACCTGGCCCAACAGCCGCCCGAGAAGAGCAATAACAGGGCAAAGATTGCGATGAGGATTGGTGCCGACATACTCGGTCGGCTTCTCATCGGGGATATGGTGTCCGATGTTGGAGAAATGAAAGCGTATGATGCCAATTTTTCAATGACGGCTTTAGGGGAGGACGGCGGCATCGACGAGCGTGATTGCGATGGCGGCGAGGAGGTCGCGGGAGAGGGGGTTGGTGGCGGAGGAAGGGAGGTGGGAGAGATCAGTTAAGTGGTATTGGAGCTAAGACAGCCTCGGGGATGATCTCCTCGAGGAGCGTCGTTATGAGGTGGTGGGCTTCGGGGATTGGGTCAGCTTCGGGATATCGACGTCGCCTTCGATGGCTCCCGAGCCAACATTCAAAATGACGGCCAGGCCGGGCAAGGGGTGGTCCCGATCCTCTAGGAGGAGGAGGAGGAGGAGGAAGAAAAAGAAGAAGAAGGTGGTCCTGGTCCTCGAGGAGCGTCGTTATGAGGTGGTGGGCTTCGGAGATTGGGTCACCTTCGGGACATTGATGTCACCTTCGATGGCTCCCGAGCCAACATTCAAAATGGCGGCCAGGCCAAGCAAGGGCCAAGGGGTGGTCCCGGTCCTCTAGGAGGAGGAGGAGGAGGAAGAAGAGGAAGACGAAGGAGGAGGAGAGAGAGGGGAAAATGAGAGGAGAAGGTGGAGATGCCACGTCATCAAATTTGATGACGTGGCTGATCCAGTTGGCCGGGCAAGTTCGGGCAGCTGCCCGTGGACCTAAGTGATGTAAATTGAGTGAGGTTTGACTTGATTGATGAATGTTTTACCATAAGGTACTAAAATAATTTTTGGTGATACCACAGAGTACTAAAATAAATTTTTCCCTATTTATTTAAATAACGACTACTGTGTTGGGCAGCATCGTTGTCTTTTCAAAAAGGAAAATCCAGTAACATGGTCCCCCGATCTGGATTCGGACACGTATCATGATTAGGACGGCTATTGAGTTTATCTTTATAGTGTAGTAGTTTTTTAACTAATACATTTTTATAATTTTCAATAATGAGCAACAATATTGTGATATATTAGCGGTTAATTAAAAAAAATCTATTTTGGCAATAATGCGACCCAATGCCAAGTAGTGGTTGGCTCATTTTTAGGACATTTTCGTGTAGGGTCGCTCCCGCCATACATAGCAGATTGGCATCTCGATCTCACCATTTCATTTAATTTGGACATTTATTAAATTAATTAATTTAAAACTATTTTTTGAAAGGTAAATTTTTTACAACGTGATACTGCTAGGACTTGTACTCTACATTTTTTTAATTTGAGAACTTCGTTGAGCTAAATATTATTTGACTATTAATTTAAATTTATGAAAAATAAAATCGCAAAGATTACAAAGTTCTATGATCGAACCAATTTTTTTAATACAATTGTTTAAAATTTTTAAAAGTGCTATCATTTTTTCAAACGAACTAACGAGATCCAAGGTATTTTTAATAGATTATTGTCGAATTCTATTTATAAATTACTATTTTAATAATATTTTTATTTATAAAATTTGTATTTAACACCTAATAAATCTAAATTTTTTAACACTTCAAAAGAACTCCGACCGTTGTGATCCGTGGTGTTTGACATCTCAATAATTGATGCATGCATGTGTAAGATAATATTGGCGGCCATTTAAATTTTAATAGCCCATAGCCGGCAACTAAAATAGGGAAATTGGGTAGATTGACGGAAGTTGGTGGTGGTGCCTCTCTTGGAGACAGTCTCTATTCGGCCATGAGGATATACTTGCTTCTGAACTATTTGGAAAATTGGGTGCTATCTCTCTCACTCCTAACCAGCGTGACAGACTTCTTTGGTCCCGTGGAGAGGAGTTTTCAGTGAAGTCTCTCTATTGTGTGCGTGATGTGGGCACTTGAATTTGGTGAGCCAACCATCTTTTGAAGCGCGTCAAGTTTGGATAGGTAAAATTCCATTTAAGATTGAGTGTTTCTTGTGGATCCTGTTGCACCGGAAGGTCCCGACCAAGGATGTGTTGATTAGATCTCGACAGGTTGAACCATGGGATTGTTTATATCCATTTTATGGTGATTATGATGAGACTAGTGATCACCTCTTGCAATGCAAATTCTATAGTAGTGGTATCCTTGTTCTAGGATATTGGTACCTTTGTTTTAGAATATTGATATTCTTGTTCTAGGATATTGGTACCTTTGTTTCAGGATATTGATATTCTTGTTCTAGGATATTGGTACCTTTGATATTCTTGTTCTAGGATATTGATATTATTCTACTCTAATATTAGATTGGTATCTTTCTATTCGAATATTGGTATTATTTTTCTCTGATATTGGTCCATACCCGGGCCAGGCAATGGCGAGCGATCCTTGGTAAAAAAATGCCGCATTAAGGTAAATCCAGTATCCCCAGACCGACCTCCTCCCCTTCTCCCCCTCGTCGAACGGCTCCATCAGCCCGAACACGTTGAGCTT
Source organism: Hypericum androsaemum (assembly GCA_963995505.1). Taxonomy (NCBI): domain Eukaryota; kingdom Viridiplantae; phylum Streptophyta; class Magnoliopsida; order Malpighiales; family Hypericaceae; genus Hypericum; species Hypericum androsaemum. The sequence continues at coordinate 13,096,915 of OZ023192.1, forward strand.
GTCCTTGGCGAGCAGAGCCGCCGTCGTCTCAACAGGAGCGATCGCGGAGTGGAGGAGCAAAACATCGTCATTCACCTCCCTGTCGCCGTGCTATGATCTCGTTTAAATTTTTGTCCCCAATTGAAAATGATTCAATGTGTTTTTTCTTTCAAAAAACTCTGGTGTTAACATGTGATCTGGGGATTCTGTGTAGTTGATCTTCAGGGAGGGCAAGGGGTGCTTTGGGATATAGATATAATATACCCATCATAAACGGGGATGCCTGTTTTGTTTTTTGGATTTGAGATGAAATATTTTTGTTTTCCGAGGAAGGGAGGCGGAAGAGTTAAGGAAGAGAGGAAGAAATTATTCGTGAAACTTAATGGGGTGTGTCCGGATAAAAACTCGAAAATACCTTCAGCAGATTCTGGCCATCAGATTTATAAAAAAATGAATTTGATCTAATCTAATGTTCCAAAATTAGTCAATATCATGAGAACGACTTTTATGTAGTCCTTACTAAATGCAATGCCGACTAATTAGGATAACAGTAACCTACTTGATGCCACGTGTGACGTCAACAAAAGCTAAAGAACGTCTATAGTTGAACCCCGAAACAGTTCTTTTCTTCAGGAAATTATCTTTTTGTCGACCCACCCACTCGGATACTAGGTAAGACGATGATGGATTATGGAGCTTGCATATATAATCATAATTATATAAATAAACCTAAACAATAATGAACAAATTTATTAAATAAATAGCCATAATTAAATTACCTTTTTAGAATAGATTTTTCTCATAACATTTTTTAAAAATGCGTCACATGATCAATAATGGAGACTCGTTATTGGTCAATCCGTGTTTACGTATGGACAGAGCATGGATGGGATTGTACATCCAGCAACAAGTATGAAACATCTTTTAAATATTTATGAAAATTTGAAGGATACTTTTAATTATAAAGATAGCAACGATTACCGATTTCGGAAAATTTGTAAATCGCGCTAAACAATTTATCATAACAAACTCCACCCAAGTGTTTGATCGCACCAACTACTAGAGAGCTTGTTCGATGACAAAATGAGATGATATAAATGAGATAAATTCAGCGGATCAAACCCTTAAATGGACTGAAATAACGCCTTGTATGTATTAAAAAAAATACTTGTTTAAAAAGAACAAGGAAACAATAATTAAATTGAGATTTTTTTTGGGAAAATCCTGAAAGTAAAAGACCGAGAGACTGTACTCTTTTTTGTTGAAAGGAAAACACAATAATTTTTTTTGTAATTTCTAGTATACATAATAAAATAGTTTGGCATTTTACTTGCAACGATTCTTTCAATAATATTTTTAGTTTATTGAATACAAATCACTAATTATTTAAATATAATTTTCATTCGTCGGTAAATTATTTTACGGTAGAAGGAAAAGACAGTAATCGATATATTCGACATACTCTTGGGAGTGGATTCAGTCCTAGATGTGTAAAATACTACAGGAGTATTCTGAGAGATAAAATAGTTTATCATATTTTGATAGAATAGTTCGTCCAGTTATGATAGAATAGTTTCACGGAACTGTCCCGAAAAATCGAGACCGCACCCAGAATAAAAGAGGTTGAATAGAATGGTTCGCCTAGTTATAATAGAATTATTCACTCAGTTATGATAGAATAGTTTCATGGATAAAAATAGTTGGATAAAATTGTTCGTTTAGTTATGATAAAATGGTTCGCTTATGTACGTGGTTCGCTCAATTATGATAAAATAATTCGCTCTCAAAAACTGTACTAGAAAGATCACTCTGATACTAAATTTGATCCCCACACTTTTTCGGGTAATTTTCCAAAAGGGGGTTTATTTCTCCGACAATTCCCTGAATGGGGTTGTCAGGGGATGTTTTCCTTGTCTGGGGTCGAGCCAGAAACCGCTCAGCGGGGAGCATTTTTTCTTCGCACGAAACCGCTGCTCGGGCAGCGTTTTCAAATGAAACTGCTCCAGCTGGAGAGCGTTTTTTGTTTTGCCAAAAACCGCTCCACCGGGAGCGTTTTTTGTTTTGCCAAAAACCGCTCCACCGGGAGCATTTTTTGTTTTGCCAAAAACTGCTCCACCGGGAGCGTTTTTTGTTTTGCCAAAAACTGCTCCGCCGGGAGCGTTTTCTTTTTTGCCAAAAATCACTCCGTCGGGAGCGTTTTCTTTTTTTACCAATTTAATTGTCCCATTTAAACCAGAACCCGGTCTTAACCATTATACAACTTGTTTATTAAAAATAAAGAGGAAATAATATTTATTAAACATAATAATATTTTGGAATTCCCTTTGATAAGGTTGCAATGAAAAAGTAACTCTAAATAAAAAATTCTATCTTGAAGTTAATATGAACAACTAATTTCGTAATATAATACACCCAGCTAAATACAAAAAAAAATAAAGTCTTATTTCATAAATACATATTTCATAAGCACATATTTATTTAATAAATAATATATTTCATAAATATATTTATGAAATACGTATTTATTTAAAAATAATATATTTCATAAATATGTATTTCATAAATATATATATATATATAATAAATAATATATTACATAAATACAAATATATATAATATACATAAATAATAATATATTACATAAATATGTATTTCATAAATACATATTTATGTAATAAAAAATATTACATAAATACGTATTTATATAATAAATATTATTTTATATAAATATGTATTTATTTAAAAAATAATATATTTCATAAATATGTATTTCATAATGATACGTATTTCATAAATATGTATTTATTAAATAAATACCTATTTATTTAATAAATAATATATTTAATAAATACGTATTTCATAAATACGTATTTCATAAATAAATACATATTTATTTAATAAATAATGTATTACATATTTTATAGAACCCTTATTTATGTAATATATTACATATTTCATAGAAATCATATATATATAATATATTATTTATTATAAAGTTATAAGTCAATAGGTTCTTGTAGATTGGTTGGTTATAGTGCTTATTTAAAATTGTGGAGATCTTCGGTTCGATTCCGAACAAGAGCTATTGTGTATTTTTAGTTGGATTTTCTCCCCCTTGCTCATTGCAGCTAATTTTTTTTTCGGTGACAACACAAAAACGCTCCCGGCGGAGTGATTTTTGGCAAAACAAAAAACGCTCCCGGTGGAGTAGTTTTTGGCAAAACAAAAAACGCTCTCCAGCTGGAGCGATTTCGTGCGAAGGAAAAATGCTCCCCGCTGAGCAGTTTCTAACTCGACCCCAGACAAGGAAAACATCCCCTGACAATCCCATTCAGAAAATTGTCGAAGAAATAAACTCCCTTTTAAAAAATTACCCCACTTTTTCGCTCTCCTGGTGGACCAACGCACTAACTTACAATCATAAAAGTAGTGGGGTTGGGAAAGGATAATAATGGGACGGCTCCTTGGTTTTTGCCGACTTTGTTTCTGATGCCGCCCCTGGAGGCGACACGTTTCCCTTTCATCCGTCCTTTCTTTCCTTTGCTCCTCACAACTACCTGCCTCGAGCCTACGCGTTGTCTGTCCCTTCAATTTTGTCAAATTTTATAAAGCGTCCGCTACGTCATCCGATTAATGATATCCTGATCGAGGCTAATAGTATGTCATTTTTTAGAAAAGTTTATTTTAATACCCTGTATTATAGCCTGAAATTAATTTAGTACACTGTATTATAGCCTAAAATCAATGATAAAAAATTGACCAATCGAATCATACTTATTCCAATTAATATCTTTTAGGTCCACGGATAGCTGTCCGAACCCTTTTTGATCTGATCGGAATCAACGGGTCCGGGCAGCCATATCACCAATTTTTTATAACGTGGCATATCCACTCTCTCCCTTCTCTTTCTCTCTCCTCCTTCCTCCTTCTTCTTCTCACTGTAAAAAACAACTCTAAATCAACAACATAAACAATCTCAACACCCATGACTATAAAAACACGAAACATAGGACAGTGAACACACTCGGACAAGGCAGATCCATTCCAAGCCGAATCGAAACCCGCAAATTCTAATCAAGAAAATCCGATCATCGACAGAATTCCAGAACCACGCAAGCAAAAAATAGGAAAGCAATCTAGAACGAGAAACAAGATCTGGAATCCGTCACCGGAGCTACCATGGCTTCCCAATTACCCATCCGAGAACAAAACCCTTCATTTTCTCGCGAACCCTAATTGATGCAGATTTTAGGCGTGCGATGGTTTAGCTTAGCTCGAGTTATGAAATAATCCTAGCGAAAGAGTTGAATTGAGATCTTGAATTGTGTTGACCAGAATTAGGGTTCTTCATTGAGAGAATGGGAATTGGGAGAGGGGGTGGGTCTGTTTGATGAATAACTGGGTGGGTTTTTTCTGGGTTTTGTTTTTGGGAGGAGGAAGAAGAAGAAGAAGAGGAAGAAGAAGAAGAAGAAGAAGAAGAAGAAGAAGAAGAAGAGGGGAAGAAGGAGAGAGAGGGGAAGAGAGAGAGAGAAGAGAGGGGAATTGGGAGAGAGTCCACGCGGTGCCACGTCATCAGTGAATGATGATGTGGCTAGTCCAGGTGGTTGGGCAAGGTCCGGGCAGGTCGGGAAGGGTTTGGGCAGCTGCCCTTGAACCTTTTTATGTTAATTAGAATAAGTATGACTCAATTGGTCACTTTTTTACCACAAGGTACTAAAGTAATTTTGGGCTATACTACAGGATACTAAAGTAAACTTTTCTCTATTTTTAATTAAAAACGAATCTAAATGACGTAAAAATCTGATAAAATGAGTACATCTGGGAGGTGATTAGCTACCCAATACAACGGAAGTAGAGAAGGCCCACATTTTTTCACCCACATTTTTTCACAATTGAGCTTCACTTCTCTCTCCCGTGGGGGAGACCATGAAGCTATGGTTGGTGCTGGTATTTGCAGATCTAAAGACACTTTCATAAATTACTAGTGTCTTATAGATAAAATAAAATTAGTGGATGTGACATGTAATATTGAAAAATTGATAACGTGTATGACAAACGAGATAATTCAAGTAAATATAATTATATGTCATTTGGTAGTTAGTGAAATAACATTGCTAGAGAATATAAATTACAATATAATCGTGTATCGAATCATGATAGAGTTTTACCTATTAAATATTGTTATGAATTCAGCAACTTAGAGAACAAACCGCGCAAAGAATATGAACGCAAGAGATAACGTGATTCGGCCTAATGCCTACATCCACGGAGAAAAATGTGAACTTTTATTGATGAGTTTCCAAGCCACAGAGCCATACAAAAAACCTAGGGTAACATGTCTTTATATAGAGACAAACCCTTGGTGTACAAGTAATGTCGGATTAGGAGTCTAAAACCTAATCAGAATAAAAATAAGAATAGAAAATAAATCTTTTATATTTCTCGTCATTCCAACAAATATTAATCTCTTGCGGTCTATATATTATAGACCGTCTCGCCCGATTCGCGGTAATATTAAATATGTGTATCTTTTGCCAAATCAACATAAACAATATGAAGCATGAAATTTCCCATTTATAGATGTTGGTTTTCGATACATTATTATTCCAATAAACATATTTGTTTTATACCATTTGACGTTGTTTTAATCGGTATAGTTGCTAAAGGATGTGGAAAATTTGTACGTATTAATTATCATAATATGCTCACCAAAGTTGGTACAAAGGGTAAAGAAATTTGAATTCTTCTAAAAATATATTTAGTTCAAATTTTACAATTTTAAAAGATAATATTAAAAAATTCAAGCTCGGCTGTGTCAAAACAAAATGTCAAAAAAAGATAGTTCTTCTTTTGCAGCCAATCGTGTCGTTATTAGCAGCGAATACTAAAAATAAAAATTCCTGAACCTGGTACAAAGTTTTTCTATTATAATTTCCACAGTGATAAGTAGTCTTTTTAGCAACGTGAGTTACCCAATTTAAATTTTTTTGAAGTTCCAAACTTGTTAATAGAGTTTTGTCATATTTAAAATTTTGTAACTGGTTTAAATTTGATATATATGATTCATTATATATTCGGATACCATGTGTTAAAAAATAAAAATATAAGAAAGAATTTAAAATAAAAGGTTTTTCACTTGACAATATAAAATGGAAAATGTCTCAAAAGTAAATGTTCCATTTACCAATTAAATCAATAGAGGTCACATTGATTAATGTGTGTCGCTTTCGTGACCAATTACCTCATTTAATAATTCTAGAGCACGACCGAAGAAGAGATAAGGTATGATTGCTCGATGACATTTGTTTATTTTAAGTGATGAATAATTCAGTTTCGTGCTTGTGATGGTCCTAGTGGATGATCTTTAAGTCCAAGGTTAAGATTATTATTTATTCAACGACGGAGTTTATTTTGGTACAAACCTCGACGTGGACCTCCATGTGTCTCATGCCATTTCCCCACGTGCATAAAATTGAAGTTAAATGGATCTTGTCTCTAATTTTTGGTTGAAAATAGCTAGTATTTATTAATTAAGATTCAAATAAGGTAAAAATAATTAACAATGACACATTATTCTTAACAAATATTTGAATCATTGCTTTTAGTTGTTGTAAAAACTTAATCTTGCTTTCCATTGTTGTACTAAATTGGATTGAAAAGAAAATGAGATGAATTAGGACTTATTAGCTTGTTGTACCTCAAACTCCATTCAAGATTCTTTACTTTATTAGTGCCATTTAGTATCATTTGACAAATTTAATAAATAGGTTATAATTATTAACTAAATAAAATTCAATGGTTATCATAAATTAATTTGCTCACTTTTAAATAATTGTAGGAAAATTTTGTCACTTTTCAAATACAACTGATTCGAACGTGTATTAGTTTGTATAATAATATTTGGATAATAGCCGATCTAAAAAATAATTTGATCGCCGTATTAACCCCTATCTGAAAAGGAAGGTAAAAACTACTAGGCAATAATATTTTTTTTCATTTGTTCCATAACACTGAAACTCAAGATTTTTAAATCCTACTTGAATGATTACACCAAAATACAAGTTTTACTTTTTTTTAACAGAGAACAAAATGCAACTTGTACTAGTTTCGGTAATAAACTAGTAGTTTATATTTAAAAAATTAGTTTTATAGTTTGACAAAAAGAAGCAAAGTTAAACGAAAAGTTCGGTGAGGTGCTGGTGGTCACCAGAAGGGAGCTGAGATTGGCAGATTGGATGGGTTGGATTTTTCTGGTGGAATTGGAGGGCAGGTTCTTTACTTGCCGGTTCTGTGACGCCCATCTTGCTCTTGCTGATGATATCCTCCATTGTGAAAGAACTTGTATAACTTGTATTGATCAAATGTGATTTACATCAGTTGTAAGAACATGATTATATGCACAAGCTATGAACATAAGAAGGCTATTTTCTAATCATGTAGTATTCTCTGTACTTGCCTAATCTAAATGATTATAACTGCTATGTAATATTTAACGACTATCACTAATATCTACCCATTACTATATGTACATTGCTAGCATATTTCCTTTTCATAAACAGCTTGATTGGTTGGCATATTTGCTGTAGTATTCTCTGCGACATATCATCAAACAGCTGGAGCACCAGGGCACCAGCTCAGCTTGAGCTTGTTGGATGCTTCTCCATTCTTGCCATATCATTAATATACTCAACACTCTCCCTCAAGTTGGGAGGAAAGAGATTAATCATTCCCAACTTGTCAATGATGAACTTGAATTGAGCTCGTTGAAGTCTTTTGGTGAACATGTTTGCAAGTTGTAGCTTGCTACAGACAAATGGTGTGCATATTTTTTTGTTTTGCACTTTCTTCCATATGAAGTGGCACTCCACCTCAATGTGCTTCATTCTTTCGTGGAAAACTGGATTAGCAGCGATGTGTAGGGCTAATTGGTTGTCACAGAAGAGCTTCATGCTGTCTGCAGTAGGAAATCCAAGATCAGCAACTATTCGTTTGATCCAATGCAGCTCACGTGTTGTCAACGGCATGGCCCTGTACTCTACATCGGCACTGGATCGTGCAACCATGCTTTGCTTTTTGCTCCTCCATGTTACAGGGTTGCCTCATACAAAAGTCACAAAACTACTAGTTGAATACCGATCATCAAAAGACCCAGCCCAGTCAGAATCTGTGTACCCTTGGATGTTCATATGGCCATTTTTCTTGTAATAGATGCCTAAACCAGGACTGAGCTTTAAATAATGCAAGATCCTATCATCAAGATCAGCATAGATGTTTTTGGTTTATGCATTGCTCGACTAACTATACTAACTACAAAAGAAATGGGAGGCCTTGTGATTGTCAAATAAATCAGTTTACCATATAGCCTTTGAAACCTTTCAATGTCAGCTACTTGATCCCCTTCGATTAATAAAAATTTTGCATTATAACCAACTGGAGTAGTAACTGGTTTAGCAGCAAGTTTCTTGATTTCTTTTAATAGATCGAGCACATACTTTCTTTGGGACAGAAATACTCTATTTGGAGAATAAGCAAGAATGAACTTCAATTTTCCCAAATCTTTGATATCAAACCTATTTTGCAAAGCATTCTTTAAGAACTGAATTTCAACTTAGTTGTCATCTGTAATCATAATGTCATCAACATATATACACACTACAACTCTTCCTTGCTTGGTTAGTTTAACGAACAATGTATAATCAGTAGTATTCTTTCTGAATCCTAAATCTATCAGTTCTTTGCTTAACCTATAATACCAGACCCTTGGATATTATTTTAAACCATAAATTGGCTACTTACGTTTGCATACTAGGCCTCATAACTAAGACTTATACCCTTCTGGAATGTCCATGTACACTTCCTCCTCTAGTTTCACTTGGAGGAATGCATTCTTGACATCCATTTGATAAATTGTATTCACGAGAATGTGATGTAAAGCCGAAGAGAGGCGTTCATGAAACGGTGATGTAAAGTCCAGAAGTTTGTGCCCTTTTCTCCTATTTTGATCGAAGATCAGTTAAGAAAGTATGGCGCCGAAGAGCGGGGTGCAGCTTGCGAGCATACGATTCATGATATGTTGGTTCTTTTGGTGTGAAGATCTATGATAAGTAGATACTCATGGAAGATTCCATGTGAAATATTCAAATTGAGGCGGACGATGATGTCATGTTCGAGGTGGAGCATGAAGCTTATGGAAGAGGCACGCAGTGAAGATGATCATATGTGGAAGAGCAGATGGAGCTCAATATGACAATTGAGCTTGGAATACTAAGGTGGAGATTGTTGGAGTGCCCCAAATTCCTATTTAGAATATAATCGGAGTTTTAATTAGGAAAAAACTTTAGAGTTAGCTTGGACTAAACACAATGGGAACGATAATATAGTCAGAGAATGGCTAAAGGCAGGCTGCCTCGCCAGCGGTCTATGTATTCGTTTTCTCCACATATCATAGTGAAGATCGCATCTACCCCAGTGAATGTAAGACAATTGACTGAACCACGTACATTATGTGTCATTAGTGTTCCAATATTTCCTATATCTCTCTATTGTTGTGTAAGGTGCATCGAAATAGCTTATGATGCCCTAACAACTCTATCTTTCTCAAACGGTGTACATGTAAAATCAGAAGCAACTTAAAATTTCTTCGTTTTCTATCCAATTGGTTGAATTATCGGATTGAAATTTTTTACAAATAATTATATTTATTTTTAAAATATCAAATATTTCTAAATACTTTTTAATTTATTATTTATAAAAAGTAAAATTTTAATTTTCATCACTTTAAAGGAAACAATATTTAGAAAAAACTTTTTCCAAAAATTAAATGTTGGGCAAATTAATATAGACTGATCAGTGGTCAGCTATGTTGATTACTGATCTAATCGTACTTTGAATATTGTATTAAACAACTCAGTAGTAAAGTTGGGTCTGATTTTTACAAAAAATATATTATATAATCCCTCTCCTAATTAGATGTCATATCGTCATAGTCGTGTCGGTATGATGATGCGGCCATGACCATACATGTGCAGACGCCATCAATCATCAATTTGCTTTTTCTCTGGCGATTACTATTTTTTGGGCGAAGTTCAAGTTTTGAAGACAGGGCAATATTTATTTTTGTATTTTTATTTTTTAATCAAGTACTTTCAATTCTTTTGAAAAGAAGTATGTTGTTGCTTAAATACATAAAATATAGGAGATGCTTCATGGTTATTCTGATGACATTTTTTATTATGGTGTGTATTCTTAGACAAAGATACTCATAATAAGAAAAAGTTGAAAGAGATTTAAAAACTCAAAAAAGCATGTAGCTTTTTTAGTGGAAGTATAAATGAACTGATAACTTAGTTAGTGGCTGAACTTTTTTTCTCAACTTAAGTAATTGCTACGTACGAATTCTCGAGTAAAAATAGATTGCATAATGCTGCAGCTTTAACAAGATGGAGCCGAACTCATCTTTAGGCAGAAAATTGTCTAATTGGGTAACCGGAAAGCAAATTTCCCACTCTTTTTGGACTTTCCAATTTAATATTAAACCTTATGTTTTTTATACTATTAACAAATAATTTTTCACACAAAAAAGGAAGGAAATTGGAGAGACAATCATTTTCAGGCAAACAGAAAGGAAGGCAAGGAAAGATAAAAGAAAAGGAACAAAACAGGCGCCGTTAATCACGAAGACAGCAAGTACTTTAACTACGCATCAGAAATGGATATGTCGTTGTGCCGCCCCGCCACCAACACTACTGGCTGTGGGGTTTCTAAGCTTTTCCGTGCACGGATCTTCTTAGGTTTAAATCGTAAATTTTTGTTAAATCATACTACATTTTATGCTATTAGACATTTGTTGAAGTAATTTATATTGCTACATATGGACACGTACATTTAAACCGTAAATTTTTGTTAAATCATACTACATTTTATGCTGTTAGATATTTGTTGAAGTAATTTATATTGCTACATATGGACACGTACAACAAGCGTCATTTTAGTTTAACTATGTCTTGAATTTGAATTTTAGAACACGCGGATCTAGAGATTAATAATTAGTTATATTTCAACCTGTTAATTGGGCAGATTTTTCTGGAAAATTTGTTTTGACGTTTTTTAACTGCTTCGTTTTTTGGCATAGATTTTTTATTTTAGCGACAAGTTTTCAATTACTGTCAATTTTTATGAATTGATATTGAATGGTTACGTCTTCGACACTTTATTTTCTATCTTGTCATTTGCTGATACAAGTTTAAAATAAACTTTTCCCTTTTCATTGTCCAACAAAAGAATTTCCAAACGAACGACAGACCTTACAAAAAAAAAAGATTCTAGAAAAAGTAAAAATTCCTATCAATAAACTCGAAAGAAATGACGAAACCTAAAATAATAAATGCTCATCCAAGAGAGTTGCATTTTGCTTAGGCAAAAAATAACCCATCAGCTTAATATAAAAACCGTCGTATTGTCCCAAAGACCTTTATTTTGGGACCCCCGATCAAAAAGCCCATGAATAATCAACCCATGCAAGAGAAAAGCCCACAATATAATATTTATTTCAAGATGCGAATATTGTACGTTTATTAAGAGGAGATTATATATAAAAAAATCAAAGTTTAAACAAGGAAAGAATCAAAGGGAGTTGAGTAGGGGTCAAAAAGGGGGTTGAAACTTGAAACTTGAAACTTGAAAGTGGTGTATTTCTATAAAAAAAACTTAAAAGTGATGAAATGAGTCGATGACGGCCGGCTAGGTGCAGCTGAAGCAGCTGGGGATTTTGCTGGGCGCAGGGGCAGCACTGACATATACTAACATTTAACCTATAACATATCTATCCCTCCACTTGTTCTAGTATAATAAAAATATTAATTTTAAGCTATAAAAAATAATTGTTGGTAGATTTTAACGATAACATAAGTACATATTTACAAACATGGGCGACTTTTCCCTGTGGTGCAATTGGTCTTAGTCGGTTGCTGTTGTTAAGTGTTCTAATTTTCGTAAAAATAAGCAGACAATCGGATACTTCGTTAAAATCTTACTACAATAAAATTTATTAAAGAGGTTGTGAGAGGAAAAAATAGTAAGGATTCAACACCTGGTACATCTAACCCGACTGTTTCGATTTCGAGTAATTTTTCAAAAGGAGGTTTATTTCCCCGACAATTCCCTGAATGGAGTTGTCAGGGAATATTTTCCTTGTCTAGGATCGAGCCAGAAACTGCTCAGCGGGGAGCATTTTTCCTTCGCACGAAACTGCTGCCAGGGCAGCGCATTTTTTGTTTTGCCAAAAACTGCTCCATGGGGAGCGTTTTTTGGTTTGCCAAAAATCGCTCCACCGGAAACGTTTTTTGGTTTGCCGGTGACAACACAAATTGGAAGTGGTTGCAGATTGAACCTTGTCTTTTCTCTTCCTTAGTAATATTTGAAAAATAATTAACCAAGTGATATTCATTAAATTTGTTATACGAAGGACCCGGTGTATCTTAATTACTACTACTAATTATTATTTCGTTTGGGTTATTCCCTTTAATGGTTTCACATTTATTGTTTCTTTGTCAATAACATGAGCAATCATTAAATATCAGGAAGCAGAACGAAAGTGGATTTTGGTTTCTAGTATATTGGTCGGACTAATTCATATTCTTGAGAATTTTGAAATTTTACAAAATAATTTAATAAATATTTAACACAGTTATATTTTTAAAAATTCAAACTCTAATCCGTTAAATAAGAATATTTTTTTTACCATTTGATCTAAGTATTTCTTTCTATGAACGAAAAGTGGGTTGGCGTATAACATTAAATATGATGGGTCTATTTGGAGGATTGTCCCTTGTAATTTATGCGATTTTTAAGACTACTTAATTACTTGCATATTGTAGCTTAAGATATGTGTCAGCGGGATGTAATTAGTATGAAATATCCAAAAACCGACAAACCAAAAAATGCTCCCCATGGAGCGGTTTTTGGCAAACCAAAAAACGCTTCCCGTGGAGCGGTTTTTGGCAAAACAAAAAATATGCTGCCCGGGCAGCGATTTCGTGCGAAGGAAAAATGCTCCCCGCTGAGCAGTTTCTGGCTCGACCCCAGACAAAGAAAACATCCCTTGACAACCCCATTCAGGGAATTATCGGAAAAATAAACCCCCTTTTAAAAAATTACCCTTCGATTTCTGCGTAGCTCCTTGCGTGTAGGTGTTAAGTTGCTGTTATTTCTCCAGCTACCAGCTCCTCCTCGGTTTCCTCGTCTCCACTTGTGTATCTCCTCCTCCATTTACGGATTGGATTAAATTGGATTAAATTACTTATTTAACACTGCTTCCCCGGCCACTCTGTTATTTATTTCAACGTTAGCTAGCTGCGAGCCCCGATCCGCTGAAGTTATTTAATGAACGAAGAACTTAAAATGTGTCATTTACTAATATGTACTTGGCAAAAACGAACAATTATTACATTGGGCAAATTTTGCAATCGTTAGTGATATTGTACTGAATAATAATTAAATACGAAATAATTTTATTTATGGACAACATCGCTATAGTAAAGACAGTAATGTCCATTACCGATGATAGAATAATTCAACAAACCAAATTTAGTCGACAGTTAAACGAGAGAGGGATTGGGAACAATATGGTGATGTACGATAACTTAGAGAGTAATAAAAAAAATTATAAGTTAATTTTTTATATCAATTTATACACTTGTCAAAAAAAAGAAGAAGATTGAATTGTGGACTTCTCCATCAATTCTTATGCACCTAGAGATAATGACCATGAAAATATTATAAGCTTTTAATGTGTTTTTCCCTCGTGGACTCGTCGCCAAAAAGGGGCCAAAAAAGAGAGCACGCCACTACCAACCGTCGCAATAAGTACTTTAAGGAGAAAGACGACTAGGTGCAAAAGTGACAACCAAGTAGACCTTTTATTCTCCCCTCAAAAAAAGTAGACCTTTTATTCGTTTCTGTTTGCTAATCGCTAAAGAGGTGGGCTAGCTATTTGGCGGAAAAAGCCACCGCCCCCTGTACTATAAAGCTTGAAAATGAAAACATTGACCGCCTCCTTTCCACCTCTCACTCTCTCAAATATCCCACCCAATCTTATTTTGTTTATATCATAAATAATTTGAGGTTTGCATTAAGTGATAAAGTTATCCCTTCAATTACATTATTTTATTTTTAAAAGTTCAAATTCGAGACTTAAGATAGAACATAATTTTTAAAGCTAAATTTTTATAACATGACAGAGTTTGAACCCTTGTAAACCCTTTGGTAGGTAAAACATTGTTATCCATCAAATTTCTAATTATGCTCATCAATCTCCTCTAATTATGACGCAGTCAACATGTTCAATTTGTTCACTCATCTGTTATTTTTTTATAATTTTTTTTATCGTGATCAAAATTTGAACTCTCGTAATGCCAATTCACACTCTTTCCTTATATCATTTTTTTATAAGTGCTATTTTCTTATATCATTAGAGTAAGTGTTATTTGGTTCACTCTACTCCACTATAATATATGACCAAGTTGGAGAATAATATAAGTACATGTTTGTCTAATTGTCTTATTTTATGCAAGGTTTTAAAGGTCGGAGCACGACTGGGACAATTGACTGTAATGGGTTAAGGGGTTGATACGGTCACCTTGTGAACTGTCCAAAAATTGGTCGGATCAGATGGCTCGACCAACTTTGTTTACTCAGAGTATTCAGTCTAACTAGATTATCGCAAATCAACACACGATATAATAAAAAATTACATCACATGTTCGATTCTCTCCAAATCAACACAAAATAAATCAAATCAACAAAGAACAAGTGACTCGAGATGAAATAGATTGGGAGTTTCTAGAATATGAATTTTGAAAACTATATTTAGACTATTTAGTTTATATATATTATTGTAAAATAGTAAAATAAATAAAAAAGGTCCGGTCCGACTAGAGATCCGACAGGTCGACCCAGAAGCCAACATAAATTTCGCTCCAGCCATTAGGTCATTTTTAAAATCTTTATTTTATGCACATTTATTACATGAGTCTTTCTATTCTAAATGAAAGGCTTAGAACCACAAATTCTTATAAAAATATCTCCAATCCATATATTTTTTTGGACAAAATTATTTGGTAATAAATGTAAACAATCTACAATCTACTTAACATAAAACATTATTTTTAATACAATTATCACATTTTAGCAATGACTCTTATATACATAGATTTGAATAATAACTTATCTGCACTATAGTGAACATTACAGACGAACCCACATGGTAAACTTTAGAGACCTGGATAGGGGCAAGGGAGTTAAAAAAGACAAAAGGATGCGCATTGGGAGACGTGCGCATCAGTGGGTGGGGGTTGTGGGCGCATGGGATTCACTCTGTCTTTTTATATTTTTAAATATTTTTATTACATTTAATAGAAATTTACCAAATTAGTATATTAGACTATGCCATTTTATCAAAATCGAGTCTATTTGATTAATTATTTAATTAATTATAAATTTTATTAAATATTAACCGGACATGCAATTTTAACATAACCGGATATGTCCTTAGTCATAGTTGGGTATGACATTATTCATAACTGGGTATGTCATTTAATTAATTAATTTATTTATTATAAGCTTTATTAAATATTAACCGGACATGCCATTAATTATAGTCAAGCATGTCATTAGATATAACCGCTATGTCATTATTCATAGTTAGGCATGCTATTTAATTTATTATAAATTTTATTAAATATCAATCAGCCAAGTCATTTGGTCGTAACTGGGCATGCAATTAAACATAGCCTGGAATATCATTAGTCATAGGTGGGCATACCATTAGATATACCAGGGCATACCAATAAATATAGTTGGACATGTCACTAGTCATAACCGGGCATGCCTTTTTAACGTAACCAAATATGCTATTTAATTTATTTTAAGTTTTATTAAATATTAATCGGGCATGCCATTAGTCATAGCTGGGCATGACATTAGTCATAGTCAGGCATGCCATTAAACATGACAGGACATGCCATTAGTCATAATCGTGCATGCTATTTTAACATAATAAAAATGTCATTTAATAAATTATTTATATCTGGATATGTCATTTTATCGTAATCGGACATGTCATTTTATCGTAACCGAGCTTGCCATTTATTCATAACTGGGCATACCATTTGATTGTAACCAGGAATGTTATTTAATCGTAATCGGACCTACCATCAAATCATAATAGTTTGTGTCATTATTTAATCATAATAATTTGTGTCATTTATTGTAACCGAACATACTATTTTATCGTAACCGGGTCTGCCTTTTGGTCATAACATGGCGTTATTTTATCAAATCGGGCCTACCATTTAGTCATAACCGGACATATCGTTCAATCATATCCGGACATATTATTTTATCATAATTGAATGTGTCATTTTATCAATTTGACAAAAAAATCCCAAAAATCAAATTGACAAAAATATTGCAGTTTCAATCCCACTTCAAAAAAATAAATTAATTACTCAAATCAAGCAAACCATCAAATAAATAAGATTGAAAATCCAAAATAAGAACATCAGGTCCCCGAAAGTTTCGCGATGGCGTCAGCAATTATGGTTTCTGATTTAGAGGTCAGTCCACAGTTGTCTAGAAGTGAGGCGAGTTGGGCAACTGGCTTCAGGTTTCATCAAACCATGCCGTTTTGCTGATCTTCGACTACAGCTACGAGAAACGACATCGTATTTAACGAAGGAGAACATTTTTTTTCACAAAATGGAAGCAAGCGAGTAAAGAAGAGCTTACAAGGAGGGTGAGGGAGGAGAGGTCGTGGTGGCGGGCTAGGAGAACATCTGGGCCGGGTCATCCTCCAGATCGACGACGATCATCCCACTGTAGTTTTTAGATCAACAATGGTCAGCCTGAGGAACGCCAGGAAACGCTAGTACCTGCGCCGTTATGACCAGTGGCCTCCTCTTCTACCTTCGATCAACAAACCTCTACGAACCGTCGCATTTCTGTTGGAGCCACAAAGCCGTCGTCGCCGTCGAGGTCATCACCGTTGGAGGAACCGGGTCCTTGACCTCCACCGAAGCAGGGGCAAAGGAGAAAAAGCGACCATCAGCGGCATCCTATAGATCTAGAAGTTCTCGTCGCCAGCATCGGAGTGGTGCCGAAACTGGTTACTCCAAAGCCTCGTCGGCCTTCTCCTCGTCAGCGTCAGAGTGGTGGTTGGAAAAGGGAAAAGAGTGAGGGAGAGAGGAGTTGTGGAGGAGAGAAGTAGGGGCGGAAGAGAGAGAGAGTGTGTGGAAATAATAAAATGACATAAATACCCCCGTGAATCTTAGCCATTGAATTTTCCTTGCCAAAATTTTAAAGCACTGGACGGCTAGGATCATATCCCACTCGGGCCGGACTGGGACTATTAGAGTTCGGACCCAATCCGGCCTCAAACTTTATGTACAATTAGCCCATACTGAAAAATATTATACATAATCAACATTTTTTTGTCAAAATGTAATAAATTAGTTGAAAACTTAAAAAATTTCCCTGCCTAAAATTATATTTTTTCACAACTAAGTTTTTTGTACAAGACAATCTAACTCTAAGAACCCCTCCGTGCTTTTTTTACTTACAAAAATGAAAGTCATTATTGTATCCTGTCAAAAGAATTCTTCTTCTGAACAAAACTATTCTATTTAGATATATTTTAATCAGAGATGTTTATTAAGAGAATAAACAATTTGCCACTTCTACATCAACTCCACTATATAAAGAAAAAGATGACGAACATGCTAAAATATTGGTGTTATTCTTTAACATGTCAGGAAAGCGGCAGACGCTAAGCTTTGTTGACTGTGTCTCTATCAACATAATATCATCTTGTCTGTGTACTCCACCTACACTAATTACTAATTAGTGTGAGCCCCGCCACAAACTAAAGTGGTAAAATAATTCAGGCGGCGAAGTGATATTTTTATGTGTGTGAATTGAATTAGTTGGGATACTTTGACTTGCAATTCCAATCTTTATTGGTTTGTCTTTTGATTTGATTAAAAGATTGGCGGAATAGAGTGCATACCGGAATATGTATATAATTTCCTCTTGTGAAATTAAAAAAAAATTAAAAGCACATCCAAAAGTAACTCAAAAATTCAAACTCGATTATCACGTTGCTAATAAGGAGTATGATGAAATTATTAATATGCGTAGAATTTATATAGTAAAACTTCTCTAAAGTGATACCGGAGAAAAATATCACTTTAAAGAGGTTACCACAAAAGAAGGATCTACTTTTTATAATTTTGAACAAATACAAATATTTTGTTAGCCACTAAATACATATAAACCAAAATAATTACTTAGTTTATACTCAAATAAACTAAAAATATCAATAATTTTGTAGCCTATTCAAATGATAAAAAATTGAGATTCTCAAATCAACAAAAAAATATCAATAATTTTGTAGTCTATTCAAATGATAAAAAAATTGTCATCCAATGTTATTTTAATATTACACTAAATTTAATTATTTTTATTAACGATAATTACAATGACCATTTGACGATGTTTCAGAAGATGAAGAATGATGTAAAAATTATCAAACAAGCAAGCTTAATATAAATTATTATAATAAAAAAATTCAATTCGTAAATATTTTAAAATAAATGTATATATTAAAAATATCACTTAATACAAAAGTCGGGACCGAAATAAAACAGTAAGATGTTCCCAAAAAATATTAGTTATTATAATAGACGAGTTATCAAATTTTAATGCTGGTCCTGACTTGTCAAGAAGAATTTTTATCAATTTATAGAGGTTATCATTTTATATAGTATCATTTTAATAGGAGTTTTACTGTATACTTATTTTTTTAAATATTTTGGATTAGATAAGTAGATTTTAACATGGCACTAGAGCAGATTGATCTCGTGTCCGTTGTTCTCCTCCCGCGACTCTCATTTCATGACACGTTGGTGAAGTCATACCACATACAATTTTGGCCCGATGAACTTCGTTTGAGGGAGCGTGTTATGCTTATATATCACTATTTGTGTGTGCGATAAATTTGTTTGTAAGTGTAAAAAATTCAACTACATTTATCTTAAGATTTTGGTCGGATATAAAGATTAAAATAAAATCCATGTTCTTACAAAAATTCAAAAATAACCATGAAAATTCAAAAAAATAATAATATTGAATTTTAAAGAAAATTCCAAATTATCCCTCTTATGCCCGGCCACTATATAAAAAATCAGACATTTTTCCAAAAACATTGGTTATCCAAAGACCCCAAACCCATTATATTTGCAATAAATATATTCAATAATAAATTATCTGAAATCAATAGAATGATTAGTAACATAATTTGGAAGCTAAAGCATATGTACAGAGACATATTTCAATGATTAGTAACATAAATTGGAAGCTAAAGCATATGTATAGAGACATATTTCCCACCTCAATTTGAACACATCAATAATGTGCATTATTTATAGACTTTCGTACCTAGGGCTAGGGAGTTGGGCATGTATTTTCAAAGTTTTGAGCTTTTTCTCTGTTTATTTGAAAATTCTTTAATCCTAATTTGGATGTCTTTATTTTAATGCAATTTTTCTAAGTGCATCGACTCAAAATTTAATTTTGAGCTTATCTCTATTTCTTTATTATCCCAAATTCCTATTCTTTTGGTTTATGCTACTTATATTCAGACGCTGAGTCAATTAATCCACGTTTAAGCCGGATGAAATTTTTCAAAAGTAACAAAAATTTTCCAACATTGTTACTTTCCTAAGATCTCAAACTCAATAACTCTTATTAAACTTGAATAATGCCCTCTAGTTAATCTTGGTCCAAATTCCTATTATTTAGAGCCTCTATTTTTTCGCTTGCCAAGCCTATCAAGTGATCAAAACCCTTCTTTACGGGCAATAAAATTAACATTATTGCTTATAATAATTGGGAGATAGCCGTGGAAACCGCACGTGATAGGAAAAATTAGTAGCTAGAGCCTGAGAGGGTTAAAATTGAACAAAACACAACATAAGGAGGCGAAACGGAATCTTAATTTATATTTGACCGATAAGCTGTCAAACTAATTATAAAAAAGAGAGATAAGCTTCCCAACTTAAAAGCCCAAAAGAATAAAAAACTTCCAGGGATCTTTTTTTTGCTCAAAAAGCGGAGTTTGACTAATTGAAAGTCAATATACTTGCCAGTAATGGACCATGTATATGATTATAATTGTCAATACACGTTGATGGAATGACGAGATCATTCTAAAGCACGTGCGAAGTACAAAGTGCGTCTCAAAATGTCCATTGCGTCCAATACGCCATGCGCACACATGCGTGTTCATGCTCGTGCTCGAATGATGCTACGCACAATCCTCGCAGCTAGTCTCTGTCAGCTTTTCAGGTAGAACATTTAATGTTACACCAGCTTGGAGCTTCTCCTTATAAACAGGGAAAAATCTCATGTAATTTTCGATGTGGTAATGGTTTTCCCATTCCCACCCAGGACCTCAGCTTGGGCTTTTCAGGTTGGGCCTTCCAGCTTGGCAAAATGTATTAATTATGCATTTATTCCAACATTATAGTTATTAATAAGAGTAATCAAATTCGAAACAATGAAAACATAATAGTGTTAAATATTTGTTAGGAGAATTTTTTTACATTTCAAAAATTTTATCCCGATTCAACGTAATAGTGTTGGACATTGCATATTAATATAAAGAGCTAATTAATATTTAAGTTAAATACAATTTATTCGATGATAAAATTAATTCAAATACAATACCTGAAAAAAAAGTTGATGTGCTTCAAGCCTATAACATATGTTTATACTTCCTTGTGGGCTGTTGGTGGGTCCATGTGGCCGGCATTATCCAATTAGTATGGACCGTTGATTCTATTAGTGGCAGATTGAATTATGGCGATGCAATTATGAAAGACCCGAAATAATAAAACAGATCACGAGAATGATATCATTATTTTAGTCGGATGAAAATTCTACGCATCCCAGTTCCGGTACCACCTTTTTTCCGAAATTGCGACAAATTGCACAGTATAACATATTTTTTACGATAAAATTTTGTATACTCGTTTGTTCGATATCCGTTATCGTGTTTATGGACAACAATTTTTTTCTAGACCACCTTGGTATCTAGACGCAATTGTGCCGAAGTTCGAGTGGGTGGAATCTTTGAAAGGTGTTAACGCTTTTTTAACAATTATTTCAATACTATTGTATTTCCAATAGTTCGAACTCGAAATTTCTTAGTTAAGATAGAACAACGCCGTCATTTGTTGTCAAACACATTGTTACTCTGGCACTTAACAGAACCGGGTTTCGATTCCTCGCTAGAGCAAATAATTTTTTCTAATTAATAAAGATTCGCAATAAAAAAAACAGTGTGACGCTATAATATTCTTATTTGAAAATTATTAGAGGAATTTTTTTAACTTCTTGTATTCAGAATTACTCTATTTATGAGTGTATTTTCTAATGAAGTTTTTTTTACATTGATAAGATTCAATTACAATACCTTTTTAAACAAATACAAAATTTTCACCGCCCGAACCAACTATCATTGACGTTTTAGCTAATCCAATCGGTATGAACTGCAATAAATTAAATCAGTCGTAGGGAGCCAGGCATATCTATGAGTTGGCGCTGGTAAAAACTAAAAAGAGAATTTATGGCCACTGCCCTAGAGCTTCGAAATAAAAACTAAATAATTCCGCCTACTCGTGACAGTAGCCTAAAATGGATAATTTTCCAAAAGGGGATTAATTTCCCCGACAATTCCCTGAATGGGATTGTCAGGGGATGTTTTCCTTGTCTGGGGTCGAGCTAGAAATCGCTCAGCAGGGAGCATTTTTCTTTCGCACGAAACCGCTACTCGGGCAGCGTATTTTTTGTTTTGCCAAAAACAGCTCCAGCGGGAGCGATTTTTGGTTTGCCAAAAAAACCCAACCTCCACAATTTTAAATAAGCACTCTAACCAATCAATCTACAAGAGCCTATTGACTTATAACTTTGTAATAAATAATATATTACATATATACGATTTCTATGAAATATGTAATATATTACATAAATACATATTTATATAAAATAATATTTATTACATAAATACGTATTTATGTAATATTTTTTATTACATAAATATGTATTTATGAAATACATATTTATGTAATATATTATCTATATTTATGTAATATATTATTATTTATGTATATTATATATATTTGTATTTATGTAATATATTATTTATTAAATAAATATGTATTTATGAAATACATATTTATGAAATATATTATTTTTAAATAAATACGTATTTCATAAATATATTATTTATTTAATAAATATGTACTTATGAAATATGTATTTATGAAATAAGTCTTTATTTTATTTTTGTATTTAGCTGGGTGTATTATATTACGAAATTAGTTGTTCATATTAACTTCAAGATAGAATTTTTTATTGCAACCTTATCAAAGGGAATTCCAAAATATTATTATTTTTAATAAATATTACTTCCTCTTTATTTTTAATAAACAAGTTGTATAATGGTTAAGACCGGATTCTGGTTTAAATTAGACAATTAAATTGGTAAAAAAAGAAAATGCTCCCGACGGAGCGATTTTTGGCAAAAAAGAAAACGCTCCCGGCGGAGCGATTTTAGGTAAAACAAAAAACGCTCCCGGCGGAGCGGTTTTAGGCAAAACAAAAAACGCTCCCAGCGGAGCGACTTTTGGTAAAAAAAAAGTTTTTCCGGTAATTTTCTTTCGTTTTGGGTAATTTTGTTTGGAACCCTTATTTATGTAATATATTACATATTTCATAAAAATCGTATATATGTAATATATTATTTATTACGGAGTTATAAGTCAATAGGATCTGGTAGATTGGTTGGTTAGAGTGCTTATTTAAAATTGTGGAGGTTGGGTTTTTTTTGGCAAAACAAAAAATACGCTGTCCGAGCAGCTGTTTCGTGCGAAGGAAAAACGCTCTCCGCTAAGCAGTTTCTGGCTCGACCCCAGACAAGGAAAACATCCCCTAACAACCCCATTCAGGGAATTGTCGGGAAAATCAACCCCCTTTTGGAAAATTCCCCGCCTAAAATATTATCTCCTCGGCCCAGGTTTTATTAAAATCACGCAGTCGCATAATACATTGACAAGTGGTGGCAGGACAGAAATCCCAGGAAAAAAAAACAAGAATTATAGCCCTACCGCATTTATATATAGGCCAGTCAACCTTAATTATGTAATTATTAATCAGAAATAAAAAGTGTATAATATAATTTTAGATGATGACATTGGATTGGAGGAGATTAGCTAGGGTGGGGTCCCACCTGGGGGAAAGTGGAGCACCAATTAAGGGTGCAGAGAGACCCCCAAGGCCCAAAGGGATTATAATAACGTGGGTCAGCTAAAGGGAGGAGGACCACTCTACTGTTTTATTATCTCACATTGATAAATGATGGATGATAGATAGGGTATGGCTCCTCCAATGAAACAGAGAACGAAAAAGAGATCGAGGGAGAAAGGGACACGTATCTGGACGTATTTGTTCCGAATAATTATTAAATCGACTAGATTCGTATTCGAGTTAAAAGTTACCTTAAATGACGAGAATACTTTTTTAACAAATCTCAACAGAATTATGCTTCATCGTTTGAACTTAATACTTTGGTTAAGTAGAAACGTAATTATGTGAGATGGAATTATTTATTATGATTCATTGTGGATACATGGAGAAGTTTACATAAGTTGTATGATTTAGTAATACGATTCGGAAATTTTTTCAAGTACATTTTAAAATTTGGTATCAATCACATGAGATCAGTATTTTTTTGAAAAAAATACAGGTTATATATATATACACTAGATCAACTAATTTGAATTTAACCAAACAAAATAGTGAAGCGTTTTAAAACCTTTATTTTTAATAAGAAAATGTTTACACAAAATGAATATACACAATAAATTTAAAATATTTACAAAAAATATTTATAAAAAATATTATATTCTCAAGAATCGAATTCCTATCATCACAATTAAACAAAAATAATTATATATGAATCCATCTGTTGTCTCCTGATGCCTGTACATAGTAAAATACTTTCGAAATCTATTATATAAATAATTTTTATGTCGATAATTTTATATTCGTAAAATTTAAATACAAAACTTCTTTAAATTAATTCAACCGGATTATATAAAATAAAGCTTATGCATTTTATTTTATTTTTTGTATTTTTCCCCTTCTCAATAAATTATTTCCTACAGTCATTTTTTACTTTTGTTCTCCTCCATTAATTCGACCTTAGAACTACCGCTCAAAATCTGTCTTTATTTTATTTGACGTTTTCTGACTTTTTCTGACAATATTATTTCTGGTATATAAAATAAAGGAGTATGATTAAAACAAAAAAGGAAACCGACGCAATTGCCGGCTCATGAAGACCGCGCCTCTTTTTTTAAACATGAATCGGAATACTTTATTATATTTTTTGGATTAAAATAAACGCCAACTCTATAGTGCACTGACGTCCTCGAGAAAAGCCACTTTTATCCATTAGGACCGCAGCAACGACGTGTTAGGCCTATTAGCGCATAGCATCATCCCAGCACAAGGAAAAAAAACAGTCTTCGATTCTCTCGTCCACCTGGGCTTCCTTAATCCAATTTTTTAATATTTCTGGTTCGTATAATTGTTATCTAGACATTTATTAAGTCAATTAATATAAATTTGAAGAGAATTTTTAAAAAGTAACAAAAATATTTAGAAAAATATTTAATATTATTGTATTTTAAAAAGTACAAATAGAAACTTCAAAGGCTAAACGCTGCTAGGTGTTGCTGGGACTCGGGAAACACACTTCCAAAACGGCACAATTTGGGTTTGATCTATCCATCAAACACATGGTCCGGGGAAAGGGCAACTTGGTAACTTCGATCGGAAAAGGGAAACAGACACAAAACTCACACGCTTCATTCCTTTATAGCCCGTTTTCCATGCAGGTATATATACGTCGACGTACGATGGTGCGTGTATTTCCACTTTTCTCAATTGTTTTGGTGCTTTTATTTTCTTCCCACCGTAAAATTATATTATTATTTTGGCCGGTGAAAAAGGAGAAATATGTTGGATGACATACAAAATTATTAATTACCGTACAAATTAAATGGAACATGAGATAAGCCGAAAGAGAAGACGGTAGGTAACTCATTAAGAAGAAAGACCAATGATAATAATATTTACATCGAAAAAAAAATTAGCCTAACGACTAAACCTTAGCTCATCATTTTAGGGAAATGTAAATGGGAAAAACGCGCATAAAAGGAAAATAACTTAGTAAGATCAGAAAAAGAAACCCTAACATAACGGAATTTTCAGTAAAGCGCTTCCAAAGCCCGAAACTGGATTAATCGGATATTCCAGAGAACGGTCTTAGGGGAAAAAATATAAACCTAACGGGAGAAGTCACAGCCAGAGAGGAGGAGGCTCGTTCAAGTCAATGGGGCACCCGCGCGTGACGATACCAAGGAAAGACGCCGTCGCCGTCACCCTATCCCCTCCGTCTGCGCCAGTCGCCGGAGCCGGAACGACGCGGCGGTTGGCGGCGCTGGCAATGAAGTTCATTTCTTTAAGAACAAGCCCCGGCTGCAGGAACTGGGAGAACCGGCGGTGGGAGGGAGGGCCCAAGGCGGCGGACGAGGAGGAGGAGGAGGGGAAGTTGAGGTCGAGCGTCGTCGACGGCGGCGGCGGCGGGAGAGGCGGCGGGAGGTGGAGATGGTGGGGCCCATGGGGGAGGGGAGGAGCCGGGGCGGGGAAGTTGGTCTTGGCCTTGGGGCCGCGTAGGGAGCGGGCGGCGCCGTCGTAGGCGAGGGCGGCCTCCTCGGGTGTGTCGAAGGTTCCGAGCCAGACGCGGGTCTTCTTCCACGGGTCTCGTATCTCCGCCGCGTACCGGCCCCACGGCCGCTTCCGAACTCCCCTGTAGTGCCCTTCCTTAGGAGACGCCATTTTTTTGTCTTTGTTTGTTTGTGTTTTTTTTTTTGGGAATTAAGGTGTGTTTGTTTCTTTTCTTTTAGGAGGAGGAGGAGAGTATATATTGGGTTGTGTAGGGTTAGCGGGACCCACCGATGCTGTCACCCGTAATCGTCGGCTGGACGGCACGGCTATTGCTAAGCTCTTTCTCCTTGTTCTTTGGTTTATACCATCTCGTATACGAATTGACACTAAAACTGGCCACCTTATCAATTCGATATCGTATTTATGTTCACCTTGACGTTTTTTATTACTGTGTTTTTTTCAATAATTACATTGGAGATTAATTGTACGGCATGTTACACTATTACATGATAAAAAATAGTAAAATAAGATAATTATGCATAAATAAGGCAGGGTATATTGAACATCGTTAAAATAAATAAATAAATTAACTTAGAATCGTGATTTGATCGATTTTCATATTGCAACTTTGCTGTTTAAAAATGGCATACTCACTAACATAAGTTTTAACAGAATCTCCAAACAAGAATACAATGGACTTTGGGAAGTCAACTAGGAACCCAATCCAACAATTGGGGTTTTGTTTCCGTAAAAAAATGTAACTTGTCCGAAAACTCCTGGTCAATTTAACTTATACGTAAGTATGTACATTCCTCTATAGATTAGATTACGTGATTATACATTCACAATGACAAATAATTATATTTTCTCGGATGGTTATATTCCAAACCAAAGACCAACCTTTGAAAACGGCAAAAGCCAAAAACAAAGATTTATAATAATTGACGCCACCGTTTTATTGAATCTCCTCCCAGCTTATCCGTTGGATATAATAATTAAAATATTACAATGGACGGCTATATTTTCCTTTCCCCCCGTATAATTTAGAAAAAAGGGGATATGCACGTGAGCAGGGGCAGACCAAATGGTAATAAAGAAATAAACAAAATAAAATAAAATTTGGAGTGGGACCCATTGGAAATTTGAAATGATAGGATAAAATATGGTAAAAAGCTTATAGAATAAAATAGAGGAAAAAAGTCGAGCAGATACGTAGCCGCCGCCTGATTAGACAGGAGGAGAGAGGTGAGAGAGATGTTTGTTTGTTTTTTTATTATGGGATTGTGTGTCCGGTGTGGTCTGTCATGTGACTTGTCTTGGACCACCGGCTGCTTATGTCAGCCCTAAGTGCCACCCCACACCCCCTACCCATTTTGTACGGCGCTGCCCAACGGCGCCCCTGACCCCGCGCCTCTCCTTTGTCCTTTTCCCCAGCCCATTCTTCTTTCCAACTATCGATTTAATCAAACCTCGATCTAGTTAATTAAGCTTCCTAATACACATTTATATAGATTAAGTGAGTTATTTTAATTTGATAAGATATCTCGATTTTGAATTTTTTAAATATTTTACCGACTCAAATTTGTATTAATTAGTCTAGTGAATTTCGTATAGAAAACACTAAAACAATTATGTTTTAGAGTAGATTGAAAAAAAAATTAATTGATAAAGTATTTTTCAGAGTAGATTTTTCGGGTCGAAAACTAATATATTTCTGAGCTGCTAAATAATTCAGTCAAGGGTGTTTATTTTTCCAATAATGTGCATTGTAATCATATAAAGAGAGTAGTGCGTTACAATTAGTGCCACTCGGGGAGCTGAAAGTGACGATTGACTTTTCGTGTTTATCGCACTTATTAACTTTGACTTCCAACTTCGTCTTGTCAATCCAAAGCTGAGAAAGGGAATCTTATCACCAACAACACAAGCAACGAAAATA
Source organism: Hypericum androsaemum (assembly GCA_963995505.1). NCBI lineage: Eukaryota > Viridiplantae > Streptophyta > Magnoliopsida > Malpighiales > Hypericaceae > Hypericum > Hypericum androsaemum. The sequence continues at coordinate 13,124,681 of OZ023192.1, forward strand.
ATCCAAGCCAATATGAAAGATAAATTATTCTCAAGTTTCTGGTATTTTGAAACTCTACCTCTCGCATCCTTAGATTTTTGAAAATGATTTTTTCGTCTCTCGTGTTTGATTTTATTATACTGTCGGGTCCTTCGTTAATGGCATCAGTCGTTTTATTATTATTTTATATTTGAAATGACTTTTATACCCTTAGCCGGCCAAACCAAATCTCCGACCAGCTTCTCTGACGAACTCCGGCCAACGTTTTTGGCAAAACAAAAAACCCACCATGGCGAAATCGTCAAGAGTCGTTTTATTATTATTTTATATTTGAAATGACTTTTATGTTCTTAGCCGGCCAAACCAAATCTCCGACCATCTTCTTTGACGAACTCCGGCCAACGTTTTTGGGAAAACAAAAACCCACCACGGCGAAATCGTCAACAGCAAAAAATCATCTAAACCGGCGATGTTGGGCTTGTCGATGGCCCAGAGGCAGGACTCATCCTAGGTGATGTCGGCGGGGTCATCGCAGGACGGCCTCACAGTAGAAGGGCCGCTGGAGCAAGTGCTCCTGGATGGTGGTGAAGGGCGGTCACTTTTGAGGAGTCGGGGAGTGATGGGATTGGGTTCTCTCTCCTTTTAAATTTTCTTCTTCCTAGGGCTGCATCGGCCCTGTTTCTTCCATGAGTTTTTGAATTCTTGGCATCTTGGAGCTCGAAACCAGCCGCTCCGGTACTGATTTCGCCTCAGATCCTTTGTTCTTTTGCATGCAAGAGATCAGAGAGAACTTTCTGATTTGGAGAAGGAAACCAACTGTTGGGCGCCAGAGGAGGAGGGAAGGATGCTGGTGCAACCAAGAGAAGGGCAGCCGGACAAAAATAATTTTTATTTAGTTTTAAAATGGTATTTAATTGATTTCACTGTCCAACATGAAAAAAATTGAGTGGACGACGTCTTCGGGGACAGTATAATAAAATCAAATAAGGGGACGAGAAAATCATTTTCGGAAGCACAAGGACGCGAGAGATAGGATGTCAAAATACTCAGGACCTGAGAATAATTTGCCCCAATACAAAATACCATTTTATTAGTTTAAAAAATAATTTCCATCAGCCACAATGCAAATTTTATTTCCCCAAGAAAAATTTATTTTCCCACATTTGTAAGAATGATGTATAAATAAATAAGGACGTAAGTGGCGTATCGGATATTCGGTGGAGAATAGCTGTTAGGTCTAGGCGCAGCCCAGTAATTAATAAGGATTCTTGCAAATTAAAAACAAAATTCATAAACGCATACTCTGGATGAAAATATACACACGTTAAAAAATTATTAGACTTCCAAAAGTTTATTCAAATTAAATTTAGTTTAATATTTTATTTGTAAATTTATGATATTCTAAGTTGAACAGTATGATACATTATTTATGAACAACTATTCTATTTTTTTAGTTTACAATTTTCGTATCTTTTACATTAGTAGGTTTTACGGTCGTGAAGAAAATAGAAGCTGTGAGGCGGAGTTGTTGGTGTGCACAGAGCCCCACGTGGAGGGTACATAGGGGAGTGGTGTCTGAGTTGCAGGGGACAGGACCGAGTTGAGGTGGCGTGTTTGACTCGGTTTTTTATTTATTTCCCTCCTCCTCTTTCGCTAAGTGGTCACTGTTTTGCAGGTGGTCCTAACGTTCTTTTATCTATCCCACAACGAGGTAAAATTAATTTCTGCCTATAAAACACATAGCTAACGTTAATTCCTCCCTACTAATAAATATTTAGATAAACATTCCCTAAAAAAATATATTTAGATAAACTAAAGAGAATACGGGAGATAGTAGGTGAGGATAAATTAACGAGAATACGGGAAATAGTGGGTGTCACGTGATTATCTGTCACTTGCTCATAAATTTTAAAACCATTAAGAAGTAGTGTTATGTGAAATAGGAAATATGTGTTGGAAAATTATGTTGTTTCAAAAATTTTACAATTAAAATAAAATATTGTTGGAGTCCATAAAATGTGGGGCGTCGAATTTTTCTACGAGAGAAAATGGTGAAGGATGTTAAGTTTGTTCCAAAACTTTCTCCACGTTCATTAAAAAATTTATTACGTTGTTATTAAAATGTTTGTTACGTTTGTTTCCTAGAACGTGAAAAATTACTTTTATTTATTTAATCAATTTATTCACATGTTTTAAGCAATTTCCCAATATATATATATAGTCATAATTGGCTTGAAATAAATGTGAGAACACATTTGCCTTTCCCAAGTTAATCTCTCTAAATAGTATATTCTTCTTAATTTTTGACACCCAATTTATCATAATCGAAATGATCTGTTTAATGGTGGGCGTGTATATTAACTACGAGTGAAATAATCTTAAATACAATAGATTTTTGCACTGACTCAGATCAAAATTTATTTTCCATTTTCTACTAAAATTTTCAATTTATCCAACATTATGTAATAAAAAATTACATTAAAAATTCACACATATATATATATATATTTATTTATATATTTGTGACGTTTGGTAGCCGTACAAATTAAAAGCTTTATTTATCTCGGCAGCCGAAAAAGAAAATCTTTCAGTGCGGTGAAACTGCAAAAGTTAAGGAGTGTGGTGGTGCTGCTTGCAGGCAGGTGACTGACACTTGTTCACGTGAATGCCCTTTACCATTATTACTACCACTATTATTATTTTTGAATAATGATATTTTTCACGGGTTTGGTTACAAATATTACCCCAAATAAAATAAATGAAAATGAGAGGGCGAGATGTTGCTTTTAGCATATACTTGTTACCATTCCATCAAAAAAAAAATATTTGTTACCGTCCATCTTCTTAGAGGAAATCACCTGTGCGAGCGGGAATGGACGAAGCAGAAGCAAGAATATTTAGAATTAAATGTCCTGAAAAGCTAAGAATTTCTTGGCAAGATTCGTCCACGAAGGGTGAATATGTTGACAAATTTATGTTAGAACTTCGTGTTGAATCAAAAATTCCAAATTGATTGGTATGTAGAGGATAATTCGATATCATAGTACGAAGGAATTATTTATAAATTTTGAGTCGTGGGAGCGAAACGTTTAAATAATTGAAATGCTTTATGTATATTTTTAGTTGGGGGAGGCGAGAACGTAATTTTAGTGACATAAATTTTTATTTTTCAACTAATCATTTAAGAGTTTCTAAAAAATAATTAAGTACAATATTTTTTCTAGTGTAAGATAATTACTCCAATGCCAATTCTCAAATGAACCAATTGAAAGTACTGGGGTGGAAGTGGCTTAAACATTTTGTTTAAGTATGCCATGACACATAAATTTGTATGCAGCCCGTGGTTAGAAATTGCTCTAGTATCATATTTCAAAATTTTGTATTCATGATAAACAAAGACCCATTTATTTCCCATAAATCTCCCATAATATTGAGACTATTAATAGGTGAATCCCATTTATCATATAGAAAGTTCGGAGTCTCCTTAAACAATGTAAAATTAATTTTTTAAATGACCAGTATATCTATTTTTTTTGTTAAGTAGATTTTTATTTCAATATAAACATATTTACGTTCCGTGGTGGTAGATTCCTCGTACTACGAGGTAACGATCATAGTCTCTATAAAACCATACCGAGATAAAATTTATTGAAATTCTAAAAAAGGATGAAATTTATTGAAATTCTAAAAAAAATAAAATTTATTGGGATGACCAATACATCTATGTAATTGTACAGTAGATTACAACCTTACCCTTTTGATGGTCCTAAGGCACTCTTCAATTATAAGATAAGGTACACGTGTGGTAAAGGATTCTCCTCATTGATGAGTTTTCGGTTGCGTTTGTGGGCTTCTCCCCTCAAAATCAGCCTTCCTCGTTCATGGCTCAGTCCCCTTAATAGGACCACTCCACTCCTTCAGGACCACCACAATTAATGTCGTTGAAAATACTCTTCTACGGGCCAAACACCTTTTGTGACAATTATATTTTAGGCGCTTTCAAACATTGCGGTGCCGCTGAGTAATGAACCCAATATTTAATTACCCGACTATTTCAGTTCAATTCAAATATGATTTTAAAATAACAGTAAATTTTTTCTAATAAATATTTATCGTTGTTTGATAAGATCCGTGTATATGAATGATCAAACTTGTCCACGACAATTGGTGAACCAAAGTAGTATTTTGTTTTTAGGGGTTTGAGAAATTGGATTTTTTTGCAAAGTTAACAAATTAACCCTGTCAACTCTCGATAAAAAACATGTTGACAATGTGACGGATTCTACATATTTCGCTGTCAACAGGCTCTATATAATTCAATTTCTCAATTTTAAATTTTATTAAGTTCTTAGTTGACAAAATATGACAATTATTTGATTTTTTTTGGGTATAAATATTATATTGATATGTTGCGATCGTAACAAAATTATTCGCGTGTACTCTGCGCATTATAAATTGCGAATAATGTTGAAGCGGTGGTCCAGAAAGAAACTTTCACATGGATATTTACTCTCACACTGATGAAGTCAGCTTTACACACCTTCCAGCTTCCAACCGAGAAACTAATTTTCTCATTCTGACCATGACTTCTTGCATCCGTGGTCCTCCCTAAACTATCTGATAATTGGACCAACAAGCGTTTAGATCAATTAGTAAAAATATAATTCTAACTATTGCAGGAAAAGGGTACAAGAATGCTAGGATTTCCCGAGACAGATCTAGATTAGTCGTCCCAAGGTTGGCCTAACAGAGAGGAAAAGAAGAAGAAGCTAAACTAGGCTAAGGAAAGGAAAAACGATACAAGAATAAATTAGGGTTTTGTGTGTTGTGTGATGGATGCCCGCTCCTTGCTCAAGCTCTTCTTATATAGAGCACCTTAACCTAGCCTCGGCCCATTCAAAGTAGGAAACACCCAAATTAGCCTATGCTCTGAATAGGAAAATCTCACTTAAGCTGTGTTCAGTATATGAAGACTCTAATTAGGCTGTGTCTAATATAGGAAGACTCGGCTCATCGTAGAAAAAATTCTAAGCCGTCACCTCAGCCTACTCCTGAAGCTACCTCTCGACTGGGCTCACTTACCCGAAGCCCATCCCTATCCGCCTTTGAGGCTCATCCGGTCTCTAGCATCCATCTCCATCTGGTCTCCCTATGAGTCAGATGCAACGCCTATATTGAGCTAGTGGCAATGTCCAGCACCTTGAGCTAGCACCAATCGTCCATTACCTTGAGCTAGTGCCAGTCGTCCACTACCTAAAGCTAGTGTCGTTGTCCAATGGCCCAAGTTAATGCCAATGTCTAACACCTCACCTCAAGCCAAGGATCAATATCTAATGCCTTGCCTCAAACCAAGGGCCAATGTCCATTACCTCGCCTCAAGCTAGGGGCTAATGTCCATCACCTCGCCTCAAGCAAAAGGCCATTGTCCATCGCCTCTAGCTAAGGGCCAACGCCGCAAACCAAAGGCCATCGTCCATCACCTCCAGCTTAGGGCCAATGTCCATAGACACAAAATATTTGCACTCCAACACTAACTTAATTAAGTCTTGAGTTTGAGTCATTGTGAACGCAACAATGTCAAATATTTGTTGGAAAGAATTTACCCCTAGAAGTTCGGTCCACTTGGTAAAAGATTTTGACTTATTTTAAGGAGGTATTGAGTTGAAGCCAATTATCGAGTCTTACAATACACGATTCTGAATACTACAAGTTAATTGCTAGCTAAATATTGAATTTTCCCCTTAAAAAAGACCTTTTGAAAAAAATATTGAATTTTGCATTGGTAAAGGCCTTGCTGGCCGGGCCTCCATGTGCACGAGAGCCTTCAATTAAGAAGAGCCACTAGCGATGGAGGGCCCAGAAAACGAAAAGAAGAAGAATTTGGGAGAACCGTTCTTTTTTCTCAAGACCAACCAGCAGCCGGATAATATTGCGCCGATTAATTCAAGTTTAGTCGATGAGACTTTAGAAAGGTAGTAACGGTCTCCCAATAAATATGTAATACTGTTGCGTTCCCAAATGCTCGAACTCGAGAGGTACTTCCTATGTGGTTGAAGGAGAGAGGTACTTCCATTATTGCTGGCTGCTACTACCTAAAACGTGTAACAAGTACAATGCTTACATTCTGCTGCTCACAACTTCTTTCACCAACAATGACCTCTCATCATTGTCCGAGTCTGATGTTGCAGAATAAATAAGCCAAACTGCAATTCCAAACCACTTCTTTTTTGTCATATCGCCTTTTCTAGCCTTAGTTGTCTAGCCGTCATTTACAGGTCGCAGAGGAACAATTCTCGGTCCGCTGTGCCCTTCTTGTGCATAGCGGACCGAGATCAGCAGGTGCTCGAGGTTCTTCGCGATGATCGCATCAACAAGTGGGTAACGATCCGGGTTATTCGGAGTTAGGGAGAATGGCTGCATTGATCCGGTTTTCGGAATAAGCTTGGTTCCGATGATGCTCTACTGTTAATGCAAAGTTTCAGCTGTACTTGGTAGAATTTAAAGTTGTTTACTTCCATTTCAAGGTCTATAAAATTTCACTTCACCTATTAATGCAAAGTTTCAGCTGTACTTGGTAGAATTTAAAGTAGTTTACTTCCATTTCAAGGTCTATAAAATTTCACTTCACCTATCAAAACAAGGAGATATGAGGAACCAAAGAATAGAGGCAATTTACAGGTTCCTTTTTGTACAGCGTTTGTGCTGCCAGCAGAAGGATGTATGCTGATTAGAAACAAACTCGTCCGAGCTCTATTCTCGCTCCAAAATGAAGTTTCTTTAGAGTAAGCATTTCGTTGTGAAGCACGAGGATGGCTGAGTTGAGGCAGTACCTGACTGAATGACAACCAGAGAGCAGCATATTACGAACTTGGCCGGGTGTAAAGGTTGATCGATCATGTCAATAAGCTAGGTCCGTTCTCAGCAGCTGTTCGAGCATGCCCATTGTTCTGATGCCTTGTCATCTGGATATCGTGCGATAAATGGGTCCTTGCTTTTGCATAAGGAGCACCTCTAGCTGTGAAAGACAGGAGGAGGGAGATAGAAAATGTTAAATCGTTCTCATGGTAAGTGACGCCACACCTTCCCGGCAACGTGCAGTGGGCAGGAGGCTGCAGGTGTACGTCGTATGCATAATCAAGAGGGTCGATGCTCTATGTTCAAAAAAGCGAGGAAAGAGCCAGTACCCGCAATCTGTTGCGCTCTCAGAATATTCTGCCGCCTCTTGCGCCAAACTATTACACAAACAACTATAAGAAGCAATGCCACGGCCGCACCCAAAGCAATGCCAATTTTCGCACCAGCAGTAAGATGGGGTCCACATGTGGGCAATCCCGGTATTCCACAAAGGCCTGCATTATCCGTGAAACTGCAACAACCATTGTCAGTATCTTCGTACACTCGTACAGCTCTTCCATAAATTAGATATATCAATGACAAAATCCAACGATGAAGCATTGGTGAACTTGTAGAAGCATACTTGAAGGTTGCCCCATGCAAAAGCATTCCTCCTAGAGCAGCTGGAACTCTTCCAGAGAGAGAGTTTCCATTGAGATTCCTGCCATACCACAGAAGTATTAGAAAATTCTAGAAAGTTTCAGACATCTTTTGAGTCATTCAATGAACAAAGGATCGATCATACAATCGCCGCAATGATGTCAGCTGTCCGAGGCTTTCAGGAATTGAACCATTAAAGAGATTGTAGGAAAGATCCCTGCCAAACCAAAGGATAAAAATAGTCACTGCATCATGGAATAGCAAATGTCACGTTTGGCCCAACTTGAAACAGGAAACACTCAAGAGAGTACAGAGATCAAGCCGATAATCGATATGCATGAATAACTATCAGAACACAAGCTCTACCCGCAACTTTTCTAGCCAGTTAGGTAGAGGCCACTGACAAAACAAACAGTTGAAGATTCACTTACAATTCTTGTAAACCTGCAAGTTTTCCAATTGACGATGGAATAGCCCCTCGGATGCTGTTACCACTGACGTTCCTGAGATCCCGAAAAGTAAATAATTATGAAGATTCTAAAGCTTTAACGAACTAAAGTTCTAATCAAATGTAAAAGGCAGGCCAGAAAAACTTTACACATTCAGTAAGTGGCTTAATCTGGAGATGTCATTTGGCAGAAAACCCCCTAACCCTTGGTTGTCCAGCGCCCTAACAAGAGTAGTAATGTTAAGAAGTGAAACATCTCAAGTCATAAGCACGGAATAGATAACTTCCAGAAACACACAAGCCTACGGTATCGAAGCAAGCCGCAGAAAGAACACAGGTGAATAGGAGTTTTTGTGGTTCAAAAGAAGCTGTCAAACTCATCATAGCATCATGAAATTTTCAGTGTGTCTAAAAAACTACTGACAACAATAAAAGGACCAGGCCGTAATTTTCGTAACAGCGACAAGGATAATATAGAAACCATGGAGGGAAACTCAAGTCTTGGAAAAATTTGAGCATATAATGATAGAGAAAACGAGAGAGAGAATCAAGAAAGTACAGGCCATCGATGAACCATTTGCTGCTAGTTCTGTCAAATTGACAATCTGCTCCACTCCATGGATGCTGCTGGGGCACACAAGGATCACCGTTCCAACCAAGTCGAAGAGGAAGGCCCAATGCACTCTTCAATGACTGCAGAGCATTCACTAGAATAGGGAAGAGTGCTCAAATTAGCACCAGTTTGATGTCAGCAAGATTTTAGCAATTTGCACCAAGTTAATGCTGATGCTGTCATCTAAACATAAGAGGAAGGATGAAGGTGTAGGGGGCGATATCGGCTTATATTGCAGTTTATACCTTAGGGACAGAAGCGTCGGCAAAGGTTAGCAAATATGGTTTTGGCTGCTTCTGATAAAGACCATTTAGTTTCAGAAGCACAGAGTTCTAGTGAAGTGGGACCTCGTGCAATCTAATTAACTAACGGCTGCCTGATCTACTAGGTTAATCAAAGATGCCACAAAACTAAACTGGTTGTACAACACTGGCATGCTGAAAATCCTAGGAACTTCTTTGAAAAAAGAAAAACTTGTGAAACCCACTATTACGATATCATAGATCAAATATTTGGTGGAGACGAAAATCTGGAAGCTATAACATGTAAAATTTACCCTTTGCTACAACAAAGAAGTATTTAGCAGGCCATCCGTTGGAAACCAATAAACATTTCAAAGAAGACAGAGCCAAGGTACATGCAAATTTTAGACCTTGCCAAGTGACGAAACTATTAAATTCTCAATTCGTTGGAAAAATCTTAAAAACCATCGTTTCATGAAAATTTCCTGACCGTGTTCTTTCTACCTACTAAAAACAGTTAAACGCCACAAAAGAGCCCAGTGAACCCATTGACCAACCCTCACTACTTCCGTCCTATCTCATGCAGCTTAATATGTCCGACTATTTTGGGTGTTCAACAGAATCTATGTGGACTGCCAAGTACTGAACAATGAGGCACACTCATCCATTCCGATGAATATATGTACATCCGTGACTCTTCATGCATTCACTTGATGTTCCATAGAATCAAGCGATACAAAAGAGTCACGCATTAGCCTTCATTGTTCCAAAATTTATTAGACAAAAATCAGCAATCTTCTACGACGATAGAAGTTTATGAGCATTCCACAACATGTTTCAAAACAGAAGATTGAAATGATATTGCAATCTGAGTTTCTCCATCATCAATTAGCAAGTTAGTGTAAACAGCAGACTCTAGCCTTATATATAGCAAGTACCTTGCTCTTTAGTTAAACACCTTACGAAGTGTCTCAGCAATCTGATAAGACTTCTACCTTTTTATCCTTTACTATAATTTAGAATAACATCTAGGGAGAGAGATCAGGCTTGTTTATGTACCTTCTCCGGCCAAAGTTTTGGCCTCTGCTGTAACAACTTCGAAAACCTCTATGGCATTGATTATAGCATGATCACCCTCAGTCGGACGCAAGGTTATTGTCAAAGTTCTGCCTTCAATGGCTAATGTCCTGTTGAGCAGTAGGGCAGTGTAACGATCCCCACTCATTTTGACAACATCCACTCCATCAAACTCAACATTGCCATTAATCAAAATGTCAAAAACCCTCTGCCCTGCACCTGTGATTGCGCTATCAATCTCAGCAAAGTGCAACCAGATCGAGTAGTTTCTGTTGGGTTCCACATCCATTGTGTATGCCAATTCTGGCTGAGAGTCAGTGCTCACAAGGGCTGTCTGATAAAGAGCTTCAGGGTAGAAGTTAGGAGCATTTGAAGCCTGCTTAATGCTACTTTCTGTAGATATAGCGCGGTCGGAACCCTGGCCAAAAGTTGTCATGGGATGCCAAAATCTATCCCCACCCCAGTTATTCCCACTGTAATCCACATCAAACTTAGGTTTCCCATTACCACAACTCAATCTAGTTGCTGTCCTAAGAATCACAGCTTGACCCCATTCAGGGCCAAAATAGTACGCTCTATCATGAATTTGCAGGATCTCGATAGAGATAATAGCTGGATCTCCATGACCGGTACTATGGAAGCAAATGGAGGCCGTCCCGTCCATGAGAAAGACTCGAGCTTCACTAAAAGATTGTTCATCATTACTACTCCAGCCCGACGCCAAAGAGTAAGTTTGAGTCCCCTCAATTGAAAGGTCAAACAACGGCTCGTGGTCGATATTCTCCTGCGCAACCATTCCAAAGAAAACCCTCACAGCATAATGCCCTCTTGGAACCCGTCTGATATTATAGCAGTTGTTAGGTCCAGAGGACAGAGGGAAAAACCGTAGAGTTGTAAGCGGAGGCGTAATGTAACTTGGACGCGTAGCATTGAACGGAATCCCACCAGTATAGGCAAAGTCCTTGTACCAAAGTGTATTACTCGGCGGGGTATGAACATTCAAGCGAGCGCCGCAACTTAAACGTATAGCCCATGGCGCTGTTGGACGGACATACAGTCAACATTGCACAAGTTAACTCTCAACCCAAAGCGAAAAACCCACCAAAAGCTGAAGCAAGACAAAGAATCAACCTCAAAACCCGGACTAAACAGCCTCCACCCATTCTTCATTCTTTCAATTCACCTAATACCTAATCAGTGAAAGTAAACAATCTCCAATGTTCCTCATTGCCCTTCTCCAACAAGCAAACCAACCGAAAACAACAATCTAACCGAGCAAACACACAAACCCGATAAGAGACCTACGCAGGCCGACAATGCGAGATCAGAACAACCAATCAGCCACTCCATCCAGCTAAAAACTCGGCCAAGTTTCTTCCTTTTTGGGCCAAGTTTCTTACTCAAACCACATGCATTAACTAACTAGCTGGCTCTAAGTACAGAAAAAAATAAATAAAGAAAAAGCGAAATGAAACCCATCAGCGTCAAACAAGCAACAGAAAGACCAGCGACAAACTTCCATCAAGCAAAACCCAGGGACTAAATTGAACAATCGGAAAAGTTTCAAGACTCAGCCGGAAATTGTACCTGAAGCAGCAGCAACCCAAGGAGCGGGAGCTAATCCCATTCCCACCACCACCACCACCACTAGAACCCACAAAAACCGCACAAGACCATCCATTCCCATTTCTTCCCCCACAAAAAAAATTTTAAAAAAAGAAGAAAAATTGAATATAAAAAAAAGCTCGAAACTTTAAGGCTCTTCTTCTACTTCGTCTTCTTCCCTCGTCCCCTTCTTCTCTCTCTCTCTCTCTCTAGGGAGTAACTAGTGGGAGTGGCTTTTCTTTCTAGGACGTGGTTGCAGCTTATTTACTCCACAATTTCTATTTATTTATTTGTTTGTTTATTAATATTATGGGAGCCGTCTCTTTTAGTCTTTTTCCGTCTTTTTCGCTTTTTTGTATTATTTATTTCCTTTTTTACGTATTTTCTCGTTGTCGTTTGGTTGACTACTAAGCGAAGAGGGAGAGTGAGAGAGAGTGGGGTGAGCTAATTGGGCGCGGATTACGTGCAACCGTGTATTCGTGAGCCTTGATGTGATCCTCCATCGGACGGCTCAGATTAGATCTCCGGTCTGCATCGGATTCCATCGCTCCGTGTCGTTTGGGTGGGAGTTCTTTTGGTTTTGGATGGTTTGGGAAATGACCCAGCTATTGTGACCGATCTTTTTTTTTAGGTGAAACTTTCTAAGAGTTTGATTACAAAATATCAGAATGATCTCTAAGAGTTCTGTCTTATCCTATTTATACCTCATAGGCCTATTACAATTCAGTCACCTAAGAACTCCTATTATTGCTATTTAGTCCCAAGATCATAACAACTCCCTCCTTCTATAAGAACCTTGTCCTCAAGGTTCAAGGAACATCAAAATCAGAACGTCGAACTCGTCTCTGGATCATAGATTTCCGTAGTGCTTTAGTTGAATCCAAATTGTACCCCGACTTCAAGACATGTACCGTGATCTTCTTACCTCCCTGGTCAGGCAAATTTGCATCTTTTGCAGGCATGTACCGTTCATCACTTGCAGCCACCAGCTATTGTGACCGATCTTAATGAGTATTTAACACGGTTATATTTTTTCAGTTTGAATTTAAATTTTTTAGTTAAGTTAGAGTATTTTTGTGATTAGTTGATCTAAGTATAGGTTGGCGAATTGGCCGAAAAAAGAATAGAGAAATGTATTATTTTAATTTTATGTTTGCCACAATTTCTTTCTGTTTTTATTTATTTTCTTCTACTTAATTACACTGCTAAAAAATTGGTTATAATGTGAAGAGTTAGTTGGTGTTAAGGAATATCTAGTTCTTTTACTTAGAGAAACAATACGGTTCTTTTTCCCCCGAAATAAAAGAAGTTGAAAAAAGTCAGTAAATCCGGCGATGTTGTTGGGCGTTAAAAGTTGGGAAGCCAGTAAGCTGGGAATTACTTTGACATATATTTTTTTTTTGTGTGAATGAATCTATGTTATTATTGTTGAGTACTATATTAAATAATCGTGAAATTGTCATTTGATTATAGAATTGTTTTTGGAACTTTACAAAGTAAAGTTTTTTATTCAATTTGAACAGCCTAACAAAATAATGGAAACATATTTTCGGAACAACGACAACAATTAGCCACAAGAGGCACGTGACTTTTTTTTTTAGAATGAAAAAAAAGTTTACGGGAAAAGAATCTAATCGATATTCAAGTCGAACAACATTGACTATATTTAGCTATTCGATCTCAATTTTTTGATTAAATTAGATCAATAAATTAACCTAAATGTTGATTGATTAAAAAATTCTAATTATCTGGGAAGTTATATTCCGGGAGAGGCACAAACTTTTTAGAAGTGCTAGTTACGCTGATAATTTAATGTGGAGTCTCAGGAGTCAGCACATCGCCCCTAATTGTGTGTCGTGGATCTTGATCCAACGGTTGAGATTGGTCACCTGGTCGATAGTTGACTTTGCGCTGCTTTTGACTTTGTAGTTATCTTTTTATTATTTTTAAGGCAATGACCATTATCTCATGCGAGATCGTCGGGTTAGTGCACCTTAACGAGTCCACTCAGCTTTCAGGTCAACGATCTGGAGTTTCGGGTTCATACTTACTAGCAGGAGCTTTTTAGAACTTTATTGAATGCGTTTATTTATTTTTTAAATTCGTTAAAATTAGGAGATTATCGGATTACCAAATGTTTTGGTCACAATTTATGCAAAATATAAGTGCTAAAATATATTTTTCTAATTGAAAAACCCGTTGAGAGTTTGTGATGGTGCATAGTCTTGTATTAACTTAGAAAAAAAGTAATCACAAATTCAAGACTAAACTAAAAATATGCAACTGAATGAATTGTAACTTTTTTATATGGAAATTTGATATTCTCTGTATAAGGACTACGTACTTTGTTTTACTTTGATTTAAAATTTTTTAATTTAAATCATATAAATGTAAAAAACATCGTTAAGAGCTCTTTATTTTTGAGATGTATACGATACCTCGGCTCCGAGACGGAGATGTAAGAAATATTACCAACGAATTATTGATTATATCATATAAGTCCTATGTCTATGCCTCAATCCTCCAGGATGAATATGTATTTCTAACAAATATTTTATAGTGTGCCATAACAATTCTTTAAAATGTTTAAATGGTGAAGTTTCTTTAATTTTATACTGAATTTCAACCAGAAATTAAATTTATTGATGAGATTATTTTTTTGTTTGAAAATAAAAAATATATAATGTCGTTTTATATCCTTTGTTCTAGCGTCATCCATCCCCATCCCCTCCCTCTAACCGCCTCATTCCACGTTTCTATACCGTAAAAGCGAAAGAGCCCCCCAACGAAAAGCAAATTAAATAATTGGACGACGTCGCTTTGGTTCTCCGTTCTTTTATATATTTTAATTTTTAGTATTTCGTTTCTCGTACCTTCTTAGCTCCGCTGTCTCCGAATCCCGTGTCTGTGGCCACGCCGGCTCTGGCGTTGATGCCGCCGCAACCGTTGAAGCCTCGACACTGAGTACCTACTTGCTTGGTCAAAGCTGTTGGCAGTTTTGGAAAGCCGGGGATTTCAAGGGCGCTCCGGACATGAGTTTTGGTAATGTCTTTTCCTGATGAGTTCTGTGTTGGCTATTATTTGTTTAAATTTCATGTTTGAGAAGAAAAACTAGTTGGAAGTTGATTGTGAGAGTTGGTGTTCGCGGAAAAAATGACCGGAGAAGATGACCGACAATTTTAGTTGACCGGAGCAAGGGTATAACAGTCATTTCAAATATAAAATAAGAAAAATTAATTAATGACGTTAGCTAAGGATCCCGGAGTATAATAAAATAAAATGGGAAAAGTCCACTTTAGTACTCTGTGGTATCGCCCAAAATCACTTTAGTACCCTGTGGTAAAAAACCGACCAATCGAGTCATACTTATTCCAATTAACATCAAAAAGGGCCTCGGGCAGCTGCCCGGAGCTGCCCGGATCCGCCCGAACCCTGCCCGGGCTACGTGGCCAGCCACGTCACCAAAACTTGATGACGTGGCGCCATGTCACCTCTTCTTCTTCTTCTTCTTCTTCTTCTTCTTCTCCTCCTCCCCCGCCTCCACCGGCCGCAGCTCCGCTTGCTCCTCCTCCGTGGCCTGCCCCTTCTCCTCCACCGCCAGCACCCCTGCCACTTCCACGAACGACATCCTTCGACCACCGACGCACTCTTCGAAGCCTCTTGTAATAGCCTAGTCCTTTAATCATATTTGTCTGACTTAAGTGAAGTATACTTAGTCGTAATAATATATTGGATTCATATTTGGAGTAAGATTGCTATGTAAATAGAGTGCCAATGATAGTTGAAAGAAATGCATTTGATATCTCGGACTACCTCTGTGACATTCGGAAAAAAATGGTTGGTCGGAATGCATCGCATTGAGATGGTTACGTGAGATGTGTGATTTGAAGTGTTCAATGATATCAATTGGTATCCTTATGATCCCATTTCAACCACAACAATCCTTAGTGAATTTATTTCCTTGAGAAGCTACTTGGACAGATTTGGACAGATTGACCTTTGCTTAGTAAATTGGGCATAACATTCTCAATATTGCTTCAAATGGTACAAATGAACTTGATCCAGAAACTAGAAACATAAAGGAACAAATAAGTTGACTACCAAATTGGATAAAAATCTGAGAAAGGCCGCCATATTTGAGCTGCTTGCTTGTGGATGAATCTGATTGGACCCCAGATTTTAAGTAGCCAATTGCAACACTCCACTTGTTTGCTCCATAGATAAAATTGAAGAGGTGAGTGGAATGCTATTGGACCTCACCCACCTCCTTCTATGTCTCAGAGACTTCCTTTAAGAAGGAAAACGTCCTCACACTTAGCCACAAAACAGAATTGAAAAGAAGAAGAGAGAGATAGCTGAAGGAAAGAGAAAGAAGCTGCTCAATAAAGAATCAAGTGGTAAGCCTACTTCCGTTCAGATTTAGACTTTGAACCTTTGAAGAGAGTTGTAGAGGACTTCAATACCTTTCTTTTGGTATATCATATGTGAAATTTGGATCAGGGAATTGACGGGAAATTCGTTTGGAATCAGACTGTCGTTGAAGAAGCACACAGCTGAGGTTGTTGAGGAAAACGTGATCGGTAAGCATACTTAGGCTTCGAATTGGGACATGAAATTTTGACAGCTTATAGAGGACTCTATAAGCTTTCTAACCGTATATCATATGCCTTATTTGGATGAAGAAATCTTGTTCAAGACTTGGTTGAATTTCGGACTTGTCTGCTGTGGTCAGATTGAAGGGGCTCAAGAATAGAGACTTGGTAAGTGGTTTGTTTGGAAATTTCAGTGAATATGTGGATTCTGAGATATCAAGGACATATAGGGGAAGTCATGTAAAGTGTTATTTGAAGTGGTTATGATCTGAGATTGAGTTATATGTGATAATTGTTGAAGATGAAGTGGTTGAGCTTCTCTTGTGTTTGGTTTGTGTTGTGATTGCTAAAACAGATTGTTGGATGACATTTATGACCATGAGTAGACTCTAAACAGATTATACATGTGTGGTATATTTTTCAAGAAAGTAAGGATTGAAAGAGATTGAGATATTTGGACATGTTTGATGCTTGTTTAGACGATGTGTTGTGATTATGTCGTTATCCATTGTTCTGAAGCGTTGGCAGCGGTTTGGTTTAGGAATTCAGAGGTTAACCTCGTTATTGTGATTTGGGATTGTGAACAGAACATCCGCAAGGTGTGTGGGTGAAGGAGAATCATTTTGAAAGCTTTGAGTGAAAGGCATTGGATTCAGAAATCAGTGTGATCGGTGGATCTTCATTGAGTAAGTGGATAGACCATGATATGTTGGTTGTGTTTGTTATATGCATGTTTCAGATCTTGATTGATGTGCGTCTCATGCATATGTTGTTAGTTATGAGATGAGATTGTGCATATGTGATACGTTTGGTATATTGTGATCGGTTTGTGATGAATGTGAGATTTGTGAATGGCCGGCTAGATTGCTAGCTCGGGCTGAGTTGGTACATTTGGCATATGTGTGAGGGATATGATTCTAGATCGTTGGGTCATATGTTTGTTGAGATATGTGTTTTGTGAGAGAGATGAACAGGTTTTCCCGTACTAACCGGGGATGTTAGTCTATGAGCTCATAGTTTGGGGATATCACTAGTTTACGTATGTAAGCTAGCTTTGTGTTTGTGTGGACGGAGATTCGTTTGGCCATTTGGATATCCCTTGGCAGTCAGAGGAAGGGGCTTTTCAAAACCTGTTCATGGCTCTATGTGTCTGTGTGTTTATATTTATGTTTTCGGTAATTTGTGCATCATATGGTCATCATGCATTTCAAGTTCAGTTACGTTGAACATGGTTGAGTTCTGTGGCACGTATATCTCAGACATAACTAATATGTTATGTTCTATCTTCTTACTAAGTGTTCCCAAACACTTACCCCCCCTTACTAATCTATCTCAGGTTCTGAGGTGCCATAGTAGCGTTGATTCTGGAGTCTGTATTTCGAGCCCATCTTATTCGCTCGAGGGCTACACTTTGAGGTCTTCAGACTTGTGCTTCCTTGTACATCTGTATAGATGCTCCGTAGTGGTTAGATCCTGGTTTATGTCCGATTTTGGATTTGTCTTTTGGAGATGGATTGTTCAGATTTTCGTTGATGGTTGTGTACCATCTTTGCATGTGTTGTATCTTTCTCAGGTTTGTTTGATGTGAGTATTGATGAATTTGTGTGAGGCTTGCTAGATTGCACATTTGTAGATGTTTGTCGTGGAGTCTAGCGCCGGTCACCGACCTGAGAGCGGGTCGTGACAAAGTTGGTATCAGAGCCTGATTATGTTTGTTTGGTTTGTCGTTGAATGTGTTTTGTTTGTACCCTACGGAGCATAGGATTTGTCGAGTCTTTGTCCTCTGTTGGATAATCTTTTCATTTGGCCTCTTAAATGTTGACTTGTTCTAGTAGGGAGGATATGCCTGTGACACGTAAAGGTTCTAACGCTACGATGAGGGAGCATGGTGAGAGCTCTGATAGAGTTAGAGATGATGCTACATTAGAGCCTACACATCCAGTTGAGCATACTACTACCGCTACTGCCACGCCAGCTGAGATAGGTCAACCAGTTAGTGGCACTTCTGGACGTAGAAAGCGGAGTGGTGATGCTGTAGGCAGAGTGATGATGGCGATGGAGAAGTTTATCGCTACTCAACAAAGTCAGGCGGAGAAGAAAGCCGCTATGACACCTAGAGATGATACATTGGCAGAGTTTCTGAGGCTAGACCCACCCACATTCTTTGGTGTGCGAGACGATCCTCAGTTATTCCTTGATGAGATGGAAAAGAGGTGGAAGATTCTGAATTGTGATAGTAAAAGAATGGTGGAACTAGCAGCATTTAAATTGACAGGTGAGGCGGGAGTATGGTTACAAACTATGGAATCAACTGGATGGACTTGGGATCAGTTTCGCGATTCACTGTTGGATCGCTTCCTGCCTGAAAGTCTGAGAGATGCTCGTGCGTTCGAGTTCGAAAGATTGTTGAAGACGCCAGAGATGACGGTGACGGCGTATGAACAGAGGTTTGATTATCTTTCTCGCTATGCAAAGCATTTGATTCCCACTGAGGAGAAGAAGGTGAAGAGATTTGTTCGAGGACTCGATGATGCGATGTTTAAAGTGATGTACCCACGTGGATTCCAATCTTATTCAGCGGCTGTGGATTGTGCGAGGACATTGGAGATGCGTGATAATGAGCGGCTTACAGCGCAGAAGCAAGCTAAGGTGCAGCGATTTGATAGGCCACTGCAGTATGGTTCAAACTAGAGTTTCGGACAACAGCAGCAAAGGCCAAACTTTCAACCTAATTTCTCGAGAGGTGGAGGAGCATTTGGAAGAATTGGTAGAGGATTTGGGAGAGGAAATGGCCCTCGCGGTCAAGCAGGAGGTCGAGGCCAATCCAGAGGCCCAGTGAATTATTCTAGTTACGGGAAGCAACATCCTGGAAGACCTTGCTACAGACAATCGGGAGCTTATTTTGGATGCGGTAAGTTTAGACATCATCTTAAGGATTGTCGTATGGCTAAGGCAAGAGAATATGCGCAGCTTACTAGCTTATCGGGACGACCTCAAGAACAATATAGGAGTCCAGTTAGTCAGAGCCATCAGGGAGAGACTTCGGTTCTTTGAGGAAAGGAGCCGATGGAGCAGAGTGAAGGTGGTCCTGCTCGTGTATATGCTCTCACCAGGAAAGATGCTACGGCGTCTAATAATGTGGTTTCAGGTATACTCCCTATAGGCTTGTCTAATGCTCGAGTCTTATTTGATTCAGGGTCGACACATTCGTTTTTGTCACCCCAGTTTGTTAGATCCTCTGATAGTCCACTTGTGTCATTGAGGGAGCCGTTAGATGTTTGTACTCCTTCAGGTCATATCATTCATGTGCATTTAGTTCTTACATCGTGTGTGATAGTTGGGAATGGTCATGAGATGTTGACTGACTTACATGTGTTAGACATGGATGATTTTGATGTGATTTTGGGGATGGACTGGTTATCGTGCTATCATGCTACGGTGGATTGCTTTAATAAGATTGTGAAGTTCAAGCCTGAGGGTGAACCAGAATTTATGTTTCGGGGTGATGGAATGTTGACTCCACCAAGGCTTATTTCATGTTTGAAGGCTTCGAGATTGTTACAGAGGGGTTGTGTAAGTTACCTTGCTATTGTTAAAGAGGCTAATATAGAAAAGGTGACTGTTGATGATATTCTCGTTGTGGAAGAATTTTTTGATGTTTTTCCAGATGAGTTACCGGGTTTACCACCAGAGAGAGAGATTGAGTTTTGTATTGAGTTGATGCCAGGAACAGAGCCGATTTCGATACCACCATATCGTATGGCACCTGCTGAGTTAAAAGAGTTGAAGATTCAGTTGCAGGATTTGTTGGATAAGGAATATATTTGGCCTAGTGTTTCACCATGGGGAGCTCTGGTGTTGTTTTTGTGGAAAAAGGATGAGAGTTTGATGTTGTGCATCAGTTATCATAAGCTGAATAAGGAATATAGGATATCACTTGGTAATTACTCAACATTTTGGTGGAGGCTCTTATTCTAATTGGTATATATTATACCTTTAAAGGCCCATTTGAGTATATATATAAATAATCTTTCTTCGGGCAGATTTTGATTATGTGACTGGCCAGCACATTATCAGAACACCCTTATATAATTGATATATTCTTATGAATTTATAACTTGGGCTATATCATTTGATTTGATAGAACCTCACTATATGCATGAGTGTATGCCATTGTGAGTCCAACAAATGTCACAAATATTAATAGATTATGGTTATGGTTTAGCTCGAAGTGAGACTCAGATATATACTATAAAAGAAAGGATGCATATGGTAAGACTTTGATGTGTCAGAATTTGGTATTAAGTGAATACATGGATTTGATATATGCTGATACATAATGGTTGATATGGATACTTGGATTAGGGGAAGGAAGGAAGTTGAATATGAAGTTGATTCTTTTGGTGAAGTATCTGAATATTTTGGAAGAACATCATAAACATCTCAGAATGGTATTGTTAATAATGTGAAAACACCAAGTACGTGCAAAGTTTTCTATGATTTAGTTTTGGATGCAAAATGTATTGGTTCTCAGACATGTTCTGCTCAAGAGTGGGTTCGAGGTGTGACATTACACAACAAGAGAATGTGCCTATGTTTGTGGGTCAAATAAAGAAGAATGAGAAAAATTATCCAGAGATAAAAACCATGGTCTTTGCTCTTAAGGCACGAAGACATATTTCATATGAAGAGAAGTTGGAGATCATTTTGTGAAGTAAGAGTTAAGTTAGAATTTGAGACTATTAAGGAATTACCTAAGCTTGTGACATAAGTTCACAAATGACCTATCTTTTGAGATTGAATTATGGAATCTCAATGTAAGAACCTAAGGACTAGTGAGCTTGTGATACAAGTTGGAAATGATGGATTGCCAAGCTTGGAACTTGGAAAAATGGCGTATCGTATTTTGGTGGTATGGATATAAGAGATGTAGCATGGTAGTACGAGATGATCAAGATGAATGTATTTAGAGAGCTTCCAATTACTCTGAGGAGTTATGGTTCTACGTGGGTGGTAATGGACAAATTGACTAAGTCACCTGATTTCTTTGGGCAAAAGGAACTTATGATGCTGATAAGTTCCCTCAGTGACTCAAATATTTAAAGATATGATCTGAGCTATTGTGATCAACATTCGGAGAAGTTGGGACCGTTATGATTATGATGGACATTTCAAGATTAGGTGATGGACATTGGAGATAAGTATGGACCACTCAACTTGCAAAGGGCATATGAGAAATTTTGAAATAGTCACACCTGTTACATAGCAATGTGAGTGAACTTTCAAATGGAAGTAAATTCGGGGACGAATTTTTATAAGGAGGGGAGAATGTAATACCCTAGTCCTTTAATCATATTTGTCTGACTTAAGTGAAGTATACTTAGTCGTAATAATATATTGGATTCATATTTGGAGTAAGATTGCTATGTAAATAGAGTGCCAATGATAGTTGAAAGAAATGCATTTGATATCTCGGACTACCTCTGTGACATTCGGAAAAAAATGGTTGGTCGGAATGCATCGCATTGAGATGGTTACGTGATATGTGTGATTTGAAGTGTTCAATGATATCAATTGGTGTCCTTATGATCCCATTTCAACCACAACAATCCTTAGTGAATTTATTTCCTTGAGAAGCTACTTGGACAGATTTGGACAGATTGACCTTTGCTTAGTAAATTGGGCATAACATTCTCAATATTGCTTCAAATGGTACAAATGAACTTGATCCAGAAACTAGAAACATAAAGGAACAAATAAGTTGACTACCAAATTGGATAAAAACCTGAGAAAGGCCGCCATATTTGAGCTTCTTGCTTGTGGATGAATCTGATTGGACCCCAGATTTTAAGTAGCCAATTGCAACACTCCACTTGTTTGCTCCATAGATAAAATTGAAGAGGTGAGTGGAATGCTATTGGACCTCACCCACCTCCTTCTATGTCTCAGAGACTTCCTTTAAGAAGGAAAACGTCCACACACTTAGCCACAAAACAGAATTGAAAAGAAGAAGAGAGAGATAGCTGAAGGAAAGAGAAAGAAGCTGCTCAATAAAGAATCAAGCGGTAAGCCTACTTCCGTTCAGATTTAGACTTTGAACCTTTGAAGATAGTTGTAGAAGACTTCAATACCTTTCTTTTGGTATATCATATGTGAAATTTGGATCAGGGAATTGACGGGAAATTCGTTTGGAATCAGACTGTCGTTGAAGAAGCACACAGCTGAGGTTGTTGAGGAAAACGTGATCGGTAAGCATACTTAGGCTTCGAATTGGGACATGAAATTTTGACAGCCTATAGAGGACTCTATAAGCTTTCTAACCGTATATCATATGCCTTATTTGGATGAAGAAATCTTGTTCAAGACTTGGTTGAATTTCGGACTTGTCTGCTGTGGTCAGATTGAAGGGGCTCAAGAATAGAGACTTGGTAAGTGGTTTGTTTGGAAATTTCAGTGAATATGTGGATTCTGAGATATCAAGGACATATAGGGGAAGTCATGTAAAGTGTTATTTGAAGTGGTTATGATCTGAGATTGAGTTATATGTGATAATTGTTGAAGATGAAGTGGTTGAGCTTCTCTTGTGTTTGGTTTGTGTTGTGATTGCTAAAACAGATTGTTGGATGACATTTATGACCATGAGTAGACTCTAAACAGATTATACATGTGTGGTATATTTGTCAAGAAAGTAAGGATTGAAAGAGATTGAGATATTTGGACATGTTTGATGCTTGTTTAGACGATGTGTTGTGATTATGTCGTTATCCATTGTTCTGAAGCGTTGGCAACGGTTTGGTTTAGGAATTCAAAGGTTAACCTCGTTATTGTGATTTGGGATTGTGAACAGAACATCCGCAAGGTGTGTGGGTGAAGGAGAATCATTTTGAAAGCTTTGAGTGAAAGGCATTGGATTCAGAAATCAGTGTGATCGGTGGATCTTCATTGAGTAAGTGGATAGACCATGATATGTTGGTTGTGTTTGTTATATGCATGTTTCAGATCTTGATTGATGTGCGTCTCATGCATATGTTGTTAGTTATGAGATGAGATTGTGCATATGTGATACGTTTGGTATATTGTGATCGGTTTGTGATGAATGTGAGATTTGTGAATGGCCGGCTAGATTGCTAGCTCGGGCTGAGTTGGTACATTTGGCATATGTGTGAGGGATATGATTCTAGATTGTTGGGTCATATGTTTGTTGAGATATGTGTTTTGTGAGAGAGATGAACAGGTTTTCCCGTACTAACCGGGGATGTTAGTCTATGAGCTCATAGTTTGGGGATATCACTAGTTTACGTATGTAAGCTAGCTTTGTGTTTGTGTGGACGGAGATTCGTTTGGCCATTTGGATATCCCTTGGCAGTCAGAGGAAGGGGCTTTTCAAAACCTGTTCATGGCTCTATGTGTCTGTGTGTTTATATTTATGTTTTCGGTAATTTGTGCATCATATGGTCATCATGCATTTCAAGTTCAGTTACGTTGAACATGGTTGAGTTCTGTGGCACGTATATCTCAGACATAACTAATATGTTATGTTCTATCTTCTTACTAAGTGTTCCCAAACACTTACCCCCCCTTACTAATCTATCTCAGGTTCTGAGGTGCCATAGTAGCGTTGATTCTGGAGTCTGTATTTCGAGCCCATCTTATTCGCTCGAGGGCTACACTTTGAGGTCTTCAGACTTGTGCTTCCTTGTACATCTGTATAGATGCTCCGTAGTGGTTAGATCCTGGTTTATGTCCGATTTTGGATTTGTCTTTTGGAGATGGATTGTTCAGATTTTCGTTGATGGTTGTGTACCATCTTTGCATGTGTTGTATCTTTCTCAGGTTTGTTTGATGTGAGTATTGATGAATTTGTGTGAGGCTTGCTAGATTGCACATTTGTAGATGTTTGTCGTGGAGTCTAGCGCCGGTCACCGACCTGAGAGCGGGTCGTGACAAAGTTGGTATCAGAGCCTGATTATGTTTGTTTGGTTTGTCGTTGAATGTATTTTGTTTGTACCCTACGGAGCATAGGATTTGTCGAGTCTTTGTCCTCTGTTGGATAATCTTTTCATTTGGCCTCTTAAATGTTGACTTGTTCTAGTAGGGAGGATATGCCTGTGACACGTAAAGGTTCTAACGCTACGATGAGAGAGCATGGTGAGAGCTCTGATAGAGTTAGAGATGATGCTACATTAGAGCCTACACATCCAGTTGAGCATACTACTACCGCTACTGCCACGCCAGCTGAGATAGGTCAACCAGTTAGTGGCACTTCTGGACGTAGAAAGCGGAGTGGTGATGCTGTAGGCAGAGTGATGATGGCGATGGAGAAGTTTATCGCTACTCAACAAAGTCAGGCGGAGAAGAAAGCCGCTATGACACCTAGAGATGATACATTGGCAGAGTTTCTGAGGCTAGACCCACCCACATTCTTTGGTGTGCGAGACGATCCTCAGTTATTCCTTGATGAGATGGAAAAGAGGTGGAAGATTCTGAATTGTGATAGTAAAAGAATGGTGGAACTAGCAGCATTTAAATTGACAGGTGAGGCGGGAGTATGGTTACAAACTATGGAATCAACTGGATGGACTTGGGATCAGTTTCGCGATTCACTGTTGGATCGCTTCCTGCCTGAAAGTCTGAGAGATGCTCGTGCGTTCGAGTTCGAAAGATTGTTGAAGACGCCAGAGATGACGGTGACGGCGTATGAACAGAGGTTTGATTATCTTTCTCGCTATGCAAAGCATTTGATTCCCACTGAGGAGAAGAAGGTGAAGAGATTTGTTCGAGGACTCGATGTTTGTCGTGGAGTCTAGCGCCGGTCACCGACCTGAGAGCGGGTCGTGACACCTCTCTCTCTTCAACGCGCTGAATGGGACATCCAAGTTGCCGTTACGAGCACCGACTAACCGCCGTTAAGTTGCTTCCTCTGGCCCTTCGCTGTCTCCGGGAACTAAATTAATAACCGCCCCGCTCGTACGTTCCCGGTCCCGTCCTCCGACCTTGAGAGGCTGGTTCTGCGCCGGAACATTGTCGGCAGATCTAAAATTGGGCGACTGATTTTAATCGGACGTCGTCGGTGGTGATGTCAGTGCCTGCAGCTCCAAGCACCGCCGGTAATTGTCGTCGGTGCCCGCGTCCTCCCCGCCTCCTCCTCCTCCTCCTCCTCCTCCTCCCCGCCGGTAATTGTCGTCGCTCGAGATGTCGAAGACGGAAGCCTTCCGGAAGGCGATAGGCGTGAGGATAAAGGAGGAGACGGAGGTGATCGAGGGGGAGGTCGTGGAGGTTCAGATTGACCGACCCGCGGTGTCTGGGGCAGGCCACGGAGGAGGAGCAAGCGGAGGTG
Organism: Hypericum androsaemum; assembly: GCA_963995505.1. NCBI lineage: Eukaryota > Viridiplantae > Streptophyta > Magnoliopsida > Malpighiales > Hypericaceae > Hypericum > Hypericum androsaemum. Next base: position 13,150,068 of record OZ023192.1, read on the forward strand.
CGGCCGGTGGAGGCGGGGGAAGAGGAGGAGAAGAAGAAGAAGAAGAAGAGGTGATGTGGCGCCACGTAGCCCGGGCAGGGTTCGGGCGGGTCCGGGCAGCTCCGGGCAGCTGCCCGAGGCCCTTTTTGATGTTAATTGGAATAAGTATGACTCGATTGATCGGTTTTTTACCACAGGGTACTAAAGTGATTTTGGTCGATACCACAGGGTACGAAAGTGGACTTTTTCCAAATAAAATTAGAGGTTCTACAAAATCAAAAGGCAAACTACAGGGACGATATTATCTATTTTACTAAATACCAGAGGTCCAGATGTAACTTATCCAAAATTTTATCTTTAAAAACATAAAATCTAAAACATGTTCTTTAATGTTAGAGGCACAGTGTATGAACTTCTGATTTAAAATTCACATAGAAAAACTCGAGTTCTAGATATTTATCATATAAAAGCACAATAAAGTAAATATACTTTGCATAAACTTTTTTTAATGACTACCTTATATAAGTTTTATGTAAACATAATAATGTTGAATATTTATTGGAAAAATTTTGTCATTTTTCAAAATTCCTATTCAACTCGAATATAGATTAACCAATTCAACATTCCAAATTAAGACTTTCCATGTATGTCAAGAGTTTAATGTCCTTCCAAAATAAGCATTTACACATGCAAGCAAATGTAATATAAAGTTGCAAGCTCTTCGACTTCCTAGACGTGAAAAACCAAAACATCATCTCCCATGTCTCCAATTGCCAACTCTTTTGTAGTGCTTCTACTTTTACTAGTGGTCTCGACCATACCCTCTTCGGCTATATCCCAATTCGCTATATCCCGAGACGATGTAAATAAAGTCTGTTCCGATCGCGAAATACATGACCACATCTTCTGTTACACCTACTTCAACATTGTCCCTAGCTTACCTATTGCCAATCTGTCGAATCTCATGACGATGACTGGTATTTCGATTGTGGTCGATGCCAACCAAGTTTTCAAACAGATCGAGACGCTGCGCAAGGGAAACACAACTTCTGATGAGATAGTTGCTCTGAAACGTATCGAGGCCCGGTATAGGGTATCGATCAATCTTTTACATGATGCCCTAAGAGACTTTGCTATGGTGGAGAAAGATGACTTGGATAAAGACCTAAGATTGGCTATTTCAATGATAGAAAATATTCAACTTATAATCACAGAATTTGGGTTCCCTTTGGGAAAGATCAATTTAGAGATACGAAACTATTTGGATATTATGTTGATGCTCAATAAACATTTGTTCAAGGATTGATTTGCCAGGATTATGGTTAAACCATCAAACAAAAAAAAACGTTTGAGAGTTCGTGTTATGCTAAATTTTGTCTTTAAATTTGGAAAATTGAAGCTTCAAAGTGGTTCAATTTCTTCTAAAATGAGTGCATTTTAAATAGAATTGTACATGCAATCATTTAAATAATGGTGTCTAGCCTTATATATAGCAAGTACCTTGCTCTTTAGTTAAACACCTTACGAAGTGACTCATCAATGTGATAAGACTTCTACCTTTTTATCCTTTATTATAATTATAATTTAGAACAACATATAGGGAGAGAGATCAGGATTGTTTATGTACTTTCTCTGGCTAAAGTTTTGGCCTCCGCTATAACAACTTCGAAAGCCTCTATGGCATTGATTATAGCATGATCACCGTGAGTCAGATGCAAGAACCCTCTGCCCTGCGCCTGTGATTGAGTTTTCCACATCCATTGCATATACCAAGTTTGGCTGAGAGTCAGTGCTCACAAAAGCTGTCTGATAAAGAGTTTCAAGGTAGAAGTTTGGAGTATTTGCAGCGTGCTTAATGCTACTTTCTATAGATATAGCGCGGTCGGAACCTTAGCCGAAAGTTGTCATGGGATGCCAAAATTTATCACCACCCCAGTTATTCACACTATAATCCACATCAAATCTAGTCATTGTCCTAAGAATCACAGCTTGACCCCAACCAGAGCCAAAATAGTAAGCTCCATTATTAATTTGCAGGATCTCGATAGAGATAATAGCTGGATCTCCATGATCGGTACGTACTATCAAAAACAGATACAGAGTCACATTTCACAAGTTAATGCTCGACCCAAAGCAGAAAAAACCCACCAAAAGCTGAAGCATGATTTCTCAAACCAATGAGAGACAAAGAATCAACATTCATCATTCTTTACATTCACCTAACAACACCTAACCAGTGAAAGCAAACAATCCAATGTTCCCCATTGCCCTTCTCCAACGAGTAAACCAACCCGAAAACAACAATCTAACAGAGCATACACACAAATCCGATAATGCGAGATCGGAACAATAAATTAGCCACTTTGTCCAGCTGAATTCGACCAAGTTTCTTCCTTTTTGCGCCAAGTTTCTTACTCAACCACTTACATTAACTAACTAGCTGGGTCTAATTATAGGAAAAAAAAACATAAAGAGAAAGCAATTAAACCCATCAGTCACAATTCTTCACAAGATAAAACAAACAATAAAGGGAAAACAATTGAAGAAAAGAAGCAAAACCCAGGGACTAAATTGAAGAATAAAAAATTTCGACACTCGGTCGGAAATTATGCCTTCTGCAGCAACCCAAGTAGCGAGAGCAAATCCCACCATCACTAGAACTAAAAAAAATAGAACTAAAACCCACAAAAACCATACAAGAAAATCGCCGTTTCTCCTTGCATCCATTACCACTTCTTCCGCAAAAAAAGAAAGGAAAAGTACAATTATAGTACCTGTAATTTTTGAAATTTTGCACTATGATCCTGAACTTCTTAAATGCTATTGATAACCATGTGGTTGACACCTTTTTTTGCAAAAGGTCCCGAGCCAAAATTGGCTCAGAACCTAAAAACAACGCCGTTTAACTATTGATGTGGCACGCCTTGTGACGTTAGACTGAATCGTCTTTGGCAATTTGACATTTAGTAATGACTCTAAATGGCAACCAACGAGTGGATATGTAAAGAGAGATAAAGATGGCTTACAACTGTAGGCATATTGCAATCCGGGTTTTGGCCCCAACCCCCATGTTTCCAAGTTTCTTCCCCTTGGCCATCAAATGATCCGGTTTCGGATAAGATCAACCCGTTAACATGGCGAAGCGAACCCAATTATACCCGTAGAGTTGAACAGGAGCCATAATGTTTCCCTGAACGTGTACTTCAATTGGAGCTCCGCAAGGAACATACATGTTCACTGGTCCTAACATGTAAGGTCCTCTTGGGACATAGACGTGGCTAGGGCTTGTGGACGCCCAGGCGTCTTTCCAGGCGTTAGATAATGCCTGCAACAACAAGAAACAAATGTTGTTTGGGACTGTGGCCTTGTTAATAAGAATATAAAATCTATTAACATATCATTGAGGCGAATTATTTTTTTTAAATTTGATCGTATCATCTATTACTGTCAATTCTTATACGTCTTTTGTGATATCCAGACAAGTCCATTTTGACATGAAGCAAACTGTTAGTTTGAAACTTTCCAAAAAATAATGTATTAAAAATCACTTGAAGGGCGAGTCGCTCTGTTATTTGAGTCTCGACCGACCAGTCTGGTTGATCTTACTAAATAAAGTTTTCTAAAAAAATCTACTATTAATTATACTTGGCATTAAAATGTAAAATAATTTTAATTATCTTTTTATTTTGTTGTCATTTACAATTACAAAACATTAATTTAATCAATTGCAATTTTAAAAATTCTAAAAAAATATTTTTTTAATCAGTTAGATCTGGATGAGCTGATCCTACGAGGTTTACTACAAGTCAACCAAGTTGACCATCGATCCAACCGCTCCAAAGTTTTTAGGTTAATCTGACCAACTCTAGTGCACGGTAGCAATCCAGTTGGATTATATTTTTAAAAATATTGTCGAAGACTGTCGAAAAAAAAATCTTTCCGAAGAGTCTATCATGGGAATTTTTTTCCAAAATAGGCAAAAAATATAGATATATTCCCTAAATAGGCTAAAATTTAATATATTTCCAAAATAGATAAAAATTTAATTAAAAAATAGTGGAGTTGACCCAAGAGTGGGTCGACTGCTGTCAGTGGCAGGTACTTTAAAAAAATTGTAATAAAAGGGGAGGGGAATGAGTTAATTTTTTGATTTTGTATTATAAGTCAGTATTAGATTATCCGAATGAGTTAAATTTTGATTTAATTTTGCTTAATTTTTTGAGACCTACGCGTCAAGCTCAAAAATTTATGAGAAATAAAAAAAAGTAACTCGTTCGGATAAACGATCACCAACTTATATAAAGAAAAAAATGTAAAAAAAATTAGTGGTGGAAGGAGGCGACCTATAACTAGGTTGACTCCACTATTTAATTTTTTTAAGAGTTTCAAAGTGACAAGCTATTGCTCGGGTATCCGAATGAGTTAATTTTTTTTGATTTCTCATAATTTTTTGAGCTCGATGCGTAGGTCTCGAAAAATTAAGCAAAATCAAATCAAAATGTAACTCATTCGGATAATATAATACTGACTTGTAACACTTACAAAATTAAAAAAAATTAACTCATTCCCCTCCCTTTTTATTACAATATTTTAAAGTACCTGCCACTGATAGCTGATGAGTCGACCCACTCTTAGGTTCACTCCACTAATTTTTTAATGTTTAATTAAATTTTTTCATATTTTAGAAATATATTAAATTTTTGCCTATTTAGAGAATATATCTATGTTTTTTGTCTATTTTGAAAAAAAAATTATCCATCATGGTTTTTCTATGTTATGTGTTTTATCTTGTACCTTCAAGATGCTTAGGTGCTAATTACTTTGTTAGGCGGTAGCGAAGAGTGGGAAGAGTTGGAGGCCAAGGCGGTAGCGAAGATTCGCTTGTGTTTGGCGGATGATGAGGAGCCACCAGCTGGGTTGTGGAAAAGGATCCAGGTCGGAGTCAAAGAAGTTCAATGGAAGTGGCTTCAAGTGCTGAGAAGAGTACCCAATTATTATGAACTCAGCAACTAGAGAACAAAATACGCAAAGAACACGGATACAAGAGATAACGTGGTTCGGCCTAGTGCCTATGTCCACGGTGAGAAAGGAGAAATTTTATTGATGGATCCGAGTCACAAAGCTATACAAAATCTTAGGGTAACATGCCTTTATGTAGAGGCAAACCCTTGTACATCAAGTAAGCTATCTAGGTCAAATTAGGAGTCCAAAACCTAGTCCAAATAGAATAGAAAATAAGCTCACAAATCGTTTCCTCTTTAATTTCTCGACATCTCTAACAATCTCCACCTTGGCAAAAAATCATCCTGTGGATGAACTATGAAGCTCTATCCGAACTTCAACAAACTCCACCTTGATGAAATACCACCACATGAAGAACCATGAGAACTTGAGAAATAAAACTGACTCTACCAGCTCCACCTTGGCCATAGATACACCGCCATCAATAGTACCATCTCAACTTTCTCACCACCTTTTTTCCATTCAATCACATGGAGTCAGCCCTCAAGCTTGAGCTTTCGAGCTTGCTTGGCCTATTCCATCCAATCTCTATTGAACCCCAACTAGCAAGTCCACCTGCTGAAGTAACCTTGCGACTAATAGACGCGTCCTCTATTTTTCGGTCAGCCCCATGCTCTATAATCTCGAATTGCTTCTCCGTTGGACCTTCTTGTCTCATACTAATGCTACATGCTATAGCATACAAAGGGCAACCTTTTGTTCCACCAAGTAGAATCCTCGACATACCACGAACTCTACCGTTCGACCTTGAGTGAGATACTCGATTCGCTCGTGGTGCTACCAACGGCTTCGCATTCTCCATGCAAAACCTACCCAACACCTTTGACGTGCACGTCCCTTTAGACAACCATAGCAGGGCCCAACTAACAATGCTTCTCTGAGACAACCATGGCTCCTTGCCAACCATGCCTCCACGAAACAACCATAGCTTGCTATCCATGTCTCCGCGAATCCAAACTGTACTCAAACCATTTATGTCAAGCCTTGCTCCCTCATACGAACCAACCTCATATGACATAAGTTTTTGCCAACTCCTTCAGAAACATTGATGTGACTTCACCTACAATAATATGCCTCACTAACCTGTAGGTATTCTCTTTCACCCTTCATCCCTACCATCGCATCCTTCTCCACCTTTATTAGCCTACCTTTATAACTATTACTGTTATAATCTAAGGTCCCTAACAAAAAGAGATTACCAGGATACATTGGACTTGATGAGATAGAAAGCCAGTCACCATCGTACCCGTCTGAACATGTGGTCATAGTTGTGGATGCCGATCCCTCCTCGTTGTCATGATCTCCAGTTCGTCCTAGATAGTCCCCTTCATGTGTCCTTCTCAGCACTTGAAGCCACTTCCATTGAACTTCTTTGACTCTGACTTGGATCCTCTTCCACAACCCAGTTGGTGGCTCCTCATCATCCACCAAGCACAAGCGAATCTTCGCTATTGCCTTAGCCTCCAACTCTTCCCACTCTTGCTCCTCCATCTTCTCGGGCTTCTTCTCCGAGAGTGCGATGACCATCCCTTGTTGCACAAGGAGATCCTTGACACGTCTTTGCCATAACCCAAAATTCGATGAACCATCAAACTTCACAAGAACAAACTTCGCATCGTCCGACATCCTCCAACCTTAGCTCTGATACCACTTGTTAGGAATTCAGCAACTTAGAGAATAATATACGCAATAGAACACGGACGCAAGAGATAACGTGGTTCGGCCTAATGCCTACATCTACGAGAAGAAAAGAGACTTTTATTGATGAGTTTTCGAGCCACAAAGTCATACAAAAAATATAGGGTAACATATCTTTATATAGAGACAAACTATTGGTGTACAAGTAACCTATCTAGGTCAGATTAGGAGTCTAAAACCTAGTCAGAATAGGAATAGAAAATAAGTCTTTCCTATTTCTCGCCATCCCAATAATCTCCACCTTGGCGAGAAACCATCTCGTAGAAGAACCATGAAACTCCACCCGAACTTCAACAAACTCCACCTTGACAAAATACCGCCCCATGAAGAACCATGCGATCTTGCAAAATCAATCAGACTCCACCGACTCCATCTCGGACCATAGATAACTGCATCAATAAGACCATCTCAACTTTCTCAACCGGGCTTGTTTCCAGTTTAGTTCGGACTCTTATTTTGGACTCCTAATTAGACCTAAATAGATTACTTGATGTACAGGGGTTTGTCTCTATATAAAGACATATTACCCAAAAGTTTTGTATGACTTTGTGACTCGAATCCATTAATAAAATTTTTCCTTTCTCTCCGTGGATGTAGGCACTAGACCGAACCACGTTATCTCTTGTGTCTGTATTCTTTGCGCGTTTTGTTCTCATGGTTGCTGAAATCCTAACATACTTTATGGTAGATTTTCTTGGTGAGTAATAAAATGGTACTTAAAAAAAAGGCTTTCCAAAGAGTTCTTTTAAATTCATTTTGGCCAGCCCTTTGTTGATCAATTATTCTCATCCTAAAATAAAAATGGATCTAAGAATTCTCTTTTTATATACATACAACTGATTCAGGAACGGAACTGGGTTTGTTAACTAGATGCCTGGCTTATGTCCGTTGCTCCATCAGCAACGGCACCGTATATGTGAATCACTAGTTCAAATAAATAAGATTTCAAATAAATAAGGTTTGGAGACAATTCAAATCAATAAAATATTTTCAGAATTCTTTATTGATACGACATGCTATTTTTTCAGTTTTATTACTGTATTATTGAGATCCTCCTTAACTAGCCCCATTTAATTCATAATGAGAATATTTCATTACTTTTTTTTAGATTCGATATATTATTCTCTATTATGCACATAAGGGAGGAGCCGTAAAAGATGAAAATCTCATGTACGATTCTAAAATGGGGATTCTTTTCGATTTGATTGTGTTGGGGAAAAAAGGGGTGAGAACGTCGATCGATCTCGTGACGGCCCGGAGTGCTCGTCCCAAGGTTGGTCTAACGCTTAAGGAGCAAAGGTGGTCTGAGCTGGGACTACTACTACTAGCTAAACTAAGATAAAAAGCTTGATAAGTATTTTGTGATTGATATGGTCCCCTTGCTCTACTTATACAGAAAAGTCGACTGCCTCGGCCTCTAACCCTAGATCGTCTCCTAGTCGAATTCGGAGACTTCAAGACTTATCTCTGCTAATGCCTATCCTTATCGCCTAGACCAATGCTTATCCTTGTCAGGATCGGTCTTGAAGTCCCCGAAGCTTATCCAACTTTCTTGAGCTTATCTCATCCTTCTCGGAGGCTTCATATTTATCCTTTCACTTGAGCATTCGAGTGCCCCACCGAGTGTCCTAGAGCTCCTCTAACTTCATGAGTCTATCTCGAACTTGGTCTCTACGAGTCTTTTAACCATTCCAAATCTAATGTCAACACGAAGTCTCAAGACCGTCTCTTCGAATTAATCGTCAAAGCCCACACCGATCCAGAGAAGTCCAAGACATACGAAGCCCGCGAGGATCCAAGAGAAATAAGTCAGCGATAATTCAGCCTCAACTAAGCCTGCGATGACCGACCTTAGTGAGACTCGCGATGATCGGGCCAAACTCGTCACATGATCATCCGGGTCCATCATTCATGTGATGATCCAAGGGCTTGGCAAACCCGATCTAATGATGATCGAGGCTATTTGAGGCCCGCAATGATTCAGGCTTGGCAAACCTACCTATGCGATGATCTAAGGAGGGTCGGTTTCGCGATGACCCAGGGTTAAGAAATCAGCAATGATCCGAGGTCAAGGAATCTGCGGCGATCTGGGGTCAAGGAACCCGCGATGATCTAGGGCGGTTGAATCCCGCGATGATCCAAGGCGGTCGAATCCTGCAATGATCCAAGGGGGCAAAACCCGCGGTCACGATCCGAATCTGAGGTCAGTGATCGGCGTTAGACCCTAGTTCTTTTACAATATCTAACGAGTCTAGCCAGCCTCAAATATTTTTGTAAGCTGTACAAAATCATACATGTATTAAGAACAAAAAAAGAATTACAATCATTTTTTTTACATTTGTTCCAAGATCAAATTGAACATTGTGGTTACGGAGCTGCTAGACAAAGAACCTGGAAAACTGGAGAGAGGGGGGGTTGAGTATTTTGAAACACTCGTAAATACACAGAACATAACATATCAGTTATGTCAGATACATGTGGGAGAGACAGAACTTAACCATGTCCCACTTTATTCTAGACACACACTTAAATCCATACTAACCATATGACGACACACACACAAACAAAACATAGACAAGTTATGTGACATCCCATTCCATCACACAACTTGTCCCCAAAATACATAATCAAAGTCAAACAATGGTGAGCTCTAAACAGGTTTAGTCGGGCCACTTTCTCTTCAGCGCAGGGATATCAACATGGCCATCAGATCTCCTTTCCATAATCACATACTAAGTATATAGTAGTAAACTAGGATATCCCCAAACTATGTACACATAGGCTAACATCCCCGGTTAGCACGGGAAACCTATCCATTTCTCACCAAAAACAAACATAACATAATCATCACACAAAAAACTAAAGGTCCAAAATCATATCCGACAGAAATGGACATATCACATTCTCACAATTCGGCCCCAAGCTATAAAATACATATTCTCTAACTGGCCACACACATATACCACATATGTCACCACCCAATCTAAAGACGACCAAACACAACACATATGAACATGATGACTTCATAACCAAAGTTCATATGCATGAGATGCACATACTTAAGTCTGAAACATACACATGTACCAAACAAACCAAAATTATCATGATCTATACGCTTACACATTTGAAGATCGCTCGACGAATCCTTATTACTCAATGCAACTCTCCTTTCAAAGTGGACATTCGTCCAACCATTCTTTCCAATCTTATTTCTTTCACCAAGAACCTTGAGGAAGCTTCACATACTCTGTATAACAATTTTCAATCACAAAGTGTGGTCAGCTCCTCACTTCCCCGAGCAAATCACTTCCAACACTTGAAAATAACCAATTATGGCACAATCGATAACCAACGTCAGAATGATTTAAGTCTATCAAAATAGGTTATTGACTTTCACTCCATGGTCCATTAATAACTAGCCAACATGTACACAATCTGTCCAACAATAGTTCATGACCAGAAGTTCACAAAAGAATCTGTTTTGGCCAACCGAATTTATACCGAGCACAAGGTACATCCAATCACTTCTAACAATAGAAAGCAGCCCATATAACACAATATCATACAAAACCAAGTCCATATCTTCATAAATACACCACTCCCCTGTTCTTTCATGATCATGCCAAGTTCATAAATAAACTTAAAAGTCCAAAGAACCACTTACCAATTCGTTATTCATGCACCACCTTATTTTAGAAACTCAGTAGTCAGTCCATTTTGCAACAATATTTTCAGGCTGATTGCTTTGTCAAAATTAAACAATAATATAGTTTTAGAAAGGTCTATGAGTACTCTACAACTTTTATTTTTCATGAAAATTCTATTTCCAAGCCGAAATACACTTACCGATCACATCTTCTTCAACCACCTCAATTCCAAACCCAGCCAGTCAGTCCGACTGTCAACCAAGCTTTGAGAAAGATCCAAATAGGTTATATGATATATTCTTAGAAAGATCTTTAAGTCCTATACAATATGTATCAAGATACCAAGATCTAATTCGGAGTTCAAGTAGACTTACTAGACACCTCTTCTTCCACTCACTCAGTTATATCCCTAGCAGACAGTCTGTTGTTCGAAACTAATTTTTCTATTGATTCCTTGATCCAAATAGAAAAGATCGTTAAGTCCTCTATAACTTTAATGAAGACATAAAAGTCCAAATCGGAGGAAAATATTACTTACCAAGCCATTCTTTCTTCCCCTGCTTCTTTCTCTTTCTTCTTGCTCTCTCTCCTCTTTCTCTTCTTCTCGGTTTATGGGTAAGTTTCTGGATTTTTCTTTCTGTTTTTGTACACTTTCTTGGCTTATAAGGTCTCTGGAAGGATAAGAAGTCATAGATATTTTCTCCTTGTGTCACTTTACAAGGAAGGCAAATATTAGCTTGTGATTGGTTCCACCTTCCATGTGCCCAATCAGAATTTAGCAACTTGAATCCCATTTTCTACCAACTTCTATTATTTTTTGTCAAAACTTGTCAACTAACTAATTGTAGCTCTATGTTTCTAGTTTCCAAATCATATTCATTTATCAAATTTAGAGTAATATTGAGACTATTATGTCTATTTTACCGAGCATGTATCACTGCTGTCTGAATTTATCCAACTATCTTTATAACGCTTGTGAATTAATTGAGTAGACTTTGTTGAGCTTGATCCAAAATCCTTAGAAGACCAAATCATGCCTATGCATACTTCATAAAGGTAAAGAAACACGAATTCTTGTTGAATTAAAGATCAAGAATTCTAACCGAAGTACTTTAAGAATCAACAATACAAGTGAGTTGTTTAACCATTTGCTAGGCTTTATCCAAATTACTAGCATGTCAAATCCATGTCTTCCAAAGCTTATAAATTTATTTCATACCTTTTCACACCATTTTTAGTAATTTTATTTGGGATCCCAGATGAATAACTGTGAGCAGTTTCTCACGTCATGCTTGGAACCATCCGAGGTAGTCTGATATAACAATCCTTCTCTTCCAACTATCTTTGGCACTCTATTTAGATAACAATCTTACTCCAAATATTAATCCAATATATAATTACGACTAAGTATACTTTACTTAAGTCGGATAAATATGATTAACAGAGTAGGGTATTACAACCGCGACCATCCCAGGGGACGAAACTCGCGACCATCCATGGTGACAAAACTCGCGACCATCCCAGGGAACGAAATCCGCGACCATCCAAGTTGGGTTGATGTCAAACAGATTTTTGACACCCTTTCACTCTGAATTAGAAAATAGCATAAACTATAAAGTTGTAGATATATGTCTTAACGTTCCACATCAACTTGAATCGTATCAAAAGATATGCTCATTTTACCAACCCGTGACGATCCAAGGGGATGTAAACCTACGATGATCCACCTAGGGTGACTTCTAACGGATGTTTGACACTCTTACGCTCCTAATTAGAAATAATCATAACTCAAAGTTATAGATCTATGTGTTGGCTTTTCATAGGAACTTGAATCGCCTCAATCGGAGGTTGGAGTCACAAGATATGCTCATTTCACGAACTCGCGACGATCGGCCAACGTGAATCCTACGACGATTGGCCAAGGTGAATCCTGCGCGATCCACCTAAGGTTAGTTGTGCAAAGATTTGAGACCCCTTCCACCCGAAATTAGAAGAAGTCATCAACTAAAAAGTTGTAGGCCTATCTCTTAGCTCTCCATATCTATAAGAATCACTGCAATCCAAGGCTCGAGTCAAAATATACGGGCAATTTACAGATGTCCGATAGTCCAAAATGAGAAAACTAGGACCGAGACTCGGAGCCTTGTTTCGACCCTCTTCGACGAAGAATTAGGTAGTGCCTTAGAAATATGAAACAAAGATATACCTCTTGCCTTCCACTTTATTTCGATGCTCGAGCACCAAACTATGGTTGATTTACTAAAGATGGGTGCTCCGAGGTAGCTCCTGCAAGCCAACGAGCATTCAACCACTTCAAGTGAGTGACCCAGCTTGGGCAAAGCCTCCTAACAAATGTATGATCTGACCTGAGAGAGTTTCACCTGACTTAAGGCTGAGGGTACCCAAGATGATTCAAGGGTGAGGGTACCTAGATTGCCTTACCCTAAGGGTACCAAGCGGACTTGACCATACCCGACCAAGATAACTTGACGTCCAAGCACATGCACCTCAAAGATTGTCTTAGTCGATCTCGAGCTCCCAACACATTATTTTTTTACTTCAACAGATTGAAACAAGGATAAGGAATTTACTGAGTTCTATTTATTGAGTTATAAATTAAATTTAATGATTTAACCAATAAATTAAAAATAAAATGAGTAGTCAGATTAGGACTCCTAAAATTAGAATTAAATGAAGAAACCAATCCAAAAATAGAAAGAAAATACGAAAGGAGACAGAAATGAAAAGGGAAGGAGCCTAATGCAAAAAAAAACATATTGGGTCTTTGAAATAGTTCAAATCATTTTGATAATCATCAGTTTGATCTATTTTACCGAGAAGGTCTACGGTTCAAGTCCGTATAGTCCTAAAATTAATCCAAATAAAGAATTAGAGAATTTTTAATCTCTTCTTATTATTTGTTGTTGGTAGATTTACCAAAAAAAATATATTTAATATTATGGATGACTGGTTGCGGAGGGACCATTTTATTTTTTAGGTTGGTCCGATCTTTCGCTCGTTCTTTGTGCCTATTTGTATATTGTGACATCAAATACAGCAGCTTGGGCCCCGCAACGGACGCCAACAAAAACGCCGTTAATATCACCGATACGCATCGTTTCAAGCCCATCACCATTTTGTGCGACCACCTTTTTCCCTTGGAGGAGCTTTTATTTTTCTATTTTATTTTTCTGACAAGTTTTCCGGGAAATTAAGCTCCAGAGGAAATTAATAACACTACTTGCAATGTCACATTCTCCGTGGAAGCTCGGTCTTTCCTTTTATAACGCCTTCGGCCGTAACGCTGGACAACTTAATTTAATAACATACTTTTCATAAAGCATAATTAACTAAACACACGAGTAATTTTGTGATTATCATTCAATCACCAATATGCAAACTAATTTAGATTTAAGATGGATAAATTTTTTGAAATGTGATATAATTTTCTCGATAATTATATAATATTGTTGCATTCTCAAATACTCGAACACAAGACATTTTGATTTAAGTGCTTGAAGGTGGAAGATTGTAAAATTTTCTCTAAACACACTCTTCATTTATCAACATTCCATTCTAAAAAATCAACATTCCCTGTTAGGACGTCTCATGCAAGGCAAGAGTTTAATGCCTTTCCAAAACAAAGCAATTTTATTTTCAAACAAAATTGCATACAAATTGTAAGGGAAAAACTAAAACATTATCTATTAAGAACATAAGGAGGTTAGAAACAAATATGCCACTATCTCCAACTTAAGACCTCAAGAACGGTGCCAAGCGCCCAGCCATGACATGTGAGAGCGGGTCAGAGTCTTTTTTTATTATCTAGATGGTCATTTTTTAGGGGAATCTAGATGGTCATTTGGCCTTGCAAAAAAGTGCGCTTTTTTTTATACTAGGGTTTTGTCTTTTACTAGGGTTTTCCGCCGTTCTCTCTAGGTTTTGATCAAATCTAGGCTTTCTCTACTAATCTTCCAGCGATCAATCTTTTCCAAAAGTTATTGTTAAGCTGTTGCGATCGGTGACTATTGATTTCCTTGCGACTAAATCTTCTTAGTGTTCTTTCTTTGTCTTTTCGGATAAGTGGCTGTCGAGAAAGTATTTTTGCAAAGATAGCGGGACAAGGACATGTGGCGATCCACGATAGGGATGCTGAGGAGGACATCCTTGATCTCCCTCTTGCTCTACCGGAGGAACAGCAGGGAGGCGGAAGCTTATGCCTTGTCGGTACCGTCTGGACCGAGAAGATGATCAACGCGAGGGCGTTCTTAACGATGATGCGAAACCTCTGGAGGCCTAAACATGGAATGGACTCGTCGAAAATCGGCGGGAACAGATTCAAGTTCAACTTCAAGAACAAGCGGGACGTCCATAAGGTGATATCCAATCAACCGTGGCTTTTTGACCGTTGTGTGATTATCCTTGCAGAAGTGCCACAGTTGATGCAGCCTTCAAAAATCCCCCTCTTCAACGTGCCTTTCTGGATTCCGATTTATGATCTCCCAATAGGAGGTTATGATATTGGGGTAGCCCGTACCATCAGAGGTATGCTAGGTGATTTCATTGAAATGGATGAATTGGAGGATCTAAAGGGGAACTATATGCGGGTTAGGGTTGTGCTGGACATGCGCAATGCTTTGGTAAGGAGCAAACGGGTGTGTTTCAGAAATGGGACAGTGGTGCTGGTATCTTTTAAGTACGAGCGGCTTGGATCGTTCTGTTATCGCTGCGGAGGGCTAAACCATATTGATAGGGATTATGACTTGGACGCGGAGGACGTGGCACCGATGGCTTCTGGCTATGCCTTCGGGGACTGGTTACGAGCCCCCCCTCGAAAGCCAACGATGATGGTGGTGGAGGGACGCCCAAATCGGTGTACGATATCAGGGAGAGCAACGCTGACGGACAATGACTCAAGCTCGACGGGTTCAGCGGCTATGGTGATGGAAGAAGACTCGGCAAAGGTGGCTGAGGTGGGACTTTCTCTCGGGAAGATAGTGTTGAACCATGATGGTGAGGGCCCTTCCGTTCGTAAGACATTGCAGACAAAGCTGAGTAACAGACCAGAAGGGATGACACAATTGGGATATGGGGGCTCTAATATTCTGGGAGGCTCTTATCAGACAATCACTGCGTGGAGGGATGCTATCCCCCTCCCTCAGGCTACCTCTAACCTCACTTTTGTCTTATCTGATATCTTACCCAAACGCTATATCCCTCCTCACCGTCGTATTTTTCTTGTGCAGGAATAGGTGATCGCTATTGCTCAACAAGAGCCAGAAGTTTGCCCTACTGTACAACGGGATGTGGTCATGACTCAGCATGAGGACTTAGTTGGTACAGAGGTTACAGGCCTTGCAGAGAGGGAGAATGACAGAGAGGACGTGGGAGAGGATCAAATTCAGCTTGGAAACAGGGATGTGGCCTCTCTACGGTCCTGGAAGAAAAGGGCAAGGGCTCAAGGAAATGGTGCTGGCCCGAGTATAAATCATGTGACAGTTTCGGTTGGGGAGAAGAGAAAGGGTACTTTTGAGGTCACTTCGAAGTTTCGTGCTAGCAAGCATTTACTCGCTGTTTCAGAAGCTCAGAGTATCTCTACTGTTCAGGCAGAGGCTGCAAGACAGCCCCGCCAGGAGCCATGAAGGTGATTTGGTAGAACTGCCACGGATTGGGGAGTCCGAGGGCAGTCCGTCAGCTTAGCAGGTTAGCCAAGTCCTGCAATCCCCAATTTCTCTTCCTGTCTGAAACAAGGCTAAAGGAGGGGGAAGCGAAAAATCTAAAATGGAAATTGGGTTTCGAGTGTGGAGTTTTTGTCTCTTGTCAAGGTACGGGTAGAGCGCGCAGTGGCGGACTCGTCTTGCTTTGGAGACATGGGTTAAATGTAAGCTTGTTGTCTTTCTCGTTGCATCACATAGATGTTGAAGTGGTGGATTCTTTCCATTGGAGGTTGACAGGGTTCTACGGATGGCCTAATACAGAAGATAGGTCTCAATCATGGAATCTACTTTATCACTTGCAGAGTAGGTCTGATCTTCCTTAGTTATGCTGGGGCGATTTCAATGAGCTTTGGTCTAATATGGATAAAAGAGGGGGTAATCTGATCCCCCAGAGATGGATTGATACTTTTTAGGAGGCAGTTCACTCTTGTGGCTTCAGTGAAGTTAGACAAACAGGACTTCACTTTACTTGGGCAAATGGTCAGGAAGATGAAGATCATATAGAATGTAAACTTGATAGAGCTTTTGCTACGGTAGCATGGTTTGACCTCTTTCTGCACTCTTGGGTGGAGGCTAGGCCTAGAGTGGGTTCGGACCATTCACCGCTGGTGTGTCACTTGTAATCTGAGGAGCCAATGCCACCTCAGTGACATTTTCGGTATGAGCAAATGTGGGAGAGCCATATAGATATTGACAAGGAAATACAATACGCCTGGGCATGCTCATCGAGTACAGACCTGGTCTCAAAAGTGGCAACTTGTGCACTTCATTTGGGAAATTGGGATAGGACAGTCTTCGGGAGTGTTAGAAAGCAGAAAGGGGAAATCGAGAGGAAAATTGGAGCTCTTCAGGATCAACCTCTTAATGCGGAAAGGAAAAGGAAGTTGAACGTTCTACTTCGGGAGCGAGAGGAACTTCTTTCCAGGGAGGAAGCAATGTGGACACAGAGATCGCGGGTGGACTGGCTACGAGAAGGAGATCGAAATACGAAGTTTTTCCATCAGAAAGCAAGGAATCAGGACGTGCAAAATAGAATTCTAGAGCTAGATGGACCAAATGGACAGAAGATTCGGGGTTGGGCAGCGCTGGAGCAGGCTTTTCGGAGCTTTTATACTAACTTATTTTCCTCTGATATTATTGAGCAGGTTTCGGAAGTGACAGATATGGTGATGCCGCGGGTGACGGATGAGATGAACAGGCAAATAGGAGCGCCCTACACGGCAAAGGAGGTCCACACTGCTCTATTTGAGATGTATCATACGAAGGCCCATGGTCCAGATGGCATGCCTCCCCTATTTTTTCAGAAGTACTGGACTATTGTTGGCCCTTCGGTAACCCAAACCGCTCTTGATGTTCTTAATAATGGTATGGACCCCTCTTTCCTGAATGATACGATAATTGCTTTGATTCTAAAAGTTAAACGTCCCTCTAATTGCTCTGAGTTTTGCCCTATTAGCCTGTGTAATGTAGTGATGAAGGTTATAACTAAAGTAATTACTAACAGGATAAAAGGCTACCTGCATGATATCATTCATGAAAATCACGGAGCTTTTGTGCCTGGTAGATTAATTACGGATAACGCTATCATTGTTTTTGAGTCCTACCACTACCTAAAAAAGAAGACTTTGGGTAACCAGGGTTGGTGTGCTTTAAAGCTAGATATGATGAAAGCGTATGATAGGATAGAGTGGCCTTTTCTTGAGAGGATGTTATATGCTATGGGTTTCCAGTCCTCTGTCACTAACCTTATCATGAGATGTGTGCGCACAGTCAAATATGCAGTGCAGGTTAATGGACAGGTGGGAGAGTTTTTCATACCGGGACGAGGGCTACGTCAGGGAGATCCACTATCTCTGTACCTATTCTTGATTTGTGCAGAGGGTTTGGCGGCACTAATACAGCATGCTGAGATGTCCGGGCAGATTCATGGATTACGAGTGGCACGAGGGGCCCCTGCTATTACTCACCTCTTTTTTGCAGATGACTCTCTTCTATTCGCCAAAGCAACAGAGGAAGAGCTTAGATATATTCTCACAATACTGGATATTTATTCTCGAGCTTCGGGACAGAAAGTGAATCTTCAGAAGAGCTCAGTGTTTTTCAGTCGCAACTTGAGTGAGGAGGTTCAAGGAAGGTTAGGCTCCGTCTTGGGTATGCGGAGAAGTGAAGAGAGGGACACATATCTAGGGTTACCGACTATGGTGGGGCATTCGAAGAGGCAAATTTTCTCCTCAATTGAAGACAGGATCATTACAAAGATTGGGAACTGGAAAGAGCAGTATTTATCGCGTGCAGGGAGAGAGACACTCATAAAATCTGTCTTACTGTCAATACCAACTTATGTCATGAGCTATTTTCGTCTTCCTGAAGAGACTTGTGACCGAATTGAATGGAAGTTATGCGCATTTTATTGGGGCAGTAAGGAGGGACAACAAAAAATGCATTGGCGCAGTTGGATTCGAATGTGTCGGTCTAAGGCGGATGGCGGGCTTGGTTTCAGGAGACTTCAAAGTTCGAATAGGGCTATGCTGGCAAAACAGGCATGGCGTTTGCTAAAAGCGCCAGACTCATTACCTGCAAGAATCCTGAAAGCACGATATTATCCTCGGGGGGAGATTCTTACAGCATCTGTGGGGTACAGGCCGAGCTACACGTGGAGGAGCATTCTGGAGGGAGTTAATTTATTAGCTCCTAATATAGAGTGGAGGGTGGGTGATGGCAACAAGGTCCGTATATGGGATCACCGCTGGCTTCCAGGGTCTGAGTTGGGTCACCCGCAATATTCTTATCCCGGATACGATGCTTTTCAATTCGTGTCAGAGTTATTAGTGGATGGGACAAATGAGTGGAACAGAGAGTTGTTATCTACCTTATTCAGGGAGGAGGACGAGGCGCCGATCCTAGCCTTACCAGTCAGCTTCCACCTCCCGAATGATATTTTTCGATGGAGACATAATAGGGATGGGGAGTATACTGTCCGTTCAGGTTACTTCATTGATCTCCAAGAGTGGTGGCAAGGTTCAGAGTGGGCTCAGGTTCAGACCCATACTAGAGAGATGTGGCAGCGTGTATGGAATCTTATGTGTCAGCCTCGGGTTAGGTCATTCTTATGGCGTTTACTAAATGGAAATTTGCCACTTCGTACTAATATTACAAGGCGTGGTATTCAATTGGATACGAGCTGTCCTCTTTGTGCCAGGAATGAAGAATCAGCTGTCCATCTCTTCTTTGAATGCTCGGTAGCGGTACAGTTATGGTCTGTGGGGGGACTTGATATTCGACCTCTACATGGACTTACTTTGGCCCAAATTCTCACTAGGCTATTTGAGATGACTGACAGGGAAGAGCAAGGTAGGAGAGGGACTTGGCTGTGGGGAATATGGAAGGTGCGAAATGAGGTGGTGTTTCAAAATGTAACTTTGGAGAGGGCCCAAGGTGCTCTCGAGATGGTCAATCGGTTATGGAGGGATTATGTATCTGCCATTGACTCGGTACCCTCTCCACGGCTAAGGCCAATAGAGCTATGGCGCCCACCAGAAGCGGGATGGTTTAAAATCAATACGGACGCTGGGATTGCTCGATCTGGAGAGGCGCAAGTTGGTGCGGTTGTTAGAGATGATAGGGGACAATTTGTGGCGGGTTTTGTCAGGAGATTCCACAGTCTGATTCACCCTACTGTGCTTGAAGCCCGAGGGATGCTAGTTGGAGTCGAACTTGGCCAGGCACTTGGGCTAAGGTACGTTGTTTTAGAATCTGACTGTTTACCTTTAGTGCAGGCTCTGAACAATCAGGTGGTCGATATAAGTGATTTGGCTCTACTTGTGGAGGACTGTAAAGTGGGTGGTCAGGGCTTTCTTGGCCACTGTTTCTCATTCGCTAAGCGGGAAGCAAACCAAGCAGCTCACATTCTCGCAAAGATGCAGTTGGAAGGGGAGAGACAATATCAATTCTTCTCTTTTCCACCTCGGGACATATGCGACGCCATTGCAGAAGATCAAAGGAGAGGCTGTGAAGACGTAACTGACTGCTAAAGGTGGGGTGGGTTGGGTAGCGATAGGCGGGCAAGGATTTCTATTTGTGCCAGGGGTTTGCGGATGTATCAGGGGCAACACATAACACTCAGGTTTAGCAGTGATATCGCTAGAGCGGTTTCTTACCACGGTGCACTCTTTTCCTATGTCCGGTTTTTTCCCGGTAGGGGCGGGTTTTCTGGAATAGGTTTTTAACGAGGCCGGTGGCTGCAACCTCGTACTTGTGCGAGGGGAGTGTTATGGTTTGAAGGGTAGTTTGTTAGGTGGGTAGTGTTCTCGTGCTGATGTACAATGGACCCTAGGAAGGGTAGGTAGCTCAGGCACTTTGTAGGACCAGGAGGAGGGTGGTGGGACTAGGTGGGTAGTGCTCTATCTCGTGCTGTTGCATGCTTTGGGGCTTAGGTTGTTTTCGTCAGTTGCTCTCTTGATTCCATGACCTATCTTATTATTAATGAAATAGAAGTATTTACCCCTAAAAAAAAAGTGCGCTTTTTTTTTTGTAGAAATAAAAAAGTGCAAGTAATCTCGATCATTAAGAAACCTATCCTCGATAGTAATTCATATTTGCATTTGTCTTCAACTATTTATCATGAGATTATCAGTGCACTTAACCAATAACTACGGGAAAAAAGGAAATACAGAATCACTAATATTACAAAATCATGACGCCATAAACTTTCTTATTCTCCTCAACATCTACCGGGGTTCACCGACCCGAAAATGGTGGGCCTTACATTGGCACATTGGGCTTTTGCAACTCCACCAGGCCCATCAAAGATGAGATTAATGTTGGAAAGTTCTACATTCTGACACGGGAAACTACTACTACAATGAAGTGAAATAGCCACCGGCGTAGCAGATGTTCCCCTTATGCCTCTAAAGCTCACATCACTGATCTTAACATTTGAGGGGGCCTGAAAAAAAAACACTAAACCATTAGTATTAAAAAAAGCATAAAGTTTATGTTAGGATAACGAAAAACATACGATGAACCTCAAAAGACCTATATTTATATGGTCGTGATGATTATCACTACTATAATATGCAAAGAGTACAAGTCTATGACACGTGTTCGTGGTATGTCAAGTGGAACCAGTATCTATCAATGAGCAATCACTCATTCCGTAAACTCTTATTATCAAAATTGCTAGTTGCAAGCGTTATGAGAGTGTGAAAAATCTATATATTAATTGTCATAAGATTTTGAGTTGAATATCTAACATAATATTATAACAAATTCGATCCATGAGTCACACGACCTTGTTTCGCTTCATGTGTGGCGAACTCTTCAAGCATATGACATCATCACATATGTTTTTGGATTAGATACGAAGATTATGTTCAAACTTTGAAGGTGTAACGTAAGTGTAAAAAGATTGGTACTTACGCCTTTGTCGCACTTATGTCCCGGGCAGTAGGCTTGATCGATGACCACCGGATTGCAAGCATTGTCCATAACGATATCCTTAAAATGAACGTCGGTGACCGCGCCGCTCTGCCCGCCGGGCCACGTCTTGATCCTCACGCCATTTTCTGTGTTAGAAATGGTGCAATGTTCGACGAAGACTCCCGACACCGGCTGCTCGTCCGGATATTTCCCTAGGCTCCCGATGCTGATCCCGTGGCCGGGTCCACAGTTCACCCGCGTGATGCGGACCTGCCGGTTGCCGTCACCGAGGGAGATGCAGTCATCGCCGGTCCCGATGTTTGTGTCGGTGATGTTGATCCCGGTGGATCGGCCGATGTGGATTCCGTCGGTGTTGGGGCTGGTGCCGGGCGCCTTGACGGTGAAGCTCTCGAATCGGAAGTTGTTGCAGGCGAAAACGCTGACGTGGAAGCCCTTGCTGTTGATCGATGTTAGGTTCCGGACAAGTCCGTTTGTGATGAAGTCGAATTGAATGTTCTGTCACATTTCCGAAATTAAAAATAATTAACGTCAGTAGAGTTGTTAATTAATCGATATAAATTTATAAGGTTGTAAATAGGTCATGGCTGAAAAAAGGTGATTTTATCAAAATTGTTAATTTATTGAGTAATAAAAGTTTTAATATATCCGAAATTGTAATATATAGTGTCCAGGGAAGTGGATTGAGTATCGGCTCTAATAGAGTTAGCATCATCATCTGGATAAAAATATGGTACCATTAAATGCTAAATGATACTATTAAATACAATATAATTTTATTGACCAAAAAAATACAATATAATTTTTTATTTTCTAAAATGCTCCTATGTAATCTTTGATATTACAAGTTTTATATTTGACCGCGACCAATGGTGTGTCGTTTGGTGTTGCTGACCCTTGTCAGCACCCATTTCAAGCACGACACTCAGACATTCTCACTGGGTGGATTAATCCAAGTTCGAGTAGTGCATAATTTTTGAAAAATGACAAAAAAAATTCAACAAATTTTTTCCACCGATGTGTTCCATGAGCTCGCACTCGAAACTTATTAGTTAAACTAGAACAACTCGCTCATCGTTTGCCAAAAAGACATTTGGCTGAACGACATATGACATAATACGATTTGACGGAGGTCCAAGATTCAAACCCTGACATTGCGTATATTCTAGGTGTAAATAGCTTACGAGTGAATATGTAAGAGAGATAAAAATGGCTTACGACTGCAGGCATATTGCAATAAGGGTTTTGGCCACAACCGCCATGTTTCCAAGTTTGTTCCCCTTGGCCGTCAAATGATCCAGTTCCGGATAAGATCAGCCCGTTAACGTAGGAATAAAAACGCCGTTGATACCACCGAGACGCATCGTTTTAAGCCCACCATCATTTTGTGTGATTACCTTTTCCCGTTGGAGAAGCTTCTATTTTTCTATTGTTTTTTTCTTCTGAAAAGTTCTCCGGGGAATTAAGTTCGAGAGGAAATTAATGACATTACTTGCAGCGTGACATTCTCTGCGGAAGCTTTCCTTTTATAACGCCTTCGGCTGTAACGCTGGACAATTTAATTGAATAACATACCTTTCGTAAAGCATAATTCACTATACACAAACTTAAATTATGGGCATTCTACACCACTATGTAAACTAATATAAGTTCGAGTTGGTACAATTTTCTTAGTATAGTTTTTTTTCCAATGAGTTTTGCCGTATCAGAATTTTGAAGAGGTAGATGGCTACGAGATTACGAGTTCTTACTTCGACAACTTTTAATATCAATAAAATTATATTTCTAAAGAAATATTCAGGTTCGAGCGGAGTCAAACTTTTGAAAGATGGTAAAACTCTTCCGATAAATATTTAATATTGTTGCGTTCTCAAGAACTCGAATTCGAGATCTCTTGGTAAAGTTAGAACAATACTCTCACTAGTTGTTCCAAGTGTTTGTAGATGGATCATTGTAAAAGTTTCTCAAGGACACTCTTCGTTTATCAACATTCCATTCTTAAAAAAGTTACATTCCTTTCTAAAAAATCAGCATTCCATATTAGGACGTCTCATGTATGTCAAGAGTTTAATGTCTTTCCAAATTTTATTTTCAAACAAAAGTGCATACAAAGTGTAAGGAAAAAACTAAAACATTGTCTATTAATAACATAAGGAGGTTACAAACAAATAGTACCAAAATGCAATTATCAAGATGATGTAAATGCAGTTTGCTCCGATCTCACAACATCCTTTATTTAGTTTTACCTATTTTAAAAATATATATAACTTATCAATTATCGTCAAGTCCAGGACAAATTCAGTTTTGATTGAAGTCAACTTTACACGGAAAAATTAATTTGTCATAATGTTTGGAGCAATATTGGAGTGCAAAGAAAATTATATGATTTTGTACATATTTTCAATAGAATAGGCTATCTCCGGACGAAAAATTTTATGGTACATTTTCAATATCAAGTCATTTAGTGACTTGGTATGTACCCACAAATTTTACTGATGAATTGGTGGGTAACAACATAAATTAAATGACTAGGACATGTAAATTTAGAAATTATTATGACATAGGTTTTTTTGGGTAAGTTTATTATGACAAAGATAACATAGGTTTTTTTTGGGTAAGTTTATTATGGCACAGATAAAATTAAATTATTTCCTAAATAATATATACTATTTCAAGAAATTAGAACTAAGTGATTAATAAAAAAAATGTTCAAGTATTGTTATATTTTAATTTTCCTAAATAAAAGAAATGTTTAATAAAGAACACCAACATAATTCATTTAATAAATCCACAAATTCTCCTCAATAACTACGCCACTTAATATAGCCACAAATTTTCATTTATAACTAGCAGATTTAGTACAATATGTCCCATGAATTTTATCTGTGAATCAGAATTAACACCATTTCACGTATTACAACACCCATTTGACAATTTCTAGCATGCATGCTTTTAAATTGAATTTTATTTTTGAATCAGAGTTAACTTTATTTTTCGCATTACAATACCCATATGTGAATTAATTTTTTATCTCTTCAGTACACTGCCAAAAAATTTCGTTTCTGGAGATGAAAAGGCTTGCCGGAATAATTACGTTGGAGAACGAAACCTTATTCGAATATTTGACATTTAATCTTCGATAGTAATAGGTTTTGAAGTTCCTCGATGAATGAAACATTTATGGGCTTGGGTACATACCACGAAAGTTTGTGGCTATATTAAGTGATGTAGTTGTTGAGGTTAATTTGTCTTTATTAAACGAAATTTTTGGTGTCCTTCATTTTAGGAAAATTAAAATATTGCAAGATTTGAACATATTTTTTTATTAATGACTTAGCTCTATTTTCTTGAAATAATATATACATTGTTTATGAAATAGTTTATTTTGACTTATGGCAGCTTACCAAAAAAACCTATGTCATAATAATACTTTGATTTTATTCCAAATTTACATATTCTAGTCATTTAATTAGTATTAGTTTCCACCAATCCACTTGTCACTTGTTGATTGATGGATAAATATCATGTTACCAAATGACTTGGTTATGAAAAGTCCACCATAAAATTCTCATCTCCAGACTTGTGGAGTTTGACATGGCTAAAAAATTATTTCCATGTTTCATGTTTGGATTCTATAAGCCATAAATTTACAAAATTGATAAAAATATAGAAAATAAAATACTTCAGAAGGAAGTTAAGATATGTATAAAATATATAAAATAGAAAATGAAATACTAACAGTCTGGTAAAGGTAATATGGTAACAAGAAAAACATTAAATGTTTGTCTTTGGATATGAATTTTCAGACCATTTAAATAGATGAGACACAAATTTTGAAATACGTTTGGAAATAATCTCAAACTTATTGTGTTTTTTATAGGTAAATTTTCTTTAATAATATACAGTAATATTTATACAAGCGGTGAATATCTGTATAATAGTAAACTCAAATTTATTGTGTTGTCTTGTTTTCTTTAGTTTCGGGGCCTAAGAGTATTTACCTCAAATTTTGTCCGTGATTGAAATTTAGTCACTCTTGCAAATTGTTAGCTAAATTGATCGTAATGAAAATGTTAATATGACGTCAGATCCAAAAAACTAAAAGGACAAAACCAAAATTTGTGACCATTGCCCTCATTTCAAACAAAAAAAAAAGTAAAATAAAAGATTGACGAGTGACCAAATTGTCAACAGGACCGATTTACTTAATACACTCAATATAGATCAATGACTATAAAATAAAAAATTAGATTGACTAAAATTTTTAAAAGATGATGACTATAAATATCTTTTACTCTATCATCGGTAGACGAAACTGTTGATTTCAAATAGTGATTATAAAATAGTATAATTAAAAAATTATTAAATTGATTAAATAAAATAAATTCATTTAAATCGTAAATTCACTTATTTGTTGAAGCGTAGATAAACTCGGGATAGCAACAGAGTCTAATCACTGGTCGATTCTTATTTATGATTAATTGAAGTAAGAATAATTTTCACGACTTTATTTACCTCGGAGTCGAATCGAGAAATACAGGGATCAAAGTAGTAATTTTTCCCTTACTTAAGTGAGTTCACACGCTACTTTTCTTCCATCTTCTCCTTATATGGGGAGATCATTTTCTTCCCACGTCACCATCATTTGGTGGTTTACTCTCCATGTGGACAAGCTACTATTGGTAGCTTGTACACCTAGAAATGAAGTGTCAACAATTGCCACTTCTTACAAGGAGGAGGTGGCCCAAGGATGAGATGGGCTTGACACATCATGGCCCATTATGGGAATTATAGGTGCAAAAATCTAATATTCTCTCACTCACACATGATTCAACATAATCAAAATTCTCTCTTATCGTGTTAGGCAAATATTTTGTGCGACCAGCATACATCGAGTGCACGTAGCTAAACTCAAGAGCACATAACGGCCACTTAAATGATAGCATCTCGATATCTCCATTACGTAAAGTATGCCTTACCCTAGGTCTCATCTCACATTCTTTGTTTCACATGTGATTTCAGAAATAATCTATTAGTGTTCACTATTGTATTACTCTCAATACAATAGGTGCACCAGTGAACCACGAAGCTTCTTGAATGTGATCGATAGAGAACCTTCTCCCTTAACGATATTTTTTCTATCATGATTCAGTCTGCTTTTCCAGTCAGCCTTGCTAGGTCGAATCAAACCATGACCCTTTGAAGACTTTCCAAACTAGCAGCACTGAATCTTACTTCCAAAATATATTTAGGATCTTAAGGGTAGAGTCTGAAAACTATAGTTTTCGAAATTGGTCTCACACCAGGAAAACCGAAATCACATAATAATAAATTGATTTCTCATCCATTGGTCGTAAAGTACACATACTAGAGTGTTCTCATGTGCTATGGTGTTCTTTCCTGTTAAAGGAGCACATGTCATTCATAAATAATACCATACTAGAGCATCAACCTCGATGTTTACGAACAATGACTTTAGTCTTCCCGAAGACTACTCTAGGCTATCAAGACAGAATTGTGGTAAGTTCCACTTACTTCTTACCATTGAATTTCATATAATCTCATAAGTTCTGAGAACTCATTTAATGTAGCAACTATTGCTTACACATAATCTTGTGCTTTAACAAGACTACTCTTGTAATTAAGCAAGGCGACATTCATATTTTAGAACAGGCACTCGATATTTGACAATGTTCTAAAATTGCCTCATCTTAATCAAGAATCAACTCATGACTCCCACTGAGGTAAACACCCGTGTGAGTGGGCTACTTCTCTGTCTGACATACATTAGTAAATGTTACCCTAAATAACATTCACACAATACGTATTGCTAAAAACAACATTATATTGAATAATAAATTCTTTACAATATGAGAAAAAAATACTAACACCTTCGCAAACCCAGGGACCTGACATGTTTCTCAAACACATCTCTAACAGCACCCTTGGTCATTGGGTCCGCAACCATATCTTGTGCAGATATGTTCTTTATGCTCACTTCCTTACACGCAACCATATCCCTAACAAAGTGATATTTAATATCGATATGCTTTGCTCTGCTATGATATATAGGATCCTTAGCAAAAGCTATCGACACTTAATTATCGCAAAATAAACTTACTGGTTCTTTTGAGTCGGTTAAAGATAAATAGTTCAAGAATCTCTTCAACCATACTGCTTCTTGCACAGCAGCTGCAGAAACAACATGCTCGGCTTCTATAGTTGACAAGGAGACACACGTCTGTTTCTTGCTACTCCATGAAATAGCACTCCCGTCAAGTAAGAAGACATATCCTGATGTGAATTTCTTTTCGTCCACATCACTACCCCAATCAGCATTAGTGTAACCTCTCAATGTCAGATCTCAACTTTGATAACACAGTGAGTATTCTGCAGTCGTATTCAAGTATTTCATGATTTCCTTTACTGCTTTCTAATATGCATTATCTGGATTAGACTGGTATCTGCTTGCTATTCCAACAGCATAGCAAATATCTGGTCTTGTACACAACATTGCATACATAAGACAACCCACCGCATTGGTATAAGGGATTTTTATCATATCCCTCTCCTGTTGAGCTATTTTAGGATACATGTCTTTATTGAGATGGTGACCTTTGACAATTGAGACATATTTGGGATTATTATCATTACAATTGAATCGTTAGATATTTGGAATTATTATCATTACAATTGAATCGTTCTACTACTTTGCGAATATATGTCTCTTGTGAAAGAGACAATAGCCTTTTCGAACGATTTCTCGTGATCTTAACCTCGAGTATTTAATCAGCTTCACCCATATCTTTTATTTCAAAGTTAGACGAAAACCAAGCTTTGAGCTCGATAAGATATCCCATGTTATTTCCAGCTATTAGAATGTCATCAACATATAACGTAATTATGACAAACTTCTTACCCGAGCGCTTAATATAGACACAATGGTCTTCGTTTATCATTTTAAAGTCATACGACATGATCGTATTATGAAAACGAATATACCATTGTCTAGAAGACTGCTTAAGGTCATAAATTGATCTTTTTAATTTGTAAACTATATGTTCGCTGCCTTTTTGGATGTAGCCCTCTGGCTGGACCATATAGATTTCTTCATCCAATTCTCCATTGAGAAATGCAGTTTTAACATCCATTTGATGCAACTCGAGGATCAAATTTGCCACCATAGCCAGAATAATCCTAATGGACGTGAATCTAACAATAGGA
Organism: Hypericum androsaemum; assembly: GCA_963995505.1. NCBI lineage: Eukaryota > Viridiplantae > Streptophyta > Magnoliopsida > Malpighiales > Hypericaceae > Hypericum > Hypericum androsaemum. The sequence goes on from OZ023192.1 coordinate 13,178,791, forward strand.
CCGAAAGTCTCCTCATAGTCAACTCCTTCTTGTTGTCTAAATTCTTGGGCAACTAAGTGAGCTTTGTACCTTTCGATACTTTCGTCTGCTTTACGCTTAATTTTGAGAATTCACTTATTCCTAATTGCCCTACGTCCTTCAGGTAGGTCAACCAGTTCCCAAACTTGGTTTTTCTTCATGGAAGCTATCTCTTCCTCCATTGCTTTACCCCATTCATTCTTCTCAGGAGATGATAAAGCGTCAGAAACATTCTTAGGTTCATCCTCATCTTGTAGGATTGCTAAAAGAATCTCACTTGGACTATTATATCTTCTTAATGATACCAAGAAAGTATTTGCAGCACCTTCAATCTCAAATCATCGGCGTGGAATGCTAGTTCTTTTAGTTCTACGAATTTCTCGATTTTGATAAACATCCCTCATGTATTTATCATAACCTGGAATTGTACTCCCACTGAAGTGAAAATCCATACTCCCACTGGAGCTCGAAATTGTACTCCCACTAAGATGTTGATCATATGGATCATGAACTTTCGGATCAATTGGAGATGGAAAATCTTGATTTTCTTCCTCCACAATTCTCCCACTCGGATGGAGTGATCCAGATGATTCTGGCTCATTAACTTCATATAAGGCAAAATCATTACCCAGTTCTCCCAATTTTGGAAATTTTTTTTCGAAGAAAGTGACATCTCGTGATTCAAATTCTGTCACTTGTCCATTTTCTAGTTCGCCCACGAACACATATCCTTTTGATACTTCAGAGTATCTTATAAAGACACTCTTTCTACCTCTCGGTCCTAATTTACCGTATGTACTCGAGGTAAAATGGACATAAGATGCACACCTCCACGGTCTTAAGTAGCTCAGATCAGATTTCCGACTTGTCCATATTTCGTAAGGGGTGGTAGTGACAGACTTAGAGGGGACACGATTTAGTAAATATGTAGTGGTAAGGAGCGCATCTCCATAAAAAGATATATGCAAATTTGCCTCCGCCATCATAGATCTAACCATGTCAAGAAGGGTTCTATTCCTTCTTTCTGCTACCCCATTTTGTTGAGGTGTATAAGAAATGGACAACTAATGATCAATTCCTTTTTCTTCACACAGAGCTTTAAATTCATCGGAAAGATACTCACGACCACGATCAGTTCGTAAGGCCTTAATCTTTCGATCTAGTTGATTCTCAGCATGATTCATAAATATCTTGAAATAACTTATTACTTCTGATTTGTGAGAAATCAAATAGATTTGACCATATCTACTATAGTCATCTATAAAAGTGATGAAATAATGTGCTCCATATCTAGCCCTCACATTTATTGGACCACATATGTCAGAATGGACTAATTGCAATGGATCATTGGCTCTAGTTCTCTTTTCAAATAGTTTTCTTGTCAATTTTCCTTCTAGACAACATTCGCAAGTAGGTAATATAGCCTTTTCTAAATTACCCAACAGTCCTGCCTTGGCTAGACGATTCAAGCGATCTTGACCAATATGGCCCAGTCTAGAATGCCATAGCACAACATCATCTTGAGATGTTTGTGAAGCAGTGGCATAGGAAAAACTTGTATCAGGTAAATTACAAAGATCAACATTCATGATTAAGAAACCATCTGATTTATAACCAGAACTATAGAAAACATGTTCCAAAAATAACTGAACATAATTATTCTCAAACAACCAACGAAAACCAAGAGACATCAAAGCTAAAACAAAAATTAAATTTCGGCAAATTTCTGGAGCATATAACACATCATGTAGAAGTAGGGTGGGTCCTTCACGCAGGCTCAATCTACATGTACCTATCCCGTTGACATTTACGCGTGCATTATTACCAACATGGATAGATTTTGCTCCAACCGGTAGTCGTCGGAATTTAACAAAAGTACCACGGTCCTTTGTCACATGGTCTGTCGCTTCTGAATCAATCACCCACATAGAATGACTTTCAGTTAGAAGAATTATACTAGATACATATAATTTACTCGCATATGAGTGAATAAGATGTACTTTCAGTTCTTTTTTTCTTTGCAATCTTTCGCAAAGTGACCCTTCTGTTGACAGTTGAAACATTTTACTTTTAAAATGTTGTACTTTCGTTGTTTCCTTCTTTCAAGAACTATTCTCATTAGTTCCAGAATATTTTTCTAGTTTTCTCAGCTCTTCTTACCTCTGCCCTTTTGGCCCATCTTCCTCTTGCTTCCTCTGAAGCTAGACCCAGTCACGTGTGCTTCTGGGTGGACTCTGATTGCTAGGAGGCGATCCTCTTCTAGCTCGAGGTGATGGGCCATGTCATCAAATATCGTAACATTATCAGCATGGGTAAGAGTCATTTTTATGTGTTCCCAATTTGTAGGCAGGGAACGAATGACAGCTTGGATTTGCTACTCATTACTAAGCACGTGGCCAGCCTCAGCTAGCCCACTGATCATATTTGACATCTACCTGAGATGTATTTTCATCGAATGATCAGGACGTTTGAAACAGAAAGCTTCCCGAATCTTTCTTTAAGTGCATCCCACAGGTCTTTGGCATTTTCAAATGCACGAAATCGTCGAGTGATGTCGTCCATCATAGCACTTAATAAGATGAGTCAAAAAGTAGAATTCTTCTTTTTTCAAACTATGTAGGCATCTTTATCACGCCTATGCTGGGGGGTGTTGCCAGTTTCAGGTTCGACCATAATTTTACTTATGATCTCAAGCACTTCTTGCTCTTCTAGCACATACTGGATTTTCATACTCCAGTTATCATAATTATCACTGTTGAGCTTTAAATCTTTGTTGAGTTCGGCGATAATTGATTTTGAAGCAATTGACATGACTATTGGGAATCATAACAAAAAACGTGTGAGGAGTATATTTTCAGCAATACATTATAATTTACTATACGTTCATAACTTTAAGCGATATAAAGTTCTTGATTAACCTCGAATTCGAAGTAGGTCACGAGTATGTTTCCTCTCACCCTTCGAGAATTAATTTTGAACTTTAAACGTTCAAAGTTCTTCAATAGTAAATTCAAGTGGATATATCTCATGGTAATAATAAGCAATTAAATAAATAAACTATTTAATTGTAGAAACACACATGCATATTTGTTACAACCATGAAAATACATGAAGTTTTATACATACATGTACAACAAATTTCTAACAAGATTTAAACCTATATAAAAGATCTACGCATTATTAAAGACAATATTTCTATATATGACGCGGGCTGGCACAGAGTTCATGATTGTCCACTTGCTAGGATAAGGGAATTCATGAACATATTCATGAGCACAGAAGCGACGTACTTTATGCCCACTTCGCAACCTCATTGACTTATTATGAGGAATTTTCTCTAAAATTCTATTCCCACCTAGATGTGTAACCAGACGTTCCACAGCTTTTCTGTGAGTAGTCCCAGTTACTGGAGATAGGAAAGTGTCAACATCTTCCGTAATCTTCAGCGTGGCTAGAAGATCCTTGAACATCAATACCCAGTTAAATCCACTGTTATAACCTCCAGCCAAGATACATTCTTGTATCTCATTGTGAACTGAGACAATATGCTTGGTAAGCACTTGTTCATTATCTCTATGTTCCAGCTGACAGATACGACGGTTCTTTATCTTTCGGTGCATGTCTTTTGCCTTTGCAACAACCACAGGTTCAACTCACTTTCTTGGATAACACCTCATCCTCATTGATAACCAGCATCATAATGCAAGTTATTTGGGTCAGCTCACAAGTAGTCCCAATTGATTAAAATTATAATTTTAATCATATCAATGATGAAGGGCACAAAGAATATTCACAATATAGCCTTTTATTGTTTGATCCTTATAGTTTATATTATTTTCCATATTTTAAGTGTCTTAATTCTACAAATATTGGAATAAATATAGTTTAGAACTTATTCTAAAATATATTTTTGATTTTTAAAATTATCATAATTATTTTAAAATCAAAATTTTTATAAAAAATTAAATTTATTTGAATAAAACTCATTTTATTCAACCAAGCCTAAAGATAGGCTCATTTCAACCAAAATAGTCAAATGGGCCGCGTGGAAATTTATTGGCCCACAAGCCCACACCCGCATTGACTTTAAAGTCAAAAATGCGGGTTGGGCCCCCTTAAAAAAATGGCCCACAAAGAAACGGCCCGCATTGACCCACGGTCAAAACGGCTTTTTTTTTATTGACTACGAAATTAAAGTTTTGCCCTTTTCGAGTATATAGACTTAGGCAAAAAATCTGTAAAATTACGAAATTGTCCTTGCCATAATTTCCTTCTTCTCTCTCTTCATCTTCTTCGTCAAACGAAAGAAGAAAGTTAAACGACGGAAGGAAAACTTTTTCGACCACCGCGACGACGCCAGAAATCGGCCGATACAGACATCAACCAGACTGGTCCGATCAACCTCAACACATCCTCGTCGAGAAAACTCGTTTTCTTGTGCTACAACGAACTTTGTCGTTCGTTCGTCGAAAAAATTAACATCATTGGGCGATTTTTATCTGGTTTAGACCGGAAAAAATTCGACCAAGAAGGTCGCCATAGTCCTGATATGTCGTCGGAGACAAGATTTGTACTCGTCGTCCTTTGATTTGGTTGATTTTTGAGGTGATTGAATCGGGGAGAAAAAAAACTAGAATCGCGAAATTAGGGTTCTCCCTATTTGGGGATTTTTTGATAAATTACAAATTAGTCCCTCAGGTCTCACGCGTTTACACATAAGGACAAATTCCTTATTAGCTTCGACGATTATAAATTTCAATTTTAATCCCAACAGGTTTAACGCGTATACAAGTAAGGATAAGGCCTTTTAAAACGCGTTCAAAGTGGAATAATTTCATTTTAATTCCTAAGGGTTTCTCGCATTTGCAAAAATAAGGACGAAATCCTTATTCGTGTTCTGCGCTAATGTCAGATTAGTACCTGAGATTTTCACCTGTGTGCAAATAAGGACGAAGTCCTTTTATGCGTGTTTGGTGCAATAATTTCAATTCAATCATTAGAATTTTTTGGATTATTCACTCGAGGACAATAAAAACTATTTACCAAAAAATAGTTTGAACAAATCCGATTTTTGAACATAAAAATCACCTACATTAATTTTAAATTATCAACCAGAACAAGAACCCAACTTGCTCTGATACCAATGTTGATTTCAAATAGTGATTATAAAATACTATAATCATTAAATCATTAAATTGATTAAATGAAACGAATTCATTTAAATCGTAAATTTACTTACTTGTTGAAGCGTAGATAAACTTGGGATCGCAACATAGTCTTGTCACTGGTCGGTTCTTACTTACGATCAATTGAATTAAGAACAATTTTTACGACTTTATCTGCCTCGGAGTCGAATCGAGAAATACAGGGATCAAACTAGTAATTTTTCCCTTGCTTAAGTGAGTTCACACGCTACTTTTCTTCCATCTTCTCCTAGATCATTTTCTTCCCACGTCACCATCATTTGGTGGTTTACTCTCCATGTGGACAAGCTACTATTGGTAGTTTGTACACCTAGAGATGAAGTGTCAACAATTACCACTTCTTACAAGGAAGAGGTGGCCCAAGAATGAGATGGGCTTGATACATCATGGCCCATTATAGGAATTATGGGTGCAAAAATCCAACAGAAACCAAATCCTTATGGAAATGGCAATAATTTTCCTAAGGCATAGTTTTAACCAAAATTTGAACATCTTTCTGAAAGAAGAAAAAATCCACATTAAATTTTGTACTCCGAAACCGGAAATAAAACCGAATACCTTTTCTTTTCAAGAAAGCACAGAGTACTTCGAAAAGTGAACCGCGAAATCCAGGGTAAAAAATCTTATGAGGGGTTCCTTTTCCAGTTTTTCACCAAAAACGGGTAGCTTTTGCTTTTCAATATTTTTTGGTTCAGATATTCAAACACAACACAAAATTTTTTCCTTAACCAAATATCATATTACAAAACTTTTTTGAAAGAAAAAATTGTATTATGCTATTACAATACAAAAATAATTTTGAATTGTGTTAGGATAACTGAACCAGAATATTTTAAAATCGGACGGCATTTTGATAAAAAAAAAATGGGAAAGGATATTTTCGGAAGTCAAACAACTTTGTCAATCTAATTGAATTAGTTAACACAGTAAATATCTATACGGTATAAAAAAAGTTACCGACTCCGTTACAATCCTTAAAACGGAAGAGACCGACGAGAGAGAGAGAGGATCTACGCAGTTTAGGTTGGTGGACCTTTATACGCAGCGTATTAGAAAAGGGGGAACTGACGCGGGCCGCTTGCTCGCGTCGCCGATACAAGAAGGAGAGGAAAAAAGATTGAAAGAAATATTAATGCCGCCACCGGCCGCCGTCTCCGGCGACGATCCAGCGCCGTCCTCAACCGGATCCCGCGGTTCCGACGCGGAGGCTGGGGAATCGGACCGGCGGGGAGGCAGAGAAGAGGAGAGGGATGAAGACGAGGAGGAGGAGGAGGAGGAGGAATACGAAGAGATAGAAGTGGAGGAGGAGGAGGAGGAAGAAGAAGAGGAGGAGGAATACGAAGAGATAGAAGTGGAGGAAGAAGAAGAAGAGGAAGAGGAGGAGGTTGAAGAAGAAGAAGAGGAGGAGGTGGAGGAGAATGAGGTTGAAGAAGAAGAAGAGGAGGAAAAGTTAGGTTCTCACGAGGGAGACGATTCTAGACTCCATGGTTGGTTCTCCAATTTGCTTATTGGTTCTATTTTTTAATTCGTTTTTCCGGCGGTTAGAGAGTATTGAATCGAAGGTATTGCAAGCACAGGAAGTTATAGGTAATGCATTAGGTTCTTCGGTCTTAGTTTCGGAGTTCCTTTGTGGAATTGTAGATGAGCTAGGATGTTTAATGGCTGATTTTGACTATGATCCTAGTGTAGCAGAGAGTGTAAACGGACGTAGCGCGTGGGATGAATCATGCGGTGATCTGTGAGCTTCTGTGCGAGTAGTGATGTTGGATATCGAAGCACGTTGAAGGAGAGAGGGAGGTGTCGATTGTGTTGGAGCTTTTAGGTGTTTGATGAAAACTTTTTGGTGCTCTTATCAGCATTTCATAGCTTGCATAGATTTGGGGGGGGGGGGGATCGGCTACGAGTGAGAGTACCAGTGGCTAATTTTGAAGTTGATGAGAGGGGTTGGAAGGGAAAGGACTGTGTACGGCTGACCACTGTGAATAAGTTGGATAAATTAAGAAAGAGATCAATGTTAATGGTGAAATATTGAAGAAGATTGATATTGTTGAATGATATTTGACGTGGTGAGAGCTTCCCCGGAATAGATTCGCGTAGTTTTATCTGATGGCTTGGGCAACTTCTTTCCTTACGTGACACCAACTTCTTTCCTTGCGTGACACCAACTTCTTTCCTTACGTAAAGTTACGTTATTTAAGTTTTCATTTATTTAATTGTCATAATTTTGATTTAATTTTCCGTAAACTTCATTATGGTTTAAAACTGTCTGCACCGGTTTTCCAAAATTTTGCACCGGTATTCAACACTGGCACCAATTTTTTGAATTTTTTCACTGAACTTGCACCGGTATTCAACCTAAACTCACCTTCTTCTCTCAGTAAATTTTCTTCACAATTCCATACGTTTTCCCCTGTAATTTATGTCTCATAAGAAGAGTTGTAATATGTAGATGATGCTGAAGGTGTCCTTTGAGACGGTGAGGTGAGGTGTTATTGATCTTTTGTGAGGAAAGCTCAAAATTGGAGATCTGATTTTTTTTTCCTGGCAGTCGGTTGGGAAGATACATGGTTTCTGAAGGGCGTGAAAGATTGGTGTTATGAGGAGAGTAGTTGGTATGAAAGTCATAGTGGTTAATGCAACCCCAATATTCTGATAAGTTGGTTCCTTAGGATTGATGTTGAGAATTGGAGTGCCCAAAACGTCTTTCTTTACGCAGGAACTACTTGGAATAGAATACGTTCTATCGATAGTTTCTAGAAGAAAGCCTTTGTTATGGTTAACTTGTGCCCTTTTGTAAGAAGAAGTTGGATTTGGTGAAATATGGGTTTGGGCGAATTGGTTGTGAGGGTGGCTTACCCAATCTTTTAAATTTAAGTGGTGGATGGACCGAGGTTTGATAAAAAGTTGCAGCTTTGTAAAACTTTCTGGAGTATATGCCTTTAGTAATGTAAATATGCCACTATCTCCTTTGTTTTCTTTTCGCGGAATTCTGGAAATATCAGTACTCGAGTTTTTGACAAGAGGGAGAAACTTGTAAGAGTTTTTATTGGCTTTTGTCATTCTGGTGTCTGGAGAGGTACTCTCGGTGTCTTTTAGAATTTGCATAGTTGGCCTCCAGAGTCATAGAATTTGCAGTCTTGCAATTGCTTTACTTGATTGTACATAGGAGTGCACACTTGATGCATTCCTTACAGAATGTTCTTTTTCTTGTCTCAATTATGGATAAGTTTCTTGTTGGCTCCTGTTTATGTCTCTTATTCTGTGGGTGTTAATGTTATCTCTGACTATGGATGCCAATGTGTTGAACATGATTATGACTGTTAGTTAATGCTGAATTTTACTTAAGAACTTGGAATCTGACTCCTATATTAGTTATTCTTTATCACCCAAATATCACATGCTGAACATGATTGATTTAACAGTTATTTTTTAGAGATATCGGTAGGATGCTTTTTTTTCTTTCTTGAACTAGTTTTTGCTTCCATGTAGTAAATCCAGATATGGAGACTTGGGGAAGTGTGAGGCATCAGGAATCACATTCTACTCCAGAAAAATCTGAACCAAAGACAGCAATTTCCCCTGTAGCCATTAGCGAATGCGGCCAGAAACTTTTTGCTTCTCAAAATATAGCACCACCGATGGTGCAGACGGAGGTCACTGAAGAGAAAGATAAGGATTCTAGCAGTTGCAAGCCAGAAAAGCTTCAAATAACCATTTCTGAAAGCAATAATCTAGATTCTGCAGTCAACAGGAAAGGCTTGGAGACTGTGATGATAAAGGAAAACCCAAATGAGCTCAGAGGACAGTGTGGAAGTGCCAGTGTCAAATTATCTGATCATGAAGAGGTGGCGGCTAAAACCACCAGTTCCAGCAATATCCCACCACAGGATTCTGTTACCCCCTTAACTATGAGAGAGACTGTTAATGAGAAATCTCATGGTGATTTCGAACTTGGGGAAGATATGTCAATGGATATGGATTTGGATGATGACAATGTGCTAGCAGAAATAAGGTGTGGTCTTATGCTTCATTAAGCATTTTAAATTATGGTTGTTCCTCTGGAAGTATAAGCAATGTTATTCCAATTTTTCTTTGAATTGCTCCCTGGTTTTCTTTGTAAACTCTACCATTCCTTGATTTTAAATATCCATTGATTTGCCAGCGTGGCCTCTTCTGGAGTAAGGCCTCGAAGCCAATCTCCAACTTCAGACCTCAAGAACGATGCCAAGCGCCCAGCCATGATATGTGACTTTTTTGCTAAAGGATGGTGCATTAAAGGGAGTTCATGTAGATTCCTTCACATTAAAAATGAGGCGAACAAGCCTGACAAAGAGCTCGAGAAAGGTGCAGCTGCTGCAAAGTTGGTGAAAGAAGACCACATAGGCGGAGGTATGCAGTTTTGTCATTGGAAGAGCATGGCAGTTTAATATGATGAATCTCCGTTTTGAAATTTAGATCAGCCCTATCTGTCTAATCAGTCTTTCGTAGATTGAACATCAATACATTGTGGGTAACATCCATAAGTTTATTTCTTAAAACTGGCCAAAACTCACAAAACCTGCAAAATCTGGTGAAACCTAGTATTTCAGCTTTACAGCTTCAGGCTGCCTAAATGTGAAAAATGTTTCATCCAATTGTAAAACACGATCATCTCATATTCTCCACATACATGATGCAGAAGAACTAACTTTCAAAAGCTGAAACAAGAAAATTAAAAGAAAGGAGAGGATTCTGTTAGAAGCTGAATCTTACTTATTACAAAAAGGAATACATTAACCTGGACGATCCAGGTTTAAGTGGTAAAACCTTTAACCATTGATGCAAATGGTTCATTTTGATCTGAATATAGAAGCCATGTCCTAAATCAGGTTCAGAAATATTGTAGGGAAATATTCGGTTGCTGGCATGCTTGTTATTGTTGGTTCATACCGAGTTGTTCTCATGATAATGGCTCCAATTCCCTCTCATTTTCTTCAGGTAGAAGTTTTCTGCTTGACAATGGAGAAAGCCAAAGGTTTCAGCGGTCAGGTGACAAATATCAGTTTTCATCACTTCAGCTAAATGACTTGTCTTCAGCTTCGACCACTAAAACCAGATCTAAGGATGATCCGGTGGTTCCCTCCTTTGGGGATGCACGGTTACAAACCTTTGAAAGAAATCAGCCCTCTAGTGCTCAAGGAAGCTGTGAACCTCCAACTAGTAGAGGCAACTCTCTTCTCAAAAACAGCGGGATTCCATACTCTGGATTCTCCAGTGGCTCATATGCCGTGCCAGGCAATCACCACAAGGCTTATCTTAGCAATCTGGATGATCCACTATCTAGCGGAGGTCAATATCTTCGAGATCCGCTGTTGAAAGCTTCTTTCTCAAGTAGTAGTATGTTGTCATCTCATGTTGTTTCAGCTCGGGCGACTCCTCCATTTCCTTCGACGTACCTGGATACAATTTCTCTTGGTTCTCAAAGTGCTTCCCCTTTCTCAGGTTCTGCTTCTAAAAAATTACCTATCACTGGCATAGCTGGGACTCACTTGCACCATGCAGAAAATAAATCTCAGATTTCATCAAATGGCTGGGAACCCTCTGTACCTTTCCGACCATCCTTTTTTATCACCCGCACCTTGATATCACCTCCTCGTGTCCAGTATGACCCTCTACAGGATAGCTTTGATTCCCCTGCCATTAGAGAACCATCTTATAAATTTTCATTTTCTTTCGCAAGCCAAGAGACATCTGCTCTTGCTGCAGATAGAGCTCACCGACAAGTTCATGGTGATGCTTCGGTTGCCCCAGAATCTAATGCCTCAAGCTTTAGTCAGGTCAAAGATAATTTGAATGAGATCAAGATTGATGAAAGTGATGCTGGGCAGAAAAGTGATGGTGCAATACATAAAAGCAAATCAAAATATAAAGAGAGTGTTGAGATGGAAGTTGAGCAAAAGACAAATATGGACAATCAGAAGGATTCAAAAGTATCGCGATATTTTCGTGCTGTTCTTGTTGAGTTTACAAAAGAACAGTTGAAACCACATTGGCGCGAGGGTCATGTCACCAAAGATGTGCATAACATAATTGTTAAAAAGGCTGTTGAGAAGGTTCTTAGCAGCTTCCAGCCGCACCAGATCCCAACAACTGCAGAATCAACAGAGCATTATCTTTCTACTTCACGCCCGAAGATATCAAAACTTATCGAGGTGAGACTAGTTTTCTCTCTTCTAGAAAGACAATGGTGAATGGATATTACAAAATCTCATCCATAACTTGATAATTGTATCTTTCATTTGCAGGGATATGTAACAAAGTATGGAAGATCTTGAGGTGCCGGGCGATTTTGTCCGTCTTTCTGTACAGTTTAAAACATTTGTGGAAGCTTTGGCATAATTAAACGGGAAATCTTGTGGAAATTTTTGGATAATTTACTCCTTTATCAATCGTATTTTATTTTTCTCCTTTTCAGATTATTAGTTAATCAATACATGACAACACTCTTTCTTAGATACTTTTTAGAGGAAAAAAAAAGTTATTAATTACAAGAAACTTTTGCAATAGTGGCCATCAGACTAGACCTAATTTGCTTCTGACAAGTTTCTTCGACTCCTAACCCGGGGAGCACAAAGTAACCAGGGGAAGATACTTGTGGTTGTTGGTCAATGATTTCTCATAAGCTGCAGTATAAGTTTTGAAATTGTCTCCACTTTATTCTTAAGGTTGAATCTGCAATATTTGCTCTTATGATATAATCTGCTCCTTGATCATCTTTTTAAGGCTAACTTTTTGTCCAAGCCTCTTGTAGTTTTGGGATTTTTTCTGTCTATAGCTGTTAGTACCAAAATAGCTTTGATCTGACGTTACTCTATAGTTTTTTTCCATTAATTATTCTATTGGTCTGGTCTAACGATTACTGCTACGGACTTCCCTGACTTTTCTCTAGGCATCTCTGGTTTTACATTTATTCTTAAGGCTGAATGTGATTATGGTCATCCCTTTCTTAGATGCGGTTTCTTGTTCCTTAGTACTGAATCAAACCATGATAGGCTTCTGTATTTGAGACTTCTTATTTATTTTGTTGCATGCACCGAGTTATTGATCCATCTTCTTGTTAGGACCGAGACGAGATTACTTTTGTGGTTTAATTGGTGAAAAGAGGGACTAGTTGCAGTAGCAGGGGTCAGTTCTGTTTTAGCTTCTGTTTGGTGTTTTGAGAGAGCCGAGATGCCCAAATACATCCTTCCGAACCCGATGAAAAATGCAGAGTTATTAAGTACTGATCAGAAGTTTCTAGTTAGAACTGATGTTCCATTGATCAATTGTTAACAAATAGAAAGAAGGTTTTGTATGAACCCAACGTTACAGAAATTCTTGCTGGAATAGCTTTTGTTGAGTCTACAATGATTGCCTGAGCCGGAGAAATGAATAATGTGCAGACTTGGTTTTCAATGGGAAGAACTTGAGTGTCCAGTTAATGTAACTTTGACTGGTTCTGCTATAGAATGTGCTTTGACAGAGGGCTTTTCAGCATGGCACTCCCTGCACGGGGACACTAGTTTCTGGACAAATGACAGATTCGAAGAAGCTTGCTCTTTTTTACCTTCACTTTTCCCCCTTCCGTTGGAATTATCGGCCACCTTCGTGCCATTGGTGTGGTGGGCATTTGCTGGTTTCTTGGTGGTACGAGCTGACTTAGGGGCCACCTGATTCTGCTTTGTTTGATAAAGTAATGCTTGAAGCTGGAGCTGCCCAGTGCCGATGGACTTATCATCAACCGAGCGGTTCTTGCTCGAGTCAGTAGAGCTGGAGTCCTTCGGTGCTATGCTACTAAACTCAAACACTTGCTCTTGATGATTGAAATGCACATTTCTCTTGGTAGGAAGCGTCTTCAACTGCAGATCCTGAACCGATAGGAGCCCAGCAAACGACAGCGAACTGCTATCCGCAGCGAGGTCTGTGGAAATCATGTTTCTCTTGTGGCTTGCCATTGTGTTGTTGCTTGCAGAATCCACTGCTGGTCCTGATTATATATATACATACCCAGGAATCTGTTCCCACCAAGTTAAGTGGTGAAATTTGGTCTTTTCTGTGAATCTCCCTTTGGTTTTCGCATCCAACTTTATTTTATTATCTGCTGTTCTTGTTTTTCTCCTTTTGTTTTCTCCTCTGATGCATGCAGGCCATTGTTGCAGTAAATCTTTTTTGTGTAATATGCTTTAGTTTCTTCCCCGTAAGCGCGTATTATCATTTCTAGATAGAGGGAGTGTTCATTGATTGTTTTCCAGAACTTAAAATGATTATTTTCCCCTAAACTGAAGATTGGTTTGCCACAGAATGGGAGTGTCAATGCCAACTTTTCTTAGAAATAGTGAACTTTCGTGGAATTTTGCAAGAAGTTTATATCAGAGAGAATTCCAAATCAGAAGTTGTGTGTGTGCTGGGCTGATTTATAAATGTAAAAGATTCATCTATCCATTAAGGTTTTGGGTGGAATGCGGAGATTATAACATGGGTATCAAATCCATGTTTCGGGTAGGAAATGGAGATCTTAATAAATTATACTTAGTTTGGATTTGTTAGAATCTTTTCAATACGGCCTCTCGAACGATGGTCGTGCGAGCAATAATACGCCACAAAATTAATTTGTTCTAATACCATATTAAAATCTCCATGTCAAACATGTTATTAGTTGCACCTGATTTATTATTTTCCCGGGTTGGTTCTTTGCCGCAACCGTTGTCAGTGATTGCCCCTCCATTCCTTGAGGCCATTCTCGAAGATGTGAAGGGTCTCAACTGCAGACGATATGTAACTTTGAACGTACACCGGATGAACAGCATACATAATCTTCGGATTGGTGGATATCCCGATGAAGTACGGTACGTATAAAATTGCACATAATTTATGCTAATCTGTCTTTAACCTCTAATATTCGGTGTCGAATTATTATTTTGTAGTCTAGATATGAGGCATTATGCTTTGGAGTTTGAGCTCAGTCAAACATATGAAGCTAATAACTACATGCTGGAAATGGTTAAAAGTAAACAAAGTAACCGGCCTCTATCAGACGGCTCCTAGATGAATCAACCTAGGACTATGGAAATTATTAACAAAGTCAACCTCTGAATTCAATGTGATATGGTGATATTTTATTGACGATGGACATCCCAAGAAGTCGGTACGATTGTTGTTTAGTATATCCATTGTTACATACATCCTTGTCATAATATTTCCTTGCCGTCTTCTCCCTTTTGGCTTCAACATCTGCCGGATCCATTTGCGTCTGATTTGAAATATGCAATATGTTGGATCCGGCAGATCTTTGATGCTTTGACGTGAATTTCCGTAAAAAAATTGCCCCAACACTCAGAAACATGATTTTAACTAGATTGTATAGCTATCAAGGAGGATTTGAGTTCGCGTCTAGGACCATGGTTAAACCTTGGAAGAGTATAAATCTACTTGTTAGGAATTCGAGAATATCAAAAGAACAAGAACGCGAATAATGTACACAAGAGATTACGCGGTTCGGCCTAATGTCCACGTCTACGGGGAGAAAGGAGAACTTTTATTGATGAGTATTCGAGCCACAAAGTCATACATGAACTAAGCTAAGATGTCTTTATATAATAGACAAATCCTTGTACACCAAGAAATATATTTAGGTCATAATACGAGTCTGAAACAAGAGTACAAGCAAAACAAGAAGCAGCTCCACGTAGGACCTCGCTGGCGCCAGATCCCTGGCGTCTGCCACCTTTACAAAATCGCCAATATCTGTAACTTGCCATTGGCGGCAGCCAACTTGGCCACATCTCGCCAATTCCAACAATATCCACTTTTGGTGAGAAGTCATCATGTGGAAGAACCATGAAGCTCTACCTGAACTTAAACAAACTCCACCTTGATGAGATACCACCCCTTGGAGAAATATGGAGTCTCGCGAAATCAAACCAACTCTATCGACTCCACCTCAAACCATAGATACACCGCCATCAATAAGACCATCTCCTATTTCTTTCCACCTTTATACAAATCACTTGGAGACATCTCCCAAACTCGAGCAACTCCTGAGCTTGTTTGGTGTATTCCCTCCAACCCCTATTGAACCCTAACATGCAAGTTCACCTGCTGAAGCTATGACCAATAGACATTCCTCTATTTTTTTAGTCATTTCCATGCTCCGCAACCTCGAACTGCTTCTCCGTTGAACCTTTTTGCCTCGAACTAATGCTACAAACCATAGCATACAATGGGAAGCCTTTTGTTTCACCTAGTAGAACCTTTGACATGTCACGAACTCTACCGTTCGGCCTTGAGTGAGATACCCGATTCACCCGTGGTGTAACCAACGGCTTTGCATTCCCAATGCCAAATCTACCCAATACTTTTGACGTGCACGTTCCTTTAGACAACCATAGCGGGGCCTTGCTAACCTTGTCTCCGCAAATCCCCACTGCACTTAAACTATTCATGTCAAGTCCTCGCTCCTTCATACGATCTAACCTCATATGCCAAAAGCTTTTCCCTTCTCCATCAGAATCCATTGATGTGACTCCACTTACAATTGTGGCCCCCACTAACATGTAGGTATTTCTAGCATCCCTTTTACCTTTCAACACCTTTATATCATTCTTCTCCATCTCAATTAGCTCGCATACAATCTCATAGATGTACCCATTATAATCCAAGGCTCTTAATGAGATCAAATTCTTCTCCAACTTTGGAGCATGTCTAATCCCACACAACTCTCTCTCAACACTCAGATCTTGATTCAGATATCACTTATGCCAGCAATACTACAAGTAGAACCATCACACATAGTCACCATACCTGAATCAACGAAATTGTAGGTGTCAAACTACCCTCTTGGGAGTCATGTGGAAAGAACAAGCACTATCCAAAATTTGTAAATCAACAAGATGCTTAGGACCTGATAAGACAGAAAGACAGTCACCATCCGTCCCATCCGAGTACGTGGCCATATTCATGGATGCCGATCATTTTTCCTTGTGGTCCCGAGTTCTTCTTAGACAATCCTTCTTCATGTGCTTCTTTTCTTCGCACTCGAAGCAATTTCTTTTGAACCTCCTTGACCCCGACTTGGATCCTCTTCCATATTTTTCTTCTCTACGACCATGGCTACCCTCACTACCAGACATTTTATTCGTTCATCACTAGTTTTTCTCCTTTGATGAAACCCTAGCAGAGCACTTGTGATATCATCCAACACCAGGGATTCCTTCCCCCATGTTAGAGTTGTAACCAAACTCTCGTAGAAACTTGGTAAGGAATTCAGCAACAACAATATCTTATCTTCATCCTCGAACTTCACATCGACCCGTATCAAATCACTTACAAGTTGATTGAAACCGTTGATGTGTTGGCTCAAATCTGAGCCCCCCATCATCTTAAGCCAATACAACATTTGCTTAAGATAAAGATTGTTCGACAGAGACTTTGACATATATATATGCTCCAATTTTTTCCAAATCCAGCTGGTGACTCCTCATCCATGACGTGATACGTCACATCATTCATCAAGAACAAGCGAATCGTCGCCACTGCCTTGGCCTCCATCTCTTTCCACTCTTGCTCCTCCATCTTCTCAGGCTTCTTTCCTGAAAATGCGTTGATCATCCCTTGTTGCACCAGCAAATTCTTAACACGCCTTTGCCATAACCCGAAATTTGATGATCCATCGAATTTCACAAAGGCAAACTTCGCGCCGTGATGACCATCCTCCAACCAAGTTCTGATACCAGCTGTTAGGAAATCGAGGATATCAACAGAACAAGAACGCGAATAATGGACACGGGAGATTGCGTAGTTCGGCCTAATGCCTACGTCCACGAGGAGAAAAAAGAACTTTTATTGATGAGTATCCGAGTCACAAAGCCATACAAGAACTAAAGTACCGTGTATTTATATATTAGACAAACCATTGTACACCAAGAAATCAATCTAGGTCATACTAGAAGTCTGAAACAAGAGTCCAAACAAAACAGAAAACAGCTTCGTGTTGGACCTGGCTGGCGCCAGGTCTGACGCCAGGTCCCCGGCGTCCGCCACCTTCACAAAATCGCCACAATATGGAACTTGCCATTGGCGGCAGCCAACAAGTTTGGCATGCGCCAACTTGGCCACATCTCGTCAATTCCAACAATCTACTTATTAAAGAAAACAGAATAGGTTTTTGCATTTCAAATTTTTGCATGACCCCATAATTCTTGCTTAAACTTTGTTATAGCTGTACCTTTGGAGATGGTGGTTGTATCCAGAGATGGGGTTGTATCCAGAGATGGAGGTGTGAATTAATTAAATGATAGTGAAAAAAAGAAGAGGAAGAAGCTGTTGGAGGTATCCAGGAAATGTCCAGAGAAGTGAAAAGGAAAAATATCGTGTTGTATTCCATTTTCACATGTCTATTACATATATACATAAAAGGACTAAACTTGACCATAGGCCCAAGTCACAATTTGGGCTCACATGTCTAACAAATTTGACCAATAGTCAATAGATGATGATAATAGTTGCAACTTGCAAGTCGAAGTTTGGATCTTACAAACTCGTCAAAATGAAAATAGAGGTTTCCTACTTAGCTTGGGCCTGCAATTTAAAACTAACAGCATCATCTGGAAATTTCCTACCGAATCGAATAAGGTTCAAAAATCGAATTTGCAAAAGGTTCATCTGGAAACTAACAGCATCATCTGGAAATAGAGCTTTCCTATATAGCTTGGCACAGATATTGGTTAAAATCGAATAAGGTTCAAAACCGAATTTAACTTTATCGATAAATGCACCGAGAGGCTTCTATAATTTGCAAAAGTAAATATCCGTATTTAAAGGAAAAAAATTTACAATTCTAACTTATCAAAAAACAAATTCTAATTTTCTAATATCTCAGCCCCTATCATTAAATCAGACTTCACTTTCCCTAAAAAAATCATATCACACTTAATTTAATAATTTAATTTAAATTAAACTAGAACAATAATTGTACTTTATTGTGCCACCTCGCCTCGTGCATTTTTTTCTAGACTATCTTTATAAGAATCGAGAAATTAAAGTGTTAACTTTCTAAAGTTTGGAGAGCAAAGGGTAATTTTCCATAAACTCTAGCCGTATTAGGTTAACTTGGGGCGGATTAAGGTTGTTAGCCTTGAAAGCCATGATAAATAGGCTCGTAGGTCGTCCATCCTGTCACAAAAATAACACCAACGATTTTTCCTCTCACTGTGAAGGTGAGGAGCAAAATCCGACTCGGGAGGAGGTGCCAGGAGAGGACGAGACCATCCGGGAATCACTGTACGAGGAGGGTAAGTTTTTATCACTGTTTTTCCTTCTTAAATCCGATTCGAATGTTTCTCAAACAAATCACGTATTCTGTCTCCCAAACAAAAGGTGGTGAGGACGAATCTGTGAGGGGATTATTCGGATTCGAAGGAGTTTCGGAAGGATCGTTGGATTTGGCTCGTGAAGGTTTAAGGATTTAGGAGCAACGTCAGGTAAGTGGAATTCGTGGTTACCTCGTCTGAAACACGTATGATCCGGGTTGGATTCTGACCTAATCTGATTTATGTAATGCTAATGAAACTGTTTCCGTATTGTTCTTTGATCCATAGTACTTTTTTGATTTCCGAAATTTCATGATTCTGTATGTTTTATGGATTCATAATGCTTATGTTCGAATTCTGGGTATGATAAGTTTCGATGTGCATTGGTATGTTCTGATTTTGAGTGGCGGGATTATTTCCATACCTTTTGGGCCCTATAGTTTATATGCATCGTTCAAAGGGGCTACCGGGTAACCCTATGTGCGTGTGATCAAATGGATAGAGTGTGTGGAAATTATTTGGGCTTGTGGGGATACCCTTATGTCTTCTGGGCCCGCGTTCGAAAGGGTACTTTTTTGGTCCCCATGAGAATCCCGTCATGGATATGTTAGGCTCCGGAGTCCTATTTGGTTTAGTTGGTTAAGTAGTCGGTTATGGGATCCCTTTCGACTTGCAAAGTTAATTCCGTTATGCGTATTCTGAGTTTAATATGTTTGTAAAGTATGTTTATTTTCGTTCCACTTACTGGGCTATTCAACTCACCATAGTCGTATGTGCTTCAGATCGTTCATGCGAGGTCCGAGATCGGGAGTAGATGGGTTCATCTGCATGCATATCGCTGTTTTCTTCTCTAATAATAAAGGCTGTCGAATTTCTGACTTTAGTATTTATTTTGATAACACTCGTTGATTTTCGAACGATTGGATACTTTTGGATGTTTTGAGCTATTTTGTAATAAAGTCTCTTGCCTTTCAGGGTAATTAATACCTCGAGTATTTGTCACTTCTCTTTTCGAGTCGTGGCAATCTTATATTATAATATTATTGAATCAATTAATTCAAATTTGAGTCGCATAAATTTTTTTAAAAAATTACAAAATTTTTTAACAAATTTTTAATACGAATGCCTTCTGAAGTGCTCAAACCCAAAATTTGTTGATTAAGCTAAAAAATTTCAGAATTGAAATAAATAACGTGACCAATGATAACGTGGCCCAATCAAAGGGCAAGTCAGTCGATGGACATGGACCCCTAAATTGGATCTGGACCCGTTGGAATCGGACAAACAAACACTCCAAAATACTTAAAGCGGTGGGGCACGTGTCCACCAACTGAATTTTTTTTAACATCTCATCACCAAAACTTAAGGATCAGATATTATTTCGCGGGTCCCACTTTTACTCAGTCATCGTCCATACTTATCCACTTTTTCTCTGCTTACACTCCTTAACTTTTTACTATTTCCACACCACCACTCCGACCCTTTGCCTTCTCCCCAGTTTCACTGGGAGGATAGAGAGTATATTATTGTGCATATTTCAACCAATCAAATTATTAATAATATTTGTCACTAATTTTTTAAAAATAATTGAGGAATAAAATATAATTTTTATAAAGTAGTAGAGACTAGTATTTGTCTAATCAAAATTTTCTAAATAATTTTGTATCAACCTACATTAAACAATAGAGACTAGGTGGTTGAGTTATCATCGGACTAAAATAAAAATATGCTATTATATTCAAACAAAGTTAACTTACCTGTAACAAAATATTATATGTATAAGATGATTATTTAGATAATTACATATAAAATTAATAATACACTCGTATATATTTGACGCATTCATTTGATGGAGTAATAATATTTTACGCGTAAAATTACGTTACAAACATATCTGCTTATTTATCCATCCAAACATGCACATAGTAAAATAAGGCCTGGAGATAGCAAAAGCAGACCCATCAGAGCATCTCTATTAAAATCACCTCTAGATTGGGGTATAATTACATCTTTGGTACTAGCCAGCCACTCCCCACACTATATATAATATAACTGGGTGCAATCTGTGAAGGAACACACCCAAATTAAAGAGAGAACAAATTAATAAGAAGAAGAAGAAGAAGAAATATTAGAAAGATGGTTCTTCTTGATAGGCTTTGGGATGATGTTGTTGCTGGTCCTCCACCTGATAATGGCCTTAAGAAGCTTAGAAAGCTAGCCACCACCACCTCTATCAACACCAGAGGTATATCTATCTATCTATTCTCTTTTACCCAACTAGAAATCTGAATCTTGTTCGAATTTTTTATCGACAAATTGTTCGATTTCTTAGATTTTAAGTGAGATGAGACAATATAATAGCAAAATTTTTTTGGGTATAACATGAATTGCAAATTTACAGGGTTCAAATCATATAAACGTGACAAGTTGTTTATAACAATATGTTATTTTCCAATTTTATTAAAAAAAACTATTCTACGTTGGTCACGTTACAAAAGAAAAATTGTGGAAATTAATTAATGATAATTTTGGTGAAGATACGGAAGGAGCGTTCCAGAGGTCGATGTCGATGCCGGCGGGTGAGCCGTCGACGCCGGTGACGCCGTCGACGCCGGTGACGCCGTCGACACCCAACTCCGCCAAGAAGGAGAACGTCTGGAGGAGCGTCTTCAACCCCGGCAGCAACATGGCCACCAGGTCCATCGGCGCTCACTTCTTCGACAAACCCACCCATTCCAACTCCCCCACTGTCTATGATTGGTAAATTTCCTTTTACTGCTTTCCGAAATTTGGTCGGATCGGATACGAAGATTTTAATTTGGTATTTAAGACGGGCTGATTTGGATGCCACGTGTGACTACTACAGGCTTTACAGTGGAGAAACCAGGAGCAAGCACCGTTGAGGTGGCAGCGAATCTCCTGTCGTTGGTCGTCCGTGTAAATAAATGTCGTTTTGTCATCTACCAAGAGTTTCTTGCAGCTTCTACTCCTTGTCGTTTTTATTTCTTGGTTTTTTGGTCACACTAGTTCATAAATAATGGCTGTCGTCGTGTGGGTTCTTAACCCGGTTTGGTCTTTTTGTCCGAAGTTCCTATGGAACTGTACTGTATTAGGATGGCTGGCGAGCTACTGAAAACTAAATCAACTTATGAATTTTCCCTATTGTGCCAAGATATTTTTTCTAAAATTTCGGTTAGAATTTTTATATCAATATTAATGTGGCAACCGGATGAACAAAAATCTAAAACCGGGGTTCAAAATTATTTTAATTAGTCTTCTTTTTTTGGTAAAACAGATCAAACACGATTACAAAAATGATTCGGGATCAGAAAGATAGTTTCCAAAAGTAAAATAAAAAAAATACTGTAACGCTATATTAGTTGCTGGAAATTTTCTCACAAAACAATTTCATCATCTACTCCGGTGCCTCTACCAAAAACAAAAATTAAAATTGTCCCAGCCACTTCGTTAATTGGGATCTAATCATTATTTAATTTCGTGCTGATCCACATAGTTGTCTAAAGTTTTATCTTAATGCCTTGTTTTTTGTTTTGAGGGGATATTAATAATTTTGGATTGGATTGAGTGAGAACTATTAAAAAATCGAGAGAACGACTTTTGATTAGTCAAATTTATTTTTTAATCTAGATTTTCCTTAGTAAACTAGGAAAAATCTAGATCAAAAAGTTAACTTTTAATCGAACACCGTTCTTAATGCCTTGTTGGTTGGGGAATAGTATATGATGTGATGTTGAATAGACGGGAACGACAATTGAGTAGCGTTAACGTACCAATTATCAACAACGTGGACCATTTAAAAAAAGATTAACAATCTCAAAAAAAAAAAACTCTTGAAAAAAGTGGCAACATTAGTACTTTCCAGTTTCCTCTCCACACTTCATTTTTCAAAACTCAAGAAATAGATTCCGATTCCCATAATTTTTAAGTTTCCAAAGAGGTAGCCAACGTGAATAGAAGTTGATTCAGGGGATCTCATGCTGAAATGTCATTAATTTAAAAAATATTATTGGAGAACTTGTCCCATAAATAAAGCACAATACTTTTAACTCTAAATACATATTTTATTTTACAAAAAAAGTGTTTCAAAATAATGAGTTGAGTAATGAGTCACCAAAAAGAGAAAAATATTGGTTTGTGGCTTATAGCATAATCCTCCTCTAATTATAGAGTTTTAAAGAGTGCGACAAACCTTTGTACCAAAAGTCATACTGCACCGAATGATATAGTACACATTCATAAGAAGAGTTGCAACAACGTTTCATCCACCAAATATCACAAATCCATCCATTTCTCCACACTCATTTCATGTTTATCACTTCAGCAGTTGACAGTTCATGTTGCGTTACTTGTAGACTATGATATATTATTTGGTTTTAATGAGTAGTTTCTCGTGCTATCGTAAACCCTAGGACCTGATAGTTAGATTGACTTGACTTGACCTAAGATTGACGGGTAATGTAGAGATAGGATTGATCGATGACGTTTGATGTGAACTTTGCATGATTGTATTGCTCTGATCTTATTAATGAAATGAAGTTATTTTCTCTGAAAAAAAATGTTATTTTGTTTTAAAATCAAACCAAACAACATCAGCCATCAACAAGGAACATCAACATTCTTCACTATTTTTCATAGTTTCATAAAATTTCTCTTCTTTTATAATCAAAACAATGAAAAAATATTTAATGCACCCTATATAAAATGTTGAGTTATTTCTACCAAACAAAGATGAGATGTTATTGGCTATGTCATTAGTCACTTGTGACTTTTGACCTACATCAAGGATTTTGACTCAGAATGGTGTCCACCCTATCAATAATAGCCAAGGATAGGCATAATACAAAGAAATATTGAAACTATATATCTAACCCAACTCCAAATCAGGAGCGGAGCCAGAAAATTTAGAGAGTGGGGACAATATAACTTGATAATGGTACACATTAGTATTCTGGTTTCAATTTTTAGGTAGATGAATTTTTTTGTGGGGTCAATTTCTAATTTTAGTGGGGATATACATTAAAAATATACCAATTATCAAACAAAAAAAAATTAAGTAGGGGCAATTGCCCCCACTCCCCTAAACATGACTCCGCCCCTGCTCCAAGTTTTAGACCACCCACAACTAGGGGTGAGGATCTTCAGTTCGTGATTTTTTGCCACAATTTTGGGCCCAACACAAAAGGAGAAATTTTTTCCTTTTTCATCCCGCCGGTGTGACGGTGTGCACCAACACTGGTGGTGTGTCGGCAGACACCAGCTGAAAGTCGGGGCTGACGGTGTGACGGCGAGGACACCAGTTTACAGTCAAGAGAGAAGGGAGGAAGAGGAGCGGCGGTCGGAGATGAGAGCAGGAGCAGGGGCCAGAGATGGAAGAAGGAGCATCGATGGTCGATTTCGTCTCCTTCGGTGATTCGGTGATATCTGAAAATAATCAGTGTGACAGTTTATTTTCTTTAGCCCTTCGTGTTTGTTTTGGTGTGACGGTTCATCGGATTTTGTCGGGTTGAGACTTGAGACTCACCCCTACTCACAGTGGTGGCCAAATGACCACCAGGTTAAGCAAAAGAAAAAAAATTAAATAAAAAAGCAAAACTAAAATAGGTGAGGTGCCCGGCAAAGCCAAAAATTTTTAATACAATCAAGTGACACTTGATACAATGTTATTCAATAAAAATATGAAAATTTGTATATCTTTATTCTCTATAAATTGAGCATAATATTTTTAATTCGTATAAAAACTAATTTTTTTATTCTCTATAAAAATTTGTATAAATAATACATGTATGTAGATGAGAGAGAAATTAATTATTTTTTTGATAACCTCGTTAGACTAGGTCATCACTGTGAGTAGAAAAATATTTGGTTGGGTTGGGGTGGGGCCCGATTTGGTACTGGCAATATGAGGCCTGCACCACCATGCTGTAGGTCTGACGCGCGCGTGTCTGATTTTTTTTCAAAAAAAATTCAACGGACCATAACTTTTGACTCTTTTAGATTTTTTGCTATTATAATATATTCTTGGAAAGGAAATTTAACGATCAATACGAATTACGGGCTTATTTTTTTGAAAATCGATGTGCCGTTGGGATTTTTGTGCCGTTGGGATGATTTTGCCGTTGGAATTTTGTGTCGTCGGGATGTTTTGCCGTTAGGGCATTTGTGTCATTGGAGGGCCTATTGTCAGATTCGTGCTGCTGGGCCCCCAGCAACACTGAATTCGGCCCGGGGTTAAGTTGTATGTTGATGAAAGATAAATTAATTATTTATTTGATGAGCTGGTTATACCAGGTCATCGCTGTGGATAGTCTTAGGCATGGTTCATCAAGTCTTTCTTTTTCAAATTTAGGATCTAACGAGGAGAGGAAGTTGATGGAAAATCCATAAGATTTTGCGGGACCTACGGCTACAACCTGGTACTATAAGAAAATTCTAGTATTATGTAAATATTATTACTATTAATAAAATTTTACATATATGGACAATTCTTATTATGATTCAGAAACCATATGTTATGTTTGAACAATGAGGTAGGGGTTTTTTAGTAATCTTATGTGATAATCTAATTGAATCTGGAATATAAATTGGTTGGAGGAATTAACAAGTTCGATTTCTGAAAACTCAAAGGACTAATTTACTAAGTATTGGACCTTCTAGTACATTATATCAAAACTTAGTGACGTCTTATATCCTAAAAATTTTAGTTGACTTTCAAATATAGGATCTACTGAGTTCGAGCTCTGCGTTGGAATTCCATAGAAAGAGCCTTGTCCTCTTTGTGGCCCGACTAGAACTCGGATTAATCAGTCATTTGAATACCCATATTTTCATCCAAAAGAAAAATATGCTATCAGGAAAAAAACTAAGAACTAAGCTGAGGACTTATATACTGTTGATTTCTCCCATCTCTATACTACTGAAAAGAGCAGAGATAAAAACTTGGTTACTCGTTGGCATCTTTCCTTCACTGACTCAACTCCATTTGCTTCTTCTGATACACCAAAATCTGCAAATACAACACAATAGCAATACTCGTCATCGAGACCTCGTGCAAAATACTAGCGAAGTTTAGGGGCTAATAGGCAGCATTTTTTTGTATTCTGACAAAAACTTTAGCCTGATATGAACGTTCTTACCAGATGGCCGCGCAGGAAGTCGTTCGACGGGGATTTCGCCAATGTACCATGCTCCTCTAAAGCTTGTAACTTAAGTTTAAGTGGGTCAATTGAACCAGGTGCAGAAAATAAAGTGGCTGTGGAAACCGAAGATTCGACCTTCGAGTTCGAGTCTTTCGCCAGGTATAATTCTAGCTGATCAGCTTGCAAAGCAGTGTGGAGAGCAACATACTGCATTAGTTGATAGAGGAAACTGGTGATCTGTCTCGTACCGGAAAGAAAAGGGTCTTTAAGGAAATCGAAATCGATCGGTTAATAGGGTAAAGGACTCACTTGGAGTAGGTGCTTTACTGACAAACTTGGTCTGCAACAGAGATACGGACGCTGCAAATTTGGTATGCTTGCCTCGTCAAAAGAAACAAGCAAGATCTGCAGATTTACCTCATCATCGTGCTCCTCCGAATTCTTGAGATAGTCAACTAACTTGGACAAGCGAGTGTTTCGGGTGCCATTTGTGTTTCCATGTCGCGTGTGACTTCGCACTCCATTCTTGCCCCATGTTAGCTTACCTGACGGGCCAACTAGCCTACAAGATGGACCTATTGCTTCTTTTTTACCAGGATCACTTTCATCCTTGTCTCTGTGAGCACTCGACGACCTGGTTCCACCCGATCTCTCGCTTCGTTTTGGTCTCGCTTCTGCACTATGCTCATCAGCAGATGATGGCACTTCGACCTCCTTTCCGTTCTCATCCACATTGTCATCAGATCCTCCATTTTTGGCGCTTAGAGCGGTTTTCTTCTTTCCCTTTGTGAATTCGGGGGCTTTTTGTTGTCGTTTCTTGACCCCTTTCGCTTGTCGACGGACAGTGTTCCCGATGGAGGCTTGGATCTGTCGAAAAGCTGTCAATTTACAAAGACATTTACGAGTAAAAAGTTGCAACTTTCACCTGTTTGTTACGAGCGATCTCTTCCTCATCGAAGGCGAATTCCTAGAGCAGATGTTCGTACAAAATGGTCAAGTAACTATCTAAACAAAACAAAACAAACTCTGACCTCGATCTTAGATGGTACCTCTTCCTCAAATTTGTCTATGTCCGGATATAACGCAGCGATCAATGCATCATAGTTTGGATCATCTCTCAGAGAACGACGACTAGCACAATGAGTTCGGCAAGCAGGGCACTCGTTATTCCTGACAGATGGTTCCGAGCAGCAAATGTTATACGCAGACGCCAGAAAATAAATGAATTTACAGTTCAAAATTACCCGAGCCGCATAGATTTATCAATGCATTCTCTGCAGAACCGATGTAGGCATTCCATCATCGTCCTCGTTCTTCGAATGATCCCTGTCAATGCAAAATGGAATACCGAGCTTTTTCAATAGAATGATGAGAGAAAAAGTTGATGGAAAAACACCAGACACATACATACCTAGGCAGATTGGACACTGCACTTCCTTGCGTATTTCAGACAAATTAACAACAACATATCTGCGTAAAAGGCCCAGGTTGACATGTTAGCTACTAACATACTACTACTCTTTATCCCGTAACAAATTAAGATCGGTCGGACTCTATGCAGCTTCGTCATTGGTTACTCGATTAGTAGTTTTCATGTGAAGAAAACAATGTCATGCTGCACTTTCATATGCATTGAATCGTTCACCGGAAACAAGAACACGAAGCAACATACTTGATCTGTTATGAACACCAGAGGGACAAAAACCCGAATCTAGCAACTTCCGGGTGGAATCCGCAGAAAGTACTACACTTACTAACAACCAACAACTACTTTGCATGAATCCAACAACTACTTAAAAAAGAGCACAAAAACATAGATGAACGCAGCACCAATATCTCTGAACTGAAGCGATCCTGCAACTAAGAAACCAAAGCAATAATAGAAAATTGATAATACACACAAAATCGAAACTTTGCCACTAATCCAAGAGCTCCAAAATCCATCTCCAGTTCACTTTCAGAAACACATCCGCGAATTTCTGTTTTTCCAGACGAAAAACAGAAATTTATCACTGATCCTTAACTCAAATTAAGCCACCTACCTAGCCAGGTAAACCAAATTCTTGTATCATAAACAACAAAAGCAAGGTGGCACTGGAAACCAAGTTACATGCACATTTTTATTTTTTGTCATTGAATCTCTACCATCCGCCGCTATATCGACTAATCCAAAATCCAGCAGGGTGGTCGGCTCTATGCTCTACATATAAACGGGTGACGCTACATGCACATAACGCAAGTCAATTCATTCCAGAGCCAACTAACCACAAACAACTGGGGAAGCTAAGAAAGGAAAAGGGCAACCAAGAGAGTTCGAGTTCGAGAGTTCGAGACGCACTCTTTGTGGTCTCCTCCGTTACTGGACGCCGGGCTCCGATCAGACTCTGGAACTCCAAAACCAAAACAACCCCATTAGCTTCAACCCGCCATTAATGCATGAGAGAAACCCAGAAGACGACGACGTAGATAAATAATATGTATATAATACTTCCACACCTTGGCCTCCACCATTCTCAGCACCCTGGACGACGTCGTCGTCTTCGTAAGAGCTGCGCTTCTGAGCTGGCATTACTAATGTCTCAAGTGTGTGTATGTATGCATACGATCTTTTTCTGGTCGGTATGTCCGTTTATGATTCCGATGCTCGTACCATCTTCATTACTATTACTTATATGTGCGAGTGAAGGTGGTGGAGTTTTGGTTGTTTGGGCTTCAAAGAAAGGAAGGAAAAGAAAAAAGGGCGAAGCGAGGGGCGGATGGGTAGAGAGGTTTTCTCTCGTCTCTCTTGCTGTTATATGAACTTAAAAGTTTTATTCTTTTCTCTATTTTATAGATAGACAGACAGACAAATTGACCTTAGGCTTAACCCCATCACACATTATCATCATTGTTTTTTTTTATTACTTCATGTTCTTTGGAAAAAGAAAAGGTGCACCAAATCGATAATGAAAATTTTTTAAAAGTAATTTTGTACGCATTTAACCATAAAATTTCGTTTGTGTTATCAGCACAAGTTCTAAGCCACCGGCTAAGAAAGTTTTGCAAATTACTATCAATTATACGCCTTAAAGCTATACATTTTCTCTGTTAATATAACATATTTTTTTCACATGAAAGCCCAATGTATGATGCATGCTTGTGATCTTCTGTCAAAAGGCTGCAATGGTATACCGATTCTTCTCTACATTTTTATACTTTGCATAATACTTTTTGGTGAATTTCAGTATTAAGAGTCGAATACCGTAGAACTTTTTTAAGGAGTTGCTTTCCTAATAGTGTTTTTTTTACTTACCCAAAACAACTCTATAAGTGAATCCAATCCCTTTGTTCCAACTCTTGTTTAATATCTCTTACTTTATTTTACATTATAATTTGCGGCTGCTGCCCAGTTGGGTCCTGGTTATTCTCGCTTCAGAGGTGACCAAGTGAAGGATGGCTTGATCCATGTAGAGGAAGAAGTTCAGCAACTTATCCGGTATTGGAGAGGAGAGTGCAGCAAAACCAAAGGGCGGTATGACGATTTGAACCCAAAATTTTTTTAAATGAACCCACGTCACTTGCAATTGAACCAACTTCTGGGACATTGGCTAACTGTACCACAATGGTATACTCGGTTTGACCCTAACACAGAAACAATCACATCCACGCTAGCATGTGACCTTAATGTTATTATTATTATTTTTTGATAATTGACTTTAATGTTATTCAGTATGATTCAATAGTTTTTGAAGCTATTTCTTCGGCTGTAGTAGAGCCTTTTCGTGTCGATGACACCACATTGAACGTGCTATGTGATCGTTTTTCCAGAGTTTTGTGTGGAACTCGGCCTCCACCAACCCTTGGTGGGTGATTGAAGTGAATGGGGAAGCTCCTTCAAGTGGAGGATGAAGGTGTGAAGCATACTGTTGGGATAAAAATGTGAGAACGTCAAGAACGAACGCGTGACGGCCCGGAGTACTCGTCCCAAGGTCGGTCTAACGCCGAAAGTAACAAGGGGTGGCCAAAGCCGATACTATCAATTAACCTAAACTAAGATAAGAGTCGAAGCTTGAGAGTAATTTGTATATTTTGTGTGTCATGTCTGCTTTCCCTGACGCCCTGCTTATATAGAGAAGTCGACCGCCTCAGCCTCTTATTGACTCCTAGTCTAACTCGAAGACTTAAGACTTATCTCTGCTGATGCTCATCTTTAACCAACGCCCGACCCAGACCTCCAATGCTTATCCCTGCTTAACTCAGATTTCTAATACTTATCCTTGCCCAACTAGAATTTCCAATATTTATCCTTATCCTTCGAGAACCCGAGCACATCGAGAGTCTTTGAGCTCTTCAACCCTCCGAGAGTCCGCGTTGAGCTCGGCCTCCTCGTGTATCCTCCCTGCACGATTTTTCCTAGAGTCCACCTAGGTCAGGTCTTTTTAACTACTTCACCAATATCGAACCCGGCGTCTGAACCTCAATCTCGACGACCCAAGGCAAGACCTCTTACTTCGACCATCTGAGGTTGAACCTCCCTATCCTGACCATTCGAGGTCGGGGTGCCTGATTCGATCATTTGATGTCGGGGCGCTTAATTCGACCATTCAGGGTCGAATCCTTTTTTCGACGGCTTCGGGTATGGCTCCTTCCCCCTTAATTCGACGACTTGGAGATGCTCCCCATTAATTCGATGATTTGGAGATTTAGATGACCTTCGACCATCCCACCTGAGTAGCTTGAGCGAAACCATCGAATTAAGGCCCTTAGATGAAATCGTCGACTCAAGGTCTATGCCCATCCAAGGTGCTTATATCGACAATTCCGGACTAGATGACTTTTGACCCCCTTCTACTATGAATTAGAATAAGTTGTCAACTAAAAAGTTGTAGATATACCTGTTAGATTTCCATAGCAACTTGAATCACTTTAATCCGAGGTCTGAATCTCAAGATACGATGATTCGACGATCCAAACTCACCAATTCGACGATTTAAACCATGTCAAGCTTAAATCGACTATTTGACTTGCTTAATTCGACCATTTGGGCTTGTTCCTTTCGACTTCGACGATTTTGGCTTGCCTCACCCATCATTCGACGATCTGGCACCTTGATTCGACCATTTTCAAGCAGATGAGCAATGGTAATGTCAAATAGATATTAGACCCCTTTCTGCTCTGAAGTGGAAGAGGTCGTCAACCACAAAGTTGTAGCTCCATATCTTACCATTTCACAAAACTTTGAATCACTTCAATAGGAGTTCTGAGGCTCAAGATACGGCCATTCTTCCAAAGTCCGTTGGATCGGGTCAACGATCCTTGCCAGATCGTCGACCCAGATTTCAAATGAACTTTAGACCTCTTTAGCCTCCGAATTAGCCAAAGTCATAAACTACAAAGTGATAGATATATATCTTATCTTTACACAGAAATTTAAATCATATTATCGAGACTCAAGCGCCAAGATATGGTCGATTTACTAATGATGGGTACTTGATGTAGCCCCTACCAGCCAATGAGTGCCCGACCTCTTTAAGTAAGCGACCCATCTTGACTTGAGGGAATGCTTTATGACCAAGGGTAACTCAAGATGGACGTGAACATAACCCAAGATGAGGCTGAGTATAATCCAAGCTAACTTGAAGCTGAGTGTAATGCAAGCTGACTTAAGGCTATCCTAAAGGCACCCGACCAAGGTAAGTTCATATCCAAACTCGGGTACCTTGATGATTGTCTTAGTCAACCCCGAGCTCCCAATAAGTTATTTTTGCACTTCAACACATATCATATGTCAGGCGCTATTTAAGCTCTTTCGAGTAAAGAAATAGCGAGTTCCGTTATTTCTGTGGTTACTTCGTGGATATATCATTATTGCTAAAGCTGATCCTTACTTGGTCGGTAAAAGAGTCTTCAAGGAATTATTCAATATTGAAGTACCGGAGGGTTCCCAAAAAGCAAAAAAATTTGTTTGAAAAATGATTGTTGGATCTAATCGTGCCGGGTAATCCCACATTATGAGGTTGCGAACTCTCATATTCAAGGTGGGTTCACTTCTATACAAAGTTTCAATCTTGTGTTTAATTCTTCTATCATACACATTCCTTTCATTTCATTGAAACTACTAGATAATAGAATATTCACCAAAGTTATAGGTGGCTAGAACCGCAAAAGTATGATTTTCTCTGCAAAAGAACCTCGTTGACTTGATTTAAGATTAGTGCTCTTAGCTCAAAACTTGGGCCATGTTTTGTTGAGACCCCTATCAACACTACTTTCTTGGTGTTTGGTGAAGGACCTCAGTGAATTATTGATAGCTGATTGAGGTCAATAAGTTCCTGATCGGAAAAGGTTCCAAAATAAGCACCATCTGATTCTCAATATTACATTTAAAATTTGATTTTATATATATACGCGATAACTTGATGTTCTAGTTAACTTATAAAAAATAATTTGTTACTAGATTATTTTATTATAATTCATTAATGCTTTACTTTTATTGTTATTTTCATTTTTTAATGTGAAGCATTTTCTAATTAGTGGAGGAATACAAATGCATTTGTATCTTTACATTATTGTAATATTGATTGATTTTATGCTGTCATTTTTTTATTATTTATCTTATATAATTGCATAATAATCTCATTGAAAAAATATATTATTAAATGCATATACATATATTTATTATATTTTTGATAAAGATGCCCTTAAATGTAATTTTTCACTTAAAAACAACTATCAACAATTTTTAGAGTGCGGTGGACAGCACCGTCCTGCTCAAATATGAACTGTTGATTTTTAATTCTGGACGGTTGAAATTGCTCAAATATGAACTGTTGATTTTTAATTCTGGATGGCTGAAATTACAAAAGCGTATACCCCTCCCCTTTTTCCATCTAATTTTGCCCCTCTTCGTCTCCGCCCACTAGGTAACTGCTTCACATTCTAAAAAGCAGCTGGAACAAACGGCAAAAACATAAACCTTAGTGATTAACCAAAAATTAGCTGAAGCTCCTCTTCAATTTAACGAAGCTGCAACTTGGACTTAAATAAAACATGAAGTTTGTCCAAATGTACTCTCTGGAATATGGCTAAGCAGTTGGTTTTCGTAGATAAAAAAATCAACAAATTAAAAAGAAGCCGAAGTTCACCTCTTGGATATGGACGCCTTGCTATTACAAAATAATTATTTAAATTGAATGTCGATCCCAATTTCACCTCTTGGATGTTGCAACTGGCGAAGGTGGAAGGTGGAGGGGTTGATTGGAAGTGTTGATCGCCGAAAATCATTACTATATTCATTCCCACATTTCATTTTTATGGATTCCCATTATATTCATTCTTGCAATAAAATATTTTACATTTTTAAATTTTAATTTCAAAATAATTAAAATTTCTTAACAATTACCAATTATTTATTACAAGATTTCCTTTTCCTCCACAAGATTTGAGCCTCGTGGAGGCTTTGAAAGGCAATATTTTCAAAATTATAGTCTAGTCGGCAATTCGACCGGTCAAATTATTACTCGAGGTCATTCACGAGTCAATGTTTGACTGAAACCAGAAAGCAGTCGACCGCTTAAAATTTAGTCGGACTGTCCGGTCAAACACCTCTGAGTGATCTGGTTCGCCCAACACAGTAAAAGTTAATGTTTGTTTTTCTATTTCATCCGATTTAATTCAGAACCAACACTTGCACTCCTACACTCGGAGCGTGTACATTACCTTTGCATCACAATAAACTTATTTTTTTTAACAATTCTCGATAATATGTTAACTAAGTCAAGCAAATTTGATTAGATTATTCTATTATAATTCATTAATGCTTTACTTTTATTGTTACTTTCATTTTTAATATGAAACATTTTCTAATTAGTGAAGGAATACAAATGCATTTATATCTTTACATTATTGTAATTTTGATTTTATGCTATCATATTTTTATTATTTATGTCACGACTCGAAAATAGGAGTGACAAATGCCCGAGGTGTTAAATACCCCGATAGGCACCCGACTTTATTAAGAAATAAATTCAAACATCCGAAAATATTCATCAACTGAAAAATAAACTATTGTCATCAAAATCGAAAATCAACAGCCTTTATTTTTTAGAAGAAACCATGAGGATGCATAGAGCTGAAACCCCTCTACTCCCGATCTCGAACCTCGCCACAACCATATGAAACACATACAACTAGTGTGAGTTGAATAACTCAGTAAGTGGAATGAACATAAACAATTTCATAACGATATTAACCCAACGAACATATGAACATTGTGCAAATCAAAGAGGATCCCCTAACCGACTAACATAATAGGACTCCGGAGCCTAACATAACTATGACGGAATTCTCGTGGGGCACAGATAAATACTCTTTCGTTCCCGCATTGCGGGCCCAGAAGATTGAAGAATATTTTCTCCACGAGTCCAGATAATTTCTACACTCCCTATCTATTTGATTACACGCATCTAGGGTTATCAGGTAGCCTATTTGAAACGATGCGTATAAATTATAGGGTTTAGAAAGGTGTAAAAATAATCTCGCCTCTTAGAAACAGTTTGCGGATACCATATGCACATCGAAACTCATCACAATCAAAATCCAGCCAAAAATGAATCCATAAACATTACAGAATCAGAAAACTTCAGAAATTGGAAAATAATACAGAAACGAATTCATTAACGTCAAAGAAATTAGATTCGGTCAGAATCTAAACCCGAATCATACGTATTTTAGACCAAAATGTGGTTATCTCAGAAAGCCTAAAATTATTAATTTACGAGGTAACCACGAATTCTACTTACCTGATGTTGCTCCTAAATCCGTAAACCTTCACGAGAGACCCTCCAGCGATCCTCCCGAAATCACTTCTTCCCTTACGAAATCGACTTGTCCCCTCACGTCCTCTCCACCTTTTGAAAGAGAAAATATGTGACTTTCCCTTGTGATACGAATTTAAGCAAGAAAACTGTGTTAATAGCTTACCCTCCTCGTATAATGATTTTCAGATGATTTTGTCCTCTCCTAGCACCTCCTCCCAATTCGGATTGCGTTCCTCACCTTCACAGTGAGAGAAAAATTGTGGGTATTTCTATGGTGATAGAATAGACGGCCTACAAATCTATTTAACCTGATTTTCAAAGGCCAAAACCCTAATTTTGCCCCTCTTCGTCTCCAATCACTAGGTAACTGCTTCACATTTTAAAAAGCAAACAAAAGCAGCTAGAACAAATGGTAGAAACATAAACCCTGTTGTGTTTTTCGAATGCTAATTAAAGCAAAAAGTCCAAATTTGGAAAGCCCAAAGTGGAAGGCCCAATATGGAATGGGAAAGGGCAATCCCACATTGGAAAGTGGCACCAACTTTTTCTAGTTTATAAGGAGGTGCTCCTTAGTAGCTAGGAAATAAATTGACCACCTAGAAAGTCAACTCGAACCGTTGCGAGGATGCGAGCACGAGCTTGCGCATGCGCACGTACGTGTGTACATGGCTCATCTGACGCAGGTCGCAATGGGCACTTTGTGGCGCACTTGGCACTTCGCACGTACGCTACGTCTCGAGGAGCCTAAAAGTTTTGGAGGATTCCAGAAAGCTCCAGAGCACGGACGAAGAGGTACAAAGGGCCATAGAGCACCAAAATGCCCACTGAAGAGTCACGAAGGTAGTAGCCAGTACAGGAGACGCGACAGGGTCTCCAGGATATTCCAGAAGTCAGCCAAAGGACACGAGCAAAGTGCCAGGGCGCTTGAAAGGCTTTCAGGCCCTTCCAGAAGGTGATGAGCAATGGTCGTGCCCCTTGGAAGTGCCTGCAAATTTCACCCCTTCATGGACTATAAATAGGGCCTCATGCCCTCATTTGTAATCATCCCAACTACAAGTGCATAAGCATTCATTAGTATTGTAGTTTTCTCTCCTCTCTCTGTAAAATTTTTGAGTATCCAACGGTTCGCCCGAAGCTTCGAGAGTCATTTTGCTACAAACTCAAAGTTCGAAAGTTGTTGTATCTTGGGGACGATTGCCGTAGCCCGTAAGCACTGAATACGGGGCAATCTCGTTATACAGAGAAAGAGTCTAACTCTTGCCTCGACTTACAAGATCTTAATCAAGTACACCACCTCTGACAAATAATAATCGTAAGACGAGATTGCCCCGTACTTGAAGATGGCATCATCAAGCTCTGCACTGACGGTCCCAGGAACTGTCCACGCCGAAAGTCCGGCCAAGTTCAATAGCACCGAGTTTAAGAGGTGGCAACATAAGATGATGTTCTACCTGACGATGCTCAACCTGGTCCGATTCTTGAAGGAAGAGGCTCCGAATGTGGCAAAAAATGAGGCTGATCAACAGAAGATCAACGCTCTGGATGCATGGAGTCACAACGACTTCCTGTGTTATAACTATATCCTGAATAGATTAGACGACACCCTTTACAATGTCTATGCAGGTGCCAAGACTGCGAAAGAATTGTGAGATTTTCTAGAGAAGAAGTACAAGACGGAGGATGCCGGGATGAAGAAATTCATTGTCAAGAGATTCCTCGACTTCCAGATGGTAGATTCTAAGAAGGTCATAAACCAAGTTCAAAAGCTACAGCTGATTCTATATGAGATTCACGCTGAAGGCATATAACTCAGTGAGTCCTTTCAAGTGCCTGCACTAATTGAGAATCTACCCCCCTGTGGAAGGATTTCAAGAACTACCTAAAGCATAAGAGGAAGGACATGGGGCTTGAAGACCTGATTGTGAGACTGAGGATCAAGAAAGACAACCGAAAGTCCGAAGTTAAAACCAACAGGACCAACTCCGAGGCTAAGGTATACCTCGCCGAAGGTGGCACCGGCAAGAAGAGGAAGAAGCCCAAAAATAAGCAGGAGAAGCAAGAGCCAAAGCAAAAGAAGGCTAAGAAGATCAAGGGCAATTACTTCAACTGCGACAAACCCTGTCACATGGCAAATGATTGTCGCTTGCCAAAGAGGGATGATCATGAGAAGGCTAATCTGGCCGAAGACCTGTCTGAGATAGACTTATCCACCGTGGTATTTGAAGTCAATCTGGTGGATAACCCAAGAGAGTGGTTCATTAACACAGGGACAACCCGATATATTTGCTCAGACAAGGAGATATTCTTGACCTATATCTCGATCAACAGATGAAAGTTGTTTATGGGTAACTCTGCAACTTCCCTCGTAGTCGGACTAGGCAAAGTGGTGCTAAAGCTGACCTCCGGAAAAGAGCTGACCCTCAAGGATGTACTGCATGTCCCAGACATTTACAAGAATCTAGTATCCGGCTCCATCTTAAGCTTAGCCAGTTTGAAGCTAGTTTTTGAGGCTGATAGATTTGTATTAACTAAGGCTGGTACCTTTGTAGGAAAGGGTTATTTCGAGAGAGGGCTCTTCAAGATGAATGTAATAACTGTCAAACGCGCCTTTGAGGGCCCTAATAAAGTTGTTAATTCTTCTTACTTGGCTGAGTCTTCTAACTTATGGCATGATAGATTGGGACACGTAAATTTGAGCTCACTAAAAAAGTTAGTAAGTTTAAATTTATTACCTAAAATAGAGTTTGAAAATCAACTTAGCACTAAAATCAAGATAATTCAAAGTGATAGATGGGGAGAATATGTAGCTCCGTTTGAGGAATTCTGTCAATAACATGGCATTATTTATTAGACGACTATACATACTCACCTCAATCAAATGGCGTAGCTGAACGCAAGAATCGAACTCTCAAAGAGATGATGAATGCTACATTGATTAGCTCAGGCTTACCACAGAACATGTGGGGAGAAGTTGTGCTCTCAGCTAATCACATTCTAAATAAACTGTCATACAAGAAAAGGGACAAAACTCCATATGAATTATAGAAAGGGAGAAAGCCTTCCTACGGTTACCTTAAAGTGTGGGGGTGCCTAGCTAATGTAGAAATACCTCCACCTAAAAGGGTGAGAATAAGACCCAAGACCGTTGACTGTATCTTTATCTGATATGCCCATAACAGTAGCGAATACCGATTTCTAGTGCACAAGTCTGAAAACCCTGAAATCAACGAGAGAATGGTCATGGAATCAAGGAATGCAATGTTCTTTGAGAATATCTTTCCAAATAAGGAGAGGAAAGACCCAAGCTCTAACAAAAGAGCTCATGAAGCTACTCAAGATTCTCATCAAGCTGTTGAAGAACCTAGATGCAGTAAAAGGGCCAAAATGGTCAAGTCGTTTGGTCCAAATTTTCTGACATACGTGTTAGAAAATGAACATGGGACAATCTAAGAGGCGTTATCTAGTCCAGATGCTCCTCTCTGGAAAGAAGCTATCAACAGTGAGATAGAATCCATCATGCAAAACCACACGTAGAAAATCGTGGATCTCCCACCAGGTTGCAAGTAGATCTTTAAAAGAAAATACAAAGCTGATGGATCAATTGATAAGTACAAAGCTCGGTTGGTAGCTAAAGGATTCAAACAGAAGGAAGGATATGATTTCTTTGACACGTATTTGCCGGTCACAAGAATCACATATATTAGAGTGCTCATAGCTGTTGCAGCACTCTATAACCTCGAGATACATTAGATGGATGTAAAAATAGCTTTTCTAAATGGAGAACTAGAAGAGGAGATATATATGAAACAATCTGAAGGGTTTGTTACCCCCGGACAAGAACATAAAGTATGCAAGCTAGTCAAGTCACTGTACGGGCTGAAACAGCCGCAGAAATAATGGTATGAGAAATTTGACAGAACAATGATGTCAAATGACTTTAAGATCAATGAGTGTGATAAATATGTATACATTAAAGGCACACTTGATACTTACGTGATTGTATATATGTATGTAGACAACATGCTAATCATGGAAAGCAGTAATGATCTTATCGTAAAAACTAAGAACATGTTAAAGAACAACTTGAACATGAAAGATTTGGGTCTAGCTGACGTCATACTAGGGATTAAAATCTCTAGGATGACTGAAGGAATTAACTTGTCATAATCTCACTATATTGAGAATGTACTCAAGAAATTCAAAATTTTTGACAAACCTCCAGCTAAGACTCCGGTAGACCTAAGTCTACACTTAGCTAAAAATAGAGAGGACCCAGTATCTCAATATGCAAGGATCATTGGGAGCCTGATGTACTTAAAAAATTGTACACGCCCTGATATTGCTTATTCAGTTAGCAAGCTTAGTAGATTCACAAGTAATCCAGGAACGGATCACTGGCTGGCTCTGGAAAGGGTTCTAAAGTATCTAAAATATACTTTGAACCATGGCATACTATATATGAGATATCTAGCTGTATTGGAAGGATACAGTGATGCGAATTAGATATCGGACACTAAAGACTCCAAATCTACCAGTGATTACGTATTCAATTTAGGTGGCGGAGCTGTGTCCTGAAAATCCTCTAAATAAACGTGCATAGCTTGATCCACCATAGAGTCAGAGTTTATAGCACTAGATAAAGCTGGAGAAGAAGCTGAATGGCTCAGAAACTTCCTAGAGGATATTCCTTGCTGGAACAAGCCTGTGCCTCTTGTATTGATACACTGTGATATCATGTCAGCAATAGGGAGAGCACAAAATACTATGTATAACGGTAAGTCTCGACACATCCATAGGAGACATAATACCGTTAGACAGTTGATCTCTAGTGGTATAATTACCATTGATTATGTGAAGTCCAAGGACAACATAGCTGATCCTTTGACGAAAGGAATCAACAGAGATCAAATGTATAACACAGTAAGGAAAATGGGGTTAAAATTCACACAATAAAAGCGTTCATAGCGGTAACTCAACCATGATGAGTGGAGATCCCACGAACTTGGTTCAATGAGACAACTAAGTTATGGATGGCTAAGATAATCACTTGAAACCCTTCCCATTCTCAGAAGTTGCCCAAGTGCGAACCTGCAGAGGTGTGGTAAGATTAAGCGTTTGTACTTTTAATGATTTCTATACTATATAAAGGTAGAGTATAGCAGGATACTCTCGATAGGAGATCACCTATATAAGTGTGAAGTGAGGTCGCTTCAAATAAAAAAATACTTATGAATCCAAGATATGGTCCATGGCTGAAACGGACAAAACGTGAGAACCAAATGATATTAGAGATATCATTGTGTAAATGTTATTGTCTTGGTTTACATAAAAAAGCTGACCAATTCAAGACATCACGTTCACTGAGCAGCAAGTAAATCCGATAATATTTTACTAGAGAAGGTTTAAAGTCGTAAGCTACCTATCTCGATGCAATGATATTTTGTCAGAACTTTTCTTAAAAGTGTCAGCATGCATTAATCATCATTCATGTGGAGGATTGTTAGATTTTTTAAATGCTAATTAAAGCAAAAGCCCCAAAAGTGGAAAGCCCAAAGTGAGAGGCCCAATATGGAATGGGAAAGGGCAATCTTACATTGGAAAGTGGCACCAACTTTTCCTAGTTTATAAGGAGGTGCTCCTTAATAGCTAGGAAATAAATTGACCACCTGCTCGGACCGCTGCGAGAATGGTGCGTAGCACCATCCGAGTACGAGCATGAGCACGCGCACGCGTGTGCGTATGGGGTATTGGACACAGGTCATAATGGTACTTTGTGGTGCACTTCGCACGTACGCTACATCTTGAGGAACCTAAAAGTTTTGGAGGATTTCGGAAAGCTCCAGAGCACGGACGAAGAGGTACGAAGGGCCATAGAGCACCAAAATGTCCACCGAAGAGTCACGAAGGCAGTAGCCAGTACAGAGGACGCGATAGGGTCTCCAGGATGTTCCAAAAATTGGCCAAGGGACATGAGCAAAGTGTCAGGGTGCCTAAAAGGCTTCTAGGCCCTTCCAGAAGGTGATGAGCAATGGTCGTGCCCCTTGGAAGTGCCTGCGAATTCTACCCCTCCATGGCCTATAAATAGGGCCTCCTGCCCTCATTTGCAATCATCTCAACTACCAGTGCATAAGTATTCATTAGCATTGTAGTTTTCTCTCCTCTCTCTCTCTCTCAGTAAAAGTTTCGAGTATCCAACGGTTCGCCCGAAGTTTCGAGAGTCGTTGTGCTACGAACTCGAAGTTCGAAAGTTGTTGTATCTTGGGGACGATTGCCGTAGCCTGTAAGCACTGAATACGGAGCAATCTTGTCTTACGGAGAAAGAGTATAACTCTTGCCTCGACTTTCAAGATCCTAATCAAGTATACCACCTCCGACAAACAATGATTAACCAAAAATTAGCTGAAGCTCCTCTTCAATTTAACGAAGCTGCAACTTCGAGTTAATAAAACATGAAGTTTGTCCAAATGTGCTCTCTGGAATATGGCTAAGCAGTTGGTTTTCGTAGATAAAAAATCAACAACTTAAAAAGAAGACGAAGTTCACCTCTTGGATCTCAATCTTAGGCATGGAATTGACAGAATTTCATATTAAAATTCTTGCGCTAATTTGAGACGAGATTCCTTGATTTAGTGGGAGGATCTTTTCGAGTAATTCCGTTGTGGTCTTTCCATATTAATTTTTTATTAAACTTTAAGAGAAAAAAAAATAAACTTTATAAGATTTACCGTAAAATTATTTCGGTCCTGAATAATATGTTATTTTTCTTCTTATGATAGTCGTCTAATTAGGGCAATTTACTTTTTCTTGCCTTTTCTTACCTTTCTTTCCTCTGCTTGCCTTTTCCTTGCCTTTTCTTGCCTTATCTTTCCTTTTCTTTCCTTTTCTTGCATTTTCTTGCCTTATTTTGCCTTTTCTTACATTTTTCTTGCCTTTTCCTTACCTTTTCATGCCTTTTCTTTCCTTATCTTCCCTTTTCTTGCTTTTTCCTTCCCTTTTCCTTGCCTTTTCTTTCCTTTTCTTGCCTTATCTTACCTTTTCTCGACTTCTCCTTACCTTTTCTTTCCTTTTCTTATCTTTTCATGCCTTTTCTTGCTTTATCTCTCCTTTTCTTGCCTTTTCTATGCCTTTTCTTTCCTTTTCTTGCCTTTTCTTTCTGTTTCCTTGCATTTTCTTGCCTTTTCTTTCCTTTTTCTTGCATTTTCTTGCCTTTTCTTGCCATATCATGCCTTATCTTTCCTTTTCTAGCCTTTTCTTGCCTTTTCTTGCCTTTTCATGCCTTTTCTTTCCTTTTCCTTGCCGTTTCTTGCCTTATCTTTCCTTTTCCTTGCCGTTTCTTGCCTTATCTTTCCTTTTTTTGCCTTTTCTTGCCTTTTCTTTCCTTTTCTTGCCTTTTCATGCCTTTCCTTGCATTTCTTGCCTTATCTTGCCTTTTTATTCCTTTTCCTTGACTTTTTTGCCTTTTCTTGCCTTATCTTACCTTTTTCTTGCCCTTTCTTTCCTTTTCTTGCCTTTTCTTGCCTTTTCCATGCCTTTTCTTGCCTTTTCCTTGCTTTTCTTGCCTTTTTATTTATTTTCCTTGACTTTTCTTGCTTTTTCTTTCCTTTTCCTTGCCTTTTCTTGCCTTATCTTTTCTTTTCAATCCTTTCCTTGACAGTTCTTATCTTTTTTTGACTTTTCTTATCTTTTCTTTCCTTTTCTTGCCTTTTCTTTCCTTTTCATGCCTTTTCATA
Source organism: Hypericum androsaemum (assembly GCA_963995505.1). Lineage (NCBI taxonomy): Eukaryota > Viridiplantae > Streptophyta > Magnoliopsida > Malpighiales > Hypericaceae > Hypericum > Hypericum androsaemum. Next base: position 13,221,023 of record OZ023192.1, read on the forward strand.
ACTTTTCCTTGCCATTTCTTACCTAATCTTGCCTTTTCACTGACTTTTCTTTCCTCTTGTTACCTTATCTTGCCTTTTCTTGCCTTTTCTTTCCTTTTATTGCCTTTTCTTTCCTTTTCTTTCTTTTTCTTGCCTTTTCTTGCCATATCTTTCCTTTTCTTAACTTTTCTTTCCTTTTCTTGCCTTCTCTTGCCTTATCTTACCTTTTCCTTGACTTTTCTTTCGTATTCTTACCTTATTTTGCCTTTTCTCACCTTATCTTCCTTTTCTCACCTTATCTTGCCTTTTCTTACCTTATCCTCCTTTTCTTTCCTTTTCTTCCCTTATCTTGCCTTTTCTTCCCTTTTCATTACTTTTCTTTGACTTTTATTTCCTATTCTTGCCTTTTCATTCCTTTTCCTTGCCTTTTCTTGCCTTTTCATTCCTTTTCTTGACTTTTCCTTGCCTTTTCTTACCTTTCTTTCCTCTGCTTGCCTTTTCCTTGCCTTTTCTTGCCTTATCTTTCCTTTTCTTTCCTTTTCTTGCCTTTTCTTGCATTTTCTTGCCTTATCTTGCCTTTTCTTACATTTTTATTGCCTTTTCCTTACCTTTTCATGCCTTTTCTTTCCTTATCTTCCCTTTTCTTGCTTTTTCCTTGCCTTTTCTTAACTTTTCCATGCCTTTTCTTGCCTTTCTTTCCTTTTCCTTGCCTTTTCTTGCCTTATCTTTCATTTTCTTGCCTTTTCTTGCCTTTTCTTCCATTTTTCTTGCCTTTTCCTTACATTTTCATGCCTTTTCTTTCCTTATCTTGCCATTTCTTGCTTTTTCCTTGCCTTTTCCTTTCCTTTTCCTTCCTTTTCTTGCCTTATCTTGCATTTTCTTGACTATTCCTTGCCTTTTCTTTCCTTTTCTTATCTTTTCATGCCTTTTCTTGCTTTATCTTTCCATATGTGATGTCTGGTCTAGTTATAGTTAAATATATTAACTTCCCTACAGTTCTCTGGAATCGACCAACATCATTGTACATTTTCCCTTCATGATTATTGATCTTTAAATTTGGTTTAATAGAAGTCTTAAATGGTTTGGAACCTAACTTCTTAACATCCTTGAGCAAGTCAATAACGTATTTCCTCTGATTTAGAAAAACACCTTTGGAAGAATATGCAAACTCTACTCTGAGAAAATATTTCAGCTTTCCTAAATCTTTTATGTCAAATCTTTTATGCAAATCCTTCTTAAACTGATCAATAAGTTGGTCATTATCACCTGTAATTAAGATATCATCAACATAAACACATACCACGATCTTACCTTTGCTGGTGCAAGAGACAAACAAAGAGGAGTCTGAATAGCACTTTCGGAATCCCAGTTTTAACAATTCACCACTCAGCTTGGTGTACCAAGCCCTTGGAGATTGTATGAGGCCATAAATGGCTTTATTTAACTTGCATACCTTACATGGACCTTCATGCTCAAGACCTGGTGGCAAATTAAGGTACACTTCCTCCTCAAGAGTGCCTTGCAAGAAGGCATTCTTGACATCCATATGCTGCATATTCCACCCAAGATTGACAGCAATAGAAACAAGAATTCGGATGGTGTTCATTTTAGCCACGGGAGCAAAGGTTTCACCATAATCAAGACCTGGAGTTTGGGTGAAACCTCTTGCAATAAGCCTGGCCTTATGTCGTTCAATTGATCCATCACTCTTATGTTTAACTTTGTAAATCTATTTACAATCTATGGCTTTTTTTCCAAGTGGAAGGGTAACTATGTTCCAAGTTTTATTCTTCTTTAATGCTTCCAATTCTTCTAACATAGCATCCTTCCACACTTTATGCTTAATAGCTTCTGCATAATTTTTTGGTTCATGAGCATTATCTAAACATGTTAGTTAGGCCGTATGTGATCATATGACAAGTAATTCTCAATAGGATAGGCAACCTTATATGTCTTAAACTCTTTTAGTCTGCTGCTAGGAATTCTAATCCTAGTTGATCTTCTCAATTTTAGTTGCTGGTCAGCTTCTTCACTCTCAATTTCATCATGACTAGAGTCTATAACTCTAAGAGGAGAATGTTGAGTAATACCTAGTCTTTCTTCTGATACTTCCATTCCAGTTTGCTCTAGAGCATCCAGTTCTTGATCATCCAACTCTTCGGAACCTGCATTTTGGTTTTTAAGCTGTAGAACCTTTTGATTCTCAGATTTGTTAGTATTGTGAGTAGGCAAGCTAGATGTAGTGAGTATGGGTAATGGAATAGCTGAATCAACTTTACCAGGTAAAAACTCCTCCCCCTTACTTCTGTACTTCCCTTCTGATGTGAATAGAGGGAGATATTCCACAAACTGAATATCTCTAGAAACCATCCTTTGTCTTAACTCAGGACATTAACACTTGTAGCCCTTTTGTGTTTTAGAATAGCCTAAAAACACACACTTGATAGCTCTCTTATCTAATTTGTCCCTTTTTTCTGATGGAACATGTACATAACAACAACATCCAAAGACCTTTAGATAAGAGAGATTAGGTTTCTTATGTGTGAGGATCTCTAGAGGTGATTTCAGCCTATTGAGTAAAGGAGTAGGCAGTCTATTGATCAAATGACACGCAGTAACTGTTATTCTTACGCATCAAAATTCCTTTACCAGGCTTGCATTTCAAGTACTTCAAAATTCTCTCCATAACCTCAAGATGTTGGACACGAGGAGAATGCATGATTCGAATCGTACTTCACCTTCCATCATTAAGGCTCCAAGTTTGGAGTTAAAAGAGCTACCCTCCCACTTAAGATTTGCATTCTTGGTGGATGGATGAAGACTCCCCATTAACATCTCCAACAAGCTCTCTAAGGAGTAAGATGAGAAGGTGCTTGAAGTTGTTAACAAACGGATCAAGGCCATGGCATGCTAAATATCTGATATCAAGGGGACAAATCTCGACATGATTATGCATTACATCCACTTGGAGGAGGGAGCCAAGCCAGGAGTGGAAAGGCTTGCTATTACAAAATAATTATTTAAATTAAATCTCGATCCATATTTCACCTCTTGGACCATGGATGTTGCAACTGACGAAGGTAGAAGGTGGAAGGTGGAGGGGTTGATTGGAAGTGTTGATCGCCGAAAATCATTACTATATTCATTACCAGATTTCATTTTTATGGATTCCCATTATATTCATTCTCGCAATAAAATATTTTACATTTTTTAAATTTTAATTTCAAAACAATTAAAGTTTCTTAACAATTACCAATTCTTTATTACAAGATTTCCTTTTCCTCCACAAGATTTTAGCCTCGTGGAGCCTTTGAAAGACAATGTTTTCAAAACCATGGTTTCGTGTACCGTTTAAAATTTGGTTAGACTGTTTGGACAAATACTTTTGAGTGACCCGGTTCGCCCGACACAGTAAAAATTAATGTTTGTTTTTCTATTTGATTCCATTTAATTTAGAACCAATAATTTTATTTCTACACTCGGAGCGTGTACATCACCTTTGCATCACAATAAAATTATTTTTTAACAATTCTCGATAATATGTCAAGTGTTAACTAAGTCAAGTAAATTTGACTAATATGTCAAACAATAGAACTTGTATCATCATTTTCATGTAATTCTAGACTTGTTAAATTAATGTTTGATCATATACCATAGTTGGTGAATATTTGAACTTATTTGATATTTTTATCATTTATATGCTAAATTAAAATTATTTTACCGTATTTAATAATTATCATAATAAAACAAAAGAGTCCTAGTCCGATGAGCGATTTGACCAGGTGGACCGGATAAACATAAAATTGAAGATTTTTGGGTTGTCTCTCGGTTTGGTTTTAAAAATATTGTTGAAAGGTGATAAAATTCTGAAGCGTGAAAAATACTCGAACACGATAACAATCAAGATCAACTTGGAATTCTCACTCAAGGAGAAGTTACGAGTGGTTCTTGACGGTTCCAAAAGAAGGGGAGGTGGGAGAGAAGAAAGGGGAGGTGGGACAGATTTTCTTAACTAACTTGGTTAAGCCTTTTCCTCTACATTCATTGACATAATGATCCTTTACACATGTTGTACCAGTTTTTATACATAACAAAGAAACTAACTTACAAAGGAAATAACTGACACATCAAATTTACGGCCCATTTGGGAACAAAGAACAACCCAACTAATTAAGAACCCAACAACTAATACTTGGGCCCACGGCCCATAATGTCTTGTCTTCTCCGCCCGACCTCGAACGACCCATTGATTTTACTAGGGGTGTGCAAATGGTAATCGGTAATTGGTAAATTCGATAAATACCGATATTTGGTAAGTTTGAGATCGGTAATTTGGTATTTGGGATTTAATTTAGTAGGGAGTTTCCAAAAAATTCGGTAAATATCGGTATTCGATAAATTTTGGTAAATACTGATATTTTACCAAAATTTACCGAATACTGAAGTACTAAATTGATCTTTTCCCAAGTATAAATAGAATTAAAAAAATAACCTTACACTCATTCCCTCATTCTCTCACGTAACAGAGATGCACAAAACTCTCCTACGGTCCTACCTACCAACTAGTATATTGAGGTGTGAGATGATGCATATGAGGTGTGTAGCACATATTGTTAATTTGGTTGTGAAAAAAGGATTGAAGTTGATGGATGTTTCAGTGATGAAGATTAGAGAAGTTGTGAAACACATAAAAGCATCTCCGAAGAGGTTAGAGAAGTTTAAGGAATGTGTCAAGGCAGAAAATATTGATAGTAAGTGTTCATTGGTGCAAGATGTGACAACTAGATGGAACTCAACTTACTTAATGTTGGCGTCTGCTATCAAGTTAGAAAAGGCTTTTGGAAGATATGAAGATGAGAATGAAAGTTTCAGGAGTGAATTGACAGATGATAAAGAAAAATATTGGGTACCAGACTTCTCAGATTGGAAAAATGGTAAAAGGTTTGTTGTGTTTCTTAAACATTTTTATGAACTAACTTTGAAAGTGTCTGGGTCTAAGTTTGTTACTTCCGACACTTTTTTTCATGAGATTGTGACCCTAGATGAGGCACTAAGAGAATGGAAAGAATCTTCTGATAATGACATTGTCAGAATGGCAATTGCCATGAAAGCCAAGTATGACAAGTATTGAGGAGATCCTGAAAAATTGAACAAGTTGCTCTTTGTTACGGTCTACTTTGATCCACGTGTGAAGTTAGATTATGTGGAGTTGTGCTTGAATGACATGTATGGGGAAATGCAGGTATAATGTTTACACAAGTCAAAAGCGCACTCTATACATTGTTTGAAGATTATAGAAAAAAATGGTTGAAGAAAAATGGAGGAGATATAAGTATGGAAAATGATGGAGAAAGTGGTGACAAGGATCAATGGAAAAGGACAAACTTGGCAACGAGTGAGTTGAAGATGTTCGAGAGACTTGAGCGCCTTAACAAGATCAAGAAAGATAGTGTTGGATCTTCGGATGGCAAGTCCAAATTGGATAGGTACATCAATGAGGATAGAGAGAGATTGCAAACCAACACCAAGTTTGATATCCTTGGTTATTGGAAAAATAATTCCTTTCGGCTTCCTATCCTTAGACAAATGGCGAAAGACATCTTAGCCATGCCTATCTCAACGGTTGCTTCAGAATCTGCATTTAGCACAAATAAGTAAATATTAAATATTCCTTTCGGCTTCCTATCCTTGGACAAATTGTTATTTCAGTGTTGTTAATATTGTTTGTGAAATAATATTCATGCCATATTAATTATTTATAGGTGGACGAGTGTTGGATGCTTTTCGGAGTTCTTTAGGTCCAACTAGTGTGGAAGTATTCTTGTGTTTTCAAGATTGGCTCAAAAATTCTAATTTTCAAATTGAAAATCTATAAAAACTCATCGAACAAGAAGAAGGTAAAAAGTCTTATTTTGTAGTCTTCATTTTCATCTTATGGTTTTATATTTTTAACATTTAATAGTTTTATTTTGTGCTCTATTTCAGAGTTGTCCAAACTCTCTTTGAATTCAGGTCCAAGTTCGACGCTTACTTCCACTTCCTCCAACAACCTCAGTGACTCCGATGAATTTGAATTTTTGTTTATTTTTTTAGGGTCAAATTTGTGTTTATTGGAACAATATTTGTAATGATGGATTGATGGACTTATTCTTGTTAGATTTGAATTTGTGTTCATTAGAATAGGGGTGTGCATTCGGTATTTACCGATCCTGATTACCGAATACCGAATTTACCAAATATCGAAATGCTAAAAAAGGCTCTACCGATCCCGATCCCGATCCCGAATAGTATTTGGTAAATTCGGTATTTACCGAATTAAATTTTGGTAAATTCGGTAACCAAATTTTTTGAAAACTTTATAATTCATCATTAAATTCAATCAAAAATGCAAAATAGTTTCAATAAACACAAATTCAATCTAATAAGTACAAGGCCATCAAGTCTAATTAGTATAAAGTCTATCTAGAGCATGCACTTTTTGATGAGGCCCAAAATTTTTTTGGTAAATTATCTATTATTTGGGTTATATATCTATCAATATATTTGGTAAATTACCATTTCGGTAAATTTGGTATATTCGGTAAAATATTGGTATTTATCAAAATTTATCGAATACCAATATTTATCAAATTTCTCAAAAAAATTCTACCGAATTGATTACCGAATATCGATTTACAGATTCCGAATTACCGATTACCAAAATTTTACCAAATTTACCGAATTCTAATTACCATTTACTCACCCCTACATTGGAACTATGTTTATTTATGGATTAAATATAAGGCTGAGTTATATATTTCCAAAATTTTGGTAAATATGCTAAATACCGAATTTAACAAAATTTAGTTCGGTCAATACCGAATTTACCAAATATAATTTGAGATCGGGATCGGAAGGAAGTTTTTTAGTATTTCGAAATTCGGTATTTGAAATTTGGGATCGGTAAATAACGAATGCTCATCCCTAGATTTCACCACATAACAAATTCTCTCAACAATAATTTAAAACCGCTATTATCTTCAAAAATTTAAACTCAAGACCTCGTGTAAAAAAAAATCAAACAATGTGAAATCCTCAACAACGACAAAACATATAAGGTGCTAACCCCTAAAACAAACTGACGCCATCCTCCTCGGGAGAAGCAATAGAAAACTATCCCTCCACTTTCTAAGAAAAAGAACAGAAGCTTCAACAATTGCCGCCCCAACCAACAATAGAAGTAGCTGCGAATAGAATCGAGAAATGGGTTCTCCTCAAGTTGCGGAATTGGCCCGGAACTTGGGCGCCATGGTCAGAGTCCATGGCCCTGTAAGTTCCCCTCCTCCCCCCCTTTTCAATTTACACCGCTTACTTTTGAGTCCCGTCTTGTTCTAAAAGACTCAGTCTTTAGGACCCAAAGAGGATGAAGATGAGGAGGCACGCCTTCCACCACTACAAGTGAGCTTCTCGTCTTTTTCTTGCTTTGGTTTGTGTTAACTATGTTTTAGTCTTAATTGCTCATGTGTGTGTTTGTGTGTGTTGGGTTTTGTCTGAAAGTTCTGGGACGACGACGATTTCTGCTTCTGGGTTGTTGTTGCCGGACACCCTTTTCGATTCGGAGTTGGCGAAGCGGTTGTTCGATTGTAATGGTGATGGGGTTGTTGGGCTGGTTGTGACCGTTGCAACTGTCGTTGAGCCGTTTTTGCCGCTGCAGCATCGACAAGGAATCTCTCAGGTCCGGACCATGAAAGGCGAAATGCCAAGTCACTTTGGTTTGGTTTGATGATGGTCTTTTAGTACTTAAAAGTTTTTTTTTTTGCTGTGTTATAGGGCCGGCCCGAGTTGATTCCTGGCGGCCAGATTGATGTGATGCTGGAGGTAATGTGTTTGCTGAGTGCATTTTGTTGTTGTGTGATTTACTATGTGGGGTGATTGCTAGCTATGGAGGGTTCTGATGTTTCAGGGGAACTTGGTGACAGAGGGAGACAACCGGGAGAATATCGGTATAGGCACTCCTCGCTGGCTTAAGGCATCTCTTTTAAAGTTGGTAGGTGATAGCTTTATGCTGTTATATAGATACGCAAATTGATGAGGTAAATATCGTTGGCTGAGATTTGTTGATGTTATGCTGATGATTTATCTCATGAATAGTGGATGCATTTTTCTCAATCTTTAGCTGCCATATGTACCTTCCTACGCAAAAATCTGTCATCTTTTTTCTCGCTTTGGTTGCAATTTCTCCATGTTGTTATCTAGTTTTTTGAAGATGCCAGTTGAGCATTAGTTAGGTTCAAATCAACATTGTGATAACCTTTCTTCAGTCATTTTGAAGTTAGATGCTTTATGAGGCCCAGTTGTGCTTCTTGTCCTTTTCGTTGGCTACTTCTCCTAGGAACTAATTCAGTGTGCAGATGTTGTTAATTGTTGCTTTAGTATGTAAAGGTGTGGACATGAGCTACATGTTACTGACATTTTAATTACTCATGAAGGTTGATGTTCCAGTATCGGCCCTGGCTGTCCAATCACTAATTGAAGCTTCTTCTGGCTTAGTAGACCTGGGGTGGGAGGTTGGTTGGTCTTTGGCTTCACATGATGACAGTCCTCAGCCTTTCCCCGATGCTACTGGAGAACAGGTTAGCTGAGCGCATGTTTTTTATACCTTAAATGACGTTTAGGCCATGTTCTAATCCTAATTTCCATACACACCGTGATCTGAAAGCATGGACCTAATATATTTGTTGACTCCATTCATATATTGGGCATCCCCTTGGTGTATGGTGAGCATTTTCTGGTGAATACTTTTTTTAGATGGAGATAAAAAGTACATATTTGCTTTGTTGTTTATGTTGTATGGGTGGTGAATAGGTGCGACACTGGCATGATCTATATAATAATAGCTTGTGACATGAAAGGAAGGACAATAATCTTTAATACTTTCCTTTAAAAATTTTTTTTTGCGGAGAGATCGGGGATAGGGTGTGCTACCTATACTTTGAGAGAATGCGGTTTAGAATAGTTTTTACAGTTACTAGGTTCAGGAGTATGCAAACAGAATTCATACCATCTATAGCTGAGCACCATTCCACGATTCATACCATTATATTTCTCATATTTGACATCATAGAAATGACCAGCAATTCCTGAATCAATTATATTTCTGTTATACCATACCAATTTCAGGCTGAAAATAGCAACAAATCTTTGTTGGAGAGTCGTGGACGTGTTGAAACTGCTCCTAATCTTGTGGGACAATCAACTTCTAGACTTGCAATACTTGGCATTGCATTGCCTTTGAAGGTAAAAATGCCTTATTGTTTTAGGTTAATGGTTCTTTCATGTGATATTTGGTGGTGATACCTGCGCTAGATTCTATGCTGGTTGAGTTTTTTTTGTTTTGTTTTCTTATTGCTTACGCTAGTCATGAAACCACAATCCAGGATATGCCAACGGTCAGTGTTTCAACTCTGAATAGAAGGGGGGATTTCATCTTAGCTGTGGGCTCTCCTTTTGGTGTTCTTTCACCTCTGCACTTCTTTAACAGGTACTGTTTATTTCAGATCTCACCCTTTATCCATTTGTTTTAGATCTTGAACCAATTTAACAGAGTAAAAAAAATGTGTCTTGAAACTTGATTTGGCACCATACCATCATCTTCTATTTTTGAATATGTGGAATAATATTGATATGAACAAACATTTACAATTACAACAAGCAACAAACCTGCTCGCTGCCCACCCAAGCAGAGCAAACAGATACCGAGAGCAAAACCATCATCGTCTTGTTTGTTCTACTAGATTGGCAGTTGATTTTCCTGTTTGCTACAGTGGCATTTTGTGCTAGCTATGTGCTCCATTGGCTTCTTTATACATTATTTGCATGCTTTTGACTCTCGCGTGAGTGCTAAAATAAAATATCTTGTTGTTTAGCACTTCTTGTGGTCTTACTTATTATTTCCGTATGATTTGTATCAGCTTGTCCCAGGGATCCATTGCCAACTGCTATTCGTCGGGGTCATCTAACATATCCTTGCTGATGGCAGACATCCGTTGTCTTCCAGGTTTGAACATTATTTGAAGGATAGTATTTTTTTGTTTGCTTGGTGGAACTTACCGTTTGGCTCATTTTAACTTTTATTGTAGGGATGGAAGGTGGCCCAGTTTTTTGCGAACATGCTAATCTCGTCGGTATCTTGATTAGACCACTGAGACAGGGGACTAGTGGTGCTGAAATTCAGGTAATTTTCGGACATTTATTTTTGAAGTGTTCTAACTGAGTGGTGGTGGATCCCACAAATTCTAGCTTTGGGTAACAGCTTGTGATTCCGTGGGACGCCATTGCAACTGCTTGCAGTGACTTGATGCTGAAGGAGCCTCTAATTGCAGAAAAAAGGACTGGTATTAACAAGGAAAACTTAAATGCCGTAGGGACGTCATACAACATCAAGTCGGATAGATCCCTTCAATCTAATTTCGATCTTATTTCTCCAAATCGCCATTTGTCGCTTGCAATTGAGAGTTCCATGGCTTCCATATGTCTCATTACCATTGACGATGGAGTATGGGCGTCCGGAGTCATGCTCAATGATCAAGGCCTCATACTCACAAATGCTCATCTGTTAGAACCTTGGAGATTTGGGAAAACAACTACAAATGGAGACATTACAACCAAAGCAGAGATGCAGTGCTTTCCATCTCAAAAGTGTCTGCTTTCGAAGAATAGTGGACTTGATGACCATCCGAAAAGTTGGCGGTCCCTAAGGGACTCATCTATGGTTGACGAAAACCAGGTATACAAATTGAGCTTTCCCCAGAAAGGCTACAGGAAAATACGTGTTCGCATGGACCATGTTAACCCTTGGATTTGGAGAGATGCAAAAATTGTTTTTGTCTGCAAAGGGCCTTTGGATGTGGCTCTTCTTCAACTTGAATCTGTTCCAGAGAAGCTTTGCTCAGTCAAAGTAGATTTTAGAAGCCCCTCTCCGGGACTGCCGGCTTATGTTGTTGGCCACGGACTATTCGGACCAAAATGTGGTAATGGCATTTTTTCTTATTTCACTTCCATATGTTCTGACCGTTCGCCTAATATTTTTAAAGCAATAGCTTTAATATGTTAACTAGTCATCTTTTTCGTACTTTTTGTTTCTTGCATATATTCCTCATCTTGTGATTTCATTCGAGTCCAGAATTCATCTGGACTTTCTCTATTCTCCTAAGGGATAGTCAGTGGAGAGTGATCACTCCACTAGTGCTGGCAATGCAAGGCTGGGCATGAGTCCTATAGGATTTAGACCGAGACACTGTACATATTATTTTCCGGATCCATGCCATACCTAGTTCAAATGATGAAGTTTAAGAAAGATACTCCTCTTGTTTTTGGGTAGTGTTTAAGGTCTGGATTTGCATTTACTAGTACCCTATCCAGACCCACACGCTACTACCAATTATCTTGGGTTTGGATTGTGGTCGAAGTAAAAAATGTCTTACCATATAGGCAGGTTAGAGTAGGTGCCCACATGGTTTAGAATATCATTTTCTTTCTTCTGATTTGAGTACTTAACGTGCAGTAAGGAGTTCTGTAGAAAGTTATTCGTATCCGTGGGTTCTGATGTTCGCACAGCACTGTCTGAACTCCGAATAAGCTTTAATAATTGTCAGATTTTATATCCATGTCGGTTCTGTCGCCATATCCTGCTCAAGGATTTAATTGTTACCCTTGTTCTACTCAACGGTTTTCTGTTTAACAATTGAGAACTGCTTTCAGGCTTTTCTCCCTCTGTTTGCTCTGGAATAGTAGCAAAAGTTGTCAAGGCAAATGCACCTCCCTATTCTCGATCTAGTCATCAAGCAGATCAACAAGTTCCCATAATGCTTGAAACAACAGCAGCTGTTTACCCCGGTGGTAGTGGTGGCGCTGTGATTAATTCGGATGGTCGCATGATTGGACTTGTTACCAGGTAGAGTGGATGGACTTTGGTGTCTGACATACCTTGCTTACAATTACATTGAGGTCGAGGATGAGTTGGTTGAATTATTTTGCAAGATGAAGATTCTCAGTTTGTGTATACTTTTTGTCACTTCTCCCTTCCAAGAACTCGCATGTCGAGCTTATTTGTTGCATAGTTACTAAATATATCTTCTTGATTCAGCAACGCACGACATGGAGGAGGGACTGTCATACCACATTTGAATTTTAGCATCCCATCTGCGGCATTGGTTCCCATCTTTGAGTTTGCAAAAGGTACTTCCTCTAATCCACTGACTGAAGGAACACTGCGGATTCATACCCGGCATCTTTACACCTCGAATCCATGACCGATAGGTTCTTAGCGATGCAACTAACTGTTGTACCAAGGCTCGCCTACTTTTTGTATCTGAAGCAACGCAAAATCTGATGCTTCTTTTCCTGATGGTTGTTGTATGCAATCGAATTGCAAATCTCCTCGAGGGGTAGGTCACAATCACGCATCAAAATCCTGACAAGGTTGCTGCATGTTCCTGTTTTCACTGCAACGGTTTTCACGTGTGATGGATAAATCTGACCATCTTGTTCTTCTTGTTGCAGATATGCAGAACAAATCACTCTTAGAAAGTCTAGATCAACCGAACGAACAGCTCTCTTCGATATGGGCATTGGTGCCGCCACTCTCTCCCAAGCCCCGCCCTACTTTGCCAAATCTTTCACAATCAGCAACAGAAGATAGCGGCAAACAAGAGAAAGGTTCCAAGTTTGCGCAATTCTTAGCCGAAAGAGACAAGCTTTTAAGGTCAACCCAACTCGGGAAAACGGGGAATGTACCAAAAGAGATCATTCCCAGCAAGTTATAACAACAGAGATGACATCGGACCGTGCAAGAAGCCTCGAGATCACCTCCATTCTCGTATTTGCAGCCTGCAATACAAGCGGCACTTGATCCGACCGGCTTACTCCTGAAGGTTCCGAAATGTTCATTGCTGAGCTGTATTGTATCATGTTGTGGAATGTATAATTGCTGCAGAGAGTTGCTGTTTCAGCTTGATCCCCTCTCAATGAAGAGAAGCGGAGTGATACACTTTTGTGCAGAAATAGACAGAGAAATGGGGATGTCTTGGAACTTTGAAGAGTACGTGTTTTATAAATTATTTCGTGGTTATTAAATTTTCATGATCATAATTGATGACATGTGTTTTATTACTTTACGGAGTAATTGTTTTGGAAAATTTCTTGAGATGAACTAATTCTTCAAGCTGCATAAAATATTTGGATGGAAGCGAAATTCTTGTTAGAGTATTTCACCATGTTATGTTTTTAAATGCTGTATTTTTTATAGCTCGAACGACAGAAACAGCTCCCTTGCCTACTTCCTTCAAATGTTAGGAATGTTTGATTTGGATGGAAAACAATCTTTTTTATTTAAAAAATGTAGGAAAAACAGTTTTCATAAGAAACGTGAATTGTCATTTTCTCCGAAAAGAATTAGACAAAGACTAAAACTCCTATTTCAGGAAAAAGATAACGTTCTCTCACGAGTTTTTCACATCGGGGTTTCTCGTTAGAAGATTTTGACGAGATAGAGAAGGAATATTGTATTAAGTAGAATATAACTGACCATTTTATTTATATATAGGGATAGTTTGCTCCTTCCATTCTAAAAAAGGAAAAAAAATAACGTGAAAAGAAAAATGTTTAACTGGTTTTTCTTAGACCATTTAACCAGTTGTATTATTGTACAACAGTGGGGAATTCGAGTGACGACAAACGACCAACCCACACCAAACACCTTTTCATTTATTTAATCTCTAATATTTAGATTCGAGTAACACTAATTCTATATATCTTACGAACTTGAACTCGAGATCTCCGGAATAAGTCATCCACCAAGTATCAACACTTCAGACCAGAAATACACTTTAGAGAGAGAGAGAGAGAGGAAATGGTGGACAGTTCGAGTTGGAGTTCCGGTTACAAGGACTACTTGGCCGGTTTACTCGCCGGCGTCGCCACCGTTGTCACCGGCCACCCATTTGACACCGTCAAGGTTAGTCACTCCCTCCCTCTTATTGGCCCCTCAATTCCCAGTTTCCTTTGATAAAGAACCAAACTTTATGAAATTATTCTAACTGGGTTGGTGGAAAGATTTGAACTTTAGATTTTTACTTCAATTTCCAGCGTTCTACTGTTTCTGGGTATCTTTGTTTTGATCGGTTTAGGCCTTTGGTGATTGCAAATTGAACAGTTATCTTGTCCTGTCCTGTGGTGGGTTTTTGGTTTTGGATAGGTGAAGTTGCAGAAGCACAACACTGGAGCTGGTGGGATCAAGTACAGGAATGGGCTGCATTGCACGGCTCGGATTCTCCAGACCGAAGGAGTAGGCTTCTTATCGAACGCTATGACCGTCGGATTCGCTGCTCGATTTACTATGTCTTTTGAATTCTGTGCTCCCTGGTTTATGGTCTTATGATACATGTGTTTGAGCTAAGTGTATCGTTAGGAGATCCCATGAATCTCGGGCTTGAGGATAGAGTGATTCTAGTGTTCCACGTTCGAATCTAGGGATGTTGTCTTTTCCGTAGGTGAAAAAAAGGGGGCAATGTTTAGGATTGGAAATGCTCTTGCAATGTGTTTTCCTGGACGTTGAGTTTATCTATGTTGTCTTTGGCAGGTCAAAGGGCTTTATAGAGGGGCTACATCTTCGTTTATTGGCTTCGCTTTTGAGAGTTCGCTTATGTTTGGTATATACTCCCAAACAAAGCAGTTCTTACAGGTCTGTATGAACTATGCGGCAAGAATGGTTTGATACAAAAGTCGTTTGTGACAAACGCCCTGCATGATAAGTTAGGCCTGACCTATTTCCGTTTGTCTCGTAAAGGGAGGAACTAAAAGTGACGTTCCCAATCTTCAAGTAATCATTCCTTCTGCAGCATATGGTGGAGCTATTATCAGCTTTATCCTATGTCCGACTGAACTGGTCAAGGTATGTTTCAAGTGGTGCATACAGAGTGCTACTTTGGACGCGATTCTGTCATTTTTGGACTGTTTTTTGACTATGAGCCAGTCCAGTGTAGGATGCAAGTACAAGGCACTGACTCTATGGTTCCTAAGCACAATAGATACCGCAGTCCTCTTGATTGTGCCCTACAAACATTGAAAAACGAAGGGGTGAGAAAACCTGTGCCTGGAAACTCAAGTTCCTGTTGGGTTAGCGGACTGATGGTGAACCTTTCAGGTGACGGGCATTTTTCGCGGAAGTAGTGCTACGTTATTGAGAGAGTCTGTTGGAAATGCCGTCTTTTTCAGTGTTTATGAGAATATTCGTTATCATATGCATCGGCCATTGAAAGCTAACATGTCGGAGAGCAATCTTATTGACATGGGGATCGGAATTGTAAGCGGGGGTTTTGGCGGTGTAGCTGTAAGGATATCTGAGCTTTGCATACCCCTTTGACGATTTCCTTTGTTTCACTAAGTGCACGTTTGTTGTCATCTTTTTTCCTGTCATGTCGTCCTAAGAATGCTTTTCCGTGTGATCAGTGCTGGTGTGCGGTTTTGCCATTTGATGTAGCAAAAACCATTATACAGACTGCTCCAGATAAAACTTCCACCCGGAACCCCTTCTCCGTGCTCAACTCTGTAAGATCTCCATCTACATCATCTTGCTATTAGGATTAGGCAATACTCAGCCTGCTCATTTCAGTATTGAGAAACGGAAAGACAACTGCCAACCACACTTCCTTTCGTAGATTTACAGGAGGGCTGGACTTAAAGGATGCTACACCGGGTTGGCGCCCACTCTGGTCAGAGCGTTTCCCGCTAATGCAGCCGCTATAGTCACGTGGGAGCTGGCTATGAAACTGTTGGGAGTTAGACGTGGTTAAGGGCAGCTATGACTCATGCAACTGATTCTTCTTTTTTTGGCCATCGCCATCGGCTAGGATTAGCTTTATTTCACAGAAGTTCCGTCTAAGAACTCGGGTGAGCACGTTCGTTCCCCTGGTGAAAGCGTGCTTGGATAATCTGGTTTTGTTGCAGGAAGTCAACAAGTCGGGGCCTGCTCGAGTATGTAATTTTCGCGAATGCTTCTGCAAGTTCAACTGTAATCTCTATTCTTAATGCAATCACGCGTTACATTCTCAGTTCTGTTTCCTTTTTGTGTGCTGTATTTGTAAATAGTTAGGTGGTCAGCTTCTTGAACCAGACCACTGATTAAACACTGCTGTTTGAGATTCGCGAAAAAGTTAATTCGTGTTCGAGTCGGGTTTCTACAGCTGTAGTCGAGGTTTCTAAACAGAATTGCCCACAATGACCCAAATTTATTAGCTCATAATGTGAAGATTAATACTAGATATAAACAGAAGACAATAAATGGCCCTGTGCAATGTTTCCATCTTAATGTTGACATTTTAAAACTTAAAAGATCTCAATTCTATTTTCACTCACATAGTGAACTTTTGCTATTTTGCTCTCTTTTTTCAATTGATAATTTTTCACGTAAAATATTGTCTTGTTCTTGTGTTGGTTGCGATCCAATTTCGATCAAAATCATCAATATAGAAATATGTACCTCCAAATCAAGTTCGACAAGTAATGGAGCAATTATCAAAACTTCATAACTAAAGTTTGGCAGAAGATTTGTCCAAACGGTAAAAGATTTAGATTTGAACTTTACGAATAAAAAAAATTACTTATATATAGTACAAAGTATAAAGAAAGAAATTATTTGTATATATATTGGAACCAATCTTGGTATCTAAATAGTAGAGGCTTAAAAAAAATTGACAGAAGAGAGCAAAAGATTTTTAGCTAGAGAAAATATATTCCGACACGGACTAATTATAGGTGCTTTGGAAGTGTTAGTTGGAGCCTTCTCCATGGTATTCCGACGACCTTTTTCTCCGTCGTTCGTTGTGGCCGGCTAAAATGTAATCCACTAGACGTCCCTCCAAACGGAATTTGTAAGTTTCCACAGATTTTAACTTTAATAATTGTCTCATACATGAAGTTATGTGACCGAGCACAACAATCTACGACATTAATTCACTATGATATTTATGTTAGAATCTAAATATTTAACAAAAAAATCTTAAGGTCATGTTAAAATAATAGGAAAGTAGGCACTAGATCTTTACTCATAAGTTGGTCCCAAATAGATTCACGTTATTTAATACTAATAAATACGTACGCGCGATGCGAGTGCTATTCTATTTCAAAATTCGCAAAACATGTCTTTCAATATTTTCTTTTTTAAGCTGTAGAAAAATAAAAAAGAACGGGGTCGAGAGTTCCGGGAGTTGGGGTCAATGGTCGGGGGGTCCGGAGTCGGGGGGTCGGGGGTCTAGCGGTTCGGAGGTCTGGCAGTCCGGTGGTCCATGGGTCCGTAGCTTGGGGGACTGACGGTTCGTGGCTTGGCGGTCTAGGGGTCCGTGGTACGGTTGTCCAATGGTCCGGAGGTGTGGTTATCCAGGGGTCCAGAGGTGTGGTTGTCTAGGGTCTGTGGCTCGGTGGTTCAGTAGTCCAGCGGTCTGGGGTCCGTGGTCCGGTGGTCTGGTGGTCCTGTGGTCCGAGAGTCCGTGGTCCGGGGGTCCGTGGTCTAGTCCGGGGTCCAGGAGTCCGTGGTCCGGTAGTTCGGGGGTCTGTGTGCCGGTGGTTTGGGGGTCCGGGGTTCGATTGTTCGGGGTCCAGTGGCTCGCGATCCGGTGGTCCGTGATCTGGGGGTCAGTGGTCCCCCAGTGGTCCGGTGGTCTGGGTTCCGGGGATTTGGTGGTCCTGTGGTCCGGGAATCCGTGATCCAGTGGTCAGCGCGTCGGTGGTCTGGGGGTCCGTGCTTCGGTGGTCCGATGGTCTGGGGGTCCGGGGGTTCGATGGTTCAGGATCTGTGTGATCCGGTGGTCCGTGGTCCGAGGGTCCATGGTCTGTTGGTCTGGGGTCCGTAGTTTTGTAGTCAAGGGTCCGGTGGTCCGAGGTCTGGTGGTCTTATGGTCCGGGGGTCCGGGGTTCGATGGTCTGTTGGTTCGGGGGTCCATGGTCCGTTGGTCTGGGGGTCTGTGGTCCGGTGGTCCGGGGGTCCGGGGGTCGGTGGTCCGGGATTCGATGGTCCACGGTCTGGAGTTCAATGGTCCGATGATCTGGGGTCTGGTGGTCTGTGGTCCGGGAGTTCTGGTATTCGTTGGTCCAGGGTCCGTGGTTCGGTGGTCCGGGAGTCCGTGGTCTGGTGGTCCAGGGGTCCGTGGTCCAAGGTCTGGGGGTCCGGTGGTCAGTGGTCTGGAGGTCCGTGGTTCGGTGGTCCGATGGTTCAGGGTCTGGGATCCGGTGGTCCGTGGTCTGGAGGTTCGGCGGTCCGAGATCCGTGGTTCGATGGTCCGAGATCCGTGGTTCGGTGGTCCGGTGGTGTGGTCCGTGGTCCGGTGGTTTGGGAGTCGGTGGTTTTGGGTTTGAATTTTGATTTTGGGTATTGGGTTTGGGTTTTGGGTTGGGGTATTGATTTTGGGTTTGGAATTTGAGTTTGGGAGATAGTTTAGATATTTCGACGTGACACACCAAACTACCCAAAAAATATAATTTCCTTTATTATAGTAAGATGAGATTGTTAAATAAATTATTTTTCGCCTCTTCATTAATACTATAGTACTGTCTTGATGACCCACATTTTCACAAATAGTACTGCGTAGTCAGACGACAAAGATTGATTTTTTTTTGTGGTACAAAGATTGATATTGAAGGTTGTAATGATCAACTTACTCAGGAATTTGCCTGGAGTTGGACACTGTAGCGTCGTTGGTTTCATCAAATATGATGGCGAGAATGGTCCCCATTGCCGATCAATAACTTTCGGGTACGATTTAAGTCGGATAATACATCTCTCTGTCATTTTTTAAAAAAATATTACATTTTCATTATTGGAACTTGAAATCCTGGTGAAGATATAATAAAATCTTGTCGGTTTATAATTAAGTGATTTGTGGTTCTTTAGATTTCAAAAGGCCAAGAGAGAAATTCTCAACAAAAAAAAAGGCCAAGAGATGAATTCATATACCCAAAGCTAAGGAAGGGGCATGATTAGATACATTTCATTGGCAACACATCATTTCCTTGTATTTATTGTAATTTCCTTTTGGATTTTTGTTTAGGCTATATATAGGGTCTTTGTAAAACATTTCAAAACAATTATCTAATTAAATATAAAAGTTGTGCTTTGAGCGTGTTGCTCAATTTTATCCCGATCTTATCGTTGAGTGTTACTCTGATAGATCGAACAACTTCGCTTCCGGCATCTTGCAAAATCAACAGATTCGTTGTTAGTTATCTCGTCACATCTTCAGTATTCTGCAGATTCAACGGATACGTCGACACATTTACTTGGCCCGTTTCAGCTATTCTCGGCGAATCCCCACATTCACGTTGCATCACTCTAAAACAATTTTTACGGTGATAGGATTTCAACAAGACTGGTAATATCAACGAGACCGGCAATTGCAATCCTATTCTACACTCTTTAGGATAGGATATAAATTACCATTTATAAAAAATTTACTTGCTAAAAAAATATTCCTCTAAAAGGAAGACGTAGAATTCAATTGGGCTAGTATCGGTTTAGCTACCATCTATCCATGCCACTTCTATTTCTATGTTCGGACTTTTTAACTGGGCTTGAGTGACCCACCATACCTATTTATCCGTCAAACTCATTTGGGCTTCTCTGTTTCTTTTTAAAGGTAAAATCGTCTGGGCTTCTCGATCATGTGATTTCTAGTCATAATTAGACGACGTAGTAACAACAAGTAGTTTACTTGGTTTAAAAAAATTAGGGAAAAGTTAATTTTAGTACCCTGTAGTATCGCTGAAAATCACTTTAGTACCATATGGTAAAAAACCCATAAATCGAGTCAAATCGCACCCAATTAACATCACTTAGGTCCACGGGCAGCTACCCGAACTTGCCCGAACCTGTCCGGACCCTACCCGGCCAACTAGGCTAGACACGTCATCAGTTGTTGCGTCATTCCATTCGGTGTATGGCTTTGTGCAATGTGTGGCTGCTCGTGCTTGTTTCTCAATGCCAAATGCATTACAGTTTCACAAAACCAAATTATAACGATCCCAACATCCCCAATGCCAAAAGAATCTGCACTGCCCCTCAATTTAACCCAAAAAAAAACCAAAAACATGAACACCAATTTTTTTTAAAATATTAATAATCCAATAACAAACGAACACAAAAAAGTTACATATCTGCTTAATCTCAACAATTTGCAACAAATAGAGCTAAAACCTAAAACTCCCAATTCACTGACACTTCTTAACTCAAAACACCTAGTAAACACTAAAACTAACTTAAACGGAGCCTTTAATGACCCATCTGAGGGTGAAGAAGGAGAGGCCGGTGAGGATGGCGGTTCCCCAGGCGTGGGAGTACCACATGCTATACGGGAAGGGCCATGGCGGTGAGGACATCGACGGCCTTGGCAGAGGCCTTGTGGAGGGAGTCGGAGATGACAGTGGGGTGGATCCCGGAGGAGAAAAGGGAGAGGCACTGTCGGAGGAGGGCGCCGACGATGACGACGACGGTGGTGGTGCCGTTTCCGGGGGCGGAGTCCTGGGACTTGGAGACCTCGACGAGTATCTTGGCGGCGGGCTGGAGGACCTCCATCTTGTTGAGGATGGTGGCGCCGTAATTGGTTTCATGGAATTAGAGGGAAATGGGAAGATTTTAGGTTTTAGAGGTTGAAGAATCTCATGCGGGCCAACTTTAATTATTCTTGTTGGGTAGTGTTCTTGTATTTAATTGGGTGCTTTTGTATTTTAATTGGGTGTTTTAATTATTCTGGGGAAGAAGAAGAAGAAAAAGAAGAAGAGATGGGAAGGAGGAGAGAGAGGGGGAGGGAGGGGACCGCAAGGCGCCACGTCATCAGATTTTGCTAACCTGGCTGGCCTAGTTGGCCGAGCAGGGTCCGGCCAGGTTCGGGCAAGTTCGGGTAGCTGCCTGTGGACCTAAGTGATATTAATTGGGTGCGATTTATCTCGATTAATAAATTTTTTACTACAGGATACCAAAATGATTTTTGGCGATATTACATGGTACTAAAATAAATTTTTTCCAAGAAATTAAGTATAACTTGGTATAACCAATTATTAGGATTTTACGATCGTACATAGTTTACTTTCTATCTCCTTAGTTTTCTTGTTATATCAATAGTAAAAGTATTGTCACTGTCTTGTTGAATTTATTAGTTTTAAGTGACATGATACTGAAATAATATCAATCCACATATAACTAAAATAAATTTTGACCTAAATACCATAGTAAAGTTTTTATACCTTCATCATATTATGGTGACTTTTGTTAGTTACGCTCTTCATGTTATTGAGACGTTCGATAAAGTAAATCCAACCACATAGTTCACAAACTATATATTATAATATAAATATCCAGGGATCTAAGAAAACGAAATTGCCTCCACGCGTACCCTATTATATAATATTCCATACTTCTCCAATTGAATCAATTCGTTTTCCCACGGGATTTCTGTTGAGCCGACCAACCAACCCACAAACATCATTTTTTTTATTTGGACATTCTATTTGGCCTCTAGTCGCCAACTACCATTGCTTCGATTTGTGGACATTGATCCGATTTATCTCGAAATAATACTAATTAATCAACTAAATGTCCAACCAAAAACATTCCCTTGACCCACCACAGAGACTGAAACTTCCAGGAGCAACCGTCCACGAGTTTCTTAAGAGCTAAAATTAGTAGGAATTGGAAATTAGAATTTGGTAGGTGTAGACTCTACAAGGACCATACACGACCAGAAGGGCACTGGAATTTTCCATGCACATTCTCCCTGTATTGGGTTCGGTTCACATTCCCAAGTTTGACCAACTGTTCGAGAGAACTTCATCCTTAGTCCCCATTTTTTTTTCAATGTTTTTAAAAATATGGTCAAATCGACCCGACTATAAAAGCGAGTCATTTTTTTATAGAAAATTGGAGAGTGGTTGAATTGTTGGTCAATATTATTTACTATTGGTTCAACTGTTCGGACTAATCTGTTAGCATCTATTTAGGATTATGCAATTCTATGTATAATAATATATCTTGATATCTAAAAATCATCGAGTGATTCGACCGAAAATCCACTATCGAACACGCAAGAGGATGATATGAATTAGAAGTTGGTAATTGTGTTGAACGTTTTTTTATCTTAAAAACTTAAGAATTTCACTCCCATCAATATTATTTGTTCTATTCAAAAATTTGAACTTAAAAACTTATTTAAAAATATCAAACTTTCTTAATTACTTCTCAGGCCAACTATCTTATATTTGACTGAAAAGGGGTGAAGTGGTCGATCGAGGAGGAACTGCTAATTCACGGATCGCCTCTGTTTAAACAGCATCCAATACTATTTTAATAAAGTTCTTGATCCGTAGGGTCTGGAAGTACAATGTATAAAAATGCAAATTATCTATGTATTATTATTATTATTATTGTGATTATATGTGTAACAAATACATCTTTACAATTGGTTGGAAGAAAGTGATTTCTGTAAAATATCAAATTACGCTGTACCTTTGTAAGCAACAAAAAATGTAGTGGTTATTAGATTTTTCATCCAACACATCCAGTATTTTAAATAATATAAATTTTATGTATATATATTTTCTGAAACAACATGTTGTTCGGATACTAAATGTGCCAATTAATCGAGATTCGAGACTGTAGAACTTTTAAAAGTTACAAAAATTTTCCTACAAATATTTTTTATATATTTCCAATAAAACTAAATTGTGTAAAAATATTGATCTCTCTAGTAAAAAAAATTCAAAGCAATATTTTCGCCTAATATGACTCACTGTCAAATAATCGCCGCCTAAAATATGGTCACATTTTTCGCCTAAACTTGTTCTTGGCCATTGTCTAAGAACTCATGTCGATTGCGATCTCTCAATTAGTACTTAAAATTACTACATTTCCTCGGAGCACAGTTGATTATGCTAAATAATTGTTTTACTAGTTGATACAAGTGTTTGTTGTTAATATATATATATATATATATATATATATATATATATATATATATAAAGATACGTAAATAAGAGAGTGTGTGTGTATGGTACATGATAGATGGGTCATCACCCAAAAGAGGGAATATATGGTCTACCAAAGAATCCATCCACGTTCTTCTTCCCTATGGACACGTCACTCTCCATAAGCAGCCCATACTTTTTTTTATTAAAAAAATTGTTTAGTAAAAGAAGCACTCAATAATGATTAATGACTATACCACTCTTTGTTCCTGCCAATCCCAATGCTCAAAACTTCATTTTCATCCTTTCTTCTCTTGTGTTTTTTTTTCACTGTAACAAAATATTTTACATTTTTATACGTCATTGATACGAGATTTTTAAACAAAATTTTAATTTTATAATATTCGATCAACTTTGTAAATGCATTTGCCACCTCTTAAAAAAATTCAGTTATACTTGGCCACTATGGTCATGAATTTATTAAATAGATTTATAATAAGTACCACTTGTTTCAAAAAAATAATTTAACGGTAGATAATTTTATTACTTAACACCATAGGTACAAAAGCGCTTGTGAACGCGACTAACTGCACAAAGACAGCAAGCAGACCAAGTTTCTATTAAAATAATTTTATAATTAATTATATTTAGCATAAAAAAGGATCAGTCCAGTTGGGTTAATTGGCAATACAAACACATTGACCAGTGATTAGACCAAACTCCCAGTTTCGAGTTTGATCATACCTGTTCTTTGTATCTCATCGCGGTCCAACAACTACGCTTTTTAAAACAATGGTTTTGCACCGAAGATCTGCAAGGCATTAAACTAAAATGTAGTTAAACAAAAAACAACTAAAAGCAGAAATCAGGAAGAAAGATCAAATAGAGAGTGAGATGTTTGCCTGGACATTGTTTAATAGTGAGCCTTTGATGGGTACAGTTGGCCTGATTTTTTTTTACTGCGTTTAGCAAATATCAAGACTCTATTTTAAAGAACGGCTCTTCAATAATGTCTTTTAAATTTATAAATTTTTATTTCAAAATTTTTTTAAATGAATTTTAGTCTCTTACTATTTGAACTGATATGCAATGATTTTTTTAAATTCGTATATTCGGCTGGAATTTGTTGCCTTGAAATGGGTTGGTCCCCTTGGCTTTCTTTCTGTATCCGACACACAATTGATAATACCAAGCCAACTCTTATTGGCTTTTTTTGTAAGTTGGTTATTATTCTTATATAAGAAAATATACATATTTATAATTCCGGGGTTAAATCTCTTGTAATACAAGATTATAGCCGTAATCTCGTTAAAATTTTATCGAGGTAAAACTCCATAAGAAACTCTCGCTAGTAAAAAATCAGATAATGTTATTACTGCTAAAATTATTTAACACCCTAATTCATCTCAAAATACGAAATACAACCCCCATTGGCTCTAACGTGCTTGTTGGGTTTACTTCCATGTTCGCCAATTTGGCATCTTGTACATCTGTGAGTAGGTAACGTGGGGCCTACATATGTTGCTTTCTTTAGTTGGTTAAATTGAACTTGGAAGACATTGATCTCGCAACGCAAGTTCCTGCAACATCCAAATCCTAGTTCCACCAAGGACGGTATTCGTTTCGTCCAAATGACAAATTCCACACTGGCCATTCCTGATCGTTGATATAAACCGGTCACTCTCGTTTTGTTTGTCTAAATCACATAGTATACGGATTTCGTTTGAATAATTTATGTTTGAATCAGATCAAAATACGAAATATGACAAATCTATATTAGCCGAACTTTAACACGATTATGTGTTTCAGAACTCGAATGTGAAGTGCCTAGTTAAGTTATATCACCGGTTGATCTACGGTGAGTCTAATTCAACTTTTTAAAATTTTATTTGTTGTGTTGGTTTGACAAAAGTTGAGTTTATTATATCCTAGTAAAATCCTAACATTTCTACCCCAAAAAAATCCTAACCATTCGCATGATGAATTTAATTAGATCTATGAAGATATACATAACTCTTCAATCTTTTGTGTAGATAAGTTATCTAATAAAGCACTAAAATTCGAAAGGATATGTGCATACTTACGGTGATATAAGACGTTGCCGGTAAAACGTTGATTGGGTTAATAACTATCAGCCGCTAATCTAGAAACCACCGCCTCCCTAAGATGTTTAATATAATTAATTAAGCTTCATCAATTGCTAAGTGGCCTTCACGTACACATTCCAATAAATTCTAATTGAATTTAGTAGGGTGGCTGTTGGTAATATTTTAATTACCCACCAAAGATTAATTTGTTAGATTAGGGCTGCGCAGGAATAATGATGGACATGTTAGGAAGGTGTAGAAAATCCCTTGAAAGACTACAAAATCTTGTTTCTAAATTCCAAAGTCTATCCTACTAGGCCTTTCCTTCCATTTCCATTGTGCCTGAGCTGCCAACCACATGGTCCCTCCACCTTAATTTTTGTTGTTTCCCAAAGATTGCAATTCAATTGTATTTCCAATCACAAATATTCCCACCCTTTATATTATGCCCGTCATATTATTATTATTATTTTCAACATTATCTCCCATCCAGATGATCATTAAACCTACTAATTCAAATTTGAGTTGAATCATAACGAAGAAACGAACTCGTGTCTACTCCTTGACTAAGAGAAATTTTACCATTAGACTATATCCACATTTTTTCTTTCTTGATAGAATATGTCTGGATCATATTTGTGAACAAGAAACTCTCTGCCTAAGGATTCATTATAAACCTCCTTTTCAAATCCTTGTAAAACAAGTCTAACAGTTTAAGTATATTTGATATAGTTAAAGCACAATCAAAATATATTTTTTTGGTGGAATTTGTAGTGTCAACTTATAGGATTTATCATCTTTTTTATTTCTTCCTTAGCAGAATATGAAAAATTGCCCTTTGATTTACCAAAAGCAAAGCAGAAGAAGAATTAGTGGCTTGTGTTATCAAATATTTATTCGTAAGAATTAGATTTATTATCAATATAAATTAGTACAAACGGAATGCTTTGATGCATAAAATAGACATCCAAAGCAAAAAAAAAAAAAGACTATGCTTCTCTCCCCAAAAATTCAGTTACAAATGTTATATGTTGAGACCCCAAACTAACATTATGCAATTGATTAAAACAATCATTTACGAGTTGATCTACTGGTCGGTGTCGTACATGAGTCACGCTGCGAAGGATGTTTGATACTGCTTTTGAATATTTCTTTCTTAGCATATGGAAGCCCAGCTAGCGAGGCAGAGGAAGCAGTACAAGCGTGCAAGGAACTGGTCCAGGAGGTATAAAAGCATGGTCGGCTCATGTTTTATTGTTTCTGAATTCTGTTTAAAGGAAGATGAAAGGACTGGAAATCTGGCTAACTTCACATGAAAAACTATCTTGTCCATTTCCTCTTGGAATGTTTACAAAAATTCTCTCGTTATAGGTGAATATAACCTTTCAAGAATTAGGGATGTCAAAGCTTAACTTTTATGGTTAATACAAGCGGTAAAAAAATTAGTTTCATTTAAGGAAATATTATGACCGACAATATTTTATTCTGAATATCAGAACATACCCTAAAAAAATTCTTAACTTTTACATGTGTCCCTATGTTTGGTCATAAAAAATATGATTTTATTTCATTGATAAATGAATTTTAAAAAATTGAGTTAGAAATTCTTTCATAAATGGAAATCTAAATCACTTGAAATGAATAAAACCTGATTCATTTATAAAATATATTTTTTATTTAGTTGTTTTTAGAATTTATTTGCAAATTTTATCTATTTTGGTGACATTTGTTCATTTTATAATAAAATTCACGCAACTTAAAAACTGAGACCTGCTAATAAATCTCATGAGGGAACCAAGTAAATTCCGCATTTTAGACTAATCAAGCATGAGCACGCAAATAGGAGGATGCGAGTGCAGGACAAGCTTAGTCACATGTACTTTCACGTATCCCATATTTTTCGCGAAGGTAATGATGTTGTTGATATTTTGACTAAGCTGCAGGTGACTGGCTAGTGGCCTAATGCCCCGAACTTTCTATTGAGGCACACTGGTAGAGACATGTCGGGGATGCCTTATTACCATTTTGTTTCTTGATGATACGAATGCTCGATCTCGCTTGTGGTACGGTCGTTTTGCGATCCTGCTATGGAGAGCGGACAAGTTTCAGTCGGCCAATACAGAGTTCGATGGTGGAGCTGCTGGGCCTGTTGATTGATTCTTATTTCTTTTGTAATAAGGACTCACGGTATCAACGAGATTTTTGGTGCATTTTATCCCTGTCGTTAGGCGGTAACATGGTTTTTTAAAGAGGCCCCCAACTGCAACCACACACAATAAGTGTGTGGATTTTTGGTTTATTTTATCCTCGAGGTGGTTAGGAGGGATGGGTCTCTTGCATGAGATGCCTCGAGACTAGAGTGACAGGCGGTCAACTGCTGGGCTATTGTCTGGTGGCTGGGCTCCAGACTGCCGATTTGTGGGATCAGCTGGGATAGATAATAGGTGATATTTTTCTGGCCTATTGGCTAGGGGTGTCACTCTGATTGCCCGACCTATGGGATCCAACGGAGTAGATGATAGGATGGTCGGGCTCTCCCATGGTCTATTGATCAGAGGATCGCACTCCTCGGATTGCCCAAGATGTGGGATAAGCTAGAATAGATCGTAAGAATTTTGTTGTACTCTTTTTCTTTTATTTGTGAAGTTATTTTTTCTGCCAAAAAAAAGCATGAGCACGCAAATGAATATCACAAATGAAATAAAATTAACATCTACCAAACATGGTGCTGTATTTCTTTTGTGTTACCTTATATGAAAAGGTTATTTAATAACCATTAAGGCAAAACACCAGCAAAAAAAATACTTTTTCAATAACATTAGTTAATATATCAAATGTTGAAAATTGAATATTCGAAAATCCATGCTCTCAAATCTAATTTTGGATTGATTATGAATTTATCAATCAGTACTCATTAATATATGTGAACAAACAAGAAAAAATGGAGATATTAATATGAATATTGAATTATCACCAATATAAATAGTTGTTCTAATTTAATCAAAAATTTGAATTGAATAACCGGAAACAGAGCCAATAAAAGTCGATGTAGAGAATTTTGCATGCTTTGGTGATTTTGACTAGTTTAAATTTTAATTAATTAACCAATTCAATAAGTATCCAAATAATTATGGGTATTAGCCGATTTTTGAATAGGTGCTGATGAGATTTTCCATGAGTACTTCCGGTAGGCTTCTCAACCCTTGGTTGGACATTCCACGTTGGGATGCGTAATACCCCAGGTATTAAAGACTAAGATATTGTTATCCTTATTCTAGTAAAGTTTTTGCGAATTTTTTAAAGTTTAAACATCTTATTTTGAACTAAAATTATATATTAAGGTTCATTTCTTGAATCTCTGTGTTTGGCACTTGTTTAAAAATATATCCTGACTCAAATTTAGATTAATTAATACTATAAATAAACAAATATTAATTATTAAATAAAGTAGACGAAGGGGAAAGTGGGATTTGCGGTGTAACATCATAGGGATTCCCTCTGCAATATCCCATAGCCAAGAATGTTACGTAGCAAAGGAAAAAGCTGAGTTGCAGTGTCTACCACTCACATGGCCATTGGAGATAGACTTCTTTCTCGAACTTCTCGAAAGATTCATCTCTCTTTCGCCTGCTTTACCTCCCTGTCTTTTTCTTGGATTTCGAATGTCTCCAATTAATTAATCAGATATGGGTTTTCTCCGGGAAAAAAATAAAATTGGGAAAATCCATTTTAGTACAACGTATTTTGACGGTTTGACAGTGTGGTCCCGTAGTTTCATGGACTGACATTTATTATTGGAATTAACATGGTTTTTATAAAACCATCAGGACTATTTTGGTAAATTTTAAACAACAAAATTATGTGTATCAAAACGCCAAGCCTCAGGATGAAGTGTATTTTACTTTTTTTTTGAAGAAGTAGAATTATATTCATCTTGGTATTATGTACAACTATGCCAAAAGGGTAAGGAACTTCCATACAAAAAAGCGAAGAGATCACCACAGAGCTCTATACATTCCGACACACAAGGTAACGGGAAAGAGGACCACCAAGACAAAAGCTAAAGCTAAGGAGAATGATTTCAGCGGCAGTACTCCCTCCAAAAAATTGCCGAGTCAATCAAACTCCGTAATCCTAAAGGTTAAGCCATTATGTTCTGGAATACCATGAGTAGATCTTACGTGCAAAGATAATCCCTAGAGCCAACCCAGTTTTGCCATTCCATGACATTCCTTAGCACATCAGCGATAAGTACATCCTGGTTCGGGGAGCCACCATTAAAAATTACTTGATTTCGGAGAAGCCAAATGCGCCAAATGATAGATGCGAAGACAGTGTACCACATCTTTCTTAAGTAACCCAACATTCGGTGAAGGTTTAAGTTCGGGCGTTGATTGATTCAACATGAAAAAGTAAAACTAATTTGATTTCCTTTTTTGTCTTGATCAACAGATATAATATTTTGTTGATCATTGGATACACACTTGACTTTTTTTTTAATAATTAGTTATTAGTCTTAATATTGTATAGATAACAGATTTAAGCGAATGTTAGTAAAGTGTTAAATTGAGAAGCTGCTGTTACAATTTGTATATGTTTTAAGCTACAATTTGTATATGTTTTAGTACTAAAATGAATTAAAGCTCTTATACAATGAATATTAGCTTAAAATAAAAAGTTTGAAAAGTGGTCTTAGTTGATGACTGACCTTATTAATGTGTTATTTAAGCGGATGTCAAGATATTATCAAACGGAAAAAAAAATTGTTCTGTTTTTGTATGTTTTAAACTATATAATACTTTAATTGAGTCAAACTACAGGTACTAGATTGAACTTCGGCTTAAAATAAAAACATTCAAAAGTGGGCTTCATACTTTTTGACTGGTTTAAGTTATACTTAAGCCAAACATTGACCTTTCACGTACGTGAAACATTAACCATGACACGGTTCCTCTTTAATAAACGAAAAAATTATTTAAAAGCTAAGCATCTCTTATCCAATCCATCGGTCGGTCACAACATTTGAGCTAGGCTGTCAACTGAATTAAGGCTCAAATCGCCACCTGCTCTGTCTTCTAACCTTTTACTCATTCCAAACGGAATTGGTTCAAGTGATAAAATAAAATTCGATAATTTTCGAAACGCTAAGCAACCGAGAAGAAGGAAAGATGGTTGTCATCTCTTCTACTACCAATGAATGGCCACAGGTTCTCTCTCTCTCTCAATTATTATTTCCAAAACATGACTCCATTTTTGTTTTCTAGCTTTTGGAAGCGAATCTATACGCCGTGTTGTTAATTTCCACCCCCACTTTGAGACCCATTTTATTTTCTCTCAATCCCCAAATTTTGTTCTTTTTTTTTTCTTCTTCTTCCATTTCCATCCAGAGCCAAGCAATAGATGAGAAAAGCAGCTTAATGGCACCAACTTGTGGGTTCCTAATGGAGAAAGCAACAAGCAACAACCAAGAACCGCATCCGCATCCGCATCCGAGCCAATTACATGGGCTGAGGTGTCCCAGGTGCGAATTTTTTTTAAAATAAATTTTTACACAAATGTTCTCCCTACGATAAACTGAACTTGTACTTCCGTCAAATCATCGTTATACTAGGTGCGATTCTTCCAACACCAAGTTTTGTTACTACAACAACTACAGCTTGTCTCAGCCCCGGCACTTCTGCAAGGCTTGTAAGAGGTACTGGACGAGAGGCGGAAGCCTAAGGAACGTCCCAGTCGGTGGCGGTTGTAGGAAGAACAAGCGCGTTAAGAAGCAGCCATCTTCGTCTTCCTCGCCAGAATTAACCACCAATAACAACACCAATACAAACCCTAGCTTCAGCAACCCTACTACATATACTATTTCTTCGGGTCCAAGCAACCTCAACCCTTTGTTCTTTGGGTTTAACCCAAGGGTTTCTTCAAGTTCCATGGATGGGTTTGATTACCTCCAGCCCCAGTTGGATTCTCTTGGGCTAGGGTTTTCTTCTGCTCCTACTAGTACTAGCTATGGTGTTTCTGATAATGGGTTTTCTTCCATTAATTCTCTACTTGTTCCTCCTAACTACTGCTCCCCAACCATGGCCACCCTCCTAGCTTCAAGCTTCAAAGGTGATACTATTAAGTCTCCTTTGGACCAGTTTCAAACCTTTTCAGGGAAACCACTTGATGGACTTCAAGTGCATGGGAATAATGGAGTGAAAATGGAGCCTGGACAGAAATTGCAGGTGGACTGGAGCCTGTCTTATCATCAGGAAGAACACCAACTTGGATTCTCCTCAGATCCTAATTCCTTTTATTGGCATGATCCAGCAAATCTTGGGCCCTCAGTAACTTCCCTCATCTAGTCACCATTTCTCCCTCTCTTTTTCTCATTACTTCATCAATTAGCTCAAGATAAGTTGAGGATGGATCGGAGAGATCATGTCAGCAGCAAGAAGTCGTCAACTTCATCAGCCTACAACTACCTTTTTTCGATGTGTCAAGGCTCGTTGAGAGTACGAATCTGCGCTGAGACGAACCTCGGATCTTTTCTTCATCAATCATACTACAATGTGTTCAAGGAGGGAACTATTTCGACCCGTTGAAGAGGTTCTAGCTACCTGTAGTGGTTCAATTTTCATCAGTAAGTTGGTCCTTTTTAATTACTATATTTGAATTTGTGTATATGTCATAACTTGGTCAATAGAAATTGGGGTCCCGGGGGATACATGTTTCAGTCCTTGATGGTGATAATGTACTAATTTTAATTTCTTTTTTCCTTTTTTTTTGCTTGCTTTTGGAATTTTTAATATTCCACAGTTTCGTTTTGCTTGTTCTTGGGGAGAATAGGATTTGGGTTTAATGGTATAGGAAGTGGAGAGCCCCATATGATAGCTAGAATTTCTTCAATGTGGTTTTGGTTTGGTTTCTTTTCTTGTATTATGGATTTTGAAATGTTTTTGGCAATGGACTTTATATGGTATTTGGACTACAAGTGGTAGTGTTTTTGGTTCTTTAATCCTTGCGCTGATTATATGGAAAATTACTATGCGTTAATTAGCATGTAAAATCGATTAAGTGTTCAAACAAACTTCATCACTTGGTCAGTCGCCAATCTGGTATCCACATTGCGGAGATTTGGCATGTCCCCCTCTTCCAGGTCCGTCGCAGTAGAAACGAAAACCAAGATTTGCTTTATCCGTTACTAAATGGGGTTTCAGTTTTTGCCAAGAATCCCACGTTTCATATTTGAGTCGTGTTTATAACCGTGATATTTTATCAGCTCGTTATTTCAAAATTTTGAATTGAAAATAAATATTGTATCATGATAGTAGATAATTTTTCTGTTTGGATTTGTGTCTTTTCATGATAGTAGAGGATTTGTGTCTTTTCTGTTTGGATTTTAGCATTGGAAGAATGTGGCCCATTTAATTATACTTGAATTGGACAGTAACGAGTGATCGCTGGAGAAACACTGCACCCTAACATCTGGTCCAGAAGTGAGATCTTTAGGTTATGGTCGTGGATTGATATGACTTTTCTTCTAGCGCCTACCTCTTGGTCGCTGCTTGTATTTTAGATTTTTTTTTGAAAAGGTAGAAAATATTATTAATAAACGGTACTAGTGTTGATCCCTCAAAACGAGATTGTAGTAGCTGGCTTGGTTAAAATTCTACTCTGACGAAATACAGGAAAATTTCACGATGAGAAAAGAGTACAAATCTGTAAATCAACCATTAAGAATTAGGCTACAATGTTAGGTCAACTTATTCAAATGTATCGAGTTCCATCCTTAAAACTTTAGCACTAGCGAAACATTTTTTTGTCAGTTCTAATGGTCATGCTGATTTGAAGTTGAATTAGTCAATTTTTAGTTGATTGAAAAAATTCGTTGGTTTTTTTGAGTGGTCATGCAAACCCCCAGTAGAAATTGGATTTTATCCTTATTCATTACTCCTCTTCTTCCTGTGCCACTGAACAAGCAAGAACCGATTGTTCGCTTCTTTAAGTACCGTCGGGTTTTATCTGGAGTAGTTTATTCCAGTAGCGCTAATTACTAATTAGTGCTTCAGTACTCTGTGGATTGACGCCGATACAATCAAAATGTCTGCTTGGGTAGACCTATATACTACAAAATGCTGTATGATCTGTATCACTCTTAAGAGATATATTTTAGGTTAAATAAGTATTAGGTAAATTATTGTCGATCTTAGGTCGGCGCTGGTGTATATATTGTCTCTGTTACCAAGGCAAAACCTTTGGCATCAGATGTAACTTTCCGCCTTCAAGTTCACTCCCTTGTACGCGTACGTGCACAATGGTTGGTGCTCTCTATTATGTTAACCTTTGTAGCAATTATTAATGCTGCATCAGTTAGTAGATGTGCTAATAAAGCTGAGACTCTTGAGAGATGTGTATGAAGAATTTGAGTCTTTGGAAATGCAACGATATCAAATATTTGTCGAGAGAGCTCTCTCATATTTCAAAGATTTCATCCGGCTCAAATTTGAATTAGTTAGTCTAGTAAATCTAGATACCAGATGGTGTAAACAAAAAAAATAGTATTTAATATCTTAAGGATGAATGGAGAAGAAAGTATGAAGATTGTAACATAATATATAGCAAGTTAATTTCATATTCAGTGTTCACATAGTATGGAGACAGATTTGGGACCATCAGATGTTGAGTTGAACTGTAAAAATGCCAACTTATCAAAATTAATATGCATATTAATATTGGTTGCATGGTATGTAGTACTCTTTGAGAATACATCATTGTTAAATAATTGTTGTAAAATTTGTGTTATCATTGAAAAATCTTAACCGGTTTGAATATGTATTAATTGACCTGATAAATATCAAGATATCGAGTGATTTTAAAAAATGCTTTATATATATGGAGCGAATAATAAAACTGATATTGACTAATGATGATCAGAATTGATGCAATTGTATAACGCCATTTTATTAAAAATGTAGAATGTGTAAAAGACCTGGCATTGGAACTAACCTTATCATTTGAACTTGCAATATAACATGTGATTTGGAAATTAGTGCACTTGAAGAATATTGCTAACCACTAAATAAAATCACAAAGCCTTGGAGAAGTACGGAAAAGTTCTTAAAATAGAAAGTTCCCATTTGATCCAATCCCTTCTCCGTCTTCTTTCCCCTGCCCTATTACCAATTTCTCAATCTGGTACATCAAGCTTAGATTCACTACAATAAATCCAACCCCATAGCTTGATAGATAGCTCTAAACCAAAAAAACGTGTAGATCAACTGGGACATAATTGTTTACGACTAATCTAAGTTATCGAGTTCGAGTCACGTAAGACTGCATACTCTAGCTCAAAATTAGAGATGTGAGAGGGAAAGGAAATTAAATTGTTCCTGATGTAGAATTTACTGATTCTTTGTTATTACAAGGGGAAAAAGGAATAATTGCTTCGGACATTTATTCATTTAAGATCAGAGTCCATCGTGAGCAATACAATGGATCCAAAGTTACATGGGCCAAAATGGCGGGTGCTATTTTCTGAAGGGAACCTGTGGCATTATCTCTCCTCGGGAATGGGTAAATTTGCCTAATTTCTTTTCTCCAATTATTTTATATTTTTAGTCAAAACTCAAACTACTTTATATCCGAATATATGAATGCTTAATTAATATTGTTTTATGTTAGAAAATAACTTTGCTTAATTCTGATAAAAGTACACGTACATATAATTAGAAAATTTTGGACGACGTAATTAAGGTTTCAGTTTTTACATATGTCGGCGACCCTGACGTACGGAGTCGCAAGTAGAGTTGTTGGGAAAAAAATGATACGGGAAATTTTGACATTTATTTTTTAAGGGAAATTTTGACTTTATACAAAACTTAAATAAAACAGAAGAAATTACAAAAGTCTTCTCCTCTCCTGCTCCACTGTTGGATAGCAAACTGCAATAAAGTAGCGGTAATACACTTAAATAAACATTTTTTTTCTTGACCTAACTTCTTACTAATACTTTTTTGGATTTTTTATGATTAATAATGTTGCAGCTGAAATACACTCGAAAAGGTTAAAAAATCTAATGGTATATAATTGGATCAATGGGTCTTCACAAAAAAAAGGCTTTTTTTTAGTTGATGAGGCCTATTATGGATCACGGTGAACTTGGGATAATGATCACTCAGTGTCTGAAATTCACAGCAATGTCACATGTGGTTCGATTCTAATCATTTATTTAATTGAATTCTCATTAATTTCATGTTGCCTCTCCATTCTTCCAAGGGAAAAAAATGTTTACATAAATTCATGAACTCCATTGCTGAAGGGGAAAAGAAAATTAAAAAGTTATGTCCAATTCAACTCTCATGATCGAGAATGATAACATAAGAATCGAGGACCAGGATGTTCATTTTTTCTCCACCCTATTACGCTAATTTTGGCACTGACCTTGCGATGATAGTGAGAAAGCGCATAGCAGTGGAAGGAGGAATATTTTTTTTGTCAAAATTTATACAAATTTTAGTTCAATAAATTTTATTTAAAATGATATGATTAACGCATTATTAATTGTAAGTGTGAAAAAATGTATATATTTTTATCTTAAAATTTTATATTGAGTGTGGAAATTCTATGAAATTATAAGAAAGATATTCTGACCCACCGTTCGATGGGAAAAATAACAGTGAAGTCCCACCAACTACACTACGCAGTTGAAATATTCTACCTAGAATTCTAGCCAAATCATTCCCTAGGTGAGCCACACAGAGGAGGACAAGCAGCTCGCGTAAGGGGGCCATAGAGATTACATGCTCGTGTACAAACTTGAGTGTTCGGGTTGAGCAATTAAACAAATTATTCTCGGTTCGATGAGGTTAAACGAAAATAGGGATTTTATCAAATTTGGAGCACATAGATCGGGGTTTTAAAATAGTAAAAACTTTATTGGTGATTTAGTTAAACCTTAGGGACCTGAGGATAATTTACTCATTAAATTATTATTACTATCAACTAGCAATTGTTGTAATTAAACTAAATAGTTTTTTTTGGTAGAAATTGAGGAGCTAATGCCCACTAATCTTTATTAACTGCATGATTAGCATCAATTCGAATACAACGAGGAAGGCTAGTTCCATTCAAATCATTTACATAAAGATCAGAATAAAAACATAATGAGATATTAGAAACATCATAGGCATAACCTATCCTCAGAGCATGCTTCGAGAGGAATCTGCAACCCGATATTCCTCTCAGAATGTATGTTGTATATGTATCGTACAGTCTCTATTAAGCAACCCTCGTGCCTTGCTGTTTAAGTTAGCATGCGGATGGTCCCGTCTAACCCTGCTGCCGACATAGAGAATAGCTAGGGAGGAGGCGACCTCTACCATAACCTGTCGAAAGCCTCGCTCCCATGGCAGCTCAAGTCCCAACACAAGAGCCCAAAGCTTCGCAACAAGGACAGTACAACATTCGGTACCCTTGGCAAAGCCCCATAGCCAAAATTCTGCTGCATTTCGAATAATTCTTTCAGCACCAGAAGTCCCTGAATTGCCAAGTGAGGCCCCATCAGTATTAGCCTTGACAAATCAAGGTGGTGGGCATGTCCACGATATAAGTACCTCGCGCATTGGAGGGGTTGGAGTATTCCGGTTAAGCATAACACGGGCAAACTCCTGTATCTGTAGAGATATAAGAGAGGAAGGGGGACTCGTAGTAGGTCCATTGCATAAGACCACATTATTCTGCCACTTCCAAAGCAACCAGCACGCAGTAATAAAGACAGTCGCCAAGAGGGGCCCTCAATATTCTGACCAGCTGCTGCAATATTCGCCTAGATCCAAGCTCGGCAATCCACCTCGGTTAGGAGGTCCAGCCAACCGAAGGGTAGAAGCACATCATATACCTCCCTCGAAAATCTGCAATCACGAAACATGTGTATTAGTGTCTCCTCCCCGCAAAGGCACCTCGGACATGGACCCTAGGTAGTCTGGTGCCTCCGTAGCCGCTCTGCATTGGTCATCAACCTGCCATGCAAAAATAGTCAAGTAAACACACGTATTCACTCAGGACCTATAAAGACCAAACGTTAGACCAAGATAACTCCATGTTTCCAAGGTCAAGCTCTCCGCGTATCGCCTGATACTGTGACTTAGTAGAAAAATTTTAATTACCGGTCAACCCCATGACAACACTTCGAACGCCCAAGGCGCCATAGACATGTCAGTTGCTGCCAAAGTTGCGAGTTGCGGTGCCTGTAGGAGTTCTGATAGTCGCTCCAAATCCCAGCCCTCATTCGGTCTCCAATAGTATGCCACGCACTTTACTCCCTCATCCAGCAGTAGGTCACCTGCAAGATAGTTACAAAGAGGCGAAGGCAAGAGCCAAGGATCATGCGAGAAAGAAGTACCCAACCCATTTCTCACATTCCATCGTAGCCCTAAAAATATAGCAGGTCGGGACTTAACCATAGCTTTCCAGGTCGAAGAGCTATTTGGCCTAGGTACAAACATCTCCATACCTTTAAGCCCCCTACCATACTTACTTGTTATGACTTTTGCCCATAGAGCTTCATGGGACAGTAGACACCATGGAAGTTTTGCAAAGGTCGCCATTTTAGCTTCTTGTGTCGATCGGATGCCAAAACCACCTGCTGCCGTAGGAAGATAAATGGTAGGTCAACCAATCAGGTGAGTCCTACGAGTCTCCTCATCACTCCCCAATATAAATTTGTGCATCCACCTATCCATCTCTGAACTATTTAACTAAATAGTTTTAAACCTTAAAAAAAATATATAGTGTTTAAGCAAACTTTGTCACTATTCAAATATTTTATAATACTCAAAATTAAATTAGGTACATTAATTATCTGAAGAGCAGGTGGTTTAAAAAAAATTATTTTCTGATCGAGGAGTTGAAAATGTGATGACACGTTCTGCAACACGACACGCTCCCATATTTTGTCCAATTAAGTCGATAGAACTAGCGAGTAAGGCAAGAAATTTCCAGGAATATATGTCCGTTTGTGATACGGTCTTTAATCTGGCATTATAGCGTCAACCCTTCGCTTCCAAGCAACCTCCCTATTGATTACATATTCCCTTTTCACAGTCAATCCTCAACTTCAGTAGTTCAGCTACGACTAGGAGACTAACAATTTTGTGAATAAAAATAATACGATAAATAATAATTGATCTAATAAATGTACGAAATTTCATGTTTGAAGACCTTGAAAAAATTATATATGAACATTTTTACAATTAGTTCATGAAAATTCATGACATATATATAGTGTTTTTGCTTGGTATTTCTGTGTAAGCTATATCTATGTGATCTGTTTGGTTTTATATTATATTCGAGAATGAGATGTTCTCAATTGAATATTTTGAAATCGGAAGGTGGTTTGTATAATAAGTATGCAACAATCACTGAAGTTTGAGTTGGATATTAACATTTTATCAGATTTAATTGTTCATATACTTGTGACACATTATACTTGCACTACTCCCTTTAAAAGCACGAAAGACAGTATCAAAATCGTGCAAACTTTTGACGCTTTGTTTGAGATGATGAGTTGAAAAATCCTAAATTGAAAGTTGTAAGGGTGATGCGTCCTTTTGTTTATAATTGTGGAATATCTACCTCCTTATTAAGAGGGCATATTGGAAAGTCCTAAATCCATCTGCATATGTCAAACTAGAACTATTTGGAAAAGAAAAATATAGTTTAGACAAACTATTTAAAATACAACAACAATAAGTCATAGTGGTCAATACCAGAATCGTGTATCCCCTAAAAAAAAAGAACCGTGTATTAGTTAGATCCACATCACACTGTTGGGACATGAATCCAAATCAACGTCAGCAAACAAAACATGTAAGATTGGGAAAAACCTACAGAACGGCAAACTAGAATCCTCAAAACCAAGGTTCTGCCAGAAAAAAGTAATTCACATTTTTTCGATTTGAACCATTACCTCCATTAAATTATTTCAACACTTGTGCTAGTGGGCCAAAAAACTTTTTAAAAAATTAATCGTATCAATAAACTCACTCACTTTATTCTCTCGCACGCTAGAGAATAAATGGTGTGGACAAATTCGTCAAAGATTTTGGATGATGAGAACTTACTGTTATATCTACAATAACATTGATCATAAAAAGGGAAGTGATGTATACTGAAAAAGGTCAACCGTTCTGATTTCGAACTTCTATGACATTCATGTACTTCTATATTTTGCGTTTTTTGGACTCTGGCGAGTTTGCAAGACAGCATGCATCTTCTATAGATGTACATGGGTGGGTTGTACATTTTATTTATACATATTAATAAAATTCTTTAACTTGCCAGAAAAAAATCGTATCAACGAAACAGCATTTTCCCGGAGCGTCACCCATAGAGAAGAACAATGCCTATTTGACCAGCAATTGGGCACTAGTGTAGTGGACTACAGTACACCATTGCTTCCACTGGTCCCATGACGATGGGATGTTTGATTTTAAACGGGGCCACCACTTCTTCTCCCTATCCATTCTTTAATGGAAAAGGATGACTAGTGGTTTAAATTTTTTTTACCAAGTATCTCATAATTTTTTAAAATCTATTTTAGTAATAAAAGTTTCTCAATTTCACGCCTGTTAGAATTTTTTCAATTTTTAACTATGATAGAACTTCATGTTAATCATGTTTTATATCTATAAATAGGTGCTCCAACTTAGATGTAGGTAGGCTTTTCACTTATGACCTATGTATCTTTGTATGTTGTCTCAATTTCTTTCTTTTTCTTACCTTTTCTTGCCTTCTGTTTTCTTTTCTTGTCTTTTCTTGCCTTTTCTTTCCTTTTCTTGTCTTTTCCTTGCCTTTTTTTGCCTTTTCTTGCATTATCTTCCTTTTCTTTCCTTTTCTTGTCTTTTCTTGTCTTTTCTTTCCTTTTCATACATTTTCCTTGCATTTGCTTGCCTTAACTTACCTTTTCTTGCCTTTTCCTTAACTTTTCCGTCACGTCTTTTTTTTTTGGTAGATAGAATAATATAATAAACCCAAAATAGTTACAACAAGTAGTACAATCCTACGCAATAAGTTAATTACAATGGTAATCTCCCCTATCGCGTAGAGATTCCATGTACAAAATTAAATCTTGGGGCCCAATATCTGCTAAAGAATTTGACCATGTAAGCCATTCTTGAACTTGTCCAGTAATAGCATGGATGAGAAGCTCCCTGTTGCACCGCTCGCCTTGCCGTCACGTCATCTTTCTCATTCCTGCTTGCACTGACGGAGACATACACTAACAAAACTCCATAATTTAAATTAAAAACTCTAGATTAAAAATATTCATCAAATCTAATGTGTCTGTAAACCTTCAAAAAAAAGTGTTAGTAGGCATTTTTTTAAAGAATGTTTGTAGGCCTTGTTGTGCAGCTAAAAGTGAAGAAAATGTGGCCCCGAAGAGTTCAACATCATGTACAATTCAGATGTGGTGCTAAAGTTGGACATTGGACCGTTCCTAGCGACTACGTGCATTTGTCACGGACAATACCCTTTTTTTTTTCCTGAAAACACATAAATGCAGGAGGAGAGTAGACTTCTCCACTAAGACCACCATGTTCTTCTGCTCTTGTCATGGCATCCACTATTACCAACCTGCCCACTCCTAGCGGGAGAGGAGATTCTTGGGAACCCCCTACCCTGACGGGGACGTTCTGGATGGAGCTAAATTCCACCCACATATTGGGTTTAGTTTACGGTTCTGTTAAGAAAAAGTTTGTTTTAGTACCTTGGATTCGTGCATTTTTAACTTAGTACCATGTGATTTAGTTTTTCTTTTTTTGTGATCGAGATTTTCTAAAATGACAATTTTGTTGACAAACATTTTTGAAGACAATTTTTTAGCCACGATTAGTTTGTCCCATTTGGTCTTTTCACGTCAACGCCGTGTCGTATTTCTCTCTTTTAGGCAGTTCAAACGTGAATTTGGCATTGACGTGAAAATGCCATGTGGGACAAACTAACCCCCGTTAATAAATTATCAAAAAATACCACTTTAGGAATTTGTGTCACCTAAGAAAACAAAACTAAATTACAAAATACTAAATTAAAAATGTTTGAAACTACATGCAACTAAAGTGAACTTTTTCAAAATTATTTTGTTTATTTTCAGTTCACTCAAACTACATAAAGTAATATTTATATATTGCACTTGATTAAGATATTTTAGTTACAAGAATGCGATCATTAAAATCATAATTTAAAGACAATTAAGAAAATAAAAGATGGTGTGAAAATTATCCTGTTGGGTTTTGAATACAAAATTAATGCATTTGGCCCAAAGTGGAAAGTCCAAGTGGTAGGTCCAAAAGTAGAAATGAAAATAGCATTACCACATTGAAAACAACAAGGAAAATTTCTTAGTTTATAAAGAGATGCTCCTCGTTAGCTAGGAAATGAATTGATCATCTGGAAAGCCAACTCGGACCGTTGCACATGGCACATTGGACGCAGGTCGCAATGGGTACTTTGAGGTGCACTTGGCACTTCGCACGTACGCTACGTCGCAAGGAGCTTGAGGAGCCTAAAAATTTTGGAGGATTCCGGAAAGCTCTAGAGCACTGACGAAGAGGTACGAAGGGCCATAGAGCACCAGAATACCCACCGAAGAGTCACGAAGGCAGTGGCCAGTGCAGGGGACGCGACAGGGTCTCCAGGATGTTCCAGAAGTCGGCCAAGGGACACGAGCAAAGTGCTAGGGCACCTGAAAGGCTTCCAGACCCTTCCAGAAGTTGATGAGCAATGGTCGTGTTCCTTGGGAGTGCCTGCGAATACACCACCTCCAACAAACAACATATCCAACAAGTAAGCCTAATACAAAATAATATCTGAAAATATTTTTTAAATGTGTAAAGTAGTTAAAATACATGTATTTATTTAATAATATTATTTTATGTAAAAGTTTGGATAAAGATTTCACACTAAAATTTTCAGAAAAGATATTAAATTTTGTTTAGGTCAAAAAAAATATTAGTTATTACAACTAATAAATTGTCAACTTCAGGCTAAATTTTTGTAATAATCTAAAGAACATCACACTAGAGATATGCTACCGTAAGAAAAGAGAGTTATTCTCTCACTTTGGTCATTTGGATAAACATTTTTTTCTTTTGTTTATTTTTTAAAAAATTAACCAGTGCTCTAGAACATTTTAGATTTTTCAAGGTTTAGATTTTTGAAGTTTTGTGTTAGAATTCTTTCCAGGTCATTTTCCAAATTCTTTTATCAAAATAACTTTTGCAACCGAGAAGAATTAAAAATTCTCCCCACAATCAGAGAGGAACGAAGCATGTCTGCGATTGTGATCCGATAAAAGAAAACAAAAAGAATAGAAAAAGAAGAAAAGCAGAACTTGAATCGTCAGGTTTCACATGCACAAGAACAAAGGCAATCTTATCTGATTACTTCCTTTCTCGATTTCCCAGTTTCCCTAAGCCCCCACCCACCCATCGATCCCTCCAACTCTCTTTATTCTCTTTCCGCAATTTTGTATTTTTTTTAAAAATATTTTTTTTACTCAAAAGTTACAACTTGTGGAATCTGAAACGTGGAATTTTATCAAGTCATCTTAAAACTTGTACTACAAAACCGTATTCACAAACGATGAAAAGGGCAAATGGAACGTGCTACATTTACCAAAACGACTAGTTTAGAGTCGAAATGACTTGGTAGCATAATTTCTTCGAATCATTCATTCACCATTTGATCATAAACGCCTCTACTGCCTAGCTAGGCCAAAAGATTAAAAGAAGAAATACCCAGTAAGCAACTTTTAAACTAGTCTATCTCCCAATCCCATATACACCAGATCCCAATTTCTAATGTCCAAATTGTGGTCCATCACTAACCCTAAAACTCCCAAGATCAGCAACTTCCGACAGCATCGGACAAACTCAGGAGGGGCGTCTCTTCCTACCTATCTCATCAAAGTGAACTAATTAATTTCCTAGTTGAGAAAACCTGTATCACTGAGGAGGGCCATACCCAGAAAGACGATCATCATTGTTATTCCATTGGCGACCACCAGAGGACCCAACATTAACATTGTCTGTACCGTCTGCTGCTCCGGCCGTGGCGGTGTTGGCCGCGGCCGTGGCGGTGGTGCTGATGCTCCACAAGGAAGTGTCGGGGACTACCATGAGCCCCTGGTGTTGGAGATGCCAATTGATCAGTTGCGGATGTTGTTGTTGCTGCTGCTGCTGTTGCTGTTCGGGTTGGGGCTGATCACCAGCACTTAGACTGTAGAATTGCCTGGTTATTGGCTGGTGTTGGTGGGATCCAAAGTGGGGAGGGAGGGTTTGAGGAGGAGGAGGGTTCATGTTGGTGTTGAAATTTCCATGCATTAGAAGCCCCAAGTTGGAGAATGAAGAAGTCCCTCCTCCTCCAACACCTCCACCAACAGCTCCAGGGTGGGTAAAGGACTGAACCGCGGCTAACGAGGACAAGAACCCACCACCTCCACTTCCACCAGCAGCGTAATTGTAAGACCCGAATCCGAACGGGGCGAGCAATGGTGGTGGGTTAATCGCAGTACTCGCGAGGGTGTTGGCAGCATTAGTACTGGCAGTGACAGTACCGGCAGATGCCCCCGCGGACGAGGATGAACCGGCGGCCGGTACAATCTTGGGACGCTTGCCCTTCCTGCAGCCGCCACCAACGGGGACGTTCCGGAGGGTCCCGCCTTGGGTCCAGTACCTCCTGCAGTTCTTGCAGAAGTAGCGGGGCTGGGTGAGGCTGTAGTTGTTGTAGTAGCAGAATTTGGTGTTGAGAGAGTCGCACCGTGGGCACTTTTGTGGCTGTTGCGGTTGCTTGTTGGGCTGATGCTTTATCATCTCTCTATTAGGATCATCGTTGTTTCTCCTCCCATCTCCTTCTCCTTCTCCTCTGCACATATCAACTCTAAAATTTTACCACGATTATCCGAATAGTAGATACCATCAAACAAGTCGGAATTAGTTCATACTTACACATGCACGATTGCTCCTCCTCCTTGCATCATTCCTGTGTTATGCCTATTTGATACCAGGTTGGTGGGTTTGGTTTATATAAACCAAAGGGAAGAAGGAAAAGATCTTAAGGGCATCAAATCTCAAACTGGCTACATAAAGGCAAGGGGAGATTGTTATACTAAATAC
This sequence comes from Hypericum androsaemum, assembly GCA_963995505.1. Lineage (NCBI taxonomy): Eukaryota > Viridiplantae > Streptophyta > Magnoliopsida > Malpighiales > Hypericaceae > Hypericum > Hypericum androsaemum. The sequence continues at coordinate 13,265,226 of OZ023192.1, forward strand.
TACCAGGTGCTGTATTTAAATATTTATTACTCAATTAACATGGCACCACCCTAAAGAACCAAAACAAAAAAAAACAACCAAATATGGGACATTTAAAACCAGATACCAAAATTGGCAAATCCCAACAGACAATCTAAATGAACCAAATCCCACCCAGATTCCTAATCCCAATCCCCACCCTTGGTGGAACACAAGACAAATGGACTAATTCCAGAGAGACAAGACACAAGATCACCTGCTTTTAATGTCGGGTAAGGATCCTAAAGGGAGTTTTAGCTAGTTTTGGGTTAGACCCATATTTTTACCCACCAAGTTATAACTAAGAAGCCGCACTTTTGCATCAACAAGTCCCACTTCCAAAGAACAAACCAACTTATTGGGAAGTGAGAATTAATTTGAGATGATGGGATAATAATGGTGGAAAGGGACGTGTTGGGCCAGTGTGTAGGGGGGACACGAGGGAGGCGGCTGAGGGGTGGCTGCGGCTGCTCTGTGAGATTTTAGCTGCTGCTTGGCGGTGATGGCGGACGAATGGGGAGATGGTGACCTTGTCAGAGAACTTCTGCCACTATTCTCTGATTCTTTCCTCTCTCTCTCTTCCAAAATTCTCTTTTTCTAGTCTCTCTCTCTCTTCCAATTTTTCTGATAATAAAATATCTTTTCTACTAACAAGAGTCGTTCCGTTCTACCAAAAAAACAAGAGTCGTTCCCACAATAAGAAACTTAGTCGTACCGATATAAATGAATGTATAATTGAGTACTCGAATAGATTTAAAAAATCTTTGTTTTGTTGCACATTAGAGATTACGTTCAGATTACGGCCCAGCGGTACCATCCGGACAAAGAAAATGAGTAAGACATATATAATGATAAATTTGTAATAATTGAAATTATATAAGAGAAATTTTGAAAATACAAGATTATATAAATAATTTAAACAGGAAATGCGAGCAATGATACATGTCACAAATAAATGGTACATTCATATGACGAACTATGGTACACATGCATCGAACAATGATATACACGTGGATAACAAATTTTAGTTAGCATATGAGTTCTCTATCAATTATTAGATGAATTGTCTGATAAAATTATTTAAAAAATAAAACAAATAACCATATATTTTCTTGATAATGGTTTAATTTATGTTATTATTATTGAAAAAAAAAGAAATTTAAGTGGCCCAATAAAAAACCTGGCCTTATGAATGCAAAGGATAGTGTATTCGAGTAATCGACTATTAAAAAACTTCGTTTTCTTGCACATCACTTTTCCTGTCACTCTATTCTCAACTCAACCCACTTTCCCAAAAAAAAAAATCAACCCACTTTCCCAACATATCTATCCAATTGTTTAGTATTTTCTTTAATAATTTTTTAAATTTCATTTGACTCAAATTAAAATCATTTAATTTAATTAGTTCATTGAATTTCATTTACTATTATGTAATTTTTTAAAAATTCATAGTTACTTTTTTATTCTCAAATCTTTACGCGGTCATATTTTGTGCATCATGAAATTCACTAGCCAATTTTATTTTTTTAATTGTATTGATTATGAAATAATGAAAATAAACTTTGTCCCTTAAATGAATTGGGACGAGACAAAATACAAATATTAGCTTTATTTCCTTTTAATCACATGCTTTGAAACTGAGAATGGTGAAAATTAAAAGAGTAAAGTGATAAAGTGAGCTTGTATTTTTTGTGACAAGTAACAAGATGGCCAATGAGACACCGTTTGTCTGGCCCGGTTTGGGTTGGACTTCCCTCGGTTTCTGGGCATCAGGAAATTAAAACACGGTTAAAGATTATTCACCTAATTTATAAATTTAAGCTGGCCCTGCCTTGACCATTGTCCAAACTATTGACCTCGCCCTAAAGCAGAAAGCATCCCAAGCTTTAGCCCACCGAATTCAACGATGATTTTACTACTTCTTGTATATAGTTATGAGGAGACTCTAGGTTTACACTCGACTGTTTTTTTTTTGTTAAAAGAGCCATATGTACAATGTTTTATCTAGGAGTGGTCACGATTATTGAACCATCGGTTACTGTTTGAGAACCGTCAGTTCAAGATTTAAAATTGTGGAACCGGCCTCCATGGTTCAATGACGGTTCTGGAACCATCAATTCTTGGAACAATAATTTCTTAAAAAAAGTACAAACTAATTGGGCTTCAACATAATATTCTAAATTAAGTTTCTTAGGCATTCTTAGCTCCAAAGTAATGAAAGTCAATAAAGTTTTCTTACTTTTGTGAAACTATTTGTTTGTACTTTCACTGATTGAGACATAATCGATATCGTATAACTATACTAGATAGTATCAAACATTTTTTGAGAGAGTTTGAGACTTAGTTGTAAAAGTATTAATTCTAGTAAAAGCATTAATTCTAGCACTATATTAATTTATTAAATCATAAATATCTGATTTAACTTTATTTATAATTTTTACAATACATTCATCAATATAAAAAAACTCACTTATAAATCCACTCAAATAATCGCAAATGAACGACTATAAAAAACTTTTTTTTCAAAATTTCCACCGAAATTGTCAATTGAACCGTGAGTTCTACGTTTTGTAATATTGATGAACCTTGACTATAACCGTCTGGTCACCCGCCACGCTCCAGTTTGGGAACCGTCGCTTCGGCAGTTCAAACGGAACTAGGGATGTCAAAAATACCCATACCCTGAGGGTCGGACCCTATCCTTAGCCTACGGGTCTAGGGTATGTTGATTTTGACTGGGTCTAGGGTAGGGTATGGGTATGAGTCCATGTTTATCTAGGGTAGGGTATGAATCCATAGCTAGACCATGTGGGTCGGACCCTACCCTAATATTTTTACCCTATTTTAGACTCTACCCTAATTAGACTCTAGTTAGACCCTTGTTAGACTGTATTGATAATATATATAATATACTTTACAGTTAACTTTAACATATTTATTATGTTATTCCGCAACTAGCTTAGAAGATGTCGTGAATGATGGATCACTAGAAACTGACATGCTATATATTTTTTTTTGAATTGTTTATGTACTTCAAACTCTAAAAAAAAACTTGGACTATTGAAATTAAATTACAAAATTTAATGTTTCATCAATTTTCTATTAAATGTTGATGGGTAACGTAGTCGATGTCTTGAATTTATTTAAATTTTATATAAAAATTAAGTTTTGATTAAAAACTATCAAAATGCAGAACGTTAAAGGGTCGGACCCTGCAGACCCTGTAGACCCTGGATCTCGAGGAGGGTAGGGTATGAATCTAACAATAAAAAATTTGTAGGATCGAGGGTAGGGTATGGGTCCATCCAAAAAAATTAGGATATGGGTAGGATCCTATCAATACCCTAGCCTACCTATTGACATCCCTAAACGGAACCAGCCCTAATTATGTCACTTAGTTATATTAGAGCATGTAATAGACCACAATGTATTAGATTATATTTTTCTTGCTATTTGTTCTATCTTGTAATCTACTCTATGAATTCGATATAATGGGAAAGGGACGTCCTATTAGTGGAGAAACCCAAATGATGATCACTCCAAGCCACGTTAGCCTGAGGAAGGCGACACACCTCTTTGTGTTTGTGTGCGTATGTCCGCCATGGGATCTCAACTGCTCCGTCCTCCCAACCAACAGTTACCAGACAACCAGAAACAGTCTCCTCTCCTCTCCTCTCTGTCTGTTCCATTGCACGTGACCCATTATGATGACGATCAGAAGATAACCAAGCTCACCACCTTTTTTTTAAAGGGTAAAATTCCGAGAAGAAACCTCGCGATCTCACATCTGCCTGTTTTTCCAAAATCCTGGTATAGTAAAATTCATTGAAAAAAATCGCACCATGAAAAAAATATCGTCGATGGCACCACGATTATACACAGTGAACAAATTTTCCCAAGCTCACCACCTCGTAGTGTGGTCTCATCGCAATAGAGATTTACAATACTAAGTCTATATTTATGCTTTGTTGTTGTGTTTAGGTAATTTAATGAAAGGTTTTAAGCCATGTACTTAAAAAAATCATATAATCATGACGACGCACATGCCCCCGTCTCCTTCAATTCCATGTGTCCTTTACTTCCATTTTTGGTTTTACCCCGTTATGATTGGTCGTATTCATGATTTTGCTTCACCAAATTCTAAATATTTAACTGCACTCACAAAGGGAGACTAATAAGTACATTTTTTACACCACCAAGTTTAAACTTTGATTTTAAACTCGAAGTTATCATTTGAGTTTAATCTCAAGGACCTGCACATAGTACACTTCAATTGGTAATTGAAGAAGGATGTAATAAGTACTTAACTTGGTGTATAATAGTGTAAAATATGTAAAGTGATAAAAATGTCAAGATAGAGAATTCTCTATCAGGATACTCTTTTTTTACTGCGACTTTTTCTATTGAATTTTACCGTGATAAAATTTTAATGAGACAGACGGGCACAACTTCGCAAGAAAATTTTTACAATACTTAGAATATAATATTACTTATTAATAAAATTCAACTTGTAAAAAAACTGATCGATCATAGAAATTTATAAATATAATAAAAAGGCGTTACTAGTTACTACTTCTTGAGAATGGGGGAGCTCGGTCGCCTCATTTTGTATGTAATTATTTACGCATCAAATGAATAAATATTATTTACCGATAAAAAAAATTCTAGAGAAAATTGTGCAGGCCCACTATTGCCGGTGCCTTAATGGAGGCAGATTCAGGCCCAAGTCGTTCCTCATGCTTCTTCTAAGTTCTATTTTAATTTTTTAAAAGGATAAATTATGCTTGGGTCCTAGATGAATAGTGAAATATACAATACCGTCTCTCATTTTTCAAAATGCATGTAACTGACACATCTGTTTCAATTTATTATATTCTCGACTCTCTCGCTTACATTATCAGTCATTTTTATCGTGAAATTACTTAGGTACCTTTAAAAAAAGTTAAATTTGTCTCTCTTCCCCTTCTCTCTCCTCCATCAACTCCGAAGCCGTCCTTCGATTGGCCTTCGACTTTGACCTCGTCGAGGCCTCCAACCACGTCACCCTCTCCGAAGAGAGATCCATGCATAACCGGGCACCGGAGACCTACCCCATATAGTCCCACATTGGAGGATTGGGTGTTTGAGGCTTTTTGTGTGTGGCTTTTTACTTCCGGAAGAGAAAAGGAATGGTCACAGTTGTCTTTTTGGAAAGGTAAAGTGTGAAAGAGGTCCTGAATTTTCAATCAAAGTTACAAAAAGGTGACATAGTTTGAAAAATTCCTTGTAATTCCAGCTCATATCCATATAGAATGTAGGAAAAAATTCATTAAAGTACTCTGTAGTTTTACGCTTTGACACTATAGTACCCTGTAGTTTGTCTTTTTTTTAGATGACGGAGGTTTCCAAAAGTGACATCTTTGGTGACAAATCTTTAACCGGGGTTAATTTTCCAACCAGATTAAGCTAGTCAGTGCCATATCATCTCCACGTCGTATTTTTTATCCTAAGTGGCGCAATGACGTGGCAAAATTTTAAAAATTCCAATTATCTAACCCACTAGTAAAAAAAAAGTTCCCATCCCTCCACACTATAGTACCCTGTAGTTTGTCTTTTTTTTTAGGTAACGGAGGTTTCCAAAAGTGACATCTTTGGTGACAAATCTTTAACCAGGGTTAATTTTCCAACCAGATTAAGCTAGTCAGTGCCATATCATCTCCACGACGTATTTTTTATCCTAAGTGGCGCAATGACGTGGCAAAATTTTAAAAATCCCAATTATCTAACCCACTAGTCAAAAAAAAAAAGTTCCCATCCCTCCACCCTCTCCCTCTTTCGCCCACCAACCATCGAACCCTTCATCTCCTTCAACAACATGGCATCGCCTAGAAAGGAACATTAGGACACCCAGCAAGGAATCACAAGTTAACTAAAGCAGGATCGAATAAAATAAAATATAGATTAATCAACTTTCAATCTTGAGGACTTCTCTTCTCCGTGGCCACCATAACCACAGTCCCCTCGCCGTCGAGGACTTCATTCACATAGAGAATCCCGCCGTCGACCCCCTCAGCGAGAGAATCGTCAACGTCGAGTACGAGCTGAGGCGGGACGAGAAGGCGGCGGCTGGGAATGACGAGGAGGTGGCGGTTGGGAATGACGCGGACGTCCCACCAGAGATGCACGCCATCCACGATGATGATAACTTCGGTATGGCGGTGGCGGAGCCGGACAATGTTATAGTCCAATTTGCTGAGACGGTGACGGAGATGAAGGGGTCGATGATTGGTGTTGGAGAGAGGGGGAGGATGGAGGGACAGAAACGTTTTTGGGCTTTGGGTTTTTTAATTAGGGTTAGATAATTGGGATTTTTTAAATTTTGCCACGTCATTGTGCCACTTAGGATAAAAAATACGACGTGGAAATGATATGGCGTTGACTAGCTTAATCGGGTTAGAAAATTAACCCCGGTTAAATATTTGTCACCAAAGTTGTCACTTTTGAAAACCTCCGTTACCTAAAAAAAAAAACTATATGATACTATAGTGTCGAAGCGTGAAACCACAGGGTACTTTAGTAAACTTTTTCCTAGAATATAATACAATTAATCGTGTTAAATATACTTATATACAATTCTTAATTAAGATTTAATTAGTGACGTTGACATATCATTAACATTAGTTACGAGTCTTCATCACTATGGTACCTTCTCATCTGAACAAAAGATTTCAATTTCTTTTCTAAATAGAACTGAAGAAATTGAGATTTTTTTCTTGAATAAGAAAACATCTATAATTACATATACTTTTAACTAATAATGTTATGTAAATATTTCTGATTAAAATTTTAATTAGAAATATATAGTACCTTATTCGAACGACAACCAAAAATAACGAATCTAAATAAAGTTTTGGGTAAAAATTTCACTTTTCAAACCACGGCATATGTTTTGTCTTTGACCAAAACTGTACAACTACTTAGATCGTTATTCGTGGTTTATCAGGTATCGAGCCATTTAAAAATGTAACAATTCGGTTAAGTAGGTCCGAATACCGGATTGAAGGACCTCTTTTGTACTTTCCTCTTTCCAGCATGACCGAGGGTAAAAAAGTAAAAAATTGCAATCAAATTTACTTCCCTCTCTTTTCGTTGAACGGTCTTCGAATTGTTGTTTCAATTGTCCCCTTCTTCCTTTTCTCGGCGGTCGCTCCTTGTCCTCCGGCCGAGCCGTCTTCTTCAGTGGGCCCATCTCTGGCAGTTTTCTACGGTTCCGTTGCCTCGCTCACTAGCGGAGGATCGCGGTGGTCGGATTTAGGGTTTATCGCGTTGAGTTCCAACAGATAAATTCCTGGAATTAACGGAGCCTAAAGGTCAACGTGGAACTTGTTTCTAATGTGTTAGGTTTGACCATTTTGCTTTCCGGTGAAAGAGAGAGGGGAGAATGGGGGAAGGTCTGTTCGATGAGTTCCAACAGATAAATTCCTGGAATTAACGGAGCCTAAAGGTCAACGTGGAACTTGTTTCTAATGTGTTAGGTTTGACCATTTTGCTTTCCGGTGAAAGAGAGAGGGGAGAATGGGGGAAGGTCTGTTCGATGGACTGCCACCCCTGTCCCACTCTGTCCAAGAGCAATCGCACCGGGAAGAGCGGGCGGAAGAAGCGCCTTATGCTCATCCTCGACCTGCTTTAAAGAGGGACCAAATTTGGTACTGGAATGGACCATTTAGGACGGTCTTGGATGATAGATCATTTGATATACACGCGGTAGACTATTGGATATACACGGCAGACCATTGGATATACACGGAGCAGACCATTAGATATATATCAGACGAACCATTTTATCTGACCCATTTTATCCCGGGACGGTTCCCGTGGAACCATTTTATCATAACCGAGTAGACCAGTATATCATAACTAGGCAAATCATTTTATCCTCCAGGACGGTCCCGACACATTTTACACGTCCAGGACTAAATCCAACCCCCTTTAAAGAGCGCATTCAAGAGACTGAAACCCTCCGAGTCCGAGCCTGAAAATGCTGCTGGTTTCGGAAAGTAGTTGAGGTTTAGGACTACGACCGATGCTTCAGAGCAACAGGTGATAGAGGCAATGCAGAAGATCTCGTCGCACATCGAGAACTTGTCCAAATTTTCAAAGGCTTCTAAGCTGGCCATACAGCTGGTACAGGCTGGGAGTGTCAAGCCGGGAACCAGTGACCACTTCTTTGCCTTACTTGACCACTTCTTTGCCTTAGTATGCAGGTTGTTCTGTGTTGTGTCTCGCATTCGTATTCGTTAGTTGAACCCGAATAGATTCAATGGGACTGGAAAGTGTCTCGCTTGCATTTGTACTTCAATCTTCATCTAGGCTGAATTAAGTACACTCTTTACTGATTTTGATGGCATTGATCTTTGTAGGTGTCAAACTGTCATCGACATATCGGTAAAGCACGCCTACGACAACGTCACGAGGTTCACTTCTAAACAAAAGGGAAGCCATCGGAAAGCTCTGGGATTCGATCCGGGAACAGCAGGCTCGCAGGAAGCAGGGGAGGTCCGTTAGTGGGTGACTCCGATGCTCGGTTAATACCGGATATATGGATGGAGTTTGAAACATACAAAAGAAGGAACTTCCGACCATTTCATACGACATTCTCCTTTCAAGATCATATTAGCATGCAAACATTAATTTCAACGAAACTGTGTATGATCCGATTTATTCCTCTACCGCTGCTTGGTGATCAAGCACAGGCAAGAACTACCAAAATAAAAGCGGACAAAGAAATCAACATCCGAGGCATCCTCATCAACGAGTCTTCTTATGATCATCATCCTTTCCGACCCGGCCAACTCGCCGGGACACGTCCTGATCATCAGACTCGCTGTCACTGCTGCTGCTGCTCGTTTCGTCCTTCCCGACGACAGTCTCCTTCAGCTTCTGCGCGTTCTCCTTCGTCGCCCCCCACGCACCCTGCACCGTCTTCTTTGCCTTCTCCCCCGCCCACTCCACGGTCTCCACCACCCTATTAGACCCATGCTTGGCCTTATCCGCCGCAGAATCCGCGTAGTCCTTTGCCTTCTCCTTGGCATCCTGCGCCGTGTCCTTTACCTTCTCCTTAGCATCATAAGCCTTCTCCTTGCTCTTCTCCTTGGCTTCCTGCGCGGTGTCCGACGCCCTGTACGCGCCTTCTTTGGCCTTCTCGGAAGCAGACTGCGCCATTCCTTTCGCGCTCTCTTTCGTCTCGTGCGCGTACCCTTTGGCCTTGTCCGTCATCTCCCCAGCCCGCTCCTCCGCCTTGTCCTTCATCGCCCCAGCTCTCGCCTTCGCCTTCTCCGCCTTCTCTTCCGTCACATCAATCCCCTCCTCCACCCTCTCCTTTGCCCGGTCTCTGTCGTGCTCCGGAGGGTAAGCTTTTCCCTAAACACACAAACCCCACATGCATATTACAAAATCTAATACTGCTGCGTTCACGAGAACTCGAACACGAGACATCACACAAGTATGCATGTGTACAACCACTGACTTACCCCGTCATATTTCGCGGCCGAGGCGAAGCTAACCCGGGAGACCTTGCGCTTGAGAAACACGGGAGGAGTTGCACGAGAGGGGAAAGCTCTGGAGAGCATGGACATGGCGCTCTTGGTCAAGGAAATGGAAGCCATTTTTGGTCGGTTGAAGTTGTGGATTAGTGAGTTGAGGAAGAACGTAGGGGTTCTTGGGTTATATAAATGGGGGAAGGGAGAAGGTGGTGGCAGTTTTCTGTGAGTGACACGAAGGTGGGTCTTTGCCACGTGGTGGAGAAATACTTCGACCACGTGGATGGGCGGTTCTTCGATCCTCTCCAATGTTAAAAGAAATAGATTTAAGTCTTATGAATTTATAAGATGGTTCCGATACAAAAAATTAAAAAATTGTAATTACTTTAAAAAATTATCTTTTTTTTGATAGAGTGGGGATTTCTTTGAATGGTTGGAGCAAAAGAGAGATGCCACGTTTGGTGTTGAAAAATCCAACCAGTAAGTTTGTACTTATTAGTCGATAGTTATTGACGTTGTTTCTAAAAATAGGTCAGACCGGCGGTCGAAATATGACTTGAGCACGGAGCAAATCAGGTCAACATTAAAATTCGGAGAATGGTTAAATTTTGTGATTAATATGGTTAGATCATTTATTAACTTAATTGGATCGGTCAATCTACTTAATTGGATTAGTCGGTCAAAATCTATCTGGCAATTTTTTATTAAAATAAAATTTATACTGTGTTAGATTAAAATTACTTAATAAAGTACGATAAATTTTAAAAACACTAAACATAATTAATAATATAACTATTTAAGAAAAAGAGCATCAAATTGTTTTTAATTTTTCGTATATAAATGCTAACGACACATTTCAAGAATTTTTTTTTCCTGATAACAGAAGTTATTTAAGTTTGGGTTTGAAATAGATTTTTGAAAATTAAATTAAAGTTTGCATAGAAGATCTTTTCCATATTTTTATGCATCCCTTACTTCTTTAATTGGGGAAAATTTTCCATTAGTATATGCCTCCGCTTGACACCAATTATTTTTTAATATGAACTTATGTACTTCCGTTTATTTGTACTAAAAATTCTACTTTCTATATGGAAAAAAATTTCAAATCAAAACCTATTACTATTTCTCCAATCAATTCGGTACGACCCGTGTAATTGGATAGATAACTAATAGAGCCCATTACAACCTTGCCTATTTGATTTAGGCCGGATTCAATGCTCTTGAGTCAACAGTACGAATCTGACAACAAGCTCTCCAATGACACAAAAACCTCAACGATAAAAATATCTCGACGGTACAAAAATTCTAATGACACATCGTCCCACTGAAAAATCATCACAATGTTACAAAATTTTCAATGACACATCATCCCAACGACACAAAAATTTGAACGGAAAAAACCGACGGCATATTAATTTTGAAAAAGCAAAACCGTAATTCGTGTAGATTGTTACATTCTCTTTCAAAAAATATATTATAATAGCAAAATCTCCAAACGAGTCAAAAATTCTAAAAAAGTTAAGTTAAAATAAATAGTAATTAATCATGTGCTATGATTAAAAAATGTCTTGAATTTTCTAATTAATTCCTCGAAACTGCATGAAATTCCAAGGAATTCACGAATGAAACTCTTTAAATTGATAACTATTAATTTATAGATTTATTAATACTTCTTGAAAAAATCAAGATCTAGACTATTAATTTATTAAAGTTTTACTATATATGTATAAATATTAAAAACAATGTTTGATATTTATTTAGTATTTAGCATGTACCAAGAATGCAAATTTTGTTAACAACAAGTTTTTCTTATGAATTCCAATATACATAAACTCCATGCTTTCCCAAAAAAAATCCTATTTACTTCTTACGGTTCTTTTGTTTCATCAATGTGCATATTTTTTCCCTATTACTATAGATCTTTTACCCTATGCTGCATCCTTTTTGCTAGTTACTACTTAATTATATGACTATAATTTTTCCTTTTATTAAAAGTATGTCCAAAAAAATATTTTCATGATCAAGCAAATTCCTCTAGTATAAATAAACCCCATCTTAAGCAACCTGAAGCAATCTCATGTTAGCATATTTTTTAACATAATGGAGAATTTCTCTTCACCATTTCCCTCTAATTTTATTTTTTCTACCAATAACAACCTACCTCCATTATATTCTTCATCACATCAAAATTATTTGCCCCATTCTTTGTTACCTCCATCAGAATTTAACCCCCTATCACCATCACCTCAAGAAATTAGCTACCAAGTCCCTCCTTTTAATCCGAATTTATTTTATACAGATCATTTTCATGATCAACAATATCAGCATCAAACTCCTAGCATCCAAAGAGAGCCATTTAACAATCGCTCACACGTTAGAGATCAAGGTCAAAGAGCAATTGAAACTAAGATAGCTAGAATGAATAGAATGGTTGCTCGTCAGAAGTTTTTTACGGACAAAATTATTTCAGATAATTTGAATTCGAGTCATAAGTTAGAACCTATGGAATTATCACTTGATGAGACTAGTAGAGGAAAAATATTTTTTTACTTTAATGACTCGAATGATGAGGTTGGTAAATTTTATTTTGAAAAATAAAAATAAAAATAATTTAATTTAATTATAGGTTATTATAGTTGCTCTCAATATTACTTATTTTTCTCGATGGTTGATATGAGGGTGTTCCTGAATTTGGATGCAGAGTTTGAGAATGTTATTCATGAAAGAACTAAAGAATAGTGATGTTGGATCACTGGGAAGAATCGTAGTTCCAAAGGTAAGATTCGTAATTAAAGGAATATATGATAGCTGATTTGCAAATTATTTTGATCATTTACGGTGTTTATTAAACAACATGCTCGAAATAGTTTCTAGTTTCCATAGATCTTGTTACTTATAAAAAAATAGTTTTCATAGATCTAATATAAGGAGCTTTTTCTATAAACTTACTACAATAAACAATGTTTTAGCTATATTCTTGTTATATATCTAGAAATAAAAGGAAGAACAACAGATTTGTCCAAGATTTAACAAGTAATATATTTTTTTAAATTACTATTCAGTGAGCATTTCCATGTAATATTTTTTTATTCCTCATATCATAATTATTATGTTTTCACTTACTAATTATTCATTTAGAGAGAAGCCGAAGATAATCTCCCTCCTCTCACAAACAAAGAAGGCATCCAAATTATTATTAGAGATAAAAACTCCCACAAAATATGGAAGGTCAAGTTCAAGTAAGCATTTAAATGCAACATTTTTTTAAATAATCTAATAATTACTTCTTTGTTATGTTCTCTAATCTATAACGCATTTTTGTCACCTATCCTTAAAAAACGTATTTTTATCACCAAAAAATAAATAAAGTTTATGTTTCATTACTTTTTCCCAAATAATGACATGTTTGTTTATTTATGACTTAGATACTGGACCAACAATAAAAGCAGAATGTATGTTCTTGAAAACACAGGTAATTCACACATCTTTTTGCAAATTCATTTGGTTTGGGATCCAATTCGTTAACTAATTTGTGGTGCTACAATTTTTAAATGAATACTCAGGCCAATTTGTTAAGCAAAATAGGATGAGAGTTGGCGATTCCCTAACTCTATATGAGGATAAATCCAAGAACATTGTGAGTACTAATTTTTTATTAATCTCTCGTTATTTCTAATTTCACGATTTCTTAACTGTATAAAGAAACTTATAGATTTTTTGGTTGAAATTATCTAGTATCCAAAAATTTATTGAGCCAATTAATTAAGATTCAAGTCAGTATAAATTTAGAATGGTAAAATCTCTCAATAAATATTAACATTTTCACGTTCTCAAAGGTTTGAATTCAAAATATCTTAATTTAACTAGACTAACTTCATCGACAGTAAAAAAATCTATCTATTATAACATATGTCTGAAAAAATGATGTTGACATTCTAAAATTAATTTATTTGATTTATTAGTAAGACGAATGAGACATTAATTTAATTTATTTATTTTTACTTCATTCATTCTCTTAAAATCCTCATTAATTATGCTCTATTTAACATGATAATTGTTTTCATACGAGGTGGAAGCAGTATTTTTCTGTTAAGAGGGTCGAAAGAGATAATCTCGAGCCTTGTGCATCCGTATCGCCAAATCCGTATCAAGCTAGATGGCTGGGAAATGCATCTTTGGAGGTTTTATTTCAGGATTGGGTTCATAGAAACAATCAAGAGATCAACCATTTGGAAATTTTATCTGGATCTCGAGGTGGATTTCACATCTAGGAATAGTGCCCACAATCAAAAGAATACGAGTGTACACAACTATTATGCATGGGCAGAGTCTACCTAAATAGAGATTGTACTCGGCTCTGAATATTAGAGAAAAAAATATAGATTTCTATAACAATTTTGGCCTAATAAATTTGTTGAGAGATGAAATGATCTTAACTTTACATTAAAACCTAATTTAGCCCTTTTTTATTTGCTCTTTACAAAGGACATCGAACCTTTTATATATTGTCTTTCTTATTTCGTAGTGGGTTGTTTTTATATGGAAGAAGTGTTGTAAGATGAAATGTAATACAACTATTTTCTATCCCATCCATGGATTCATAAATTAATTTGTGAATCAAACCACTTCCAAAATTCGATTACAATCAAAATACATCCTCTAAAAAAAATTGAAATTTGAATACCATATATTTTGCTCAACTTCACTCACCACTTCATGCCTCCCACTGACGCATCTTGTAGCCTGATTGTGAGTTACCAAGTGAGTTTCGTCCCAAGTCACTTCACTAGAAGAATTAAAGAGATTGAACACGTATAATTAAGAGAGTTATGTCATATAACCGAAATCCTTCGTCCCTGTATTCTGCCGGAATCATGTTGCAAGATGTGTAATTGTGAGGCTTGAATTATGGCTACGTCGTCGAAGAGAGTGAAAGAAAGGAGAGAGAACAAAGGAAAGAAGGAGGGAGATAAATATGAAAAAAATTATTTTTAAAATTTCAAAATTTTCTAGAATGACTATAAAAATGTGACTTAATATAAATTGCGATGGACCATGGTTCGAACTTCGAAGTATTGTTGCAGTGGTTTTTATCCTTACGAATATTGTTACATCATTGCCCCACATAATGGATTATAACTCATGATTAGAGTATCATCATCAGATTATATGTCCCTGGAATAAGTAAATGTTGTTAAGTTGGAATGGAAACTGAAGTTCTGTGACGATAAAGGCCGGAAGCCCAGTTCAGCTATAAAGCTCAAAACCCTTAGTTGGGCCAATAATCTACGTAACCTATATGCTAATTCTATGAACAATGTGTTCATTTCATTATTCTAAAATGTATCTACGATAATCAACCAAAAAATTGTGAGCTTATATATATATATATATATATATATATATATATATATATATATATATATATATATATATATATATATATATATATATTATTTATTTATTTAATTAATCTAGATTCGAATCGGTTGGTATTTTTGAAAGGTGACAAAACTCTTCCACTAGGTATTCAACACTGCTGTATTGTCAGGAGCTCTAATTCGAGACATGATTAAGATAGAACAATGCTCTCACCAATTGATCTAAGTACTTGTCGGCAGGTCTATTTTACTCTTCCAAATAACTCATCCACTTAGAAGTTAAGACACTGTTTTTGCTAGGTAAACACTTGTACGAGTAAATAACTTTTAGCTAACTACCCAGTAAGTCATATCTTTGAAGAAAGGCAAGCTTTATATATTCCATGATTCCTAATCTCTTGTCACAAAAGAGGAGCATAAAGGTACCTGCTCATTCATATAAAAACCAAGAAGCTATGCATCTTTTCACGTGTAAAGATAGGAATAGCATCCAAAAAGGATGAAAATGAAATTATGAGAGAATAAAGGAGGTTGGAACTCAGCCTATATCAGGTTCCTCCAAACCAATTTAGATCAGCAAAGACTTGCCAGCATGAAGTTCTTGATGCAGCTTCCATGTTGCTCGTGTTTCTGCTTCGTCAGGCCGAAAAAACACAAGAAGGAGAAAGAAGGAAAGACCGACTAACCGAAACGAGGCAAGAGTCATGTCTAGCTGTAGCTTCTCGTTCTGAAAATCGCAACTGTCCATTTCCAATGAAATGAAAAACTCTTGATTGGTCCTCTGTTTTCTGTAACCAAATATAGTTCATTCCTTGTTTACCTCATCAGGCACCAAATTTAGTTCTTGCATTTGGTGTTCGATCGATCGAAACACGACCAGTTTGCGAGAGGATCCTGCAGGAAAGCACGTATCGATTGTTAATGATGTATCAGCTCGCCTAAAACATCCGGCGTGGTGCTCGTCACACAATTCTCAACCGCAAACTATATTCCTTTTCGTGCTGTCGGATCATGATTTAGCCTTTGGCTTTAACCAAGTTAGTAGACCTCCTGCATTTCACAACAGAACTAAACAATAGCTGAACATGTCTAAAGAATGCCTCGAGGAAAAACACATAAAAAAGGGACATTTTAGGTTATTCCAGCATGTTGAATTGGGTCCTGCATGTATTCTAGCTACAATAATCATCACCGTTTGATGCAAAGTTCTTAAGCTATTTTTAAAAAATTTAGTGTGGTGCAAGATAGCTACTAAGTTTTTTTTTACTGTTAGTCGCCCATTGATAGTCAAACAAAAATAAGTGAATAAAATATTGTCTTAACAAAATTAAGGGTAATTATTAAAAATAACATCAAAATATGGAAAGGGTGTTTACCACATGAATGGGGCATTTTTCGAGTTGCAAGAACTCTTCATGTTTTGCAGGAACATTTCTATTGGCCACATACGAACAGAGATGTCGAAAGAATATGTGGTAGGCGTGTAACATGTTGACATGATAAATCTCGAGTGCAAACCGTATTGACAGATTGAGTTACAAATTGCAATCCTCTATAGGTTCAATATCAGCAATATGAATCTGTTATTGCAAGCTTGGTCAGATATTAGTACAACACAAGAACAAGGAGAGGAAAAATCTCATTTCCATGCAAGTACCTACTTGTATGAGGGAAAAAATAACTCACATTGCCCTATTTATACACAGTAGTTAAAGAGCTACATGTAAACTTCTGTATTCTGTGAGTTATTTTGTTCAGCTTCCCATGTAGGTTGGACCTCTGAGAGCTGGATCCTGCTGGAGTAGCCATTCGGTCTTTTTAAGGTAATGCAATAGAGGCTCGGGCTCGTTCACGGCGCTGCAACCGTAAGGGCTAGGCCTTTGTAAGCCGATGAAGAACATCTCCCTTCTGTTTCCATCACCACCGGATACGAGCGGGACACCAGTGTGCAATGTAGGACTCTCTACATAGGAGATACTTAACAAAAAGGAGGATTTTATTTTAATTTTTGGTTTATTGTTAGAGAGATGAAAAAAAGGGTAGAAAAGAGGAAGAACATTCTCTTGTGGAGGAAGAGTCCATGGACTCTAACGTGTGATGCTGCGTTTTTTTTTTAATTTTGTGATAATTATCATAACAATAATTGCATATAGTTGCCTTTGTTAGTCATCCATGTCATGGTGATGGGCTTTGTGGATGCTTGCTGCATGGATGTGGCTTTCTCATTTTGGCACTATATGATGTGGTAATTTGATTATTTGTGCTGACTCCCACCGATCAGTCAAAAGATCTTTACGAGGTGCTTGATCTTGTTGCTTCAAAATGAATGGAAATATCAGAAGCAACACACATATTCCTTTTACGCAAGAGGGACAAACTAGTATGACCTTGTTCATTTTACAGAAACTAGTAATGCAAGTGCCTTAAATAGATATATGAGAAAGGGATATGCATACTTTTCAAGCATTCTCTGGTCCAAAAGAGAGGGGAAAAAAAGATATGTACATGGGGTGGATCACATAAGTAAATGAGTTGCATTCTTTTTGTTGATTTTGTTTCATGAAGGGCTTGTAATTTGATGCTAAACAAATTTGTGAGTGTCATCTAATCAACAATTTTTTTAAATATTGGAATCTAATATAGCAAGACAAAATTATTAATAATATCAAAATTAATTAAATACACTAAACGAAAATACATTTCTCTTCTTAGATCCTATTACAAGCAACATCATCAAAGAACCAGGCTATTGATTAGAATTTAGTTTTACAAGTAAAATAAAAATCCTGCTAATTTTGTTTTAGCTTAGTAAGTATTCAGATCGGTTTGATCCATTAACCTGTCCTTAAATCTAGTTCGTCCGGTGAGGTAATCCTACTATTGGTTTATAGTTGAACAAGACAATTTCAAATGACAAGTTCTGGCCAAATCGATTGGATCATCAATTGAGTTGTCGAGTTTTAAAATATCACTATAATATGTAAATACTTTATAAACAGAAAAAATTAATAGCTCTCTAGATAATTCAATAGTCTCCCAAAAGCATGAAGGGCGCTAAAAT
Organism: Hypericum androsaemum; assembly: GCA_963995505.1. NCBI lineage: Eukaryota > Viridiplantae > Streptophyta > Magnoliopsida > Malpighiales > Hypericaceae > Hypericum > Hypericum androsaemum. Next base: position 13,283,204 of record OZ023192.1, read on the forward strand.
AATGGAGTTCTTCAAGAGGATACATGGGATTTTATTCTTTAGTTGAAAAATTGTTACTTTTTTTTTATTTTTTTTTTCCTCTGATGTATTTTTTTGAACTTAAACAATGAAAATAATTTGCTACATTTAATATTGGACTTAACCAGAAACTTATCGTGGAGCTAGTGCAATTATACAACGGAACTATCATCGGTGAAAGCAGAATCTAATTGTTCTCGTTACCGGTCTGTACCATTTTTATGTGCCAATATTTTTTCGCGCCTACAAAATTAGGTGTCATCAACAGTACCGTCAAATGATCGTTCAAGGCATGATTCATGAGGTCGGCCTCCTGCTTCATCGCCGCATTCCGTATACCTCTCTCTCTCTCTTTGCCCTCATCGAGTCCATGCACAACTCCAATGTCAACTCTGTGGTGGCCAGTACCTCCAACGACCTCCTGGCTCTCAGGCTACTCCGTGACCGTGACAACTGGCACGTCACCATCATCGTCTATCCGGATATTGTTGATTGTGAATTTAATACTCTCTCGAAAGATGATGCACGTCATCCCTGTCTCAATTTTTACTATTGAGGTCATTACTATGGTTTATTTGTTGTGTTTGTGAAGAGGTAGTAATGGACTAGGGTTTAGCTGAGAATGGAAGTAACATACAACTACTATTGTTGTGCTCTCTCTTGATGATGATGGAGTTTGTCAGGGTTTTTACAGACTACGTTTTACTACTTTTTATTGATACCTACTGCTAGATGCTCTCATCTGTTGTATGATGATGGAGCTTGTTTTTACCTTTATTAATGGCGAAGAATTGCAAATTATATTGCTTTAAAAACATCGGTGAAAGGAAATCAATTTAGTGGAGGATTAATTTAGATTTATAACAGGCTAGCATCCGCAGTTAATATAATTTCTACTAGTAATGATGTACTCGCGATATGAGTACCGTTCTATTTTAAAATTCGCAGAATCCAGGTTATATCTCATTCAAAATATGTAGAAGAAAATTCGTTAAGCCATGAAAATATCTCAAGTGTCAAAAATTAACAAAACAATTTAGAATATTTGATGAGAGATTTATCAGATCTTCCAATTAATACCTCTAAAAAAATTCTCAAATTAATCAACTCATTTTGTCCATATAAAATTAGTATGTGCCAAAATAACAAAACTGGACTGGACATGAAAATGAAATCCAAAAGGCATTGTCATTTTATTTTTCTGTTCAACATTTTTTTTCTCATTCTCCTTTTTTTTAAGGTTTTTTTTTCTCATTCTCTCCATGAGGTTACATTTTCTTCTCACCGTTTCAAACGGCATTTTTTAACTCTTCTCCATCTCTCTCTAAACGGTTCAATCGCGCTGACCAAGAACCTATTCCTAAAACTGTAAAACTCACTACTCGACCCTACCGAACCCGACCCGACTCAATCCCCCAGATTCCTAAATCCCTCCCCTCCTGCGGCCTGAAATCACATTACTCCGGCAGATCCCCTGCCGCTCGAAACCGCGCCGTCGTCTGGAGTTTCTCAGGTCGACCGGTAGAAGTCTGGCGTCTGGAGTTTCTCAGGTCGACCGGTAAGATTGTATAGATGATGAATGTCTTCAATAATATTGAGAACTCGTTTTTGTTTAACTAATTTGTTATAAATTCATTCATACTAAATAGTTAAGGTACATCCTTATATTTTAAAAGTAATTGACTTTATTTGTATACATCTTTTCTTCGTGTTCAACATCTCAAAGATCCCCTCACAAATTAATTGAATGAATATGAAAGACTCTAATTCTAAGTACCAATATTAATTTTAGTCTATTTTTTTTGTAAATGTTCAATTAATCTAATTAAATCCATCAATGTTATCCACAAGTGTGGTTAAACTTAACGGTATGTTAAGATTTATAGCAAGAATTAATTATTTTAAATTATACATATCAGAAAAAGCTTTAAAATCTAACTATTATATCATCTTACGTAAACCCAAAATTCTACGGTGACAACTTTAGTCGAATTACGAGATTCCAAACGATAACAAATGACTGTTGTTAATAAACTATTTTAACTGGATTTGTCTATTCTATATTATTTTATATATATCTCATTAAGTGCAAGATACTTTTGCCATTTAGGGGAATGATTACAAAAATAGTTGCTACAATACATTATAAGAAAAAGTTCATTTTAGTATCTTGTAATATCACAGATTCTCACTTACGTACTTTGTGGTTTAAAACGCATAGAACAAATCTAACTTATTTTAATTTTTATCAAAAATAGGTCCTAGGCAGCACGGGTAGCTGCCCGAATTTTTTTTACAAAATGATGCCACTTCGTGTCCTACGTAGACCGCCAACTCAACATTTTCGTATACACGTATGTGATGATGTGGCAAGCAAAAAATTTGAAAATAGTTTTAATATTTTAAAATTTCTCACGAAGACCCTTCGTCCTCTTCCTTGGTCGCGCTCTTCTATCCCCTTTACCATCATTGGTAAACCGAAGCTTCCCTTCTCTAGCGTAAGATCCCCAACCCGACCCGATGCTATGGTTGTCCACGGAATGACACCACCCTCCCCATCTCCCGATTTGCAGACGTGTACTAACAGAACCCCAACCCGATGCTGGACCTCGTTATCACCGACAATCTAAGCCACTCCAAATCAGATCTACGCAAGAACCCCAACCCAACACTCCCTTAAATAAAATAAGAAAAGCAGATCTGCCTCCCATCATCTCTCTTCACCAAAAGATCCACGGGGATTGGGGAGGTGGAGGCGTGGCTGGCGTCACAGTTCGGGGGATGGGAAAGGAAGTGCCAGACTTCGAGTACACTCCCCGGAGCATCGCCCACCTATATCGCGTCACAGTTCGGGGGATGGGGAAGGAAAACCTTCACCAGAAGAGACCATCGTCCTAGTCTGACTTGTAGTGGGACACCCACTAGGACTGAAGGCGACGCTCTGGGTGAAGCCACCGGCGGAGGAGCCAAGGTGGAGGCAGAGCGGGAAGATGTTGGTCCGATGGGTGTAGTAGGCGAGGAAGGGGACGATCAAGGTTAGGACTTTCGGCGGGTAGATGTTGGTGCCGGAAGGAGGAAGGGAGACGAGAGAGAAGATGAGGATGGGTAAGACAGAGAATGAGACAGGGAAGACATAGAGATAGAGATGAGAGAATAAGGGGTTATATATATATATATATATATATATATAAAATAGGAATTGTTTTGGTAATTATCTATATGCCACGTCAATGTCGACTTATCCAAAATTCCCAATCTAGTCGCCACATAGGAAACGAAGTGGTGTCGTTTTGAGAGAAAAATTACGGGCAACTATTCGGGCTGTCGAGGACCTATTTTTGATAAAAATTGAAATAAGTTGAACATGTTCTATGCGTTTTAAACCACAGAATACGTAAATAAAAATCTGTGATACTACAGGATACTAAAGTGAACTCTTCCCTACATTATATACGGGACCTGTGCAGCGTATCATGAATGGCCTTGTTTCTTTTACATTTAGACAAGAAGACCAACAATGTTCTTTTTTTCGCTACATTTCCCGTGAACTTCTAGTAACTCGTTGAAGTGCTAGGAATGGAGAAATATATTGTGAATGGAAAAAATATCCAGGACTTGTAAAAATTAATCAACAAATATATTTAGGCAAAGGCTTTTCACATGTGCTCTCCAGGTTTTTTTTTGTCTATTTCTTACTTTCATTCCTATTTACATTTACATTTTGGTTGATTATTTAATTGGTTTTTTTAATTGATTATTTAATTGGTTAGGCTTAATATTTTGGATCCACATGCTGCCAATGGTTCGGTGGATGTGTGAAGTCGAATAACTGTTTTATTGCAATGAGTGTTACTTAATTTATCCCCGAATTAATGATATATCAATATATATTCAGGACTTGTGCAACATATCATGGATGACCTCATTTCTTATACATTTAGACAAGAAGACCAACAATGCTCTTTTAATCGCTACATTTCTCGTGAACTAACATCTGCGATAATATAGTCTGTTAATTTCAATAAATTTGACTCTCTGAAAGTGTTGCTAGAAATGGAGAATATATTATGAATGGAAAAAAAAATCCAGGACTTGTGCAAATTAATCAACAGATATATTTAGGCAAATGGTTTTCACACATGTCTGATGTTGGTGTGGAACAACAATTCAAAACTATATTCTTAGTAATTCAAGTAAATTACATTGAATAATAATTTAATGAATGATTTTATTTAAAAAATCAATCATCAGTGATATGGACTCATACCATATGTTTGATCGTAAATAAACTTTAATCTTATATCATTTTGTATGAGTTCTATTAAGAATTTACTTCAATTTTCATTCAACAAATGAATTAAAAAAGAAATACTCTAATGAATCACAATTAAAATGGAACAAAATAAAAAAAATTATAAGTATAATTTTATTAATAGTAACACAAGAAAATATGCAACAAGTTGCATCTTTCATTTAGATTTAATCATTGTTATCATCATAAAATTAGGTCACTCGAGCAATGTAATGTAAAATTCCAAAATGATGTTTGATGGTTTATGAAAACTGGATATAGATATAAGTTCTCCTAAAATTGCATAATATGTTTGTTAATTTCTTAAACAAAAATTAATTACTTTGTGATGAAGCTATTATAAACTATTTATGTCGTTTAAATACTATTTTGTCTATCTATATATTTCTTGCGTTGATTGTTTGGGTAGGCTGCTAGTAGACAAAGTAGAAAGAATACTCATAAGAACAAAAGAAAGAGCGTGTTATGTACATCCTATTTGGCTTCCTAATTTTGCTTTCAACTATTGTAGGATCAAGTGTCCGGTAATTGGTGGTTGTTGTGTTTTGATGTGAAGATTGGCTACTCGGCAAACAAAATATTTACTCATTTGAATAGAGGAGCATTTGGTGGAATTACTTTATGTACTTAGAGAACAATCTAGCTCGCCTATGGCGAGTGGGACATTTGCTTATAATAAGAGTAGAACTTCATCTCTTCAAATTGTTGATGTGAATTATCGTGTTGTTAATTTCGACTATTCAAAGTCGACAAAGTTTACTAACAGTAAAAAATGATACAACTCTAATAACCGGGGTTATAAAAAATATGGAGAAGTCTTTTATTATGGTAGTCCAAGAGGAGAAAATTGCGATATCTATATAATATTTCTTATTTTCTTATTCGAAAACTCATGTAAGCATCTAATATCAATAAAAAAAGATATGCCTAACTTTGAAAAGGCACCACATCTACAAGACTTGGCCAATTGAACTAACCACTTTATGTTGATACAAGACTCTTCAAATCATGTTGTTGCATCTTTTTCACTTTATAAACTCACTAAGTATATGTAAGCAAGGACATAAAAGTAAAAAAAATTAGTATGTTTTCGAAATTTTATAATTTCAAATTACCTAGGATGACTATAAAAACGTGACTTAATATAAGTCTGCGATGGATCATGGTTGGGCACTTGGAAGTATTGTTGCAGTGATTTTTATCCTTACTAATATCGTCACATCGTTGCCCCACATAATGGATTAGAACTCATGATTAGAGTATTTAACTTCAGATCATATGTCCCTGGAATAGGTAAATGTTGTTAAGTTGGAATGGAAACTGAAGTTCTGTGACGATAAGGCTGGAAGCCCACTTCAGCTATAAAGCTCAAAAACTTTAGTTGGGCCAATAATCCACATAACCTCCTATATCCTTATTCTTTGAACAATGTGTTAATTTCATTATCCTAAAATGTATCTACAATAATCAACCAAAAAATTGAGAGGTTCAAATTACTTATTAGTGCAGGAAGAAACAATTTAGCCTTTGGCTTTAAACAAGTTAGTTGACCTCCTGCATTTCACAACAGAACTAAACAATAGCTGAACATGTCTAAAGAAACAATTTTCCGGCGAGACAAAATGGTGTCTTTTAGAATACCAACATGGAATTGCGCAACAACCAGAGTAAGATTGGATCTTTAAGCCAAGAATCAGCATATACAGCTAAGAAGCAAGAAGAGGGTGGCATTGATTAGGACCAAGAACCCAACATGGAGAGAACCAGAGAGTTAGTTGTCCCTCGAAGCCCGAGCATCACCAAAAGAGCTTCACACTGCCTCTCGTGCTTTCAAATGCGGGCCGTGCGAGCACAACGGGCCATGGGCTCGTTAGAGCAATCGGCTCTGAGATCATATAGGAATTTTCATATCTTACCCAAAATCTTAAGGTAGTGAGTAAGCGGATCATCCACACTTATAAACAGGCCCAACCCACTTGCAACTTCCGATGTGGAATTCTCTCCAACAAGTTGTTGTTTTCTAATGCTTGTCCCAACCCAATATTAGTTTCTTACATGACAGGGAATTGAACTACTTGCATTCCACTACAGGTTCACTATCAGCAATATGAATCTGTTGTTGCAAGCTTGGTCAGAGTTAAGTACAAAACAAGATCGAGGAGAGGAAAAGTTTCATTTCCATGCAAGTACCTACTTGGAATGAGGATAAAAAACACAACTCACATTGCCCTATTTATATACTATAGTTAAATGCACCTTCGTATTTTGTTCAGCTTCCCATGTAGGTTGGACCCCTGAGAGCTGGATCCTGCTGGAGTAGCCATTCGGTCTTTTTAAGGTAGTGCGACAGAGGCTCGGGCTCGCTGCAACCGTAAGGGCTAGGCCGTTGCAAGCCGGTGAAGAACATCTCCCTTCTGTTTCCATCAGTACCGGATACAAGTGGGACACCAGCATGCAATGCAGGACTATCTACGTAGATTAATGAGCCGGGGGCTGGAGGACTCGGCCATCTGTTGGCTTCTCTGTACTGTCGAAGCCACTCGGAAGAAGTCAACAACGGGCGCGCTGGTTGGTATCCTTCTATGAATCCAGGGATGCCAATAGCATAATCTAGTGGCTGCTGAGGAGTCCAGTTTGAGTAGCTATTCACCGGAGGAGAACCGTAAAGGTGATTCGTTCTGCTCGGGTTTCCAAAGCTATTCGAGACTGATGAAGCGGATACATTGCTGTTAAACCAAACTGCATTATCAGGTAGAAAAGGAGCAGAAGGTGCAGGAGCTGAGTAGTTTGGTGAAGAGTAAACGTTGATGAGAGGTTCGGGCGTCAAACTAGTGGCCGGTTCAGTTTCGTTGATGGAAAGCTCCATTAGGGGAGCAGAAACAACTTCCTCAATAGGCGCTAAGCTAGGCCTGCCTGAAGGACTTCTGCTTTTTGCTCTGTCATTTCCCATTATGTGTCTATCAAGTACCCAAGCATTAAGTGAAGGTGGTCCTGCATTTATCGAAGGCCTGAAAGGCGGAGGGCTCGTAGCTATAGATGCTTCTGAAGGAGCAGAATGTGCCTGGTTTTGAGCCATTAACAGAGACGTAGCACGACGTAAGCTTTCATCAGCTGGCAAATTCTGGCCGTCTGCATCTTTTGCAGGCACTTGCTTAGAGGTGATACAGTTCAAAAGTGGTGCAGAATTGTATCTGGTGAGGGGCTTAAAGAGAATGACTTCTTCCTCATCTGTACTCTTCATGCCAAGGATCACTTCGTCAGATTCCTTCTCTTCGCTACTGATTCGCCGAAGGCATTCCTTCATTTCAGAAGAGGTACTTACTAAACCTTCTAGTTCAGAGCCTTCACCGTTTGGACATCTAGCCTCCTCGATGACACGGAACTTCCGTGTGGATCTGTCATAGGAGAACCATTTCCTGATATAATTTGATCTCTCAGCTATCTGCATTGCTGCATCAACAATACGTTCAAAGCGCCACCGAGTACCAATTTCGAAGCTGTCTGCATATCCCCGTAGAGTTGAATATTCTCGCAAAGTACGTGATGGTGATACTGAGGCAAAACCCTGCAGTTCAAAGTCTTCCCAGAGAGCAGCAATAGCGGACGCCTCAACTTTCGCTCCATCGATGTCAATCTGCCCCAAAAGTTCTACGAGAGCGCGAAAAAAGTACGACATAGCACTTTCAACTTTCTCATCAGACGCAAAAGCTTCTGCTTTTTCCAGAATGTTTTCCAAGCACTCCACAAACACAAGTAAACCCGGCAAAAGTGGGCACCGTTCAAACAGACTAGCATTCGTGCATCTCTCCACAAGGCGACCCATGAAAACAAACGCAGATGCGAATGCCATACTTGTTAACACCCGCTTCTCGTCATGACGTGTTAGATACTCGATAACAAATATGAATATGCAGACAACTTGGAGGATCCGGAATGGGCCATTTCTAGCTGAATCCATATGCTGGTACGACTGCAATGCCCATTTTAACTTCACTTCATCTAGTGTCAGTAATGCATCCAGTTCCGTCATCATCGCTGCAAAAGTACCCGGGAAATCTTCCAAACTGCCCACAAAAGAACGTCGCGAGAGAAAATCAGACACTGACCAGACGGTTAAATCAGATTAGGGCTATATATTGAAAATGGAAGTACCTGGATGGCAGGAAGAAGAAACTTATTGTTCGGACGATAAGAGGCCATAATCCGGAGTTGCTTGAGCTTTCATGATCAACTTCTACTGCTGACTTCAAGCTAGTTACATCAGCTGTTGGTTTGGATCTTTCAAATGGTTTTAAGAAATCAAAGCAAGCATCGCTAGGGAACGAATGGAGATGTGAGGACCTGTTCTGTAAATTCATGAAAAGATTCATTTAGATTTGCCATGTACTCAACAGAGGGGAAGAGACAACGTGTCTTACTCTTTCGAAGAGTAGAATAAGGTTATTCCACGCGTCCGGGAACGGTTCTTTCACCGCCAGGCTTCGAATGCAGTGGTATAAAGCCACGAAGTCGTCACCTACATACGTCGCCAGAACTGCCAACTACAGACAGATTAAGTTGGTTATGGCCTAAACCAAAAGAAAGCTTGCTGAAGATTATCCGAAGAAGAAGAAGGAAAAGAAGACTACCTGGTTTTGTGGATTTCCACTATCAGGCCAAACACGAATCGCTTCCAAGTAATACGCAACTGCAGCGGACCAATTCCGGTTCTGTAACATGGTCTGCTCGCATTGTTCTTTGTACCTAGCGAGATCGCCAAGACATACAAGAAACCGATGCCATAGAAACTTAAGCATCCGCGTATTTTCTGGAAGGCCATAATGTGTTTTGATTTTAGCAATGAAGTTTCGGTAAACATCTGTTGCCTCGGAGAGAAACGACTTGAATCCTTCAACATAGTTGCAATCATCTCCGTCTGCAACTGTAGCACGTTGTTGTATGCACGATCCTGTGGTCTCGTCGCAACCAGAGATTCTCTTTATTCGTCTGCGGAATTCATCTATGTGCCTGTAGTGAAGTTTCCATAACGAGTACTCAACATCTTGAATCTCTTCCACTTCGAGATCCTCGAGGATGATTTGCTCATAACTAGAACACACTTTTCGGTATAGGTTTTGAACATCAGAGTGCAATAGACCTTTTGTGTGGATCCATGTCCACAGCTGTTTCTCCAACTTCGAAACCTCAACAAGAACGCCCGATTTTCCTTTCTGGTCTTTACTAACAACAACAGAATTGGAATCCATGTTTTGCCGGAGCTGAACTACTGAAACCTGAAATCAGCAACAGGGAGGATGTCAATTAGAAGAACACATTTCAACCATGCTCAGATGCAACAATCACGATTCTCACGAATGACTTGATCGCTTCCGATATCCATGACAGCAAAGAGTACAGGAAAAGGATGGGCATTCAAGCGAATAGCCGACAGCGTCTAGTCTACTACACCATAAACCATCATGCGGACTAGCTTAAAGTGTTGTACAACTTAATCGATCGAGAAGAGAAATCAGCAACAGGGAGGATGTCAATTAGAAGAACACATTTCAACTATGCTTAGACGCAACAACGATCACGAGTCTCACGAATGACTTGATCACTTCTGATATCCATGACAGCAAAGAGTACAGGAAAAGGACGGGCATTCAAGCGAATAGCCAACAACGTCTAGTCTACCACACCATAAACGTCATGCGGACTAGCTCGAAGCTCTGCACAACTTGACTGATCGAGAAGAGAAATGGCTAAGAAACTGCAAAAGCCAAGTGATACCACTGATGGAATGGAAGGCCCCAAGTCCCTTAAGGTCTTGGGTTTTCAACTAATTCCTTAACAGACAATTGCCAAACCAGATGGGCCTAACTATATAACAATCTTCAACTTCAGAAATCAAAAATTTGCACACAACAGAGCAATTTAATCTCGAAAGGAGTTCTTAGGGAACTTCTGATATTCAGAGTCGAGTACTATCGGATCCTAACTTTGAGAGCTAAAATCAAAGTGAATTCCATCAAAAAGAGCAATTTGGCAGGAAAATCTGCTCATCGAGAAAGTTCAACTCATAGAACAGCTTAAATACTACATGCTCACATCAGATTTTTCCCTTTCCTGTTCATCTTTAGGAAGAAGCAATCAATTACTTTCTCAGGCACTAAAAACTGAAGAATTGAGGATTCACCAAAACCCCACACCATCACAACCACAACATAAGAAACAGAAGCAAACCCACTTCACATTAAGCAAATTGGGAAGCAACAGGCACCGAAAGATTCGATCTTTACCATGGAAATGAAGTGAAGCAACTTCAACAAACAGAAAGATCGCTTCTTTCTAACAAAAGGGTACCTGAGAATTGGACCTAGATCAACGGAGACTTGATCAACTATTGAGAGCTCTGCAGAAGTTAGCAGGTGCGTGTGAGAGAGAGAGAGATTTGAGGAAGTGACGTCTGATACCAACTAGTATTTTCAGAAGCGGTGTACTTGAAATTGTATTAGTCAGTTTAGCGAGTATTATTCCGACAGAAAAACAGTTATTGGTTGATGTCCTGTTACGAAGCAGAGAAGACAAGGTAGAAAGGTGGCCAATGGACGTCACTTTCTTCATTAATTTCTTGCCATGTCCTTTCTATATTATAACGAGCACAAAAGTCACAAGTTTTATCAATCCAAGGATAATGTATTGCTTTGCCACTTGTACTTCTGCCGAGTGGAGGGAAGGATAGATGACATTGATATTTCAGATTTTTTCATACAAATTTTTTTTCGGAATTACACAACTCATTAGACGAGATTCGAGTCCATAAATATTAGAAGGTATACTTTTTTTTAATAATTATTTAGCATTATTATTTAAAGTATTTTACATCTCTATAATTACTTATTTAAAGTTTCCGGGGCTTTTCTTTTGGGTAAAAAAATTACACTTTTTATTACTAAGTTTTTTTTTGTTTTATATATGCCTCCACTGAAATCTATTGTTGTACAAAATTTTTATTTTTAAATCAAATTACAAAAGATTAGCTCATCTTTTAGTATAGGACAACATATTTAGTGTGTTAGGAATTCAGCAATTTAGAGAACAATACGCGCAAAGAATACGGACGCAAGAGATAACGTGGTTCGGCCTAATGCCTACATCCACAGAGAGAAAGGAGAATTTTTATTGATGAGTTTTCAAGCCACAAAGTCATACAAAACCTTAGAGTAAGATGTCTTTATATAGAGGCAAACCCTTGGTGTACAAGTAACCTATCTAGGTCAGATTAGGAGTCCAAAACCTAGTCAGAATAGGAATAGGAAATAAGTATTTCCTATTTTTCGCCATCCCAACAATCTCCACCTTGGCGAGAAATCATCGTGGAAGAACCATGAAGTTCCACCCGAACTTCAACAAACTCCACCTTGACAAAACACCACCCCATGAAGAATCATGAGATCTTGCAAAACCAATCCGACTCCACCGATTCTATCTCGGACCACAGATAACTGCATCAATAAGACCATCTCAACTTTCTCTTCACCTTTTGTTCAATCACTTGGAGCCAGCCCCCAAGCTTGAGCAACTCCCGAGCTTGCTTGGCATATTTTCTCCAAACTCCAAATAATCCCAACTAGCAAGTCCACCTGCTGAAGCAACCTTGCGACCAATAGACGAATCCTCTATTCTCCGGTCAGCCCCATGCTCCGCAACCTCGAACTGCTTCTCTGCTGGACCTTCTTGCCTTATACCAATGCTACATATCATAGCATACAAAGGGCAACCTTTTGTTCCACCAAGTAGAACCCTCGACATGCCACGAACTCCACTGTTCGGCCTTGAGTGAGATACCCGATTCGCCCGTGGTGCTACCAACGACTTCGCATTCCCCATGCAAAACCTACCCAATACCTTTGACGTGTACGTCCCTTTAGACAACCATAGTAGGGCCCAGCTAACAATGCTTCTCCGAGACAACCATGGCTATTTGCCAACCATGCCTCCATGAAACAACCATAGCTTGCTATCCATGTCTCCGCGAATCCCAACTGCACTCAAACCATCCATGTCAAGCATTTGCTCCCTCATACGAACCAACCTCATATGACCTGAACTTTTGCCAACTCCTTCAGACCCATTGATATGACTCCACCTACAACAACATGCCTCACTAACCTGTAGGTATTCCCTTTCACCCTTCATCCCTACCATCGCATCCTTCTCCACCTTCATTAGCATACCTTTATAACTATCACTATTCCAAGGTCCCTAATAAAAAGAGATTACCAGGATGCATTGGACTTGATAAGACAGAAAGTCAGTCACCATCCGACCCGTCTGAAGATGTGGCCATGGTTGTGGATGCCGATCCCTCCTCGTTGTCTTGATCCTTAGTTCGTCCTGGATAGTCCCCTTCATGTGCCCTTCTCCGCACTTGAAACCACTTCCATTGAACTTCTTTGACTCCGACCTGGATCCTCTTCCACAACCCAGCTTGTGGCTCCTCATCATCCGCCAAGCACAAGCGAATCTTCGCTACTGCCTTGGCCTCTAACTCTTCCCACTCTTGCTCCTCCATCTTCTCGGACTTCTTCTCCGATAGCGCGATAACCATCCCTTACTGCACGAGGAGATCCCTGACACGCCTTTGCCATAACCCGAAATTCAATGAACCATCGAACTTCACAAGAGCAAACTTCGCGTCGTGATTCGACATCCTCTAACCTTAGCTCTGATACCAATTGTTAGGAATTCAGCAACTTAGAGAACAATACGCGGAAAGAACACGGACGCAAGAGATAACGTGGTTCGGCCTAATGCCTACATCCACGGAGAGAAATGATAACTTTTATTGATGAGTTTCCAAGCCACAAAGCCATACAAAACCTTAGGGTAACATGCCTTTATATAGAGGCAAACCCTTGGTGTACAAGTAACCTATTTAGGTCAGAGTAGGAGTCCAAAACCTAGTCAGAATAGGAATAGGAATAGGAAATAAGTCTTTCCTATTTCTCGCCATCCCAACATAGTGTTTGGGTTATGCAACTTTTATGTTTCAGTAACTATATGCATAATGTTTTTTATAATATAAATGAAAATTGTAACGATAATTCAACAACAATTTATGCAGTTACACTAGAATAATTTTATCGTGGTCATGATATCATGTGCATGACATAAACTTTTACACTAGTAAAAGTGTAAGACAATTTGAGAAAGAAATTCAAATGGATTGTCATAAATTTAAGAAATATTTTTTTATTATCATATATATTGATTATGGTAAAAAAAAATTATGGACCCTAGGGCACGAGAGAAGGAGCACTCTCCCAAAAACTTTCAAAAAACTTTAACCGGTTATAAAATTTTGTAACATTATAAAAATACAGTCAATTTATTTTAAATATTGCATTTTTTTTGTGTGTTCTTCGAACCTAGAATTGAGAATGCTCTAGAACTATATAGAAATTCAACAAAGAAATTAACTTTTGTAGACAAAAGTGACTGATCATAGTATAAATCATCATCGCTACCTTGACTATATGGGATGAAAGGATCCCTTGCAATCCAAGCCGAATCGATCTTTTTGTCCTTTGAATAAAATTATCTCAAGTAAGATGCCACCACCACGCCGAAAAGCCAGGTTCTATTGCTTATAATATGATTTTTCCTAGTCCAAGAAGATTAATTGGGTCACCGGTCACTACACACCAACTGTAGGTCTAGGCCTGAATTCACTTTCTTCAAGTCTTTTACCGCGGGGTCGGTTCTACTGACAAGAGAATAGAATTCTCGAGATATATTTTATCTGTCTAAGGTCGGATCAAAAAATACTCAAAATTGGACATCTTGCGAGAAAACACGCTCAAAAGAGAGTTTTAATCATCAACACTTTTGACTGAAAAAGTGGACTGATAATTATCCACACTCCACACTTTTTAGTTTATTAGTATTTTAATGATTTTTACAATAACTTCTCTCTTTTTTAACAATTTTCTATTTATTAATTTTATACAGTCAAGGCTACTTTGTGTCAAAAAATGAAACCGGCTCTTTATTTCAAGCTGAAAAATACCGGTTGTGTATTTGTGAAATTCGGGTTTGCAGCTTTTGCCATAAAATGCTTTGTTTTGAGTGTTTTTTGGCAAATTCAAACGCCCAAATTTGGAAATTTTTTGGTCGGACCCTAAATAAATAACACATGTTCCGAGAATTTCATTCTCGTAATTATCAGTGGAGTCGACCCCTCTGCGAAAAAAAACTCACGGCACCCATTTAATCAAACGATCGCCAATGGGGAGCTGGTCCAAAAGAGAAATAAAAATATTTGGAATATGTTCTCGTAGTTTCACACATTTTTAATTAAGTACTATGTAATTTTACTTTTTCTACTTTGGTGATGGATGTTTTAAATTTGACAATTTTGATGACAAATTTTTAATTAGAATTAGTTTTGTCCCACTTGACATTTGTATGGTTATCTACATGAACGCTATATTATATTTCTCAAGAGAACACCCAAAAAAATATGAAATGAGAAATACTCCTTTTCGTTAATTATTTTCTACTATATTTGGTTCACACGATAAGAATATGATCGTAATTTTTTAATAGAAAGGGGTCATAACTCATACATGTCGAGAAGAGATTTAAAGATGGATGAACAAGTGTACAAAGATGCCGGTGTTGGTGGTTGAGACGCCCTGGATCTCTAAAGTCAATACTAGCGACTTGACATGTAACAACCCATCACCAAATACATATAATGTAATGTAACAACCAAAATAATTTGGATTGGACGAGAGCATGTTGTAGTGGCATTATTCTTGGTCGTGCAATTGGGGTTTTTTTCTTATGTGGAGTGGAATTTTCCGACAAATTTCATAATGGGGTTGTCAGAAATTTTTTTTCCTGTCTGGGGTTGTGCTAGAAACTGCACAAAATTGTGCGTTTTTATTTGCAAGAAACCGCACGATTTTGTGCAACACAGCAACTTATACATTATTTGATTTATTCCACTTATAACTCATCGACTCTTGACTTTTAAATAATTTTTTGACATTCTTAGACTCCAAATTAGGAGAAGTAATAAACATCAAAGTTGTAGATATATGTCTCAACTTCACATAGCAACTTGAATCACCTCAAACGGACTGCGGAGTAAAAAGTTACGGTCCCCCAACCGAAATCAGTCGATGTAATTCGGTCAACTCTTTGACTTCAAATAAATTTTTGTCATATTTATACTTTGAATTTGGAGAAGTTATAAACTTTAAAATTGTAAATTTGCGTCTTAACTTTATATAACAACTTGAATCACTTCAATTAGACTCCGGAGTAATAAGTTGTGGCTCCCCAACCAAAATTATCCGACTATTACTCGGTCGACTCTTGACTTCAAATAAAATTTTGACACCTTTACACTTCTTATTTGGAGAAGTTACAAAATAAAAAGTTGTAGATATATATCTCAGCTTCACATAGCAAATTAAATCACTTCAATCGGACTCCGAAGTAAGAAGTTGTGGCTCCCTGACCGAAATTACTTTCAATTTTGATTGGAGGACTGTAACTTCTTACTCCACAGTCCATTTGAGGTGATTCAAGTTGCTGTGTGAAGTTCAGACATATATCTACAACTTTGATGTTTATTACTTCTCCCAAATTGGTGTCTAAAAATGTCAAAAAATTATTTAAAAGTCAAGAGTCGATAAGTTACAAGTGGAATAAATCAATTGCTGTGTTGCACAAAACCGCACAAAATTGTACGGTTTCTTGCAAATGAAAACGCACAATTTTGTGCGGTTTCTAGCACAACCCCAGACAGGGAAAAAAATTTATGACAACCCCATTCTGAAATTTGTCGGAAAATTCCACTCCACATAAGAAAAAAAAACCCATGGCTGGTTGACAAGTCGAAACTCATATCGGAATGTGTTCAATGTCGTCCTCGCGATCCTGTTTAATCATATATTGATAAAGTTAAACTCCGGTATAAATTTTGCTCCAATAAATTTTATTTGAGCTGCGTAATTATGACGACAGTAATTATAAAAATTTGCAAGGAAGAACTTTATTGCTACGAATAGGTCATAGTCAAATTAAATTTTGATTAGTCAAATTCAGTCACTTCATATACAATTTTTTTAAAAAAATAAATTTATACCATGCAAAATTTTAAACTCTAAATTTCTTTAAATTTTATAAAGACTAATGTCATTACAAGCTGGCATGTCATATACGAACTTTCAACGTCTTTGTATCATCCATCTAATAGCTTAGCTTTAAACACTAGGGGATGTGGCCGGACAAAGAAATATGGAACCAACTCCATTTGCTGTTCTGGTTCTAATACCAGAAGAACAAATGGATTGTGAAATTTTTCTATTTTCCAGATTCAGTTTGTTTGTTCCAAAATGTTTTTTGGATAAATAATTATTTCTGGATTTGTGCGTCTCATCGCCATGTTAATCTTCTTCATATCATTCTAATTTTATCAATGTCTATGAAGGGACAGGAAACAAACAATTATGAGAAAATAAGTTCCAAAAAACTTTTCTGTGCTTAATTAAGGTGAATTCATAAATATACGAGGTCATTTCCTAGTGAAAAATACGTTGAACGGTCTAAATAATTTAAGTCAAACCAGGAAATGGTGAAATGGCGTTTTCGCTCGCTAGAATCCACAGCAACTATATTTTAGGATCATAAAATATGGTAGCGACACATCACCTGCATCCTATTAATTTTGATGCAAGTGTGCCACTTCATTAAATTAATTAACTAATGGAAACTCAATGTTGTCCACAAAATGTAAATAAAACAAACAAAAAAGTAGTAATCTGGTACACTTTTTCTTTCAAAAAAATATGATGTACTTTTAGGCATAGATCTTTAAATGTCAATTTTTAAATTAGGTAGTACTAAACTGAATTATTTTTACTTTGAAAATAAGACAATAATTTAGTTCTGGTCTATAAATCGAAACACAAACGCGTTCAAGATTTTGCATTCACATTAAATTAATCTTGAGATATTTAAGTTAAGTTAAAATAAATTTTTATCAGCTTGTTGATAGTGAAAATCTTGAATTGGTTTTTTTTTGGATAAAAAATCTTGAATTGGTTTGTGTCTCGATTTATAGACCAGAACTAAATTAATGTACTTATTTAGTAACAAAAAGTCAAGGTCTTGGATGGGCCCGGGCTCAGTGAACAGTGCTAATTTGAGAAGCTTCAACTTAAGTGTCGTGTACGTATTGTGCTTACAACAGATGATTTCTGGACCCCACCCGACCTCATCATCTTAAACGTGGAACAATATCTCGGCCGTCTATTATTTTTAGGAAAACTTCACTTTTGCAAGATTACCCACATCAGTAACCCATCCAATCTAATCTAGGTCACGGAATAAATTATTAATTTCTCTTCTTTTCATACCCAATTTTTACCCAATTCAATCCACTTACATATTTTCTACTCACATCAGCAACCCAGTTCACATAATAAACAATTAATTTTTCTCTCATTCACATATTATTTACTCTAATTTGTTTAGATTAAAATTATATATTACGAAAATAATTATGTTTTCAATAACACGATTAAATATTGTGATTAAATTATAAAATTACAAAAGTAAAAATTAGAATACTAAATTAGATAAAAATAATTTGAGGTACAAATGATAATCCAATCCCTGAAGAGAGATAAAGCTACCCATCACCCTCATCTCCGCTTCCACAACAGCAAACACATCATCTGGTGGTACCGAAAAGATCTCAACAGTAACACCAGAGGATAGAGGTCTCTTAGCTAAGAGATGAGCAGCATTGTTGCCACTCCGACGGACGAACTTGACCCTCTCAAAGCCGGCTCCAATCTCACGACAATCATCAATTATTAGTGCTAAGTCGCTTCGGTCGCTATGATCATACCCTATAGACTGGATAACAGGATAACAATCAGCTTCTAGGACGACATGGTCAAACCCCATATTCCTCGCCAGCTCCAACCCCGCATAAACTCCAACAAAGTTCGATGGGAACTCCTGGAATCACGGACTTGGCCCATTGTAGGTTTTTTTATATAGTTTAAACTTGGCCCATTGTAGTTATCGAGGTAGTCTTATAATATAAGTGCAATATCCACAGATTGTTTAATTGGGCCCGTCCACTTTTGTATCTGATTCGTACCACGTAGGGTAGTCTCATTGTAGTTATCGAGGTGGTCTCATTTTTTATAATTTAGAATAAAAAATATCTTGATTAAATTAGAATAAATTTATTATTGATTAATCGGTTAATGTAATGATTTTCGTATCATTCGATTGACACATAACCATGTCACTATACATTTTTTTTCTTTTTGGCAGAATTTTTTTTATAACTACGAAATGATAAACCCATGTCGAGTGCATGTTAGTTTTTTGTTTTCTTGGTTTTTGTTGTTGGTATGGTGTTTTCTTTGCAATATTAAAATGTTAAGATAGAAATTTTTATCGAGGTGTTTTTTTTTTCTACACTTTTTTTCTCGTTGAGTTTTGTTATGGTATGGTTTTGACGAGATCGGCGATCATAACACTATTAATCATGGTTGTCGAAATATCATACTAGGTAGGATGTATATTTCATGACGATTAATAAAATATACTTTTCAGAAAAAAATAAATTGTGGTTTGTCTTAGTTTATTTTGAGATAAAATGGATAAAATAAATATAAATATTTTTTGCAATATTATGGTAGTATAAATTCATATCCTAAGACTTAAACATAACCCTAACAATAATCTTAACCTTAAGAAGAATTAATTCGAATTCGGCGGTTCACAATTCGTATTCAAATTTGTCTTTGGATAAATCAAATACGGTTAAAAGTTTTGATAAATTCAAACAATGGCCAGGTCTATACGTAGAGCCTCATCCTATAACCAAAATAGTGTTTGAATTTTCATGTTTGTTACGTTTTTAATATTCACAAAATTGTTTAATTACATAGAATTTGGGTTGTAATGTTTATTATATTTGTAATATTCTTAAAAATATTCGATAATTTAACCGAAACATTGGATCCTTGTCTGGACCCTCTTGATTTAAGGGCAAAATAAAAGAAATTAAAGCCCATCTTTCATCCCCCGTCAATTATTCCAACTACTTTTAATACATTATTAACTGTAATAACAAACAAAAATATTGATAAAGATGGACTCCAGAGTTGTGCTACCAATGATAATTTGTACGGTGATTCTTTTATGACGAGCGACAATATTTGAACAATTACGATTTTAATAAAATCGAAGAGAGAGAGCAAACTACATGTGATCCATCATAAATTGTCATTTCGTAAATTCTTAATCATTATATTATATATACCAAATTATAGTTGTGGAGGCACAATTATAATTTTTTTGAAACTCCTACCAGCATAGCACACCAAACAAAATAAAGCCAGCCCTAACTTTAGAAACAAGCCACCACCCACATACAACCTCAAAAAAACAAGAAAGAAAAAAGAGAAAAACTCGGACCAAGATCCCAAGAATTAGCCACCCCATAAAATCTCAACCCATCAAACACCGAACCCTAATTTTAATTATCCCAAGAACCTCGTAGCACCATACCATCTTTATTCCCCTCGCCATTTTATCATCCTTCTTTCCTTCTCCTCCATGAGGAAGGGCAAGGTAGGGGGCTCTAGCATTACAAAATCCAATCAAACCTCTCCTCTCCTCTCCTCTCCTCTCTCGCCAAAAAAAAACTTTCCTCTTTGTCTCCCAAGAAAGGACTAAAAAGAAGAAGCAAAAAATGGGTTCCAAGCAATGGATGGTCCTCCTGACGATGGCAATGTTGCTCATTGTCTCCAAGGCCAGCTCGCTCGGTGACGCAGCGAGCTGGGTCCTAATCCACCAAGGCAGGAACATGCACGAGCTTGACATTGATTCTGAGATGCTAATGAGCTCCGGGAGCGCCCACCGGGTGCTCCAACAAAGGGGCAGGTACATTTGTTCTTTCATCTTTTTAAAATTGCTCACCTAACAAGTTATTGTAAAAATGCAGATTTTTTTCGCTTCTTCTGGAATTGCTTACATTAAAAACATTTTGTTGTGCAATTACACTTTGTAATATGATTTTCTTCTTGGATGTAATATAATTTTCTTCCACTTATTTGGAAAAAAGGTACATCAGCTACGACCAGATGAAGAAGAACAAGACCCCATGCAACCGCCGTGGCCGGAGCTACTACAACTGCCAGGACCGCAAGCCGGCCAACCCGTACCGCCGCGGCTGCTCCGCCATTACCATGTGCTATAGGCACACTTATTAGATAATCGCGGCCGATCAGGAGGAAGAAGAAAGATTTATTACGTGCTCAAAGTTGACCAGAAGAGAGGATTCATAAATACCCCAAAAGGAAATGTGTATTTGTTTTATTAATTTGTACTGTGTTGATGTTTATTACTAAATGATGATCACATGCAAAATTATGGCTTGTAAAATTATGATTTTTTTTCCAGTTGGCGTAATCGTACGTTGTTTGTTCTAATTATGCGTGTGATTTGTTGTTGTAATGGGTTTATATACCAAACAGCTAACGGTTGCATGAGAAAGTAATCAGAGAAAAATAATTAATCAACCTATCATGTTTGTTTGATTTGGGTTGGAATAAAATGAGTAGGACATGTCATTGTGTTAGAGCGAAAAATTAATTCATAAATTTGTCGACCATTTCTTGGTAAATTAATTGTTATTTTTTATTCAAGTATCAGATTAACGCGATTCCAAAAGGTACAGAAAGATAAGATAAAGATATACAAATATGTATCTATGTGTCATATCCAAATTCGGCATAAAAAAGGGTAAAAAATGAGTTGGAAGTTTCGGCAGTTTGGGCACCAGCGCGGATGACGATTTTTGTGACTTATTCGGGAAAAGAGGAGGCGATGAGCTGAAAGTACGGCCTAGAAAGTTGGCCATAGGTGTATTATATTTTTTAATATTAGGTCTTCCTGTATCAGATTTTTCTGTATTGGATTTTCCTATGTTAGGTTTTCCTGTATCAGCCAGGTTTTACTATATTAGGCCGGGACTATGTTAGGAGTTTCTCCTTATATAAGTAGAGCATGGGCACGCATGGAGGGGACCACCAGAACACCACACATCACATTTACAAACCATTATCTTCGTAGCTTTTATCTTTTTTTATTCTCATTTTTCCTTCCTCCTTAATTCTCAATAAAGTTCTTGCTCCTCCACCAATTTTTTTCTCCTTCATCAATTCCAATCTATATCTTCTCTTCTCGCTTCCCCATATTCATCTTTTCTCCCTATTCATTCGATCGCTCTTGGGACAACCACTCCGGACCCATTCCTAAGTTTGTTTCGACGTTATACTACAATTTTCTAACAACATATTTTTGGTATGCTCGGTAGAACTAAAGAGGACGTCTGAGAAGTGTGATTCGTATGCCTAAAAAACACAAGCCTCCACGTACGATTTTGAGTCCTTACTCAAAAAGTAACGAAACCAGTCAAAAGTTGTAATGAAAGCGGAGGTCCAGCAAGGTTAGCCAGCAAGGTCAGACTAATGAGGAGGCCACTTTAGTAATTTCAAGATGGGTTCATGATAACTATTATGATAGTGAATTATATGATTATCTAGTTGATGATATTAAAATTTTTGTCGAGAAAGTTGTCGAGAAAGTTGAATATAGCAGGAGATACCATGTTGCAATACTTTGTGCTAACTTTGCTGAAACCTGGAGCATTACTGCATGGCGCGAAGCAATGGGATACCTCAAGTACCTAGTGTCAGTTCCCATTAGTGAGGAGGTGATTCAAGATTTGCAAAGAAGGCTTGAGATTGCCCTATTTACGGCAAGACATGCAAGTAATTTTGAATCAAATCACCCAATAGAGGTAGCATCAAGTGGCGTATGTCAAGTTGAAGGTCGTATAGTTTTTGAATCCCACGATTCTGAGACTAGAATTGACATGGTCGTACATGAATCGACCGGATCTATGCAACACTTTATCCCTACTATCCAAGATATCGATCAAACGACTAGTTAACAGTTGGCCGATACTACAGTCATCAAGTTGGCAAGGATTGCATTCGAGGAAAAGGAAGTGCGATGCTTGACCAAAGTCACATTAGTGATCGAGATAATCCTAAGTACTGTATCAAATATGAAAGGCATCTTGGGGCTTCTGCCAGTTAAGAAAATTTTTGGGCCTTCACCAGCAAAAGGAATTTTTGGGCTTCCACCGAGCAAACCACTACGAACGATCTAGTCTCAATTTATTCCCTGTGTAGCTTGCCCAATTTTGTCCCAACGCAACAACGAGTGCTGGAGGGCAAGCCTGCCCTCGGAACAGCGTTGCAATATTGTGGTTGATGCTCATACATTTGGTGAAATTGTCCCAGTTGGGGGGCAAGGCATACGCATGGTGGAGAGGATAGACGATGATGAATTCAAGTGTTCAACTCCTTCTCAAGCCAAGCAAGAGTATGGTGAAGCAACAATTGAACGTACAAGTTGAACCTCGTCATTAAAGGTTTCAAATTACAAGGAGTGTCTTCAAGTCACATGCTGCTTCTGTGGGTGCACATACGTAGTAAAGGATGTAGGAACATGGCCAAAATTAGCCAACAATGGCAAGAGACGGCTTGAGTACGTGTGAGTTAAGAGGAACGTGCTCACTCAATTAGCAACCGAGCAAGAAATTTTCCAAAAATACAAACCCTTCAAGGTTTGGGTGCCTCAGGAGGAACTTTTGTGATCCAAAAAGGAACCATGTGAGACATGAACCACAAAATGATCGGCCTACAATGTATCAAAGTTATCATACGATGCCTATGCGTAAGAAGGTGCCAAAAAAGCAGAAACCACACTTGGTGGACAAATATCGGGAATCTCATCAACAGACTCTCACGAAGACTCAACGAAGGAGGTTGGAGCACAAAAATTCAAAAAACAAAGGGAAAAGCTTAGAGACCTTCAACAACAATTATATGGCTATTCCAATGAAGCACGAAGGCTCCTACTCAGTCGCGAAAACTTATTGAATATGTGATCATCTACATGCCCACAACGGCTAGGTCTCGACCAGTTTAATAGTAAGTTTTTTACATATTATGGTCTTAACTTAGCCAGTTTTATGTGGAATGGAGTTAATTTTTTGCATGCTTAAAAAGGGATACATATTAATGCTTTTCCTAACGTCAAAATATTGATGTGTGGGGGGCATTGTTGGGGCAGAAAATTAATTCACAGGTTTGTCGACCATGTCTCGGTAAAAGAGATGTAACTTTATATTCAAGTATCGGATTGACGCGGTTCCAAAAGGTACAAAAATATAAGACAAAGTTCTACAAATATGTATTTATGTGTCATGTCCAAATTCAGCACGAAGAATGGTCAAAATGGGTTGAAAGTTTCGGTAGCTTGGGCACTAATGCGGATGATAATTTTCGTGACTTATTCAGAAAAAGAGGAGGCGATAAGCTGGAAGTACGGCTTAAAAAGTTGGCCACAGTTGTATTAGATTTTTCTACATTGAATTTTTCTGTATTAGGTCTTCTTGTATTAGCCAAGTTTTCCTATATTAGGTCGGGACTAAGTTAGGAGTCTCTCCCTATATAAGTAGAGCATGGGCACACATAGAGGGGACCAACGCAAAACAAAATATCAAACCGTTTTAGCTTCGCTTTTATCTTTTATGTTTTTCCCTTCCCCATCTCCCCTGTATTTTCAATAAAGTTCTTGCTCTTTCACCAATTTTTTTCTCATGTAGCTACTATATTCTAGATATTCTCTTCTATTTTCTCCCATATTTCATCTTTTCTCCCTTTCGTCAGAATTGCTCTTGGGACGATCACTCCGGACCTGTTCTTGAGTTCATTTCAACGTTCTACCAAATTTTACCCACAACATATTGACAATAATTCTGAAATATCAGAAGGTGGGTAGAGACCAGCAAGTAATTAGGTTGTTCTTAGGGATTGTTATGTTTAGGGTATTGATGAGATCCGACTCATTGAGTTGGACGCATGTTCTATTCTAGACTCTAGAAAAATTTTATTATTAGACTCATACTCTTATCCTCAGGTACCAAGGGTCCTGTAAAGCCCAACCTCTTGAATTAAATGCAAGATATTTATGATAATTTTTAAACATAAAAATACCCTATTGTAGATCCCACTTTTAAAAATGGACCTATATCCTACTTAAACATAGTCAAAGTCAATATTATCAATCTTAAGGGTGTAATCCTATCTAAGCAATAATATCTCTATCAGCTTTTTAAAAAATTAGTTTAACTTTTCCCCACGTCAATTTATTCTGAAGGGACAAAGGTCAATAATCATTATCTTCCACTTCCCGGAGTGGAAGTAAACGCATGCTCAAAATTTTCACTTTAGTACATTGAAAATATACATCCACAACCATATGAATAGTAAACATGGACCTTTCTTCATGTGTAGTTTATTTTGTTTTCCAAGTACTCGAGGAAAGAGTTTAAAAGCGAATAATTTTATATCTCGATAAACAAAATTACCCCACCTCTCTAAAAGTTATCCTATTTTTGACTTTTGACTTTGACACCATGTGATTAAAATTGTATTAAATTAGTGATTGAGGTTTGATATTTTGACATTTTAATGACACGGATAACTTCTCAACACAACACGCCACTTAATGTGCCACATCAAATTTGATTGTCATGTGGACTCCCAAGTCGTTGATGACGTAGCTTATCAAAAATCTCAATTTTGTCAAGAAAATGTTAATCATGTTGTTAGAGTTCTTTTTACTTTGATACCAATTAATTTAAAATACATCAATTTTAGTAATTAAAATTTTACATTTTGACACTTTAGTAAAACAGAAAAAGTATAAAAAAATAATAATTACAGTAGTAGTGTAACATAAATCAGTCATTGTTTATATAAGTGACTCTAAGTATAAGTATTTGACACCGTAAAAAATCGCACGATTCATATGATTCAAAAAAAATTATACAACCGCTCCATAAAATACATACCAAACCATTTCGAGCTACTTATTCTTATCAAAAGTGACCTCGGACCCGTTTATTAACAAATAGCGACATTTTTATCCGAATGCATAGGATACCGATAATTATCTAATAGAGGATGGGAATGGGCCAAGGGACGCACTTGGAGACGAACCAGATATCGACGAAGGGGGAGAAGGAAGAAAGGAACTCGGGACTATGATTGCCAAGGAAATGCCAAAAAGTGGGTCTCCAAGCAGTGCACATGAAATTCTCACAATGTCTCAATTAACAACATGACCCACCACGACCATTCGGCCGGAAAATGCTCGCTTTTGTGAGTGATGTCCTCTGAAGTAAGCAAAGAAACAGAAACCAAAAAGTCACAACGAAGACGATAGAGATCATTGTTACCCCAAAACAACATCAACAGGTAACATGTAATGGTGTTGTTCTAACTTAAAAAAGTATCGAGTTAGAGTCTTGGAGAACACATCAGTATTAAATACTTGTTGGAAAAATTTTGCCACTTTTCAATGGTCCTATCCAGCTCCAAACTAAATTAGTCGGCCTGATGGTTGGATATCGAATGATATAAACCAAAAAATTTATGTAGAAATGGAAATGGTCTTTATGTTGGTTTAAGTATCGATTAAGATGTGATGTTGGGTCTAATTCTTTAGTGTATGCGTGTTGAAAAAAAATATTAAGTTCTGAAAATTGGTCCGTGACTCAAGCCTCAAGGTAAACTCGTGCGAACTCGATCAAATAGACTTTGTCTAAGAAATTGTCAAAAAATACACCCAACATCAATGTGCCTTTGGAATTTCAAATAAAGAAAGAACTAAATTGAACGAAATTTAATTTGGTTCTCTATCTTAGGCCTGGTGAACCTAAGAGCTTCCTATCGCAAAATCTGGTTCTCTATCTTCGCCTCCTCGATTTGGAGCATCTGGCTCTTAAGAAACGACGTCATCTTCAACGGTTCTTCCCCTATTTTTGGAGCTCTTATCGGGAGAGCTATGGAATGGCAAAATTGGTTGGGCTCGGGATCTTTTCTGCAGAAAAGACGTTACTATGGTAATCCAAAATCTGATGTGATAACTTTTTTGGATCATGGCCATGGCTTCTGGCGGCCTAGGGGTCTTTTGCGTTGCCCAGTTGCTTCCTTGTTGTTTTGTTGGCAATTTTGCTCTACGGTCCAATTGCCTTCGAATCACGTGGGAGTTGTCTAGATTGTTCTCTTTTGACACTTTTTCATAGTGTTCTTGGTTCTCGGTTGTCTTTGGGCGGAATTTGTTTTTCTGCGGATTCTAGCTTTTTGGTGGCATGTACATATTACTTGTATGTATGTATATATTACTAAGATCAATACAACTCTACCTGTTCAAAAAAAATTGAACGAAATTTTTCGATAGAATAGAAGTTGGTTCAAGATGTACATGTTTTTTATATTTTTTAAATATTTTAGATTTAAATTTTACGAATGAAAAGACAATAAGAGAATCACTCTCTAAATAAAATCTAGCAGTGTTCTCGACTCTCAATAAAGACAATAGGAGTCATTCATAAAATAAATGATTTTTGCATGAATGTTTTATTTTTTCTTGACTTATCTGATATTCAGATATTCGCTAGATCAACGTATTTATATTTGAGCCGAACATAATATCAAATGAAATTACCGTATTGCTAGTTGCAAGAATGGTGAGTTTGTTTATAAATGTGAAAAATTTATCAACTAATTGTCTTAAGATTTAGACTTGGATATGAATATTTTAACATAGTATCATAGTAGATTAATCTCATGGCTCATTATTACTTTTATCGCACATTGGAGCAATCAAAACTTGCATAAACTTTGGCCCGATGAGCTTCTCTGCATTCCAAAAGCTTGAATTGAAAATTATGAGTTATCCAAATATTAATTGTTTTGCAGCAATTCAAAGTTTCTCATCGTATCAAATTAAAAGTGCCCTTTGATCAAGGTTGTCAAAATCGAAATCCCACTAAAAATCGTTCGGATATAGAAAAAGCGTAGATCATAAGATCGTAAGATCCCACCAAATAAACAAAAATATAGAAATAATTAAGAAAAATAACCTTAACATAATTTTTAATTAATTTAATCATAAGTCACAAACACTCATTGTCTCAAACTTGCCCTCTGCAGTGGTTCGTCCTCCTTGGTGTCGGCCTCATGCTTACCCTCTTTTTGCCGCGGGGTGCTTGGAGGACCCTGTGGAGAGTACTCCTGAAGCGGCTCTAGATAATTGGATGTTCCGCGATACGGCATCGTCACTTCTCGACGCGGGGCTCACGTGCTCACCTGAGGTTACGCGGAATTGGGTAATCCTTTTGAAGCCTTTCTTCAAGGTAATGTGGCAAAACCTCTTGTGTGCTGCTGTAGGTTGTTCTGCTCAGTGTGTTTTACCTGTTGCTATCACTGTTGGTCCACCTGTTGCACCCTCTGTTGCTTCACCGTCCTCGTCCCCCGATGCGGTTGGTTTGGTGGTGCCTTCTGCTGTCTTGGTTGACAGTGATATTGGGGTGGTTGATGGGTTGCAGTTGGTCGATGAGGTGGCCTATTGTGAAGTTGGTGTTATTGTAGAGCCTGTTTGCGGAGCTTACGATGCTGTCGATGAGGTCCTCTCCTCTTCTGTTGGTGGTTCCAGCCCTGTCAACCCGGTTTCTGGTATCGGTGTTGCTGGTTTAGAATTGCAGCTACCCGCTGCTTCAGCTACTAATATATCACTGACCCCTGGAGAAGTGGCAAATCATGAGGTTGATGAGCAGCCTCTTGCTGTTGCAGAAGAGGCAATTGTTGAGCATGCTATTGATGAGGAGGATCTTGTCGCTGATTTAATTATTGTGCAGCCCCCTGTCAGTGTTTCTGAGGAGGTTGATGCAGGTGTTGTAGCTTTGGAAGCAGGGTTGCAGTAGCTTGTCACCTCTGCTTGTGGGGCTGATGTACCTGTCTTCGCCTCTGCTTTTGGGCTCTGCGAAGAGGCGCACTTAGTTGTGCAGCAACATGCTACTTCCGACTCGATGCGAGGATGCTTTGAGGATGCTTTATGCGAGGTTGATCCCCAGTCTAAAGATGGGAGGTTGTACGATACAGTTGTTGTTGGTGTCGATGCTGATGTGGATCCTACTGCTGCGGTGGAGACTGAGGTTTTACAAAATGCTTTGGCTACTGCGGATCTTGTCGATGTTCCTGTCCTTGCTTCTGTTGAGGTTGAGGACTAGCATTTGTTCCCTTATGCTGTTCTGCGTCCTTGCCTACTCCCCTGGTGATTTCGACGTGATCAAGTACCCGACAAAAAAAGTTCACCAACAAAGCGGCGGCCATACAGAAGATTTTGTTACGTAAGGTAAAGATTAAACCCCTTCCTTGCCTTTATTCGATCAAGCTACTCTGCCTTCCGCGGTCAATCCTGCGATTCTGGAGGTTAGTGATGATGTACGAGCTGAGGAGCAAGTGACTGAGGCTTTAAACACCGCCTTGCTAGTAGGTCTTTCTTTGACAGAAGACTACTCAACGACTCTTTTACGATTCAAGAAATCGGCACGTGGAGATCAAGCCAAGTGCTATAACCCTCCTTGATGTTTGGCCGTGATTTTATCATGCTCCTAGGAGTTTTGGGGGAAGTGGATTGGGTTCTAAACTGTGAGATTTTTTTAGGTGTGTACGAGATACCTATTTCGATACAGTTTTGTGTAATACTTTGGTGTTCTTCTGCGATGGAATACAACTTTTACCTTTTAAAAAATATATTTTTCGTGAATTTAAATTTAAAAATTGATCTATCAACTCCTAAATAACGAGTTAAAATTCGTTACTATTCTATTTCTACCGACCACTAAATATCTTAAAATAAATAAGCACCGCAACTCACCTTCTCCATCTCTTCGTTCCTGTCTCCCCTCACCAGCTAGCTCTCTCTCTCCTTCCCACCCACCCCTGGACAACTACTTTTATTAAGCAACGCAACTCACTTCTCCTTCTAGTCTTTCTTGTCTCGACCTCCACCTAGCTTTCTCTCTCCTTCCACCCACCCCCATCTTCTATGGTTCTCTCTTTCTCTCTCTAGAACCTGGGACGGTGGTGCTACTAGCTCTGACTTAACCTCGAATCCGGAAACCTAACGGGCGATTAAACAGAGGATGAGTTCGGGTGGGTGGCGTGGGCGCTGAGGGAGATGTCGGAGCGGTCGGCACGCTAATTTCACGATCTTACGATCTACCTCCGACGCCTTTTCCGATCTTGCAACCGCTCAAAACTCGTATAAACTTTGGCCCGATGAGTTTCTCTACATTCCAAAAGCTTGAATTGAAAATTATGAGTTATCCAAATATTAATTGTTTTGCAGCAATTCAAAGTTTCTCATCGTATCAAATTAAAAGTGCCCTCTGACTCCAGGAACTTCAGATGCGTGGGGCCGATGATCACCTCCTCTCTTTCCCTCTTCCACTTTCCCAAATGGGCCCACCCCTACTTCAGTGGGGGCCCATAAAAGAAAAGATCCGATATGGCTGGAATTCTTATCAACGTAGGTCATCAATACCACAAAATTAATTTTCTCCCTCGACACCCAAATCAGATCCCCACACAAGCTAAGTCATTATTCAATAAGCCGGTGATAGAACATGTCACATGCACAAACTTAAATATACAACTAGTTTCGCAATTGACAAAAAAAAGCCCAACTCCATCTACTCCCCCATCCAACTCAATTACCGGTGTGTGGTTGGAGGTTGACCGAATAATAAGAAATTTAGATCTTTAAAAAAATTACAAATGGAAAGGACATGTTTTAAAAATTACTATTAAAACAGGATCCAAAGATGACTGACTAGAGACAATATAGAATCTGACAGTGATCGACCGTAAATTTTAATGATCTACGAAAGATTAATATACTCGGCATTGTGCGCCAACAAATGATTAATAAAAAGTGTTAGCCTAATTGTCCCTCAAAACTTAACCCAAAAAAAAAAAACTAGGCCACTCAAGAAAAAGGTTAGCGCCTTAACTTTTTTTGCCATTCATAGCCTAAAACCGAACCTTTGATTAAAAGATTAAACTATTGTATCCCCAATAAAATTAGAGCACCAGCTCTGTGCATCTTATAGGGTTCCTATAGCTACTCTTTAACCTACTTCGTCCCAAACCAATAAAAAAACTCAAGATGCCTTTTAAGCTTTTGTGTCATCGAATTGGGAGATCCTTTGCCTCGGAAACCCAAAATAACAACGGCGCACCAACTCACGTTTACCAATAAATCTAATCCTAGAACCTGCAGATCACAGATCTATTTTGTTATTTGGATATATATAAAGTAGGTTTACAAAAATGGTATATGTAGTTGATATCTAGGACTTCATTAAAGAATACTCCAATCTCCTCTACCGAAATTAATATCTAAGAACCAACCCTAAAAAATATAGCGATTTTTTCTGAAATTGGCAAAAAACATACCTATTTTTTCTAGATAGGTAAAAAATTATACATATTCCCAAAATAAATTAAAAGATTATTTAATATTAAAAATTATTGAAGGAAGTGCCCCAACAAATTGGCGCCTCGAGTGTGAACGCCCATGTCAGAAAGTTTGGGAAAAAATATATATATAAAGAAAGCGTCCTCAAAAAAATTTTGGTCATACAAAAGAGAAGAAGGAAAATTAAAAATGGCCTAAAGTTACTTAGATAATCACTTAAATAAATAATTATTTTGGCACCAATTTATTTGCCTAAAGTTACTTAGATAATCACTTAAATAAATAATTACTTAGATAATCACTTATTTGGAGGTTGACACCTCTAAATAAATAATTATTTTGGCAGAAATAATTAAAATAAATAATTATTTTGGCAGCAAAAAATTATGCTTAATTTATGTGAAATTTTATCCGATAATTTTTTGGAAAGTTTATGCAAAAAAAAATTTCTGTCAAAAGTCACCAAAGTAATGCAAAATATCCAAATCGTATTAATTTCTTGGTAGAAACTTTAGGCCAGGATAACAAGAAAATTAAATTTGATTGTAACGGCAAGTAATTTATTTGTAATTATCGTTTAAGTAATTTATTTTTAGGTCCCTATTTTGAAATTTATTTGTGATTAGCATCTAAGTAAAGAAAAGGATAATCTAAGTGATTATCGTCAATATCATCTAAGTGAAATTTATTTGTGATTATTTATTTAAGTGATTATCTAAGTAACTTTAGGCAAGTAAATTAATAATTATTTACTCGGAGGCGTCTCCTTTGTATAAATTTTTTTCAGTTTTCTTTCTTTCTTTCAATCTATTTTGGGAATATGTATAACTTTTTACTTATTTAGAAAAAATATGTATGTTTTTTTTCATTTCAGAAAAAATTTCATATATCAAACACTATTAGACCTTATTTAAAGTTGGATCTTCTAATAAAAAACTTATTTAATAAAGTTTGAATTCTCCGATTTACTATCCCCAAAAGCGCAAGGTGACGTTATGGAATATCTAAAAGTCAGGCTGTTTGTATGTTGATGTAGCTCATTATTAAGTTCATTTAACCTTTTTTATTTTCTCCAAACCGCCCCATGATGATAAATTAAAGGGCAAATTGTCTTCAGGTCCCTGTAGTTTGATAAATTTATCAGTAGGGTCCTTACTTTTTTGAAATCTCTTTTTTCGTCCTCCAAGTTTCATAAAATAGAACTCTCAGGTCCCTACCGGGTCAACCGCTGATGTCAACGAACAACAAATTTTTTTATGGACCATTGTACCCTTCAAATAAAAAAAACTAGCTCACCTTTCTCTGCTCTTCTTCCCTCACCTTCTCTTTCGAAAACTTCAGTTTGCCCAAACCAAAACCTTCAAATAATTTGTTCGTTTCATGACCAAAGTTCATTTCTGGGTTTTTGAACACCAAGAACAACCCAGAAAAAAAAACTCAGATTCAAGAACACTCATCAAGCCAACAAAATCATTTCAAAAAAAATCAAATGAGCACCCTCCACCAGTTTTTGATTGAATCTGGTTGGAACATCCATACACCAAAAAAAGCACAAAACTTGATCTTCAACCAAGTGAGTCGTCCTGGATGGAGCTCCTTCAATTTTGTAAATTTCCAAGCACCCACACCTGGCGGCGACCGAGGAAGATGAGGCCCTCGAGGAAGGTCGTGCACTGAAGAGGAGGCTCACGGGAAGAAGAATTTGGCAGCGGGTTCGGGTTTGGCTTCGGCGCGGGGTTGCCTTCGTCTTCAACATCATTATAATAGGAGTTTAGGGCTTGAAGGACGGCGGTCGGGTCTAGGGTGGGGCGGGTGTCGTCGTGGCGGAGAAGGATGGAGAGCAAAGTGGCAACCCAAACCCAGTACCCAAAAACCCCTCCACCGCTGACCTAGGAGTTTCTTCGTCGTACGCCCGTCCACCGCTCCTCTGAAACCTAGAAAGACGAGAAGGCACTTGATGAGTGTGGCGTCGATTCACCGTCAGAGGATTTAGGGGTTTGGTTGAAATCTTCGTCGAACAAGGCCGTCACTCTCGAACCTAGTTCCACGGTTTAATTAGTTAATTTTTAACTTAGAACATGAGGCTGTCGCGACCCAAAACTTGGGTCGATGACCGGCGCTAGACCTGAACCTGTTTACAACATAAAACGGGTCTAGCTAGCTTCAAACATAACTTAATCTCACAAAATCATACATGTCAAAATCTCTATGAATTATTCTTTGTATTTTCCCCAGGATCAAAATGAACACGGTGGCTGAGTTCCAGAATTTTCTACTTCTTTTTTGATATTTCTGAGCTTTAAAATCATGTGGGTGAGTGAACATAAACTATTATTCACCTTTTTGACCAATCTCAATTAACTTACAAGTGGTGAAAAGTGTTTGGTTGTCTTTTTTACGTAGTCCAATCAAAATTCAGCACCTTAAGCCTCATTGTTTACTAGATTTCGTTACCTTTTATCAAAAGATGTCAACATATAAATTGTAGCCCCATGTATCTAGTTTCCAAATCATATTTATTTATCAAATTTATAGTAAAATTGAGAAAGTTGTGTCCAAATTACCAAGTAGTGCTACTGCTGTCCAAATTTACCCAACTATCTTCATAACACTCTATTTACATAGAAATATTATTCCAAATACTAATCCAAATATGTTATTACGACTAAGTATACTTCACTTAAGTCGAACAAATACAATCTAAGAAGCAGGGTATTACATTCTCCCCTTCTTATAAAAATTCGTCCCCGAATTTACTGAAGGCATGAAATCCTTATAATGTCACTCGAATAGATGTGGATACTTTTCTCGCATATCCTCCTCTAACTCCTATGTAGCCTCAGCGAAACAATGATTTTGCCACTCCACCTTCACAAATGGAACATCTTTAGTCTTGAGATTTCTCATTTGTCTATCCAATATCCATAAAGGTTACTCTTCGCAGGTGAGATCATCCTGAATTTTCACATTTGGTTGGTCTAGCACATGTGAAGCATCAATTAGATATCTTCTAAGCATCGAGATGTGAAACACTACGTGCATATGTGAGAGGGTAGATGGTAATGCCAGCCGATAAGCCACTCGACCAACTTTTTCTAGAATCTCAAATGGTCTCACATATCTTAAGACTCAATTTACCCTTCCTTCCAAATCTCAAAGTCCCTTTCATTGGAGATACCTTCAGAAACACATTGGAACCCGCTTCAAATTTAATATCTTCTCTCCTTTTATCAGAGTATGACTTCTGTCTACTCTGAGCTGTCACTAATAGTTCCCAAATCACCATAATCTTATCAACTGTCTCCTGTATGAATTCAAAACTCAAATGTTGCTTCTTACCAACATCATTCCAACATATCGGTGACCTGCACTTCCTACCATATAATATCTCATAAGGTGCCTCTGAATACTAGTTTGATAACTGTTATTGTAGGCAAACTCCAACAAAGACAAATAAAGTTCCCAGTTTCCTCCGAAATCTATCACACGTGCTCACATCATATCCTTCAATATTTGGATTGCCCGTTTGACTATTCATCTGTCTGAGGATGAAAAGCTGTACTCAAATCCAAATGAGTACCCATGGCATCTTGAAACTTCTTCCAAATTCGAGATGTAAAATGTATCCCTCGATCAGAAACTATCGAGATAGAAACTCCATGCAGTCGAACAACCTGATCTACGAATAGTAGGGCAAACTTTGCGGCATCATATGTAATTTTCTAATACTCATATTGTCTTACCAATTTAGCGGTCCCAACTTATTTCTAGTATCAACCACTTAATCTTAAAAAAGATCAAACATAGTCTCAACTTCCTGAATGTAGAAAGCACTAGCTCAAATCATATCTTTTAAACTTTGAATCACTAAGCAAATTTAGAATAATCATAAGTTTTCTTTACTCGAAGAATATAATCTAATATAGTCAATTTGTCCATTATCCCTCACACGGAGTCGTAACATCTTCGAGTAACCAGAAGCATTCTAAATACATTCATCTGATCTGCTCACTTTTGCATACTACATCTCCAATATCTATATCACCAAAATATAATACACCATTGGTTCAAAGTGTCAAGCTTGGCAATCCATCATTTTCAACTTGTATCACAAGTTCATATCATGTCTTTACAATTAGAATCACTTAGCATACCTAATAGCATGATAAGTACTCTTTGTTAGAATATTATATGCCAACATGGCCAATTTAACTATTACCGCCCACACAGAACCATAGCTTCTCTTAGTAACCTGAAATACGAGAAACACATTCATTGTGATCGTCCAACACTTCCATACTACAATCTTCAATATTCATATAACCAAATACAATACACCATATGTTCCAAGTCTGAAGTTTGGCAATAAACTATTTCCAACTTATACTACAAGCTCATCAATCTTAGGGTCCTTATATTGTTATTCAATAACCGGATCTCGAAAGGTCAATCACGTGTGCATCAATGTCACAAGCTTAGAAAATTCTATAATTATATCAATTTCTGACTCAGTTTCTTGCTCCACCAAAGTTTGTGAATCTTAACCCAATGATCTTAAACTTTTCTTCATACAAGTAATGCCTCCAAATATATAATGCAAACACAAGTACTGCCATTTCTAAATCATGTATAGGGTAATTCAACTCATGTTCATTGAGGAGATGCCTCAAATCCACTTTTGAAACATAATATACTTCTAATCTCGAAGGTAGAATTAATACTGACATATGAGTCAACTTGTGGTTCAACTTGTAAGCTACCATACACTTAGTCGGGATATGTCTTACGACTACACTTTCCATACAAAATTAAATTACAGAAACTTGGCACTTATTTGGTGTTCCCATATTATTAACAATACCAATCTGAAATATTTACTAGGTTCTTCCAAAATCACATTCAAATACTCTCCACGATAATAACCAAATCCATCTTCAACTTTCATTCTCTTATATGCTTTACCATGTCCAAGTATCCATACAACTATTATGTAACAACATATATCAGATCCATATTTTACGCTAATATCAAATTCTGACACAACAGTGTTCTTGGCATATGTATCTTTCATTGTCATAGTATATACCCGAATCTAACTTCCAGCCAAACCAAAACCACAATCTACAAATCTCGGTGACCTTTGTTGGACTCACAATGGCATACACTCATGCAAATGATGAGGTTCTATCCAATCATACGATATGGCCCAAATTATAAATACGAATGAATATATCAATGATATAAGGGTGTTTTGATGATGTGCTGGCCAGTCACATAATCAAAACCTACCCGAAAAAAATTATATATATATATATATATATATACTCGAATGGGCCTTTCAAAGAAATTATATATACCAAATGTAATAAGAACCTTCATCAAATTGTTGAGTAATTACCAAGTGATGTCCTCTATATCTTATTCAATTTGTGATAATTAATGCACAATTGCAAACTCTCATCCAACCAGCCTTGAAATTAATGCAAAACTGAATATCCCTCTGATTTAGTAAACCAGGCAAGTTTCCTGAAAATACATCTAAGAACTCTTTCACAAAAAAGAACTTATCATCCTGAAACATTAATTTCTGACTCATCCTTTGTCCTGAAGATCATAATCTTACTGAATGAATTCAATATCGTATGATATGACAATAACCAATTCTTACTAAAAAATACTTCCAAATTCTTCCAAATTTTGCATACGTAAGTCAACCAATATATCATGTCCATCCACATCCAACGTACATATATCTCATCAAAGTTGTATCTGAATGCTCACAAATCATACTTCAAGTGATGCACTTATTGGGTTAACGCAAAGCTAGAATGGACTCCAACAGAAATCAAAATGTATATGTCAAACATACAATCATCAATGACAAATGAAGACTATGCAATGTCATGTCTCAATACATATCAATATAGATGGATGCCTGGAGTGCCACCTTAGTGAAGCCAACATCAATCGGCTATTCTTACCCGCCGTTGGGACATAATCTGTTGCCTCACTAGGTAACCTCCTATATATATGGTCGCTATACGTTCACATTTATTTCACTTGGACTCTCCAAGCAACTTAACCCATGAGACCAATACACATGCATTTCACAAATTAAACATCATCTTCTTTCATTAAAGATTCACAATAACATGCACAAATAACTTTTACAATTCAAAGGATCCAAGGATTTGGAAGATGACCAACAACAAGACATGAGAAATCCTATGCTCTTTAGCACACCTATAGAGAGTTGACTCAAGAGTTGATACTTTGCTCAAACCTACAGTTCAAAGCTAAAGCTTAAGCTTAGGCTAAACCATGCTTTGATACCAAGTCTGTCACGACCCAAAACTGGGGTCGGTGACCGGTGCTAGACCCTAACCTGTTTACAACACAAAACGGGTCTAGCTAGCCTCAAACATAACTTAATCTCACAAAATCATTCATGTCAAAATCTCTATGAATTATTCTTTATATTTACCCCAGGATCAAAATGAACACGGTGGCTGAGTTCCATAATTTTCTACTTCTTTCTTGATATTTCTGAGCTTTAAAATCATGTGGATGAGTGAACATAAACTATTACTCACCTTTTTGACCAAACTCAATTAACTTACAAGTGGTGAAAGGTGTTTGGTTGTCTTTTTCACGTAGTCCAATCAGAATTCAGCACCTTGAGCCTCATTTTTTACTGGATTTCGTTACTTTTTATCAAAAGATGTCAACATATAAATTGTAGCCCCATGTATCTAGTTTCCAAATCATATTTATTTGTCAAATTTGGAGCAAAATTGAGAAAGTTGTGCGCAAATTACCAAGTAGTGCTACTGCCATCTAAATTTACCCAACTATCTTCATAACACTCTATTTACATAGAAATGTTATTCCAAATACTAATCTAAATATGTTATTACGACTAAGTATATTTTACTTAATCGAACAAATACGTTCTAAGAAGTAGGGTATTACAGGAATGAGCCCAGAAACATGTTAAAGATATGAACTGTGGAACTGGATTCGAGAGATGTAATGGCTAATTCAAAGGCTTGAAGAAGATGGGTCGCAAAGGATCATGATTTTGCTTCTAATTTGGTATTTGTTGGTCGATTGATTACTGATAAATTTTTGAGTTGGGATGAATTCCTGGGTTCGAGTATTCTTGAAGGAGAAGAAGTTTTTTATTTTTTTTTATTTCAAGGGTACAATGGTCCATAAAAGAAATTTGTTAACTGCTGACATCAGCAGTTGACCCGCTAGGGACCTGAGAGTTCTATTTTACGAAATTTGGAGGACGAAAAGAGGGATTTTGAAAAAGTAAGGACCCTACTGATAAATTCGTCAAACTACAAGGACCTGAGGGCAATTTGTCCTAAATTAAAACTAGCTTTAAAGGGGTTTTTTTACCAATATGGTGCTACGGTACCAATTTATTACCAAAATGGTGTTACTATTGAAAATATTCCGAGAATGATGTCCCTTTTCAAGATTGAAAAAAAATTCGACATGGAGATCCTAGATCGAAATTTTTTTTGACTTGGGACCAAAATCGAAAAAAAATTTCGACCTGGATCACTTTTTGCACTCTCTCTCTCCTCCATCCCCCTCTCTCTTCCCCCTTTTTTCCTCCCTCCCTCACGCTCTCTCTCTCTCTCCTCTGTCTCCTCACTTTCCCTCTCTCACTTTTAGTTTTTTTTTACTAAAAAGTCGATTCCATTTATCCTCATCTCTCTTAAATTCTTCAATTCTAAATCAATTCTTAATTTATTTTCAAAAATATCAAATATTTAGTTGTTCATGAAATTTATTTAAATAACTTGTCTACTATAAATGATACTTGTTCTACTTGAACAACATTTCAACTTAAAAAGGTAAAATTTATGTGTAATATGAATAAATTATTTCATCTAGTAATATTCACTTTCACAAATCAAATATTTAAAATTGTATTGCAAACGGGAAGGATTATTTTTGCAAATTTATTATTTTATTGTCCAATTTAAAATGGCTATCTACAATATTGAATCCAAATTTATATCATTTTTGATATATACAATTTAGAATCCAGACTCACTCGACCAAGTAATTTAAATTCGATGTAGGTAAAATTTTAAAATATGATAACATCATTTAAATAAATTTCATAAATAAATAAACATGTAATATTTTTTAAAATAAATCAAGAATTTATTAAAATTGTAGAATTTAAGAGAGACAAGATAAAAGGAATTGACTTTTTAATAAATACACAAAAAATAAAAAACTAGAAGAGAGAGGGGGGAAATAATAAACTAGAAGAGAGAGAGGGGGAAGTGAGGAAGACCGAGGCACGTGAGGGTGGGGAAAAAAGGGGGAAGAGAGAGGGGAGGGAGGAGAGAGAGTGTGCAAAAAGTGACCTAGGTCAAAAAAAATTTCCGATTTTAGTTCCAGGTCGAAAAGATTTTTTCGATAATGAAAGTCAATTTTTTTTTCTATCTGGGGTCCCTAAGTCGAATTTTTTTTCAATCTTAAAAAAGGACACCATTCTCAAAATATTTTTAATAATAACACCATTTTGGTAATAAATTGGTACTGTAATACCATATTAGTAAAAAATCCCTTTAAAGACCGGGACAAAGCCAAAAAGACTTGCAAATCCCAATTTCAAGCACATAAAATGGAAAATGCTTTTTAGTTTTTATTTGTTTTTACTGTGATGTGTTTAGTCTATGTAATATTGTTGTTTGTTTGTTGTTTTTCTCCCGAATTATATATGTTTAATGGTCTTTGCAAATTTATGTTTATCTATGTTTGCTTTTGCTTGGATCAGCTTCGGCTTGATCTGAGATCCGGATGGGTCTCGATACCATTCATGTTGTTGCGGGTGGAGAAATTTATTTCGGTTGAACTTGTTCGACCTTGGCTCTCATTTGCATGCATCTTGTATGCATTTAAATGCCCACGAGACGGTGTCTTTGACGTTACCTTGTGGTTATTGGCCGTTGCTTGTCTCGGCAGATCTTCGCTTTGGTCGTTGGCTTTCATAGCTTCTCGACTACCCTTCGTTTCCACCCGTGCCACTCTACGGACTTCTGTTTGATTTTCGTTTTTTGTTAGATGTTATCTTTACTTGTCTATGTATTTCTATTTTTTATTTTGTAACCTCGTATTATATCGTTAAATTTTGTGCCACCCTTCTAAAAAAACCTTAGCATCTTTCTCCTCCACTTGGGAAAAATTGCATGAAGCCAATTTAGAAGGTCCAAGATTCCTTGTCCTAGTTATCTTCCACCTCCTACCTTTTGACAGCTAGCCCATTTTTTTCTCAACTTATTTATGTTTGCCCGAATTGGTAAAATTTTAGATTCTCTTAAATAATTTTTAGATTCAAATTTTACTAATTAAAAAAAATCAGAAAAAATCTCGACTAAAAAAACACCAGAAAAGATTGACAAAAAAATGAACGTATTTATTTAGTTTTCTCTATTGCATCTTAACTGAACTCAACTCTTCAAAGGTTCCACCTTCCTCCTCGCCCTCAGTATAACTATTCATCTCCACCTTGTCCCAGTGACATTGATGACTTGAAAGCAATCGAACTGGAGCAACCGGACTTGCCCATTCAACTCAATTCAATTTAGTTCAATGCATTTCCTGGATACTAAAAAAAAAAGAAATTGAATACGACGATTTCATCATCGATGAACCATGAACCCAAAATAGATCTGATCAAATGAAGACCCACTTTTGGCTCTGCAAGATAACTTTGGAATCCGATTGCAAGGGTCTTGTGGATTTCGATAACTAGGCTACTTCCATTGTTGATTGGCAAATCGAGTTTCAGGTTATGGAAGTTCAAACTCTACTTTTTAGTTTATCTTTGTGTAAACTTTATCATATACCTAGGCATACTAACCAAGTCGTGGATGCGTTAGCTCTAACTTTTTTTAGATTAGGTACTCTTTTGGATGATGTAACGACTAATCCTCCCCTTGAATTTACCTCTCGTACGATTCTAATGATAAATGAAGTATTTATTTTTTCCCCTTAAAAAAAAAATCTCATGGAATGAGAAAGTCCAGAAAGAAGTTGCCTGCTGTCCCTCTTGACTCTCTCTCCACTCTCAAGTACATACACACTACATGTACAGGAGAACCTTCAACCAAAAAAAAAACAAGTACATGAGAACCTATCGAGTCTGACTCACAGCTCAATAAAATTTGGGTCAAATACTCAAACAATCTCCAAAACTAATATTTATGTTTCACTTAACTCGGTATATATCGATTTCAAGTAATCCAAATATAAATACGATTACCGAATGAATAATGTGGTGGTCTTCTAGAATTCTTATCTCCCAAGTCCCAACCACATCAGAAACTAATCGAAACTTGAAAAGGAAACAGAATTAGAAGTGGTCAAAAGATAATTAACGCTCACAAAAAGGGAAAAGAAGAAAGGGAGACCGGTCAAACAAGCAAAACAAAACCCGAAAGCAACACCAAAAAATAAAATTGAAATCGATGAAACCCAAGAGGATGCTTCTTCATTTCTCTTTCTCTTTTTTTTTCTCAATTTTCCCCCCAATATTTTCCGATCCAGACAATTCAACAATTACAAAGGCGAGACCTTGTAAAATCGCCTCATAAAATATCCCCAAACGACGCCGTCCTCCAAACAGAAAATTAAAAATATACAACAATAACCCGTCCGTTACAGTAACAAAAAAAAAGTCAACAGTACTAAAATTGGACATTAATTATTAATTATTGGCTGAACCTGAAGAGACTCTGGGGGACGTGACGGGGAAGAGCGGGAGGAGGCGGGGTGGCTCGCTGCCGCCGCCGGAGGTATCCCGGGGAGTCGTCGCCGGCGAGGGGTGGAAGTAGAAACCCTTCTCCTTAATAGCCCTTTCCTCCTCGGGGATGAGGGGGGTGACGGGGCTGAGAGCGAGGGAGGGGAAGTCGAGGATGCTCGGGGAGAGGATCTCCCGCGGCGAGAACCCGGACCCGGACCCGGGACCCGCCGGAGCGAAGATCGGGTTGATCTTGAAGTTCTTGAGGGAGTTCCGCCGCTCGTAGAGCTGTCCCGACGACGTCTTCTTGTTGGGGATGGACTTGATCGGCGGGATGTTGTGGTGTGGACCCGATCGGGTAGCCGCGGGCGGGTCGGGTTGGGTTGTTGGTTTGGGCCGGGGCGAACCGGTTAGCATCTGGACGACCTGCTTGAACGACGCCGTGTCGGCCTGGACGAACGTGGTGGGGTATGGGTTGTTCGCGGCTGACGGCGTTTGGCTGTTGGAGGAGCTGCTGCTGCTGCTGACGTGGCTGGACGGAGACGGCAGCTGATGCGGCGGGTATAGTGAGGTTTCCATTTTTTTTCCTCTCTTCAAAGAGAAAGAGAAGACGGAAACTAGAGAGAGGAGAGAGGGGTTGGGTTTGTTGCTTTGTAGTGTTTTTTCTTTCCTTGGTGGCGTTGGGTGTCTACTTTCTATAACGCACCTGCGCTGGGTTTGACCACCACGCTCCCTTTTAGGTAGGCTACTAACTAAATTAAAGAAAAAAAATTGGGGAGGTATTGGGTTTTAATTAGATGGTTGCTAATTGTGATAGCCCAGGGTTGACTGGTTTCTGAAAATGGATTAGTGATTGTTTTATACATGGATGTGATTTAATCTGTAATAATTATGTGTAGTTATTTTCTAGAAAGATAATATATTTTTTAATCATCAGAGAAATCAAAATTATTTGAATTTCCCTGTAATAATTGAAAAATCTAACTGATAAGTTATATAAGTTTAAGGGAGTATTTGACATTCTTAAAATTTTTGAGAGTTTTATGGAAATTTTCCATGTAACCTAGCCGTATTAGAGTAAACCTGTGGGATTAGGATTTTTGCTCAGAATTTCACCTTAAATAAGGGGTTGGCCATCCACACTTTTTCATTTAAAAAAACTCACAAAATTTCTCTTGTTCCTATGAAGGCAAAAAGTATACTCAGGCCCAGACGAAAATGTCAGAAGAGGACAAGGCCACATGAGACCCCTTGAAGGTGGAGGGTAAGTTACTATCTCAGTTTTCCCCCCAAATCCAAGTTGTGATATGTTAAGAAGCTCACGGATTTCCGTTTCAGAAAGGTGGTAAGAACGTATCAAGGGAGGGTAAGGCTCGTGATATTTCCTCCTACCTCTGATTTATATGACTATCCTCTTTGGAAATAACATGGGAATTATATAGGATTTCAGGTCGTTGGAAGATTGATCAGGAAGGTCTAGAGACTAGGTTCTAAGATAAGTAGATTAAGTGAATGTATGGACTGATTAGGATTTCATATTTTTGAAATATTATGTAATACTGTATTCGATTCTGTTTTCGAAGTATTCTCCTTGATTTTGTTTCTGAGATATCCGCTTTGTGTTTTTGAAGTGCGTGTATTTCTGATTTCGTAATAATAGCTTCGTTCTGTTGAATTTATGTGCCTTCGGATCCGAACTGTTAAATGTTTGTGGTTTGGAGTTTTATTCTATTTTTTGTTCTGTCATGCAGGATGGTTACTACATCCTCCTGGACTCCGTTGTTTGCACACACCGCATGAAAATGGCTACAGGGTAACCTCAGATGTGTGTATTTGAATGGACGGGGAGCGTAGGAACTATCTGAACTCGTGGAGGGGTGCCTTCCTGTCTTTTTGGCGTGCATCGCGAGAACAGGAATGTATTTATCTGTGCCCCACAAGAATCTGCATAGATTCTGTAAACTTTAGAGTTCTGAATTTGCTATATGAAAGTGTGATTTTTATCTCTCATTTATATAATTCGTAAGTGTATTACTATGTCTTTAATTATTTTCCACTTACTGAGTTTGTAACTCACCACAGTATACAACTGTAGGTACATGCATAGAAATGTGTATGTGTTTCAGATCATTAAGGTGGGGTCTCGGATCAGGAATAAGAGTTGTAAAGGGGTTGTGCTGCATGCATTATCACTTTTTTTTCAAGGAATAAGAGAACCGACGGTTCCTATTTTTATTTTGTTGGATTTGTGAATGAGCCCAAAGAAGGCCCAAAGTCCAAAAGCCCAAAAAGAAAAATGGAAAGTGTCATCCCACATTAGAAAGTGGTACCAACTTTTCCTACTTTATAAGGAGAAGCTCCTTGTTAGTTAGGAAAGAAGTTAACCACCTGGAAGGACAGCCAACTCGGACCACGGCGAGGATGGTGCGTAGCACGAGCACGCGCTCGCGCACGCGTACGCACACTTGGCACTTCGCACATGCGTATCGTCGCGAGGAGCTGGAGGAGCCTTAAGTATTTTGCCCGAGTTCGGAGAGAGCTGCGCAGCTACCGAAGTGACGAGGAGCTGCGAGCACCTTCCAGGATGGCCACTGAAGAGGCACGAAGGGCTGGAATGTCCAGGAGACTTCCAGAAGGCCGAAGGGTTGCGAGATCCCTCACGAAATGGCGCCAGCACAGTCTGGGCGCGCCTGAAAGGATCCAGAAGCTACCGAAGGGCTACGAGCGCAGCCAGCCTACCTGCTGGCCGAACGGACGTGTCTCTTCGAGGTGGCTACTTTCCTGCCTCCTCCAGCCTATAAATAGGCATGCCCCCTTGCCATTTCTCTCATCCCAGCAGCAAGTGCATCCATAGGCATTG
This sequence comes from Hypericum androsaemum, assembly GCA_963995505.1. Lineage (NCBI taxonomy): Eukaryota > Viridiplantae > Streptophyta > Magnoliopsida > Malpighiales > Hypericaceae > Hypericum > Hypericum androsaemum. Next base: position 13,327,667 of record OZ023192.1, read on the forward strand.
TTGTCTTCTCCTCTCCCCCGTTCTTCACTTACAAGTCCGTCCGAAAGTTTTGGGTATATAAGGGTTCGCCCGAAAGTTTTGAGATACGTGTGCAACATTCTTGGAAATGCCCTAACAGTCGTTGTATCTTGGGGACGATTGCCATAGCCCGTACCGCACTGAAATATACGGGGCAATCTCGTCTTACGAAGAAAGTGTCCAACACTTGTCTCGACTGCCGTAGATCCTAATCAAGTACACCAACCTCCGATAACAACATTCGTAAGACGAGATTCGTGTACTTGAAGATGGCATCATCAAGCACCGTAGCACTGACAACAGTACTAGGAACTGTCCACGCCGAAAGGCCAGCGAAGTTCAATGGTACCGAGTTCAAGAGGTGGCAACAGAAGATGACGTTCTATCTGACCACGCTCTACCTAGTTCGGTTCCTGAAAGAGGAAGCACCGAAGATAGCAGAAAATGAGAGGGATCAATAGAAGATCAACGCTATCGACGCGTGGAGTCACAGTGACTTCCTGTGCCAGAACTACGTCCTAAATGGACTAGATGACACGCTCTACAACGTCTACGCGGTAGCCAAGACCGCTAAGGAGCTGTGGAGTTCACTCGAGAAGAAGTACAAAATGGAGGATGTCGGGACGAAGAAATTCATCGTCGGACGATTCCTCGACTTCAAGATGGTGGACTCCAAGAAGGTCATCGACCAAGTGCAGGAGTTGCAACTGATCCTTCACGAGATCCAAGCCGAAAGGATGCAACTCAGCAAGTTCTTCCAAGTAGCTGCGATGATCAAGAAGCTCCCCCCGCTCTGGAAGGACTTCAAGAGCTACCTCAAGCACAAGAGGAAGGACATGGGCCTAGAAGACCTGATAGTGAGACTTAGGATCGAGGAAGACAACCGAAAGTCCGAAGTCAAGCAAGGCAAGGCCAACTTTAAGAACACCGTGCACCTCGCCGAGGGAAAAAGTGGCAAGAAGAGGAAGAAGTCCGGGGATAAGCAGGAAAAGCAAGAGCCCAAGAAGAAAAAGAACAAGAAGATCAAAGGCGACTGCTACAACTGCAGTAAACCCGGACACATGGCTAAGGACAGTCGCCAGCCGAAGAAGGACGACCAAGGAAAGGCTAACCTGGCTGAAGACTTGTCCCAGATGGATCTGTCAGCCGTAGTGTTTGAAGCCAACCTGGTGGACAATCCGAGAGAGTAGTTCGTGGACACAGGAGCTACCTGCCACATCTGCTCGGACAAGGAGATGTTCTCGAACTATATCCCGATCACTGGCCGAAAGCTGTTCATGGGAAACTTCGTAACGTCCAAGATCGTCGGTCTGGGTAAGGTGGTCCTGAAGTTGACCTCAGAAAAGGACCTGACCCTCGAGGATGTGCTGCATGTCCCGAACATCTGCAAGAACTTAGTTTCTGGCTCACTGTTAAGCAAAGCCGGTCTTAAGCTTGTATTTGAGGCTGATAAGTTTGTACTGACCAAAGTGGGTCAATTCATAGGAAACGGTTATCTAGAAAAGGGGTTGTTTAAGATGAATGTAATAACTGTACATCGCACCTTTATCGGTGAAAATAAAGTAAACGCTTCTTCTTACTTGGCCGAGTATTCTAATTTATGGCATGGTAGATTAGGACACGTAAACTTAAACTCGCTAAGAAAGTTAGTAAGTTTAAATTTATTACCGAATCTAGAGTTCAACCCATCCGATAAATGTGAAGTATGTGTTGAGGCTAAAATGACCAAAGCACCTTTCCATTCGGTGGAAAGAAGTACTACGCCTTTAGAGTTAATTCATACGGACACTTGCGATATGAAACACGTGCAAACTAAAGACGGGAAGAAATACTTCATCATATTTATCGATGATTACACGAGATACTGTTACGTATATCTCCTAAAGGGCAAAGACGAAGCTCTTGATGTCTTTAAGAGATATAAGAATGAGGTTGAAAATCAACTCAGCGTGAAAATCAAAATGATTCGAAGTGATCGAGGGGGAGAATATGTAGCTCCGTTTGATGAACTCTGTCAAGAACATGGCATTATTCATCAGACGACTGCTCCATACTCACCTCAATCGAATGGCGTAGCTGAACGCAAAAATCGAACTCTTAAGGAGATGATGAACGCTATGTTGATTAGCTCGGGCTTACCCCAGAACATGTGGGGGGAAGCTGTGCTCTCAGCTAACCACATTCTAAACAAATTACCCCACAAGAAAAGGGATAAAACCCCATATGAACTATGGAAAGGAAGAAAGCCTTCCTACGGTTACCTTAAAGTGTGGGGGTGGCTAGCAAAGGTCGAAGTACCTAAGCCTAAGCAGGTGAGAATAGGACCCAAGACCATTGATTGCATCTTTATCGGATATGCACAAAATAGTAGTGCTTATCGATTTTTGGTGCATAAATCTGAAAACCCTGAGATAAACGCGGGAATGGTCATAGAATCAAGAAACACAACGTTCTTTGAGAATAGCTTTCCTAATAAGGAAAGAAAGGAAGGGAGTCCAAAGAAAAGGGCTCACGAGACTACGCAAGGGTCAAATCAAGAAAATGATAAACCTAGACGTAGTAAACGGACGAAGGTAACCAAATCTTTTGGTCCGGATTATCTAACCTATGCGTTAGAAGATGAACCCAGGACAATTCAAGAGGTATTGTCCAGTCCAGATGCTCCTCTCTGGAAGGAAGCTATCAATAGTGAGACAGAATCCATTATGTAAAACCACACGTGGGAAATCGTGCATCTCCCACCGGGTTGCAAACCTTTGGGATGCAGATAGATCCTAAAAAGGAAATACAAAGCTGATGGATCAATCGACAAGTACAAAGCTCGATTGGTAGCTAAGGGGTTCAAACAGAAGGAGGGATATGATTTCTTTGACACGTCACAAGAATCACATCAATTAGAGTACTCATAGCTGTTGCGGCACTCTATAACCTCGAGATCTACCAAATGGACGTAAAATAGCTTTCCTAAATGGAGAACTGGAAGAGGAGATATACATGGAGCAACCTGAAGGGTTTGTGGCTCCCAATCAAGAGCATAAAGTGTATCGGCTAGTCAAGTCACTATACGGGCTAAAACAAGTGCCAAAACAGTGGCACAAAAAATTTGACAGGACAATGCTGTCGAATGGATTTAAGATCAATGAGTGCGATAAATGTAAGCTTACATAATTGTATGTCTCTACATAGATGACTTACTAATTATGGGAAGCAATAAAGAGGTTATTATGAAAACTAAGAACATGTTAAAGAACCATTTTGACATGAAAGATATGGGTCTGGCAGACGTCATACTAGGGATAAAAATTTCTAGGAAAGCTGACAAAATTACCTTGACGCAATCCCACTACCTGAAAAGCGGGCTCAAGAAATTTGAAGCTTTTGACAAACCTCCGGTTAAGACTCCAGTAGATTTGAATCTACACTTAGCCAAGAATCGAGGGGACCTAGTATCTCAACTGAGATATGCGCAGATTATCGGGAGCTTGATGTATTTAATAAACTGCACACGTCCCGATTGCGTACTCAGTTAGTAAGCTTAGTAGATTCACAAGTAATCTAGGGAAGGATCACTGGCTAGCTCTGGAAAGGATTTTACGGTACTTAAAATATACCATAAACTATGGCATACATTATGCTAAATATCCAGCTGTATTAGAAGGATACAGTGATGCAAACTGGATATCAGACACTAAGGACTCCAAATCCACGAGTGGATACGTATTCACCATAGGAGGAGGAGATGTGTCTTGGAAGTCCTCTAAACAAACGTGCATAGCTCGATCCACCATGGAGTCAGATTTTATAGCACTAGACAAAGCTGGGGAAGAAGCTGAATGGCTCAGAAACTTCCTAGAGGATATTCCGTGCTGGAGCAAACCGGTGTCTCCCGTATTGATACATTGTGATAGCATGTCTGTAATCGGGAGAGCACAAAGTACAATGTACAACGGAAAGTCTTGACATATCCATCGGAGATACAATACCATTAGACAGTTGATCTCTAGTGGGGTGATCACCATTAATTACGTAAAGTCCAAGGACAACTTAGCTGATTTTTTACGAAAGGAATCAATAGAGATCAAATGTACAACGCAGTAAGGAGAATGGGATTAAAATCCACACACTAAAGAACGTCCATAGCGGTAACTCAACCATGATGAGTGGAGATCCCACAAACTTGGTTCAATGAGACAACTAAGTTGTGGAGGGTTCAGTTAATCACCTGGAACCTATCTCATTCTCAGAAGCTGCCCAGGTGTTAGCCTGCAGTGGTGTGGTAAGGTTAACCATTATGCTTTTAATGATTCATATACCTTGATAAAGGTAGAGTATGGCAGGATATTCCTGATAGGAGATCACCTATGTAAGTGTGAAGTGAGGCCGCTTCAAATGGAAAAAACACTTATGAATCTAAGAAATGGTCCATGGCCGAAACGGACACAACGTGAGAACCCAAATATACTAGTGTTATTATTGTGTAAATGTTATTATCTTGGTTTGCGCCAAAAGCTGACGGTTCAAGACATCATGTTCGCCGAGCAGCGAGTAAATCCGATAACATATTACTAGAGAAGGTTCAAAGCTGCAAGCTACCTGTCTCGATGCAATAATAACACGTCAGAACTTTCGATTAGAGTCTGCATGCTTTGCTCATCATTCATGTGGGAGATTGTTGGATTTGTTAATGAGCCCAAAGAAGGCCCAAAGTCCAAAAGCCCAAAAGGGAAAATGGAAAGTGCCATCCCACATTGGAAAGTGGCACCAACTTTTCCTAGTTTATAAGGAGAAGCTCCTTGTTAGCTAGGAAAGAAGTTGACCACCTGGAAGGACAGCCAACTCGGCACGAGCACGAGCACGAGCACGAGCACGAGCACGAGCACGAGTGCGCCGTGCGCCGTGCGCCGTGCTCGCGCACACGTACGAGCACGAGCACGCGCATGTGCGTGTACGTGTGCGCATGGCACATTGGATGCAGGTCGCAATGGGCGCTTTGTGGCGTACTTGGCACTTCGCACGTGCGCATCATCGCGAGGAGCTAGAGGAGCCTTAAGTATTTTGCCCGGGTCCAGAGAGAGCTGCGCAGCTACCGAAGTGACGAGGAGCTGCGAGCACCTTCCAGGATGGCCACCGAAGAGGCACAAAGGGCTGGAATGTCCAGGAGACTTCCAGAAGGCCGAAGGGTTGCGAGATCCCTTGCAAAAGGGCGCCAGCACAGTCTGGGCGCACCTGGAAGGATCCAGAAGCCATCGAAGGGCCACGAGCGCAGCCAGCCTACCTGCTGGCCGAACAGACGCGTCCCTTCGAGGTGGCTGCTTCCCTGCCTCCTCCAGCCTATAAATAGGCCTGCCCCCTTGCCATTTCCCTCATCCTAGTAGCAAGTGCATCTATAGGCATTGTTGTCTTCTCCTCTCCTCCGTTCTTCACTGACAAGTCCGTCCGAAAGTTCTGGGTATATAAGGGTTCGCCCGAAAGTTTCGAGATACGTGTGCAACGTTCTTGGAAACGCTCTAACAGTCGTTGTATCTTGGGGACGATTGCCGTAGTCCGTACCGCACTAAAATATACGGGGCAATCTCGTCTTACGGAGAAAGTGTCCAACACTTACCTCGACTGCCGTAGATCCTAATCAAGTACACCAACCTCCGATAACAACACATTTTATTTAGACTAGATGTCAGATTTTGTATTTTAATTAAGTACTATTTACACTTAGATAATTGGGTTTTCATTACAATAAATTCTGTTGCCTTTCAAGGATTTGTACCACGGGCAGTTGTCATGTTTATTATCGAGACGTGACAGTCCCGATCAGGCTCAAACATCTTCTAGTCCTATCTTGACTGCCACGTCATATATGCCTGGACTGCCACATCATTCCAGGAACATATGTTATGGCAGCCAGATAGGACTCGAAGATACTTGAGCCTCATCGAGACATATTTTTGATAGTTTTTAAACAAAATGGACTGATTGTAAAAAAGTGATACTACATTGTACTAAAGTATACTTTTTCTTTTTTAATGATGCAATACTAATATATATAGATTATTGTATATTGTACATAGTAAAAAATATAGTAATAATAAGTGGCATAAATCATAAATTGTTGTATAAAAATATAGTTTTCCTATATTCTTATATTATTTTGAATTTTTTAAGTAAAAAATCAAGATTATAATTATTATTAAGTATTGCATTTGTTAGGCATAAAATTGAAGCTTGTTAACAAAATCCGCTAATTAAGTTTTAATTATTGTAATAATTACTTTGTATATTATTATTTCAAATAGTAAATTTGTAATATGATTATTGTCAACCGTGGTCGAAAGTTTTTCCAACGAGGAACTCATATCCTAGTACTTATCAAATTGGTTGAAACTGTATCCTATATGGTCACCTATAATTTTGTTAATTTCTATTAGTATGAAACTCCAATTATTATAATCTGATTACTCTGATCTATGGCACAAGTCTTTCGATTGGCTTAAAAAAGGAAAAATTTCATAGAAGTTTGTAATTTATGGTTAAACAAAAATGTCGTGTTTTGAAAAATACCATTTAGCCTCGTGATTTCGGTTGTTGCTCGAATGCGGTGCTGAGCGGATTTGGTCCTGGACGATTCAATGGTTGATTTAGTTATGATTCAATGGTTTACTTAATTATGATTCAATGGTCTACCTAGTTATGATTCAATGGTCCATTTTTTTCCGTCCCGGATAAATCGGGGTCCGTCCCAGTTACCCAGTTACGATTCAATGGTTTACTCAGTTACGATTCAATAGTTTACTCAGTTACGATTCAATAGTTTACCCAGTTATGATTCAATGGTTGTGAACTTTTTTTATTTTGCACCCCCGTATTTCTGCATTTTTGTAAAATAGTCCCCACGTGTCCTTCAATAAAAATTCTCCAGCACCGTGCTGGATTTGGCCTCCAGGACCAAATCCGATCCCATATAATTAATGGTGTTAAATTCGATTACATTACACTTCACATAGGTCATAGGGTGCGATGCTGCACCAGAATGGCAGAATGGGCTTTCAGCTTCTTGTTAGATTTCCATTTTTAGATATGTTTAGTTAGACTAATAAGTTCAATTAGATGGTAACTAACTATGATAGTATGTGGCTGACTACCGATTGAAAATGGACCACTAGTTTTCACAAGTATTAAATTATATTTATACGTAAGTATTTTTGGAAGTGTAATAATCATGTGTAGTAATTTTACAGAATTCCAATAATATCTTAGTCAACCGATCACAAAATATCTTAGTCATCCATCATGTTGTGCTGTATACTGTGCCTAATAAAAAATATAGTAATGCTGTATAGCATAAATCATTAGTAATGTACTATATTATTATTTTAGTATTTAAACATTGTTAACTTACAATTTTATTCAGATTCAATTTTAAATTAAGCATGCGTCTCAATTCGTTTCCTAAAAAATCCCAGAAAGCCTAATGCACGCTCCAAAATAGAGCGGTCGGACTCTCACGAGTCTAACTCGTAACATGTCATTGTGGAATTTCAGACAAAAATGGGTGGGCCATCTGTGACCAACTGTGAATAGAAATCGTCAACAAAAGGGCACAACGTTTGGAATTGACCCCTGCAATGTTTGAAGAACAAAAAAAAGGGATTTTTCACAAGGGATTAAAAAAGGCCATTTCCACTCTTCAAGAAAAAGAAAGTAAGGGCATTATGGTCAATTTACAAGCTTATCCGACACTTGAATATTACCTATCATGTGTTATCGTAAAGCAATGGCCATAACATATTGAGGCCATATTCTCCGATAGCAAACGGATGTAATTTTTTTTGGACATAACCATTTTTCTAACAAAACATATACAGAAAAAAAATATTTAAAATGTAAAGATGCAAATATTGTTCCTCACTACTGGATTAAAAATCAACGGAAAAGCTTGTCAAATGCAATAAAAGTATTTATCCAATAAAAAAAATCATCAGAACAAATAGGTAAAAATTCATGGTTTAATCGAATCGTAAGATGGTAGTTTTTTTTAGGGAAAAAGACACTTATATAAATAAATTTTTATCAAGTAGGAAAGTCTGTAAACAAGAGGGCATCGAGTTCCTCAAGGGGAATAGTCCTCCAATCTCCGGGGAGAGACCCGAACCTGCAAAATTTGCTTAACCAATCTGCAACCTGGTTAAGCGTACGAGACGTCAAATTTAGCATAGAATTTGGCAAATCACCAAGAAGCAACCTGAGTCTAATGACAAGTGCTTCCACTTGCCAGTACACAAAAGAAGAATAGTCATTCAAGAAATTGTACGCGAAAAGACAGTCGGTCTCCACAATGGTTTGGACACCATAATACTTCGCTTTGATCGCCTTGAGGGCAAGCTCCACGACTAGGAGTTCCGCCTCCAGCGATGATCTAGCCACCCTCAGATCCGTCTGACCTTCTACCACGAGGCCTAAATTATTTCTAGCAATCGTAGCTAACCCAGTCGAATCCGCCGCATTCAGCCAGAAGGCATCACCGTTGAACTTCAAAGCTCTGCTTCCCGGAGCACTCCATGAAGTTGGAAGAGCATCACCCCTACTTATCTGCTGTACATTCAAAGCCGACACGACACCTGCACAAATTTCGCAGACAAGTAAGAAGCATGCTGCAAGGTTGCAATAGGGTCAATAGTAACACCTTCGTACAAAAGCTTGTTTCTAGCAGTCCAAATGCACCAACAAATATAAACAGCAAGAGTTTTTAGCTCTTGATCCTCAGGCGATTGAAATAAGTCAAAGAAGAAGGTGAACCAAGAGCCAAAAGTCGAGTGAATCATGCCATTGAATCTGAGCCCCAATGGACTTAACAGCCATGCAGCCCGAGTGTGTGGGCATGTAAAAAGCAAGTGAAAGATTGACTCCTCTCGACCACACAGTTGGCAAGAAGGGGAGTGAGCAAGATGACGCCTGAATAAAATAGCAGCCTCCAAAGCCGGTGCCAAATCCCGGGATCAAAAGGGCTACCATTAGAATCAGTAGCCTGCAAAATCGGAGAGGAAAATTGGGCTTCCTTAAAGGAAAGATAGCCCCGTTTGATAGAGTACTTCCCATCGTTGCTAAACCTCCACAGTAGGCAATCAGGGGCCTGCAAATAACTCAGATTGATGTTAGAAATCGCTGCCTGCTCAGAAAGCGTAAAGAAGTTTTAGAGGAGATCGATATTCCAACAACTGGAATTAAGGAAAAACAGATCAGCCACAATAGCAAGAGAGGAGAGGGTAGAGATCCTCGTGGCGAGCCTGTGGTTTGGCAAGTCAGGGACCCAAGGGTCTCGCCAAATGTCAACAGAGAGGCCATTCCCAATCCGGAAAAAAAGACCCTCTTTGAGGGCCTCTTTCCCAGCGAAAAGACTGGACCAGATCCAAGAGGGCTGAGAGCCTCTATAAGCAGCCAAGAGATCAGAATTGTGAAAATACAGGCCCTTCAGGACTCTAAAACATAAGGATCCTTGGTTGTCCAGAAGTCTCCACACCTGCTTAGCCAGTAGTGCCAAGTTAAAGAGCTGAAAGTCTTTAAAATCGAGACCTCCCTGAGATTTAGAACACGTTAACTTATCCCAACTTAACCAATGAACTTTGCATTTGTCCACATCACCTGATCACCAGAATCGCGCCACCAATCCATTTAGCTTAGAGTAAAAAGTCACAGGAAAAAGAAGTACCTGTATGAGATAACAGGGGATAGAAGACAGGACTAATTTGATGAGTACCTCCCTTCCTGACATAGAGAGAAGTTTTTCCTTCCATCCCCGAGTCCTAGAAAACATTCTTTCGAAGATGTAATTTAGGGCCTCCTTTTTTGATCGACCCCACACGGAAGGAATCCCTAGATACTTATCGTCAAGAAGCATCTCCACCATCTCCAAGATATCTGTGATGAGCTTCCTATTTGCAGCAAGCTCTCCTTTGGCAAATAAAATACATGACTTTGAGAAGTTAATGGCCTGACTTGAAATGTTAGAAAATAAGACTAACAGATTTTAAAGCTCCTAGCCTCTTGCTCGCATGCTTTGCCAAAAAGAAGCGTGTCATCTGCAAATAAGATGTGGGTAAGAGCGGGACAGTTCTCATTCAGAGAATATCCATGAATATCTCCTCTAACCTTCGCCTATTCCACAAAGTGAGCAAAAGAGTCAGATATGAAGAGGAACAGAAAAGAGGAAAGGGGATCCCCTTGACGAATTCCACGAGAGGCAGCAAACCAAGGCAGAGGCTGACTATTGAACAACACATTGTAAGAAGTAAAGGAGATATAGGACATAATACAAGCAATCCACTTCGATGGAAACCCCAACTTAAACATAACAGCCTCCAAGAAAGACCATAACTAAGTCATAAGCCTTTTTTAAATCAAGTTTAATAGCCGTAGAGTTAGAACGTTTTCTACTAGTAGAGTTCAGGCATTGGAAGGCTTCATGAGCTAAGATAATGTTATCCTGAATACACCGATCCTTAATAAAGGCACCCTGGCATTCAGAAATCAAGAAATTCATGCAGGGTCTCAGCCTATTAGCAAGCACTTTAAAATAAACCTTGTACGTAAAATTGCATAAGCTAATAGGCCGGTAACCATGAACGTTAATAGGATTTTTCATCATAAGATGGTGGTGGATATCATCAATAATGAGCAATGAGATCCCTCCTCATTTATTAGAAGCTCGAATTTAAAATTTTAAAAAAATTTAATTTAGCCTTTCTGAGTTAATAGTCGTGTAAACTAACTTATGTTTTAGAAAAGCTAATTTACTTACTAATTGGTTAGCACATGTCACTAATTTACATTATGATTTGGAGGACTTAGTACATAGCACTCTCGATGAGCTTTAAGAGCTACTTTGTACGATTTCTACATCTAAGCTGATGAAGATTTACTCTTTTGGTAAAAACGAAGGTTTTATAACTTTCATTCATTAATCATCCAAGAAAAGTCGCATACAATAGGGCAAACATAAACATTTCAAATCATCCAAGTTACATCATGATAGGGAGCAAGAAAATTATTGGTAATAACATAGTCAAAGGAGAACAAGAGTGCATAATTAGAGAGAACATCAGTCACACGATTTTCTTTTCGTCGAATCACCTCCTAGTTTCATACGAGGAACTTCTGTACACGGCAAATAAGGTTCGCCAATGGGTGGTAGCGTGCGACATTCCAACCCACGTATGAAGATTTACTTTTATCCTTTAAAAAAGGGGGTAAAAATCGACCTCCCTACCTACATAATCCAAAATATAGCCCCGTCGATTTTTCTTAGGGACCCCATAATGTACAATATCTTAATGGATGCACGTCGTAGATCACAAGCATTGTCTCTGGCTCTCCGTAGTTGTTCAAGTTCAAGGGATTTCTAAGTGAGGTAGTAACCGACACAATTAAATTACTTGTCTTCGTTTGTTGGTTATTTCCTCTGTCCAACTTCTATTGGATCAGTCTAATAAAAATTTTGCTTCCCATTAGTCATAATTAAGTCTTAAATCTTGGCTTGGTGACTGCCAAACAAATTGTATACTAAGAAGAAAAAAACCTTTTTAGGTTACGCGATTCATCATGGGGTAAAGTTTATTTTATTTACATGTACAATATCCTTGTGCATAAAATAAGAATACCGGATAACCGAGTAACCACTGCCCTCTCAAAATTAACTTTAACTGTACATTGATGTATATATTAACAATTTGAAGGGACTAGCCTCTCGAAACTAACTTTAACCCTCTTATATAGTCTTTTAGGATCTTCTGTTACTAGTTCATAAAAAAATTAAGTTCTTAGGGTTAAAACAAGATGCCAATCCGAAGAACTAATATTTTCTTTTGGGGAAGCAAGAATTTGTTTAATCTTTCTTGGCGATCTTGCTATCACATTGGAAACCTCTCCTGAATACTATGGATTTAATTGGTCAGAATTTCGCATCGTTGACTTCCGATACAAAAGGGCAAAGATCCAAATTGAACCTAATTGGTCCAAAATGAATTTAATACAAGAGGAATCATCCTACGTTGGGAGTTTAGAAACGCACGGAGAAGACAAAACACATAATAATTGAGGTTCGGCGTATTCTAATGTCGATAATGGTGAACATAATGAAGCATTTATTATCCGCAACCCTTTCTTGCACAATAAAATAATGCATAGAAACTATTATTAAATATTTATTGGAAGAGTTTTACCACTTTTTAAATGTTCTAGCGCCTTGAATCTTGGTCAGTCAATCCTGTGAACCAGATCCAATATAAACCAAAAAATGAAATATGCATACAAATAATTATTTAGATTAGTCGTTGACAATTTTGTCCTAATTTAATCACAAAATTTTGACTTCGTGTTTTGAACAATGCATCGGTGTTAAGTATTTGTTTAGAGAATTTTGTCACGTTTCAAAAGTTTTACCCAATTTAAACATGAATTAATTAGTCTAATAAATATTCATTCGAAAAGAGAGTGGTATAAAAATTAGATAAAATAATAAATGCAGTAGGACTTATTCTTAGGTCAGGCTCGTAGAGATGCTCAAAGTGAACCCATATCTCTCGCTGTAGTATCCCAAGCTACACTAGCGAAAGTCTAAATAAAGTGAAAATGAGAGGAGAATCCAATTCTCCAAACAAAGAGGGCTCTCCTTATATAAAGTGGAAGCCCAAATGGACCATTTTCTTTGCAAGTGCTGCACTAATTGATTAAAAAGATTCTCTTGGTCCTTTTTATATAAAAAATCTCAAATTATTTCGGTTCTATACAAATATTCAATAAACTGATTAATTCATATGTGAGTTAAGTTGAACATTACTTCAAATAATATTAGTTCACTCTCTTTACTAAATTTAGATATTATTACATTCCTATATCTCAAATTCGCTTATTAAATTAAAATATCTATTATTTGAATTGATCTAAGTTTTTTTGGGAGGTAAATATATTATTCCACCTTGAAACTGAAAGTACAGGAGTTCACCAAGTCACCAAGATACAAAAGTTTACTGAAACAGTAACCAAGGTGTAGGTACATAAGGACATGCTATCCATACCTCGATGAATTGATCTAAGTATCCGATAGTTATTATAGTTTAGATTCTATAGCAATATGTATATTGATTTATGAATTGGTGAATGATAGAGATGCATGCAGCCCACGGGGCACGTCTCAAGCAATTTGGACCCCGTAAATAACGCATACTTTGGAATTTCAGGGGGAAAAATAATGCTTATCACAATAAATGCGCCGGATATGATTTGAAGATGAAGGAACTAATTCTCCATTAGGTGAGTGGAAGATGGAAACTGTACTAATCAAGCAACGTCAGAGCCTGGAAAGAGTTCTTTACTCAACAAGTTAATTTTAGTCTGACATAGCTAATGAAGTGCAAATCAAATCATAAGTTACTAAATTGAACTTTATCCAAATAAAAATAATGGGTTTTGATCCTATACATGAACTATAATATCATATTATAGCCAATTTTTAGCGTTTAAAGACACTCTTGATGTATTATGCACTTGTACACATTTGATGATTTTTTTTATGGGTAATAAATTTTAAGTATAAAAAACTATAATATCATATTGGGGAAGAAGTGTCAAATTAAATATTAATATAAAAATAAGATATGGGCAGTGGGCTCCTAACACTCGGTAGGATTTGGACCTACAAAATTGAGTTTTGGACACCCACGTTTCTAGCCGAACGGGACTAAGAACACTTTTCTTAACAGAAGACTGCGAGGTTAACTCAACTTTTCTTAGGTTCGAATTATTTTAGGTGTTTTATTGTTGGTTTGAAACAGGTAGAACAATGAGAAAATTTGGTAACTACCGATGGGTCGCTTTGATCGCTTAATTATATCATAACATCCATATAGTTTCAGCTAGCACAAAAAGAATAATGCAACATTTGACTAGGATGCCTCAACGACATGGCAGTAGGACATGAAGACCAAGAAATCCCACTTCTTGACGCTTGTTTTAGCACATTATTTACGGGTTGAGCAACCTAATCCAATTGTCCATTTCGGGCTAAGAAATCTCGCAACTAGTGACATTGTCACCAACCTGATCATTTAACTTTTTTTATACCATCTTGTATCCGAACACACTGAACTGACTAATCTAGATTCAAGTTGGTAGGACTTTTGAAAGATGACAAAACTCTCGCAACAAGAATTTAGCACTGTTGCGTTCCCAATTACTCGAACTCGAGAAACGATTAAGTTAGAATAATGTCCTCACCAATTTGATCTAAATAATTGTTGGTTTTGATTAGCTTTTACCCCGTAAAAGATAATTAGGTGCCGACCACAGAAGCCCATCTCATCAACAAAGCCCAGTAGAAGCCCTATAAGGCCGATGACGACGACCTTGTATCAGTTAGCTTTACCATCAATTGCTTCTAGAATCTGAATTCCTTCCTCTCTTATTTTCCTCATTTCAAAAAGGTAAAAACCTAATGGTTTGATCAAATTTGCACACTTACCTTGTTGTTTAAAAATGTATAATCGAGTAACATAGCTTTTTTTCTTATAGATACTCCATTATTTAAATAATATTTTGGACTTAAACACCTCTAAATATAACTATTATAAAACTGGTCAAATTTTTTATAAACAAATCAGCAAAAAAATGAAAAAAACTCATCTCCCTCTCTCTTAATATTTTTCAAATAATTTTTTCGTATTGTTTTCTTATTTTTATTGTTTTAATTGTTTTAAAAAAATACATGTTTAGGTATTAGAAATGGTAAATAAAATATTAAAATAACTATTACTAAGCAAAATTCTAGCTCGGCCAACTCGAGATCGAAGGACGTTAAAAAAAACACGGTGACAATTTTTCGTGAAACTATACTAAAGCTAGCTAGGTTCAGCTCAAAAGGTACCTTTTACAACGGATAAGACCCGAATCCAATGTTACTTTTTATACAAAATTATATTTGGATACTTACTTGGTGAACTAATACAATTTTAAATCAGTTAGTATTTTGAAATGAGTTAAAATTCTCGTAAAAAATATTTAACAATATTGTATTTTTCATCACTTAAACTTAAATTTTTTTAATTAAACTAAAATAATTATCTCATCAATTAATTGAAGTAGTTGTAACTAACTGCGATCTTAATTTGAGCCGCTGGAAGAGGCTATATATTATAGGTTGCCGACTAAAAAAGGACCAAAAGTTTTTTTTTTTTGCATGATTTGATCTCCAATTCAAAAGATAACTAGAACGTTGTGATGCAGATTTAACAAATACTTTTTAAAAAATGACATTTGTTTTTTTTTCTTTCGGGAATACAGCCATTTGGTCACCTATCAGCCGCGAGTATAATCTGAAGTTTTTCCAGCCGAGGAGCATAATTTAAAGCTGAACATTGTGAAATTTAATTTTGTCATAGATGCTCACAAATTTTATTGTACATGAAATTATAACAATTACTCTACGGAAAATGTAAATTGGATTCAACTAAATTTATTCCAATAATTTAAAAACCGAAACGACTAATTGCACCAAACAGCCATCACACACATGACACAACACCACAGAGTCAACCTCCAAAGCCCCCATAGCTAATTAAGTCAAACATGGAAACACAAAATTAAACACTCCTTAAGACATCAATTCTCTGCAAATGGGCTAATGGGACCAAACAACAAGCTGCTTAGTGATGGGGGCACTTGGGCGCGAATGCGAATGGGCCGGAAGTGAAGAGCCCGAACAGGAGCTTGTTCATGAAGAACTGCTTGTCGGCCCTCAGCGCCCCACCGTGGACGCCGCCGTGGAGGTCGGTCGGGATGGAACACGTGGCGTTCGGAGACGAGACGAGGAAGGTCCCGCACTTGTGGGCCCCGTAGTTGGTGATGGTCTTGGGCCCCTTTATGAAGAAGTACCCGTGCTCGTCCGTGGTCGCCTTTACCTCTGTTGGCTTCTTTGTGTTATTGCACTGTAGCTTCACAGTCGCACCTGCAGAGCCCCCGACATGGGAAATAATTGCGGTAAATTTCAAAATCGAATACTGTCGGGTCAATTGTTCATATTTCAAAAAATTGACTCGACCGCCTTTCGTGGATTGGGACTGGGTACCATCAATGGGCGTGCCCATTTCAAAATAAAGTTATGAAAAGCTGAGCCTCGCTACTGTATCTTGGAAAAATGGGTCAGGGAAATAATTAAAGATGGTTATTTTTTGGATAAAATAATACGATAATTCTGGTTTTTGATAGGTCATGCACCTAAAAGAGGGAGCAAGACAGTAAAAAAGGTCAAGGATAAAGCTGCAAATAGCTCCAGTCCATTCCATTCCACTGCATTATTAAGTTATAACGGATAATTTCTTCTTCTTTTTCGTATAAATAATATAGTGGGTATTTTTAACTTGCAAAATTTCATCAGTAAATGGATGATAGAATAATGGATTTTCAATAATAATGAGAAATTATCAGCTCTTTCAAAAAAATAAAACTAGTTTTAGCACAAGCAAATATTGCTTTAAGAACAATGCTGAAAAAAATACAAATCCGTTAGTCCACATTTAAAGTCGCCATTTTAAGAGAATCCCATTCGTTTATCTACAAAATTATACACAATGTCAAAATATATTTTTTTTCAATGCAGAGAGTTTTCGTATCTTACAAATTAGTGAACGTTAAAGTTTAACATAACTAAGCTTATAACGAAAACATAAATATTTAAGCTCCGTTAGGTTAAGCTTAAAAATATTTTAAGCTAAACAACGAGAAACAAAGAGACCATTAGTACACTTTTATTTTATAATCTAAATTAGTCGGTCCATCTCGGGAAAAATATTTTTCGAAGATAAAAAATATATACCACCTTTAAGTGGGTAGGCACCCATGAGGGTGTTAACCCCAGCGTACTGGCAAGTAGGCTTGCAATAAACAACGCCCTGGACGGCTACGAGGCTCCTCGGAAAGTGGAAGGCGGGCGCGTGGGCCGCCGGTCCATGCGCGTGGGGAGGAAGGGCCGGGCCGTGGTGGTGGTGCCCACGTGGCATTGGCGGGAGAGCGGGTGCATGGGCCGGAGAATGGTGGTGGGGGGGTGGGAGCGGGGTCGCCGCGTGGTGGTGATGGTGGGGGAGGGGGGTCGCCGCGTGGTGGTGGTGGTGGGGGAGGGGGGTCGCCGCGTGGTGGTGGTGGTGGGGGAGGGGGGTCGCCGCGTGGTGGTGGTGGTGGGGGAGGGGGGTCGCCGCGTGGTGGTGGTGGACCGGCGCCGGAGCCGGCGCGTGGTGGGTAGCTAGGACGGTGGAGAGTGGGAGTAGGAGGAGGAGGAGGAATGAGAGTTGAGCTAGGGTTTTTTGGGATGCCATTTTTTCTTTTTCTTTGTTTTTTGGGTTTTGCGAGGAGTAGAGAGATGTGAAGGGGAGGAGTGCAATAGAGTGGGGATTTATAAAAGTTGAAGCCGTGTAAATCTGTACGGTTATTCTTGGGCAACTTTGGTTTATCTCTCTATTTTTTCATATTATAAAAAATAAAACTGTGTTATATTTTGTCTCTTCGGTATCTTGTGAGGCATGGTTATAATCTGTATATTCAACTAAAAATTTAAATTTAATCAATGCAATTAGAACTAATAATGATGAGTAATGTTAACTGCTAGGTTATTATATGGATGTATCTGCTTTTGTTGAAGGAAAAATGAGCTTTATAACCATCATTTTTTAAAACATAATGATGACCAGAGGTTTGATTTCAGCTAGTGCATGCTGTACGATGGAATTCAAAAGTTTCGCGGAATGTGTTTTTATTATTTGTCTTAAATTTTAATTGGTTTCGAATTTAACTTTTAAATATATTGTGTATTAGGTTTGGCTTGCTTTGATAATAATATAGTCGTATGAGATTTAGATTTGAGACGTAACTCCGGTTATAAATTATTTATGTATCTCATATTGATCTCTTGAATATAGGTATTTTGTCTGAAACACATATATAATATCGACTATTTTTTCCACCTTTCGCTACTATTTATTATAGATTTATAAACATTAACATGGTTGGAAAATTGCATGTTACATTTAGAAAACTATAGCAATTTTCGAACCATGGTAATGAACGGAGTAAAAGGCTAACAATGGATTTTCTTTCGACGTTGGACAATGACGTTAAGTAAATAAAAATTCTTACTATTTCAGCTAGCGATCATCAACTAATAACTAATTAATAACGATAGCTGGGAGACTTACTGTCTTACTCTTAAAATTTATACATGGCCAGCATGGGTCTTTATCTTTTGAAATTTGTAATCCTATTTCTCAAAAAATATTTGATAAATTTAGAATTAGTTTTCTTTATTTTTTCGCATCGGAGTGACCAAATCTAGAGTGACCGCCCGGGGGCCGGGGCCAACTTATTGGTGTTTTTGTTTATATATATTTGTCTCTTTCACCTTTGCCTGAAAAGTTGTATTTATTTTGTCATATTATATAGTTTTCCCATGAGAAAAAGGACGTCAATTTGAAATTTGGTCCATGCAAGCTTTTCGGATTGAACCCAGATATGATTTATTTTCTCGTCAAAGCCTAATATGGTCTTCAGTCTTCACTACCCAAACCGGAAGGCCTTCAAATTTTATTTACAAATAATACCCAACATTATTTTAAGAAAAAATTTACTTTAGTACCATGTGGTAAAAAATTGATCAATTGAGTCATACTTATTCCAATTAACATCAAAAAGGTCCATGGGCAGCTGCCTGAACCCTACCCGTTATGCCCGAAGGCTGCCCGGCCATGTGGAACAGCCATTGATGATGTGGCGCCATGTGGACTCTCTCCCACTCCCCCTCTCTTCTCTCTCTCGTCCCTCTCTCTCTCCCCTCCTCCCCCTCCTTCTTCTTCTGCTTCTTAAACAAAACCAAAAAAAAAACCCACCCAGTTATTCTTCTTCCCCCTCAATCTTCCTAGACTCTAGCATTTAGCGTGAAGTGGATGCAAGATGGACGCCCTCATGATCCCCCGTCCCTATCTCTGCCTCCTGGGAATGCTGGTCAACGATGACGACGCTGGGTGAGACTTCGGAAGGTGTACCGGAGCTACCGCACCCGCCGTCTCTTGGCCGACTCCGCTGTTGTCGCCGAGGAGCTCTGGTCGGTGGTCCCATCTCCATCTTAATCCTCTC
Source organism: Hypericum androsaemum (assembly GCA_963995505.1). Taxonomy (NCBI): domain Eukaryota; kingdom Viridiplantae; phylum Streptophyta; class Magnoliopsida; order Malpighiales; family Hypericaceae; genus Hypericum; species Hypericum androsaemum. The sequence goes on from OZ023192.1 coordinate 13,346,846, forward strand.
TTTTTCTAATACTTTTTTTTCTCTCTTTTACCCTACGATGTCGTTTCGGCCTCTTTTTCTCTCTTGTTTTTTTCTAATTGCTAAATGGTTTGTGGGTGACGTGGCCAGGTGGGAAGTATATTAGACTCGGCGAGGCTCAACCACAGCACTGTTTTCTTCTTCGATAATCCCAAGCCACCCAGTTATGCTTTCCTTCTTTGGTTTCATTGGGTTGTTCTCTGAGCGTTTTGATTGGTTTTGGATGCAAGTTTCGACTTTTGTTTTTGTTTCGGTTTGATTTGCGAAGTTTTATTGTTGGGTTGGTTCTCGATGCTAATTTTGAGTTTTTCTTTTTGGTTTTGGCATAATTCTTGAAGTGTTACTCAGGTGTTGTTCTTATTTGGTTTGATTGGTTTTGAATGCTAATTTTGAGTTTTTGGTTTGGTTTTAATTCGTGAAGTGGGCATGGTAGTTGGGTTTGAGTTCATGAATTGGTATGGGATTTTTTAGGTTGTTGGATTTTTTGGTTGTTGGGTTATGGAGGAAGGCGAGAGGGGAAGAAGAAGAAGAGGGGGAGGGGAGAGAGAGAGAAGAGAGGCGAAGTGGGAAAGAGTCCACGTGGCGCCATGTCATCAATGGATGTTGATGTGGCTGTTCCACATGGCCGGGCAGCGTTCGGGCAGGACGGGTAGGATTCGGGCAGCTACACGTGGACTTTTTTTATGTTAATTAGAACTCAATTGATATTTTTTTTCACAGAGTACTCAAGTGAACTTTTTTCTTATTTTAATAGTCAATTTGGAATATTCAACGAATTATTTTAAACGAAATCAATTGGACATTGAACTTTATTCTGACTTAATTTTGTCCCCAGCGTCATAAAAAATTAAATCGTTTAAAGATAACAGATCTCAAGATTATCCATCTGTGATACCAAATAGAAGAGTTGGGATATGGAAATTATGGGAGCAGATTCTATGGGACAAGGCTAATTCCCAAATTTGGGGACTAAAAGGAAGATTGTGGCAATTTAGGTATTAACAAAATAATTAAGGGTAAAATTGAAAAATTAATAAAAATAAAATGGGAGATGGAATATTAGCTGGCACACTTTTTATGAAAATACTAAAAAGGTAAAAAAAAAAACCAATCTCACGTTAAAAGAGGAAGGGATTCTTTCTCTCTCTCATTAAATTATTGTCAATTTCAAAAATTCTACCACCTACCAGATTATTATTTTTTAAATAAACTCAAAAAACCAAAGAACGAAAATACAATAGAAAACCAATATCAGTACGTACTCAAACCAATATCATTACGTACTCAAACTAATATCAGTACGTACTCAAACCAATATCAGTACGTACTCAAACTAATATCACTACGTACTCAAACCAATATCAGTACGTACTCAAACCAATATCATTACGTCTGAAAACTAATATCGGTACAGACTAAAACCAATATCAGTACGTACTCAAACCAATATCAGTACGTACTCAAACCAATATCAGTACGTACTCAAACCAATATTATTACGTTTGAAAACCAATATCGGTACAGACTAAAACCAATGTCAATACGTACTAAAACCAATATCAGTACGTACTCAAACTAATATCAGTACGTAATCAAACCAATATCAGTACGTACTCAAACCAATATCACTACGTACTCAAACCAATATCAGTACGTACTCAAACCAATATCATTACGTACTCGAACCAATATTATTACAGACTAAAACCAATATCATTACATAAACCAAACAAAAGAGGTCACGAAAACCAATATCACAACTGTAGAAAACCAATATCACTACTGTATTCTCCTTCCGTCGTTTCTTCTTCTTCACAGACAGCAAGCGGCGGCGGTGCTCCCGGCGACGGACGAGCGACGGCGAGCACGTCTCCTCTAGACACGGCGCGGGTTCGTGGGCTCTCTCCCCGAGCTCGCGGAGCTCTCTCTCTCCACGAGCTCTCTCTCTCTCCTTGACGGCTCCTTCTTCTTCCGCCGAGTTCTCTCTCTCCTCGACGGCGGGATGATGCCGGGCAACAGCGGACGGGACTCGGCCAGCAGACCCACCGCCAACACCATGGGACCCATTTCCCGGATTCCTGTGCCGGAGGTGGGTGGTTCTTTGGTTGGGGGAGAGAGAGAGGAGAGAGAGAGAGGGAGAGATTTTTTATTTAGTGAAATAGAGGGTGGGAGAGGAAGAGAGATGGTTGATTTAACCTAATTTTTTGTTCAAAAAGTCAAAAATGTCCCTGATTGATTATTGACCATTGGATGTAAAAAAAATATTTTAAAATCAAATCTGACAACTCTAAATCTTGTCCCCACCTATGGACTACTTTTTATTAGTCCCCACTCAATCCGTCCTCGGAAAGTTATAGTACGATGCGACCCCCGTCTGCCTAACTATGGGCGCCATAGTTACAATTATTGAGATAGCCAAGAGGCGAGCTGTACCGAGAGACAAGCATATACCATGGGACCACAAAATAGTACGAATTCGATTTCAATTCACTTAGACTATGTAATGTATTGAGTTCAAAGTTAAAAATCTCATGTTAATTAGTACAAGACCGGTGGACTACTATATAAAGATAAAAAATTTATCTACCGTATTAAAATTTTGGATAGAATATGGAGATTTTAACATTCGAATTTAGGATCATGTTTAATTCTAATAAAGCAATTTAAAAAAAATGCGATTATGCGTGCCCCAAGTCAAGCCTTAATTAATTGCGCACAGAATTTGTCACGCTTAAAAGTGTACTCCGCTAATAATCTTATATTTAAATTGCGTTAGATCCTAAAAATTTACTCCACTTATAACATGGAGAACCTCCGGCACGATATACGGGAAATCTGTTTTCTGATATGCTCAAAGATTGTCTACGGATAACCAACAAAAGAATTAATCGAATTAATTGTGAGCGCGTTATTCTAGTTTGATTATATGTGGAGACCTTATATAGTAGTATTAAATATTTGTCAATAAAATTTACTTTTCAAACATTCTAGCCAACTGGAATCTGCATTAGTCCAATAGGCCAGATCATTCTGGTACAAACAAAAAAAAATTGTCTGCAGCTTATATCGATCTGTTTTTTATATAGGTAAAACTACGTTGTTGATAATTTAATGTGTACTCAAATAAATATATGAAAGTAACCCCGTACTAACTCTGAAAATTCATTAAAAGAGTAACATCCAGAAGTTTCTTCTTTTTTGGGGTGCAAATCCAGAATTTTCTTTTTAAAGTAGATTTATATGACCAATCTAAGAGCAGAGCCAAGACGACACCAATAGATGCACGGCGTTATGAGAAAATAGCACCGTACAAACATTATGCAAAAGGCCAATTAGTCAGTGGCACGATACAGCAGTAAGACTTTGAACTAGCCCTTCAAATTTGTACAATTCGAATTCGAATATGAATTATGAATTGTTCAAATATTATGAATCGCATTTGAACAAGTTCCGACTAAGATTTGAATTCAAACAAGGTTTATTAAAATTTTGAACTGTATTTTATCTGTCCAAGGATGAATTCGAATACGAATTATGAACTACTAAATTTGAATTAATTTTTTTGTTTTTTAAAATTTCAAATTTTTAGAATTGTCTTTCAAAAATTTCCAATTGTATGCTTTTCTTTGAAAATTTTGGAAAATTTATGGTTTAAGATTAGAGTTAAGAGTTTAGGATTAGGGAAACAGCAATTCTTTGCGGAGCAATTCTCGTTGTCATTTATTGACAACAAGAATAGGTGTTATTATACGTTGTTATTTATAATCATCTTTGATTAAACTTCGAATTATACAGATTAATAATTTTTTATACATTATATATATATTTTAAATGTATAGAACACTGACATTGACATTAAACTTTGCATATAAACATTCAGGTTGGCTCTAATATTCACCGGGCCGTTACAAGGATCTCGAAAAAGGAAAACAAGTGATAAAACAAGATTATATATAGCAACGAAAAAACGAGGGAACAAGTTCGAAATCTCCCTCGTCTAGGAAGAGGACAACCTACTTTTTTTTTTGGTAGAATGGGAGGGACAAACCACCCCTATATATAAACGAAATGGGCAAAAATAATCTTACTTAGTGCAGAGCCCCCTCTCAATCTCTTATGAAGTTGCGACCGCCGGCCTCGTCAAAACCCTCTCGCGGGAAAATCAAGTGGGAGAAACCCGTGAGAGGGAATGAGTAACTCGGGAAGGAAAGTCCCCCTTGGCGTTTGGTATGTCACAAAACTTGGCCATGTACCGTCATCATCTAAATAGTTCCTAGTCAAATGCGTACACCGAGGGAGGCTAATACCTCGCAAGTCATCGATGTAAATCTCAACACAGGAAGCTAAGGGGACATAAAAAACAAAATAAGCCAAAGAATCTCCAAAGCATGCTCGGAGAGCGCATCCGCCAGCCGGTTGCCCTCCCGCCAAGTGTGCTGAACGTCGATCACCCAACCCCTCGTCAATAACTCACGCGCCTTCGAGATCAGCATCGCCAAAGGGTGGGCGCGGTCTACATTCCGTCCCACGCACAGGATGGCTAGAGACGAATCAACCTCCACCTGGACTCTCCGGAACCCTCTCTCCCAAGCCAGCTCAAGTCTGAGAACTAGATCCCAGAGCTCCGCAACCAAGGAGGTGCAACTACCAATGTCCTTGGCAAACTCGCATAACCAAATACCACCTGAATCACGAATAATGCCACCAGCACCGACATGACCGGGTTGCCCATCGAAGCTCCATCAGTATTGAGTTTGTCGAAGTAATCCGCAGGTCGCTGCCAGAATACTAGGATCTCACGACGGAGGGAAGTGGAGTAATCTGGTCTGCCAGGACAAGAGCAAACGCCTGTGCTTGTGAGATGATAAAGGAAGGGGGTACCCCGAGGTAGTACAAGGCCTAAAGACAAACTCGTTTGACCATCGTCAGAGCCACCAGCAAGCAGTAATGAAGGTTGTAGCTCACGGCGGGCCATCAGCGGGGGCAGCAGTGTCGGAGATGTTAGCCCAAAGCCAACGAAGAGGATCCATCTCAGAGTAGAAATCACATTGTGGCCGTGGGAGAAGGGAACTCCATACCGCCCTGGAGAATCTGCAATCTCGGGCCATGTGAAGCAAGGACTCAGAGCCCCTACCACTCCTCGGGTAGGTGTCATCCTCCATAAGGTGTCTCCTCATCCGCTCCACATCGGTCATCAACCTGCAATGGCAAAAGAACCAAGTAAATAATTAAATCCACTCAGGAACCCTAAGGGCCCAAATTCGGCCCCAGATCGGATCTACTGGGGCCAGCTCCTCCACTCTTGTACATAGGCTGAAGTCCAAGGCAACCCACCTCCATGAGAAAGCACATAGTCGGCCAACTAATCAGATGCATCTGCCGGCGATACTGCTGGGAGCCCCAAATAAAATCCCAAACACAGTGATCCATATCCATATAAAGGCTAACAGGGAGGAGGTCGGTCTGTATCATGTGAGTCAGAATAGAGGCAAGAACCGAGTGGGCGAGCGTCAGGCGACTTGCCCTGCTCAAAGATCTCGCCTTCCATCTAGCCATCCAGCCATGAAGCTTTTTTAGAATATAGTGGTACGACTGACGACAGTCTCGTCTGAGGTCCGTAGGGGCACCCAGATACAGACCTAAGTCCAAGGTCAGAGAGATACCCATCACATCGCTGAGCTGACTGGCAAGCTCTAGACTGACATTCTGGGAGACCATGAGCTGAGACCCATCTACCAGCCTGGATCAACTGCTCAATAGCATGAGAGAGTCTCTCCATGCAGAGAATAAATAGGGAGGGAGAAATGGGATCACCCTAACATATTCCACGGGAAAGGCAGAAAGATTCAGTCTTCCCCCCATTCCAGAGAACACGCATCGAGGTCGTCGTGATGCCCTCTATCACGCACTCAACAAGGGTAACAGGAAGCCCAGCAAGGAGGAGCGCCTGCCGGAGGAAATTCTAGCTAAGACGATCATCGGCTTTCTCAAGATCAAGCTTGAGGACCATCCAACCCTTCTTGCCTCCCTTACGGGGCGTCGAGTGGACCACATCTTAGAGAATAACGATGTTGTCTGATATATAGTGGCCCAGAACAAAGATGGAATGCGTCAGACTAACCATAGTATCTAGGAGGGGCTTCAGCCTGCCCACCAGAATCTTAGTAATGATCTTGTAAAGAACATTACAAAGGCTAATGGGGTGAAACTGGGACAAGATCTCAGGCGTAGGGACTTTGGGGATAAGGGAGATGAAGGTAGTGTTCAGGTGAGGGAGGAGCCGACCACTCTGAAAAAACTCATGAACCTGGGCACACACAGAATCACCCAGCACCTCTAGAAGAAAATAGCCTGGTAGCCATCCTCCCCCGGTGATTTGAAAGGCCCCATCTAAAATAAGCCATCCCGAACATCGGCTACAGAGACCAGTGAGGAAGGTATCATCCAGGGTCAGAAACCCATTCCAAAAAGGAAAGGTCGGGCGACTCATCTCCTCCTCCGAATAAAGGCCCCAAAAATGGTTGAGGGCAAGGGAGTAGAGAGAATCCTGGTCCTAAAGCCACTCGCCGTCAGGAGAGAGGAGACGACAGACCCGGTTACCATGACGCCGAACAATAGTCGAGGTATGGAAGAAGCGAGTATTGCGGTCTCTATCTCCAATCCAATATTCCCTAGATTTTTACATCCAGAAGAGCGCCTCCTGATCAAGAATACCTTCGAACTCTCTGTGCAGCCTGTCCTCCAGACAGAGGAGGCCCCACGTGGTGCCAGCCTCTAAAGACCGCTGGATACCCCCAACCTAGCAGTACATCTATCCTTACGATGGAGGATATACCCAAACACCTCGCGGTTCCACAGGCATAGATCGGGGATGAGGGACTCGAGAGCACTGATGGCAAGAGACGGCCTCGGCCACTGAGTATCGAGGAAGGGCAAGAAGTCAGAATGGAGGAGCCAGTCGGCCTGGAACCAAAATGGCCTCTCCCTCCTACTACGCCCCTCACTCAGGCAGAGCTCAAGGTGGAGACCTCATGCCCACGAGCCCTAGTGAACCTTGGTCCCAAAAATCTGACATCAATGAGACCTAAGGTATCAATGTGCTCAGCGAAGCGCATGTCCTGGTCTGAGATGGCCTCTGAACCCCCTGCCTCTCATCAAGGGACCGCATATCATTAAAGTTTTTCTAAGAATCCAACGTCCAGCGATGGTGGCAGAGGACAACCTACCTAATAAGGTCGTGGCCTATAGCTTGACCATACATAAACTATAAGTTTGAAATAGACATTTCTTCAGGAGCAATTATAATTTGCCATAGCTTCAAGGAGAACACAAATCTTTGGATTTGATTTGAGCAGTTAGAATAAATCTTGGTCCCAATCTAGCTCGACAAGGGTGTATAATGCCAAAGATACTTGAAGCAAACATTGATATTAGACCCTTTATTAGACCTGACCATGGTTTGAATTCAAATCGAATTGGTTCAAATTCAAAGTAATAAAAACCTTAAACCGTATTTGATTCATCCAATGATGAATCGAATACGAATTATGAATCTTAAAAATTGTTGGGATAAAAATATGCGAGAATGTCGATCGATCTCGTGACGTCCTGGAGTGCTCGTTCTAAGGTCGGCCTAACACCATGAGTAACAGGGGTGGGTGAAGCTGAAACTACCAACTAACCTAAACTAAAGATAATAGCCGAAGCTTGAGAGATATGTGTGTATGATTTTTGTCATGTCCTCCTGCTCGCTCTTTGCCTTGCTTATACAGAAAAAGAAGACTGCCTCAGCCTTACTCTAGTCGTGGTGTAGTGGGACTCAAAGAGTTCAAGCTCGTCTCCATCTAATGTTTATCCTTATCTGACCCAAAACTTCCTGAAGCCTTACCCTTATCGGACCCAGACTTTTCTCCAGAAAGCTTATCCAATTTTCTCGCACTTCCATCCTTCTCAGAGTCCATCTCTATCTCCTGAGAATCCAAGTGTATCCAGTCTCCTTGGGTCAATCAAATTCTTCCAGAGTCTGCCCTAACTTGGTCTCCTCGAAACAACCTAGCATCACCCTACCTCATATGAGCTGGGCGCCGCTTTTGACCTTGAGAGACTGGCACCCCACTTGAAGTGAAAGGAAAACTCGCTCCCCACTTGAGCTAAAGTCAATTGGTGCCGGGCTTGAACACCTTAAATAGGCACCTCATTTGATGCTTTGCCCGGTACCGCGTCTACTTCCAACGGCTTTTTGATATCATTCCACTCTGATTTAAATGGACAAGCAGAGTTGAAGGCATGTATTCATGTTGTAAGGTTGGACGAGGGTCGACTACCTCGAATATCATTCTTCTCATAAGCCATGTGTAAGGCCGAGATCCCGGTTCATCTCGGGCTCAACCAAGTGAGAAGCGTTAACAAGTTCCTTGCTAAACCTTCTTGACTTATCTTATTTGATGTGTACATTTAATTCCCCGGCCTTTATCAAAGTCGTAAAATACAACTACTAAGATTTTGAAGGAAAATCATGACAAGGCAAAATTTGTCGGCCTCTAAGGGTCAACATATACAACTTTTATTAATATATAAGTCTTGGGTAGGCTGGATAAAAGTCATATTACAAAATGAACATGTTCGAAGAAAGACTATAAAAAGTGACTAAGACTGTATCCGGCCTAGGAGATCATATCCAATCAAAATGAAGAAGCCACTCCTTGAAGATGGTCCTTCACCATAACCTTGGTATCATTTAGCTTGTACAAAGCAAGATGAGTGTCACTTATCTTCATTAGCTCCATGAGGTCTTTGCCATCGTCTTCGAAGATACACTCAGCCACTTCGTATTGTGACAAAGTGTAGACCCTCAATCGCCTTGTCACCTCTTCTATGGCTCTACTCCTTATAGGTGAGTAAGCTGCAGGGCTTGCCTTTAGGTACAACATTAGCTGGTTGATTGAAAGAGGGGATCTCTCATTCAACTGAGCTCGCGTATCTGACAATCCGGCACATTTCTCTTATCAGACTTAGGTTCAATTTCCTTAGGCCGGCCTCCATGAGAATCGGTGTCATGTTATATCTTAGGTCAAGCTAAAAGAGCCTTATGTTCTTCAAGCTGAGCCTTTTCTTTAGCTAGTTGCCTCTCGAGGTCCCTAGTAATTCATTTTTGAGCTTGGACCTGTCTTTCGAGGCAACGCCTCTGAGTCTTTGTCAAACCTCCGAGTGTAGGTGGTTCAGGTACGAGCCTCCTCTCTCCTAGTCGATGGAAGATATCTCATCGTTGGTTAGGATCTTCTTGGAGGTCAACCTTGATGCGAGGGTGGTGAACCTTCCACTTGGTTTCTACCACCCTTGGTAAGAAGTTTTTGGGTGTCCTCAAGGACTGATCCTCTTGACGCCCGCCTTGCCTCCCGAGTATCTCCCTCGGATCACTTTGAGGAAGCTGCCCCCCGAGTGTCTCTCTCATGTCTCTTTGAGGGCCTTGCCTCCCGAGTGTTTCCCTCAGGTCTTTTTTAGGGCCTTGTCCCCTGAGTATCTCCCTTAGGTCTCTCGGAGCTCCTTGCCCCCCGAGTATCTCCCTTAGGTCACTTGGAGGATTCTTCCCTCTCCTAGGATCGTCTTGCCTTTTACTCCTCCTGAGGTTAACCATTGCGATTAGAGTAGTGAAAGAGGCCGTGAGTGGTGACTCATTAGCAAACTTCAACCGGCCATCTTTGATCGCTTGCTGTATTTGGTTGCGAAAGACCACGCAGTTGGCGGTATTGTGAGACTTGCTCGTGTGCCACTTGTAAAATCTCATTGCCTTCAGCTCCTTCTCGTCCGGGATCTCGTGACCTTTGGGTAGGGTGATTTTGCCATTCTTGAGCAGGTTGTCAAAGATCTCATCGGCCCTAGTCACATCGAATGAGTACTCCTTCTCGACCTTGTTGAGGCCTGATGAGTGTGAAAATACTCTATCATCTATGTATGTTTTAGTGTCAATTTTCCATTGTTTCTAGTATTGTTGTGTGTTATTTATCGTTGTATTGTTATATTTCGTGTTTTGAACGTTCTAGTATAGTTATTGTGATTTTCATTAGTTTCGTTCATTTTTATTTCTAGGAGGCTTTGTGGTGATGCGGGGAGGATATTGGTGTACTTTGGAGCGCGTCAACGACGATCGGATCAGCCTTGAAGAATGGTGCACGATCGGGAAGGCAACGACATTGGGCTAACTGACCTCGAGAGACTTAAATGCCGATAACGTTCGCATCCGAAGTCCAATCGAGACGAGTGAGGTGGTTCAGGAAAGAAGACATCCGGGGCTACAACTTTGTTTCTCTGGTCTTCTTCAGATTCGAAGTCTAAGAGGGTCGAAAATGCGCATGAAGTCGAGCTTTAAATCTGAGGACTCGCCTGACCGAAATTGGCCAAAATTCCGGGACCATTCCGGAATTTGCCAGGACGTTTTCTTGGCTGCCATCCCACACCATTTTGGCTGGAATTCCACTAACAAATTCCCCATACTCCACTATCTTCCATTGTCTCCCACTACTCCACTTTGTCCCCCATTACTTCCACTTTCCCACATATTCCTCCATTCCACTCATTCATTCAACCATTCTCTCTTCCTCCCAACCAAGAAATCCGTGGCTCTCTCCCTCTCTTCCAACCAAATCCGTGGCTGCCATTGAAGAGGAGAAGAACCAAAAAACGTGGCCAAGAGGGAAGCATTTGGAGAGGAAGAGTAGAAGGAGCTTGAAGGAAGAGCTAGGAGGAAGCTCTTGAAGATTCATTGAGCTTTTCCTAAACTCTATCTTTTTTGTTCATGTTTCATTCTCATTGTTCAATGAATGATTTGTGTTGGATGATGAACATGTGTGAGTAGTTCATTTGTGGGTTAGGTGCCTTGATGGCATCTAACTAGCCTATGGTTTTGTGGGGTTAATATGTTAAGGTTTATGAACTAGTTAATGTGTTTAATGCTTAATCTTGATTGATCACCTTGATTATGAACTAAGTTAACACTAATCGCCGGGAGGGGTTAGGATTAACGGACCATTTAACTAGCTAACTAGTTGTCTATTGAAGAGGGATCTCTTTAGGTGGTTAGTTGTCCAAAAGATGATGTTGATAATCGGTAGTTAGTTGGATTAGTTGGCTAATTAGTCGCGGGAGCGCGGTTGGTTCGACTAAGCCTAATTAACTATCGATTTAGACTAATTTGTCACGGGAGCGTTGATTAGTTGCTTAAGGAACATCCGGACCATAACACGAACTTAATATACCCCATATGCCATTTGGTTATTTAGTTGTCATTGGCACCAAGCCCACTCTTTCCTTTATTGTTTACATCTTCTTGTATTTAGTAGTTGTAGTAACCAATTCGTATTTGGAATTGACACATCCATTTATTATTGTCCCAAACTAGTGATAAAGTCGAGTTTGCGGCCTAGCTTAGTCCTCGTGGGACGATAATCCCGTACTTACTCATTATTGCAAGAGGGGTGAAAATCCTTCCTTTCAATTGGCGCCGTTGCCGGGGATTAAGTACTAGACGCTTAATTTGGCTTACGAACTTGGATTGGGACACTTATTATTTTTTTTTGTTTACTTGGTTGTTGTTACTTAGTGCCTTTGTTGTTTGTCTTACAAGGTACTTATTTTTCGCATGCGCTCAACTCGCTCAACGAACAACATTCCGATCGGAGTAGACGTTGACATTGGATACTTGGAAAGGGTGTTGCGACAAGAGAGAAGGACACAAGCAAGGATGAATCAACAACCTCATGTGCAAGAAGCTCCACAAGGAGCTCCGCAAGGTGATGCGCAAGGTGATGCGCAAGGAGGTGGAGTTCCTCGAAGGTCTCTCATGGACTATGCTAGGCCCACCTTGAGAGGGGCAATGTCTGGAGTTCCTAGGCCTGCTATTCAAGCTAACACCTTCGAGATCAAGCCAGCGGTGATTCACATGCTCCAAGCTTCGGTCCAATTCTATGGATTACCGAATGAAGATCCCAACGACCATATTGCTAATTTTCTGGAGATAGCCGACACCTTCAAGCACAATGGAGTGACCAACGATGCTGTGAAGCTTAGGTTGTTCCCATTTACCTTGAAGGACAAAGCAAAGATATGGTATAAGAATCTGGTTGGGACAAAAATTACGACATGGGAAGAGCTAGCTAATGCCTTCCTTGACAAGTATTTTCCCTTCTCCAAGACCAATAGACTCGTGAAGGAGATTAACAACTTCCAACAATTCGAGAATGAGTCGTTGAGTGAAGCTTGGGAGAGATTCAAGGGAGTACAAAGGAGTTGTCCACACCACAATATACCAGAGGAGTCTTTACTCCAAACTTTCTACTTTGGACTTGGACCCTCTACAAGGGGGACGGTTGATGCTGCCTCTAATGGATCCTTTTTGAGAAGAGAGAGGGATGATGCCTACCACATCGTGGAAGAATTAGCAGCTACAAACATCCTTATGGCAAATGAGAGAGGAAGACAACCTATTGACCAGCAAAAGGGAGTGATTGATGTTGATGTTGCCTCCTCTATTCAAGCCCAATTGGCAATGTTGGCAAGAAAAGTGAACGATCTTAGCTTGAACAATACCAATGTGGCAGCCGTAAGGACGACTTGTGAAGCATGTGGAAATGTTGGCCACGGGATGCAAGAATGTGCTATGATGAACACGGAAGTGGAGCAAGCACACTTTATTGGTGGCCAAGGTCAAGGTCAAGGCCAAGGTCAAGGAGCAAATAGGATGGGAAATAACCCATATTCCTCCACCTACAATCCGGGGTGGAGAAATCACCCAAACTTCTCTTGGAAGGGAGGGAATAGTGGCGACAACATGGCAATTGTTCCGGATAAGGGACTTCCTCTTCGCAATACACAACAAGGACCTCCCCCGGGTTTCCAACCACGTTTCTCTCTGATGGATCGGATGGGAAATATTGAGGAGAGGTTTGACAAGATGGAAAAGTTTATGCAAGAGGTTGGAGGGGTGGTTAGTCAACAAGGCCAAATTTTGGCCGCCATACAACAACAAGCATCAAGGCAAGACAGCTTTGAACAAATCCTCAAAGGTCAAGCAACCGCCATGCATAATATAGAGAGGCAACTTGGGCAAATAGCAAGTGCAAGTGCCCACAGAGCATCTGGTTCCCTTCCTAGCTCCACGGAAGTGAATCCTCGAGGAAATGTGTGTGCAATTTCTTTGAGGAGTGGTAAGGAAATAGCTTCTCAAGAGGCAACTCGGAAGAATAATGATGATCCTATGAGAGCCAATGAGGAGGAAAAGGAAGTAGAGGCAGAGAGAGAGAGAAGTCCACCGGTTGAGAGTGCTGAAGAAGAAGTCTATGTGCCACCACCACCTAAAGCTCCTCGACTACCATTCCCTCAAAGAGTGAAGAAGAAGAATGTGATGGATGACAAGTTTATTGGCTTCATGGAGAAGATGAAGAACATCCAGATCAGTGTTTCTTTTCTTGAGATGTTGGATCAATTGCCGCAATACTCGAAGTTTCTCAAGGAACTCATCACTAAGAAGAGGAAGTGGAAAGATGGAGAGACGGTGGCCCTCACGGAGAAGTGTAGCTCTCTCATCTCCAAAGATCTCCCGACTAAGTTAAAAGATCCAGGGAGTTTCACTATTCCTGGTTTCGTTGGTGATGTTGAGTTTCCCAAGTGCTTATGTGATTTAGGCGCTAGCATTAACTTGATGCCTTTGTCTATTATGAGAAGACTTGGTTTGAGTGAGGTGAAATCCACTTCTATGCGTCTCCAATTGGCAGACCAAACCATCAAGAGGCCATTCGGGGTTGTGGAGGATGTCTTGCTGAAGATTGATAAGTTTATCTTCCCCGTGGACTTTGTGGTGTTGGATTACGAAGAAGACAAGAGTTGTCCACTAATTCTTGGCCGACCGTTTCTCAATACGGCACGTGCCTTAGTGGATGTGCATGATGGAAGATTGGTCCTCCGAATAGGGGAGGAGAAGGTAGAATTCAAGATGTCTAATGCAATGCGCCATCCTCTTGATGAAGCCATGTGCATGAAAGTTGATGTCATGGAGGAATGTGTCCTTAAGTTGGGCAAGGAGAGCTCATTGAAGATTGAAGATGGAATGGAGGAAAAGATTCATGGAGAACAAGAAGAGTATGACTTGGAAGAGTTCATGGGAGAAGCAGATAAAAAAGGTCTCCATGAGGATTTAGAGCTTCATTTGAAGTATCCTACTCCACCTTCCATCATTAAGGCTCCAAGCTTGGAGTTGAAAGAGCTACCCTCTCATGTACGGTATGCATTCTTAAAGGATGAAGGAAGACTTCCAATTATCATCTCCAACAAGCTCTCTAAGGAGCAAGAGGAGAAGGTGCTTGAAGTCGTTGACAAACGGATTAAGGGCATGGCGTGCCAACAATATGATATCAAGGGGACAAATTCCGACATGATTATGCATTACATCCACTTGGAGGAGGAAGCCAAGCCAAGGTTGGACATGCTTCATAAGGAGAAGACGAAAAGATCACATGACGCCCACATCGGGAAGAAGGAGTTCAAGGAAGGTGATCAAGTGCTACTCTACAATTCCCGTTTGAAGTTTTTTCCGGGAAAACACAAGTCCAAGTGGAGTGGACCTTACGAGGTGGTGAAGGTTTTTCCATTTGGAACCCTCAAATTGGAAAGAAGCAATGGAGAAGTGTTCAAGGTGAATGGCCATAGGTGCAAGATTTGCCTTGGTGGTAATATGGAACGACAAGCGGAAGTGCACTCCGTCACCTCACCCTCCAATGCATGAACAAGGGGAGTAAAGTCAAGCTAACGACTATAACTTAGCATGTGTTTTGTATTGTCTTTATATTTATTATAGTCTTTTATGTGTGTTCTTTTTATTTATGTGTTGTTCTTATTCTGGTATGTTTTTGAAGTGTTAGTTCATGCTTACAGGGATCTCTTGCATCTTGAAGGTGACATGGACGATTGGAGCTCAGCAAGGATCGAGGATGAGTTGGGAAAGTTTAAAAAAAAATTTGCAAAAAAAAAAAAATTTGCGAAAAAAAAAAAATTTTTTTAGGCGTGGCTTTTTGGCCACGGCCGTGGCAACTCACGGTTTTCATTTTCCTTCCGTTTTTTTTTTTCAAAAAAAAAAATTTTTTTTTTAAAAACAAATCCGACCCACCAAAAAAAAAATTTTTTTTTTTATATACTCTTCCTCCCATTTCTCCCAAATCGTCCCAATCAAAAGGCTAGCAAGTGGCGATTTAAGGGGTCGAAGTTCAACATGGACAGAGAGCTGCGTCATCAAAGCTACTACATCCAGCAAATGGTGGAGCTATCCAGATACAACATCCCACCACCACCATCTCCACCTCAAGACTAAGGGGAGTTTCTTAGCACTTTATTTTTCTTTAATTAATTATTTTTTGTTAATTATTATTTTTTGTTTTTGTCTTCGTGATGTCTTGAGTTTGCTTTATGTCATTGTGATGTCTTGTTCTTCATGTTTGTTTGATGCTCTTGCTTGGTTCTTATTGCATTTGTTAGTATAGTTCAATTGTTTAAGATGTATGTGTGCTCCATACACCTTGAGGACAAGGTGTTCTTCAAGTGTGGGGGTGTGGTTCCACTTAGGAATCCTTTGTGTGTTTAGGTCTAGTTTGTCTTGTTTAGGCAATGATTTGGCATGAATTTTCAAAAATTTGACCCCCTTCAAAATTCTTTAACCTGTGTTCGAAGCTTACCACACACCTAGTTAGGAAATGGACTCGAGCACAAGGCCTAAGAACTTGTCGAAATCTCACCCTCGGTTGTTTAGACTCGTGGTCTCACTTTGTAGATTAGACTAGAGGGTTGATGAGTGACCTTGTGAGGAACTTTGAGCCGAAGGAGAAGACAACCGTCTTCATTTATTCATGAGGTGCCTACATGAGTTCGGTTGATCGAGGTATCCTACTAGTACTTTACATGGTCTTGGTTGTGTGGCGTTAGTGAATGACGGGGGGGCTAATCCTTTGAAATTGAGCCTAGAGTTTTAGAGCCAAAAACCTTCATATCCATTGCTTTAAACCATTTAGCCTAGCCATTCATTGATCATATTATATGTATACCAACTTTAAGCCTTATATCCACCATCTTCCCGACCTTTGGTCATCCGATCCGAGGACACGTAAGTTTACATTTTTTGGGAAATGATATGTATTGGGTTTAGCTGGTAGCTTAGTGTTCTTATAGGTTAATTCATTGGGAATTTGGGTGATTAAGAAGGCCATACTAAGAAGTCGAGTTTTTGTCTAGAAAATGCCAAGTTGTGTTGTAGAAAGAAAAAAAAAAGAAAAGAAAAGAAGAAAAGAAAAGAAAAAAAAAGTGAAGGTTGAATAAGGCATTAATAATTGGCATAACTCGTGCTCCGTGGTCTTAGGAAATGGGGTGAATTGTGAGAGTGTGCTCTAATTATTTATGGTGAGGATGTTTAGAATAGACGAGAGATTTGAATGCTTTGGCAACAAGTCCTCGGATTGGGTGGTTTAACTACTATCCATACATATTTCCTTACCTTTACCTTAGCCCCATTACAACCCGGTTGAAAGCCCCCGGTTCACGAGCAACCACATGACTTTGAGACACTATTGAGTAGGATGTAGGATACTTTGAAAGACATCGATCATGTACGCGAGAGGATAGGAAGTTGGCTACTTACAATTTGTGAGATAAAATTTCCGAACTTCTGAGTGGTTAACCTTCTAGTGTCTTTTACATAGTGATAACACTTGATTAAACCACCGAGTGGTGAGATGTCTACCGGTTCTTACTCTTTGTGTTTGAGTTGATGTACTAGCTAGGTTGTGTGATAATACTTTTGATGTGAGTTTGAAATTTTGAGGGGAGTTAAATTGTGAATTTATCATGTCTAGTCTTGTCCTTGTCATATTTTCTTTCTTACGTGATTGTGATTGTGATTGTGTTTGTGTTTGTATGAATATTGCTTGAGGACAAGCAATGATTCAAGTGTGGGGGTGTGATGAGTGTGAAAATACTCTATCATCTATGTATGTTTTAGTGTCAATTTTCCATTGTTTCTAGTATTGTTGTGTGTTATTTATCGTTGTATTGTTATATTTCGTGTTTTGAACGTTCTAGTATAGTTATTGTGATTTTCATTAGTTTCGTTCATTTTTATTTCTAGGAGGCTTTGTGGTGATGCGGGGAGGATATTGGTGTACTTTGGAGCGCGTCAACGACGATCGGATCAGCCTTGAAGAATGGTGCACGATCGGGAAGGCGACGACATTGGGCTAACTGACCTCGAGAGACTTAAATGCCGATAACTTTCGCATCCGAAGTCCAATCGAGACGAGTGAGGTGGTTCTGGAAAGAAGACATCCGGGGCTACAACTTTGTTTCTCTGGTCTTCTTCAGATTCGAAGTCTAAGAGGGTCGAAAATGCGCATGAAGTCGAGCTTTAAATCTGAGGACTCGCCTGACCGAAATTGGCCAAAATTCCGGGACCATTCCGGAATTTGCCAGGACGTTTTCTTGGCTGCCATCCCACACCATTTTGGCTGGAATTCCACTAACAAATTCCCCATACTCCACTATCTTCCATTGTCTCCCACTACTCCACTTTGTCCCCCATTACTTCCACTTTCCCACATATTCCTCCATTCCACTCATTCATTCAACCATTCTCTCTTCCTCCCAACCAAGAAATCCGTGGCTCTCTCCCTCTCTTCCAACCAAATCCGTGGCTGCCATTGAAGAGGAGAAGAACCAAAAAACGTGGCCAAGAGGGAAGCATTTGGAGAGGAAGAGTAGAAGGAGCTTGAAGGAAGAGCTAGGAGGAAGCTCTTGAAGATTCATTGAGCTTTTCCTAAACTCTATCTTTTTTGTTCATGTTTCATTCTCATTGTTCAATGAATGATTTGTGTTGGATGATGAACATGTGTGAGTAGTTCATTTGTGGGTTAGGTGCCTTGATGGCATCTAACTAGCCTATGGTTTTGTGGGGTTAATATGTTAAGGTTTATGAACTAGTTAATGTGTTTAATGCTTAATCTTGATTGATCACCTTGATTATGAACTAAGTTAACACTAATCGCCGGGAGGGGTTAGGATTAACGGACCATTTAACTAGCTAACTAGTTGTCTATTGAAGAGGGATCTCTTTAGGTGGTTAGTTGTCCAAAGGATGATGTTGATAATCGGTAGTTAGTTGGATTAGTTGGCTAATTAGTCGCGGGAGCGCGGTTGGTTCGACTAAGCCTAATTAACTATCGATTTAGACTAATTTGTCGCGGGAGCGTTGATTAGTTGCTTAAGGAACATCCGGACCATAACACGAACTTAATATACCCCATATGCCATTTGGTTATTTAGTTGTCATTGGCACCAAGCCCACTCTTTCCTTTATTGTTTACATCTTCTTGTATTTAGTAGTTGTAGTAACCAATTCGTATTTGGAATTGACACCTCCATTTATTATTGTCCCAAACTAGTGATAAAGTCGAGTTTGCGGCCTAGCTTAGTCCTCGTGGGACGATAATCCCGTACTTACTCATTATTGCAAGAGGGGTGAAAATCCTTCCTTTCAAGGCCCTTGGGTTGATTAGGTTGAGTACCCGGGTGAGTAAACTCATTGAGTACCGATATTTTCTTCGGGATCAGACTCTCGCACTCGTAGGGCTTACCCTTGGTGAGCTCAGCCACCATTTCCTCTGCAATTAGGTCCTCTCCCCAGCCACATTCACTATCCAAGTGATCAATCTTTAGAGTAGGATCATAAAAGTAAGTACCCTTAGAGGAGAAAGCCCTCATATCCTTCTCATTGATCAGTTGCTATACTATAGTGGCCTTCTGTGCTAACTCAGAGAGGTCTCAAAACCTATCCACCCCTAGTTTCTTTCGAAGACAGAACGTAAGCCCTTGCATGGCTAGAGCTGCTAGCTCAGACTCCAAGAGGTTGGTGGGGCATATTGGCAAAGGCTGAGATGGTTATACCTGGCTTTGTCCGTTAGAATTGGTTTATGAAATTTTTGCTCCATCTCCATCCAGGTCCGCACCGAACACGACAGGAGGCTGATGTACCAAGAGAAGGCTATATTGGTTAAAGTCATCAAAAACTGGCGTAGAAGCAATGCATCATTGGTTGAAGTCTCACCACACTAGATCGTGAATCGTATTGTGTGCTCCAACGATGCTTGATCATCTTCACCCGAGAACTTGGTAAAGTCAGGGATGCGGTACCCCCTTGGAAAAGGCTCCCTATCATATGCCTCTGGGTATGGCTTGGTGAACCTAGGACGTGGGACGTGCCTTGCTTTAATCCTCGTGTCCTTGAGTACCTCAACAGCAACCTCCATTTAGTTTTATACTTCACACTCCTGTTGGGGTCCTTGATCAAAGTCATGCAGCCCCCTGAGAGGCAGATGCAAGGTCAGATCTTCCATATCCTCAACTACAGGCAACTGTTATTCCCGCCTCTATTGGGTTGTGTCGAAGGTGAGTTGACAATTGACCTCTTCTTCCTCATTCAACTGCCCTCGCCTTAGAAAGGTAAATTGAGGAGCTGGGTTAGTAATTGGGAGTCTTTGCTCATATTCAGTATTTGTCCAGACGTTCCCCCTTTTGAAGGAACCCTGATCGACCTCGACCTTAGATGGGTATGACCTGTCTGGGGCAATAGGTGGTTGAGATCGATTCTGCTTGGTCACAATGTTACTAGCCCTCATCCGACTGGTCTCGTACTGACCCGTAATATCCGTTCCTAGTGTCCCCTTAGTTGAGGATGGTTGGTACATTGTGTAGCTTGGGGTCTCATTCGGTAGAGTTCAGTCAACCACTCCTGATGTGACTGGTGTCTTACCATAGGGCAAGGCACCGATCTTCAACTGCTCAGATGATTGTTCAGCATGTATAGGTAACGGGGTGCAGGTACCCTTTCCCCTAGTTTGAGTCTCAACCGACTTGGACACTTTATTCCTTATAGCTCAGAGCGAGTGTTGGTGAAAGTAGTCTATTATATATTGGTTATTGTCTCGAGCCACCCGATGAGCTGTAGTATCCACATAATTATTGACTTCTTGGATCTGACTAGAGAGTCTCTGATAGGACTCATCGCTATGCTTGGAGACCTTATCGCTATGTCTCATCGCCTCCTCGAAGCACTTTTGAGTCTCCTCGCCAACATGTTCCTGGTTGGCCGCTAGCTGCTCGATCCGTTGCTCCATCCGAGTGGTCATAGGCTCATTCGCCCAGCACAAGGTGGCGATCTGATCAGCCAGCTCCTTGAAGACAGCTGTGTTGGTGATGTTCCTCCCGGTACCAAGTTGGGTAGCCGGGAAGGCCGACTCCTTGTTGGGAGGGGCCGTGTTGGTCGTATTCTTCCCAACGAGCTATTGAGAAGAGGGTGGTGCAGAGTCCACGCTCTTGGTCATCTTGTCAGGTTAGGGTTAAACCACCTTCTCAGATGTCCTCCTAGATCCCACAGAGCGTGCCAAAAACTATGTTGGGATAAAAATGTGCGAGAATGTCGAATGATCTCGTGACGGCCCAGAGTGCTCATCCCAAGTTCGGCCTAACGCTATGAGTAACAGAGGTGGCCGAAGCCGAAACTACAAACTAACCTAAACTAAAGATAATAGCCAAAGTTTGAGAGATATGTGTGTATGATTTTTGTCATGTCCTCCTACTCGCTCCTTACCTTACTTATATAGAAAAAGAAGACCGCCTCAGCCTTACCCTAGTCGTGGTGTAGTTGGACTTAAAGAGTTCAAGCCCATCTCCTTCTAACGCTTATCCTTATTTGACCCAGAACCTCCTGAAGCCTTACCCTTATCGGACCCAGACTTTTCTTAAGAAAGCTTATCCGATTTACTAGCACTTCCATCCTTCTCGGAGTCCATCTCTATCTTCTGAGAGTCCAAGTGCATCCAGTCTCCTTGGGTCTATCAAATTCTTCCTGAGTCTGCCCTAACTTGGTCTCCTCGAAACAACCTAGCATCACCCTACCTCATGTGAGGTGGGCGCCACTTTTGACCTTGAGAGACCGGTGCCCCATTTGAAGTGAAAGGGAAACCCGCTCCCCACTTGAGCTAAAGGCAATTGGCGCCGGGTTTGAACACCTTCAATAGGCGCCTCATTTGGTACCTTGTCCGGTGCCACGTCTACTTCTAGCATCTTTTTGACATCATTCCACTCTGAATTTAAAAAATTCATAAACTAAAAAGTTGTAGCTCTATGTCATAGCTTCACTCAAAAACTTGAATCATTTTAATTTGAGCTACGAGTAAAAAGTTATGACCATTTTACCAGACAGCCGATGCCCCCTTCCACTTGCTTCAGTTGGCGCCGAATTTGGCTGCCAAGGATTGGCGCCGGCCTTCTCTTCCCTCAGCTGGCACCGGGCTTGCCTCTATTTAATTGGCGCCGGACTTGCCTCCCCTTAGTTGGCGCGGGCTTGCCTCTCCTCAGCTAGCGCCAGGTTTGCTTTCCTCACTTAGTGCCAAGTTTTGACCCTCCTTAACTTCGAATTAGCAAAATTTATAAACTATAAAGTTGTAGATCTATGTATTCCATAGCTTCAAGAATCACCTCAATCTAAGGCTCGAGCACCAAGATATGATCGATTTACTAATAATAGGCATTGTGAGGCAGCCCCTCACTTGGCGCCGGGTTTAGTTGGCGCCTATTTGAGACCCCTTCCACCCCGAACTAGAAGAAGACATCAACTACAAAGTTGTAGGAATATCTCTTAGCTTTTCATAGCCATAAGAATCACCGCAATCCAAGGCTTGAGCACCAAGATATGGTCTATTTAATAATGATAGGTGAGGCAGCCCCTGCACTTGGTGTCGGGTTTAGTTGGCGCCTGGGTTTGCCTGAACTCGATTCGCGTCGGGTTCACCTAAACTTGGTTGGCGCCGGGTTTTGTTGGTGCCGGGTTCACTTGGTTGGTGCTTCTCTTGCTTCAAGAAGATGAATGCTCCACTCGTCCTCACCTTCTCAAATTTATGAAGTCAATCACACGCGCAACTTCTCTCACTCGAGGCTCCAACATCGTAAATTATTTTTTCCGTCAACATATAGGTATTATGAGACAGCTCCTTCACGTCAATGAGCGTCTGAGTTCTCCAAGTGAGTGACCCGACTTAAGAAAGGCCTTCTATCCCTAACAAGTGTGTGACCTGACTCGAGGGAGTTCCACCTCACCTGAGGCTGAGGGTACCCAAACCGACTTAAGGTTAGGAGTACCTAGGTCGCCTTACCCTAAGGGTACCTAAGGTGATTCAAGGCTGAGAGTTGAACTTAAAGCAAATAAACCAGTTTCATTTCAAATGTTTTGTATTTTTTTAACATGTTTCAAAATTAAGTATAAGGGTTTTGGTTTAAGGTTTTTGTTAGGGTTAAGGTTATGGTTAATGTTAGTATTATGATTATGGTTTAGGGTTAGAGTTAGAGTTTATGGTTTTGTTTAGGATCGGGTTAGGATTTATGGTTAGTGTTAGGGTTTAGATTTTAGGTTAGGATTTAGGGTTAGTGTTAGGGTTTAGGTTAGGGTTTATGATTTAGGTTAGGGTTTAGGGTTAGAGTTAGGGCTTAAGTTAGGATTTATGCTTAGTATTAGGGTTAGAATTAGAGTTAGTGTTACAATTTAGGTTTTAACATCTTTGAAAAAATAAATTAATTAAAGATTGAGATTGTATTTAATGTATCAAATTAAGTTACCATTGTATCATTAACAATGTTCGAAACACATATTTACAATTCAAAATTTTTGTTATCATTATATACTGCACAAGCTATATTATAACCATTGTTTTCGAAGACGCAATTCGACCGGTGGTCTGACCGGTCGGATCATGAATCAGAGCCATGAACGTGTCTGCAAACAAGGTAGGGACGCCTACCTAACGAACCGGATAATTTATGGTCAAACCAAGCGGTTGGTCTGGATTTTTGACCCAGAAAATTCTGGTTCGTTAGGTTCAAGGGCAAAATCGAACAAAAAAAACTTAAAATCCCCAAATTATTTTAGACCCAAAACCTAATTTCACCAAAAAAGAAAACCATCAAATCAGGAAAAAGAAAGAAAACAAAGGTCGAGAAAGGAGGAAGGAGGAGGAGGGCTGCCGGAGCTGAAAGAGGAGGAGGGCCGCCGGAATGGAGGAGAAGGAGGGCTGCCGGAGGAGGATAATGACTAATGAAGAAGAAGAGTGAAAAGAAAATAAGGGAGAAGAATAAGGGAGAAGAAAGAAAAAAAGTTGAAAAAGAAGAAGAGATATTGGGGACAGAGATTATAAATTTTGGAAGAAGAAGAGATATGGACAAAAAGGGAAGAGGAAGAAGAAGAAGAAGAGATATGGGAAAAAATTTATATTAATAAGTCTCCCATGAGAGAGAGAGTGTCCTAGGAGAATGGGATTTTTTTTTAATTTTTAATTGTAGAGTCTATACTAAAAGGTCATGGTGCCTATCAACTATAATATATATGATGAAATAAAAAATTTTCGGTCCCATCGGTCAGATTGGTTGACTCGCGACCCAGGGAGCAAAGTGGGTTGCTCTCTGTTTCATTTTTGAAAACAATGATTATAACATTTCCAAAAAAGTAAGTGAAATGTGAGATAATAAATACCCGATAAATTATGTGTAGTGTCACTAAAATATTACAAAAATTTGTTTGATTTTTCTATAAGATTCCAATAATAAAGTTTGTTTAGTTTTTAATGAGGTTTCAATAATAAAACATTCAAAATCACTTTGGAAAAAAAATTGGTGGACAATGGACATGATTAGCTAAACCTTTTCATCAAAAAAAGGTAGTAACTGTACCTAATGTTAAAAAAGGGTTGCGTATGATTTTGCAACCTTAACACATATATAGTTTATTTTAATAGAACAAATTGATTTCATTTCCCAAAGTGTGCCACTGAGTGGGACACGGATGGCCACGAAAAACGGGAGCATCCGATCCCCCTTTCAAATCATTTCAAATCACTTATATATATATATATATATATAATATGAATGAATTCAATATGAATTTGATTCGAATCAAATTTAAATTGAATTCGCCGGTTTGACGAATTTTAAAGATCTTGAACTGTATTCAATTCATCTCTAGATTAATTTGAATCAAATTTGTGATGAATCGAATCAAATTATTAACGTAACATATCAAATCAAATTACGAATTAAATTCTAACAATGATCGGATCTACTTTTATGCCAAAATTTTCAGTCATCAACTGATTTGTAAAGACCCAATAATGCAAACTGCATCACCGGGTGGTGGCTACCAATGCGGAAGGGAATTCGACTCTCAAAGTCGATGTCACCCATACCCAATATGCTTATTTTGTGATTTTGGTTCACTTTGCAACTTACAATTGCCCTAGTCTCCATATTATCTTTAGCATTTATTCTATGTCTAAGTCCGATAATCCGCTATGTAACTCGTGATTATTATGAATGAAAAGCTTCTAAAACAAAAAATTAATGCAAACTGCATTATTTCTTTGGGTCAAGGGATCTGCAATATACATCACAACTTTACAAGGAATACAAATTAACAGGGCTTTTATTTCGGCAGCTCAAAAAGGAAAGAACAAAGACTGGTTCCCCTTTTCATGACACTACTTTTCAAATCAGCCAAGAAGAACGTAAACAGAACTTAGAGAATCTTCTAGCACTGGATCCTAAACAATGATTTTATTATATAATACAAATTTGACTCCTTCTGTAGCAAGACCTCGATCTCGATTACAAGTCCAATTGGACCACCGTATCCAACAGCTCAAAAAGATGAGTACCCCCCAAACAGCAGAAAGCTGGTGAAACTACTCTGATTTAGCAAATCAAAACAAATATATATACCCCATTGTGCAAATTAATTGATTCTTAAAGGAGATTACTAATGCATTTGCAAATCAATGCCAGTCACTAACCCAGTTTCTCCAATCTATTGAACAAAGTCAGTAAACAGCAAAGACCCTTAGCAACGGGAAATGTCATACGAGCATCTATGAAATTGAACACAATTAGGTCATCATCACGTGCTACGAATGACGTCAAGTGAGAATTCAAAAGGAACTCAAGGAATGAAATAGACTACAATAAATTTCGATCAACTCCGACGAAGCAAAGAATAGTAGCAAAAGCTGCAGTACCCTCAAGCTTGAGCTTCGGTCTCCTTCTCTTCCCTGTCATTTGCAACTCCATTTCCATTTCCCTTGGCAGTTTCCGCATCCTCAACAAGGGGTTGAACTTGCTCGTCCTCGGGCAAAGGCTCCTCAACATAATCATTCTCGAACGCATCAACCGGAACCTCGTATATCCGAACTTGTGGTTAGGAGGGGTCTTTCACCAGCACGTACTTCCCCTCATTCAACTTCATACACAAGTCGACAATACTCTTCACAATCCCCCACATGTTAGAAGTATTCAAATTGATCTGTGCGGCAAACTCTCTTGGCTTGTATCCCGCAACGGCCAAAATCACATGGTTGAAATGATCCCTAGGATGAACCCTAGAAACAAACCCTAGCTTCATCAGATCAGCACTAGCCAACAAAGCCTGGGCAGTCCACTTTGCGAGCTTGTTAGCATTATTCTTCAGCTCATTAGCCAACACCGCACCCCTCTGGGTCTCAAGCTTCTGCCTCCAATCGACTCCAGAATACTTCGAGTCAAACTCATTGAGCGCATTCACGGTCAAGAACGACTTCTGGTTATTAAGCTCGATAACACTGTGCACCTCACACCTTGCAACAAGGTGCATATCATTATCAAGCTTCCACTTCCTATACCTATAAGCCACAGACGCAACCTCCTCGCCCTCGGTGGCAAAAGGGTTACCCTCGTCGAAGGCCTCCTTATTCCCATCCCTAATCAACACCTGCTGCGAGCAATTCTTGTTGATGTAAGCAGCCTCAACGCTCAGAGAGTAAGCGGAGTTCATATCATCCTTGGCCTCGGGCAAGGGCTCCTGCGACGTCTCGTGCACAGACAACAAATCCAGCTGCGACCCGTCCCGCTTATCGAAAAACAACTTATTCCCAACCCTCTGGACCACAATATTAGAGTAGCCAGTATCTTATCCGTCGCAAAAACCGTAGCTTGATCCTCATTAGCCAACCTCCTAATAACAGGATCATCGGTGGTGGTTACCTTAAAGAAATTCCGGTTCTTGAACCGCTCGAGGAGGCGCTCGTTCTTCGGGGTGACGC
This sequence comes from Hypericum androsaemum, assembly GCA_963995505.1. Taxonomy (NCBI): domain Eukaryota; kingdom Viridiplantae; phylum Streptophyta; class Magnoliopsida; order Malpighiales; family Hypericaceae; genus Hypericum; species Hypericum androsaemum. The sequence continues at coordinate 13,373,062 of OZ023192.1, forward strand.
GGTCGTACGGACGATCGTAAAACTCCAATCCGCCGCAGAAGAGGAGGTCCTCGGGGTCCGGGACGGAGAATGCGAGCTTCGAGAAGGTCGAAAACGGGATCTGGTCGAGCATGTTCCACTCCGGCGGCGGCCTCGCGACGGAGCTGGTTCTGGTGGCCACGGTTCATGTGGTACATCCGATCCCGACGGGCCCGCTCCCGCTCCGCGTCCCGCTTCTTCTGCTCCACCTCCTCGTCGCAACGCTGTGGGAGCTGGGACCGGTTGTTCTGGTGGTTGAACCGCCACTTGGGGCCAAACCGGGGTTTCGGCGCGGGCTAGCCGTCGACGAGGCGGAAGGAGTCTTCGTCGCCCCCGCCTTCCGCGGCCGGGAAGGAGTCGTCGGCGGTGAAGTCGAAGACGGAGTCCGATGCATGATTCTTCGAGCCGGTCCCGGGGCGATTACCCTGGTTGTTCATGGACCGGGTCCAGTCGGCGAACCGCCCGAGCTTGTCGGACCGGGAGAACGGGGCGAAGGGGACGTCGGAGGAAGTCGCATCCGGCGGGCCCCACCGACGGCCCCTAGTTCAAATCCTGCTCCCATCTCCTTCTCTCTCTCTCTCTCCGCAGTGTTTTCTGGAAACCCTAATTTGCTTCGCTGTGAAAAACCCCCGAGTTCACTGATTTGGGCCTCAATCAAGCTGATGGGCTTTTAAAGTGGAAATTATCCATATCGTGGCCCAGCCCAGATTCTGGACTCGGGTAAGCCTAAGGAGTTCGGCCCACGTTAATTAGGGGATGGTACAGGCTTAATTAGGGGTGAGGATTGGTCAGTGTCTTGATTTTGGAAGGATTATTTGCCCCCCCGAAACTGATGGAACAAAAAATTCAAAATTGTCTCCAACGTTCTGTCGGTATTGACGCACACCGATGGTGTTGTGGTTTGGTGGTGGGGATACTTGTTGATCGGGTTGATTCAGATACCGAAATCAACTTTTTTTTCAAACAGATTTCGGCCCATCACGGGCCCATTAGTTCAAAATGTCCATAAATCATAAACTGAAAACATAAATTCCTTAAACAATTAAAGCAAACCAAAGCATATTACGTTCCTTCGAAAGAGTAGAGCAAGCTACAAAAGATAAACATAAGTTGCAAATTCATCCGATGCACTTCAAGCTTCAAGCTTTCTCCTTCGAAACAATCCTGTAGCTGAAACATTTGCACACAGATAAACACCATTTTTATAAGAGATGGTACAGAACAAGGCAAGGAATACACAACCAAATTATTGACAAATCAAATGCAACCTAATGCGAGAAACAAAATGAAGCCAACCTACTGCATGTTGGAACATATGTTGTCGAGGCCGGGAAGTGAACGAGGGTCCAGCGACACGAATTTGGAATCAATTGAATTTTTAGGATTTCTGTCGATTTGGAGTTTTACTAATCGATTGAGACCAGAAGAGAGGGAAGGCAGAAGGAACAACCTGGGAACGACGGGAGAAGGAAAGAGGATGAGCGGTGGAAGAAGGCAGACGGAGGACGAGCGACTTGGGTAACTGGGTTGGGTGACGGAGAAGGAAGTCGCCACGGGACTAGGTATGGCAAAAAGACCCAAACCCAGTGGATCAGACCCTTACCCTACCCCGTGGATCTTAGGGTCTATGGGTCTTGGGTAGGGTTTGGGTTTGGGTCTATAGATTTAGATAGGGTTCGGGTCTGGATAGGGTCTATATAAACCCAGACCCAGACCCTACCCATAGACCCACTAATTAGACCCTACCCTAGTTAGAACCTAATTAGATCATACTTAGATCCATATTTATTATATTGCTAAGATAATTATAATACAGCCGCAAAAAGAATAAGTGCACACAAAAAAAACCCTAATATAATACAATTTTTTTAATTTAAAATTTCAAATATTATATGACTAATTAAGTAATTAAACTTTTTGGTTAGACACAGAAGCTACCAAGAAGAATTAGATTACAAGAGTAAGAAGATGATCAAGATTACATGTTCAAAAGTCGCTTGAAAATTTAGAAAGAAATTATTTTGAAGTTGAAACTTTATATTATACAAGAACACTTATAAGTTTTAGTTTCTTATTGACGAGGTAGTCGTATGTGTTTTATTTTATGTTGAACCAGTTGGTTTATAGTTTACTCTCAACTTTAATTTGAGATTATTATTTTATTACATAGACTTTGATTTTTTCTTTATTTGGATTATATTGAAATAATAAAAGTATCTTGTAAAGTAATTATAAAAAAGATAGAATGTTAAAGGGTCGGACCCTACAGACCCTATAAACCCTGGATCTCCTGGAGGGTAGGGTATGGGTCTAACAATAAAAAATTTGTAGGGTCGAGGGTAGGGTATGGGTGTAACTCCAAAAACTAGGGTATGGGTTGGGTCCTACCAATACCCTACCCGACTCTACCCATTGTCATCCCTACACGGGACAGAAGGGTTAGAATGGCTATGTTTTTTCAACAACGTAAGTTACGAAGTATTTATATATTCTTAAAACGTGGTCGTTTGGGTCGGTGACTGGTCGATTTAAACTGACCGTGAACCACGAGATCGATTTTCCCAGCGGTTTGACTTTTGGACCTTCTTTGGGTTGGTCGGGTTGACAGTGTAGCAGGTTTTTTTGGATTCATCCTCACCCCTAAGCTTAATACATATAGAGCCTCCAAGTAAAACCCTGGACATGCGGGTGGCGAAGAGGTAATACGAGATTCTAGCAGAAGGTGGTGCCTTGGTTTTTGGAAATTTCTATATGGTATCAGAGCTAATTACTCTTGTGAGACATGTGGCCTACCCCCAAGAAATGGCACGTTGGCAAAGTGATAGTCCGTGCAAACTTCAGCCTAATGGGTTTCATTTGAGGGGACGTATTTAGATTACCACTTCGTTAGTTGCGAGTGTGGTGGGCTTGTTTATAAGTGTAGAAGATCTACTTACTCATTACCTTAAAATTTTGGGTAGGATATGAAAATTTATATATCAATAACATAGGCCATTGCAATTCGGTTGCATTGGAACTATGGGCCATTTGGAAGGGAGTCAAGCTTGCATGGTCGTAGGAGTACGAGTTCCTGATAATAGAGATAGATTCCACGATAACTGCGAACTGTCTCGCCGAGGGCATAGCGAAAGAGCACAATGACCTCAGTTACTGCACAATAGCTCACGCATAGGATAACGCCAAGCTAGGAAGTTCCTATTTTAATGCAAGAATACTAGCCACTCACCATTCTCGCCCAAAAAAAAGGTTACATTACTAAAGTATGTACAACAAAGTACCAAGCACACTAAAAGTACCATGATAAAATCTCTTACCTCGTTATCTAGGAGTTGGTGGATAACTCCCACGTACCTAACTACAGAAATTGATAAATTTTGTCAACATCGTTGGTTAGTTGTACGTGCTTCGTACTTTTTGATAATCTTAAGTGTTTTTCTTAATAAAGTAGACAATAAATCTCAGGTTGAATGGTGCTCAATTTTAAATTATTATTTTTTTAGAAATTATTTTTAAATTGTAAATAATATAAATAATAACTCCAAAAAATTAAATATCTAGTATGTTTTCTGTACCATATTCTGCAAGTCCATGTACTTTGGCATAGTGGCATAATTCGTTGTACGATTTGCCAGAGTTTCAAGTTTCAAACCTTGGTAAGGTGTATTCCTGGCAAGGCATAGGAAGTTGATATTAAATATTTATTGTATCTGACTCAAATTTGAATTAGTTATTCGGTATCCATATATGAATATCAACAAAAAAATCGTATATAATTGAACCTGTCAAGTTATATTTTTGTCTTTACAGTCAACATATTGCCCGCGTGTTACACACGATCACCAACAGTACACTAGGGTTTTGGATAAAGGTAGACCTGGCCACAGTAGAGTTGTTAAGACTTTTTCAGGTTGTTGGTCCACCCCCTGTGACGTCCAATTCCCACCTCTGCATCCATGACGTTTCAAAAAGTTGCTAATTCGCTTTCCGGAATGTTCACATTGGCTTGGAATTTTTTTAAATTTGGATTTTTAGGTCTAACATTATGAAAAAAAATTTAAAATTTTTGTTTTTAATAATATTTTTTTCGTTAAAAAAGTTGCACTTTGGTTTCAGACTTGAAATATTAACACATATGAGAGAATATATTAATAGAAATCTTTAGAAGCCTATCTGCTGATAGACTATAGGATCAATCTTTTTTATCAAGTTAAAATTTTAATAACAAAAAAATTAAACAATAAATCTGCTTACGTAGTTCTTTCACTCCTAACTTACATGTGATAGTTCTTATATGATTGGAAAATAATATGGTTGCTAAATTAATTAGTAGATATTCAGCCTCAGTTTATTTTGAAAATCTATCACTATTTTTTCAAGGTATATGTATGAATAAAAGCTATGGTATATCCATCATACTTAATGTGATATTCCTCTGCCACGGAACAAATGGGTTAGCAACCATCAACCTTGTCAAAAGTCTAACACACCAAAATCCGTAGGAAAAATATGTGGTAGGAAAAAAAAAATATCTGGATAGAAAAAAAATAAAAACATAAACCATTTGCCTTGAGGCTTCCAGGACCTTATACTGCACCAATCATAGTGCTGCTTCCAAATGCTCAACAGGCTGTTGCTCTTGTTCTCTCTCTGCAGTCTCAGCAGCAATCAAAACATTATCCTCCATCTACTTGGCTCATCGGAGACAAATTTCTCAATTCTTGCATTATATATCTCCACTCCAACTTTGAGATTGATTCTCTTACTTTGACGTTCCATTAATTTCGAGGAGATGAGCATAAAAAGCGCATCTAGTCGTTTTCTGCTGGTGGTAAACTTGTGCAATGCTTTGAAATCGCCTAAAGGTTTTACCAACCATTCGATGAAAGGATTTGACCATACATGTAGGGAAACACCCCTGATATGAAGTCAGAGGCTCCGCGTTCTTGCTCTAAATTGTTGTGTCCACCGAGAGTATTGAACAAATCTTTTTAAGAGTGCTTCTCTAATGATGTTTTTGTTACATTTATAAGACTTGTAACCAAGAGTAAATCAAAATATTTTACCATCGATGGTTTAATGATTGAGGTTTATCTTCCAATGAGATGTCATTCACATTAATATATATATATATATATATATATATATATATATATATATATATATATATATATATAGACACACACACACACTACCTTAGTGATCACGAGGAGACTTGGCATATACGCCGGTCAATTTCGATGACTAATTGAGCAGAAACAATAATTCGACGTCGTGAAAAACATGTGAGGTCAAGGTCTTTAACCTATGCCCAGTATCAAAACTTGAGCCGTTCTGGCCTAGAAACAAATTAAACTGATCATACTTGAGACTGAACCACAGCCAGTAGCATAAGTTACCTATCAATCGGTAAAAAAAATTTTAATTTAATTAAAGTGTTTCAAATTTGAGCCATTGAGAATACAATAGTGATAATTATTTGTTGCGAGAATTTTAACACATTTCAAAAATTATAACCTACTCAAACCTGAATTAGTCGATCTGATTAGTGTCTAAATATTAAGTGGTATCAACCCAAGAGCTAGCTCTCAACAGCACTTGAGAGTTTAAAACCCTATTCAAGTGGTAAAGAGATAATTTAGAGTCGTAGTCTGAAATCAAATTTCAAAATTTAGAAGAATAAAAAATCAACTTACAAAAAAAAAACTAGTTCTGGACAACACACAAACTCATCAATTCGAGAAAAGAGACTAATGGGTTCTCCATAATCCAAGCTATACAACGGACTAATCAGAGGAAGGAAATATGACCAAGTCTTGAGTTATCGCCCTAGATCGAGCATAGTACTCCATGAAGAAACATTAAGCACATGGAATTATATTATTCTTCTTAGCCTCTCTGATATTCTTGAGGACCTAGAACGTGGTGTAAGCTCTCTTATTACCTGCATAATCAGCAAGAGACCCCAATTATAAACCCCTTAGCACTGAATCATCACTAGCTAGTAGTCCAAAAATATGATAAACCAATAAATAGGACACAATTAGAACTGTCATTTGATATTCGCTCTCCTCAATATGACAACGGATATATAGAAAATTAGGAAGAAACAAAAACAATGAAATGAATAAATCTCTGTCCTTCGGAGGAAACTCGTCAAAATAGTTCTTGCTTAATTTACATTCCTATTTCACGTGGTTAAGCTGAGATTACAAGACAAAATCAAAATGCTCATAATCATATATAACTTAAACCCATATATTTAAAGTTCGATGCCTCAAAATACAGATGCATTAAGACTTGGTCGAGAGAATTTTGTTGCTCAAACTCAAACTCAAATTAGTCGGTGGGTGTGTCCCCGAACTGCCTACCTGAGAGTGTATGGTGTGGATGACAGTATCCTCAACAACAGAGAAACTAGCATGGACAACATCTGCTCCTTCTTCGTGAAGCACCCGAATGGCCTCGGCAAAAATGGACTGGCAATCCAACCCAGTTATTAAAATCACTTCTAGAGCGGAACCCAGTTCATGGACCTCAATTTGTGGTGTTCTTGTGAGCCCCATTGTGGATCCATTATTGCTCTCCATATACACTTCCACCAAATTATCTTTCTTCTCCTTCATTCTCTCCAAGTTGGTCTGCAACCTCTTTATGTAGCTTGTAGCTTCATCCAATTGGTCAGGTATGGATGCAGCTGGTTCCTACAAAACTCAAAGGAGAAGAAGAAAAAAACCCAGGCAAGTCAATGGAAAAAAGTGGCAAAATATGTTATGGTTAAGAAACTAGCAAAAGACAGGTGTCAGAGGACATGTAGACTAACGGTACAAGGACATGTAAATTTCAAAGAGGTCTAGGGTTCAAATTCTAGAAATGTAAAAAAATTACCTTTAAAAAACAATGGATTGAAACAAAACAAACCTAATTCTCAAAAAAAAAACTTAAAAATGAAAGGAATTATAGCATGAAAGTAATTGATGTTCTAAATGTGTTTTCGGGTTGAAATCACTGAACTAACAACTAATCATTAGCAAAAATTTCTTGACCGAGTTTTAACATGTTACAATCTTGGTAATCACATCTAAAATGTTGTCATTTGAGGCAAAAAATGAAGAAAGGGAAAAGGAGAGGAAGACCCTTGAGGAGCTCCCATGAGGTACAAGAGAGTTGAGCTTGGAGTAGAGATCCTTCATTTGATTCCTTCTGTTCCTCTCTACAGTCTTCCTATCCACTCTTGATGAACCAGGGTTTTTCTGGTCCTCCATCAATATTAATCCACCGATCCAAATTCTTAATTAAAGAATATATATAACCCAGGAAAAGATATGCTAAAAATAAAATAAAAATCTATTTGTAGTTCTACTTCTCCCCCACCAATCTAGGAAATGGAGACTTTTGTTTTGTTGAGTCGCGTTTAATTATCTGATATGTGGTTTCTTTTGTTGCATATGGTGGGAAAGCAAAAGCAAAAGGCGATAAATAAATAATTAGATGCTTCAGATAAAAGTTGTGCCTCTGATTTGAGAGGAGGGAGGACTGAAGAGGGGCCCCTTCTAATAAATTTATTGGACACAAATCCTTTCTGGCCTGTGGGTCTCAAATTATGAATTTAGGGATACCAATAAAAATCTGGACTCGTAGAGGACAGACAGATTTGGACCGAACAATTGGAGATCAATTGAGTGGGATCCTTAGTAGGGAATTTTGTAGTGCCCGGATCAGGATCATCCTCTAACAATAGGGTACAGATCAGGGTATGGTTTCGAGGTTGGATCATCCTTTAAAAGTTTGTTAGGTAAAGTTTAGATTTTGTTTAAATTTGTTATAGTACTTGTTTTTTTTAATAAATAAATCGCAAACCGTATTAACCAAACCAAAGTGAAAAAAAGAGAGTACATCGAATACCAAACTCTAGGATTGTGTCCCATACTCAAACTAGTCCACAAGCGGGTAGTCGAGAGTACTGCCTATACAACCTTGTTCTACCAAAACCCATAATTGCAATCTGGACTCAGGCTAACCCACGAGCGGGTAGTCAAGAGTCAACCTAGATAATCCTAAACTATCCTAGTGCCTAAGGATTCTTAGTGAATCCCCAAACACTATCCTATAGTTTTTGGTTGACTCTTATAGTATCCTAAACTATCCTAGTCCCTAAGGATTCATAGTGAAGTGAGGTGCAAGTGTCCGGCAAAGTGATCACGAGAAGGTGATGTAAGGCCGGAGTGAGGCAGTCACGAGAAGGTGATGTAAAGTTCAGAAGTTGGTGCCCTCTACTCACGTTTTGATCCGAAGATCGGTTGAAAAAGTATGGCGCTGAAGAGCAGGGTGCAGCTTGCACACATACGGTGTTCTCCTAATAGATCAGTGACGTTATGGAGGTTCCCATGGAGGTGGAGTAGCGAAGATCGGTTGAGAAAGTATGGCGCTGAAGAGCAGGGTGAAGCTTCCGCGCATACGATTTTCTCCTCATGTGTTGAGTGATCGAGTAAAGATCCATGGTGAGTAGATACTTGTGGAAGATTTCAGGTGGAGTTTTCAGATTATGGAGTCTGATAGGTGCTCGGAGAAGGCGTTGGATGATCGAGTGAAGACCACGCAAGAGTACTTGTAAGATTGAGGGGGACAATGAAGTCATGTTCGAGGTGGAACATGAAGCTTAATGGAGGAGGCACGCAGTAAAGATGATGATCGGGTGTGGAAGAGCAAGTGAAGCTCGAGATGATGATTAATTTTGGAATTTGAGCCAAGGCAGAGATTGTTAGAAATGTCTCAACTACTTATTTAGTTATTGCCTAATGTAATAAGATTCTAATTAGGAAGAAATTTTAGGGTTAGTCTCCTATAAATAGGAGGGCACTGTGAAGGAGTTCCTTGGGCTAAAGCAATGGTTAAAGTAATATAGGCAAAGGGAGAAGGGCTTGAGGCGGGTAGCTTCGCCATGGCCTATACATCCGCTGTACTCCATATCATAATGAAAGATCGTCTATACTCCCGTGGAGTAGGTCAGTTGACCGAACCACGTATATCGTGTGTTCTCAGTATTCTTATTATTCTCTTATCTCTCTATTGTTATGCATGGGTCTATCAAAAGTGCTTCCGCTACCCTAACACTTCAAATAGAAATTTTGTTTAGTCTAGGATAGGAATTGGATCAGAACTTCAAATTAAGGCATAGTTTGAATTTTATTGACTCCCGCCTTACCCTCTTCATTCCTATACAAATTTCGTCTTTTCCCACCAAAATAAAAACAGCATACCAAACCGACCATGGTCAGTGAGAAAACTCGACGTTTCATACTGAAACAACCATAGTTGTTGTTGTCATCCTGAATTGACTTGTTGGATGGACCCGAAATCTTCTACTGTGTTTGTTTTGATACCCAAATTCCTTTTTTTTAATCTCATATTATTCAGATATTTACTAAGTAGACTAATATAAATTCGAGTCGGGTATTACATATTAATGGTGACAAAATTCTTTCACTTTATATTTCACAATAACAATAGCTCCAACTTAGAATTTCTTTTAAATTGGAAAAACACTCTTATTAATTACTTTCCATCTAGAGATAGTTTATCCATGTACTAGTCACAAGTGGAAAGAATCTCGCAGGTGTTCCTTTTAGTTTGAGCAAGTTTGCTCAACCTATAAATAGTTAAAAATACTAGTAATGTTCATGGTACCGAGCGGGCGAGAGCGTCGTAGATATTTAGTAAATTAGATAATGTCCCAACTGAAAAAGATAGAAAATAACAGAAATGTCATTGGACATGTGAAAAATGATGCTGCACTGGTGAAATTTTGGTTGCATTTGTCTTTTGGCTAATGCAGTTGAAATGTCCTTGGGTATTTGTAACAGATGGAAAAAACATGTCCAACATGAAAAATGCAAATTAACTTACCAAAAAAAAAGTGAAAAATGCAAGACCCACCCGGCCGTGGCTTCCTCCGGGATGCTACTCCGATCCCTAAGCTGGCTGTTAGGTTGATCGATGTTGACGTGTGGTCCGTTGTGACAGCGAGACTACTTATTAACTTATTCAATGGTATGAAAAAGTAAGGTTAAATTCGTAAAGATTTTAACCCAACATGATTTTGAATTTTGTTTGATTTGATGTATTGGAAAGTTCTACATTGAATGTGGGGAATGATTGAGCCAATATATTAATGAAATTTTTTATCTACTAATAGTATTATAATTTTGGTTCCACGTGGAGATTGTTACCTCTATTCATTTTGATTTCAACCAGTTTTTTACGAAGTACCCATAACCATTAAATAAATTTTATAACAATTAAGTTTTTTTATAAAATATTTTTAAAAATAAAATCAAAAGGAGTAAGAAATATTGAGTCTAAGTCGGCAAGATCAGGGTCATATAAACTACTTTAAAATTTTCATACTATTTTAAAATATATATATGTCGTAGATTGTGAGGAAATGTTCTCCATCTTTTTATTAAAATTCATGTGAAGTCTTCACACTTTTTACCCCTCCGCTCCGCCACTGTAGCGTCCTCTCCGTCTCAGGTGCAAGATTCTTGTCTTGTGTTTTTTTAGAGTTAACATCTACTCCTCATTATATTTAATCAAGTATGGAAGTCATTACAAAGTAAGAAATATAGTTTCATAGGCGAATGAAGAATCCAATTAGTCGCACATACTCTTTTCGAATTTTAGTGACAATTCAATTAACTACTTTATTCCTAGTTATAGATGTAAATCTAAGTTTAACAAAAGAATAAGTGAAGCTTTCAATTCAATTAACTACTTTATTCCTAGTTATAGATGTAAATCTAAGTTTAACAAAAGAATAAGTGAAGCTTTGGCCATTAAAGCTTCATTTTCAACCTACCAATCCAATGCTCTACTTTCTCCATTGATGAAGTCAACAACATTTTTTGCAATCAGAGTAGATGCACACATTTTGTCTTGTGTTAATTAGTAGATTGATCGGTTTTACCTAATTTATTTTTTTTACTGATAAATGAAAAAGAGGTATTTCTGATTGGAGAAGAAAATAATTTGAGATGAGCTGTTGGATGTCCACTAAACCAACATATCTTATCGCGTTACGACTAAAGGTGTACGGTCAGTGTGATCAGCGCACCTATTACTCCATTAAAGCTCATCTCGCAGATGACAGAAGCGACAGGAAATACTTTGCAAGACAAATTTCATTTTATTTTGGGTAAATTACTCCGGTCTTTAGTCTATAGTAAAATTACCAGTAGGGTTCTTACTTTTTGAAAAATTATTTTCCATCCCTGCTTTTTGGAAAAATGTTGGTCTCGCGTTCCTAATGTCGGGATCGGAGATTTTTTCCGGCGAAGAGCTACCGAAAAGACTAAAATATCCTCCAGTAAAAAAATACGCCCATGCGGTAAAAAAACTTTGAGTAACTCAGTATAAAATCCCCTAACTCTCCATCAAACCTAATTCTCCATCGAAACTTCCCCAAAATTAAAGTTTTATCCATCTCTTCTCAAATCTATGACATAATCTCTATCTCCATTGAGGCCACTGTTCGAAGCTGACGATGCTGGGACGGGGACTGGTTTCGTTGCTTGGGTCAAATTTGGGTTCAAAGTTGGTCGAAGATTAGGGTTTTCAAGCCATGGTTCAAGGTTGGGTTGAAGTCTAGTGTTGTTCGAGCTTGGGTCTGAGCTGGGTTTGAAGTTGGCATTGAAGTCTGGTCGAAGCTAGGTGGAAGCTTGGGTTTGAAGATGGGTTCGAAGTTTTTTAGGTTTTCAATATCATCCTCTAATTCTTCGTATGAGTTCGATGACGGTGCATAGAGATGTCAATGGGTAGGGTATGGTATCTGTAGGACCCTACCCACCCTTACCATAGTTTTTTGAGTTGGACCCATACCCTACCATCAACCCTACAAATTTTTTATTGTTTGATCCATACTCTACCCTCCTGGAGACCCAGGGTCTACAGAGTCTACAAGGTCCGACCTTTTAACTTTCTATTTATTGATAATTTTTAATCAAAAATTAAATAAATTCAAGACATCTGCTACGTTATACATCAACATTCAATAGAAAATTAAAGAAACATCAAATTTTACAATTTAATTTCAATAGTACAAGGGTTTTTTTTCGAGTTTGAAGTATATAAATAATTCAACAAAAGAAAAATATAGAATATCACCTTCTAGTGATCCATCAGTCACGACATCTTCTAAGTTGACTGTGTAATAACATAATAAATATGTTAAAATTAACCATAAAGTTATATTATATATATTATCAATAGGGTATAATTAGAGTGTAACTAATGTGTAATCAGGATATAGTCTAAAGTAGGATAAAAAGATAAGGGTAAGGTCTGATCCACAGGGTCTAACTATGGATTCATACCCTACCCTAGACCCTATTTCTAAACATGGACCTATACATATACCCTAGACCCAGTCAAAGTCAAAATACCTCAGACTCATAGGGTAAGGGTAGGGTCTGACCCACAAGGCATGGGTATTTCTGCCATCCCTAATGGTGCAAGGTATATGAATATTGAATGCAGATATGGTGTTCATGCCCTGATAAAAATTGCCGAAACTGAAAAGAACAAGGGTCGATTGTACTTTGTCTAGGCAAAAAATAGTTGTAAATGGCTTGGGTGGTGTGTTCCACGTGATCGTGATTTTTGTTATTGGGCTACAAATATTTTGAACATGGCTATTGACAATCTTGTTGAAGAGCTAAAGATGTTGAAGGAGTTGATCAAGGAGCAAGGTAGCAAGAACAACATTGGTTCGAGTTAAATAATTTTGTTGGAAGAACTTGTATTTGTGTTGCTTATCTGTAATGTGTTCATATTTTTTTTAGTTAGCATGACAATGAAGTTGTAATTTCTGTTGTTTGTAATGAAAGCATGAACCAAAAGCTTCGTTGAACTCCAAGTTTGTGTACTTGTTCCATACATAAGATTCGATGAGCTAGTACCAAAATATTTCAAAATGAGCTGCAAGTTTGTGTACTTGTTCCATACATAAGCTTCGACGAGCTAGTACCAAAAGACTTATAAATAGTGAGTATCGAAACTGGACAGACTTCAAAACAAATCTTAAAAGGTTCTAGCTCTCCTGCCTAGACCACCAACTCCACTTTCTTAGCCAACAACTCCCCTGCCTCGACCACTAGCTCCCATGCCTCTTTTAGTCCCAAACTTTGCCACTCCTATGCTCCTAGTGCTTGAAGCTCCGGGATGAAAGGTAGATTCAACTTAGAATTCGGAGGCTATGTCATTAGGCAAAGGACCCTCCATGAAAGTCTAAAAATAAACAGGCTATACTTGGAAGATGTGGTGGTCCAACTAGAAAACAAACTTGCGCACGTGGTCCCGATCTCCTATGTGATGGTCCAACTTGAATTCCTCCTTTTTTTTGTCCAATAAGAGCTGAGGCATGGATTCTCCAAGGACACGATCCATTACAAGCTGTCGTAATCCTCCGCTTATCATTCTTAATAAACTTCACATCATATCCACCCTTTATAATATAATCCTTTAGGGCATCCCTAAAATGTTCATGATCTTTGAAGGCTTGTCTCACGTGAAAGGTAACATCTTGCCCGCTTTCAGAATGAAAAGGTGTCCCCCCTTATCTCTGACTGGGTTCATTTTTATTTTCTCCTTTGTTCTCTTTGTTCAAAAAGATCGCCATCTTCTCATCAGCATCAGAAAAGTAATCGGCATCAGATTACTATATACTAAATCCAAATTATTGTAATCGGCATCAGAAAAGTCAAAACTTTCCACTTCATTCTCATCAGAAGATGATAAACTAAAACTCATAATATCACTTCGACCATCACTCTCAACTTCATTCTCAGGAACACCATCGTCAACACCACCACCATCAACATCTTAACCCTCAGAAGTAGCAGAATTCCAATCACCAGCCTCACAATCATAAAACCCCATTCACCACCTGTAACATCTTCATCCTCATATGCCCGTTCACCACCATGTCCACCAACTGCAACATCATCATAAAACCCCCATTCACCTAATACATCATCTAATTCCGGTATTAGGGACTCGAGATCAATATTTTTTTGAAAAGCAGGGACGGAAAAATAATTTTTCAAAAAGTAGGGACCCTGTTGATAATTTTACCATAGACCAGGGACCTGAGGATAATTTATACTTTTATTTTTCTCAAATTTAATTCCTTTGGAAAGAGATCGAGTTGGGATCCAGAGAAAAAGATCGATTTGTTATTCGATCCATTTTTTAAATATTGAATGTATGTCAAATATTCTTGAAATTTTTTTTAGAGAAATAAAGTTTTTGCTCACGTTCCAAATTTCTCAGATGGCACTGTGTCTCATTGACGTGTCGAGTATTAGAGCACGAGTTTTTATAAATCGGGACATTTTTTTTAGGTAGAAAAATAACATGGGACAATTGTTATCATTATCAAACTGACTAAGTCTCTTCCCAAGATAATGGCAAAATTTTGACCAGCTATCTTAATATAATTTATAAAAATAAAATCACATTTTTTAATGTTTGAATGAGGGAGAGAGTTGAATTTTTTTTAAATGAAACAAAGAGGAAAAAGAGAAAATTTTTTATTTTTATGCAAATATATATTTATTATAATATTTTTTAAATGATTCTTATATAATCAAACATTCAAATTTTAAAATGAAGGTACATGATTAATATGTAACTACTAGAACTTTCTTTCAACATTGTGAAACTTGGTATATCAGATGAAAAACTTTGACCTAAGTATAATTTTTTTTGGTTGGGTGACCTTAGAACTACTTGCATGGAAAAAATTCAAAATTGTCAGCGACAATGTGGAGTGAGCCCAATATAAATCATATACCTTACACTGCCCAATTAAAATCAGATACAATCCAAGGTTGTCCGGACCACTGGGGAGTGGGCTCCCTCTAAACTTACCTAAAACTCTTGGCAACCCTAAACATAAACAAAAGATCACGATTAATTCTGATTTGAGAACCGTCGGAACCTTATAACTGAAACAAGTATTTAATTGCCATTGTTTATGCCAATTACAAGATTCGAATATAAAACCTCGAATAAAAAATTGAATTACTTCATACTTGAATTAACTCTCATAAATTATAGAGTATTTGTTATAGCTATTTTTGTGGATCGCGGGATCAAGTACGTTATAGGTCATACAAACCTGTGATATTTTTTTTGGAAACTGTGTTATTTATGTTAGGCTATCTTTATTAGTGGTCACCCGTGACCAAGTCACCAAATAAATAATATATTTTTCTCATCAACATACAACCTAATCCAAGCCACCATTTCACTATCTTTAATGGTGACCACACATGACTAGTTCACAAAATAAATAATTAATTTTTCTCACGTCCACATATTATCTATAATCAATTTATTTATGTTTACGTATAAATTACATACTTAATTATTAGATAATTTTTATAGTATTATTTATGCGAATGTTCATAGAGAATTAAAAAATTGAGCTCTATTTATAGAAAATTAAAAATATGAATTGAAAATATTGAGCTCTATTTAATATAAATTAAAAAATATGAATTTTTATATTTTTACTGAATAACATTGTGTCATGTGTCACTCGATTAGATTATAAAAAAGATTAAGTTGGTCACCCGGACGGTGTTAGAGGTTGTCGCCCGAGATCCGATTCAGTGCATATGAGTAAATTAGCTATGCATCGTACATAATGAATCCTGGCCATCCATTTTGATAAATAAATTTCCTATTCAATCTAACGGCTCAAGATTCAATAGGGATATTATTGAGATTTTCTCTCCATGCAGAATTGGAAAGAGAAAATCAAATAGGGGAGAGAATTCTTATTCATCCTCCCCCATCCCTTCCGCTTCTTCCTCGCATTATCGACTAGAAATTAAAAAAATCCCTACGATTTTGCCCTTCTCTCATGCCTTTTGAAATTCTAATTCACCTTTCCCGATCTTCTTCCTTCATTTCAGTTCTCGTTTTCCTCCTTTTCTTGTGGTGCTTTTGAGGAAGCGCTGCTAGTACGAGATTCGATTTTCTCTGCAAGGCGAGGTTCGATATTCTATTTTGAATGTTTTATGGCTAGGTTTGGTTCCTTGTTTATTTTTGTTTTGTTAATCAATCCATGATTATTTTTCAGTGTTTACGTAGTCATGTCGTGCCTTTTGTCATAACATACCATGTCGTTTGACATATGAAACCCTGTCAGTTGCTAACAAATACCATGCCGTTTGACATATGAGACCATGTCAATTGCCAACAAATATCATGCCTTTTGGCATAACATACCATGTCATTTGACCTATGAGACCCTGCCAGTTGCCAATAAATATCATGCCTTTTGGCATAGCATATCATGTTGTTTGCCAACAAATAAAATTGTCATTTATTTATCATTTATTTCTTCTTCTGCGTATAAATCATCGTTTACTAGTTAATTATAATTTGAAATGGCATCTGATAAAGTTAGTTTGTGATTTTTTATTTTTGAATAGAGAATCACGATGATTAGGAGCAAATTTTATTCCTATAACTGCCTCCTAATTAATAGAGCTAGTTGTTTAATTTTCAAATACCAAGTTTACCCCTGGTTTGCACCTTACATAATACTCCATTATGTACCAAATTTGAGCTCGTTGTCGCCCTCCCTGGTCACAACCGGGCGGCCATGTTCTTTGTGTTTTCGTATTTTTAATTTTTGGTTTTGTCTTATTGGTGACCACGTCATGGCTGGTCAATCAATAAAAATGGTCTTACACACGTAACCTGTAAGAAATGAAACACAGCAACCTTGTTGGGGTAGCGGGCGACAGAAATAATTTAATACGTCCTTATTAATATAGCGACACGTGATATATATGTGGAGTGTTGGGATATGTCGAGAAAAGCGAATGGTGGAAATTTGGGCTTGGCCAGCAGCTGCTAGCCCCCTAGCCCTCGCTGGGGGTGGGAGGCAAAATGTTGGATTTCTAAAGACTCAGCGGCCGCTGGGGTGCACTGCGAGAATTTTTATGTTTTGCTCGGCCTCTTGTTTTGGACTCCTAGAACGACCTAGATAGGTTTCTTGTACACTAAGGTTTCGTCCATTATATAAGGACGTGTTACCCAAGGGTTTTGTATGACTTTGTGACTCGGATCCATCAATAAAAGTTCTTCTTTCTCTCTGTGGACGTAGGCATTAGGCCGAACCACGTTACCTCTTGTGTCCATGTTCTTTGCACGTTTTATTCTCTTGGTTGCTGAATTCCTAACAATTGGTATCAGAGCTAAGGTTGGAGGATGTCGGACGGTGCAAAGTTTGCTCTTGTAAAGTTTGATGGTTCATCGAATTTTGGGTTATGACAAAGCCGTGTCTAGGATCTCCTCGTGCAACAAGGGATAGTCATCGCGCTCTGGGAGAAGAAGGCCGGGAAGATGGAGGACCAAGAGTGGAAGGAGATTGGGGCCAAGGCAGTGGCGGCAATTCATTTGTGCTTGACGAAAAATGTGATGTATCACGTCATGGATGAGGAGTCACCAGCTGAGGTATGGAAGAAATCGGAAGCAAGGTATATGTCTAAGTCTTTGTTAAACAAGCTCTATCTTAACCAAAAATTGTACGGGCTTAAGATGATGAGGGGCTCAGATTTGAGCCAACACATCAATGTTTTCAATCAATTGTTGAGTGATTTGATAAGGGTCGATGTGAAGTTCGAGGAGGAAGACAATAAATTATTGCTCCTGAATTC
Organism: Hypericum androsaemum; assembly: GCA_963995505.1. Lineage (NCBI taxonomy): Eukaryota > Viridiplantae > Streptophyta > Magnoliopsida > Malpighiales > Hypericaceae > Hypericum > Hypericum androsaemum. The sequence goes on from OZ023192.1 coordinate 13,390,812, forward strand.
CTTACTAGCTTCCTACGAGAATTTGGTTACAACTCTAACTTGGGGGAAGGAGTCTGTGGTATTGGAAGAGATCACAAGTGCTCTGGTAGAGTTTCATCAAAGGAGAAAAACTGGCGATGAACGAATGGCAGGGCTGGTTGTAAGGGGTAGCCATGATGGTCGTAGTGAAGGAAAAGATGGAAGGGGATCCAAGTCTGGGTCAAGGAGGTTTAAGGAAAATTGCTTCGATTGCGAAGAAAAAGGACATGTAAAGAAGGATTGTCCAAGAAGAACTCGGGATTGCGAGGAAAAAGGATCTGGTTTCGTCAATGTGGCCTCTTGCTCGGACGGGTTTGATAGTGACTGTCTTTCTGTTTTGTCAGGTCCAAAGCACTCTGATTCCTAGATTTTGGATAGCGCATGTTCTTTCACATGACGCCCAATAGAGGGTGGTTCGATACCTATAAGTTCGTTGATTCAGGTATTGTAACTATGGGTGATGGTTCCGCTTGTAAAGTCACTGTCATAGGTGATATCCAGATCAAGATGTGGGATGGTGTCGTGGTGAAGTTGTGTGGGGTTAGGCATGTTTCAAAGTTGTAGAGGAATTTGATCTCATTAGGAGCCTTGGATTGTAGCGGGTATGGCTATAAGGTTGTAAGCGGGCAAATTGAGGTGGAGAAGGATGTTATGGTAGTGATAAAGGGTGAAAGAGATGCAAGGAATACCTACAGGTTAGTGGGGGGCACAGTTGTAGGTGGAGTCACATCTTTGGGTTCCGATGGAGAGGGAAAAAGCTCAAGTCCTATGAGGTTGGTTCGTATGAGGGAGCAAAGGCTTGACATATATAGTTTGAGTGCAGTTGGGATTCGCGGAGACATGGATAGCAAGCTATGGTTATTTCGAGGAGGTATGGTTGGCAATGAGCCATGGTTGTCTTGAAGAAGTATTGTTAGCTTGGCCTCGCTATTATTGTCTAAAGGGACATGCATGTCAAAGGTGTTGGGTAGGTTTTGCATTGGGCATGCGAAGCCGCTGGTATCACCACGGGCGAATCAGGTATCTTACTCAAGGCCGAACGATGGAGTTTGAGGCATGTCAAGGATTTTACTTGGTGGAACAAAAGGTTGCCCGTTGTATGCTATAGCAAGTAGCATTGGTTTGAGGCAAGAAGGTCCAGCGGAAAAGCAGTTCGAGGTTGCGGAGCATGGGACTGACAAAAAATAGAGGGCGCGTCTATTGGTCGTAAGGTTGCTTCAGCAGGTGGACTTGCTAGTTGGGGTTCGATGGAGATTGTAGAGAATAGGCCAAGCAAGCTCGGAGGCTTGAGCTTGGGGGCTGCCTCCAAGTGATTGAACAAAAGGAGGAGAGAAAGTTGAGATGATCTTATTGATGGTGGTTATCTATGATTCATGGTGGAGTTGGTAGAGTCGGTTTGATTTCTCATGTTCTCATGGTTATTCATGGGGTGGTCTTTCATCAGGGTGGAGTTTGTTGAAGTTCGGGTTGAGCTTCATGGTTCTTCGTAAAAGATGTTTTCCCGCCAAGGTGGAGATTGTTGGGATATGTCGAGAAAAGTGAATGGTAGAAATTTGGACTTAGCCAGCGGCCGCTAGCCCCCTAGCCCTCGCTGTGAGTAGGAGGCAGAATGTTGGATTTCTGAAGACCTAGCTGCCGCTGGGATGCACTGCGAGAATTTTCTTGTTTTGCTCGGGCTCTTGTTTTGGACTCCTAGGATGACTTAGGTAGGTTTCTTGTATACCAAGGGTTCGTCCATTATATAAGGTCGTGTTATCCAAGGGTTTTGTATGACTTTGTGACTCGAATCCATCAATAAAAGTTCTCTCCTCGTGTACGTAAGCATTAGGCAAACCACGTTACCTTTTGTAACCGTGTTCTTTGCGCGTTTTGTTCTCTTGGTTGCTGAATTCCTAACATGGAGTACAAAGATACATAGGCTATGACGAGATGACTTGCCTCTAGCCTTTCTCTCTATCTATATTAGTGCACTCATTATAATAGGTTAAAGAAACATAAACTATGTCCTCCTATTAAATGACTAATCCTAATATACTATACAGTTGATAGAGTTCTCACTTAAATAAAACTCATATGCAATAAAAAAATAACTAAATAGAAATTTGAGACATATTCTAATAATTTCAATAGAAAAAGGAAAAGAACGAAGGGCTAGAAAGCTAGCATTTTTTTATAACTCCTGCGTTTATTAACACCAATATAAAAGTCGTAACAGAAAAAATAATCTGAATAATTACAAACAAAAATTCGGCCAAGGAAAATGACTCTAATATAAAATAAGATCCTAATTAGTAGTGGTATGCGACAAATGAAATCGTTCCTCGACCTGAAAAGGATGAAGTGGATTATATATATGACTCCTGCGTTTCTGGCTGGATTTGGAGTTTGGACTTGAATAAAATATACAGAGAAGGCGCCCGGTGGCTGCCGTACCGTTGAGGGAGCAATAATTGCCGGGATATTTTTGCCACTGGGAACGTGACGTTTTTTTTTTCATGAAATTTAGACGGGTTGGTATGAATTCCGAGATTTTAGACTATGTTTTTTTCGTAAGCAAAGTTTTTCTATTTCTATAAGGGATGAAAATTGACCAAATGACTTGAGAAATGAGGCAGAAACTACCTAGTAAACGTTGGTCGACAATGTGACATTTGCGTATAACCAAAATGCTATGCAATTTCCCCCAATAAGGGTGAATTGCAATAGAAATCTCCAAGGAGACAGGTAAGAGGTGAAGGTCGCAGTTTTTTTCAAGGGATTTTTTCGTGACAAAATTTGTGGCTGTACTCATTATACAGGAATTCCATCCTTCTTATATATGGACATAACCAAAATGATGTTTACTAATACATAAGTGTTATTGCCCATTAATAAAATTGTCAAATGTGTACAAGTGCGCTATGCTAAGAGTGTTGTAAACACTAATTTGCGCCTAAAAAAATTGAAAGATATTTAACCATTTAATAAGTAATAACTTAAGCTACTAAATAAATAGTTGATATATATTAACCATTTTGTTTCCTCCTAGGTCTCTTGTTCCATTCGGCCCGCTTTTTGTTTATCATGCTCTCTCATCCGAACCATCCGATTAACGACGTATACATTAATCAACCAACACAATTGATTAATCGACTACGTTGACACCTAACCACCCAGCATAACTGATTGATCGTCCAAATCAAGGTTAATCAAATTAATACTAACCAACTAACAGATTTGATTGATCGTTCAAATCAACGGAGACGATATTAGAACTGACCAACCAACTCAACTGATCGATCATCAAATCAAGGTTCCCGACATTAACACTAACCAACAACACATAATCGGCTGAAAATATTAGAGTTGAGAGTGCAATTTAAATGAGAAAAATTTGAATATTATTTCAAGCAATTCAAATATTAAAAAAATGGAGTTAATCCCTTGGCGAAGTTGGGAACTTGGAACTAAAACCCTCGCTTCAAGAAAAAACATTTAGAGCTTGCAAAACTGTCGTTACCTAAAAGAAACTTAGAAGAAATTTGGAAGAGGTTAGACACTGGAGGGACATGCACTAACTTAATGGAAAATTAAAGTGGACAACATGTTAAACTTCCTCCTAACTTGTCGGAGACAAACTTAGAACAATATTTATCAAGTGACGTTAAACTCCGGAAAAGTGTCGGTACATGAAGGGGTAAACACTTTGCAAATCCTAACAAATTGCCATATTTGTCTCTCTTGTTTTTATGTTTTGGGTGTGGAAATAGGAGTCGTTAAGAACAAATCACATGTTGGTTGCTAGTTGCTATCATAACGAGCAAATACATTGAACAATAAAGAGAAAGGAAGTCAACCCAATACCAAAGATCGTTAAAATATCCATGTACAACCCATGATCTTAAGAAATCAGACCCAATAGGTCACTGTGATCGATATGGAATTCTTAACACACCACCTAGGCATGAAGTTATCGATAGTTAGGTACACGGCTTTTCACACAAAAAAAAGGTACTCAGCTCACGTCAAAAGGCATATAGTTTAACGGCGCAAGGTTTTGATAAATTCAAGAAGGTCGAGTTCAAACCCTGGCAATTGTAAATAAAAATTTACCTTCCAAAAAAAATATATTAGGCCTGCGAGTTGCAAGAGAGTAAATCTTGGCAAATTGTTGCAGTGTAGAGCCTAAAACTACAACAAAATGTCTGCAGAAGTGTCAAAATCTTGTAGCCCAACGGCATAAGGCGTTATAAATATTTAGGATGTCCAAAATTCAAACCTTAGGATTGTCATAGTGTAATTACCTATAAAAAAAAGTCAAAGCATATATTGTACTTCCATAGATGTTCATCAAGGAAGAAGTAAATTATAAACATCATGTCAAAGCTACAACAAATGCTCCCTTCTAATTGTAAGCCAAGTACCCAACAGGTGCAAACAATCAAACTTGTCAGTACGTTTTTACTAAATAAAAAATTCTGTGAAGAGAAATATTCTAGCTTAACCAATATGACTCAAATGTTCTAGCTTAACCAATATGTCTCGAGTTCCGAGTCTTTGGGAACACAATAGTGTTAAATACCAGTTGAAAAAGCTTTGCTACCATTCAAAAGTCTTCTCGGCTCGAATCTGGATTAGTCGATCAGTAGGTGTCCGTGATTTCAACAAAAAAAAATTAAAATTCAAAAGCACAACCTCCTTCTGAAGGAACTGATTCCTATTTTCGGAGAAAAAATTGAAGTAAAGTTAATGGCTCAAGTGTTGAGACAAAAGCATCCTGAAAGAGGATGCTCTTAATATTCATGTGCTTTAACAATGATTAGAACACCTAGCCTGTGATTGCTTTTGTGTACATATATTTGCAAGAGACTGAACCTCAGCAGATGTTTGCCAATTCTCACACATATACAGCAAAAAAATCACTGCAAAAGGGCAGAGAGATCAAACCTTTGTTAATTACAGAGCGACCAGAGCACAAGAACAGCCAAGAGACTCAAGTGAATTTAGGTTTAGGCGCGACAGAGCTACTAGAATTCTTCGGGCCAAGTTTGTGGATCCAATGGAGAAGCCCTTTCTTGTGATCCTGGCAAATTGGATTCTGCACCATATCTAGGGTCCCGTCATGAGCAAGTGAAGATTCGAACTGCTCTAGGACCTTGACAATCTGCCAAAATTCGGGTCTTTTCTCTGGTTGCACGGACCAGCATTGCTCGATTAAAGCTCTCATGGCAGGAGCACAGTCCCCAGGTATAGGAGGTCTCAAGTTCTGGAACAAAATGCGAAAAAGATACGTTGTATTAGTACTTCTGTTTTCTTAACACGCCTCGGAAAACAAGAAAACACGATATGTATCGAAAACCGGAGCTCTCGTATATAGATAAGAAATTACCTTATTCACCACTGCAAAAGCAGCTTGGATGGGATTCATGTCCTCGTAGGGTATTGTTCCAGCAACAAGTTCCCATAGAATGAGCCCAAAGCTGTACACATCGACCTTTCGCCCATAGGATTTTCTTTTGATCATCTCAGGTGCCATCCATCTGTAAGTTCCAGGATCGTCGGCCAATATGTCACAGTTTGCCTCCTCGCAAGCAATTCCAAAATCAGCAAGTTTAAGGTGGAAGTCCTGATTGATTATAACGTTCTCAGGCTTAAGATCCCGATGAATGACGCCTTGAGAATGCACGTATTCCATCCCCCGAGCAATGTCCAAAGCAATTTTCATCAGCTTCTCCAAGGACACTGTCTTGTGCTCGAGTTTGTGCAGATACGCCCTAAGAGAGCCTTCTGATAGGTATTCAGTTATTATACAATAAACCGGCGGCTTTCTGGAAGCGGCTACAAGCTGCAATGTGAGATCAAACTTGTCAAAAGACTTTTTTTTTTTGTAAAACAAATGAATGCAAAAATTATGACTGACTTCAAACTTCATAACCAATAGAATGCAAACAGAAAGAACAAAAGAGTGAATGTATCACCTTTATGACATTCGGATGGTGAAGCCGTGATAAAAATGTGACTTCTCTTGTGAATTGGCTCTCCAACCGAGCAGCCAACACTCCATTTTCGTCATCATCTGGAACCCTGACTATCTTAACAGCAACTGGCTCGTCCTTGTATAGGCCATGGTAGAGCCTGCTATGTGCACCATGAGCAAACCTCACCCCTAAAAACAGCTTAGACATATCAACATTGCAGTCATCAACTGGATCCACAGCATTAACCCTTCCTCCGTTGTGGTCAAAATATTTCGTCCAAGAAGAGTCCTTTTTTGTTTTCGATTTCTCCTTGCCCGTTGTGGAAGCCAATTGCCTAATCGGACTGGTGTTTTTGGAAGATTTGGCTGCCTTCGACTCGTGAGAATCCTTGTGAAAAAACTTGCCCATGAATCTATTATCACGTTCTCTACCTCTGGAATGTGGAGTTGAGTACCTCTTCTTCTCGGACCTTGCCTCCTTGAACGTATCGGATAAAACTGTTTGCGGCAGAGGAGACAACGACCTCTGCTTGGTGAGTCGATTCCGTTGAACCTCAGTTGATGGCATCTGATTTGGAGAGGAAAATGTCTGCTGACTAAAATTTGTTCCTCCAGGCCTCGACTTCAATCCAGAGACGCTCTCTAGCTGCACATGTAACGGAAAAGAGGCCAGCTTTGAAGGATCAAAACGGTGATACACCGTGTGGGAGAACTTCGTCCTCCTGATCCAAGAAGTAGCCTCTTCATCCATTACCTCCCACGAAATCCTTCTCCACCGAAACTCAATACCTCCAAAACCCTAAAAGTAGGAACTATACCTTCTCCTCCTCCTCCTCCTCCAGGTTACTCGGATAGCTACAGAAAGCGAATCCCTTCCTACCCATCAACAACTCATAGCACCTAAAGACTCAAACTTTACAAACACGAGACACGCACCATTCGAATCCATGGAGACAGATTAAGAAGGCGAATATCACAAACTCGAATCGCATGTCCACCAACGATGAATACCCACCAACCCCACCATATCCCATCAACACAAAAACCCCAATAAAGCTTTCACCTTTGACCAGCTAAAATCACCCAACAACAACAAAAACCAATCAACCCTAGACCTTCTTCCTCCTTCCTTCTCCCCTTATGGCCTCAAAAGTCAAATGGCACCTTCCAAAGAAGCCTGGAAAAATCCCACACAAACGGTTTCCTCAATCAATCAATAAATATGCACAAAAAATATTATAAATATATATTAAGGAAAAAAAAAAGAGATCACATCAAACCCAAACCCCTGATTCACCAACATCTATAAACAATTCCCATATAATGAAAATGTCAATAATGTGAAATACCAAAAAATTGTTTTTAAAAAAGAAATTAAAACATTAACAGGGGAAAACCAAGTCACTAACCCTTAACCTTAACCCACAAGGGAAGCTATGGGGGCCAATTACTGTCATAGAATTCCCATGTTTTAATCTCTGAAAACGATATTTCTTCTTCTCTCTTTTTTATATTTGGCTTTCGGAAAGAAGAGAGAGAAAGAAGAGAGAGCTCTCTACCTTTTGATTTTCCTCCTTTTGTGGGGAACAGAGTAATTCTTCCAGATATTGCTTTTTCTTAATTCTAAATTATGTATTATGGTTTTTTTTCTATGGGACTTTTGACTTGGTTGGGTCTTAAATATATATGGAAGGAAACCGACCGAAATATATAAATATATTTAGGAGGATGGAATTGGAATTGGAATTGGAATTGGAATCGGAATCGGAATCGGAATCGGAAATACTCGGGAGGAAGCAACTACCAACCAGACATCTTGTATGATACGGTAATGGAGACGTAGTATAGTTCTCGTTGACCCGTATTTATCAGTTTCCCAAAATTTTCAAAAATAAGTGATAATATTTTGAAAATATTTTGAAAATAAAATTTAACAGAAAAGAAAATTGGATTTCGTATGATCACCATAAATTTGTCACTCTATAAAATGTTAGTCATTGGGTATGTTATTTTAAAATTTTCGTGATTTTGATAGCGTTATTTTTTAAAGCAACTAGACAATTTTAAAGGAAATTACTAATTTATTTTTTTGTCTGGATTTTATTCTATATATTCTAATTAAGTGTCATGTCACGTGAAAATTTGAATCTCAAAATTTTGCTCAAACGGATTTGTATCAAAATGAAACACATTGTTCATATGCGTTTTACAAAATCTGGGCATACGTATACGTAAGGTTTTAGACTTGGATGACATAAATCTGTTGGTCGGTGAAGTAGTTAAAACACTCGGTCAAACCATCAAATTGACAAGTCAAAGAAAAAAGTGCGAGCCACAGAAAAAAAATTTCACATGGTATTTCAATAATTATCCGGATAATTTGGTAAGGAGGGAATCCAAATGTCGCCATCTGACGTAAATGAGGGTACAACTTTACTATATGAAGAGGAAATTCTAGGCTACGGCTGCGTGGTACGTTTAGCACGGACACGTTCTCTTGGCTTTGCTCTCTTTTCCTACATTAAAATTTCTGGCAAAATTTTTGGCACTTTCCAAAAGTTTTATTGAGTTTCAATAATAATTTGTTTATCAAGTAGATTTGGATATCAGATAATTTAAAAAAGATAATATTTTTATATCGTCCTGCACTTGAAAAATAAAGAGATATAAAATATTTTGAATTTGAACTCGAAAAATATATTATGTTAAAATTTGATTAAAAAATATTTTTTCAAATATTCTAATTAATTTTAATCTAAATTAGTCAGTTTAGTAATTTTTGAGCTATAACTTATTTTTGACAAAAAAAAGATTAAATCCTGATTGTTTCATTTTTTGGTGGAAGAGGTGGGGGTCAAAGCCCCTATATAAATACGAGAACCAAGTCCAAATACATCGACAGCGAACTAACCATACTCAAAGCTCTTATCAAGAGGGTAGTGTAACTCCTCATCCGGACTACTACAACTACTGGCCTTAGAAGAAGGATCCCCTCTCTCGAGGTTGCGGACGCCGGCCTCAGTAAAACCCTCCGACGGTAAAAACCCAGTGGGAAAACTCGTAACAAGAGGGAAAGAGCACCTCGGCAAGGTCGGAGTGACCTGCCTTGACGTTAATACCGCTAAGCCTGATCCCCGTAAATCATCACCGGCCGCACGAGTACAACGAGGGAGACTAACTCCCCTCAGATCATCAAGATATACCTCAAAACAAAAGTCTGAAGGTACATCAGAGATAATGCAATCATGCGAGATCTCCAGGGCGCGTTTGGAAAGAGAATCCGCCGTCCAGTTGCCCTCCCGCCAGGTATGCTTGATCTCAATCTCCCAGTCCCTCTCCAGCAGCTCACGTACTCTCGAGATCAGGGTCGCCAGAGGGTGGGCCCGACCAACACCTCGTCCAACGCAAAGGATAGCCATAGACGAGTCAACCTCTACCTGGATATGCCGGAACTCTCTCCCAAGTCAGCTCAAGCCCTAGAAGCCCAGATCTCTGCAGCCAAGGAGGTACAGCTTTCAATACCCTTGGCAAAACCGAATAACCAAAAACCCCCAGAGTCGCGAACGATACCTCCAGCACTAGCAGGACCATGGTTGCCCGCCGAAGTCAGCCAGGACACGAGCAAACTCCCGTGCTTAGGAAGAAATGAGGGAAGTGGGTGCCCCGAAATAGTATCAGGCCGAAAGGTAGCATCGTTCCGCCAACGCCAGAGCCACCAGTAGGCAGTGACAAAGGTCATTGCCAATGAAGGACCATCCGTGGGCATAGAGTCATCTGATATGTTGGCCCAGAGCCATCGATGAGGCTCAGTCTCGGTATAGAAGTCTCGTGGGGCCCTCGTAAGAAGGGACCTCCACAGCGCCTTAGAGAATCTGCAATCACGAGATATATGCATTAGATCCACACCTAGGGCAAGTATCATCCACTGTCAAGTACCTCCGAGTATGCTCCGCGTTCGTCATCAACTTGCAATGACAGAACAACCAAGTGAAAAAATGATCACGTTCAGGAACCCGTAGGCTCCAAATCCTAGTCCAAACCAGATCAGCCGATGGCAACGCCACACTCCTGCACAGGGCACTATACAGGGACTGGGTAGAGAAAACCCCATCCTGAGTGAGTCCCCAGGATAAGAAATCTGTCCAATCAGGTAAGTCCTGCAAAAAAAACTGAGGTCAGGGAGCTAATCACATGCGGGCGTAAAAGAGTCTCAAGGCAAGAGATGTCCTAACCACTCCCTGGGGTCCAATACTCTGAAACTCTCCTGCCAGCATCCGTCACGGAGAGGTCGCCAAGAAGGTGGTTTCGGAGGACGGAGGAGAAGAGCCACAGATCATCCCAGAAAGTAGCCTGAAGACCGTTGCCCACATTCTGACGAAAGCTGAGTGCGAGCACCAGGCGAGCCTTCACTATGGCCTGCCAGATGGTAGAAGAGTCGCACTTCGACTGGAGCAGATCAAGGCCGCTGCCATCCCTGCCATACTTGCCAATTAAGACACGCTCCCAAAAGGAGTCCTGAGACTGAAGGAACCTCCAGGGCAGCTTGGCAAAGGACACCATATTGGCCCTCTTAAAAGGTCGAAGGTCGAGGGCGCCCACCTCCTTTAGGAGGCCTAAGATGACAAGGTGCATATGCTAGCGGTCCTGATGGAAACCCCAAATGAACTCGCAGACGCAACGGTCCATATCCTAACAGAGAGCAGCAGGCAACAGGTCAGTCTGAATCATATGGGCAGGGATGAAGGACAAAACTGAGCGAGCGAGGGTCAGGCGACCCGCCCTACTCAAGGATCTCGCCTTCCAGCCAGCCATCCTGCTACACAGCTTTTCTAGGACGTAATGGTACGACTGTCGACGGTCCTGTCTAAGGTCGGTTGGGGCACCCAGGTACTGGCCCAAGTCTGAGGTCAAGAGAATACCCATCACATCACTGATCTGGCTAGCAAGCTCCAGACTGATGTTCAGAGAGACCATGAGCTTAGACTTGGATAGACTGACCCGTTGCCTGGAGCAACCACAGAAGGTCTCCAGGAGGTCCCGTACAGTCTCCGGCTGGGTCACAGAGGCCTCACAAAGGAGGATCAGATCATCAACAAACATCAACTGTGAGAGGGGTGGGGCACGGCATGTCAACGTAACCAGGATCCATCTATCAGCTTGAACCAATTGCTCTATAACATGCGAGAGTCTTTTCATACATATAACAAAGAGGTAGGGGGAAATGGGGTCACCCAGATGGATCCTGCGGGATGGGTGGAAGGCCTCAGTCTTACCCCTATTCCACAGAACACGCATCGAGGTGGTCGAGACACACTCTATAACCAAGTCAACAAAGGTCACCAGAACACCAGCCAGAAGGAGCATCTTCTGGAGAAAGTCCCAGTTCAACCGGTCATAGGCTTTCTTAAGATCAAGCTTGACGACCATCCAGCCAGTCTTACCCTACTTGTGGGCCATCGAGTGAACGACCTCCCGAAGAATAACAATGTTATCCATCATGAAGCGGCCCTGGGCAAAACTGGACTACGTCAGACTGACTATCTTATCAAGGAGGGGCTTCAGCCAATCTACCAGAATCTTAGTAATGATCTTATAAAGAACACTACAGAGACTGATGGGACAGAATTGAGAAAGGTCTCTGGAGTGGGGACCTTGGGGATAAGGGTGATCAGCGTAGTGTTCAGGTGAGGAGGGAGACGACCACTAAGAAAGAACTCCTGAACCTAGGCACAAACTAAATCACCCACCACCTCCCACCACCTCTGGAAGAAGATAGCCTGGTAGCCCTCTTCACCAGGGGCTTTATAGGGATCCATCTGGAATAAACCAACACGGATGTCTGCACGAGACACTGGACGACAGAGGCGGCCAGTGAGGCTATCATCTTAGGCAGGGAAGCCATTCTAGTATGGAAAGTCTGGGCGAATAGGGTCCTCCTCATAATAGAGATGACAAAAGTCGTCAACAGCTATGGTGCAGAGGAAAACCTGATCCCAAAGCCACTCGCCACCGGGAGATCGGAGACCATAAACTCGATTTCCATACCGACGGACGACAGTCGAGCTATGAAGGAAACGAGTATTGCGATCCCCATTAGTAATCTATTGTTCTCTAGATTTTTGGTCCGAGAGGGCGCAAGAGCCCCCTGCCTCTCATCGAGTGACCGGATATCATTGAAGTCACCTCCAAGAATCCAGGGTCTATCAATGGTGGCACTGAGGGCAATAAGACTATCCCACATACCCTCTCGCTCCCTAGGTCTAGGGCTGGCATAAACTGCAGTGAGATGGAAGAAACTCTGATGGTGGCTGACCCTAGCCTGAATAAACTGGTTATCTCGAACCATGACAGAGATCTGAACTATGGGTTTCGACCAGAGGAGCGAGATGCCCCCACTACGTCCGGATGCATCGACGCGCTCAACATTCGAAAAGCCCAGACGTTGGCAAACCCTATCAACTTTACTCTCCGAAATCTGGGGTTCAAGGATAGCAAGGATACTCAGATGATGAAGCTGGATCAAACTCCTAGCGGCTTGCAAAAAATGAGGGCATCCGGTACCACAACAGTTCCAAAAAATATTAGACAGGTTCGACATAAGATGATATAACTAGATAAATAGATAAGGGAATTGAAACCAAACACTAAGAGGCATCAAGTGAGCATAGCATCTGGACGGGCCTCAGTTGGTAATGGGTCTGACCCTAGTTGGGCCGTGTCAATCATGTCTGGGGCCGTTGGTTGCTCAGAGGCCTGCCTGATGCCTGCGGCAAAGTGGGCTAATTTCGACCCAACTTTGGTCTGGTGGTCCAAGCTGGGCTCCACATCGGGCTCTTCTTCATGGGCTTGGGAGGAGGTGAATGGGCCTCCAGTTCGGGCTATAGCATCCACGAAGGTGGGCCATTGGTGTTTTTGTCCCTTGGGCTGGACTAACTCTGTCGCCTGGTCTTTTAAATAAAAAGCCACAGATCTTGGGCCTACTCTCAACGGTTTGGAGGCAGGCGGGTGGGCCACCAATTTTCCTTGTTTCTTTGCAGTCCGTGAGCCTGTGGCAGAAAAGCTGGGAAGCTGGGTTGCTTGGACTGGGGCGGGAGAAAGGCTTGCAAAAGAAGAGGATACAAACAAGTCAGTTGGCTCAACGGGAGGGGTGTCGGCTTTCTTCCCTTCTAGGCTTTGGGCTTTGGGCTTTCTTCCCTTCTGGGCTTCCTTCCAATCTTGGGCGTAGGATTTAACGGGTTGGGTGCCTGATTTTTCCCAAAAAGGGAAAAGCCTATGGACAGCTGGGCTGGGTCACGTGACCCAACAGGCTCCTTGCCCTCTCTTCTCGCGGGAAAAGGGGGAGTAGCCGTTGGAGGTCCACCGGACTTCGCGCCAGGCTCTCCCTGTCCTGCAGGAGGGCGATTTCCCTCCGAGAGCTGGCTAAACTTGTTTTGGTTGGTTTGCCGTCCACCCGAGGTGCCGGTTCTGTTCGTCGGTGGTGTCGTGGCATAACGTCTATTCCTTTGGCCAACTACCATCCACGGTCCCAGGTTTTCCTCCGTGGCGATCGGTGAGGTTTTGGGAACCTCTTCGCGAGACGGACCCGATGCACTTGAAGGGCCAGGCGTTGGCGTAGCTTGTCAGACTTGTAGCGGAGCTGTAGCAGCCGGGAACGAAGTTGGGGCGACCATGGACGGAGCTGAGACAGCCGTTGACGGAGCCGCAGCCCCTTGCTTCCTCACAGAGGGGCACCCTTCTGATTGGTGGCTGTAAATGCCACACCGGAGACAGACCACGTGGAGGCCTTCGTACTCCAGCCTGTGTCTCCAGCCATTCACCAGAAGGATCCCCGCCAGTGGCTTGCTCAGGTCAAGCTCCAAACACACGCAGGCGTACCGGCCCCTGGTGGCGCGAAGAGTGGACTCATCGGCCTTAATTGGGCGACCAATCGCCGTGGCAATCGCCTCCAGAACATGTTTGTTGTAGAGGATGAAGTTGAGTCCTGAGATTCTGGTCCAGACGGCGGTGGTGCCTATCTCCGCCTTCGCCGCGTCGAAGCCTGGAGCCCACCTCCGAACGGTTGTGTAGTGCCCTAATGCCGTCCACGGGCCTTCGAGGAGGACCCTCTCTAGGTTCGTTTCCGCGGCAAAGCAGATCAGATAAAACCTGTTCGGGAGGTCCATGACCTCCATGGCTGCCGACGGTGTCCACAGACGGCGGAGGTATTTTTCCATGACCGGGAGCGTGGCGAAGCGGCCCAGGAGCTTGGCCACGATACACTTGCTTCCCATCGGAGCGAGTTCCCGAAGAAGGTTGGTGTCGATTTCGACAGCGAGAGAGCCATTAGGGTTATCCTCCGTCACAACCCTAACTAATCCCTTCTGGAGCAGCTCGCCGGAGCACGGGATAGCAATGTCGGGGGCGAAGGAATTGGCAAGTTTATCCTTGAAAGAGAGGGTCAACGGGGGCAGGTTGTTAGCTTGTTGTGTTGATTCGTCCGTAACCCTGGCTTCCATTGGCTCTGTACTCGGATTGGGAGGGGGCTCCACTGGCATCTCCGCCACAGGGAGCATGGTACTCGACGGAGGTGAGGGAACCCTCTATGGCAGAGCAGATCGGAGATGCGTAGAAGCGGCACGAGTTTTAAGAATTTTTTTTCTCCCACTCTCTCTCTCTCTCTCTCCTCTTTACGCCTGCTCGTCCCTCCTGGTTGGTTCGTTAAAACCCTAAAAGAGCTCTTTGGTTGGATGTCAAAGTTGGATAGGAATTGTAGAAATGTAATTGACTGTTTCAGAGTTTTTTGGTGATGTTTCAATAGAAAATGGAATGGTAATTAATATTTTAAAAAATCAATAAAGAAATCCCACAAATTTGATACAAGTTAATTTTGTATAAGCCATGAAGGACGTAAATTGATCTATGGAAAAAAGTTAAGCACGGACTACAAAATGCGATATCAATCATTTCCCGTCACAAACTATGAAAACTAGTACAAGTGATAAGAAGTTTAAATCAACTCTATTAGTTTCAAATTTTAAAAATATTATTTAAAAATTACTTTTTAAATAAGATTTCATAGTGTTTGACTAATGATCGGGTATGCCGTTCTCAGCCAAATCGAAAATGGGCTTTAGTTCTGGTTGGTGGGCCTTGGCCTCAATATACCGAATGGTTTGCCATAACTACCACCGCCAACGACGGCCTGATTGGACCCAGGTCTGTGTCAGGGCCAGTACTGTCGGCTTTGGAAGAAAAAAATCTTCGGTGGCTCGTTAGACAAAGATAGGCCCAAAGTAGATCCAATCCATGAAAATTGGTCGGACTTTTTGGATATGAATTTGGCAATTCTCGTTTTGTAGGAAGTTTTTTTATTCCTAAATATACTCTGATTGGTTCTTCTAAGACTTTTGGTGTTTTACTTTAGGCGGGGGGTTAGAGCCATTTGTAAACAGATGCATGTGTATTCCTCAAAATAGATTTATACAGGTATAGACGTAAGAATACACGTCAAATACGAAAAGTGATTATTCATATTCAAGTAAGTTTCGACAATACTATTGTGACTGTTACAGATATGAGGGGGGAGGTGATCTCTTGGTCCTCCGCGGGCACTTGTGGATTCAAAAGCCGGAAAAAAAAAGACAGCTTTTGCTGCGCACACCACAGCAAAAGATGATATTCGTCCAGTACAAGGGATGCAACGAGCAGCTATCAAGCTAAAAGGTTCGGGTCGTGGAAGAGATGCGGCATTAAGAGTTATTCAGAGAAGTGGTATCTGTGTCACTTGTGTCCGGGACATAAGTCCTATGCCCCATAATAGATGCCAGCCCCCTACAAAAAGACGTGTATAAAAAAAAGACGTATATAAAAATAAATATTGAATGAATCAAATTCAAGAGAAATAAATAAAATCAATTTTTTTAAAAACTAACCGAATAGAAAGAATGCTTCAACCAAAAGATCGAAAATCGGCAATTTAATGATTTCTTCAAAAAAGAGAACTTTATTATTAAGTAAACCATCTATTTTTCTACGTACACATCTTGAACGTGGTTTAATTTTTTTATTATTATAAAGAATGTGGTTTAATTTGTTGTAAATAGGAAATGTTCTAAGTTGCTCGTTGCATTATCTCCAAGCAGAAAAATTGCCCTGGCAATATTAATCTTGCAATGTTAAGGAGATTCTGAACATCCTCAATACGGTCTCTTCTACACGCCGTCTAAGATTGCCGGAAATGTTCCACACACAAAAAAAAAAAAAGACTGCCGAAAATGTTATCACTTAAAAATTTCATCGATTAACTTAAATTGGAATTATTCCATTCTCAGTTTAACATGGATTATTCTTCTACCACCAACAGAAAAAAAAAAATCCAAGTGATTCCCGTAGGCCGTAACATAACATGTCATCATTCTTTGGTAGCATGAATCCATCAGAACGGTGTAAATTCCCTAATACTATTTTTCTTGAACTGGTACAAATGTACATCCAATTCAACTCACCAACCCGATATAGATGACATCCTGGGAAGGCCTCGTATTGCACACACACACAAAAAACTCAACTCACCAACCCGACATTACCATCCATCGCTACAAACACCAAGATTAAAACCCAGTCACGCAACTACTACGATGGTGATTACGTCAGGTTCCCGACCCTATCGGATTCGGACCCAGATCGTGTGAACATCGAGTTCGTAAACAGATGTACCGACCAAAAAAAACACATTCACACAACCTCAACAGCCGTACGACGGAAACTAGCCACCGTATCAAGCAAATCAACAGTGAGCATCGACGCCCTGGGCTTCGACAACCGGCCGGAGAATCCCATCGGCAAGGTACTAGGCGCCGGCGTGGTCCTCTTAGTACAAGTTCCAAGCCACTTGGCCTGCATGTACCTTTGTCTCCTCCATGGACCCATGTGCATCTTCTTCTCCTTCATGCACCTCTTCGCCGCCGAGCATATGATCTTGATCGCCGCCTGCAACCTCTCCACCTTCCCGACGAACACCTCCGGCAGCCGGCGGACCAGCAGGCTGTACTCCTCGTTGGCCTTGGCCATCTCGAATTCTGCTCGGAAGTTCAGCTCGATTATCACTCTCGTCTCCCTCTTTTTGCTGCTGCTTGAATGGTCTATCACGTCCAAGAATGTGTGTTCTCCTGTGTACAGTATATAAAAATCGTATTAAACGTAATTCTATTTTAATTAGAAGATTTGGAAATTCAAAATTTTTTATCACCGTTCAAATGTTTTATCTGTATTCATTAATTACTCTAACCAATAATAAAACAAGTTGTTCTACCTTGTCAAAAGTTTCCAATTCACACCATATTAAATTCAATATTTGTTATGAAAATTATTTAATGTTGAAAGATATTATCCGACGTAATTAGTAATACCCAACAACAAAAAACCCACCGTTTTTCTCCAAAAAGAAAAAGATCAATGAATAAAAAATTCAAATTATCACGCTGTCAATTTCGGGAAAGCAGATAATTATAACGCGGAAGGCAACTATTCCAATATGGTAAAAATAGAAAATCCCACCCAAAAAATTATGACCGAAATCGCATCTTATTAATTACCTGACGGAATCACGGGGCAGTTTCTCCATTTGGACTCGCAAATGGCGCAATCGAAGCCGGAATCTCGCAGACGGCCGGAGACCTCGGCCATCAAGCAATTCCGGCATCCTCCGACCATCGGCCTCCCGCAGCCGCAAAGGGTCCCCGCCGCTTGGAGTTCCCTAATGGCTTCTTTTGTAATAGACCGTATCCTCGACTCCAACGAGCTTGTCCTGCACAAGGTTGCCTGAACCCAAAACAGAGACAAAACTCCTTATTAGTTATTACTTCGGGTATGAAATCAATACGAAACTCGTTATAAAAAAAAACCAGCTTACTTGAAGGAGTTGGTGTTGGGTCTCCCAGAAATCGGCTTCTCCTTGGTTGCTTGAAAGATTCTCTTTCACATCTTCCTCCTCCTCTTCGGCCATTGCCAAATTATGGTTATCTTCCATTGTATCTTCGCTAACCTGGGACGTTGGGGAACCCAATTCCCCTTCCTCGAGGAACCCAAAAACGTCTTCGGAAAAGCTCATCTGCGGCTGCCAACCGCCGGAGTCGAAATTACCCATCTGGTAATTCGTGTCAATTATTCTCATTACTCTAGCACTAGGCATTTCGAATTCCTGTCTTGAGAGTTCTGCAGTTTTTGAGGAAAATGGAAAGACTCGGGAGAAATATATATACATGGGATTTAAGGGCATGGGACCCACAAGGAATTATTATTAGTTAAGTGAAGGAAATTTGTTTTTTATACCAATCTCGTCAAATTCTTCAAACAATTATTTAACATTGTTGTGTTTACTAGGACACCGAACTCGTGGACCCATTAAAAATTGTTTAATTTGTACAAGCCGCCGCGGGCAAGAGGGAGGGAGGGAGGGAGGATGTGTTCGGTGCGTACGTGGCGGATCGAAACAGTGTGTGTTGAGACAGAACAAGGTTGGCAGAGGACAGCGAGGATACACGTCAGTGACGCCTAATAATTCTCATCTCATACCTTCCATTGGAACCAATCCGGATATACTCGAATATTGATCCCGATTAAATTATCTAGGAAAAAAAAATTGAAATTGTGTCACATGGGGAGATTTTGGAAATTTTAATATCGTCAAGCTTTGTTACATAGCTATTATTTAGTATGTTATTAATACTATATAAGTATTTGGATTTAAACTGGACAGAATTTGATTTTAGACTAAAAAAATATTTAGTCTAATGGTACGAAGCGTGTATAAATTCAAAAAAAGATCAGTGTTCAAATTCTGTAAAAATTGACCTTTAAAAAAATTTTGTTTGTAAACATTATTGTTTCTTCGAAATATTTTCCAGCAGATGATGTAAGTAATTCTTTGATTATTTAGTATGTTATGACTATAAAAATAGAATACGAGTTAATTCTTGTTCTGGTAGATCACTCGAAGAGATTACCATTTACGACGTTCAGATGTTACGCCTAATGGTATAAATATATTGAAATGGTTGATATAAGTTCATTCAGATCTTACGCCTAAAGGTATAAATATATTGAAATGGTTGATATAAATTCATTTTTATAGTTACCTGGTCGAATGCTTTTATGAACTTATTAGATGCATGTTAGGAAATATTTAAATAAATTCATTTAGTTCGATTAGATGAATGTTAGAGATATAAATTAAATAGATAAATTAAAGAGTTGATCCCTCGGGGAAAAAATACAACAGAAGTAACAAAAGAAATGTCGAATAAAAATTATAATTAACTACTTTCACCAATCTGCTAATATATTATTATTGGCATGATTGGGTGACATACTCTTTCAACAAAAAAAGGATATTCTTACATTAATATGCTATATACCGATTCAAATTGTCACACCCCAGACAGGCCCTATGTCTAAATTCATAATCTGATAATATATGGTAGATCGATTTTTTTGGAATCGCTTGCTTTTTTTGTGTGCGCGGTAGGAATCGCTTGCTATTGAAGAGGTTGGACTTGGGAGGATATTCTCCTCTTCATGAAAACCCTACCACTTTATTTCCCTGGAAAAAAAACGTAACCTATTCATTAACGAGGGCCATCGTCCTACATACTTTTGCGGCAATAATCTCAAATTTAAGCAGTAAAGATAGAATAATAAATTCTTAGCGATGTGAACAATTATTATCACTTAACCATATCTCAATTTTGATCCATTAATTTTAAATATTTTTAGTCGATTTTGTACTTTTCAAAAAAATTTACACAACTCAAAAATAAATTAGTCAAAAGATTACATGGTATATGTTAGGAAATCACCACCCAAGAGAATAATAGCGTGCAAAGAACACGTACACAAGAGTTACGTGGTTCGGCCTAATGCCTACGTCTACAGGGAAAAAATAGAACTTTTATTGATGAGATCTGAGCCACAAAGTCATACATAACCTAGCCTAACATGTCATATATATCCTTGTACACCAAGTAAGCTATCTAGGTCGACCTATGAGTCCAAAATAACGATATGATAAGAAATAGGAAGTTGCAGCCGCAAGTTGCCCTCCACTTGCATCTTCTGAATCCACCTACAGTTGGTCGCCAGCAAATTAGCGGCCGCCAGTTCCTTCACATTCTCGACATCCCAACAATCTCCACCTTGACGAGAATTCATCCCTTGCGAAGAACCATGAAGCTCCACTCGAATTTCAACAAACTCCAATTTGATGAGACACCGCCCCACGTAGAACCACGAGATCTTGTTAGACCGAACTGACTCCACCAACTCTACCTCGAACCATATAACATCGTCATGAATAAGACCATCTTAACTTTCTTTCCACCCTTTGTTCAATCACTTGAAGACAGACCCCAAACTCAATCAACTCCTGAGCTTACTTGGCGTGTTTCTTCCAAACTCTATCGAACGTCAACATGCAAGTTCACCTGCAGAAGCAACCTTGTGACCAATAGACGCGCCCTCTATTTTTCGGTCACTGCCATGCTCCGAAAACTCAAACTGCTTTCCCGTTTGACCTTTTTGTTTCAAACCAATGCTAATTGCCATAACAAAGAATGGGCAACCTTTTTGTCTACCAAGTAGAACCATCGACATTTCACTGACTCCATTGTTCGACCTTGAGTGAGATACCTGATTTGCCTGTTGGTTTACTAATGACTTTACATTTCCAATGCCAAACCTACCCAACACCTTTGACATCGATGTTTCTTTAGACAACCATAACAGTGTCCAGCTAACAATGCTTATCCGAGATAACCTCGACTTCTTGCCAACCATGCCTCCACGAAACAACCATAGATCGCTAACCATGTCTTTGCAAATCTTAACTGCACTTAAACCATTCATGTCAAACCTTTGCTCCATCATACATGAACCTTTTCCCTCTCCATCAGAATCCAAAGATGTGACTCCACCTACAACTGTACCCCCACTAACTTGTAGGTATTCCTTGCATCCATTTTACCCATCATCACCATCATAGCATCCTTCTCCACCTCAATTAGTCCGCCTACAACCTTATAGTTGTACCCAGTGTAAACCAAGGCTTCTAATACGATCAATTTCCTCTCCAACTTCGAAACATGCCTAGTCCCACACAATTTTTTCTCAACGCCATCCCACATCTTGATCTGGATATCATCTATGCCAGCGATTTTACAAGTAGAATAATCACTCACAGTCACCAAACTTGAATCAACGAACTTATAGGCGTCGAACCACCCTCTCTTAGACATCATGTGAAAGTAACAAGCGCTATCCAAAATCAAAGAATAAGAAAGCTTTAGACCTAACTAAACAGAAAGACAGTCACCATCTGATCCGTCCGAGTATGAGGTCCCATATTCATGGATGTCGATCCTCCTTCGTGGTCCCGAGTTCTTCCTGGACAATCCTTCTTCATGTGCCCTTTTTCTCCGCACTCGAAATAATTTCTTTTGAACCTCCTTAACCTCAACCTGGATTATCTTCCATCTTTTCCTTCACTACTACTACCATGGCTACCCCTCACAACCAACCCTTCTATTCCTTCATCGCCAGTTTTTCTCATTTGATGAAACCCTAGCAAAGGAATTATGATATCCTCTAACACCAAGGATTCCTTCCACCAAGTTAGAGTTGTAACCAAACTCTCGTAGGAACTTGGTAAGGAATTCAATAACAACAATGACTTTTCTTCATCCTCGAACTTCACATCGACCCTTCTCTAATCACTCAACAATTGATTAAAAATATTGATGTGTTGGCTCAAAGTTGAGCTCTTCATCATCTTAAGCCCGTACAACTTTCGCTTAAGATAAAGCTTGTTCGAGAGAGACTTTAACATATACCTATGCTCCAATTTCTTCCATGCCCCGACTGGTGACTCCTCATCTATGACGGGATACATCACATCATCTGCCAAGCAAAAGTGACTCGTCGCCACCGCCTTGGCCTCCATCTATTTCCACTATTGGTCCTCCATCTTCTCAGGCTTCTACCCCGAGAGCGCGCTCACCATCCCTTGCTGGACCAGCAGATATTTGACGCGCCTTTGCCATAACCTAAAATTCGATGATCCATCGAAATTCACAAAGCCAAACTTTGTGTCGTGACCGCCATTTCTCGACCTTAACTCTGATACCAGTTGTTAGGAAATCACTACCCAAGAGAACAACAGCTCGCAAAGAATAGGGACACAAAAATTACGTGGTTCGGTCTAATGCCTACATGTACGGGGAGAAATGAGAACTTTTATTGATGACATCCAAGTCACAAAACTATACATAAATTAGGATAACATGTCCTTATATGAAGATAAATCCTTATACACAAAATAAGCTATCTAGGTCAGATCTTAGAATCCAAAATAAGAATCTAATACAAAACAAGAAGTTGCAGTCGCAAGTTACCCTCCGCTTGCAACTTATGTATCTACCTACTAGTGATCTCCAGCAAACTAGCGGCTGCCAATTCCTTCACATTCTCGACATCCTAACAGTGTAAAAAATAACGTTTTGAGCGGCAAAACTCTAAATCCAAAGCAATAAACCTATAGAATAACAAAGTTTGAGGCTTTTAGCGGCATATTCCCGTGTTTCACTTTCATAGGAGACTATTGTCCTAAGTTCATATTTGGATCAATTAACTTAATATATCAAATATAACTTTGGCTATCTTAATCAATTTTCTATTTCACCCTACCTCTAATGGAATCAAATAGCTTTAGTGCAAAATAAAATTTATTGTTCAGTTATATTATTGCTATTCGATACGGTTAATATACTTTTTTACTCATTTATTAATATCGGTTACCAGCTGAAATTTAACAACCAATTTTGGTTAATATGTATTCCATATTTTTCAAATGAACTTAATCTAAATTGTACATTAAAAACTGATCTAACGCAAAATATTACTATTACCGATACAATAATAACCGAAGGTTTTAATGTGAATCTTCTTATATTTAGAGGCGAACACTATTAAATAAACATTTTTAATAATTTTATTCGGCCAGATTTGAACCTAAATTTTTTATGATCACAAAGTTTATTTAACAAAGCTAAAATTATACCTTAAAACAGATTTTGGAAGAGAACCTAGAAGAGAGGGGAGGAGCAGGAAGGAGGCCCAAGGAATATACCAGGACCGATGCAATCCTGATCCTGAGGCTGAGTGGGTAGACGGCCCCACAGCATTTGGCCTCTCGTGAATGATTGCGATCGACTGCTAATCTTGATAAGGACACGCGGCTCCATCACAGCCGTTGATGGCCTGGTTTATCCGAAATGGTGGGGCCCATTGTTAAATAAATGCAATGATGGTGCTTGGTCGTACCTTCTATGAAGTGAGTGGTGGGGTCGTCGGGTTCCTTATTTTCAATTTTTTATCCCGAGATAGAGAGAGAGAAACGCGGCGTCTCGCCATTGGTTTTGGATTAGACAGGGCGACAGTAACCAGCCATATCTACGTTATTGAACCGTTGAATCCTGAGAGGATGGGACGTATTAGAGGGTAGTTTGGTAAAATGCCTATCTATCGACCAGGATCGATGTGGTGGGGATAGCCCTTTGTCCCCACCCATAGACATGAAGTGGGTATGAGTGGCAAACTAATAAACAAAATGATAATCACATGTAATATTGAAAAACATATATTAAAATTATCTAACTACAAATTAGGGATGTAGCAAAAGACTTGTAGTCCAATGGTACAACGAGTTGTAAATATTTAAGAGGTCTAGTTCAAATCTTAGTATATTTTATGGAGTAAAATTTATTTTTTAAAAAAGTACAAATTATGGATATGACGATACAAAAATTAGAATATCACTACAGAAATATCAATATTGATACAAAAATATTTAATTGTTTAATATCACTACCACATCGTGTGTATACCGATATAACTACATAAATATATCATTGTGACTCCAGATATATACCATTACAAACACATACCATTTGTTGCGGGTAAAATGGGTACAAGAACGTTAAGTAACCTGAGACAGCCCGGAGTGGTCGTCCCAATGTCGGCCTAACAGAGAGGGAGGAAAAAGAGTGATGCTAAGGCTAAGCTAGGCTAGACTACGTTAGGAAAAGAAAAAACAATACATGAGATAAAAGAAGGGTTTTGTTGTTGTGTTGATGATGATGTCTCCTTTTTCCGAGCCCTCTTTATATAGGATGCCTTGACCTAGCCTCCCGGCCTCAGAGTAGGAAACTCTAAGCCGCCTTTATTGCTTGAAGATCTCGGTCCCAAATTTGATCATGTGAGATCCGCCTAAAGACTAAATCCCACAAGATCTGCTAATTTGTAACCGTTGCCAATACGGAGAGATAGGAGTGGCAATGGGTAGGGTAGGGTAAGGATCCATAGGATCCAAACCCAGACCCTAGGTTTAGAATTAAGATCCAAACCCTACCCACGACCGTATGAGTATTTTGAATAAGGATTCAGACCCGGACCTTAGGGTATAAACAAAGATCCATACCCTACCCATAGACCCATTATTTTATAACATATTTTTATTATTTTAATATATAATCTAAATAAAAAAAAAGAAAAAATCGAAGTCTATCTAATAAAAAGATAATCTCAAGTTAAAATTGAGAATTAACTCTAAATCAACTAAATAAGTATAGTTCAAATAAATAATAGTTGACCACAGCATAAAATAAAACATATGCAACTATGTCTTCAATCAAAAACTAAAACTTATAAGTATTCTTCCATAATATAAAGTTCCAACTTCAAAATAATTTTCTGCTAAATTTTCATGCGACTTCTGAACAAGTCTTCATGATCATCTTCTTGCTCTTATAATCTAACTCTTCTCGGCAGCTTCTTCATCTAACCATCAAATTTAATAATTTAATTAGTCATATAATATTTGACATTTTAATAAAAAAATAGTATTATATATACCTGAAATTTCAGTGTCGACATCATCAATAACTGAAGCATATTCCACACTATTTCCACACATTTTTTTTAGGTTAGTCGCTAGGTTTTTCAGTTAGCCGCTAGGTTTTTTTGTGCGTCTGTTTATTGTATTATAATTAGATTAGCAATGCAATAAATATAGATTTAAGTAGGGTATAACCAGGGTCTAATTAGGGTAGGGTCTAATTAATGGGTCTATGGGTATGGTCAGGGTCTGGGTTTATATAGACCCTATCCAAACCCAGACCCTATCTAAATAAATAGACCCAAACCCGTACCCTACCCAAAACTCATAGACCCTAAGATCCACTGGGTAGGGTAAGGGTCTGATCCACAGGGTATGGGTCTTTTTGCCATCCCTACGGAGAGACTTAACCCGGCCTGATATAGAAAAATTCTAGACCGTCAACCAAACATAAGGAAACCCGGCCTTAAAAAAATTATCAAGCCGTGCCAGCCAAGTAACCTGACATCGAATAGGAAAAACAAAGCCGCCACCAAAATAGGAACCCGGCTCAACTTAGAAAAATGTAGACCGACTTGACCTTCTCGAACCTCCCACGCGAAATCTCATCTCAAGCCCATCTAAAACGACCTCCCGCTTTTAAGTTCAAAGCAGTCTCTTCGGACCAGGCTGTGCCCAAAACGGGCCGCCACATTTCGCTTTGAAGTCCAAAGCGGTTCACATGAAGTGGGCCCAAAATGGGCCGTCATTTTTGTTTTGAGGACCAAAGCGTCTTACCGCTTCCCGCTTTGATGACCAAAGCGTTCTACCATTTCCCACTTTGAGGACCAAAGCATCCTACCGCTTCCCGCTCTGAGGACCAAAGCGTCCTACCGCTTTTGCTTTTAGACCCAAAGCGGTAACTAACCAAACCGCTTCCCGCTTTGAGGACTAAAGCATCCTCTCGGTTCCCGCTTTGAGGACCAAAGCGTCCTCCCGCTTCCCACAAGCCTAAGTGGGAAGGCTTACCGCCAATCAAAGTGGAAAGGCTTGCCGCCAAGCCCAAATGAGAAGGCTTCCCGCCAAGCAAAGTGGGAAGGCTTCCCGCCAAGCGAAGTGGAAAGGCTTGCCACAAAACCCAAGTGGGAAGGCTTGCAGCCAAGATGAAGTGGAAAGGCTTACCGTCAAGCCGAAGTGGGAAGGCTCGCCGCCACTTTACTTCCCAAAACGGGCTCGCCTTGCCCAAAAAATCTTGCCAATCCAAGTGGGCGCTTCGAGGCCCAAGGCGGGTTCCTTCCGGCTTTCCAAGTCAAAGCGGCATGTTCCCGCTTTGAGGCACAAATCGGCCTGCTCCCGCTTTGGAGTCCAAAGCGGCTTCCAGCTCAAAGCGGACGAATCTCGCTCAATCGAACCAAACCGACCTGACTCAGCAACCAGACACACCAAACCCCACAAACAAGTATCGGTTGCCCTCCGTGAACTCAAACTTTGCCAAAAACCCAAAGCATTATTTTTGTGCCTCAACACCATTATAACATAACATCAAAACCATTACGATCGTATAAATATGATATTGGTTCTCAATATAAATAATAATGGTATATATTATGACTATTATTGGTATACAATGAGAATTAAAAAAAAAAAAGCCGGATGCATGATTTAATTCTTGACATTTCTTCATATTTAATTCTCGACACATCATAATTTGCAACTTATACCAGATGGCTCCTTCAATGGAAGACACACGTCCATCTACAGATCTAGGTGGATGGAAAGCCTTTCATATCTTGGATGCATCGGACGTAACTTCGGTGTGGTGCCCAACGACACTCTGAAGCTTATTCTGCGAGACAAAGACAAAAAAATAAATAAATCAGCAAACAAATAAATCATCCCGACACTGGCTCAACCAGAAACAATAGTTTAACTACTTTTAACCTTCAAGAGAACCGGCGTAATTGAGAAACCTATTTGACATGTTTTAATAACTTTGAGGGGCTTATGGAAATTTACCGCCAAATCCTAGACGTCCAAACTCTTAGGGTTTTTGCTCTGAAAACCATCTTAAAAGGGCCTGGTCGCCCTCCCATTTGTCACCCCAAAAGTCACGAATTTCTCTTCTCTACTGTGAAGGTGAAGAGCACAACCCGATCCAACCAAGCACACTAGGAGAACACGAGGTTATTCAGGAGCCATCAGAATCAGAGGGTAAGCTATCAACCTCGTTTTTCTCAATCCGATTTACCTTAACTTAGCATAAAATACTCATGGGCGTGCTCTCCTGTTTGTTCAAAAGGTGAGGAGATCGGTAACTTAGGAGAGGCGGGGGTTTCCGGCTAGGCGTTTGGGAATTCCGAGAGAGAGGGAGAGACTAGGGATTTAATCGGTAAGTGGATTCTGTCCGAGTAGGCTTGATGTGATGTTCTGTTTGATTTCAATTTTGTTGATAATTCTGTAATGATCTGAAAACTGTTGTATGTTCTGTTTTGTTCTGACATGCGGGATTGTCCCATACCTATTGGGTCTTGTGGTTTGCACATATCGCCTAAGGGGCTACCGGGTAACTTGAGGTATGTGTGATCGAATGGACGGGGAGTATGTGGACTATTTGGACTGGAGGGGATACCCTTCCGTCTATTGGGCCCGCCTTGCGGGAACAGAGGGTATTTATTTGTGCCCTACGAGGATCCCGACATGATTTCTGTGGACTCTGGAGCTCCGTTCTGTTAATCGTTCCTATTGATTCGAGTTGGTTTATGTTTGTTTGCAAGTTGTGCTGATTCGTTGTTACTGTGATCCTCTTACTGAGTTTATGACTCACCACAAGTGTCTCTGTATGTGTTTTCAGATCGTGGGGCTACGGATCGGGAGTAGGAGTCGTAGAGGGAACTGCATGCATCGTAGCGTTTTTCAATAAGTGGCCGGAGCCTTGCATTTTTCCCGCTTTGGGATATTTTAAATCGGATATTGGATTTTCTCTCGTATTTAATTTTACGGTTATTAATATTCGGATATTGGAATCCTCCCATTTAATAAATCGGGTGCCTTACGAGGTATTTAAATCTTCGAACGTTTGTCACTTCTATTTTCGAGTCGTGACAAGAACCATAGGAACAAACACGGGAAAACAAAGATTAGTGACTAAACTCTAACCGGAATCAAAATTAAACGAGAATCTATAAGGGATCGGATTGTTACCGGAACTGATATGAGATTTGCTTGTGGCGAGGAGGTGGGAGGTGAAGTTTAATTTTAGGGTTTGGGGTATTGTCAAATACTTTTTGATAAAATTTTATGAGCAATTTTATTAAAGTTTGACCGATTTGTAGGATATTTTTTTAGTTACATCCATTGGTCCATATGCAAGTCCCTACGTGGGAATATCTTCTATGTAGTCCCACTTAATCTAATCTCTAATGACGATTTTAGTGATTTTAATACGTGGCAAAACTTTCTTAGTAAGTATTTAACGTTGTTGTATTCTCAATGACTCGAAATTGAAATCCGTTTAAACTTAAAAAATTTCCTCATCAATTATCTAAATGTTTTTGGTATAAACTTTATTCTTGCTAAAAAAGAAATTTTCTTTTAATGAAATACTAGGAAAAAGTATTTACAGTCGGGTAGAAAATTAGATTTTTTATATGGGGTACGGTATTACATAATATGTTGAAAATGATGTTTTTGTTGTTGGATAACGGATAAAATACTAACAAATATTTAGATGAATTAACGACAGTCTTATTCTAAATCTTGAATTAATGTCATTTGGGACGGACAGTTTTAAAAATTTGTCAAAATTTTTTCGTCACGTTCCAAAAAATTATGTAACTCAAATTTAAATTATGAGAACTATTTTACGAACACCCGTAGGCAAAAACATAAAACAGTGAAGATGATATTTCTAGATTTTATAAATGGACATTTCTAAATTTTCAACGATCTAGATTTTATAGATCGTAGAATCATCAGGATTGACCTTGCACCTCCAGAGAGGGCAGCTGATATGGAACGCTTGCTTGCACTTTGGAAGCAGCCTCAGGATCTCCTCATCCTCAAACTTGGACAGGCACACCGAGCTTTCTAGCCCGTCCCTCGAGCCCTTGAGCGATGAGAACCTGAAGAAAGGGAGCGATTCGATGACGGTCTTGTCTACGCCGGAGAATCTCGAAGCTGACCGGACTAATCCAGGGCCCCTCGTCGATGTGCTCTACGTGCAAAAGAGCCACGGTGGCAGAACTTGGCGTAGATGAGAAGGATAAGTGTCACAGAGAATTCTAATTACCACTGCGAGGCTCGGTGCATGGTCAATCCTGAGAGTGTATTACATAATGTGTTGAAAATGATGATTTTGCTGTCTCATAACGGATAGAATACCAACAAATACTTAGATCGATTAATGAGAGTGTTATTCTAAGTTTTGAATTAATATAATTGGGATGAACCGTTTTAAAATTTTGTTCGAAATTTTTGGTCACATCCGAAAAGAATTATGTGACTCGAATTTGGATTACGCGGCCCACTTGACGAATACAGTTGGCAAACACATAAAACAGTGAAGGTGATATTACTAGATTTTATAAATTGACATTTGTCGAAACCCAATTCAAGTATATCAGAACATTGTAGAACATTTGTAGAGTTGTCACTCACTGGTAGGGGATTTTACGGGTGGGAGATGGGATCGGAGAACATTGTAAATATCAGTATTTTTTTTTTCGTGTAATTTTCTTATTTTTTTTAAATAAAGCATATTTACCTACCACAAAATTTAATATATGCAATTTGCACCTCGATGTTTTTTATTTAGCTAAGATTGTTCTCTCCTCTTGATATGACAAACCTTTGCAAATAGTAACGAGTTGCAGCCACAAATCTCACTAAAAATTCTGCCACGTTAATTTAACGAGGATATTTTTTTAAAATATATTTAAATAATCTTTATCATAGTTTTGTTATGATATGTGGCTGCGTGATACCTTAGATGATGTACTACAAGCACAGTTGGTATAATTATGATCGATTTTTTTGAAGAATAATACAATTTCATTATAAAAAAACTGAAAGAACGCCGCGTCCCGCCGATGATTTTGGATAAGCCAGTCTCTCAACAACCACCCATCTACCGTATGCTTATGAACCGTAGAATCTTGAGAGGATGGGGACGATTCGAGGGTATTTTTGTCAATGTATACAATTTTTTTTTGTCATTGTATACATTTTGACATGTGATTGTTACATCCTTCCAGCGAAGACCAAGTGACGTTTTTCCCCATCTTTGAGGCTTAGCTTCGGTGGAACCATCGAATTGCTCAGTATGATGACGTGTACTTTTAGCATGTAGTGGCCGTGCAGGCTGTTCAACTAAAGTTGGCTAGAATTATCCACTCGTGTTTAAACAATCGTTAAAATAAACTAGGGAAAAGTCCACTTAAGTACCCTGTGGTATTACCGATTATCACTTGAGTACCCTGTGGTTTAAAATCGATAGAACCGGTCCAACTTTTTCCAATTTTTATCACTTAGGTCCACTCAAGTCCGGTTCGAGATTTTTTTGCAAAACGCGTCGTTTTGACGCTTATGTGGACTGCCACGTCGTAGTGACCCGGATTAGTCATTGCTGACATGGCGATGGAAAAGTTCACTTAAGTACCCTGTGGTATCACCGATTATCACTTGAGTACCCTGTGGTTTAAAATCGATAGAACCGGTCCAACTTTTTTCAATTTTTATCACTTAGGTCCACTCAAGTCCAGTTCGGGATTTTTTTGCAAAATGCGTCGTTTTGACGCTCATGTGGACTGCCATGTCGTAGTGACCCGGATTAGTCATTGCTGACATGGCGATGGGTAAATTATCAAATTAGTACTAAATTAATTTATTATTTTTCAAAAAAATCCTTATCCTCCCATCTCTCTTTCTCTCTCTTCTTCCATTCATGTTCTTCAATCTCCCCATTTTTTCCATCTTCAACCTAACAACAAAATTGGAATCCAACCCGTCCCCTCCGTACAGCCCCCCGCCCCGTCCTCCTCCCCGGCGAGGTCGAGTGCCAACTCCTCCCCGCCATCAACCCCTCTCTGCCGTCACCCACATTTTCTTCCCCCAAGAAGTCCATCAAGTCGATGTTCCACTCCCCGCGCCTTCGCTTCCAGGTGGTTCCCGCGTGGGAGTCCCGAAGCGTGGTGGTGACCGCGGTGGTGCGGGGGCAGAGGCTGGGCGGCTGACGTGGAGGCGTTCCTGGGGAAGGGAGTGCTGGAGGGCTAGGGCGTGGAAGGAGGAGGAGGAGAGGGAGGAAGAGGCAGGGAGGGGGCTCGGGTCGGGGCGGACCCGAGAAGAAGAGAGAGAAAGAGAGATGGGAGGATAAGGATTTTTTTGAAAAATAATAAATTAATTTGGTACTAATTTGATAATTTACCCATCGCCATGTCAACAATGACTAATCCGGGTCACTACGATGTGGCAGTCCACATAAGCGTCAAAACGACGCATTTTGCAAAAAAATCCTGAACCGGACTTGAGTGGACCTAAGTGATAAAAATTAGAAAAAGTCGGACCGGTTCTATCGATTTTAAACCACAGGGTACTCAAGTGATAATCGGTGATACCACAGGGTACTTAAGTAGATTTTTCCCTACCCATCGCCATGTCAGCAATGACTAATCCGGATCACTACGACGTGGCAGTCCACATAAGCGTCAAAACGACGCGTTTTGCAAAAAAATTCCGAACCGGACTTGAGTGGACCTAAGTGATAAAAATTGAAAAAAGTCGGACCGGTTCTATCGATTTTAAACCACAGGGTACTCAAGTGATAATCGGTGATACCACAGGGTACTTAAGTGGACTTTATCTGACTACACATATATAATGTTGTATTTTTCATGTCATAAATGAGAATGGTACAATGATAACAAATCAAGAGATCAGTCTAATTGATATCACATAAATCGTACCGAGATTATTTATTAGTATTTTTGTTAGCAATTAGGTCATATTTTAAGTTTGGTAGGATCCTGGTTCATGCTTGGGATTTATCCAAACGAGCCCGATGATGGTGCACAAACCTGCCACTGATATTTTAAGAAGTACAGATTATTTACCTACCTGTTTTGGATTTTACCGTGACAAATTTGTTTACGAAGATTGTGACTATAGTTTCGTATCTACGCAAAAAATAAAAATTTACACTGTTTATATTAGCGGAGATGTAAATACATTTGGGCATGAGTTGCACATGGTTTACTCATTATTTACCTATCTGTTTTGGATTTTACCGTGATAAATTTTTTTAACGAGGATTGCGACTGTAGTCTCGTATACACACAAAAAGAATTTACACTGATATCTTAAGAAGTACAGATTATTTACCTACCTGTTTTGGATTTTACCGTGACAAATTTTTTACGAGGATTGCGATAATAGTCTCGTATTTATGCAAAAAATAAAAATTTATACTGTTTATATTATGTGGAGATGTAAATACATTTGGGCATGAGTTGCACATGGTGTACTCATTATTTACCTACCTGTTTTGGATTTTATCGTGACAAATTTTTTTCGCGAGAATTGCGACTGTAGTCTCGTATATACACAAAAAAAATTTACACTGATATCTTAAGAAGTACGGATTATTTACCTACCTGTTTTGGATTTTCCCGTGATAAATTTTTTACAAAAATTGCGACTGTAGTCTCGTATCTACACAAAAAAAGTTACACTGTTTATATTATGCGGAGATGTAAATACATTTGGGCATAAGTTGCACATGGTGTACTCACTATTTTTATCACTTTGGTCAACTTTGTTTCTTCAAAACTTGGTTGAAAAGCATCTCACGTCAAACTATTCCTACCTACTAAGGATATCCTATGTAAAGTAAATATTTTTGTCCGTTCTCCGTCATGTTCACGTTTCATGACAAGGACCTCTTTTGTCTTAGCATCAGCATAACTCTGCTTCTGATCCGCAAAATTATGCTCGCTTTGAATTTTTTTTAAATCTCCTGATTAACACTTTGTACTTATTCAATAAATATAATTAGAATTTTATCCTCAAAATTGGTCGAATTAACATCTTAAAATTTAAAAAATAGATCAATTAAAACTTCCGACCATATTTCTGGTGATCGACCATCTTACATAGCATCCACCCCATCATATTCATGCCATATGGGACATAAGTGAAATAAAATATTAAAAAACCAAAAAATGTAAAACATAAAAAAATAATTATGTTCATAGCCTCCCCTCAAAGCCCATGAAAACCAATCTGTGATGCCTCCGCTTCTTCTTCATTTATTATTGGCTTCTCTCTTCATCTGAAAACCAATTATTTAATTAGTTGATCATTTCTGGTGGAAAATTTATTCTTCTTTTCTTTCACATTTTCCCATGTTGGAAAAAATTCTCTTATAAAATAAGAAGAGATTGGTGATGATAAATCATCCACATACGGCAACGGACGGTTTTTTCAAACTTGGATCTCTTCTCAAATCAAGTACTTTTTTCTAAATGAGATGGGGAGAAGCTTTCTGCCAAAAAAATATGATGTGGCGAAGGAGAGACTTGTTTCATCGTATTAGTAGTTGATGGAATTAGTGGGGTTGTGAGATTTTTTACTCTAATATTTTAATGATGTGTAACAGATCATCTACAAATTGATTCCAGTCATCGAAAAATTGATTTTAAGATGTAAATTGTCCTTTTTTCAAGAGTACAAAGGGTTATCCGAACCAATTTAAACTATAAGGTACTAATTATCCTTGTTGGATATGTACGAGGGTCTATGTGAATTTTTTTACATAAAAATTATTTAATAAATATTTAATATTATTATATTTTAAAATTTCGGAGAGATCGCTCATTTTGAGTGTTTAACCATTGTTTCGCTCCCAATTCATGGATGTACCTCTGGTGCATCATAATATTTGTCCATGATGCATGTGAATTATACTGTTATAAAACTAGCGAATCAGTTCTTTGTTTTTTCTAGTTGTTGTATTTAGAGCCAAATACTTTTTTGTTTTATAAGATTTGAACCAAGATCTAAATCCAAACATTTTTATCACCTGATGAAGTCTCTCCATGAGTTATTCGTTTTTGTTTCGTGGGCACGATAGGAATTGGACGAAAGGAAAATTCGGAGCTCCTGAATTGGTTCAATGTTTGAATAATATAAAACTAATTATTTCAAGTAAACTTAACTCATATATTAACTTAGTAATTCAGCTCATTAATAACTCTGTTCACAGCATCGCTTAATTGTTTTAGGGGTACAGCTTTGCTTAAATTATTTCAAGTTCATCACTGTTGTTTTCTTTGCAAAGAATATCAACAGTTTTTATTTGTAAAAAATTGACGTCCCGGTTCCTTCTAATTTCTTAGCACATGCGAAATCAAATTGAGAATTAGAGTACAGTACAAAATATTGTGCACGGATCTTAAAGTTGTGAGCAGATCTTGAAAATATTTAAGAAAAGTATTCTTCATCGCAGCAATATAATGACCTTATCATAAAAGAATATTAATCTCCAATTTCAACATATTGTCATCTCATTCATTGACTCATGCAGCAAACACATTTGTTCCTTTAGGACCAACCAAAGACAATCAAATATGCAATACTAGATATCAATAAGAGTTGATCAAATAATAAAAAAATCAGATTTATCTAAAGAAATTTTGAGTTCAAATTGTAGGCTATGAAAATATTACTAAAAGAGTCGGTGACTAAATTAAATCTGATAGTAATCGACTATGACTATAAGTAAAATCAATATTTGTTGATGCATTAATCATTTGTAGTCTGTAAATCGTGGATGTCACGTGTAGGATCGTCCTGGGATATATGCAAACAAGTTAGGAAATTCTAATTTAGTGTTATGTAGTATTGTGAAAAATGAGACGAGTACAGTAAAACCTCTCTAACAGTCCATTTCGACATGCTTAGTTCGCTCATGATAGACCAAATTTTGAGTGATGTGAATGGCGGCCTGGTTGTCACAATAGAGTGGCGTAGGTCGAGTGATGATCACTCCAAGATCCGAAAGCAACCATCGCAGTCATAGAACTTCGCTGACTGTAATCGCCGTAGCTCGATATTCAGCTTCAGCTGACGAGCGAGAGACAACACTTTGCTTTTTGCTTCTCCAGGATACGGGAGAACCTCCGAGTGTGATAAAATACCCAGTGCGAGATCGTCTGGTCATAGGACAGCCCGCCCAATCGGCATCGCAGTAAGCATCAAGAGTCAAATCTGGTGTCTTATTTAACAAAATACCTTGACCTGGCGTGGACTTGAGATAGCGGAGTACCCTGTCCACAGCGTCAACATGTGTTGACCCCAGCTTTTCAACAAACTGACTTAGAATGTTGACAGCATAAATGATGTCAGGCCGAGTCACAGTGAGATACATCAACCGCCCAACCAACCGGCGATAACGAGTAGTGTCATCAATTACGTCATTCGTCGCCTTCATATGATGGTTTTGCTCGATAGGAATAGGGCTAGGGCGTGAACTTTCCTTGCCACACTCTTGAAGTATATCAAGTAAATATTTATGTTGACTGAGAACCAAACAGAAGTACGAGCTGCTTCAATCCCTAAGAAGTACTTTAGGTCTCCGAGGTCCTTAATCCCAAAAGAACTGTTGAGATAAGCCTTCGTGCTCAATAATGCGGAAGTATCATCGCCTATTAGTATCACGTCATTCAACGTATACTAGCAAGAAGAGAACTAGATTGCCATGCCGATGGATGAATAATGCATGATCAGCTCGAGAATGCCGAAAACCAAGTGTCAATAGTGTCGATGCCAGCTTGCTGTACCAACTGTAGGACACTTGCTTAAGACCGTACAGTGACTTCCGAAGACGACAAACTCTAGTGTCCCCTAGTTTCTGAAAGCCAGGCGGGATGGTCATGAAGAATTCTTCACGTAGATCACCATGCAGAAAAGCATTGTTGACGTCCAATTGATGACGTCCAATTGATGAATGAGCCATCCTTTCTTAACTGCAATGGAGAGTAGGCATCATACAGACACAAGCTTGGGAACTGGTGCGAAAGTATCATGATAGTCAATGCCTTCCACCTGTTTAAAACCACGAGCAACAAGTCGTGCCTTGTACTGTTCGATCTCGCCAACAGGTCGATATTTAATTTTGTAGACACATTTAGAATCGACAACCTTCTTGCCCAGTGGGAGGGAGACTATGTCCCATGTCCCGTTAGCTTCAAGAGCTTGAATCTCCTTACGCATTGCCTCCTGCCAATAGAAAGACTTAGCTGCCTCATGATAATATTTCGGCTCACAGTTGGAAACAATTATTGTGAAGAAAGCATGGTGAGCAGTTGAAAATTTCTCGTAACTAATAGAATGTGCCAAAGGATAAACTAGTTGGTTACCTCTTGGAGTTGGTGAGATGGGCGGGACAGCGAGCGAATGGGGTAAGTGGACCTCAAAATCACCAAGATGCGAGGGGACATTCTTGGTCCTGGTGCTTCTGCGAACGGGTACTGGAGTCGGCCTGGAAGGAGTATCTAAGTGGGAAATATCCTCTTGTGGAGGCGAGCAAATTGGATCAAGTTCAGGGGCTATCAAAAATCATTATCTGAATGCTCAGTGTGATTATCGACCGGGTCAGAATTGATCAGATCAAGAGGCAAAACTTGCTCAAGATCCACAAAAGTTGGTGGCAGCGGATCAACATGCTCATGTAATTCAAGAGAATGTCCATTCTCGAGAGATTTCTGATACGAAAAAGTGTCTTTAAGGAAAGTGACATCCCTTGTAAAGAAAAACTTCTTGCTTTTCATGTCGTACACACGATACCCCTTTTGTGTGAAAGGGTATCCAACAAAAATGCATGTCGTACTTCTAGCATCAAATTTTTGCTTTCTCGTATGATTTTGAGCATAAACCATGCAACCAAACGTCTTCAGGTGATCATAGCATGGAGTTTTTTTGAAAATAATCTCATATGGAGTCTTGGAAACAATGACCAAAGAGGGCAATCGATTGATGATGTATGTTTTTGTTAAGATACACTCCCCCCAAAAAGCAATTGGTAAATTAGAACGAAAACGAAGGGAGCAGGCTACCTCCAAGATGTAGTGATGTCGTCGCTCCACGACTCCGTTTTGTTGCAGAGTATAAGGGCAGCTTGTTTGGAAGAGTATACCATGAGACTCATAGTAATTGAGCAATTCGCTTGAACAAAACTCCATTCCATTGTTTGAGCGAACCCCTTTGACCTGTTTCCCAAACTGACGCTCAACCATGTTGAAAAAGGCGAGTAAATAGCGAGCAACATCTGACTTGTATTTAATTAAATACGTCCAAACACCTCGCTTGAAGTCATCCACTATTGTGAGAAAGTAGTGAGCACCGTATGAAGCCGGAGTTTTATATGGACCCCAAACATCATAATGAATTAATTCAAAACAGGCCATTGTTTGAATAGTGCTACTTGGAAAAGGTAGACGAGTTTGCTTAGCACGAATACATGAATCACAATGTTCAAATTTAGAAGGAAAAGTTAAAGTGGCTAGAGAGGGTATATGACGTAGCTTCTCACTAGAGGCATGTCCCTACCGTTGATGCCATAGCATAACTTCCTTGTTCTTCACCACAGAGAATGTCGAGCCCCCTCGCATGCCCTCAAAATAATATAGGCCATCCCGCTGTCTACCCACTCCAATCGGTTTCCTCGTAGTTGAGTCTTGTATAACACACATATCAGCCAGAAAAATAACAACGCAGTTAAAATCGTTCGTCAGATGACTAACATATAATAAGTTGCACTGAAACTTTGGTATATATAAGACACGCTCTAGCTTCAAATTATCACATAATTGGATCGAACCAATTCCTTCCACATGTATGCCATCACCATTAGGAATTTTAACAGGAGGATGCTCTTCCTTACGAAGAGAGCAATGCATCCAGGCCATGTTGCAAGTAATGTGATCTGTCGCTCGGGAATCAACGACCCAAAGACGAGATGAGAAAACCTTACCGACCATGTTCGCACATGTCTCAAACGACTGGGAAGGTACTATGGCAGACCCGAAATTGGGTTTTATACCAAGATGGCGCATAAGGCTAGTCAGCTGCTCTTGCGACATTCCGGGCACGAGACTATCTTCGGCTCGGACCTAGTTTGCCTTGGGAGGTTTGTTTTCGCCTTGAACCAGATTGGTTTCGCGATTCTGACGATTTTCTCTGTCTCGATTTTCACAAAAATTTGGTTCGTGCCCTCCTCTCCGCCATCCTTCCAGATAGCCAACCAGCTCGTAGCAAGCCTCCTTAGTGTGACCTGTTTTGCCACAGTGAGAACATTTGGGCTTGTTACCACCCGTCTCGCCTCTAGTGAACGGGCGACCCGTACCTCCCTTCGCCTGGTCTCGTGCGAGGAAGGCAGTAGTCTCAGAAATAGATTTTCTAGCGGAAGAAATTGCCCGTCGTTGTTCTTCCTCGGCTATGAGATGATAGGCCTGACGCAGGCTCCGAATGGAATTCGTGCTCAATATTTGGGATTTGACCGTGTTAAACACGTCATCTAATCCCATCAAAAAATCATAAAGTTGCTCCTCTTCTCTGATCTTCAACATCTGTCGCATCATGTCGTGGTCACAGTTGGAGCAGGATGACTTTTGGAGGGGTCGAATTGCCTGGACTTCATCCCAAAGCCCTTTCAGTGTTGTGTAGTACGCAGAGACAAACATCTGATCCTACCGCAGACAAGAAATTGCCCTACGAAGGTCGTACGCACTAGGGGCACTTCCCTGTCCAAACCTTTCAGCAATATTGGACTAGATCTCTTGCGATGTCTTGGCACAACGAACGCTGGATCGAATCTCCTTAGCCATCGAATTTCGGAGCCATCCTTTCACCATGTGGTCTCCACGAATCCAATGGTTCAAGTCGGCGGAATTGGCAGCCGGCCTGTGAAGCGATCCGCTGAAAAAACCAAACTTGTTCTTTGCGAACAAGAGGTCGGACATGTCCATCACCCATTCGCCATAGTTGCTGTCATTCAAGGGCTCCGGAACGAAAACTTGGGCAGGGTGATCGGATGGATGTATGTAGTACGGTGACGTTGGGTCGACGGTATTTGCTGTTGGGGCGACGATAGCAGTATCACCATGGTTCAAGCTCAACACGCTCGAACTACTGTTGACGTCGGTCATGATTTTGTGCGGGTTTGGTGCTTTGCGGCGTGTAGGCTAGTGTTTAGAGTTTAAGCCAGGTTCGGCTCTGATACCATGAAAACTGTGTAAGCCGCTACTTTGTATTGATCATAAGACGTGTTTATATAAACGTTTGCAAGCTAGGGTCAGGTTATTCCTTGTTCCCCAAGACTCTCCTAATGTAACTATAAGTCTACAAGATCTTTCCTAATCAAACTCTTGTTACCACTTGTAACAATACTCGTAAAAAAAATTAATTAGAATTTCAGGCTGCTTCCCGAATTCAGCCGGCGAAACAAAATCGTTCTTTTAACGGCATGGCACACCACATAATTTTTTCCATTAGACTTAAAAATTTTGTTTGATAACTGTTAGACTTATAAGATGACGTGGCAAATTGGCAAAGTAACTATAATTACTGATTTATTTGTAATTGTTTAAAAACTCCCAATACCTTATTGTAAAAATAATTCCAAAAAATCAACCACTAAATAAAATCTGACAATACAAATTATTCAAAATCTATTTATTGACGTGTTAAACATTTGTAATCTATAAACAAAATCAAACTCGAGGATATCACGTGTAGGATCGTCCTCTGATATATGCAAACAAGTTTTGCCATGTTGCCGCCGCGTGATCGCACGTGGAACCCCTCCCCATTATCTGGCAGGCTTGTGCTATACGCACGTGACAACATTATCCGCTTATTTGCTATTTTGTCCGGACTACTCGATATCCGTTGTAATTTTTTTTGTCGCATCTAATTTAATATACTTCTATAAGTAAAATTGCCACTCATCAAATTTTAAGTTTGGTTATTATAAGTCAAAATTTTAGCACTTATTTTTTCAACGCTAGAGATTGTTGATCTGTGTGGAGTATTTTTTTAATAATTTTTGTATATGTGCAGATAGCTCCCCTGCCATTTTAAGTGTTATTGAAAGAGAAAAACTCTAATTGTTTTGTTGACTGTTCGTGATATTTGAATAACTAATACATCAACTAATTCAATTTTGAGTTTTATAAGATATTTAAATTGTTTCATATGAAAAATTTAACCGTTTTATGGATCAAATTCGAGATTTTTTAATTAAGTCATAAATTTTCTTGTTAGTTATTGATTTAAGTATTTGTCGGTAGGAAAAAAAAATATTAGTGTAACATCTGGTATATTTGGCACTTGAAGCATATCATTCATGTGCAACTACATTTGAGGAACAAATGAATTCATCCTAAAATTTATTTGCGAAAACGATTCTAGTTCAGTAGCAGCCTACATAATTTTATTTGGTGAATTATTATAATTGATGGATAGGGTTTGCTACTTTGCTTGACGAATCCAAAAAAACAATTTTTTTAGTATGTTCAAATATGGTACATAATGCAAATTTATAAAATCCGAATTAATAACAAAAAGTGTGTGGGCCTGTGAGGACAAAAGACCAAGTCCGTGCGAAATGAGGAGGACAAAGTTCAGACCAGGCCGATGAAAAGGAAAAAGCAGTTGCACCAGCCGGGAATCGAACCCGGGTCTGTACCGTGGCAGGGTACTATTCTACCACTAGACCACTGGTGCTGTTGTTATTATGGTTCGAAAATTTTTTAATAAAATATAATTACAAGCTGAGCAAATTTCCTGAAATTTGGATGCTTACTAGTTATTTCTACACTTTTGCAAACCGTGTTACATAGAGTCGGACCTCGTAAAAAAAATATGTAAAACGATTATATTCATTCCATTTATAATCTTGCAACTCCCACATCTTTTTACAAAATTCAATATTTTCCATGTTTGTACACTTAAAGAAACGCCCAATCCCATTAATGGGCTAAAAGAGGCCACATCACGAAGACCAAAATGAGACCAATCAATCTATTTACTTTAAGTATATGTTCTAAGCAACTTTTTATTAGAAGAGTCACTACTTAAAATAGTATCCAAAAGTTAAACAAAGAATAAAATAATATGTTTTACATTACAAGTTCCAGCAGATGCAAAATCAATAAAATGTCCATCAATGGCACAGTACTTCAGCATGCAAACGGATGCACGTCATGGAAATTCGAGGTATCCGCTGCAATATCTACGTACATCGACTAATTTTAAGCTTAACACATTCTGGCTTCAAGTTGCCCTAGCTTCTTCTCCTCCATTCCGGACATCAACTCTCTTGCAATCAGTTGAATATCAGTCCAAGATTTTGAAGTAGACTGCCTAAGATATTCAAATGTAGGATCTGATATGATCCCGCAAAGCCTCGGTAGTACTTCAACCAAATGTCCTTGCACTCCATCTGCGCACAACGAGGCCGACGAGGATCAGTTCGAAGATGCATTGTCGGAAGTCTCCCGAATGGGATCGTTTGCTTGATTGCTGATGTATGTACATTGTGGTCTCTTTACACTTTAGTCCCACTTATAAATTATTCTTCTGGGTGCTTGGAGGTCACAGGAGCAAGGATCATCCCTTAGGTTAGTGTCATCTTTTGAACTGTATTGAGATTAGTTTGTTGGTTGTAATATTGCTCATTTTAGCTCCTTACGACGAATGTCTATATTTGTGGTTAGGAATTGAGTTTTAATATAGCTTTATACACTTGCATTTATGATGGATTTGTTTATAAGTATTGAAAATTCATTAAACTATTGTTAAAGATAATGAGTTGCATGCGAACATTTAATTAGTGCAGGTTGATTCCCGAACCTTACACAAGCTTTTTCTCTTTGTTTTACGCACTATTTGTTTTGTCGGAAAGCCGTCTCCAATAGAAAATAATTTTTTAAATGTCATACCCCAAAGAAACTAAGGTTTTTTTTTTGCTATAACCAAAGAAATTATTAAGAATATCACATTGCTTAGTGCAAGAGTGGTGTGCTAGTTTATAAGTGATGAAAATACATCGATCTATTGCCTTAAGGTTCTGGGTTTGATATCGAAATTCTAACATGATATCAGAATGAGCAGATCCCGTGTCCATTGCTGTGCTCACACAACTCCATTTCTCGTACGTTGGCGAAATCAAAGCCCATGCAATCTTAGGCCTGATAGATCTCGTTTGAAGGAACATGTTAGAATATCACATTACTTAGTACAAGAATAGTTGAATCCACAGAAACTAAATATAGAGATTTGGTTGTAGAACGAATCGAATGATATACATTTACATTACAACACAGACACGTTCATATAAATGACAATAATTATTTTCAACGCTCTAAATATGAATTACATATTTGGAGAAAATATGTTATTCATGTCTAGAATGCAACTATATAGATGAATGCTCTTGAGTTCTTTAACTGCCTAACTAGGACTTACTTGTATATGAACCACTCAACGAAAAACCAATTGTCTCACTACATGATGCAGTTTATATCCAGATGGATGAGTATTTAATATTTATGATGTTCTTCTACGAGGCTCTGATATCTGAGATTCGCTGGGCACCTCTGGATATATATGGGTTGCTTCAAGAAAAATATGAACTCAGTATGTATAATATTTCGAACTGATCATAAATGAGCCACTACAAATTAGCAAATGGTAACAAATATATGACTTTTTTAATCGAATT
The DNA here is from genome assembly GCA_963995505.1 of Hypericum androsaemum. NCBI lineage: Eukaryota > Viridiplantae > Streptophyta > Magnoliopsida > Malpighiales > Hypericaceae > Hypericum > Hypericum androsaemum. The sequence goes on from OZ023192.1 coordinate 13,433,466, forward strand.
TTTTATTAGTAGTAATATAATGTACATAGTACATATATAAGTTTAAAATTTTTTCGAAAGAAGTTTCAACTGCAAATCTCATTGAAATCATCTCATAGTAAACCCAACAGAAAACACTGCAAAAAAGAAAGAGTACTTGCGAATACACTGATAGAACACAATTCTACACTTATATTGTTGTATATTCCACATATCATATGTGTATTTACGTAATAATATAGTCATGCATTTTTCCCTTTAGCTTTGTTCCAATTTTGAGCTTTCTTGAAAAATTATAAATAAGTGGATGGGTTTAGAATGTTGATCAAACTTATTTGGGACTTTATCCATTATGAAAGAAAACTAATAGTAATTTTAATAGTTCCAATCTTTATTTTATATATATATAAAAGAAATAAATAAATAAAATATTAAATAAATGTGAGAAGAGGGAGGGAGACGATTGGGTCGGATCGGCCGGCTTCGCGGAGCATTCCAAACATTTTTGCTTCAATTGTGAAGCCTTTTCGCAAAAAAGGGACCTCTTCAGTGTAAGTTGAATCCTTTCGTAACTCTTAAGTATCTATAAATACTTAAATGATTTCGAGAGCGAGATACACTTAAGTCAAGTCTCTCTTCTATGATTTCTTCTTCTTTCTTTCCTAAGTCTTCAAGTCTATACTAAGATTTTTGCTTTGTGAATTTCGTCAGATTATAACTTGCAAACTTCTGAGATATACATGTTATGTATTCTATAAGATTAATTCTTTGATAATCATTTACATCTAGGAGTAATTATTTATCTTTAAATATATCATAGTTTTTCGATGTACCTAACCTATCTTTAAATCCATTATTGATTGATATAAAGTTAATATTTGCATTCTATTTTAATGATCTTGAACATCTTTTTTGAGATTGTATTTTCACGAAAATTATTGATTGATATAAAGTTACTATTTAAAAGGTTAATTTCAGTGATACACCATGGAATCATTAGTTGATTTTTAAAATACTACAAGACATTCTATTTGAATTTGTTAAGGAATTTGAAAAATAGAGAGTAGAAAAACAAAGCTACTCAACAACAAACTATAAAAGACTAAAAGTTGCTACTCATCATCACATGTTTTTTTTGGTTTGTTACGATCATCATCATTTTTTTTCTTCTGGCGACTCTTCTTGTTTTCTTCCACTTTCTGTTTCTTTGCTTTCTTGCCGATCCAAATTTACGTCAAATCTCTTCCTCCTCTTCCTCTCTTGAAAGAGATTCGAGAAGAGGGCAACTCGAAATAAGTCCTTCAAATGACTCGGGAGCAACTGAAAAGCGATGAAGGCTGAGTTCCTTCAAAAAAAGAGAATCCGTAGAAAGCAGCGGGTAGATGAAACTTGCATCCGCAGAGCTCTAGCCGAGTAAGCTTCAGGCAATTGAACAGAGATGATGGCACCTGCGAATTGGAGAATGAAATCTCTCACCCCATGCCTTGAAAGGAACATAATCCAATGGTCGACATCAGGGTAGGAATGCAACAATTTGGTGGACAGCTGGAACTTCTTGATCGGACCATGATGAAGTAACAGGACACGACTGATGAACTTCACCATCCTCCCCACAACAGCAGACCTCCCATATAACAGATCAGTGGGCGGGTCACCAAAGACAAGCTGGCCCATTGTGGCCCAGCGGTTCCTCTAAGTGGTCGAAAGAAGACTTGTCCTAAAAGCCTCTCTTATTGGAATCCTCTCGAATATGTTATCGATGATAGTACACAGAACCAATCAATGAACGAAAAACTCAAAACTTGATCACTAGCCAACCCCTAGAAAAAACCCATATCAAATAATTCGAAGTTTTCATCTTTACACCACCAGTTATCAAAGTCCCAATCTGCACCATTTTTCCTCAAACAATATGCAATTTTCACGAATGTGCATACTTTTTAAAATTATTTTTTATTAATTTTGATTGGTCAAACTTGACAAATAAAATACATTGTAAGACTTTTTTTAGTTGGCTTCTTGAAAATCGTGAAAATGTTAAAAGATGTTGAATTATATATATTTTTTTATTTTTAAATTTATGAATTAACAATAACTATTATATGTAATGAACTTTCTTTTTTCTTTTCAGGGTCTTGAGGAGTGAAATGCTAATGTAGTTGTGTAGATGCTATTTTCTATTAATTTGGTTTGTAACTAATACTAAAATCATACAAATCTTACTAACCAAAAAAGTTAGATAACAGAAGAAGCTTGATGTAAGTGTTAATATCGGTGAGATTGTATTATATGTAACTAATACTAAAATCATACAAATCTTTTCTAACCAAAAAAGTTAGATAACAGAAGAAGCTTGATGTAAGTGTTAATATCGGTGAGATTGTATTTTTACTAAAACTATTGATTGATTTAATGTTGATATTTGAAAGGTTAATTTTAGTGATACAAGATGGAATCATTTGTTGACTTTTAAAATATTACAAGACATTCTATCTGAATTTGATAAGGAAATTTGAAAAAATGGAGAGTAGAATGAACCATAAGAGATGAAATAATAAAATAATTATAATTTGGTAAACATGTGTTAGTGCAAATTTATTTTTACACATGTAGATATGGTATTATTATTAAGATATGTCATATATGTTCGACAATTGCAATTAGATATTGTGTGCTAAATTTTTTTCAACAATGAACTCTTTTAATTATGTTGTTAGATGTTTAGGTTTTATGTTATTGCATGTAGCTTATCGTTACAGCTTGCTTAGGAAACCACTAATTATGTTGGTATATATTGAGGTACAAAAATAATCCTGAGATTGGCTAGCACATCTTAAGGTAACAGATATATTTTTGAAGTGGCCGGTGTGATTTTGAAGTGAGCAATGCAGTCTCGATGTGGCCGGCATGGTATCAAAGAGAACGGTGTGATCTCAAAGTGACCGATTTGGTGTTGAAGCGGGTGGTGATGTCTCAAAGAGACTGGTCTCATCTCGTTAGTGACCGGTCTCAATTTTAGTGATCGGTCTCAACCCTCAGTGACCGGTCTCAAGCTTAGTGATCGCTCTCAACCCTCAGTGACCGGTCTCAACCTTAGTGATCGGTCTCAACCTTAGTGATCGATCTCAACCCTCAGTGACCGGTCTCAACCCTAAGCGACCGGTCTCAACCTTAGTGACCGGTCTCAACCCTCAGTGATCGATCTCAAGCTTAGTGATCGGTCTCAGCCTCAGTAATCAATCTCAAGTGTTTGGCGGGTTTCGTACGCCTCTTGGAGTGGGTTGATGCTCGATTACTTTTTGGATAGGCCGGCGCCCCACTTAGGCCGGCCCTCACTCGCCTTTTGGTAGGCCGATATTCATTGGCCCCTCATTATTGGTCTTTGGTAGATTAGCCATTGCCTTTGACTTAGGCATCAGATTGAGCTAATTCTTTCGGTTATGGAAAGACAAGACAAAGACCTACAACTTTGAAGTTTATGACTTCTTCATATTCGAGTCGTAGCAAAGCCAAAAATTCACATCAAGGCGAGTCCGTCTGGTCCGATTTTGCCGGGGTGATGAACTTCAGCGGAATGATCATAACTTTTTATCCAGACATCGGATTAAGATGAATTAAGTTTCTATGGGAAGCAAGACGTAGACCTACAACTTTATAGTTTACAGTTTCTTCAAATTTGGAGCGGATGGAGGTAAAAAATCCATTTGAAGACGAGCTCGCTCACTTTGATCGCTCACTCGACCACTGTTCATCGCTCGCTCGACCACTATCCATCGCTCACTCGCTCGTATGCTGCTCGCTCCCTCTCAGCTCGCTCGCCAAGGATAATCACAGTTTGGTAGAAAAATCACAGATTCCACCTCAGACCTCTGATTGATGTGATTCAAATTTTTATGGAAAGCTAAGATATAGATCTACAACTTTGTAGTTTACAGTATCTTCAAATTCGGAGCAGAAAGAGATCCAAAGTCCATATGAAGACGAGATCGCCCATATTGTGCTCGCTAGCCCACGTCGTGCTTGCTCGCTCACGTTGTGCTCACTTGGTCGGAGTGCTCGCTCGCTCGGGGTGCTCGCTCACTCGAGGTGCTCGCTCGCTTGGGGTACTCGCTCGGTTGGTGTGCTCGTTCGCTCGGTGCTTGCTCGGTGTGCTCGCTTGCTCACTTGTTCGGTGCTCTCTCGCTCACTCGGTGCTGCTCGCTCGCTCGGTGCCTGCTCGCTTGCTATGTGCTCGCTCGGTGCCGCTCGCTCGCTTGTTTGCTTGCTCGGTGCTCGTTCGGTACCGCCCGTTCGGTATCGCTCGCTTGCTTGCTCGCTCGATGTTCACTCGGTGCCGCCCGCTCGATGCTCGCTCGTTCGGTGCTCGCTCATTGGGCTTTGAGAGGTACACCCGTGAAGTACATGCTTGGGTTTGAGTTCGATAAGTCCATCTTGGGTCTAATTTGTCAGATAACATTATTTTGGCAAAAATGTTCGAGATGAGCCAGAACCAAGTCGGCGCCTCAATGTGACTAAGGCGGTTTGCGTTTCTCATCATGAGGCAAGCCAAGTTGGCTTCATCTAAGGCGATTTCTCATCATGAGTCGGAAGCCAAGTTGGCATTGTCAAAGGCGGTTTGCATTTCTCATCATGAGCCGGAGCCAAGTTGGCATCATCGATATGACTAAGGCGATTTGTGTTTCTCATCATGAGCCAGAGCCAAATTGGCATGGTCAAAGGGGGTTTGAGTTTCCCATCATATGTCGGTAGCCAAGTCGACATTGTCTAAGGCGGTTTTGGTTTCCATCATGAGTCGGTAGCCAAGTCGGTATTGTCTAAGGCAGTTTCGATTTTCATCATGAGTCGGTAGCCAAGTTAGTATTGTCTAAGGCGGTTTCGGTTTTCATCATGAGCTGAAGCCAAGTTGGCATCGTCTAAGGCAGTTTCGGTTTCCATCATGAGTCGGTAGCCAAGTCGGCATGGTCTAAGACAGTTTCGGTTTCCATCATGAGTTGGAGTCAAGTTGGCATCGTAGGTTTTCATCATGAGCCGGAACCAAGTTGGCATCATTTGAGGCGGTCGGCATCGTCTATATAAGGAAGGCTCGGGCACGAGACCAAGATCATCACGAATAAATCAAACAACACTATCGTTACTTATCTTTTTTCTTAGCTTAGCCCGTAGTTCTTTTTTCCCCCTCTCCCTTAGATCGAACATCTAAGGTTCTTTAGCTCTTTTTTCACCCATTCCGTTAGACCGACCTTGAGACGATCACTTCGGACCGTCTCGGAAAGTCTTGCATTCTTGTACGACTTTTCCCACCAAGAGATGTCTCCGAATTCTTATTGCCCCCTCACACAACCTTTAAATTTGTATAACCCTTATGCAGATATGCTAATGAAATCATTTACCTATAAAAAATACTACGGTGCAGATGTACTCCTACATTTATGAGATCTATGCGTCATTTTGTTCTTTTATCAATGATTTATACGGGAATAAAGAAAGGTTATTTGCATATTATAATGTTCTAGTTTTCCCTTTAAAAAAATATTATTTTATTTTATTAAGTTCATCATTAAATAGGAAAGCTCAAATATAATAAATGCTCCAATTGGGTTGGTTAATGATTACTAAATATGTGTATTCTCTATCTTAGGCATTCAGTTTTTGGATTACTATCGTATTATTTTTAGTGGTACAATTTCCTTGCGAAGTTACACCTTTTGAAATCTATTAAGATCAGGACGGAGCCAGAAAATTTGGGAAGTGAGAGCAATATAATTTTTTTCAACGTGTATTTGATTTTTTTCCTTGTCTATTTGCTTGTGTCGGGGTGCGTGCATTTGCCTTTTGTTTTTCCATTATGTGTTTGCCTGCGTGGGCCACTGGGTTGTGCTAGATAAGTAGGTACTATCTTTTTAATATTTTTTAGTTGATTGCTTTATTATTTATGGTAGTATAGTTAGACTAATTAAGATCTTATAATATATATTAAAAGATTAAGGAATGCCTAATTTTTTTTAAGATTTGGTTTTAATTTTTAGGTTGATTAATTTTTTAATGAAGTCAATTTCTAATTTTAGTGGGGACATACATTAAAAAATATACCTAATTATCAAAAAAAAATTTAAGTGGGGGCAATTGCCCCCCACAATGTTAAACGTGGCTCCGCCCCTGATTAAGATTGCTTTTTTTTTATCAGTGAAGTATTGTATTCTACCAAAAATTTCACAAAATCTATTAAGATTAATTATCTTTAGTTATATAAAAATGCAATAAAACACTAAAAAAACTCAAAACCCACCTCGGAGACTCTAGCCATAGTTTTGATATCTCGATTATTCGAAGTAGCTATTTTGGATTCTTTTAGGGGGCTATTCTTGGATTTAGACACGATGTGATGTAGAAAAAGTTTATTGTTTTAATGAATAACTCAAAATATTACACGTTTCTGTGAATTTAGATCATAACATCACCGCCATGAATAGATCAAAATAGACCTTCGCAAGCATGTCTCCTCTCATTAGTCCTATCCAATTTAAGAAGGAGGTGGACAAAGATGGACCTCTACATCATATAACTCAAATTTTCTTAGTAAAATAATTCTCTATATTCTAAGAGAAGGAAAACTAGATGAGAAATAAATGTTCGTCAAATTCGTCTAGAGTACTACAATCCTAAGGTAGTTTTCCACTTTGAATTTTTTAGAAAATATTCCAGTTTAAAAGACACATTACCAGTCCATATTTTTGTTTGGTGTACCAACTTGTAAAAACGGTCATTAGAGAAATAGTAGGAAACAAATGAATCAGAATGAACTTAATTAGTTAACCTAAATCGGTAATTTTAGTAAGTAACTATAATATAATTTTGTTCTCGCCATCATCAACTCTTGGGTTCTCCCATCAATTTTTATGTGTGAACTATTTAACATGTTTTTCATCGTGTGGGCAAAATAGTTTATTGGGTTGAGAATTTCTCATTTCTTACAGAAGTTGCAAACGAAGGGTCAATATCATATGATTAAACTGAAACTTGACAAGAGAGTAAAACGTCAATGCTCGTCTCCTTAAAGACATTGAATTGACTTGGTAACCACAATAAAATTCGAAGCATATGTATAAACTTCATATTTTGTTATTTTCTCGCCCTTCTTTTATTAAATTTTGTAGGATCATAAAAAGATAAAACTCTCGGCATACCATACAATATTAACTATGTATTTATTTGCATAGAAAAAAATTTGACCATCTTATACAAGGAGAATAATACAAATAGGTAAAAACTAATTAATTGTTGGCTAACAAATCAACTTTGCCCAGACGTAGCAAATTGGAAACAAGGGTCACCTAGCCTTGTTTTGATGTCTATGTTTTATTTTAGTCAAGATCATGTGATATCTAGATACGATTGTGTCAATTAATCCTGATTTAAACCGGGTAGAACATTTAAAAATTTGCTATGCTTTATTAACTGGTGTGACAATACCACAAAATTATGCTTCATTAATTTGGTGTCCCGTCCATTTCTGGCAGTTGAGTGGTAACAACCAGACCAATATAATAATCACAATTTCCACATATTGATTAAATTGAACTAAACAAAAATCCTATCAAAAAATCATTAGAGCTCGCACAGATAAAAGTTGTTGGAGCCAACAATTTGCATCCTAGTGGGATTCTAATTTTTAAAGATTATCTATATCTCTTGATTTATCCATTAGGATATCAGCAATTAGTTAAGATTAATTTAATTTTTTATTTTGAGATTTATCTAGCAGTAGAATATAATTATTTAATTTGTTTTGATTTATATTTCGAACATTTGTTTTTATCTTAGTTAGATGCTTATATAAAGTTTATATATGATTCATTGTTACCTAAATGACTCCTACTACCATGTATGAGTCAACTATCGAACATATTTTTATGTATCTTCTCAAAACAAATTGTTTTTACTTTATTTACCTTTTTTATTTATTTTTACCAAATCTATTTGTATATCTTTATTTCAGTTTTCTTTTTACCTTTATCATTTTTCGCGATGGTATTTCCAATTTTGATATTTTGCAACACCAGGATTTGGATTCATGGGGGACTACATAAAAATCATCCCCATGGTATGGACTAAATATGAGCCTTTAGATTTGATCAAATTCAAATCAAATTCTTTTTTTACAAATCTGATTGTCAGAATCTGTTGAGAATATTTTCGAGTTTTTATCCAAACATACTCATTAGGGTTCCACAAGTATTATTAAAGGTGGTGCATCTCCAATCAATTCCCATCGACGAACTGTTGTTTACCATAAATGCTAGAAAAGGTAAAATATTTTACAATAAATACTTCAAAAATAACCCATTTATAATCATGAACGTTCTTCCGGATATAAACAGACAGTAACTTAAAATTAAACGAATACCATAAATTAAATATAATTGATCTTGACACTTCATCTGCTTTTAAATCCTTCTGTGCATGCACACAAATAAAAATGGCACATTGCACATTCATCACATGGAAGAGACCCGTTCCAAAGCATTTTCTTAAAAAAATGATACGTAAAATCATGTTATTCATAAAAAAATACTATTAAATGTGTATGAGTAAACTACATCAATAATCTATGTAATAATCTCGATTTTTGTTGGCAATTACAAGGTTATGTGAAAGAGACAACCCAGCAATATTAATCATAAGCACAATAACAGAGAACTCGATTAGCTAATAAGTAACTGAGCGAAATGTTAAAATCCTTTTTTTTAATTGCAAATTCACGTCTCTAAATAATTAAGGCTGCATTATTGAATTAAACCTATCAACCAATTACATATAAGCCATATTTGTCGCAACAAGATGTGCCTAATAAAAAAATACTTTAATATTTAACAATACTAAAAAATATTCCCTCACTATCCTTTTCGAAGGGGATGTACCTAGGATTATGGATCCATTGCTGATAATTAATTCAACACGCGTACTTCATTAAATTCTGTATCCTTACATTTTCTCGATCAACTTATAATATTTAAAGTCGAGTATTATATTATTTATATAAATCAACATGAAATAATTCTCATATTATCTCCCTTCCCATTTTCTTAATGACCCCCCGAAGAAAAAAAGACTGAGCTAATTACAGATCTGTTCAAAATTTTAGGAAATTATAAATCCCTGAGAATCAGATAAATAAAAAGGGAAAGGGGGAAAAAGGGCAAAAAGCCCTACTGGAAAAATACGTAAATCCCAGATTTGGCCAAAAAAAATCGAAGAACATTGATTTCAACAAAACCTAGAATTTAGCCTCCAAAAATCTCCTTTTCACCTTCCCCAACTCTTCTTCTCTCCAACCAATCACAAACCCTAGATTTATTCTTTCCAGAATCCAATAAAAACCATTCCTTTCCATCTGAAGTATTTTTGCCCCTCTTCTCCCACTTCGATTGATGATCTGCGAGTCCCCAGATGCAATAAAGTTCCAATCTTTATCACCCAAAATTGGCAATTTTTAGTGCCCCAGTAATATATTTTTTTTGCGTAAAGGGGGCTAATTTTGTGAACTTGGTGTTGCTATTTTGGTGAATTTTTAGTTGACCCATTTGGGGGATTCTGACTTGTGAGCTTGTGTTTGGCCTATTGTAGAAACTGGGTATTGGTTGTTTCCCTATTTAACCCAGCATTTGCAACTGAATTTTTGGGTTGTTATAGTTTGAATGCTGATATAGAAAGGTTGCTACTTTGGGAGGCTGGATTGGAGATGAGATGAGAGGGGTGCTGTTTCGGTCGAGGTTCGAAGAAGAAAGGCGGTAATGGCGGGGAATTTTGGGATCCGTTCGAGTAGTTTTGGCTCATTGGACAAGCAGTTTTTCTCGCAGCAGCAGCACCAGCAGCAGCAGAATGGTGGAAGTGGAGGAGGGGGTGGCCCTCTGTTGCCTTTCCAGACCCCGGTCCGGAATAAGCAAGGGAAGGGGTTCAAGGAGAAAGACAGAGTCTTCCTCTGGATCTGCAAGTCTGCAGGCAGCAAGAAGGTTGGAATGATGCTCCTTTGCTTAGTCTCCCTGGTGGTTTTTATCGGGGTTGTGTTTATCGGCAAAGGTGTGGTCCCTTCTCTGTTCCGCTGCCCTTTTCGTTCCCAATTTCTCGATTGTTGATTGGTTTCTTCAAGTTTATATTGTGATTTGTAGAGTTAGTGTGTTAGTTAACGAGTCTCATTAGGTTCATTATTGGCCTATTTAGTTGTGATTTCTTCAAGTTTATATTTAGTTTCTTCTCTGCTTCTTTGTCGTTTCGTTTTTGAAGTTCATCCTATGGAGTTCTAGATTATACCCAATCTGGCTGTGCATTTTGTTTGATTTTTGTTACACGGGGTGGGATGTTAAAGGTTCAGCAGTACAACTCTGATGGATGCTACGATTGGCGTAGGACTAGTTACGGTGGTTATGGATTTGATTTCTTTTCATCTGCTTAGCGGAAACCGTGTTTGAGGTTACCATAGAAGAAGTTGACATGTGATTTATTGGCTTTTATTCAGGGGATGTTGCACAGGAAACTGACCGTGTTCCTAGCATAAGGATTAACAAAACACAAATGTTCAATGGTTTTGTCAGCAGGCCTCCCATTGATCATTTAGATTCCGCTCCTCCTCCTCCAGCTTACTTTCTAGGTTACAGCCTTCCTCAAGGCCATCCGTGCAATAGTTTTACACTGCCTCCCCCGCCGGCTGACAGAAAGCGAACAGGACCGAGGCGTAAGTTGTTCTTTCCTATCAGTTTTTTGCTATTGAGTCTTGATAAATATTTTTGCGTATTTGCATAATGTTATCGAATTACATGCATGTGGATTCAACTTTGTTGCACATTATATGAATATTTGTTGATGCCCTCTGTGGTTAAATTTTTCAGCATGTCCGGTGTGTTACCTTCCCGTTGAAGAAGCCATTGCTTTAATGCCAAAGGCCCCCTCATTCTCCCCCGTAATAAAGAATTTGGCATATATCCATGAGAACCCATTAAGTAGGAACGGAGAATTCGGGGGATCAGATTTTGGCGGCTACCCCACTCTGGCTCAGCGCAGCGACTCTTTTGATGTTAGAGAATCTATGAATGTGCACTGTGGGTATGTTTTCTATCCCGATCAGAATATTGGCGCGCCTTAGTCGATGTGCCTTCTGACATAATTTTTTCACCTGTGTTTGAATTATTTTGAGGTCCATTATTTGCATGCTTTTGGTTGACAAATGAGCTCATCAATCAGATTTGTCAGAGGAGAAAAACCAGGAAGAAGTACGGGATTTGATGTGGATGAAATCGACATGGCTGCTATGGATGAATGCCGTGGTGTTGTTGTTGCCTCGGCAATTTTTGGTAGTTCTCATTTGCTTGTTGTGGTTCATCTTTTCCATGTTTTATTTGTTACTTGGGCATAATACAATGTTTTTTCTCTTAGGGGCTTTTGATATCATACAACAGCCAAACAATATCAGTAATTACTCGAGGAATACTGTCTGCTTCTTCATGTTTGTGGATGAAGAAACAGAAGAATACTTGAAGAAAAACGGTGAATTAGACAGCGAAAGGAAGGTAGGGTTGTGGAGAATTGTTGTTGTCCACAATCTTCCTTACACTGATGGAAGACGCAATGGGAAGGTAGACGATTTTGATTTATTAAGCTTACCGATGGGTGCAAATTTAAGTTTATTGTTGACCAGTTGCTAATATGCTCCAGTTACTACTTTTTGTTGCCTCAACGGTTACACCGCTTAACTTGCTTTTTTAGTGTACGTACTATAAATAGATGGTTACAATGATTTTTATGTGGCTTATATCAATTATATGAGCATCAAATTGTCATTTTCTGATTGAGGCACACTTGAAAGTAAGAATTAGTCTTTTGCTGCTGCGAGTTCAGTATTTCCTCGACTGTCCTTTCTTGTGTATTCAAGAACTTTCCATTTACTCAACTGTTATTTTTACAGATTCCCAAACTTCTAACGCATAGGATGTTTCCAAATGCACGCTATTCTATATGGATTGACGGAAAACTCGAACTTGTTGTTGATCCCTACCAAATTCTAGAAAGGTACATTTTTCACTCAGTACCATTCATCCTCCTATTTCACTCAAGGTTCATCTGATCTGTCCTATAGTGCACTTGTCTATGAGTTATTTCACTCGCTTTCAGCAATGTGGCATGTAAACCACCAATGTACTTTACTTCGATTGTGACAAGTCATCTATTGCCAAATTGTTTGTTGCCATTACGCATTCATTAGCTTGACGTTTATACTTTCTTTTTGGGCTGGTCTGCAGGCACTTGTGGAGAAAAAATGCTACCTTCGCAATTTCCAGACATTATAGACGCTTTGATACATTTGTGGAAGCTGAGGCAAACAAAGCTGCTGCAAAGTACGATAATGCTTCCATCGACTTCCAGATTGACTTTTACCGAAAAGAGGGTTTGACCCCATATTCTGAGGCTAAACTTCCCATTACAAGTGGTAGGTGTTTGACAATCCTTTTCCGTATTTCCTCGGTTCTGTTTACATAACGTAATGAGAAGTTCCTGTCGTTGTGTGGACATGCAGATGTTCCAGAAGGATGCGTCATAATCAGGGAGCATGTTCCTATTAGCAACCTCTTTACCTGCCTTTGGTTCAATGAAGTTGACCGATTTACTTCCAGGGACCAGATAAGCTTTTCCACTGTTAGGGATAAGATCCACGTGAAAACCAATTGGACTCTCAACATGTTTTTCGATTGCGAAAGACGCAACTTTGTCGTTCAGGTAATCGTTTACTTTCATTGCAGTTGTTTTCTTTAGCTCGATCGATGGTAATTGTGCTCTATCCGATGACTTCCGAATCATACTCGTTGAAAATGTTAAGTCTGTGGATGGCCTCTCTTAATTCCCAAGTTTCTTATTTCCTGCAGAAGTACCATAGGGATGTGCTAGAGCACATGTCTCCTCCTCCGCCCGTTAATCCCCCGCCGCCACCATTGCTACCGTCTCCACCACCACCAAATTCTACGCAAGAATCATCTGATCGGGGTGTAGGCCCGCCGCCAGCTCGGAGAAGCTCGCCTAGGCGTGTGAAAAGGTCCAGCGGCAGACGCCACCGGAAAGTTGCAGCTGGCAGAGAGAACGATACCAGTTAGAGATTCTTTTTTCCCCTGTGCAGGAAAACAACCATTCTTTCTCCCTTAGCCCTTCAACAATTGCTCATTGTGGGGATCGGAAGAAGCTTGGATATACACAAGAGAAACCCCCTTCTCCATTCTTTCCACATCCTTTTTCCCACATTTTGAAGAAATATTTTTTCTCTTTGCTCATTTTTTTGTGGCAGTATATATACTATTATGTATATTCTAATACAATAATTTTAGCTTGGGTTGCTACGATAATTCATCAAATGGTAACCCATCTTTGTTCACAGATGATAGGAAATTATTTCAACGGAACCTCCTTTATTCTTCCACGATTCCTGTTCTATTTGGTTTCCTACCCTCCCTTGTGGGGATGTCAAATAGCTAGTTTTCCATTAGGCCCAAGTTCCTTGGGATTATGATTGCAGAGATTTGTCTCTACACGACATCAATCATCGAACAATATCGAATCGTATTTAAAGGCAGATCTATTAATGGTGTCTTTTACGTGGACAACATAACTACAAGAGTAAAAATGTTTATCTAATTTTTTTTAATAAGTACATGTGCAAATCTGATAACTAAACTGAAAAGATGTCAAAACAAACCGAAAAATAAGCCAGTCAAATTTTAGTAGACCTATTAGCGACTAAGTAGCCGTCAGAAATGATATCCATTTTTCATGTTTTTCAGAATCAGAAAAAAAGGTGTCTTCGACGATAAAATCGGAGACGAAAACGAATAAATGAGACCTCGAATCAGTATTTCTATGATCTTCTTCTATCCGCGAATAATATAACAAAATAATGAGCCACTATTGATATCAGCATATTTACGATTGCCAAATGTTCGGGAGTTCCTCTAAAAACGTCCGGAGCAAATCAACGTGTTTACGGGCAAACAACAAACAATAGTTTGCAGAAGTGGGAACATTTCCAACTCTTGAGATGACAAAGAGTTTCCACCGATCACTGGTTGGTCCAAGGAGTCGTTGACACATGCCCTCCTCCCAACTCATACTCTAGCTAACTTGTACTAATACTATAATATGACAACGAATGCACCGGAGCCTACCAAACAATTAACATGCACATGGTTTGTGTTTTTTCCCCTCAACTTCAACTCCATTCTTTACAAGATACGGAGAAATATACCGAGGGTTCGGGGTCTTTCAAAATTGTTTGAAGTTTTTTAATGTTTAGAGATTTTATTTATTCTCAAAATTTGCACTAGGTTCATATTTTTAGGATTCTGAATCGTTATGAGAATTTTAATAAAGCTTGTTTAATTAGAAACGTTATTCCCGAACGTGGGATGAAAACGATGTTTTCTGGTACAGTATCAAGGATCAACTACCAGCAGCCAACAAAGATGCAAGAAAAATGGTTAACTAAGCATCTGCCAAGAGGTTGGTTGACCTTTCCGCAACTCGGTCTTAATTCAAAGACTCTTAAAACTAGACACAAAAAAAGTTAATGAAAATTTTATTATGCTCTTTGTAGGTCTCAAATCAACCTAAGTGTAACGCCTAATATTCAACCTACATCAACGGACAACCTATGTCGTAAGATGCAAGAAGATTCAAACCGAAATGGGGCAAAATGTTTTCGAATCAACGTAAACGTGCTCTCGATTTAGAGGACGCGGAGTCAGTATCTCACGATGTACTGCAGACATTTGTAGAAATGGCTCATCTGTATCTTCTCTTTCCCGGAGTAGATTGCCTCCGCGGATCTACCACGTGCACCTTGCGCGGCCATCTCGATTAGCGTGTAGATCTTCTTGATAGGCATCTATTAGAGGAAATAAATCAAGCGATACAACATGTCAGCCACAAATGTAAATGCAAATGATCAACTCTGGTTGCAATTCCATCATAGCAAGGTCTTGATGCAAATCACAAGCATAATATTCGGGGATTCGCGCGTTTTATCTCGCGATGTCTTGCGTGTTGCTACGAGTTGAGTCGAAGGGAGTCCTATAAGGGAGATTGAACTTACATCAGTTAGGGCTTCAGCCGCTGCACTTACATCCTCTTCTGCAAACACATCTAGGTGTTCCAATACCTGAAGGGGCAAATAATGGACCATATTATTAGGCATTTTTCCTATTTTAGAACAATAATACTCTTTAGCATACCTTCTTTGCATCTTCGCCGTTCAGATTCGGGACATGATATGTGAGAGAGAAAGCCTTGCACATAGCAACCGAGTTCAAGAAGCCCACTTCACTTGTTGTTCCAATGATTAGAAGCTTCTTTCCCTGAGAAGTTGAGTTCTGATAGTAAGATCACTATGTGTGGCACAAAAATTCGGCCTAGGAAATAAGTGTCAGTCCGACAGATTCGATTCGATTCGATTCGATCAGACAATCTTGAAGGTAAAGAGAATAAGACCTCTGGGGGTTGACGTTTGAGGAGAAGCAACAATGTCTGGGAAATTACGTTAGAAAAGCGAGGACCAACAGCTACGTACTCCAGCAATCTACAACATTGAAGCCATCAATATACAATAAAATATATCAGACTAACAATAGCATCACAGAACCATAGGATTCGGTAACACAACAGCGTTAAAGTATATTACCGCTCGATCTCATCGAGAATAATTATGCTCAGTGGAGATTTGTATGCATCCTCAAATACCTAAACCAATGAAGAAAACAAGTTATAATGCAACAGAGGACAAAATGAATAAATAAGTTCTCCATAAGAAGCCCTCGGAAAATGAAAGCAGTTTCGACAAAAATCAATGGCAAACCTTGAGAATATGTGCACATTTAGTGCTCTCGTGAAGACCAATCATTGTCTCCGCTGAAACCTAACATTGAACTCTCTCTTCAGAATAAAAGCAGCAAGATCGCGAAAGACGAACATAAACACGAAAGACGAACTCAATCTTACAATTTTCGCATACGGAAAATCGCTGTCGATGCCTGCCGTGGCAGCGAGTGCTGTTTTGCCGCTGTCCAGAACAATCCGAGTAAAAAGAATTTACAGTGAGAGATAAACATTGGACAGATGAAAATAGAAAGGACGAGACTTACCTTCCACTGGGGCCTTCAAGGAGGCAAGTAAGAAGGGGACTTAGGGGGCTAACTTTGACTTGCTCCACGTCCAACATAATCCTCTCAAAAATATCCCTGTGACGATCCCCACAATCCACTATACCATTAAGCCTACACACATTACGCAAAAAAATTTCCAATTAGACCGCGATCTCTACGCCGGTTAATGATCCTTTTTATTATTATCTACTGTCTTTGCAAGTTTACCTGCATCTTTGAAGGTCATCAGATGAGGCGCCAAAGGAAGGAACAATTTCATGAAGTGCATGCACAAAATCATCCATGGTCACTTTAATACTATCTTCATCGACGGGCTTGGTGAGATCCTCAAGGTCTATCTGTCTATTCAATGCATATGATACCGCACTTTTTACGACACCTTCGAGTTCCGCACCACTGTAATTTTTCGTACGAGCGGCTGCAAGGAAATAGAATGTCATAAGGGAAAAGTGTTCCCCATGTACATAAACAAAATACACATACCGAGCTCCGGAAGGTTCACGTCAGGAGCAAGGAAAGAATTCTCTTTCATCTTGCTTGTATGAATTTGAAGTATCTGAACGCGGCCATTTTCGTCGGGAAGGCTTATCTCGATTTGAACTTCCAGTCTTCCTGGTCTATAAATCGCAAAAAAGAAATATGAAAAAGGGAAAAATAAAGAGCAAAGTTATTAACAATTTTCTAAATTCTAAGTACCAATGTATGATCTTGTTCTAGGAAAATGAAAGGAGAAGAAACGGTTTATAGCAGGTAAACCAAAATAGAATGAGATTAATAATAATAATAATAATAATAATGGCAATAACTTTCACATGATCCAATACTTTAGTTGAAGTGTTATAGAAGCAGTCGTAGTCAAGACAGGAATTACCTCAGAAGTGCTTCATCAAGCAAATCTTTTCTGTTGGTCATCCCAATAAGTAACACATTGTTTAGAGACTCTACACCATCTATCTGAAAGAGAAAATTGTCAAATCATATAAATAGCTAGCTCTATTAGGCGTTCTGATTAAAAAAGAACATTTACAAAAGCTCAAGAGCTGCAAATAGTTTTTTTTCCCTCTTGACCAAGTCCTTATAAAGAAACATCGAGTTTCACTACTAACCTTTGTGAGCAGCTGATTTACAATACCGTCATGAACTCCAGTACCATCTCTGGTGGAGCCTCTTGACTGTAATAACAATTTGAAGATTTGTCCATTACTTAATTCAGACATAAGAGGTCAATATTATATCTATAGAAGCAATGTAACATATGTGGCTAATTGTTAAAGAAATCACATACCTTACATATTGCATCAATTTCATCAAAAATTATCACGTGCAACTCACTTTGGTCACCTGAGAAATACAAGATAGTTATGCCATTATCATTGGAGAGAGGTCAAATAACACCTATAATTACGTGATTTCTTACCAAGCATCCTCTGATCATTCTCAGCATCAGCAAACAGGTCCCTCACATTCTTTTCAGTTTCACCAACAAATTTGCTGAGAACCTCAGGACCATTAACGATCTGGAACAGTTTCAACAATTAACCTTAGCAAATCATCTCCAAACGATAAGGAACTTAGGAATCAAAGAGAGCCTATAGGCAGTTTTCAAACCTTTGGTTCCTTCCCATTCAACATTTTTCCGATTTGACGAGCCATGAGAGTTTTTCCAGTACCAGGAGGACCATACAGCAGCATTCCCTTCACATGTTTGATACCCAATCTGGAACATCAATCAGATCTTTATTTAGTCAGCGAAATATATACGAGGACGACGGGGTTGTGGGAGAGAAATACAAGCGTCGTACTTAGAGGTCACATGAGGTGGGAAAACACGAGAGGCGAAAGCTCTTCGAAATATATCGACAAACTCATCACCCAATCCACCAATGCCTAGTGACTGGAGATTAAACTCCTTTTGCCTAAACAAGTTGCTACTCGCAGCTTCCCGCTGGTTAACAATCTGCCATATGCCAAAGGTTAGAGATCAATTCTCAATGCCACATGTAGTTTAGACCAGCTAATTCAGCTAATCTGACCTTAATCCCACTTGCATTTGATGCTTCAAAGATAAAGTAAGTGTCACTTGAAATCATTCCTATTTCAAGGTTTCCTGAGCTATCTTCTTGGTCTTCTACAGTAGCTTGGTTGACTGTTAAAGTGTAATTAATTTCTTGGAACTCAAACACCACCTTTTGCCCTGCAGTCATAACCTGCATGCAAATAAATTAATTTCCACCAGCATACAAAAGAGCACGAGAAGTAACAGAGATATATCTTTCCAATATGTATATTGTAGAAATATTAAATAAAGATCACGTAGATCAAGCAGAAAGAGACATCACGCTAGGCAAGTCCAATAGGAAACTGAACATATCCTCATAGGGAGTATAAGAAAGGTAGTGATAAAAATGAAGAAGCAGGCAGCTAAAGAGTCAATCCACATGCCTCACCTAAAAGTTACGAGTGGTAGGACCATTTACCAGTGTTTTAAAAAAGTACCCGGAGACCGAATGGGAACTTCTCCTGACCTCCAGGTTGACTGGTAGGACCATTGGCCGGACCAAATTTTTTTATTTTTTGTAATAAATATTTTTATTTTCTATATAGCTAAATAACAAAGTATATGTCTGAAAATGATCTCTTTTACCCTAGATTTTGAAATCCAACCAATAGGTGAGGGTTTGTAATTTTTTTTTCAAATTCCCACACGGTCTAACTGGAAAAAACCTGGTAGAACTGCACAACCCGACTGGATTCTTGACAGTTAACAAGGTCACAGATCAAACTCTCAAATCTGGTACATCGAGCAGCCCGATTCTCCGTTTGACTGCCAATCAGACCAAATTTTTTAAAACTAGGCTATTTACTTAATCTTGCAATACCAACAAAGGAGAAATCTAAATGATTTCAGCATCCAGCATTGGGACTAAAGCATTTTTTCTATGCCTAACTTATATCAATGATTCTGAGTTCTGGCTTTACAAGGATACACCCAGCATTTATGGCTGATGTAAAATGGTCAGAGATATATATTTCCTACAGGAAGAGATCTACACTAAATAAAATCGTATCACCTTAATCTTCCAATGCCCAAAAAGACTCTTAACCGTTCCAGCACCCCATATTGGAACAGAAGAGTTTTGTCTAGGCATAACTTAACTTTTACCAATCATGCCAAAATGAAGCAAGTCCCAATATATAAGTCCAATACCACCACCGTAATAGCTATCCTCCAAAATCAAGCCCGAAACTTAATTAACCATGACGCACAACACTTTTCACATTGCAAAGCTAATCAGTAAATACTAAATAGGTACGGCAATTAGACCCTTACTTATTCTGAGAGTCTACCCTGATTCAGATCTGAAAATATCCAGGGTCTAAATCTTGATCTTGTCTAGATCTTTATATTTTAAAAATATAAGAGTATGAACATAGATCTATAAGATCTTAGGATCCTATCCTAATTTTTTTAAATAATATTAAAATAATATATATGTATATCAATTATTACACATAATATTAATTTCTCAATCTCAACCTACCCAATTTTAATTTAAGGAGGATAACGACAAAGATCTGGGTCCACCATTTCAAACAGAGGATAAAAATCTGATTCTATTAGTCTACCTGGATCCTCCCATTGTAATCCCTATCAGTAAATAGGTAAAAAGCTTAAACCAGCTCATTTAGGTACCTGATTCGTAAACATCTGCCTCAGATGTTCGGAAAGCTGAACAGCATCAATCTGCAGCAGCAGCAACAACAAAACCTCTCTCAGACCCTCCTCATCCATCACAACTTAATATTGTGGGGGAAAAAGATTGGAATTCAAGTAAAATAAAGTAATGTACCTGCTTGTTTTGAATCCCCCGTTTAAGGAACTCCAACTCGACAGTGAGCAACGCAAGGTTGAAATTCTCGGGAGGAACAAACCTGGAATTGTAATTCAAATTCACGAGGGGAAAAAAAGAGAGAAGAAAACAGGAATTGAAAAGAAAGCTCAAAATCAATTCTAAAAAAAAAAAAAACCAAAAGAGAATGCGAAGAGCTAAAACCTAGAAACGGAGATGGAATCGCCGCTGGAAACTCTAGCGAAACGGCGCTGGACAAGGTTCAGGCCGATTTTTCCCGGCGGGATATCCTCGTGAGCCGTACAACACTTCCGTTAAGGAAAATCACAACCGTCGCGAAGACAGTTTCTCAATAAACTAATTAAAACATAAAAGAAAATAACCGTCGCGAAAATAAATAAATAAAAAGTGACGAGGGGAAGAACGGAAGTAAGGAAGGATATTTGAGGGAGAGGACGAAGGAGTCGCCGACGGATGCGAGGTAGAGCTTATCGGACGAGGCGCCGGGGACGAAGAACCCCGGGAGATCGGACTTCGAGCAGTAGGCTAAGTTCGTAACGGCCAGCAACTGCGACGGGGTGTTCGCTACGGTCATCATCGTGACCGGCCCGGACCCGAACCTCCCCGCCATTGATCGATCTCCCTTGTACTTTCCTTTTCTTGTTTCCGGCGGTTCTCTTCTCCGACGTGGAGATAGGTTGCCGGTGAGCCGAGGCGAAGAAGCTGGAGAGGAAACGGAGATTGGGAGGAGGGACGGAGTGTGAGAAGCTTTACCGTAGCGGTTAAGTTTTTTTTTGTTAAGTGAAGTTTGTTATTAATAGAATTTATACTACCGTAACACAACTCAAAAACCCTACCGTCGGCTATAAGGAACTCCATGTTATATCGTAGCGGTTAAGTAAAAGTCTAAAAGACCGTTCCAATTGCATTAAGATCTACGTGATCTTTTAAGTTAACACTAATTTCTATTAGTCTCTCATTTAATAAAATTTACTTGATCATTTTCTGACAAGTTTATTAAACTCTAATATTTAGAGTTTAGCCCTAAGATATGGTGACTCCAGATAATATGATATAAGTTTTAAACTCAAAATTTCTTTAAATAAATCTGAATTTCTTACTATCGGCAATGTTACATATTACTATCAAAAATGATTCACAAGACCATTCTGGAAAAAAGGCAGCAACTGATTGGCTAGACGACCACCAATAAGCTGGGTTATGATATGAGCTGACGACATACACTACATATATTCGTACTAGACTCCCAAAGTGTTGCATTAAGATGACAACATCATCTTCAGATAATGCTTTGTTAAATTTTATTTATCCAAAAAATAGTTAAAATAAACAAAATAATAATAACTTATCTAAGAAGTAAGGTTATTTAGATAGTTATTATTTTAAAATTAAATTTTGATAATCTTTCGAGAGATTCTTTCGTTTTGTCCCAAGATGTTTTGTCAACTCGCATGAAGTGATTCTTCCTAGACGACCAAGTTCGCTATTGAATTTATTTATTTGCATATTGATTTCGCGCGCCTTAGAAATTTGTTTTTTCCCCTAGTAATTTCTCTTTGGTTTCGGGGTTACGGGCCCAATCTTGGTTTTGGATGTTGAACATGATCTGTACGTAAAGTCTAATGATGTTGATGCATTAGTTAATTCAACATGCTTTTGTAAATAAATTTACATATTCAAAATTTGAATTTTTGTTGTTGATTCTTAGGGAGGACAATTAAATCTTTATTATTAGTGTCTATCCTAATCCAGATCCGAAAGATCTAAAATATGTTGACTTTGACTGAGTTTAGACCCGAATCCTACCCAGATCCTTATTTAAAAAAAAGATAAGGATAAGGACATAGATCTTGCCCTCATCCTACATGAATTTTTTAAAATAATATTGAAAAATATATTTATATATTAATTACTAAACATAATATTAAATTCTCCAACTTCGAATATTTTTTTGGATTTGCATGTTTTGTTTATTTAAATTGATTTTTAATGAATGATTTGGCATTCACATTTTTAGTGCATCTTTGCTATTTGTGAATATCAAATGATAATTTATTTTAAAAAAATAAATAATTTTTAAATAACGCAGACTCTTGAATCACCCTGATCTCGCTTGATTTTTTAGGACTCAGATCTTACCTGAATTTTTATTTTTAAAAAGGATAAAAATAAACATTTGGTCCTTTCAATCCTACCCCATCCTCTCCAATCCATCGCCATTAAACACAATTTTTCTACCATTTAAGCTAGTTCTCAACAGCTTGGCCCTTTGGGCTTTTCCCTATTATCATCCGGCCCTCTGATCACCTATTAGAAAGATTTTCCAATTCGTCTTTTGGAATTTCCATTCCCGCATAAAATTCTTGTTTGGGACAATTCAAAAATAGAAGAAAGTTTTTACTAACGAATCGATAATCAAATTAAATTTCATTGTCGCCCGTTGTAACATCACAAAGGACGACAGGTATCGGGGGTATCGGTCGTCGACCACCTGAAGAAGACCCAGACACCATTTCTCTCACCACCCCCAGCTGTCTAAAACCCTAAAAAGACCAAAACCCAAACCCCTCCACCGCCACCGCCCCACGAAATGGCCCAGCGCCGGTGCCTCCAAGCCCTAGCCCGCCGAGCCATCCCTCTCCTCTCCTCGCCCCCTCCTACTCATCTCATCCCTCTGGGGCCCACCTTCTCTCGCCTCACTCCCAACCACAATCCCGCCGTCTTCTCCCCCAAGTCCTTCCTCGGCGCTCATTTCTCCGGCCATCATTTCTCCTCCGCTCCTCCTCGGGGCGGCGACAGCGATGACGAGGAAGAAGAGGGCAGCGAAGGGGAGGAAGGCGAGTGCGAGTACGAGGAGGGAGCCGCGGTGGCGTCGGGCCCGGTGAAGGAGTACACGGCGGAGGAGAAGGAGGCGGAGGCCGCCGCTATCGGGTACCGAGTGGTCGGGCCCCTCCAGCCCAACGACCGCGTGTTCAAACGCTACGAGCCTGTCTTCGCTGTGGTTCAGATTGGATCACATCAGTTTAAGGTGAGCAATGGGGATAGCATCTTCACGGAGAGGTTGAAGTTCTGCGATGTTAACGACAAGGTAATCGTTTTTTTGTCCGGTGATCTTGGTTCCTGCTCGGCTTTTTGTGATTCGATGCGTTTAGTTTAGGATGCTCGGAATGTAATCGTACTGGTCACGTGTTGGAATTGATGGAGATAATGTCTTGGAAGGCCGCGTTTTTGGGAACTGTTACTGATAGCCCGAAGGACGTAGTGAGTGGCGAATGGTTTATCATTTGGTTGGTATTGTTTAGTTGATAGGAGTCTCCGTGAACTTTCGATATGGGAACTACACCTTTGCGTATTGGGTGGTGATCCTAGGAGTTAAAGGCTCTATTTTGACCCAAGTCAAGGTTACGGGGAAGTTGCAAAGTGGATATTGGGCTACTGCTAATAATGTGAGAAGCAATCCGGTCAGGCTTTGTTTTGCATGAGCCTCTTATGCTTGAGAAGAAGTCCACTTTCTAGATGCTGTATGTGTGTGACAATATTCTCTTAGACTAGTTGCAAATGCTGCAATATTTTCTCTGGCTTGCATCTCTGTATCTTTGCGGCGGGCCTTCGTTCAACCATCTGTTATAGGTGCAGCTATGCATATTCTTTCTAGCTTTGAGATTGTGGCCTGCCTGCTGTATATGCCTTGAAAAGCTCGAAATAGCTTCCTACATTATAAACCTCTCGTTAGTGTATGCATTTCACTCATGCATGGATCTGTCCTTTGCAGATAACTTTGAACAAGGTACTGTTGTTGGGATCAAGTACCCAAACGATTATTGGTAGACCTACAGTACCAGATGCTGTTGTTCATGCAGTTGTTGAGGAACACGTAAGTTTGACTTGCTCTCTCTCTCATGAGTGCACATACAATATTTGAGTTAGTGTAATGATGAATGTACATGCAATGACCTCCAGGCAACCAAACATGATAGCTAGCCTTGTCTTTTTTAATCCTCAAAGTGAAATGTTTGTGCTGACTTGAACATGTTGAAGGATATTTGCCCAGCTTTTTTTTCCCCTTTTATGGAAACAGATTTTGAAAATCTGAGCTGTTTCTGATGAGTTTGGTTTCACAAATTGAGTTTTCATACGTATATTTGCACATTCCTTCATTTCATGATAAATGTTAATTGAAAGGGACATCGATTTTCCTGGGAAAATATAAGCATTTGCTCATGGAGAACAGAGCAATCAATTGTTTTTTTTATTAGATGTGTATTTGAAGTGTTGAGAATGACCGGAG
Organism: Hypericum androsaemum; assembly: GCA_963995505.1. Classification (NCBI taxonomy): domain Eukaryota; kingdom Viridiplantae; phylum Streptophyta; class Magnoliopsida; order Malpighiales; family Hypericaceae; genus Hypericum; species Hypericum androsaemum. The sequence goes on from OZ023192.1 coordinate 13,457,795, forward strand.
TGAACTAATGTTAGGAACGGAACGTACACTACTTTGTGCACCAAAATCGAGTCTGCCCCCATTTCCATGGATACGAGCTCCCACTGTTATCGATTAGTTAATTGTTGCATTTTCTTTTCTCTTTATTCTGTTCTTGATATATGCTTGTACATCCTGTTCTTAGGCTAATATTTCGCAATTGTTGCTTATTCTACTTGTATCAGGCATTGGATGCTAAGGTTATCATATTCAAGAAAAAGAGAAGGAAGAATTATCGTCGAACAAAAGGACATCGCCAGGTATATCAAAAATTGGTTTTTGCGTTATTGCATTTGGTTTATTTGATCTCCTGACCGTTTTTCATTCCATTATTAATTTGCAGGAGTTGACTCAATTGAGGATAACCGATATTCAAGGAATTGAAAAGCCGAAAAAGGTTGCTCGGACCAAGCCTAAAAAGGCAGCTCCTGTGGAGAAAGAAAAGGCTGCAGTTGCCGCTTAAATGATACTCAAGCCTCCTTATTTTTATGGCTCCTGAGGGCGCTTTTGGCAACTTCACAACTCCTCAATGCAGACGGATGAGGACTGTCTCCTGCTCAGACACTGTACATTTTGGATGCCAAGTGGGGTGGTGACCCAATCGTCGTAACAGATACCGGTTGTATGATCGGTATGCTGAGAATAATATTCTTCTCCGTTTCAGCATTCTTGTAGAAGTTATCTGTTCCAGATAGAGCTATTGGTTTTTCTCAAACTTCCAGTTACCGCTAAGAATTTACCATCATCCGGCTTGACATAATCACCACCTGTTAGAGATTTCAAAAGAGTCGTGTTCAGAAGATGACACGAGTTGCTCTATGAAATGCCATTTTATACTGCTAGTTCTCTTTCATTGTGACTGGTTACTGGGTATGGTTGGGAGTACTTTTCTTGCGACCGGCTATCTTTTTCTGCAGATATGGCTTTTAATCTTGCAGGCTGCTGCATCTACACGTTTAATCATCAGCAGTCTCTATTTTGATCTCTATCACAGTAAGTGACGATTGAACGTTCTAAGACGCGCCCTGGTTCGTAAGAAACTAGATCTCATATGGGCTCCAACGCCCATTTTCTTGGTAAGAATGGTCCACCATAACCAGGATTCGGAAATGGAGTTGTTACATTATTCTTATCCTTTGTTTCTGCACATGTATTTGCTGCAGAAAACTTGAGGATTGAGACAATGACTTGGCATCCCATTGACTCTCTCCAACTAACGGCAGTGCTCCCCATTGATTATGCAGATAGTAAGATCTGGGTATATTATATGATTAAAATTGCGGGCCACTTGGATCAAACTGGCATGGTTTGTTCTAGGTTAGCTAGATGTTGTACGTTCATTTTCGAGAATTTAGCAGTGTTAAAATATAGTATGAATATATATGATATCATTTTATTACATTACCATTACCAAATGTGAACATAAATTAGTTGACCTTGTAACGATAATATGATCACCCTTCACAAAAACAAACTAACCCTAAACATGTTTTAGTATTCTCTAGAGCCCTTTGTTTGACCCCAAGTTCCTTGCAGTTATGATTGTCGAAAAAGAACTTGCCAATCTCAATACTTTATCCACTTCACAATATCATTCCGATTTGACATTTGCTATTTACTATTTTGACAAAACTCCAAAGTTTGCTCAAATTCGTCAAAGCCATGTTCATTATCTTGTTGACGGGGGGGATTTTATTGTTGGACAAAATTTTGCATACAGACACGTGCCTTCTATTTAGCTAGTGGTTTTTCCTTAAAAAAAAGCTAGTGGTTAAAATTGCTCTTTCTTTACATAGTATCTCCTGTCATACTTCAATTAACTACTAATTAAGAGTAAACCTAATAAATGATTATAGCTTTTTGTGATGTAAAGTGTATATGTTAATAAGAAAGTTACTTATTAAAAAGAAAACTACTTATAAAAAATGACCATAGCTTTTCTCGATTGACCAAGTGATGAACAATTATGATTTCTTTAAACAACACAACAAATGGAAATTTTGTTAATAAAGCTAAATCCGACTGTTGTTTAAGTTGTTCTTGAACGTCTATCTAATATTTGGCCATTCAACTCCAATGTTTTGCAATTTTGTCTTTGTTGGAACCCTTGAAGTATCCCTTTCAAAATTTAAGAAGAAAATTTCAACATATTATAGCATATTCCGGTAAAATTTATAGCTAAAAAGGAAAATTGTAAGTAAATATCTTTTATAACCCTACTTCAACTAATAAAAAAATACAAATCAACTCCAAAATTTTATTTTCAGTTTAATATGTTTCCTTTAACTACAAAAAATAGAAATTAAATTCATTTCTAAAAAAAATTGATTTCAAACAATCTCTAGTGGTTCAGGCATAGCAAATGAAGCTAGTGATCATGGGCCTGCTCAATTTAGGCTTTATCAATTTCGAGGTTAGTGGATCGAAAAGGCATTCCAATATTTTAGCATGCACTAGCTAGATGTGATAAGCCACCACAATTGTTTTTTCTTTTTATCATTTTTTATGCATTAAAGAAAGGAAAAAATTCAGAATTTTTAAGGTTTGATACATGTATTCGGAGGTCTAATTATTAGTTACTTAGTACCTGAATTTTGAAAAATCGAATTCGTTAATCCCTAAGATCAATATTCATCTCGAATGACACATAGGATTACTAAAATAACCTTCATTCACTTTAAAATTTCAAAACTACCATAAAATGTATTAATCTCCACTTCTGAATAAAAAATCCGCACCCTGTAAAAAAATTTAAGTCTATCCAAATGACCTTATCTAACCCAATCAGTTAACCATTTTAGATAATCCAAATCATGTGTTAATCAATTATTGAAGTTGGTTTGGTTTGTATGAACTTTGTGCTAGTCGCATTTTTTAAAACTCCGAAATTCGCCCTTGGAAACACCCTCCGTGCAACAACGGGTGTGTTTGTTGAAATAGATAGGAGGGGTCGATAGTAGATTTGGAGTAGAAAGTACAATCTATCTGAACATAATAGATTATGTAGATTAAAAAAAATAATTAACTAATCTACTATCTACTAGTAGATTGAAATAACTACATAATCTACTATTTCACCAAACAGATAGATAATAATTTCAAAATATTTTATTTCTAATATACATCAAATTAATTATATCTATTTTTTTATTCCAAAAGTCATCTAACTGAACATTAAATATTTTTAGAATAAAATTCTCAATAATACTTTCAGATTAAAAAATTGTAGTAATTATTTTAAAAATATCAAAAAGAATAAATACAAAATTAACAAATAATTTTTTCTCATTCACAATATATTTTATAGTATGCGTATGTTCATAAATAAAAATTAAATTATTAAGTATATATGAAATTAAATAATATTGTTATTTTTATTCTATTTTTAACAAATATGAATCTTTACTAGATAGTTGTATATTATACGTTTGATCAAATTTTTTTGATGTTAGTTATATTATATAAAAAAATATTTCAAACAAAAAATTTACAAAACTAATATCTCTGAAAAATACATTTCATAAATATAGTAAATAACTAAGTTCTTCAATCGTTGAGACATCAATTTAACCAAAATAAGTAATATTAAATTATTACTATTTTAATTTAAGTAAATAATTTAGATTATTTTATTTAAGCTTAATTTAACAATTAATAATAAAATTTAACCAAAATATATAGTCTACTTGTTGTTTGTGGAGGATGGTGTACTTGATTAGGATCTAAGTTGAGGCAAGAGTTTCACTCTTTCTCCGTAAGATGAGATTGCCCCGTATTCAGTGCTTACGGGCTGCGACAATCGTCCCCTGGATACAACGACTTTGTTACTTCCAAGATCGTAGCACAACGAATCTCAAAGTTTCGGCGAACTTTGAGGACTCGAAACTTTCTTGAGAGGGAGGGAGAGAAGAGAATAATTATTGATAATGAATGCTTATGCAATGAGTTACTAGGATGGATTAAAAATGAGGGAGAGAGGCCTATTTATAGGCTACGGAGGGAGTGGAGGCAGGCACTTTCGAGGGGACGCATCCTTTCGGCCAGCTGGCAGGCTGCCCTTCAAGCACCTTTTCGGCAAGCTAGAGACACCCCTTTGCACACTAGATTCGGCCATCCAGAGGCACCCCTTCGCACTCCAGATTTCCTGACAGCCAGAGGCACTCCTTCGGCCAGGCCAGGCCTGCTTGTGACTCTTCGGATGCTCGTGACTCTTCGGTGGACATTCTGGATAATGCCCTTTCGGCCAGCTAGGCGAGTGTTGCACTCATTCGACAGCCTAGCAAACTGCCTGTAGCTCTCCGAAATTGGGCAAAAATCTTAAGGCTCCTCCAGCTCCTCGCGACGATACGTACGTGCAAAGTGTGCCTCAAAGCCCCCAATGTGCCTCAAAGCGTCCAATGCGCCATGCGCACACGTACGTGCACGTGCGTGCTTGTCCGAGTTGCCTTTTCAGGTAGAACATTTAATGTTACACTAGCTTGGACCTCCTCCTTATATACTTGGAAATGTTTGTGCCATTTTCCAATGTGAGATTGGTTTCCTTCTAACCTTGGGCCTTCACACATTGGGCCTCCTTTGTATTGAATTGTCATTTAATTCCAACAATCCCCCACATGAATGATGATTAATGTATGCTGGCACTTTTAAGAAAAGTTTTGATGAGTTATCATTGCATCGAGATAGGTAGCTTGCGACTTTGAACCTTCTCTAGTAAGATATTATCGAATTTACTTGTTGCTCAGTGAACGCGATGTCTTGAACTGGTCAGCTATTATCGAATTTATCGAATTTACTTGCTACTTGGAAATATTTATGCCATTTTCCAATGTGAGATTGGTTTCTCTCTAACCTTGGGCCCTCACACATTGGACCTCTTTAGTATTGAATTGTCATTTAATTCCAACAATCCCCCACATGAATGATGATTAATGCATGCTGGCACTTTTAAGAAAAATTTTGACGAGTTATCATTGCATCGAGATAGGTAGCTTGCGGCTTTGAACCTTCTCTAGTAAGATATTATCGAATTTATTTGCTTCTCAGTGAACGCGATGTCTTAAACTGGTCAGCTTTTTTATGTAAACCAAGACAATAATATTTACACAATGATACCTCTAATATTCTTAGTTCTCACATTGTGACCATGGACCTTATCTTGGATTCATAAGTATTTTTTTTATTTGAAGCGGCCTCACTTCACACTTATATAGGTGATCTCCTATCAAGAGTATTCTGCCATACTCTACCTTTATCTGGTATATGAATCATTAAAAGTGTAGATGCTTAACCTTTGCACACCTCTGCAGGTTAGTACTTGGGCAGCTTCTGAGAATGGGATGAGTTTCAAGTAATCATCTTAACCATCCATAATTTAGTTGTCTCATTGAACCAAGTTTGTGGGATCTCCACTCATCATGGTTGAGTTACAAGTATGAACATTTTTTAATGTGTGGATTTTAACCCCATTCTTCTTACTGCATTATACATTTGATCTCTGTTGATTTCTTTCGTCAAAGGATCAGCTATGTTATCCTTGGATTTCACATAATTAATGGTAATTATACCACCAGGATCAATTGTCTAACACTGTTATGTCTCCTACGAATGTATCAAGACTTATTATTATACATAGTACTTTGTGCTCTCCCGATTGCTGACATGCTATTACAATGTATCAATACAGAAGGCACATGCTTGTTCTAATAAGGAATATCCTCTAGAAAATTTCTGAGCCATTCAGCTTCTTCTCCAGCTTTATCTAGTGCTATAAATTCTGACTCCTTGGTGGATCGAGCTATGCACGTTTATTTAGAGGATTTCCAGGACACAGTTCCTCCACCTATGCTGAACACGTAACCTCTAGTAGATTTGGAGTCTTTAGTGTCCGATATCCAATTCGCATCATTATATCCTTCCAATGCAGCTGGATATCTCGTATAAAGTATGCCATGGTTCAAAGTATATTTTAGGTACTTTAGAACCCTTTCTAGAGCTAGCCAGTGATCTATTCCTGGATTGCTTGTGAATCTACTAAGCTTGTTAACTGAATATGCAATATCAGGGCGTGTACAATTTGTCAAGTACATCAGGCTCCTAATGATCCTTGCATATTTCAGTTGAGATAATGGGTCTCCTCTATTTTTAGCTAAGTGTAGACTCAGGTCTACTGGAGTCTTAGCCGGAGGTTTGTCAAAAGCTTCAAATTTCTTGAGTACGTTCTCTACATAGTGAGATTGTGACAAGATAATTTATTCTATCGTCCTAGAGACTTTGATCCCTAGTATGACATCAGCTAGACCCATATCTTTTATGTCAAAGTTGTTCTTTAACATATTCTTAGTTTTCATGATAAGATCATTACTGCTTCCTATGATTAGCATGTCATCTATGTACAGACATACAATCACGTAAGCATCAGGTGTGCCTTTAATGTATATACATTTCTCACACTCATTGATCTTAAAACTATTTGATATCATTGTTTTGTCAAATTTCTTATGCCATTATTTCGGCTGCTGTTTGAGCCCGTACAATTACGTTACTAGTTTGCATATTTTATACTTTTGTCCGTGGGCAACAAACTCTTCAGGTTGTTCCATATATATCTCCTCTTCCAGTTCTCCATTTAGGAAAGCTATTTTTACATCCATCTGATGTATCTCGAAGTTATAGAGTGCTGCGATGGCTATGAGTACTTTAATAGATGTGATTCTTGTGATCGATGAATACGTGTTAAAATAATCATATTCTTCCTTCTGTTTGAATCCTCTAGCTACCAACCGAGCTTTATATTTGTCGATTGATCTATCAGCTTTGTATTTCCTTTTAAGGATCTACTTGCAACCTAAAGGTTTGCAAGCTGGTGGAATATCTACGATTTTTCACCTGTGGTTTTTCATGATGGACTCTATCTCACTGTTGATAGCTTCTTTCCAGAGAGAGGCATCTAGACTGAACAATGCCTTTTGGATTGTCCTGGGTTTATTTTCTAACATGTATGTCAGAAAATCTGGACCAAATGACTTGGCCGTTCTGGCCCTTTTGCTGCGTCTAGGTTCCTCAACAACATGATGAGAACCTTGAGTAGCTTCATGAGCTCTTTTATTAGAGCTTGGGTCTTTCCTCTCCTTGTTTGGAAAGATATTCTCAAAGAATGTTGCATTCCTTGATTCCATGACCATTCTCTCATTAATTTTAGAGTTTTCAGACTTATGCACTAGAAATCAGTATGCGCTATTATTGTAGGCATATCCGATAAAGATGCAGTCAATGGTCTTGGGTCCTATTCTCACCCTTTTAGGCAGAGGTATTTCTATCTTAGCTAGGCACCCCCTCAGTTTAAGGTGATCGTAGGAAGGCTTTCTCCCTTTCCATAGTTCATATAGAGTTTTGTCCCTTTTCTTGTGTGGTAATTTATTTAGAATGTGGTTAGCTGAGAGCATAGCTTTCTCCCATATATTCTGGGGTAAGCCCGAGCTAATCAACATAGCATTCATCATCTCCTTGAGAGTTTGATTCTTACGTTCAGCTACGCCATTTGATTGAGGTGAGTATGGTGCAGTTGTTTGATGAATAATGCCATTTTGTTGGTAGAATTCCTCAAACGGAGCTATATATTCTCCCCCTCTATCACTTAGAATCATTTTAATTTTATTGCTAAGTTTATTTTCAACCTCATTCTTATAACTTTTGAAGGCTTCGAAAGCTTCGTCCTTTCCCTTCAAGAGATATACGTAGCAGCATCTTGTGCAATCATCAATAAATATGATGAAATATTTTTTTCCACCTCTAGTTTGCACGTGTTTCATATTGTAGACGTCAGTATGAATTAACTCTAAAGGTGTTATACTTCTTTCCACTAAATGGAAAGGTGCTTTGGCTATTTTTGCCTCAACACATACTTCGCATTTATCTTTTGGGTTAAACTCAAGTTTAGGCAATAAATTTAAACTTACCAATTTTCTTAGTGAGCTTAAATTTATGTGTCCTAATCTATCATGCCATAAGTTAGAACACTCAGCCAAGTAAGAAGAACTAACAACTTTATTCTGGCCCTCAAAGACACGTTATACAGTTATTATATTCAACTTAAAGAGTCCCCTATCTAGGTAATCCTTTTCTACAAATGTACAAACTTTGGTCATTACAAGCTTATCAGCCTCAAAAACTAGCTTCAGCTCAGCTTTGCTTAACATGGAGCCGGATACTAAATTCTTGCGAATGTCTGGGACATGCAGCACATCCTTGAGGGTCAGCTCTTTGTCCGAGGTCAGCTTCACAACCACCTTACCTAGTCTGACTACCTTGGAAGTTGCAGAGTTCATAAACAGTTTCCGTCCTGTGATCGAGATATAGGTCGAGAACATCTCTTTGTCTGAGCAGATGTGGCGGGTTGCCCCTGTGTCGACGAACCACTCTCTTGGGTTATCCACCAAATTAGCTTCAAACACTACAGCGGATAGATCTAACTCAGACAGGTCTTCAGCCAAATTAGCTTTCTCACGATTGTCCTTCTTTGGTATATGATAATCTTTTACCATATGACCGGGCTTGTCGTAGTTTAAGCAGTTGCCCTTTATTTTTTTGGCCTTCTTCTGCTTTGGCTCTTGCGTCTCTTGCGTCTCTTGCTTGTTGTCAGATTTCTTCCTCTTCTTGTCGATACCACCTTCAGCGAGATGTACTTTGGCTTTAGAGTTGGTCTTGTTATTCTTGACTTCGGACTTTCGGTTGTCTTCCTCAATCCTCAGTCTCATAATCAGGTCCTCAAGGCCCATATCCTTCCTCTTATGCTTGAAGCAGTTCTTGAAATCCTTCCACAGGGGTGGTAGCTTTTCAATCAGTACTGCCACTTGGAAGGACTCACTCAGTTGCATTCTTTCGGTATGAATCTTATGCAAAATCAGTTGCAACTCTTACACTTGGTCTATGACCTTCTTGGAATCAACCATCTTGAAGTCGAGAAATCTCTCGACGATGAATTTTTTTAACCCGGCATCTTCCGTCTTGTACTTCTTCTCCAGAGAATCCCACAATTTTTTTACAGTCGTGGTTACCGCATAGACCTTGTAGAGGGTGTCGTCCAATCTATTCAGGATATAGTTACAACATAGGAAGTCGCTATGACTCCAAGCATCGAGAGCGTTGATCTTCTGTTGATCAGCCTCATTTTCTACCACCTTCGGAGCCTCTTCCTTCAAGAATCAGACCAGGTTGAGCGTTGTCAGGTAGAACAACATCTTCTATTGCCACCTCTTGAACTTGGTGCCATTGAACTTTGCCGGCCTTTCAGCGTGGACAGTTCCTGGGACCTTGGTACTGGTGCCTGAGCAGAGCTTAATGATGACATCTTCAAGTACACAAATCTCGTCTTACGATTGTTGTTTGTGGAGGATGGTGTATTTGATTAGGATCTAAGTCGAGGCAAAAGTTTCACTCTTTCTCTGTAAGACGAGATTGCCCCGTAATCAGTGCTTACGGGCTGCGATAATCATCCCCAAGATACAACGACATTGTTACTTTCAAGATTTATGCAATGAGTTGCTGGGATGGATTACAAATGAGGGAGAGAGGCCTATTTATAGGCTGCGGAGGGAGTAGAGGCAGGCACTTCCGAGGGGACGCATTCTTTCGGCCAGCAGGCAGGCTGCCCTTCAGGCACCTTTTTGGCCAGCCAGAGACACCCCTTCGTACATCAGATTCAGCCATCTAGAGACACCCCTCTTCGTACTCCAGATTTCCTGAAGGCCAGAGGCACTCATTCGGCTCGGCTAGGCCAAGCCTGCTTGTGACTCTTCGGATGCTCTTGACCCTTCGGTGGACATTCTGGATAATGTCCTTTCGGATAAGTGCAAAGTGCGCCTCAAAGCTCCCAATGCGCCATGCGTACACACATGTGCGCACTCGGATATGTACGAGTTGTCTTTCCATGTAGAACATTTAATGTTACACTAGCTTGGAGCTCCTCCTTATATACTTAGAAATGTTTGTACTATTTTTCAATATGGGATTGGTTTCCCTCCAACCTTGGGTCTTCACATATTGGACACTCCCACATTGGGCCTTCCCACGTTGAATTGTCATTTAATTCTAACACTACTAATTTGAATCTGCTATCTGCTAGCTGATTTTACCAAACACATTCTTCAATCTGCTATCTGCTATCTGCTAAGAATTAGCTATCTACTTTCTGTTATCTACTATCTACTAAGAATCAGCTATTTACTTTCTGCTATCTGGTCTCAATCTATTTCACCAAACGGGTCCAACATCTTCACACAAATATTCCTTGATCACAGTCGCGACCATACCTGCAAGCAAGTAACCCACAAAGCAAAGACTCCTTGCGACAAAAACAAAACCACTGCATATGTTACGTCCTCTGTTCTATATCCGATGTTAGAACTTCTAACTAGCCTTCACCACACACGATTGTATGCCAAGGTTCTCCAAATCCCAGGTATCTAAAATCATAAATCCTGGGGAGGGGTATGTTTATGATGATTTGGGAGTTCTGAAATAATGGAGGGGTATTTTGATACTCTCACATGTCATTTAAAATAAAAATTGATCCTAAGAATTAACGAGTTCTCAAAAGTCAATGACTACTTAACTAATAGATAAACCTCCCGGTACAATATATCAAACCTTAAAAACTTCTTTTTTGGTAAAAGTATTGTTCCATGTAATAAAACGATACACAGTACAAGTTGCCTCAGGCCATAGTTGCGAAAGAAAGCAACCACTAGCGAAAAACCTCAGAGACTTCAGAGTTTTTCCTCTAAAAAAATGGATAATTGCCTCGAAATACGAATTTTGTTATGGTTATACCAATTGATTTTTGAATATTCATTAAGATTTATTAAGATTCGGATTAGATATGATCTTTAAAAAATGATATATATTTTTTGAAAAATGCTTAACATTATTGAGCTCGAAGACTAGAAATGATGCATCTTCATTAAGATTCAGTTTTATGCCATTTCTTGTGTGCTTTTCACATGCCGGTCATATACTGGATCTTCTATAAAAAAATCATATAATGGATCCACTTGCATCAACTAGAGAGCCTCCCAGAGCATTTTCTCTTTTCATGATATAATTTAACATTTACGACCCAAAAGAAATTGAGTGCGAGCTAGCATAATCATGCTTAACCTTGTCCCCTTCCTTTTTTTTAATTTCCCATTAAAATTTTGGTTATCCTTGTCATGAGACCTCCATTAATCAATATTCTAGCATATATACATATACATATATATACATACATATACATATACATATATATATATATATATACTACTCGCTAGATAAGATACGAGTGAGTGCTTTGAAATAAATACACTATTTAACAGAAATTAAATTTCTTATTATGGTTTGAGCTTAAGTTTTTTTATTAGTTTAAATACCTAGTATGCATATACTACTGTGCCGACTAATTCAATTTCGAATCGAGTGAGATTTTTTTTTAAAAGTGATAAAATTCTCGTGATAAATATTGAACATTGACGCGTTCTCAATGTCTCGAGTTCTAAAACGGTAGGAAGAAATTATTCTCTTCTTTCGGTCTCCATCTGAAGCAAAGCTGACGGTGGTTCGCAAACCCAATAAGGATTTTGGCATCTTAATTTAGGGTAAACAGGATCCATGTTTTCTGTTGTACATCATACGCGAAAAGGGAATCTTGATTTTGTCCATTTAGGAGAATCTTCTGGGAATATACCATGAATTTTTTTAGGAGCAAGCTGGCCAGCTACGTGCATAAATTATTTGGTGACACATAATTGTCTCATGTTTCTTTTAGAAAGCTTGTTGAGGTCTGTCCATCTGCCTATTTGTTATAAGTAAATTTATCTCATTAATATATGCATAATTACATATATGCAATGCATTGCATGTTGTTAAATTCACTCGAAAACGAGGTTACAGCCGCCACTTAATACACCTCTGAATACAGAGAAATTAAGTGGCGGCGCTAGGTGAAATGAGAGTCTGCCTCCACTTAATTATAAAATAGTTATTGAAATTTAATATTTTTTTCAATTTAACCCTACAGAATTTTATGTGCACTCACTAAAATTGCATTTATGGAAAAAGTTTTCATTAATTGAAAATAATTGAACATGTTTGTCTAAAAAAAATTCAAGGTTTCAGCCGGATGGAGCCTTTGAAATGTGACAAAGTTTTTCTAACAAAGTTTTTCTTAAAAAATATTTTCTTTAAAAAAAAGTTTTAAAAAACGGCCGCACAGATAATTTCAGAGAAGGCAAATAATTAATAACGAACGCTGTAATATAATAGACAAAAAAACTGAATTTTAGAAAAATCAGGGCATAATATGAAGCTTATCTATTTTTGTCTGCACAAGCAGAATCGTCTAATTTGGTAAAGTTGACAATGAAATGTTACGTTACAGTTTATACAATCCTTAATTAGATATCCCATCACAAGGAACGTTCTTGTCATAATGACCACAATATCAAAAGCACGTTCTAAATAATCCACCAAAATAACGCTAGAGTTACTGAATATTTTGATCAATTGATAAAAAATTTATTATAGATTAATAAGAGACCACACTTATTTATGAAAAGATAGTATAGTAAAAATGCGTAGATAAACGTTATCATCATTTTCGTGATAATATTTAATTTGTATTTGAATTAGTCAAGATTTGAATTTTGATATGTAAATCGAAGGTTTGAAAAGGAAAAAAAATGAAAGAAGAAGATTCTCAGTTTTTTCATGCCACAATCGTCGGTTAAAGGAACAGAATTTGAAGTTCTCAATTTTATTTTACCAGAATTACAAAAGGTTGGTGTAACATCAAGCTCAGATGATTATATTTTGAAGCTTTCATTGTTTATGTGCATGCTCTCGCCTATATATGTAGTTTAAGATTATTTTTACATTTTGTGTCAGATTCATAATTGAATAACCTGATTAATTAAGATTTACCCTTTCCTTGTTTGTCTGTTTTCTAATTTATATTTTAAAAATTACTTATTTGTACTAAGAACATTTTTGTTAATATTTTGGTTTGTCGACCAAAATATCAAAGGGGATTCAAACTACTAGTTGTTTACCAATAGGAGTTAATTCAAGCAAAAATTTTGAATTTTTTTTAATGAGATTCGAGCTTATCAATGAAAAATAATATATTAGTTTTTTTTGTTACTAACAAATATTGAGTCATGCAAGGTTAAACTTAACATTTTCTCCGAAAATACTACTGAATATTTGGTTTGGTAAGCCACCATATTTATTTATTTTTTAAGGCATATATTATTAATCATCATGGTATATACATCATACTTAGTATGATATTCTCCTTACTATGTTAAAACGGGATTGTAACTGTCATCTTTGTCAAAATCTTACAACATTTAGAATAGGAAAAAGCGCACTTTAGTTTACAATAATATTACGATTTTTGTATTCAATTCATGTGGTTTAAAATATTGAACTCACTCCATGTGGCCTTTGGCTTGGCCTTTCCTAATCTGTTATAAGAATTTGGCTGAACCGACTCTTAAACAAGCATCTTATATTCGAACTTGTAATTGGGATGGGCACCGAAAGAATGCCGTTAAGATCGTGACAAGTGCAAATTTGTAAGAAAGTGGGAGCTTTGGCAATTTAATACTATTGGGAATCGCCAACCTTCTCAAAAGAAAAAGTGCACGCTTGTGTTGTGTATATCTGATGCATGCAATCCACTCTGCTCAATGATTGGGTAGATTAATGAAAAAATTATGCTCAGATTTTTGTAGTTTGGTTGTCCTCTCTCTAGGATTCTTGCGTTTCTAAAATCTATGTTGACGTCTCCCGTATTTGGTTTTAGAAACTCTCGGATCTCTAACTGACGTCATCAACTCTTTTTTTCATTTTTTGTCATGAAAATGATTATCATACATTACACATCAACATTCAATCTTTTTTCCCCGACCCCGTCCCTCTCAAATTCCAATAAAAAAACTCTTTCTCCGGTCAATTAAAACCGTCGACGGCAAGCACCAATTGCACAGAACCCAAAACCCGACGAGCCCGACCGAGGAGAGGTGTCCACCAACGACGACGCTGTTCCGTCGGTGGGAGCTGTAGTCTTCACCATTTGGCTCAAAGCGGCCGTCATGGACGACGAGACCGACGACGGTCGGCTGAATCTTCATCGGCGAACAAACCTAGAAATCTTAATCGACGAACAAACCCAAAAATCTTAATCGACGAACCCAGAGAAACCCAAGGAATGCCGTCGCCCCAGTTCCCGATTCCCAACCTACTTCCCCGACGAAGAAATACCAACGTCGTGAGCAAGTTGCAGACCTTCTTCCCGTCCCGATTCCTGTCCTCTGGAGCAAGTCCTCGACCTGCTTCCCATCCCGATTCCCGTCCCGACGTCGTGTGCAAGTTCTCGTCGCGTCCTCGTGAACAAGTTCCCAACCTGCTTCCCGTCCTGTCCCGTCCCGTCCCATCCTGTCGTTGTTCCTTGTCCGCTGGTTTTTAATTCCTTGTTCTCGTAGCTGGTTTTTAATTCGTTTCTAATTAGTTGCTGTAATTGATTTGGTTGAAGTTAAAATTTGAATCTGAAATGACACTTCGTCGAAGTGGGGACCGGGAGCGCCTGGATTGTTGGATTTTTGATGTTCTTTAGGTAGAAGGATGAAGATGTTAAGAGGTTAGAGATGATAATTTGTTTAATTTTTTGTTTAGGGGTATAAAGGTCATTTCTATGATAAAAAAGGTACTGACGTCAGCCAGGGACCTGAGAGTTTCTAAAACCAAACTTCGGGTTAGGAAGGATTTTAGAAACGCAGAGACTCTAGAGGGAGGGCGGCCAAACTAAAGGGACCTGAGCGTAATTTTTTCTAGATTAATTGATGAGAGATTGTTTTATTTTAATTAGAACTATTTGACGTGATACCTAATTTGAAAAGAACGAAAACATAATTATGCTAAAAGTCGTGTTTTTAAAAAGGCAGTCTGACCAACGGTCAGATCGATCAGACTGTGACTCGAAACCAATTCCGGTCATTTGTCACCCTAAACCCACCTCTAGTTCAGCACCGGTCGGATCAACCGGTTTTTCTGCGGTCTAACAAAAAAATTGAAATTTTTTGTTTAAAAAATGATTTTGATTCTTGTACAATAAAATTAGATAATATTGATGACTACATGTTGTTTCAATACTAAATATAGTAAATAATATTTTTTAATTTAAAAAATCTTCGATCTGACTAGCAGTCTGATCAATCGAACACTCGAACCAGTTAACTCAGAGATCGGAAGAAATTGTGGGTCAACCTGGTTGTTTTTAAAACTATGCTAAAATTCACTAAAATTTTCTACTAATTTTAATGATCTAATTCAGCTTAAATCTAGATGGCTGAGTTTACTAGATATCATATGATCAAGTTATTTTAAAGTGAAAAAACTAAAAAGTGGCAATTAGTGCTAGAGGCGTGGCGGAAAAGGACTAAAAAAGAAAAGAGGATTTTTATTTCCTACCCTTTTGTGCCAGTTTAAAGACAAAAGTTCTTGCCTCTTGGCAGGTGGTATATTTATGAAATATTAAATTGCAAGCGTAGCATCCTACAATCCCAAGTTCCACTTATTGCTAATTATTCCACGATTGAAGAAGACCGTAGCATGGGGTAATAGTAGGCAATTTGGTTTTGAATTTAGTCACAATATCAATGTGTTTACTTCATAACGGTGTTAAAACAATTAGAAATAACTTTATTATTATACAATGTTTTTGTTTAATTGATTTTATAAATATCTAAATATCGAGTTTAAGAAGAAAAAACATACGAGGAGCTCAAGGCTAGGCAATATTTTTTAACAAAAGAGGTAGGGAATCACGATTGGAAATTTGGAATTTGGCTTTGCGAAAGTTGTTCACGAATATGATTTATGTGTAGTCCTGATCACTCCTTTAATTTGTTGACATTATACACTTTGGGGCCGGATTGGATTTTGAATTTCCGAAGTTCATAGTGTAATTTTGTTTTTCATCATATATTCAAATTCAAATATTGTCAAAAATATTTTATTTTAGTGTCCCGGAACTTTTTTTAAAATTTAGATTTTGATTCTTCCATGAGTTTAGCATGCATATAATTATGAAAAACAATACATGTAATTTCATTTAAGTATTCACTCTCTTCTTTTAAATGTGGATAAGATCCGACCAGATATTAGATAAAATAAATAAATTCACTATGAATCTTTTACCGTCCATACTCTTTCTTCGAAGTTTCATTGTGCATATAATAGAACAAAGGAAAAGCAGAAAAAAAATACTACTTTAAAATTGTACAAATCGAAACTCACTTAGTAAATGGACCCCAAGGATCAATCGAGAGCCAGAAGAATTTAGGATGGCATTCAGGGCACGTTCAAGGAAGACTATCAAGCAATAGCAAGAGGTGGCACTTGTAATCCACCCAAAAAAGATGAAAAATAATGCGTAAATAATATTTATTTTAGAGAAAAATTTTTTTGGTGGAAATAAGATAGTTAGGAATCAGTCATTTTCATTGCCATGTCTGTTTAAAGCTTTTTTTTTAATTTGCCTTTTTGTTTAGTTAGTGGATCGGTGGCGTTAGACTAAACCACTCAACCAATGGGCACTAATCTTAACCTAATATTGAACAAAGTTATGGTAGCTCTTTAGCTTTTCCATGTTAATGTGTCTGCCTAAGTATGATTATCATTTTTAAGAAGTAAAGTTTATTCATAATAATATTTACAACCTACTTAGTGTTAAATTTTTTCTTACGAAAGTCGGCCTCATCAAAACTTTACTATGATAAAATTTATTGGGAATAAATTACGATAGAGAAATAATACTTGATAGAAAAAACTCTATCTTAACATTATAATCGCTAGAATTAATTCTACAACATCACCGAACTAATTACATAGTATCCCGTCAGAACGTTTCATCCCTAACGTGAGTATGATTATCGGTTAAGATTTGGTAACGTATCGAGATAAGACGTATTAAAAATAACTAGAATTTAATGCGCATCAGAACTCAAACTATTTTGAGTGACTGAAGTTGGAGTAACTATTTTAAAATAACATAAATAAAAGCAAATGAGAGAGTGAGAAACCCAGATAGAATTCCTCACTTATTTATCTCATTCAAAATCGTGCAATCTCGCATTGCTTGTAAGTGATAAAGAAAAGAACTCATCTCCTTCTTTTTTATTATCTTCCTCGAGTATGTATTAAATTGAATTAATGCGATTTCGATTAGTCATCCTTAACTTTTTGAGGAATATTTCATCAGTGGTCGTGAATAACGAAATTCTAACTCTCAATCCAGATGATGTTATCCCGACCTGTAAAGTGCATTAGGAATCAGGCATATTCTTGGCTAGGGTGCATACCAAATATTTAAAAAAAAATCTTGGCTAGGGAGGGATTAAGGCAGATTAGTCCCAATCTAAGCTAGGTCACAAAGACCATGTCATTACCAACTGAAGGATTATATATGTGATTACCAACCATTAAAATGGCTTTGGAATATTAATATGTCTAGAAAAGATGATTGGTTCGTCTAATGAATGATGCTAGTTAATGTATTACTTTCATAAACTAGGCCAATGGCGTCATCTTGCAACTTCGAAATTCACATGTGTAAGTTATCTGATCCATTTTTCTCTAATCGATCAAAATAATTTTTTAACCCGTGAATCGAATACTGTTAGATTCTATTTAAGATTTTCTTTTAACGATGTATTTTTCATTCATGAGACTTCAACCCAATATTTCTTTATAATTTGGATCGACTCTCGAAATTAACTTAGTCTAACTAGGTTTGTACATTTGCATTCCAGACTCGTAAGAATAATCTTTCGGCTAATTGTGAAATTAAGGATAACCCTGTACTGGGTTGAACACAAGTTTTGTTATTCCTTCCTGTAAAGTTCTTTTAGAGGTTAACTGATCAAATTAATTGGGTAATTGGATGGTCCTGCTTTGAATTTTCTAGAGAATTGAACCACTTGTGGCAAAAAATTAGTTTAGCAATTTTATTTCCATTATACATTCTGATTTCATGAAAGTGTGTCCTTTTCGGCCAAAATACTTTTTTTTTTTGCAATTTGATGACGATTACACACTAAGCACTGAAGTCGGTGGAGGCAATTTGTAGACATTTCAAGTAATATTACCAAGGATATTCTCTTCTCTGATATATCGTGTACGGAATGTTTTAAATAAATTATTTTTTGGTTAAAGCAAAATTGTAAATACTCAGGAGCATGCATATATTCTAACTGCTCAATTCCCAAATCATTAACTCAATGTGATACATGGTACTTCTCGAAAATATATGAACTATATATATTCAAATAATGAAATATCCCCATTCTTCTCTAGATGCCTTGGCCAACTTTGACCTAACTCTACCACTTTGGCTATATGTAGACCTGGCCATGAATTGAATCCGATTCGTGATTCGATTCGATTCGATTCGTAAAAAATTCGATTCGATTCGACAATAATTCGATTCGTCAAAAAATTCGATTCGAATTCGTCATGATAAGAATTGAATACGGTTCAAGTTTTTTGTAATTCGTCAAACCAGCGAATTTAATTCGAATTTGTAATTCGAATTCGATTCGTATCAAATTCAAATTTGAATTCATAATTCGAATTCGATTTGATTCGAATTTGAATTCACAAATCGAATTTGAATTATGAATTCAAATTCGAATTCAAAAAGGGGGGGGGAATTTAAAAAAAGGGGGGGGAGGGAATTTAAAAAAAAAAGGGGGGGTAGGGGGCGGGAATTAAAAGGGAAGGGGGGAGGGAAAATTTAAATTTCAGGGGTAAATTATCGTTTTTTTCTTACCATTTTTTTTGTTACCGTTTTAATCCCTAGGTTACCGTTTTTTTACTGTTGGTACTTTTTAAATTTTTTTTTATAAATTCAGAATTTCTTCCCAACTCTATAAATACCACCTCTTATTCTTCAAATTTTACACATTCCAATCTCAATTCTCTACTTCTCTTATTGAAAATTTGAGCTATATAAATTCTCCCTCAAGTTTACTAATTTGAGCTACTTCTCTTATTGTGATATATGGAGTGATCATTGGCAAATACATTCATATTTTGGTGTTACATGTCATTGGATTGATAATGAATGGAATATACAAAAAAGAATAATTGCATATAGAGTTTTTGATGATAATCATAGTGGGAATAATTGTTATAAAATATTGCATATTATTTTACAAGAATATAATCTAGTTCAAAAAATATTTTCAATTTCTCTAGATAATGCAAGTTCTAATAATGTTATGGTTAAAGATTTAGAAATTTTTTGTACACGATTCCGAAGAAAATTTTTTCATATTAGATGTACATGTCATATATTTAATCTTTGTACCCAAGATGAAGTTAAAGCTTTAGACTCTACATTAGGACCAATTAAACAAGCACTTAATTTATTATGGGCTCACCCAAAATTGCTAAAAGATTGGAAAATTTTTTGCAAATTAAACAACATGAAACCAAAACGTTTTCCACAAGATGTTCAACATCGTTGGAATTAATTCGAATTCGAATTCGATTATAATTCGATTCTAATTCAAAAATTCATAATTCGTATTCGATTCGTCTTGTGAAGAATTGAATACGGTTTAATGTTTTAATGAATTCGAATTCGAATAAATTCGATTCGAATTCGTCCAAATTCGAACCGTGGTCAGGTCTAGCTATATGTACATATTCTGATCGGTTTTATGGGTAAGTGTGTTATTTATGGCATCGTTTATAAGGATACAAAATATACTTAGTTTTTTGATTAAATAGAAATATTTTAACATGTTATCAATTTATATCATGTTTTTTTATTTCTCGGACGTCTCTACAAATTCAAAATTAAATTCGTACAAGGTTGAGGTTGAAGAGGTTTCTTTATCATTTTCTTGCGGGATACTGTTTAGTATATTCTGTTCGGTGTCAGGAAGGGTATCTTCTCCACTCAACTGGGACTACTTAAATTCCAAAAAAAAAAAAAAATGCTTGGTGGCGGGTAGTATAATAACGAGTTCCTGCCTTGTAGTTCATAAGTTGATGGATCAATTCTCATCTCTTTGAAAAAATAGAAAAATTTTGTTTGCGAAAAAAATGAAACAAAATTTAAAATCGTATAAAACCTCAAAATTTAAGAATTTAGGCCAACATGTCTAAATTTTATCCGGCAAAACAAAATTTCCCACCGGGAAAAAAGAACCAGGACTACATAAATCACTTCTCCCTGTATCAAATTGGATGCAACTTACAAGTGACAGAAGTAGCCCGCCCACACCCAAAAACCATATCCCACTTTTAGCTAATTGTCAAAAACTCACAGCTCCTAATACTAAATAAAAGCACCAACCCAAGTGAATCCTTCCTTGTAGAGAGAGAGAGAGAGAGGAGAGAGAGAGAGATTTTTGTAATATGGTTTGGAGCTTTGTTGTGTTTCATGGGTTGATGGGTGGGTTTCAGGGTTGGAATTGTTGGCCTCTCTGAAGCCTTCCTTGTTGAGAAATAAAACTTCAATCTTTTTGTCTTCAATACTTTTTTTGGTGGGCTTCTTTGTGTTGGATATGGAAAGATGCAAACTGGGTGGAAGTGTCTTTTTGGCTAGCTCATGTAGTTCCAAGTGTGTTAATGAAGGTTGATGGTTCACCTGCCCCAATTTGAAGCCATGCATGGAAGTTTTAACTGGTACTGGTTTTTACTTGAAAACCTGCAATTCTGAGTTCTTTTTTATGGTGTTCTGGTTTATGTAAATGTTAAGGGCGTTGTTTTAGTTTAATCATGTTTCGAGTTTGAGTTCTTGGGAGAGCTTTGCCACCTTTCAAAGTCTCACCCGGCTTGAATCTGGATTATGTTTCGAGTTTGAGTTCTTGGGAGAGCTTTGCCACCTTTCAAAGTCTCACCCGGCTTGAATCTGGATTAGTTGGTCCAGTGGGTCAAATACCATATGCTATAAACCAAAACAAAAAGCTTGTTTGGCTTTGGGGGTTAAGCCTATAGGAGTTGTTAATATGGGGATCATTTGCTCTCTTATTAGACTCTTTGGACAATTTAATCCGTGTTTAAGCCTTAATTGAGTCACAGCAAATTGTACGCCTTTAGACATGTATTGATGCTTGAGTTTGTTAATGGCTCCAGTGTTCTGAATCTGATGTTGTTTCTGTCCATTTTTTGTAAGGTCTCAGGAACATGAACATCTTGCTGTCACTCCTTAGCTTGCCATATCTGAGTTATGTGTCGTGATTGACCCAGTTTCGTAATCTAATCAGTTGAAGCTCAACTGAATGCTTACTTTTTGCCTGGAAGACAAATGTCGGAGGCTGCGTGTTGCGAATTGTTGCCTCGATCTTGAAGCGATTGTGAAAATTCTTTCTTGGTGATTGACTGATATAGTCGTGTTCGAATTCTAGACTTATGGTCATCAATAAATGGGAATGCCATTTATGGTTCACAAGACTCTTGCTGTTTATTTCCATATGAATCCTATGGCCACTCTTTTACTTTATGTCCTTATCTCCTCGAGATTGTGTACCTCATGACATGCTGTCTCTGGTTGAAGTTTGACATGTTGTTAGCTTTAGAACTCTTGTAATATGTATCCTGCAAATGAGACTAGTTAGCGTCTAACCCGGATTTCTCCTATCTGCAGCAACTTAAAGTGGGTTTTGGCGGTTGTCATTCATCCATCTACGATTCGATCGAGCAGTAAGCAGACTTTCCCAGTTGACAGTTGAGCTCTTTGACTGCGGCTGGGTAATAGGAAGCTTCGCAAGTGGCAGATCTCCTTTGGCATTTATACAGAAAATTTGATCTCCGAGTGGGGGCAAATCTTCTTTGGAAATACTCTGTACATATAGATTTAGCTCTTGGAGCAAATCTCCTTTGGCAAAGTTACAAAGTTAGCTGATCTCTTGGGGAAATTTGGATACAGTTTGTACTGTGGGATAACTCTCTCTACCCGAAGCTGTCCTCTACAACGGCGCAAATCTCCTTCCACTCCAACTGTTTCATCTCTTTCAGAAGTTTACTTTTGGAAGTCTACTCTCAGAAGTTTCTAACTTCAGTCCATTTATTGGGCAAATCTCCTTTGGCATTTGGAGTCCTTGTTGATTCCTCTTATCCCCGTCCTTTGGTAACTCGGGTTTCCTTCTTTGGCTCCCGTTTATCTGTCGGGCAAATCTCCTTTGGCATTAGGCAGCCAGTCGGCTCCTACTTATCCTTTACCAGGCAAATCTATATTTGGCATTCAAGATATCTGCAAGGCATTCCGAATTTTTCGAGAAACCACATACTTCCGAGGTAATCTCTTTCCTTCTTGCTTTTGTACGTCTTTCATTGCATAGATACTTTGATTTGAATTTCTGATGACCGCAAAAAGTTGTTACCTTAAAGATCGCTCCTTTCATAAAACATGCTGATGTCAAGTTCAATATCTGTATGGCGAATTCATCCACATACCTTCAATAGTTGTGGCTTCGGGATTTTCATTCGCTACTTTCCATCGTGTGCTCGTGGTTCTTATTGATGAAAAGAAATGGAAATATGTTCTTGCAGGGATGGATATGCTATCCAGTGATTCTGAGTGGGAGAGCTCCAGTAACAGTGGAAGCAGTGATGATACTGGGGAGCTTGAGTTCCTGTATGGCGGACATGCCGACAACTTATTGTCGAGCTTGGAAGAGACGATTGGCAAAATTGACGATTTCCTCACTTTTGAAAGGGAATTCACTCGAGGTGATATAGTGCGTGCTGTGAGTGGCTCGTGTGAGCAAATGGGCAAAGTCATCAATGTTAACATCCATGTTGATTTGGAGAATGTTCGCGGAAAGACCGTTAAAAATGTTCACTCCAATGAACTTTTGAAGATTCTCCCCATATCAGAAGGAGATTATGTCGTTCATGGGCCGTGGGTTGGGAAAGTGAACAGAATTGTTGACATGGTGAGCTTAGTGTTTGATGATGGGACAAAGTGTGAGGTGCTTGCAACAGATCAGGCAAAACTTGTGCCACTTTCTCCCAATATACTCGAGGATTTTCCTTACTTGTACTATCCGGGACAAAGGATCCAGGTTGGCCTGTCTGCTGCTTCTAGATCATCCGGCTGGCTCTGTGGTACTCAGAAAGAAAACCACAATGTAGGAACGGTTGCTGCGGTGAAAGCTGGCCAAGTAGATGTTCACTGGATTGCATGTGCACTTGTTGGTTGCGAGAGCTTTCCTGCACCTCGGCGTTCACAGGATGCCGATAATCTGATCTTATTGTCATCATTTCCGCACGAAAATTGGCAGCTTGGCGAGTGGTGCACGCTTCCTGTCAAGGATCAGACTGTTTTCAAGGGGTCCATCCTTGAAATAATGAAAAAGCACCATAACCTAGGGAAAGGATTCAGCAAACAAGATTGTCATCCTAACCTCGAGGATCTCTTTACAATAGTGAAGATGAAGACTATGGTTGATGTCTTGTGGCAGAATGGTTGCTGCTCTATAGGGTTAGATTCGGAGTCGCTCCTCCCCGTAGATACTGTTAATGCTCATGAATTTTGGCCCGGGCAGTTTGTCCTTCAAAGGTGCACTTCTGACAATCCACATGCTAACGGAAATCAGACCTGCGGTGTTGTCAGCGAAGTGGATGCAAAGGAGCAAACTGTTAAGGTTAAATGGAAATCAAGCAACATAAACGATGTGATCAGTAATCAGGAGGAGGAAATTGTGAGTGCGTACGAACTTGTTGAACACCCGGATTACTCCTTCTGTTTTGGCGATGTGGTGTTCAAAAACACCGAGAGTGTGGCTAGTGGCCGAGATCACATTGATTTCCCATATGATGGTTTCTTGTCCTGCATTGGTTGCGTCACCGGCTTCAAAAATGGTGGTATAGAGGTGACTTGGGCTTCCGGCCAGCAATCGGAGGTGAGTGGTCCTGCTAATTTCTCTGTTTATATGTCATTTGATCTTATGATTTGCATCTCTCTAGATGATACATTATAGTCCTTGGGGTATCTGAGAGTTGAAAGATGAGATTTTTATACAGGAGTAGTTTTCGACAACTTCGTTACGCGTCATGGGGGTAATGGCAATGCTCTTCATGACTCATAATGTTCTTTTCTGTTTCATGAAACTTATGAAGGACATAACTGCTAAATGTTAAAACTTGACCGAATTACTAGATCGTGCCATTGTGCTTAACCTTGAGTGCTTAGTAATTCATACTGACTCGAACATCGTGGTGCAACTTGCAGGCAGCACCTAGTGAAATTTTCCGGTTAAGCAAATACGAAGGTTCAACTTCTCCATTGAATGAACATGAAGGGGAAGAATCACCGAGTGACGTGGTTGATCATGCAAAGCAAGTGTCAGGCCAAACAACCAAGGTATCGTTCCTCGATGCAACAGTTGATTAACATGAATTTGGTAAAGAAACTTGTGTTTTCCTAGCAAAAAGGCTGAAGCATTATCAATTTTTTTAGGACGCTCTACACTACAATGGCACTGGCGAAGAGGCACAGAACAACCCAGAGGAACATACTTTCTTTTTGCTTCCCCAATTCCCTATCGGTTTTTTCAAGGGCATAGCAGCGAGTTTATTTGGATCCTTTTGTTCCACATCAGTTTCTAGCTCGAGTTCAACTGGACCTATTTCTGAAGCAAAGAAAGATACCTGGGAAGCAAGCGCTCCTTCAACAGAAATGCAGCCTTTTCTAGCAGGAGAGGCACCGGGGTGCGAAAAGATGACTTCCAAGGAAGTGGTAAATGAAGTTCAAGAGAATGAAGAATATAAATGTACGTCTTTCGGCTCAAGCTGTGGAAAGTTCAAGCAATTTGATATGGTGGTTGATTGCTCTGACCACCAATTTCTGGACGGCCAAGCCAAGGGCTCGTCCTCGTCTCAGGTCAGAGTTTTATCCGGTTCTCTATCCACTTAAGATATTAAAGGTCCGGTTGGTCACGGTCATATGATTTCTTTCTTTGTATAGGTTAAAAGAGGTTGGCTGAAGAAGGTTCAACAAGAGTGGAGCACTTTGGAGAAAGACCTTCCCGGTGAGCACTTGTAACATGTTCCACGTTAAACACATCACAGGTAGTTTCGCTTTGAACTCATTTCATCAGTAATTTATTTCTTCCACAGAGTCCATATATGTTCGAATCTATGAGGAACGGATGGATCTCCTTCGAGCAGCAATTGTCGGTGCCCCTGGAACTCCGTACCATGATGGTCTCTTCTTTTTCGACATTTATCTTCCTCCAGAATATCCTCATGAACCACCTGTAAGTTATACAATCTGTTCGTGGCAGTAAATTAGTCAGAAGTTTGGTACTTAGCAGGACAGTTCTTTCCCTGTGATCTATCGTGCAGTTGTTGCACTATCGTTCTGGTGGGCTTCGTGTCAACCCTAACCTGTATGAGTCCGGAAAAGTCTGCCTTAGTCTCCTTAATACATGGCAAGGCACAGGGAGCGAAGTGTGGAATCCGGAGAGCTCTAGCATTCTCCAAGTCCTCTTGTCCCTCCAGGCTCTCGTGCTCAATGATAAGCCGTACTTCAATGAGGCTGGCTACGACAAGCAGATTGGAAGAGCGGACGGCGAGAGGAACTCCGTCAGCTACAACGAAAATGCTTTCCTTCTGACCTGGAAGTCCATGCTCTATCTACTTCACCAACCACCAAAGGTAAATATTTTTTCCTGGATTCTCTAGTATGCTGCTAAAATGATTCCATTACATAGCTACAAAAGACGTCTAAACTTCAGTCATATGACGATATTATCAATCCGTTAACACGTCACCGTCTTATCGATCACTGGTGCAGCACTTTGAGGCACTCGTCAAGGAGCACGTTAGGCAGCGCGCTCCCTCCATTCTGTCTTCTTGTAAGGCGTACCTCGAAGGAGCTCCAGTTGCTACTGCATTCAGACATGAACATGCCGACGACGGATCCCAGAAAGGAAGTTCCACGGGGTTCAAAATAATGCTCGCCAAACTCCTCCCGAAACTTGTGGAAACCTTCTCCGACAAGGGCGTCGATTGCAGCGGATTTGCTCCGCCGGAGAAATAACCGGAACCCAACAATCCTCCTCCCAATGTCTCTGTATATACCCCAATAAAATGGCCAAAACCAAAGCCCTTATGTACAATACCATGTGTGATCATGAAGTCATGTAAAATAGAACGGCGAGGGAACTGTGTTTGGGACTGTTGGAATTCTGCAGTTTGCCACTTTGTATTATATCCTTGTAATGTAATATAGCCTGCTTGGTTAATTTATGGTGCGTAGCATGACAACAGATTTCTTAAGAATCGGTGGCTCAAGCTCCCACCCTTTGCGAAAATTGAAAATTTCTTTTTTTGAGAAGGAAAAATTTTGTTTGGGAAGGAAACAAAGTTCAATACCATTTAGAATTTCGAATTTCGAAGTTGAAGATCGGCATTGTTTGGTTTGCTATGTAATAAAATCTTGTTGGCTTGTTTCACCTCTCCGCCTCTTGTCACTCTTCATCTTTAGTGATACTGTTGTTCTAGCTTAACTAAGAATTTTTTAGTTCGAGTCTTAGAAAACACAACATTTTAAATATTTGTTAGAAAAGTTTTGTCACATTTTTGCAATAATGTTCGGATACTCGATGTTCTCCAAAAAATAAATTCTAAAACAAAAGATAAAACTAATTCTAACCAATTGTAATGAATATTCTCTAACGCAAAGATAATAACAAATTTCTAAGATAAAGTGAGGCCGAGATGTAAATTTTGAATTTTTAACAATGTCAACTAAAAATAATGCATAAATGCAAGTCAATGCCTAAAAGATCATGCTTTTGTTCCTAAGTGCATCAATCCTCAATATATGTATTATAGTGATTTGTCTCTTTGGAAGTATCCTTAAAGTACAAACTACAAATGTTTGACTTTAATCCAAAACCCAGTTTGATGCTAATCCTCTTGCTAGTGGTGCACATCTCAGGACAAAAACTTCAACTTCACCACTTTTTGTGAAAAAAGCGTCCGATTTGAAAGTATTGCGGGGACGGTGTCCACGTGGCACGGACGCCGAAAAAAGTCGGATCTTGGACCAAGATCCGACTTTTTTTGTCGGATGACCAAGATCCGACCGTTTTTGTCGGATGACCAAGATCCGACTTTTTTTGTCGGATCTTGGTCGATAATCCTATCCGGTATAAAGTGGATTTCCGAAGGATATCGAGATCCAACTATAACAAGATCCAACAAAAAAAGTCGGATTTCGGTCGGTATAAACACCAAAATCCGACTTTTTCCGTCGCTCACACTCCCGTCCCCGATATCGCCTTCCCGTCTGTCCCGCTCGCCTCGCCGCTCCCGCTCGCCTCGCCGCTCCCCGCTCCCCGCTCCCCGCCCCCGCCCCCGCTCCCCGCTCCCCGCCCCCCGCCCCCCGCCCCCGCTCCCCGCCCCCGCCCCCCGCCCCCGCTCGCCCGCCTCTCGGTCCGGCCCCCGACGTCGTATTAGGTAAATTTTTTAATTAGTTAATTTTTTAATTAGTTAATTGTGAATGTTAGTTAATTGGTAAATTGGTGATGTTAGTTAATTGGTTAATTGTTGATGTTGGTTAATTGTAATTTGTAGATAATTGGTTAAAAAAAATTTGGTCCGAATGGTGCGACCAAAATTTCGGTCTGACCGGTCTGGCCAAAAAATTGATCAGACCAAATTGACCAATTTATGGTCCGACCGGTTTGACTGAAAAATGGTCCGACCGATTTGACCGAAAAATGGTCCGACCGGTTTGACCAAAAGATGGTCCGGCCGGCCAGTTTGACCAAAATAAGGTCTGAGTGGTTTGACCGTTAAACAATGTGACCGTAATATGGTCTGTAATAACGCTATTTTAATTAATTTTTTGATTAATGTTCTAATTGTTCAATGTTTAACATTGTTGGATTTGCTAAGTTTGTTAATATATTGGTAAGTTAATATAATGTTCTAATATGTCTATTGTGTTGTTTAGATATGAATGCACAGCCATACGGGCATCTTCTAGGGAATGGAGGACCCTTAAATACGTCGGTATTAGTGCACCAGGATGTGCACCGTTCTCAGGACGTGTGGAACCGTGAGGTTCGTGAAGGGATTAACGATAATCAGGACACATTGTTGAAGATACACCGACGGAAATGGACGGTGTCTCATGTGCAGAACGAGGCCTTTATAGCCTATATGAAGGAGGCAGGTTTCTGGGATGTGTGGTGTATTGGCTGGGTCGTTCTCGAAACAGCATTTGTTACAGCCTTGGTGGAGCGGTGGCGGCCCGAGACCCATACGTTCCATATGCCTGTGGGTGAGATGACAGTTACTCTTCAGGACATTGCTGTATTGTTCGGGCTTCCTATCGATGGTCACCCAGTAACAGGGTTGCAGACACCTCCTGATTGGCACGAGTTCTGCGTACGCCTATTTGGCAGTAACCCGGCAGATACCCCTGGAATGGTTTGGAAAAACCAAATTGTCCTTAAATGGTTCGAGGACCATTTTGACCCTGCTACTATCCCAATTGATGCTGGTGATGAGGTCGTAAAATGATATGTTCGAGCGAACATATTGCGACTTATCGGATGCATTCTTTTTCCCGAGTCTAGTGATGCTAGGGTGAACACATACTGGTTGCCACTTCTAGAGAATGTAGAGGCAATTGGTTCTTACAGCTGGGGTAGTGTGTGTTTGTCACACACGTACAGCCATTTATGTAGAGCCACAAGCTCGACACGTTCACTTATTGCCGGGGCGATGACGCTAGTATGTATGTGGGCTTGGAAACGGATCATCCCAAATCGTCCGATTTTGTTAAATCCGGCAGTGCAACAACCTGGGCAAGCACTGGGCATCAGGTACAAATTATTACTTAATGCGCTGTAGCCGCTGATTAATCTTATAGACTTGACGTGATATTTTTATGTCACTGTGCAGGTGGAGTGGAAAATTTAACAGAGCGGCCAGCAAAAAAATAACAACCGTATCTGTTTACAGACGCAGGTTGGATGAGCTTAGAGAATCAGATGTAAGTAATTTGTTTATTAAATTTTAATGAATAGTTTTGACTTAAATCATACTGTGTTGCATACATATAACCATGACCATTTGGACGAGCTACGACTATGTGCATTTGTTACAGGTTGTATGGATGCCGTATAACGACGAGATTCTTAGCAATCTCCCGACAATATGCCATCGTGATTGTGACTTATGGTTGGCACGAGTCCCGTTGATATGCTTTTTGCATGTGGAGTGGCATTATCCTGATCGGGTGTTACGACAGTTCGGATTACTCCAGGGTATTCCGGCTAGCCCTGAGATCGATGAGGCGACACATAGTGCGGTGGATGGTCGGGGTCAGGCTGGCCAAAATTGGAATGCTATTTACGAAGGCCATGTGAAGATCTGGGTGGAATTTCGGACAAGATATGTGTATCACGGAGTACCTACATCGCCGTATATCCATTATCATGATGGATATATGGATTGGTACAGGAAGATTACTCGGCGATTCATCAGCCCTGCTAGCGCAATGTTACACATGAGTGTAAGTCAATTTAGCTATGTTAAATAAAGATGTTGTCTATTTTAATTTTAATAGCGATGTTCCACAATGCTAATGATAATAAAATTTTATTTGTAGGCGGATGTTGTTGAGCATATACGCCACAGGTCTTCAGACATTTCAGAAATTCAGAATTTGTCGCAGGTTGCACTTGGGTTCGCCGGCGAGCAAAGACGGTACCTAGGTCTCCGCGACAGCCAGCCACCTGTGGGACTGGCGGAGCATATGACATACGATCTTCCTCAATCAGAGAGGGTATCTGTCGTGAGACGCAAAACCACCCTTTTCAACAAGCGGCAACCAATACCCCGGCCTGAGCTCGTACCTGGTTATCAAGTGGAGCCCATGGTCTGGGAAGATTATCGGTCGAGATCGCAGATTCCAGCAAACACAGTGACGTCTCTCAGCATGGATACCTCCGCCTCTCATCCATTCTCCCAGCACACAGATTTTGGCACCCCCAGCTCCGCTTCCCAGCCGTCCCACCAGCGCTCGAGTTACGGCCTAGCCCACACTGGGGTGCCGCATTCCCAGCTGTTTACTCCCCCTAGGCAGAGGTATTTGTTTATCTTAATGTGTGGTATTAATTATGAATTTTATTACAATATGTTCAATTGATTTGATTTCATTATTATATAAATTTTTGGGTTTGTTATTAGGGGTGTTCTCATTGGAGACGGTACAACGGCAGCTAGGTCTGTGCAGCCATTTTCTTACGGACTGGGCCCTTCCGGATCGGGTTTCGGCGTCGCCCCCTCCGCTGCTCATCCATTATTCAGGGAAAATATATTTGGTTGGCCCCAAACTGGGGCTCATACGTCCGACACGCAGTCCAATTTTGGTTTGACCCGGTCTGGTGTACAGACATCCCAACTATTTGAGACACCTACACAGAGGTTGGTTCTCTACAATTTGGTGTGTGTAAATTATGAATTTTATTTAAAAATTTTGAATTGATTGTGTATGGCTTTATTGTGTTGATAACATAATTTGTTGATTTTGATAAATTTGTATGATATTTTATAATAGGACTTCGCCACGTGATACTACAACTCATGGTAGTGGTGACTCTTCATTTGACGATCCAACTGATTTTGAGGATGAAGAAATACCTCTGGTCCGGCGTCAGCCTAATCGGGGAGCTAGAGAGGCTGGTGTGCGATGTTTTACAGGAGGACACCTGAATGTGCCTGGAAAGGGAAAGGGGAAGGCGAATGCTCACGCAGATAAGCATCAAAAGGAGAAGCCTCAGAAGAAGAAGAAGAAGTAGTTTATGCTTCTATACTAGACATTCGTTGGATGCTTTTATGACTGTATTAACTTCACTTTTTTTATGATTTGTGTTTTAGTTCTCGAAACTTTTCAAACATTATACCTTTCTAGATAAGTATGCCGTCAAGATATTACTAAGAAGTGCAATACTAAAATAGGATGACAACACTAAAATACGACATGACAAAACTAAGAAGTGCAATACTAAAATAGGATGACAACAATCTGAAATAACAGATAAAAAAAATGTCTTTATGTTTCTCAACACGTTGTCACAATTCTCATCAGAATTCCCGGT
This sequence comes from Hypericum androsaemum, assembly GCA_963995505.1. NCBI lineage: Eukaryota > Viridiplantae > Streptophyta > Magnoliopsida > Malpighiales > Hypericaceae > Hypericum > Hypericum androsaemum. The sequence continues at coordinate 13,488,988 of OZ023192.1, forward strand.
AGGGACATATTTGCCACTATTCTTTGAAAACTCGTTTAACATTCTCGTGATCAACACTGAAATGTATTCGATTTTCTTCATACGAGACATAAATCTGTTCAAAAAATACTTAATTAGGTCAATGATTATATTAAAATAATTTACTGACGACGATGTAATGATAATATAAGCTTACATCTTTCTTTCACTAGCAACACACATCCATCACAGTAGGTACTCTCAATGTCTTGTAAACTCCCCGTGATTTCGCCAGTAGGATCCTTCATAAATTTATAGATATGAAGTCTTTGATAATTAAAAAATATGATTAAGAAATAAATAATATATTATATTATAATACCTGAAAAACTGCTCGGAAACTATTGCCGTATACATGTTTCTTCTTTTTCACGTACAGAACCATCTGCAAGTCTCTTAGTTAACAATAACATTACTTGCAAATTGCAAAATTTTCATATATGTACAAATGTTACCTGTGGAATTGTGATGCTTTCAGAGATTGTTTTTACATCCTCAATAGATACTCCATCAACGTTAGCTCCATACATCAAACCTAAAAAATTTAAAAATTAGATACTCCATAAATGTAAGTAACAAGTATGTATAAGTATTTTCGTAATACCGTGAGATAGAACAAATTCAATAGCTGTTGTCCATGGTTCATTGTTGAAAATGTCATTGGCTTTGCGGTCTGCTTCAGCTCGTATGGCTTTCCTTCGAAGGGCTGATTTAGCTTCAGCTTCCTTTTTATGCAGCTCTAACCTCTTTTGTTCTTGGAGCCACTCAAAGGCCTCTGAGCCATATAGTGCCTTCAAATCGGCACCACGTCCCTCAGGATATGGTGCTGGAGGATAAGGACGACGACCATCATAGGATGGTGCTGGACGAGTTTGTTCTTGGGAATCTTCATCAGATTCTCCATTTTTCTTGAACACTTTGACCACGTTCTCATCAGTAATGCTAAATAATTTGTTGTTCGGGTATGGGGACGAGTCAACTTTTACCTGTTGAAGAACCAGAAAATCAGTAAACAACTATCTGGGACTATTGAGAAAAAAAAGGATATGCTCACATTTTTAAGATACAACACACATCCAGCTTCAACAAGACCGGTAGAGTCATTTATGGTACCAGTAATACTGCCTGTAGAATCCTGTAATATATTAAAAGTTTAAAAAATTTCTCACATAACATAAATATGTAAGAATAAATAAAATTCTTTTAATTGTACCTTTAATGTCGCAAGTGCGCCAATTCCGACACGCTGAAAATGGGTCACCTCTACAACCATCTACAAGCAAATACAAAATACTTGTTATAAAATTGACTATGATGCTAACTCAAATTAAAGAATAATGTAAAATTTCTTACCGACATAACTGTAGTACCACTATAGGTATTTTTGAAGCTCTGAATACTTGTCCCTTTAAAACAGGTTCCTATCATCATCCCTGTAAAATAAATTAAAATTTAATAAAAATATTATGTGATCCAATATAGAAATACGGAATACCTTCAACTGTCAGAAAGTCCATGGCTCTACTCCACGGTTCTGGATCTCGCTTGACAAGCTTGTAATAACAGTTGCTTTTGGTAGGTTTCTGAGGAGGGACTTCTGATCTATCGTTGGATGGCCTCTGTAATCGTTTGAAAATATACCCAAACTTAGAACCACATAGAGCATTCCAATCGATTTGAGGATGCTCCGGCTCTTCGTCATCATGTGCGATTGGCTCTTTGCCACTTCTCCTCATCGGCACACCTGAACAATTATGACAATAAACATATACATAAAATGTGTAATGCGTCATTATTCTGCTAAGATAGAGTAACTTAAACTTCAGACTGTTACAAAGAAACTCAACACAACCCACATAGAGTTTCACAAAATATTACAAAGTACAATCCTTTCAGTTCAAAATTAATTACAATTCAACGTCCACGACGGCGTCTACTCGTACTTGCCCCTACGGATACAGCTGCCGCTCTTGCCGCTTTAGCCGCTCTTGCCGCCGCAACTGCTCTTATATTAGTACAATTGGCTTTTGTGTGACCCCTTGTTTTACAGAGCGTACAGCGGACGAAAGGCACTGTATCCATTTCATTATGTATGCGCTTCCGTGACTGTCCTCTACCCCTCGCTAATCTTTCATCTGGAATGAGCCTTACAACCGTTGGATCTTCAGGATACGGCCAATATTTAGGATTGCCCAGAGGAACAAACTTCAGTTGGTAGCAAGCTTGCGTGGTTTCCAGGCGATAATACTTATCCACAAATATCTTGTAATCGATGCCAAGTTCAGTACAACACGCCATCACATGTGAGCACGGATAGTGGTAAGCCTGGAATTTGCCGCAGCCACAAAATCCTGTGGAAAGATTAACTGAATGCTTTCTGTCCCCCTTTTGTCTTCTCATATCGTACCCAGTACGAACTTCGTACAATCCAACTGTACTGTCAGAAACTCGCACTCTATGTCCATTGGCCTTTCCCTCCCACCGCTCCAACCTGTTTAGGAGCTTCTGTGACATCAATATTTTGCCAGTACAGCTCTCTTTCATACACTTAGTTGATCTCTCTTCAAAATATTCGGTTAGCTTGTTAAATGTCTCTGCCACCAAGGCCGTCACCGGTAAACGACGAACTTTTTTGAAGATCATATTTACGCACTCGGCAAAATTCGTCGTCATGTTACCATATCGGCGTCCGCCATCCCACGCTAAGCTCCACTTGGGCAATTCCTGTTCATACATCCAGTTGAAGACCTCCTGGTCGACATTCCATATTTCTCGCATGTTAGCTTCCAACTTCCACAGTTGAGCTTGCATTCCTACAACCAACATAGTAAAAATATTAAATGTGGAGTAACAACTTGTAAAATAGTTTTAGACTACAAAACATTTGTGCATGTCACCTGCAATCTTCATGACATTCCTCATGGCGTCGTTTTTGAAGTGTTTGTTAAGATTGCTTGCTACGTGTCGAAGACAATATCGATGGGCGGTATCACTGTCTTCTCCCCAACCATACTCCGTATTCATTGCCTTTAATATGCCAGCATGTCGATCAGAAATAACACATATTCCATGTCGGCCAGGCGTGACGTACTTCCGAACTTGTTTCATGAACCACGACCAACTATCCGTGTTCTCACCCTCTACCAGAGCAAATGCTATTGGAATTATAGCATTATTACCATCAATTGCAGTGGCGATCAGGAGGACATGCTTGTATTTTCCATACAAGAACGTTCCATCAATCTCCAAGACAGGCATGCAATGTTTGAAAGCTTCAATGCAAGGCTTGAAGCTCCAAAAAACTCGCTTAAAGATCTTTGTTCCAGGCATTAGTGCTTCCACGTAACGGTCGCAACCAGGGAGGGTGTGATAATATTCCCATTCAACAACAGTTCCAGGATTATTTGCCTTGCATGCTGCAAACCATTGCGGAAGGCGATTGTAAGATTCTTGCCAATCCCCCCATAAATCTTAAAACGCCTTCTCTTTTGCCCACCAAGTCTTCGTATACGAGGGTCTAAACTTCATATGGTCGTGGATCTCTGACCTTAAAGTGGCCACACGAATTTCTGGTTGTTCCTCTACTCGTTTCTTAATAATTTGTGCAATGAAAGCAGAAGTGAGTTGTTTATGATCCTGCGACTTTCGTAGGCGACCACAGGTATGGGGGTAGGTGTGTTTCACGATTTTCCATGGACTGAAAAGTGTGCCCCTTCTTTCCTGTGAGACACGGATCTCCCATTTGCAATCATCAGTCTCCCATTTTTTACACCTCACAGAAAAAGTTTCTGGCCTTGTTTCTTTTCGGACAAACTCACGCCCATCGTTCATTACGAACGCCTCGATCTCCCTCTTTGCATCAAATTTGCTCTTCCAAATCGTACCCTCTTTCAACAAACCAGAACAACTTCCATTTATTGCTCGGTCGCAATCCCATTCTTCACCATAAACAGTCATCGATGATTGTTCACCGGGATCAGTTAGAGCGAGTTCACCGTATTGTTGTTCTCGGTATTGTTGTTCCTCTTCTTCTACTACTTCTTCTTCATCTTCGTCTTCTTCTGCTTCATTTTCGTCTTCTTCTGCTTCGTCTTCGTCTTCGTCTTCTACTTCTTCTGCTTCGTCTTCACGATCAAAATTGTATGTAGCATATGGACCCGTCTCTCTATGATCATTTTCAAACCAATCAAATATTGGTTCATGAGCAACATCCATCCCCGTTGACGTACCAGCTTCAACGACAAACGGGTTGTAATTATTAACCCTCTTTTCCACAATGATTGTAAGCTTAATCTCCTTCACCATTGGTCCAAAGAAGTTAATCATGGTCTCCAGCATTATCCTAACATCTTCATCGTCGTTAATAAACATTGGACCAAATTGTCCTCTTCCAAATGGACATCTAAATATCAATGGCCCAAATTCTTCATTTGGACCTATTGGGATCTTTTCGTTAACTTTTTTCTGCAAGATATTGTATCTAACAAATGCTGCATGAAACTTCAACTTCTCTTTCCTACCACCTTGGTAATCAAAACCGGTTTCATTGTTGTTGAAAATTACTCCATCGTATTTCAACTTTATTCTTATAACCCGGTTAGCCATTATGAATACTACAACAAAAGAAAACAGTATGCAATTCTATATTAGCAACACAAAATATAATTTATATTAACGAAAATATCATATAAACATACATTCTTCTCCATCAATTTTTTGGTCCGAGACCACCTTAAGAACCAGATGAAATTTAATCGGACTGGCAGGGTGGTCACTTTTTGTACTCGACCATCCGGAATTTACCAAGAAAAAATTCACAATCTGACCGGTCGGACCCACCCGACCGGTCCGACCGACCAGACCGGTCCGACCGGTCTGACCATTCCGACTCATTAAACCGGTCTGGCCATTGGGGTTGGTCAGTTTATAAAATCCGCACACCCACAAAATTTTAAACAATCAGATATCACACTCAAAAAATAGAAGGAATTAATAATTTCAAAGCTAAAATATACTAATTATTTTTAATTAATGAACAAACTCTACATATATACACCCACAAAATTTTAAACAATCAGATATCACACTCAAAAAATAGAAGGAATTAATAATTTCAAAGCTAAAATATACTAATTATTTTTAATTAATGAACAAACTCTACATATATACCAAAATATTAAAGTAAATTAATTTACCTGGTTTTGGGCAGGGTCTTCTATGGTATGCAGGACGTCTTCGTATGGATGACAAAAGGCTTCTGCGAGGTATCCATTATATAGGCCATATGATCGACCAAGATCCGACCAAAAAAGTCGGATCTTGGACCAATATTCGACAAAAAATGTCGGATCTTGGTCATATCCGAAATCTCCTATCAGATTTCGGATATGGCTTATCGACCAAGATCCGACAAAAACGGTCGGATTTTGGACCAAGATCCGACTTTTTTAGTCGGATGATATATCCGACAAAAAAAGTCGGATCTTGGTCATCCGACAAAAAAAGTCGGATCTTAGTTCAAGATCCGACTTTTTTCGGCGTCCGTGCCACGTGGACACCATCCCCGCAATACTTTCAAATCGGACGCTTTTTTCACAAAAAATGGTGAATAGTAACACCATTCAGAAAAAAAAACCCCAAATCCACCACTTAAAAAAAAGGCAAATCCACCAAAACTGCAATGACGAATTTTATTTTAATACTTGAATTTAGATCATTTTTACATATACTCGGAACACGCAAAACCAATCGATGAGAATTCTTCGACACTTGCACTAATTTAATTTCGTTAGTTAAGTATCATGTGTCTCACTCCAAATAGTACTACATCTTTGATCGTGAAATATCTTTATTTCACTTCTATCTTATTCTCATATATCGAGTTTCTTTATTTTTTCACTAGAACAATTATAATCTGGAGGTCGATCAGGACAAGTATTTGAATCTATTAAGAAATAGCCAAAAAAATAAAGTTCAAGTATACCGATCTATTAGGATAACTCAACTGCATATATCATTGCAGTTCCACTTGACGCCTGAGAACTATCGAGAGTTCGGATCCCTCTCTCCCCTTTTCTCGGTGACTATATTTATGTCAACATAGGTAATCGAAAAGATCTCAGAGACCAACCAAAGTACTAAAGCTAAAATTTTTCAGAAAAAAATAGATTCATATTAGCAATTCATATCATAAGATTAACATGGTTGTAGCTTTTCGGGTAACTCCTCAACCTACGTTCCACGGGAAGAAGTAGTGGTAGCTACAGAATCTTCTACTTGGTACCTGGACAACTGTCTAATCGATCACTTGAAAAATCCTATGAGTTTTCAACTATTTTTTTCACAAACTCCTCTTCCTAACCAACATAATAAAGAACATGATAAACATTATTGAGAGATATTGAGAGCCACTCCTAAATAGAATATGACAACAGTAATTGACTCCGAAAACAGAAATTTCACAAAAAAAAAACTAAATGGAGTAGTGCTATTAGCAAATTCTGCAGTAGTGCAAATAGCAAAATCCACCAAAACTATAAACTTCCCAAACCTAGTAATCTCTCTCTCCTCTTCGTCTTCCTCCTCGCGCCAAAGATGGGAACTTTACTACTTCCACCATCTCCCCCACCGACAATCCCCCGGAAATTCCAATGCTGCCCCTACCCCATTTTCTCTCTCCTCTTCCTCCTCGTGTTTCTCTCTCTACCAAACCCAACAAACCCAGCCCCAATCTCCCAAGACAACTACCTCTCCTACTACTCCACCCACTGCAACGCCGTCGTCCCGGGGTCTCCGGCGACGGGGGTCCGGCCGGACTTACTCGCCGCCGGCGGAGGGGGAGAGGACAGGATCCTCAGCTTCAGCATCGCCTGGCTCGCCGGCGGCGCGAGGCTCATTTCTTCCCGTACCTCCAGGGACAGCGAGTGGGGCCCATCTGGGCGCCAGTTCTCCTTCCGCCCGAAGAGGGGGACTTTCTCCCTCGCCGCGGGTCCGGGAGGGGACGACAATGTGGTTAGCTTCCAGGCCAAGGCGAGGCTCTTCCTGGGGGCCGGGTTCGGTACGGCTCCGAAAGGCGGGAGCTTTAGGGACGTCCGGTTCAGGCCGCCCCGGATCCCGGTCCGGCCGAGCCTTTTGGAGTTCGAGCTATATGGGTTCTGGTCCAGGAGCGACGGGAATGTGTGTATGGTGGGATCGGGCTTCCCGAATTCGAGTGTTTCGAGTAGGTACAATGTTGCTTTGAAGCTTAATTTTCCAGTGAAGTTCATTGATTTTAGGAGTCTGATCAGTGGGAAGCTTGAGAGCCTCGATGATCCGGGCGGATCGGTTTTCTTCGAGCCCGTTTCGATATTGGGTTTGCCTAGCTCCGGGGAGTACAAGTTTAGCTTGGCGGCTGGGGAAGGCAATGGGAGTGTGTGCTTAGGTGGGCTTGGTGGGAAAGAAGAGAATGTTCATCTCGAACGGTGGGGGCAGGGGGAGTGTTTGGATAAACTGGATAAGGCTGCCAAGTCCTTCGAATTCGAGTACGGGAGAGAATGTAGTGGTCCTGATGCTAGTGTGACTGACAACAAATGTAACCCTCTTGGCGTCGTCTCTGGTGGCTTGCCCAAGTATATGATGATGCAGGTTTTATCATGTGAGAATAGCCGTGCTATTCGTGTTTTGACAGCTCTGGTACGCTCACCCTCAATTCCTTTTGGGTTGCTTGAGAGAGCTTTTGATCCTAATATAATGCTGATTGGCGAGGCAGCGTGGGTTGAGGAGGAGGATGTTCTCTGTGTGGTTTTGTGCCGAGTGTTGAACTTTAAGGATTCGCTGGTTAATCCGTCTGTGGGTGATTGTTCGACTCGGTTGAGCTTAAGATTCCCGAGGACATATAGTTTAAGGAATAGGACTTTTGTGGAGGGGTTAATTTCAAGCAATAAATCTGTGGATGATTCAGGTTATGTCCATGAAATTAGGTTCCACGGCTTGCAGAGAAATCGTATGGCAGAACCTGGTTTGAGATACAATTACACTGTGCTTGACAGGGTGAGTAGATCTTGTCCTAGACAAAAGGCAGGCAAAGGAAGATCATACCCTGATAGCCGTTCACCCGATATGCAGTTTGACGTGACACTGATTAATCATAGAGAAGAATTAGCCTATATGGGTAGTGCATCACCTTTATTTGTAGGTGATCAGATGTATGACCGAGGTCAGACTAATATCGTTCACCGGCAGCATGGTCTTGTCAATATAAGCTACACTATTGGCCTCACGCCTTCTGCTACAATCAGATTTCGTGAACATGATATGTCCAGTGACTGGGGCGAAATTTCAGCTGAAGGGACATATGATGACAAGACAGGAGCCTTGTGCTTGCTAGGTTGTCGTCGGCTTAAATCATATGCTTCGAGATCAAAGACCAATGATACTATGGACTGCGAAGTTCTAATCAGTCTCATGTTTTCTCCTCTGAAAGGTAATGGTAGGATCCAAGGGACTATTAAAAGTTTGCGGATGAAGTCCGACCCTCTTTACTTCAAGCAATTTAGGATGTCATCGTCTTTAATTTATGCAAGCCAAGCAGCCAAATCAATGTGGAGAATGGATATGGAGATTACCATGCTTCTGATTTCTAATACTTTGGCGTGTATCTTTGTGGGGTTGCAATTGTATCATGTGAAAAAGCATCCAAATGTACTGCCGTCCATGTGCCTGGTGATGCTCATTGTTCTTACTCTGGGTTACATGGTACCTTTGCTTTTGAACTTTGAAGCCTTGTTTGTGAAAAGCCCTAATCGACAAAATCTTTTGCTCGGTACTGGTGGATGGCTCGAAATAAATGAAGTAGCAGTAAGAGCGGTAACAATGGTAGCCTTCCTGCTGCAGTTCCGTCTTCTCCAACTTGCCTGGTCTACCAGGCAGAGCGACGGAAGCCACCAAAAATTGTGGCTTGCGGAGAAACGTGTGCTCTACTTATCATTACCGTTGTACATGAGCGGTGCTTTAATTTCTTGGTACGTGCACAAGTGGAGGAGTTCTTATGCAAGTGCAAGCCCCTACCTGAAGAAGCACTTCTTCCAGCATCAGCAGGCTCAACCCTGGGGATCCCTCAAGTCTTATGCAGGATTGGTGCTGGATGGTTTTCTTCTCCCGCAAATTATTTTCAACTTGCTCTTGAACACAAAGGAAAATACCCTCGCTCCTGTGTTTTATGTTGGATCAACTGTTGTCCGGGTACTGCCTCATGCGTATGACTTGTACAGGACCCACAGTTCTGCATGGTCCGGCAACTGGTCTTTTATTTATGCTAATCACAGGCAGGACTTTTTTTCCACCGCGTGGGATATTGTGATCCCTATCGTTGGACTTGTCTTTGTTGCACTCGTATACTCACAGCAGCGATTCGGTGGTCGCTGTTTTCTTCCGAAGAGATTTAGAGGGGCGTGTGAGTATGAAAAGGTGCCCGTTGTGAGCGACAGTGACGAACAACAACGGGAAGTTGCCATAAGTTAAAGTTAACAAGCTTCTCCCAGCATGATATCTCCAGTCAAGCAACTTCAGTCACAGGTACGTATGTGTACTAAAGCCCTCGGGTTGATCCTAGCTCGCATTTACTCTGTTTCTAGTTTCGGTTCATTGAAGAAACATAGGAGTTAAATGTCTTTGTTGCCTTGCTCAGTGAATGCCACAGCACTTTATTGATCTCTAGTTGTATTCCTAGCAAAACCCACAGTTACCTCGTACCTGCCCGGATTGAAATGAATTCTCTCTGGTGCACTTCTCTGCATCTGTCAAAATCATCTTTCTTTTTTGCTTCAGGTTATAAAATGTCAAGGGAAACAAGAGGAGTAAATAGTAGAGAGTTGCATGGAAGAACAACGGCCGAATGTCTGATATATTCGAACGCGTAGAGTCGACCAATTCTCTTCAACTTCTATCTGCCGGTGCACAGAAGACTGTTGTAGGCTGTAATTAGACTTCAGTATTACTATGGTTTATTATTAAAAAGAAGTTCAGTAATTTAAAAGTTTTGAATATGACAGTACTTGGTGGTACATTGTTGTTAAGAACTTGAAAGTTTTGCAGCAGAACTTGGATGTCCACGGTCGAGTCGATTCGACTCGGGTACTTTCATGGAAGATGTCACCGAATCAGAGCTTAATCGGATGCCAAATGAAATGCTGACATGGACACTTCTCTTTCGAACTTGCCAACATGATCTTAGTGTAGGTAGAGCAGCTGATGACCTAGACGTCAACCTGATGAGAGTGTTGAAGAGGAAGGCGTCGGCGTTGGGGCCTGAGAGGAAGATCTGACGCGTATATAGGTCATGGAGCCAACAGTGCAAGTGTTGATGAGCAGCTTGGTGAGGAGGGAGCGGATGCGGCCCCCAGCCGGAGATGATCGTGCGAGCATGGAGTTGCCGAAGGGGTCCGTCCGAGGTGCGGGCTGGCCAGCCCGGAAGAGGAGACAGTAAACGGGATAGCAGGATTTGGGGGCTTCCATTCCATGGGAAGCCAGGCAGCCTAGAACCGGAATGGCCTCTCTCTCCTGCTTCCCCCCTCATTCGGGCAGAACTCGAGGAGGAGGGGAGAATGATCAGAGGCCACTCTCGGGAGGTGCCTGACCACTACCTCTGGCCAATCAACTCTCCAATCGTCGTTGCATAGGACTCGATCAAGGTGCTTTGAGACCCTGGTGGACATCTCACGCCCGTGAGCCCAAGTGAACCTTGGTCCCAAAAACCCAACATCAATGAGTCCTAAGGTATCAATGTGTTCAGCAAAGTGCATGTCCTAGTCTGAGAGGGTGCCCAAACCCCCCTGCCTCTCATCGAGGGACCGGATATCATTGAAGTCGCCTCCAAGAATCCAATGTCCAACGATGGTGGCACTGAGGTCGGAGAGCCGCTCCCACATGCGTTGACGATCCGTAGCTCTGGGGCTGGCGTAGATGGCCGTGAGCTGGAAGGTATATTGATGGTGGCTGACACTAGCCTGAATAAACTGGCTATCCCCACCCCGGATGGAGAGCTGCACCGCAGGTTCATCCCAGAGGAGCCAAATGCCCCCTCGACGCGCTCGACATTCGAGAAGCCAAGGTGTTGGCAAACCCTGTCGGCTTTGCTCCCCGAGATCTGGGGCTCAAGAATAGCAAGAATATTCGGCCTGTGCTGTTGAATCAGACTCCTAGCGGCTTGCAGAAAATGGGGCTTACCGGCGCCACAACAATTCCAGAATAAAATAGATAAACTCGACATAGAAAAAGTAGAAGAGAGAAGCTCAACGAGGGAAGGAAAGTAAAGGAGCAGAAGGCAAACAGAGGAGGGTGCGTCACACAATCATGTCTGCCGGACCTGGGCCCGTCATCGTTAAGGGTCCAGTCAGCCCTCCCTCGTGGTCTGTGGGTGGAATACTCCCGGTCTTGGTAGAAAGATGGGCTTGGTAGAAAAGATGAGAATTTAATAATTTACATGATTTCTTGAATCATTTTCGCCACTTGATGATTTTTTTCGCTACTTGTTTGGAATCATTTCTCAAAAATCTCATTTTTAAATCATCAGTCAAAGTAAGTGGTATTATTTTCCCTTTTTTATGATTAGAGACTCAAAAGTAAAACATAAAATTTGATTTTTATTTTTTAGAAAGTATGGACATAATGGATTGTTACTCTCAAAGATGATTTTCGTTACTACAACGTCTACCGCTTTAGAAAAGGAAATTCAATTCCCAAGTTTTAATGGAATTGAAATCCATGTACCCAAAGTTCCAAACAAGTTGCAATGAATGCCGGAGCACATCGAAACTAGGGATGGCAATTAGACTCGAATCTTGAAGATCTATCTGAATCCAGACCCGATGGGTCCAAGATCTTTTCACTTTGACCGGGTCTAGACCCGGATCTTACCCAGATCCTTATTTTTTAAGAAGATTAAGGTATGGATATGGATATATAGGGTCCTACCCGAATTTTTAAAATAATATTAATAAATATACCTAACACCTAATCCAGCACAGAAAGTTCCCAATTCTCTTAGCTCCGATGTATCAGTCCTCTTTTTACGTAGCAAATCTGGAAGAGCTGTTAGCAAAGCTTCATAGGCTTAATGTTGCATTGTAATGAGCAAGCACTGAGTGCACTTAATCTGGTGAGATAATTACATTATTTGAAAGGGACTTTCAGATTGCTGGAGTATGCAGTTTATTCATTTTTGGAGAAAAAATGGCTGCTAGTTAATTTCTAATGTACATGAGGTCTTTGCATGCCTTTAATTGGGACAAATATGTCTTTAAAACTTGGTCAGATGAGCTGATGACTTTTTGAGGCAAATTGATTGCGGCTTTAGGTACTGTTTCAGTCATGCATATGGATATGTTTCTATAGGACAGACCCACCCGTATATAGAGTAGAGATTACGAATCACTTGTATTCAAATTTTTGAGTGACTCGTAGTTAAGCCGCATTTCAATTTTTTTAATTAAATGACTTTTCAATAATACGTACCTGCGGATCGACCATGATCCTGTCCAGTATTTGAGAACACAGACTTTACCCGAATCCTTATTTTAAAGAGGATAAAGGTAAAGATTTAGATCCACCTCTAATAAAAATGGTAAAGATCTGAGTCTTATAGATTCTGTCCATTGTTATCCCTAATCGAAACATCATTAAGTCCCATTTTCACAAGCAACTCCACTCGTTTAGAGAGATCAAATCCGTCTTGTTGTTGTCATCCTAACATTACTTGTGTAATTTAGTACACACATATGGTCTTAATGCAAGTTGGAGTCATGTAAGATCTTTAAAAAAGAAAAAACTATTCAATAAGTATTTTTGTTATTAAGTGCTCAAATTCGAAAATTTTCAATTAAGTTAAAATAACTCCATCCAGGATAGGAAAACTTACATTTATGGCCAAAAGTAAACTTGAACGTGCTTTTATACCGCATTTCCTAGCAAAATTTCCATGACAATTTATTCAAAAGAAAACTTTAACGATAACTTCGCTGGGAAAAGACGTGGATATATTGCTGATAGCCACTCTAAATTCTAATGGTCTAGCACAATAAACTACAAATACAAACATAAAATACATAATCCCTAAAAAAGGGAAATTATGTACAGAGGCTTCTAACTGAGAAAAACCGTGGTAGATTAAGCATAACTAATTACGACTAAGCTCTGTCAAAAGCAACGACGACCAGGAAAAAAATGATGTCAGACAACTTAGCAGGACAATGGCAGCACATGTTATAGTCCGCAAAAGCGCCGAAGTCGTCGACCTCCTCGGTCATCATGAAACATGAGCTAGCGTCGTCTACTTGGTTGGCTACAACTACGCGTACCTGGAAACAGAATCATCATCAGAATCATATGCTTCCAAGGAACGTAGATTAGCGTCTACTTGGTTGCTACGACGAGGCGTACCTAGAAACACAATCATCATCCGAACCATATAGGCTTTTGGGGTAGAGTAGATGTGCAGGACCATAGCGTCGTCGTCTACTTGGTTGGCTACACATAGGCATACCTGGAAACACAATCATCATCAGAACCGTATAGGCTTCATGTAGTATTAAAGTAGAATAGTTGTGAAGAAATCATGGAAAAACAATTAACAAGATATGGCTGGAAACCTGTGAAGCAATTTTCTCCGGATTGGTCATCAATTGCGTGCATCCAATTTTTTTAGCATGGATCATTAAATGGACTGGACAACAACCATGAGAAAATCGAGCCTGCAAGCATAAAAGAGTCGGGTCATAATCTTGCATCTACTAAGTTATGCAAATCATAGAATCTCGGTTGGGTGAGAATGCTCTCTAGCTTAGTGCACAGCTTTTACATTGTCAGAACAAAAGAAAAATCATGTTATACCATAGCTTAATGTGTTCTACACATCTTTACTGGCAAGTTCGGAGAAGTATTTTAACTGTTGGATTCTAAGGCTCGCTTAGACATGGCTAACAAACTTTTTAAGTAGAATGTAACTGACAAGTCACTCTGGCACATGCTCATACATATATGTTGTTGGGTACAAAAAATGTTACTTCAGCTGGATTTGATTAGAATTAGAGCTGATATAAGTCGTTCTGCACATAACAGTCCGGGATCGTGACATTATAAAGAAAAAATTATACAAAAGTAATAAAGAAACAGCAGGGAATAATGCAGAGAAAATGCTGGACGTGAGATTATTGCAGGAAAAAATTACCTCGGGTAGGGCCACATGTCACGCAGTCTTTTTTCCAGTGAGGATTTGAGATATCTGGAGGCCTCTGCTGAATGCTTCATTAAACAAAATCCTGGTTTGCATAGCCTGGAACTCGGGCAACCATGCAAAGAATGCAACAGGAGTCATAATGATCAATCCTATCAGCATATCGTACAACCGGGCTATGGCTACCACAGTGTCCCAAACGATAGTTGACTGCAGGAAAGGCCTAAGCACTTGGGCTATAGATATCAGGCCCCAGCCAGTCGGTATGAATGCCAGAAGACTCTTCACAAGATCAAGAAATTCAAAATCGGTGAGCTCCCATAGCAACATTATCACTAGTGTGATAGCCATAATAATGACGAGCTGCGCCAGCCGATATTTGATATGCTCCTTTGCACCAAATCTATCTTGTGCATATGCGATGGCAACAAATACTCCGACAATGGCAACCATACAAATCCAAGACAGCAAGTAGACTGCTATACTGGTATTGTTGTCGGTAATTTTCAGCCGATAGACAACACCATACTGGAAGAAAAAGAAACGAAGGTCTAAAATGATCTCCAACAACTTCCCCCAAAGCCCCGTGTTTCTCAGATGCTCTTGTTCTTCGTACCACCAAGTTTCCCAGCTGTCCTCTGCCTTCGAGAAAACTCCACCACCAGCCCACAGCCAACTTATAAAATCATCAAAGTCATACACAATCTTCAGCCAATCAAAGCCAGAGGGATTGAACAAAAAGGGGGACATGATCCAGGATACCACAAGGAACCAGCAGGAGATTGTCATTGCTATATAAACAAATGTACTCTTGGCCAATTGACTATTGAAAGCATAAAGAATTAGAATGACTCCAAGCTCCACTGCTTTGGTGAAATGGCTCCGAGCGTAGAGCCTGTAGTTCTCTGCAAAACTTTTGTGCTGCACCACGAAACCACGACCAGTTGCACGGTATTTGGCACCACCATGAAGAATAGTCCGTCCGAAGAAATGGGCTCGAGTACCCATAGAGAAGGTGTAGAAACATGATGCTAGCTGCAACATCATGGTAACAAAGTCCCTAACTGCTTGAAGAAACCCTTGCTCAAGAGAATTCTCCACAATCATAGGAAGTGCAGTGAAGACGCCTAATTGAATAACAAACTGCTGATTCAGAATTGTGCTGAAGGCTTTGTTGCTATTATGATCCATGGCATACTTCTCAACACCACTGAGAGCAAGGTAAACACGTCCCCACAAAAATGCATACACAGTTAGTACTATCACCATCGTGTTGAAGAAGAACCCTACGGTGGTGTAGTAAAATGAAAGCATGCGGAAGAAGTCCAATCTGTGGCCCAACCGGTACACATCTCTACTCAAAACCTGCTCGCCATTGCCACTTGCAACTTTTGCCTCAAACATTGAAATCTGGTTCAAACCCACATCTCTTCCCTTTCCCACCTGAATGTACTCATGGTGCGTCACATTTCCCCCACGAAGAGTGCAATTGAAACCAGCAAATATATCTTCACTGATATTGATCACTTTTGATGCCTTACTTATACCACCTCGCTGCAAGAACCATAATCTATCAAAGACATCTGGATGACCGTAATGCATTCGCACTTTCAGAGGGTTTGCAAGAACACGCTGCCCAAGGGTGACAAAGCTAGTTTCCTGAGCAGACATGAACCAAGCAAGGGAGGACACCGAACCTGTGAAAATATTCTCACGAACTCCCAAAATGGTGGGCCTCCTAATGCCATAGAAGGTCTTAAATTCCTCGAGCAAGTTACGCATCTTGATTGCCTCTTCAAAATAATTATCTTGATTCATGTCAATTGTCTGTAGTGCATCTCCCCGAGTAAAGATCAAGGCATGGTTTTGATTTTCAGGCTTGCCTTCTCCAAGCTTTAGGGGGCCAGGTAATCTAACACGATAGATCTCCACTTCCCTCTGCAGTTGTTGATCGTATTTCACAAGCACAGAGTAGTACTCCACTTCATCCCTTCCCAAATGAACCTCGTCAACATAAGCAACCCGGAGGGCCTCGTTGTTCTTCATCAGATTGAGAATCTCCTCTGCTCGAGCATCTCCCTTTGCTTTATGCTGCCCATAAACCTGGCACGCAACCACATATGTAAACTTCATCATAGCGCACCCCTGCTCGTGACCTTTAAGCAAAAGACTGACACTGCTTGTTGCACGGCCAAGTTTCCGTAGAGGTGGTTGTTTCTCCATGTTTTGACCATTCAAATCATTGCGTCGCCTCAATGAGTTATGAGAAGCAAGTTCTTGTGTCCCCATCCTTATATCCATCTCTGATGCAGAATCAAGATAAGAAAGCATCTTAATTGCCCTATAATAATACATCATTCCCCTAACAGTGCGCGACAAAGTCTGCCCTCGGTAAGAAGCCCAAAGACGGAGATCCCTTGACCTATTGTCCCATATTTCATCATCATCTTCCATGCCATCTCTGCGCATGCGCTCCATAAAGTTCTGCCACTCATCCTCGTAGATCTTTTGCAGATAAAATATGATTGAAATGCCATCCTCATTGGGACTTCTGAGATTTTCTTTGCCAAAGCACACCTCTTCGTCATAATAAGGTGTCAGGACACTAAAAGCCATCATTTTCTCCACGTCAGGAGCACGCGGCATGTTCATAAAGAGGGAATTGCTGAAGAACGAAAGTCTCCGCCTCGCTTCAACATTCTTGGGGACATTGTGCATTGAGTCCCTCGAGGTGAGAATTGTATACAGGCGGCGTAGTTGCCTATTGAAGAACTCATCTTCAGCATCTGGAAACTCAATGACATTCTCAAAGAGCAAATGTTCCTGCAGTGTTTGTGGTATGGTCCTCTTAACCTTTGGAAATTCTCTATTGCATAGATAGTGCAAGGCCTGGAATGTGTTTACTGCCTTGTTCACATCCTTATCAGGTTTCATCAGAAGCTCAATCAGTGATATTATCTTCGCATGAAGCTTCGGTAGCTTGTCCAGCTTGTAAGCCTCGGTAAACTTCTCATTTTGGATATAGTGGTCCACCTCTTGGAAAAATTCTAGGACAATTGTTTTCTCTTCAGTACCTGGCTTAATAAGCTTTAGCAGCAAATACTTGATGCTGTCATAGGCTTCAATGATTGCACAGCGCATGTATTCACTTTTGCATATCTTCAACCAAATCCACCTATCAGGTGCATCTGCCAGCTCTGTTGCCATATTGACAGCGAGAAGGAGCTCATTACAAAGTAAGACGCATGGCCAACGAATAACCCTGATGTTCCAGTGATTAGGTGGCAGTTCCAAGAGCTCAAACTCTTGGTCACTGATGAGGTCCTCCTCCCGGAATGCTGACATGATCTCATTCCATATCAAGGCAAACCGGGTCGCCTCCACTTGGCTCGACTCGATCTTTGTGTAAGGCTTACCAAGTCCATATCGTAACCTTAGCCTATGGATTGCATCGCGAAGCTTCTTCACCACCGTCATCTTGGGACTGAACGACTGTTCTTCTGGCATCAGATTGAACTGCAGGGCACTGGCAAAGAACTGAAACCTTAACCTCAGCTGTTCAATGTTTCTAATCTCCCCCAAGTGAGAAAACAGCCCAACCAGTGCTCCAACAACTGAAGAAAAGACAGAGTACCAGATTTGCAAATCCATGAAGTAGACCAAGAGAACTGGTAGCCACAGCATGACGATTGCGGTTTTGTTACTACTATTAAAGAACTCGTGCCAATTATAAGCCACGATTCTAGTATTTAAAAGCACCCTTGTAGGTTTTACCAACGGCTGGATCTGCAGGAAATAGCTGAACGCCAACTTGGAAGCCAACGTCAAAATCCAAAACCCAGTATACCTGATATTGTTAATAAGCCCTTCCCTCAACCCACGCCCCACGAAGGTCCTAGTATGGAACCACCACGTAAATACATACAGCACACTCCAGTCCAATTCCTCGAGCACATTCCTAAGCCATGGCAGCACAAACAGAACCGTAGCCAGCATCTCGGGGATCAGAAACACAAACACTGCCTCTAGGAACACATAGATCCTCGCATTCGCCTCAGCAGACCATCGCCCTGCAGAGTTCTTCGCACTCCAGATCCTCCCATAAAACACCCCGAACAGAATAGTCCAAGCTGCAGCCACGCAACACTTCAACCCCATCCTCACCCCCAGCATGAAAGTCTCCTTCGTCACCAAGCTATACTGCGTCCCAGCATCAAGCACCGCCTGGACAAACCTAAGAAATCCCCAAGTAATAAAACAGGTCAACAACTCCACCTGAACATTCTGCCTCTCCAATGCCTCAAATGGCGAGCTCGTCCCTGCCCAGGCCACGATCATACTAGCTTGCAAGTACAGCACCAGCAACATCCAGAGCTTGTCAAAGCTCCTAAACACATTCCAAAACGACCTCTGCTCCACAAAACCTGTTTTCCCGACCCGCTTCTCCTTCTCCACAATAGTGAAGAAGTTGGAACCAAAGTTAATCGGCCAATCAAGCTTCTTAAAGCACCTCCTACTCCAAAAGAACTCGTTGATATCGTCATAATTCCGCCAAGCGGAGTGCGGCTTGCTGCCGTTCCTACTACTCTCAACCTCATCCTTAATAGTCTGATAGAACGGCATAACTATACACTTCAAGAAAGCGCATTCCCCCGAAATTGAAGGCAGAAAGGCCCTACCGGTCTGCGGGTCCAGCCACTCATCCAGGAACCGGTTCATCTCCATCGCCAGGTGGTGGTAGATGTAGCAGATCAGCTCGGGGGCAAACCGGAGATTCCCCGCCTCCCCCCACACCAGGAGGTACAGCGCCACGTAGAGAAGCTCCCGCCGGAGTTGCTCCCGGCCGGCGGCGTCGGCAGAAACTGCGGCGGACACCTTGAGATGGACCTGGGGGCGGCGGCCGAGGTAGGAGCACCAGGAGGAGTAGTTCGAGAGGAGCTTCCGGTGGAAGCGGCGGAGAACGGCGGGGTCGAGCGCGTCGGGGATGGCCGGCGGCGGCTGGAGCCGCATCTGCGAGTTCGCCAGCTGGAGCACCAGGTGCTCCCGCTGGTTCCGGACGTTATCGTTCTGAAACCCAAAGAGCCGGCCCAGCCAGTCCATCAAGTCCATGCGCGGGTCCCACGCCACGTACGGCGGCTTCCGGAGGTTGCTGACGTCACGAAGCGCCGCCGCCGCCGCCCTCACCTCCGGGTACCGCAGAGACGGGTGGTCAGTCAGCAGGTCGTGGATCGGTATAATATTGTAAACCTCCGGCACCGGGACCGGCGCCGGTGCCGCGCTAGCCCGCCGGCGACCGCGAGCTTCCATTTCCTGGGAGGAGTTCCTGTTTCCGTTGTCTCTCTCTCACAAAGTAACCGCTTCCATTTTGAATCCCCAACGGCGGATACTTTATCACCTGTCAAAGGAAAAAACGGCGGTTACGGTTTTTTATTTTATTTAGAGTCGAGTAACATCGGAATCTAAATCCGTTAATTTTTTGGGGAGAGAGCTGCTTACAAGGTGACGGTTTCCGTTTTGAGCCCCAGGCGGCGGTTACTCTTTTTTTTCTCTCTTTTTTTTTGAGAGTGAAGTGAGTGAAGAGGGGAGAGAGTTTCTTTGGATAAAACACGCAAGGGAAGGTGGCGAAGTGTAGTGACTAGGGAGGAGGTGGTGGCGGGGTTCTGTTTTTGTTTGTTTTAGTTACAACCAGGGGTACACGCGCGTCTTCGCGAGTGGGTGTGACGTGTCCGATCTGCGTGATCATTTGGCATACAATAAATCTTAATTAAAAGATTTCATTCCAATTCTGAAAATAAAATATTGCAGTTTTAAAATTTTGGAAAGTGTTTAATTATTTTTGTTTGATACTACTACCTGGTATCCGTATAACTCCTGAGTTACTATTTTAAATTTAAGTTTGGTGAAATCTTTTGAATAATATATTTAAATTTACAATGATTCTACAAAATTTAATTCTTTTCCTTTAACCTTTTTAAAAATATTATTATTTTAAAACTTGATACTTTGCATTCTCGTGTTCATGGGACAAAAAAAAATCATTAAAAAGTCTCTTAGAAAAAAACTCCGCAGAGATTCTAAATATCAAGAAATGGGGATATTTGATAAAAGAGTTGCGAAATAAATGCCAAGGTAAAAAGACTAGAGAACTAGAGAGGAGTAGGGAGGGACGACCGAGGAGGCGGACTGCCGTTTGTTTATTGGGACAACGGGTGGCCCACGCGCGAATTTGTCATCGTGAGAGTGGGGTCGTACACGCGGTGGACCCCACCACGACCCGAAGAATCTTGAGACGAGCTGGACTTTTGATTGATTAATGGATAGACGATAGATGATGATGATCCTCTTTTCAAAAACAAGTATCGACGGATATTCCAACCTTTAATCAATAATCCACCTGGCGGGAATTTAGAAAGTTTGGTGGAATAACGTAAGTAGTGGAGAACTAATAAAGCATATCAAAAAATGTGGCGAAAAGTTAATACTTTTTTCATGAACGACCCTAACAAACACTTGAGTTAAAAAAAGAATTTATTCTAAGTTAATATGCTAAATATTTGAAATTTTTATTTTTCAAAAATTATATTCGATTCGAATATAGATTAATCAATCTAATATATATTTGGATATCAGAATTCAAACCCTAACATATATAATATTGATGTTTAGAGATGGTATCAGCAAAAAAAGACTTTTTACATTAAACTAAAAAATAAACGGGATGACAAACTTTTTGCCGAAATTATCTGTTTTCGAACAGTGACAATTGTTCTAAATTTGAATCTGTGTATCATAGTTTAAACATAGTCACTAGTTGATGGAATAATTTGATCAATAATTACATTAAACATTTGGTGGATTTATTCAGAAGCACGGCATACCATATTCTAATAGATTGGCATCGGGGACATACAAGTGCCCCTACAACGTATGATTTTAATTGTCTTAACTTCATTTAGAGTGATTTTAACTTTACAAGTATCTTTGCGAGGTGTCCAAAAGATTGTGCATGGATTAAATATACTTTATGTTATAGATTCGTGGTGAGAGGTAGTTTCGACATTTCATGATGAGTGGGAAACTGAAAGTATAGACGTTAGAGGAATGTGTGGGGTTATTAGATTGAATTAATGGCGGCTATCGAGGGCTTGAGTTAATTTAATTTATTCGTGCATGGAGCGTTGGACTTGGACCCCATCGCGAGGAACATAATCAATCTAATAACTAAGGAACAAAGGTTCGCACTTGTTCTATACTTTTCTTTCTATAGGTATTTTGGCTCTATACTCTAAGAATTTATATTACCAATGATCACTTACATTATTAGGCGAAAAGATTATTTTAGTTTAATCAATATTTTTAAATTTTGAGTCATTTGAAACACAATAATATTAAATAATTATTGAGAGGATTTTGTCATATTTTAGCTCCTATCATGATCGAACCTGAATTAGAGAATACAATACGTGTCTCGATACCAATATGTATTATTCTTACATCTTATATTTCTTCAAATATTGCTCAAGTGTTAGAATATTCATATCTAACTCAAAATATTAATAACTAGTTGGTAAATTTTCAACCAAAGAAGCTCACAACACTTGCAACTAGTAATGTAGTAAACATTAATATCCCCTCAAACGAATCTCACTGGCCAAAAGTGGCAAAGTTGGCACGAACTTTTGACTTCGCTAATGTGCGATGAAACAAATTGTGCGAGTAACAACGGATCACGAGATTCTGCTCTAATACAATATTAGAATATTCATATTCAACTTAAAACTTTAAGACAACGAATTTATGAATTTGTAGTACTTATAAATAAGTCAATTATAATTGCAAATAGCACTACAATATGTGAAAGTTATAATCAAAACCGTCCAACTTGATTGATAAACCCTCAAAATTGGCTTAGACAACTTTAGACACCTCCAAACAACATTTTCACCAATCAGAATCTTGCACATGATATTAGGAATAAGTTCTCAAAATTTTGTATCAATCAGACATGATTTCACCGACATTAGAAGCTGCTCTTTAAAATCTAAGATTACTCTTTCTCCTCGAAAAATATATTTGTAAACAATCTTTGAGACCTCAAAATAATATCTCCACCGTCCAAAATCATTCTTCACACGTAAAACAAGCCCTCAAAGTTCCACTTCAATCCGACTATATTTTACCGTTGGATGACACCAACAACCGGGGGTTTACTCCATGACCACGAAGTCCGAGATTACTTTTTTCCTTCTCTTAACTCAGGTTTTCTAAGGAAGAACAAAGAGAGAGCTTATCCCCTTACAAACCCTAACATTAAATTGGTTCAATTATCATTAAATTACTGAATTTCCTATTATTATTCAAATTAGTTTTATAGTTATCACATTCTCCACCTCTTAAAAAATGTTAGTCTTCAAACTTACTCTCACACCAGAAGAAAATAATACTTCTAAATAAATTTTTAGGGTTCTCACATAATGTTTTTACGAAGTGAACAAATTATGTATAGAGTTCGTTTTGACTGTAATTTCGACGTGGGATACTACGTTGGAAAAAATAATCTAAGTTGATTTGTTAAAATACGATAATTTTATATTTTACGATATAATTTGATGGGTAGGGTTATGTTATTATAATAATGCATGGTGGTTACTGGGAACATCTATTAATTATTGGAAAAAGTCTACTTAAGTACCATGTAGTATCGCCGATTTTCACTTAGGTACTCTGTAGTTTAAAATTGATAGAACCGGTCCAACTTATTCTAATTTTTGTCACTTAGGTCCACCCAGGTCCGATTCGAGATTTTATTGCAAAACGCATCGTTTTGACGCTTACGTGGAGTGCCACGAAGTAGTGAGTTGGATTACTCAGTCTGACGTGACAATGGATAAATTATAAAAATAGTACTTGATTGATTTATAATTTTTTTTAAACCCCCTCAAATCTCCTCCTCTCGTTCTTCGTCTCTCTCTCCTCCTTCTCCTCCTATCTCTCTTGCTCTCACTCATACTTGTACAAGAAGCTCATCGAGCACCAACGAGCCCCCTCTAAACTTCTTCAAGTCAAATTTTCTCGAGTCCCAAGCTCCAAACAAGCCCCCTCTCAACTTCAAGTGCAACAAAAGGTCCAAAAAGCTCCCAAGTCCCAATTTTCTAATTTTCGCCAACCTCTCCAACCCCAAAGGTGAAGATACCGCCTCCCTTTGTCTCTTCTCGTAATTAATTATTTTAATTAGTTAATTAACTAGCTATTAGAGGTAATTTGGCGTTGATTTGGTACCGGCAGATAAGAAATTGGAAAAAGGGAATGGCATAATCGACGACGAGGACATCACTTTCCAGCGTATGGTCGCGATGGTCCTCGGCGGCAGGCTCATCGGAGAAGAGCTTGAAGGTCCTCGACGGCGGCGGGCTCGTCGGAGAAGAGCTTGAATGTCCTCGGCGGCGGTGGGCTCCTCGGAGAAGAGCTTGAAGGTCCTCCGCGGTGATGGGCTCGTTGGTGAAGAGCTTGAAGGTCCTCGGTGGTGGCGGGCTCGTCGGAGAAGAGCTAGAAGGTCCTCGGCGGCGGTGGCTCATCGAAGAAGAGCTCGAAAGCTTGCCTATTTGATCTGTGGCAGTGATTTTTTGATTTTGGCTGTTGTGTTTTGAGATGAAGAAGCTGGAGGTTGAAGATGAACTCATTAGAAGAAGAGAGAGGATGAGTCGAAATAATATAAATAAATTAGGTATTATTTTTGTAATTTATCCACTGCCACGTCAGATCGAGTATTCCAACTCGCTACAACGTGGCACTCCCCGTAAGCATTTTTAGGCGCGTTTTGCAAAAAAATCTCAAACCGGACCTGGATGGACCTAAGTGATAAAAATTGGAATAAGTTGGACTGGTTCTATCGATTTTAAACCACAGGGTACCCAAGTGAGAATCGGTGATACTATAAGGTACTTAAGTGAACTTTTCTCTTAATTATTTCTTGCATGGACCCGTTTTTTTTAGTGGAGACAGACAGACACGAATGTCTGCAATTCTTTCAAAAAAAGAGTGTCTGCAATTCAATAAAGTGGTCGCATTTTTATTACTTTTTTCTCTTTGGCCGAATTCTACTGCTTTATGTCATTTGATTCTTGACATTGCGTTCGTGCGATGGTAACCTTCCTACTTTTTATGGGAGAGTAAAATTATTAGCTAGTGGTTCGGATCTATTCAAAATTCCTTCTACCAAAAAAAATATATTCTAAGTTCCTTTCAAAAAAATATAAACAAAATTTCTTTCTCCAATGAAGTTTGTAAATTGATACCAAAGATAGAACAACACTCTTATACAACAGTATATGAGTGATAAATGATACTAGATTATTTGGTTGATACGAGATTAATTTGAATAATACTGTAGTGTCAACCCGACAAGATCAAGTTGTCGAAAAAAATCCACGAGTAAAGCGGCGGGTGTGAAGATGCTTCCGATGCAGAAATTGAAAATTATTTCCATGCAGAGGCCTAATGCAGAGCCTAGTCTTTGCTCGATTTTAGCAAACTTGGAGGGGCAAGATGAATTTAAAAAAGAGGAGCTTACGACTGAAGCATGACGATTGGAGATTATAATGGGTATGTCATAGGATGAAGACGCATCTACCTTCCTCCAAGAGATAAAGGACGATGTGAGGGGGTCTCATCGTTTTTTCCCTTTTAACCCTCGTTAATTAGGTGTTCCTTGCCGAGTAGATTTGGTGAGGTTTGCCCTGCTCTTGCTCTTGGTGTAAATTTGATTATTTTGGGCATGATGTTGAGGCACTTTTGGTTCAGATATATTTTTGGTGATTCTATATACTTAGATAGCGTATATCATCAGTTACGTGTGATATGTGTTATCTAGTATTTAGGATGTGATACTCTTAGTACCGATGATGTAAATAAACATTGGGATCTTTTGAGGAGTTGTAATAATTTACTTATACAAAAAGAGGACATTGTTCTATCTTAACTAAGAGGTCTTATGTTCCGATGCTTGAAAACACTATAGTGTTAAATATTTGTTAGAGAGCCACTTTTCAAAAGTTCTACCCAATTCGAATATGAATTTGTAACAAAATAATTTTATAATTATTTAAAAATAATAACTAATTCAAATATTTAATTAGTCGCATAAATAAATATATGTATATTATCAAAAAAAAGTTAACATGTTTTCAGTCCATTTCTATGGTTACTCTTGTGAAGAGCTCTCTCTATTAATACTGGCAGACATGACACGATGTTTTTGTCCAGAGAAACCATGTGAGACACACTATGACCGATGCAAATTTAAAATTAAAGTTCGTTCAGAGTCTCAGACATACGCATAGTAAAAAAAACAAATTGGCTTTATATAGCAAGTAGCCACCTAACAAAATGTGGACTTATTAAATTACGCATGGCAGTGACCAGACAGTACTTCACTTCAATTTGTATTTTTTTTAGGAATTCAAATTGTAATGAGTAAATTATCCTCAAGTCCCTGGAGTTTGGTCCTCCTATCTTTCGCATCCCTCAGTAATTAGAAATGATTTTCTCATCTCCCGGGTTTGGTTTTATTATACTCTCGGGTCCCTCGCTAACGTCATTAGTCAATTTTTCATGTAAGATGACTTATTTACCCTTACAAAATAATTAAAAAAATAAATTTGTCTCTCTGCATCAGTTGGCGATGAAAAAGTTCCAAATCTACCGGCAACAAAGACGTTCCAAATCTACAGGGTGGACCTGAACCTTCTTCCTCGACGCGAAGCAGTGCTGGCCGATGGTCACTGACGAAAGCGAGGTTATGGTCAGCTGACGATGAATCGCCGTAGAAGACAAGGTACACACAAGCCGAGGCAGCGCCGTTTCTACCGAATACAGCTTTGTTGTTTCCGTGCAAGTCCTCTCCCTCTCCTTCACTTCGGCTGGCTCGCTACGGACCTAGATCCAAAAGAAGCTTCAGGTCGACAAGCATGACAGACGACGACCAAATGTGCCGCACCCAATCTTTCTCTATTATCTGCAGACCTTTTTTCGTTGATTGGCTTTGTGGGTTTTCAGTATTACTGGGAAAATTGTTTGATTCGTTGATATCAGATACAAATTAATAAATTAATTAGTGCCTGGAATCGCCGCGAAGAGAGCCACCACTCTCACAGTTATTCCTCAGTTTCAGTCTTATCTGTTCTTAGTTTTGCCTCTGTTTTATTAATGGGATCATTTTTTCCAGGAGGCCGTCAAATGCAGGTCATTGACGGTGCGAGAATGGGGGCGCGATATCGTCTGTGTCATCGCCACAAGGTAAACTGGCAGACGACAAGTGATTTTCGTCATCCAGCGGTTAGCTAGCAGAGTTCTACCTGAATGATGGATGAGAACGAGCTTAATTACGGGTTTAAAGGTCACCGTAGAAGATAAAGAGTCACCGGAGAAGACAAGGAGTCACCGGAGGGGAGGTAGGAGACGACCGACATGAATTTTTTTTATTCCAAGAGTATAATAGTCATTTTAGGATAAAAAAATATAAATTGACTGATGACGTCAGCGATAGACCCGGGAGTATAATAAAACCAAACACGAGGGACGGAAAAATCATTTACGAAGACTGAGGGATGTGAAATGTATGAGGACCTAACCCCAAGGACCAGCGAGTAATTTACCCAATTGTAACTGATATAGGTAATAAATGTGGGCACTTCCCGTACTAGTTGGTAGGTAGAATATTATAATACTGTGAGGATCTTGCTTTAAAATACAAATGTTGTGTCCATATCAATCTCGGTTCAAGACAATATTAAATGCATGAGATAAGTTTTTTAACACCGATTGTTTTAGTAATGTGAAATTTCTTGATTAAATGAATTTTTTTTTGTCAATTCGTTAAGTATTTATTGATTTAAATGCATTCATGATTATAAAACACGTTAAATTTTTTAGGATAAAATAATCAGAAGTTCATGCGTCAATTTGTTAATTTTTAGACTTAGAAGTATTTTGGCACTTTTAGAATTCCTCACTAGCAAACTGGTCAAAATTCGGATCTGAAAATTAATAGGAAAACTGAGCTGTAAAACTGATAATTCCTCACTATCCTCAGACAGACAGTCCATTTTATAGGAAAACTGAGCTGTAAAATTAAAAGGTAAAAGTCCACTTTGGTTTTGGACTTTTACATATCAATATTTTGTGATTTTGATTTTTCTAACTACAAATATTGTATCTAGTTAACAACCAAGTTACATTTAATAACCATAGCTAATAAAAACACAAGTCACATAATTATGTTTACACACATGGTACACCACATCAACAATTTATTGACATGGTATGCTATCATCAATTCATCCATTAGACAAATTAAATCCAAAAAAATTTCAAACCCTAATTTCACTTAACCCATTCGTCTCCTTCCATCCCTCCCTCACCCAACCCCAATTTCCAAAATATTTTCTGCATCATTTCCTCCTTCTATAGTTCGTGACCTTCCCACTTCTGTATCTCTCATCATCTGTCGCATTTCCTCCTCTTCTCAACTTCTTTTCCCTCATCTCCAACCCCAAGGTGAGTTTTTCGTTACCGTTAGGGTTTTTTTTCCTCACATTTTTTTCTATTTTTCTGTTTTAATAGTGTAAAGACTGACGTGGAGGCTCACGTGGCAATAGAATCACGTGGTGTGCCACGTGGATGCCAATATGTATTAATCTAACTACAGTTAAATAAATGTCACTTGGTTGCTAAGTAGAGACAACTTTTGTTACCCGGTCAAAGAAATCAAAACCACATGGTTAGGGCTGAGTAACCTTCGGTGTCGTGAGTTTTGGCCCATCATTGGGCCCGACACCGAAGGGAATTTTTTCCCCTTTTCAAAGCCGACGATGGGTCGGTGCAGCGGTGCTGCGATCGGGCGGTCGGTGTATCAGGGTTACTTTTTTAGCCAATTTCATGCCCATTTGACGTGGCCCATTAACCAGATTTAAACATAACACAAAACACAACATCCATAATTCAACATCCAGATTACAAGTTCAACATCCATAAACCAAACCACAGAAGTTCAACAAATTACAAAAGTGCAAATCCATAATTCCAAGTTCAAACAGAAGTTTAAATAAAATCATTCCAACTGAAATCCATCAGTCAAATTTGTCCAGCAGTTTCACTTATCTTTGAGGCCTTCAAACAACAAGTTACACAACATAAGCTTCATTTCTCTAAGTATGGCAGTACATAAATTAGATATAAGCACAAACTAAGGGTGTCGTAGTTTACTGTCAGTTAATTACTTTGGATCTCCTACAAATTCTGCACAAAATAAATAAGAAAAGAGTCAATTTTTATCAAGCCAAACCTTAATAAACATAAACATAACGTAACATGCAGATTGAGGCTAACCTCCAATGATGTTGTAGTCCTCCAATGGTTCTTCAATTTCATCCTCACTAGTTGGAGACTTACTCCTCAACCAATTTGAGAGCACAAAAGTGCTTGCACGGTACTCGGGTTCAAAGAACTTCGATAAGGATCAAGCACTCGACCACTCGTGCTAAAAGCAGATTCCGATGCAACAGTGGACAAGAAAATTGCTAGCACATCTCATGCAATTTCAGCAATGATCCGGTACTTGGATGCGTTCACTTTTCACCAACTCAATAAGCCAAAAATTGATATTCTCTTCCACAAGATCACTTAAATATTTGGTCAAATCAATACTTTTGTCAACTTGCTTATCCACCCTTATTTGCTTTATCCCATTGATCCTGAGTTGATGAGCCCAAAACCAAATCTCCTCAAATTCGTCATCCCCCATTTCAAGGTCAACTGGGGTTGAGCTAGAGGAAGCAATAGCTGGAGGCTTGCGAGAACGATCTTGAATTTGCAAAAAATTTAAGGAACTCGATCAAGGCATTCACACAAACAGGTCAACAGAAGCACATCTCAGAATAGAAGTATTTACCATTGTAGTTGTAGTCTCGTAGAGGATGGGAGTCGACGAGCGTTCGGGGTCGAGGTGCCTTGTAACCTGCAAAAAAAGAAAGTTAACGATTTTAGGGTTTTGACGAGGAACATGTAATTAACATAATGCAACCTTAAATTAGCGAGATGTCGAGCTCTACCTACCTCCAGAGACCAGAACAAGAGGACGAAAACAAAACAAGAGGACGAGAGGCCAGAAACGATTTCTAACTAATTGGGTTTTTTGGGGAAAAGAGAGGACGAGCTGATGGCCGGAGAAAGGAGGGAGGAGGAGGAGCAGCAATGGAGGACGAGAGGGCGGGAACAATTTTACGGAGGAGAAGGGGCAAGTTACAGAGGGCGGAGTCGGTCAGGTGAGGTGAGGTGAGTTGAGGATGGGGGTCGGGACGGAAGACACTAGGTTTTTTAATTGGGGGAACAAGTTCTGGACTATATATATATATATATATATATATATAAGTTAAACGACGTCGTATAACCTTCGGTGTGGCGGTGTCTCGGTTCAACCAAAAAATGACACCGACTTTGAACCGACCGGAAATCCATCAGACCGCTCTAAACGTCGGTTTGGCAGTTTGCTCTGCTTCAATTTGTTCGGTGTTTCGGGTTAGCGGTTTTTGGTCGGTTTATAACTCACCCCTACACATGGTAGTGGTGTGTCAAAGATCGAAACCACAAGTATGTAAGTGGACTTTTACCAAATTAAAATGTATAATAATGATTATTTAAAAAGCAGAAGGGAAAGATAAGAAAAATGCAGGCTGTGGGGTTCGAACCCACGCGTACGTGTGTACAGAAGATCTTAAGTCTTCCCCCTTAACCTCTCGGGCAAACCTGCGTTTTTGTTCAACTGTTGAACAATAAATTATATAACTAAGTAAAATAAAATAATTTAAATAGAAACGTCGGTCCACGTCATCAATCACCGCCTCACAAAACTATCGAAGCGACGCCGTATCATAAAAGCCTCCCGCTAGACATCATTCATCTATCCCCTCGCTCGCCGGGCTTTCCCCTTTCGCCGCTCCGCTAGGGTTTCGACGAACCAAAAAGACCGACACAAACCGATCAATTAACCGCCGAAGAATCGCCCCAGGGATGATGATGGAGGAGGAGAACGAGTACCTCGACGAGGACGCGGGGATGGAAGACGTGGAGCAGGACGAGGACGAGGAGATAACGCAGGAGGACGCGTGGGCGGTTATATCGGCCTACTTCGAGGAGAAGGGACTGGTGAGGCAGCAGCTCGACTCCTTCGACGAGTTCATCCAGAACACCATGCAGGAGATCGTCGACGAGTCCGCAGACATCGAGATCCGTCCCGAGAGCCAGCACAACCCCGGCCAACACTCCGACTTCGCCGAGGTTGCGACTGACTAACTAACTGAGTGCTTGTTGTTGTGGTTCTTTTGCTCCCCAGGAGAGGAATTGGGTCGTCGGTTTGGTTGGCGTTGTTAGGGTTTTAGCTGCGGATAGGGGTTTTACTCTTGTGTAGGTTGAGGTCCCCCCGACCTCTCTTTCGTAAGTTCTTAAGCGGGAAAAAGTGTAGGTTGAATGGAGCCTTAGTGTCTTTAGGTTTTGATCTGGTTGGCGTCCGTATGCACATTATCACTGGAGAGCGTAGGAGTTAGGGGGTTAGGGATTTTTAGGTCTGAGTTAGTTGAGTTGCCAGCTGAATTGATTGTTGGGCAGTTGTGCTAGGTTGATTGGATTATCTGACATGAGGTGGACATTGGAGAATGTAGGAATTGGTGTTTGAAATGCTTTAAATTTGTTTTTTGGTTCTATGTTGGCTTGCAGACAATTTATAAGATCAGTTTTGGTCAAATTTACCTGAGTAAACCGATGATGACGGAGTCGGATGGAGAGACTGCCACTTTGTTCCCCAAGGCTGCGAGGTTGAGGAACCTGACGTACTCGGCTCCTTTGTACGTGGATGTGACCAAGAGAGTCATAAAGAAAGGGCATGATGGCGAAGAGGTCACTGAGACTCAAGATTTCACCAAAGTCTTTATCGGCAAGGTTTGCCCTTGTGAATTTCGTGCCACAGTTGGTGAGACGGGTCTGCTGCTTGACTGAGTTTGCTGGTGTTTATGGCTACTGGCAGGTTCCTATCATGCTTCGGTCGACTTATTGCACGCTGTATGAAAACTCAGAGAAGGACCTTACAGAGCTTGGGGAATGCCCGTATGATCAGGGTGGCTATTTTATTGTCAATGGGAGTGAAAAGGTTCTAATTGCTCAGGAGAAGATGAGCACCAATCACGTTTATGTGTTCAAGAAGAGGCAGCCAAACAAGTATGCGTATGTGGCAGAAGTTCGTTCCATGGCAGAATCTCAAAATCGACCACCCAGTACTATGTTTGTCCGAATGCTTTCTCGAGCGAGCGCCAAAGGCGTAAGTTGCACCGTGTGCTTCTTTGATTCAGTTATTCTTACAACTCTATGCAGCACTGATGGCATGAGCTTTTCTTCGTTTGAGTTGCAGGGTTCTTCTGGACAGTACATCCGTGCTACTCTTCCATATATTCGAACTGAGATTCCTATCATTATCGTCTTTCGAGCTTTGGGGTTTGTTGCCGACAGAGATATTTTGGAGCACATATGCTATGATTTTTCTGATACTTCGATGATGGAGTTGCTTCGGCCTTCTCTTGAAGAAGCATTCGTCATTCAAAATCAACAGGTATATTATTGCTTTCTTTGTCTAATTTGATTCCAAACTCTTGGTTTTGTTAGCGCTGAAACTTAGTGCATAATAGTTATTTTAGTGGCAGTAGACTTTAACTTCTATTGCAATGGTGTGTTTTGCAATTAACAGATTTGATACTTGCATAAAAAAGCTCCAAATTTTGTTTCAATCTTTCGTAGGTTCATTTGTCTCAGTAAAAGACTTGAAGTGGCACTATTTCCTTTAAAATAAACATGTTCTGGATCCTCTAACATGGAAGCCTGCCAAATTAAAGAGTAATGTTGTTGCTGCAGGTTGCTCTAGATTATATTGGCAAACGTGGAGCAACAGTTGGTGTGACCAGGGAGAAGAGAATTAAGTAGTTCTTCTGTTATTCATCCTTTTTCCCTTGTAGCTTGACATTCTAGCAAATATTTTATGGTTTATGGATATACTGTGTACTGTATCAGGTATGCCAAAGAGATCCTTCAAAAGGAAATGCTTCCCCATGTTGGCGTAGGAGAGTATTGTGAGACAAAAAAAGCTTACTACTTTGGGTATGCAGACATCAACAAGTTGGCAATTGTTTTCTACCTCTGGGATATTTATGATTGTTTTCTTGCAGGTATATAATTCACCGGCTACTGCTTTGTGCCGATGGACGGAGGCCGGAAGATGATAGGGATCATTATGGCAACAAAAGGCTTGACCTCGCTGGTCCTTTACTTGGTGGCCTCTTTCGAATGGTTTGTAGTCTATTTATTAGTGCTGTGCTGGAACGTGCATTAATGTGCATCTTAGAGCAGTTGGCTGATCAGCACTTGCTCTATTGGATGTAGCTGTTCAGAAAGCTGACAAGGGATGTCAAGTCTTATGTACAGAAGGTCTCTTCCGTATAAGCCAGATCTTCATAGATTACTAAACTCTTTTGAGCTTTCTGGGGACACTGCTTACCCACACTTATTATGCTGCTGCAGTGTGTTGACAATGGAAAAGAAGTAAACTTGCAATTTGCCATCAAAGCAAAAACCATCACAAGTGGACTTAAGTACTCAATTGCCACTGGGAATTGGGGACAGGCAAATGCAGCCGGAACACGGGCCGGAGTTTCTCAGGTCATACTTAGTTCGGGGTCTGTCTAATTTTGCACATTCTCTGCCTTGCACTTTACTGAAATTCTTTTGATGCTTGATTTCAGGTTCTTAATCGTCTGACATACGCATCCACATTGTCACATCTTCGAAGATTAAATTCTCCTATTGGGCGCGAAGGTATTGCTACTTGTGACCGTAATATTTTATTTTGGTTCTTCTCTGTTCTCTTCAATGATTTCGTATCTTCTTTCCGCTCTTCTGTCATTACTCTCTCCATGTTTTGGTTAATTTTGGTTACGGATTCTTAACAGGCAAGCTGGCAAAACCAAGGCAGTTGCACAACTCGCAATGGGGCATGATGTGTCCGGCTGAAACTCCTGAAGGACAGGTGAGTGCTTCTGCCATGGATTACAGTTCCACTATGGTGTACATTACAGTGAACAAGTTTCCATCCTGATATTGGTGCGCTGTTTTCTAACATTAGGCCTGTGGACTGGTGAAGAATCTTGCTCTGATGGTTTACATAACTGTTGGATCAGCTGCATATCCTATCCTGGAGTTTTTGGAGGAATGGGGTACAGAGAATTTTGAGGTTTGCAGCTAACATCAAGGAGCGTTGTTCTGTGTTACTCCATTCCTTGCATGCTGTACCGATTAGTATTTTTGTTGGATGCAGGAAATATCTCCTGCAGTTATTCCACAATCTACAAAGATTTTTGTTAATGGTTGCTGGGTGGGTATTCATCGGGATCCCGATATGTTGGTGAAGACATTGAGGAAG
Organism: Hypericum androsaemum; assembly: GCA_963995505.1. Taxonomy (NCBI): domain Eukaryota; kingdom Viridiplantae; phylum Streptophyta; class Magnoliopsida; order Malpighiales; family Hypericaceae; genus Hypericum; species Hypericum androsaemum. The sequence goes on from OZ023192.1 coordinate 13,522,725, forward strand.
CTCCGCAGAAAAGTGAGTATATATAATAGTCATTCGATTACAATAGACAATTAATTAACCTAGCTTGATTCAGTAATCGTAACTATTAACTTCTCTGCCAAATAGTTATGGATTTGTGTAGAAGTTGTACAGCTAGTAATGAAAACCCATGAGGTGCCACTTAGACATTTAGTAGTTGTTGAGATTCCCACATTGCTTAGTGCAAGAGTGGAGGGTTTGTATATAAGTGTGGAAAATTCACCAACTCATTGCCTTAAGGTTTTGGGTTGGATATGGAGATTCTAACACGGTATCATAGCGGGTTGATCATGTGCCCATTGTTGTGCTTGCACAACCCCCACTTCATCACACGTTGGCAAAGTCAAAGCCCGTGCAATCTTCGACCCGGTGGGTCTCGCTTGAGGGGACGTGTTGAGAATCACACATTGCTTAGTACGAGTGGAGGGCTGTTTATAAGTGTGGAAAATCTACCAACCCATTGCCTTAAGGTATTGGGTTGGATATGGAGATTCTAACCGTAGTATTGTCCAGAAGTTGTCGACGTGCTTAATTGATTCACAGCTTTTCCTGAAGCTGTTGTGTAGAAAAAAGACATTCAGCTGGTTTTGCAGCTACCGTCTTTTATCATTTTTTCAATTTGATACAATTCTGTCTATGATTTTAGTGAAGGGTTAGTGTGGTTGAATTATGATATTTTGATATGTGCAGGTTGATGTGAATACCGAAGTTGGAATTGTAAGAGATGGTAGATTATTAGAACTTCGAATATACACCGACTATGGCCGCTGCAGTCGACCTTTGTTTATTGTGGAAAAACAAAGGCTCCTTATTAAGAAAAAGGATATTCATGCCTTGCAACAAAGGGTAAGTAAAATAACGTGATCTAGACATTAGACATGGTTCATTTCTTCCTTATGGCTCTACTAAAATGTATGTTCTTGTTCCCTCAGGAATCTCTTGAAGACGGTGGCTGGCGTGATCTTGTGGCCAAGGGGTTCATCGAGTACATTGACACGGAGGAGGAGGAGACCACCATGATATCTATGACTATCCATGTGAGTGGAGCTGTTTGTTTTGAGAAACATGTTCTTATGTGTAACGATCGACACTATCCCTAGTTGGCTGTCGTTTTGAAGACTAATTAATTTGCAAAAATGATCCCAGGATCTTGTACAAGGAAGACTTAATCCCGATGAAGCCTGTTCTGCACAATACACGCATTGCGAGATCCATCCGTCACTTATTTTAGGCGTTTGTGCTTCGATTATTCCATTTCCTGACCATAACCAGGTAATTCCTTGTACTTTCTGGAAAATCTCTTGAATTTGTTTTGTCAATAGTGGTATAATTACATTGAAGTTTCTGATTCTATTAGTCTCCCCGTAATACCTACCAATCTGCTATGGGGAAACAAGCCATGGGAATTTATGTTACCAACTACCAGTTCAGAATGGTATGGCCTTTCTTGTACCTTGGTATGATGTGCCTTCTTCATCTAATTACCTATTTTATTTGCATCAGTCTTATTACTTTTCCTTTCTGATTTTAATCAGGATACGTTGGCGTATGTTCTCTACTATCCCCAAAAACCACTTGTTACTACAAGAGCTATGGAACACCTTCACTTTAGGCAGCTTCCAGCTGGCATTGTAAGTATCTTAATCTTGTATTTCTTTTTTTATGTTGTATGGAACTCATGGTTTTTGATGTATTTTCTGCCATGTAGAATGCTATTGTGGCAATTGCTTGTTATTCTGGATACAACCAAGAAGATTCCGTGATTATGAACCAGTCATCAATTGATCGTGGATTCTTTAGATCTCTCTTCTTTCGTTCATATAGGTAAGCAGGTAGCTCAAACCTTCTTGTGAACTTGCTTTAGGATGTTGGATTTGACTTGTCATTTATCATTCTTGCAGGGACGAGGAGAAAAAGATGGGGACACTTGTTAAGGAGGATTTTGGAAAACCAGATAGAATGAATACAATGGTGGGAACTAATCTTTATGGTTTGTTTCTGGGCACTGTTATGTTTAGAAGGTACTCAAAAGCTCTTTTTATTGGCAGGGAATGCGCCATGGTTCTTATGATAAATTGGATGATGATGGTCTTGCTCCTCCTGTGAGTTCATATCTTATCTTTGTGTACATCTTTATTTTTCTACGCATTGCCAATCCCAGGCGACTGAAAGCTATTTTGTGATTTGGCCAGGGTACTAGAGTTTCAGGTGAAGATGTCATTATTGGAAAGACTACTCCTCTTGCTCAGGAGGATGCTCAGGGACAGTCTTCACGATATACAAGGCGTGATCACAGCATCAGCTTACGCCATAGTGAAAATGGGATTGTGGATCAGGTAAGGTCAAGCAATGCAGTAGTGGGTATTTTGCATTAACATTTAATAGAACTCAGATTGTTGGACTAGAGGAGATTAAAGTTGAATCACAACTCTAATGTGCTGTTTTAGCACAACAAACAAAAAAACAAAGAAGTTTGGATTTTTTGTGCCACTGAAATATGTTGCTTGCTGCTAAAGAAAATTTTCCCAACGGTTGATATTGTTCTACTTTGTTGCTTTTTGCTATTTGCAGGTTCTACTTACTACAAATGCTGATGGGTTGAGGTTTGTAAAAGTTAGGGTTAGATCTGTTCGCATACCTCAGATTGGGGACAAGTTTAGCAGTAGGCATGGCCAAAAGGGAACTGTTGGTATGACCTACACTCAAGAAGATATGCCTTGGACGGTAGAAGGAATTTGCCCTGATATCATTGTGAATCCACATGCCATTCCTTCTCGGATGACAATTGGTCAACTTATTGAGTGCATCATGGGGAAGGTTGCTGCTCACATGGGAAAGGAAGGAGATGCAACTCCATTTACCGACGTCACTGTAAGTGTCGCGACCTATGAAAGCATCATCTGATCACGGTTATTCGTTACTGGGTTGTTGAGTTCCCTTCCCTTTTTAACTTTTTTTTCATCTCCTCTGATCTTGTAGGTTGATAATATAAGCAAAGCTCTTCACAAATGTGGTTACCAAATGCGTGGATTTGAAACCATGTACAATGGTCACACAGGCAGGCGGCTTTCAGCTATGATATTCCTTGGGCCGACCTATTACCAGAGATTGAAACACATGGTTGATGATAAGATCCATTCTCGTGGAAGGGGTCCTGTGCAGATCCTTACTAGGCAACCCGCTGAAGGGCGTTCACGTGATGGTGGTCTTCGATTTGGTGAAATGGAACGGGATTGCATGATTGCCCACGGTGCTGCAAACTTTTTGAAAGAGAGATTGTTTGACCAAAGCGATGCGTACAGGGTCCATGTCTGCGAAAAATGTGGGCTGATAGCGATTGCAAATCTCAAGAAGAATTCTTTCGAATGCAGAGGATGCAAGAACAAAACTGACATTGTTCAGGTGACCCTTTGTCTCAAGTTTCTTTCGAATGCAGAGAATAATAGCTCTTAGTTTTGTGCTCCACTGGTCCTGGTTTCTGTCTTCCGGAGCTTTTTAACGTCTTTTTCGATTTCGGGGTTCGACTTGTCTGCAGGTACACATACCCTATGCGTGTAAGCTACTTTTCCAAGAGCTGATGTCTATGGCTATTGCTCCGAGAATGCTCACCAAGGACATAAAGCCAATTAAAGACCAGAAGAAGAAAGGAGCTTAAGATATAAGCGGCTACTTAAACGCGACCTTCTCGCCTGTCGATTTCCATGCTCTCGATTTTCATTACCAGCTGACATGAAGATTGCTGCTTGGACTGTTACCGGGAAACGGAGATCATATATAAAGAGACAATTGGGAAGTTGGTTCGGAGGACGAGACTCGTGTAGCTTAATTGGAGAGAGTCCAAATCACTGGAGAAGATTATGGACACGAGCAGGGTTCAGAAGTTTTCCATTTCCTCTACATATGCTGGTAACCGGGATGATTGCGACATGTCCATAACTAGCTGTATCT